>OY282512.1:72809871-74077371 GCA_958296145.1 Hydrotaea cyrtoneurina | reverse complement strand
ATAACGTCGATGCTGCTGCTGAAATGGTTGAGAAAATAATTCTCTTGGAATAAACACTTTTCTTTTTCTCGAAGACTACTTCGATTAAACCTTCAAAGAGGTTTAATCAGGCATGTAAAGAAGCTGTCAGGTCTAAACAGTAAGAGTTCAGACATTGGCGTTTAAATAAAAATGTCACTACTGAGCTGCCACGGCAAGATCATCGTGTGTCAGAGTATTAACGTGCGAAAAACTTCTTCACGAACAGCGCCTAAGTGTCAAATTTCTTTCTTCTTCCAGGGGAAGTACGAGATTTTGGTCATTCGTAAAAAGAATAAGGGACAATTCTTCATCTTATATCCCAACTCGCATTATGACCAGATATTCACTGTCCCTTCAGCTAACCTTCTAAATGAAATATTTGCAAAGAATTCATCATTGCCAGAAACCAGTCAACCACTCCCCGTGACTGAAAGCGTATCTAGTTCGATGCCGCACATATTTTTTCGAACACGTCGAGTTAAAAGTGTTCTTACAGATCTCAACGTAAATAAAACTCCGGGCCCGGATGGTATTTCAGCACTTGTCCTATGTAAGTGCCCTTCGAGTCTAGCTCGTCCATTGCGCAATCTTTTCAACATGTCGTACCGTGGTGGTATTTACCCAAAACGTTGGAAAGTTGCCAATGTTCAGCCGATTCCCAAGAAAGGTTAATTACCGTCCAATTGCATTACCGTCCATTCGAGTCGAATGGCCTTTTTACTGATCGCCAGTATGGCTTCCGTAGAAACAGTTCTACTGGAGACCTGATGGCGTTCCTTACGGAACGATGGAGTCGATCCATTCACCGCCTTGATCAAAGCGAGGATGTGGCTGTTCGATAGGATCTGGCCGGAGAACTCAAGATCTACTTCATTGCGGATGACAGCAACCACTGCCATTCATTTTCATCTGAACATTGGCCATGTCCCTGGGAACACGTTCAAATGAACAGAGCAGATTTTAATGCACAAAAGACCCACTGCTGTTTGTTGTCATACTAACGTTTCACTGATCCATCACCTTTGTCAATCTCTATACGTGGCGTGGATATCGGCGTATCAGATACTATTGATGTTCGCTGGGCTATCCATATATTCGAAGTGCCGAAAGAAACATTCCAGTGTCTAGGCGTTTTAAAGCGGTACAAGAATTACTTCACCTAATCCGATCTCGTAAATAGTTTTACCACCTACATCCGGTCTAAACTCGAATACAGCTCTCATATATGGGTAGGGGATCCAATGATATCTATTGTCTCCCTACAGCATCTATTGTCTCCCTAAAATGGAATACAACTCGTATATATGGGCAGGGGCTCCATTAACATCTTTGAAGCTTCTGGACCGTGTACAGAGGAGAGCGGTGGTGATGATAGGGGATGGTAGGGTATCCAGCTCTATTGTCTCCCTACAGCATCGCCGAAAATGGGTTGTGTATCGCTATTCTATAGATATTTTAATGGTATCTGTTCTGAAGATATCCGTCGTCTGGTCCCTGAAGTTAGAACATTTAGCCGAAATACTCGGCTATCCAGGGAAACTCATCCGTTCATTGTCAAATGGCCGGTTGACCGGACAACGCACTATAGAGAAAATTCGTTCTTCAGCCGTACTGTTCGCATGTGGAATAATCTTCCAGTAAGTGTTTTTCCTACCTGCTATGACATTACCAAATTCAAGGCAAACATCAACAAACACTACTCCCTCTTTCCTCCCTCCAATACCCTTATTTCCTATCGCTAACACAGTGCATTGCATTCATAGGGGGCATCCCCTGAGTGTTAGTAAAAAAAAAAACCAGTGGAAAAGTTGCAGTCGGGTAAACCGACTTATATATACCCTCACCCTCAGTAAAAAAATATAAGTCTCATATACCATAATAGCAACCTCAAAATACCGAATGTTATAGAAAAAAATTTTATGTATGTACCAGAAGGGGAGTTGCCAGACATCCAAGTTTTTGTCCAAAACTTAGTCCAACTATAGCCTTACTTAATACAAAATTTGGGCAAGGTCGCGTTGGGCATTTTGGTGTTATTACACGATTTCTAAGATAGGCGGGATGGTTCATTTGTATGGGAGGTACCAGAAGGACAGTTGCCAGACTTCCAAGTTTTTGTCCGAAACTTTGTCCTGTTATACCTTTACAAAATACAGAATTTGGTCATATTGGTGTTATTACACGATTTCTAAGGTAGGCGGGATGGTACATTTGTATGACAGGTACCAGAAGGGGGTTGCCAGACTTCCAAGTTTTTGTCCGAAACTGTGTCTAGCTATAGCTTTACTAAATACAGAATTTGGACAAGATCTAATTGGTCATATTTATAATACTACACGGTTTAATGGGCGGGATGGTACATTTGTATGGGAGGTACCAGAAGGGGAGTTGCCAGACTTCCAAGTTTTTGTCCAAAACTTAGTTTTTGTCCAAAACTTACTAAATACAAAATTTGGACAAGATCGCGTTGGGCATATTGGATATATTACACGATTTCTAAGGTAGGCGGAATGGTACTTTTGTATGGGCGGTACCAGAAGGGGAGTTGCCAGACTTCCAAGTTTTTGTCCAAAACTTAGTCCAACTATACGTTTACTAAATACAAAATTTGGACAAGATCGCGTTGGGCATATTGGATATATTACACGATTTTTAAGGTAGGCGGAATGGTACTTTTGTATGGGCGGTACCAGAAGGGGAATTGCCAGACTTCCAAGTTTTTGTCCAAAACTTAGTCCAACTATACGTTTACAAAATACAAAATATGGACAAGATCGCGTTGGGCATATTGGATATATTACACGATTTCTAAGGTAGGCGAAATGGTACTTTTGTATGGGCGGTACCAGAAGGGGAGTTGCCAGACTGACAAGTTTTTGTCCAAAACTTAGTCTAACTATACGTTTATTAAATACAAAATTTGGGCAAGATCGCATTGGGCGTATTGGTGTTATTACACGATTTCTAAGGTAGGCGGAATGGTACTTTTGTATGGGCGGTACCAGAAGGGGAGTTGCCAGACTTCCAAGTTTTTGTCCAAAACTTAGTCCAACTATACGTTTACTAAATACAAAATATGGACAAGATCGCGTTGGGCATATTGGATATATTACACGATTTCTAAGGTAGGCGGAATGGTACTTTTGTATGGGAGGTGCCAGAAGGGGAGTTGCCAGACTGCCAAGTTTTTGTCCGAAACTCTGTCCAGTTATACCATTACTAAATACGGAATTTGGCCAAGATTGAACTTGCGCGGGTTGATATTATTACACGATTTATAAAGTGGGCGAAATATCAGATTTGTATGGGAGGTAACCGAAGGGGTGTGGCCATATAGCCCATATGCAATCCCATAAACAGTTTTGGGAAAATATTCAGCCATGCCAAATTTCAGAGTGATTGCTTAACTCTTTCGAAAGTTATCGTGCGTACCAGCAGGACAGACGGACGGACGGACAGACGGACATTGCTCAAACAATTCAGAAAGTCATAAATCGAATTTGTTTCAAAGACACCTGGGTTCTAATGTGAATATTTCTAGGTGTTACACTTTTGGGTCGTATCAAAATCAAAATCCTCACCCTACGGGTAGGAGGGTATAAAAACATACCACTCATAGATATTGACGACGGGTCAGTGGAACGTTTGTGTAACAACATTTGGCCAAAATCTTCACCAAATTGCATTTCAGTGAATGGTTTGCCCATTGTCCGCGACCTCGAGGGGGCTTGGCCGATGATCAAATGAGTGTGAATGACAGAGGTTGCTGTCATCCGTAAAGTAGTAGAATGGGTTCACAATCTCACCCAAGAGGTCGTCAATGAAAATAATAAATAGAGAAGGAAAAAGGCGTGAAGGGCGTGAATGGATCGACTCCATCGTTCCGAAAGGAACGCCATCAGGTCTCCAGTAGATCGATTCGCGCCTAAGTACTCTGGCACAACTTGGTATTGACTGTTGGCTTAACAGCACAGTGGTGCCATTTTTATTTAAACGCCAATTTCTGAATGATTTATCTTTGGATCTGACAGCTTCTTTGCATGTCTCGACCATTTCAACAGCAGCATTATGTCTAGGAAACATAATTTCTAGTTAAACATATAAAGTTCTACAGAAACATATAAGGTTCTCCAGAAAAAATTGGGACCTAGTAGGTCCCCTTCTGGTACCTCCCATACAAATGTACCATTCCACCCACCATAGAAATCTTGTAGTAATATCAATATGCTCAACGCGATCTTGCCCAAATTCAGTATTTAGGAAAGCTATAACTGGGCAAAGATTCTTACAACCAGTGAAAAACTTGCAGTCGGGTACACCGACTTATATATACCCTCACCCTCAGTAAAAACATACAAGTCTCATATTCCAAAGTATCGGAAAGTCAAAAGTGAGTGTGTATACCATCATTGGATGTAACCTCTGATGAAATGTCATAGTAGCAATCTCAAGAGACCGAATGTTATAGAAACCAGTGGAAAAGTTGCAGTCGGGTAAACCGACTTATATATACCCTCACCCTCAGTAAAAACATACAAGTCTCATATTCCAAAGTATCGGAAAGTCAAAAGTGACCGTAGCTACCATCATTTGATGTAACATCTGATGAAAAGTCATAATAGCAACCTATAATACCGAATGCTATAGAAAACCAGTGAAAAAGTTGCAGTCGGGTAAACCGACTTATATATACCCTCACCCTCAGTAAAAAAATACAAGTCTCATATTCCATAATAGCCACCTCAAAATACCGAATGTTATAGAAAAATATTGTATTACACGTTTTTACAAAACGGGCGGAATATAAAGCAGAGTTTTTACTTGAAAATTGTATATAGCTAAAGCTTTACTAAATATGGAATTTCGGAAAGATTCGTTGAGCGAAATTATATAATTACTAGATTTCTAAAGTGGGTGGAATGGTACATTTGTATGGGAGGTACCAGAAGGAGAGTTGCCAGACTTCCAAGTTTTTGTCCAAAACTTTGTCTTGCTATAGCTTTACTAAATACAAAATGTGGGCAAGATCGCGTATGACATATTGATATTATTACACGATTTCTAAGGTAGGCGGGATGGTACATTTGTATGGGAGGTACCAGAAGCGGAGTTGCCAGACTTCCAAGTTTTTGTCCGAAACATTGTCCACTTATACCTTTACTAAATACGGAATTTGGGCAAGATCGTGTTGGTCATATTGATAGTATTACAGGGTTTCTAAGGTAGGCGGGATGGTACATTTGTATGACAGGTACCAGAAGGGGAGTTGCTAGACTTCCAAGACTTTGTCCGAAACTGTGTCTAGCTATAGCTTTACTAAATACAGAATTTGGGCAAGATCTAATTGGTCATATTTATAATACTACACGGTTTATAATGGGCGGGATGGTACATTTGTATGGGAGGTACCAGAAGGGGAGTTGCCAGACTTCCAAGTTTTTGTCCAAAACTTTGTCTAGCTATACATTTACTAAATACACAATTTGGGCAAGATCTTGTTGGTCATATTGACAACATTACACGGCTTACAAGGGGCGGAATGGTACATTTGTATGGGAGGTACCAGAAGGGGAGTTGCCAGACTTCCAAGTTTTTGTCCAAAAGTTATACCAACTATAGCTTTTCTTAATACAAAATTTGGGCAAGATCGCGTTGGGCATATTGGTGTTATTACACGATTTCTAAGGTAGGCGGGATGGTACATTTGTATGGGAGGTACCAGAAGGGGAGTTGCCAGACTTCCAAGTTTTTGTCCGAACTTTGTCTAGCTATAACTTTATTAAATACAAAATTTGGGCAAGATAGCGTTGGTCATACTGATAGTATTAGACGGTTTATCAGGGGCGGGATGGTACATTTGTATGGCAGGTACCAGAAGGGGAGTTGCCAGACTTCCAAGTTTTTGTCCAAAACTTTATCCAGTTATACCTTTACTAAATACGGAATTTGGGCAAGATCGCGTTGGTCATATTGATAGTATTGCATGGTTTATAAGGGGTGGGATGGTACATGTGTATGGCGGGTACCAGAAGGAGAGATGCCAGACTTCCAAGTTTTTGTCCAAAAATTAGTCCAGTTATACCATTACTAAATACGGAATTTGGCCAAGATCGAACATGTGCGTGTTAATATTATTACACGATTTATAAAGTGGTCGAAATATCAGATTTGTATGGGAGGTACCCGAAGGGGTGTGGCCATATAGCCCATATGCAATCCCATAAGCAGTTTTGGGAAAATATTAACCCATGCCAAATTTCAGAGCGATTGTTTAACTCTTTCGAAAGTTATCGTGCGTACCAGCAGGACAGACAGACGGACGGACGGACAGACGGACATGGCTCAAACGATTTAGAAAGTCATGAATCGAATTTGGTTCAAAGAGACTTGGGTTCTAATGTGAATATTTCTAGGTGTTACACTTTTCAGCCGTATCAAATGATATATACCCTCCTACCCGTAGGGTGAGGGTATAAATATTGTATTACACGTTTTTACAAAACGGGCGGAATATAAAGCAGAGTTTTTACTAGAAAATTGTATATAGCTAAAGCTTTACTAAATATGGAATTTCGGAAAGATTCGTTGAGCGAAATTATATAATTACTAGATTTCTAAAGTGGGTGGAATGGTACATTTGTATGGGAGGTACCAGAAGGAGAGTTGCCAGACTTCCAAGTTTTTGTCCGAAACTTTGTCCACTTATACCTTTACTAAATACGGAATTTGGGCAAGATCGTGTTGGTCATATTGATAGTATTACAGGGTTTCTAAGGTAGGCGGGATGGTACATTTGTATGACAGGTACCAGAAGGGGAGTTGCTAGACTTCCAAGACTTTGTCCGAAACTGTGTCTAGCTATAGCTTTACTAAATACAGAATTTGGGCAAGATCTAATTGGTCATATTTATAATACTACACGGTTTATAATGGGCGGAATGGTACATTTGTATGGGAGGTACCAGAAGGGGAGTTGCCAGACTTCCAAGATTGTGTCCAAAAGTTATACCAACTATATCTGTCCTTAATACAAAATTTGGGCAAGATCGCGTTGGGCATATTGGTGATATTACACGATTTCTAAGGTAGGCGTGATGGTACATTTGTATGGGAGATGCCGGAAGGGGAGTTGCCAGACTTCCAAGTTTTTGTCCAAAAGTTATACCAACTATAGCTTTTCTTAATACAAAATTTGGGCAAGATCGCGTTGGGCATATTGGTGTTATTACACGATTTCTAAGGTAGGCGGGATGGTACATTTGTATGGGAGGTACCAGAAGGGGAGTTGCCAGACTTCCAAGTTTTTGTCCGAACTTTGTCTAGCTATAACTTTATTAAATACAAAATTTGGGCAAGATAGCGTTGGTCATACTGATAGTATTAGACGGTTTATCAGGGGCGGGATGGTACATTTGTATGGCAGGTACCAGAAGGGGAGTTGCCAGACTTCCAAGTTTTTGTCCAAAACTTTATCCAGTTATACCTTTACTAAATACGGAATTTGGGCAAGATCGCGTTGGTCATATTGATAGTATTACATGGTTTATAAGGGGCGGGATGGTACATGTGTATGGCGGGTACCAGAAGGAGAGATGCCAGACTTCCAAGTTTTTGTCCAAAAATTAGTCCAGTTATACCATTACTAAATACGGAATTTGGCCAAGATCGAACATGTGCGTGTTAATATTATTACACGATTTATAAAGTGGTCGAAATATCAGATTTGTATGGGAGGTACCCGAAGGGGTGTGGCCATATAGCCCATATGCAATCCCATAAGCAGTTTTGGGAAAATATTAACCCATGCCAAATTTCAGAGCGATTGTTTAACTCTTTCGAAAGTTATCGTGCGTACCAGCAGGACAGACAGACGGACGGACGGACAGACGGACATGGCTCAAACGATTTAGAAAGTCATGAATCGAATTTGGTTCAAAGAGACTTGGGTTCTAATGTGAATATTTCTAGGTGTTACACTTTTCAGCCGTATCAAATGATATATACCCTCCTACCCGTAGGGTGAGGGTATAAATATTGTATTACACGTTTTTACAAAACGGGCGGAATATAAAGCAGAGTTTTTACTAGAAAATTGTATATAGCTAAAGCTTTACTAAATATGGAATTTCGCAAAGATTCGTTGAGCGAAATTATATAATTACTAGATTTCTAAAGTGGGTGGAATGGTACATTTGTGTGGGAGGTACCAGAAGGAGAATTGCCAGACTTCCAAGTTTTTGTCCAAAACTTTGTCTTGCTATAGCTTTACTAAATACAAAATGTGGGCAAGATCGCGTATGACATATTGATATTATTACACGATTTCTAAGGTAGGCGGGATGGTACATTTGTATGGGAGGTACCAGAAGCGGAGTTGCCAGACTTCCAAGTTTTTGTCCGAAACTTTGTCCACTTATACCTTTACTAAATACGGAATTTGGGCAAGATCGTGTTGGTCATATTGATAGTATTACAGGGTTTCTAAGGTAGGCGGGATGGTACATTTGTATGACAGGTACCAGAAGGGGAGTTGCTAGACTTCCAAGACTTTGTCCGAAACTGTGTCTAGCTATAGCTTTACTAAATACAGAATTTGGGCAAGATCTAATTGGTCATATTTATAATACTACACGGTTTATAATGGGCGGAATGGTACATTTGTATGGGAGGTACCAGAAGGGGAGTTGCCAGACTTCCAAGATTGTGTCCAAAAGTTATACCAACTATATCTGTTCTTAATACAAAATTTGGGCAAGATCGCGTTGGGCATATTGGTGATATTACACGATTTCTAAGGTAGGCGTGATGGTACATTTGTATGGGAGATGCCGGAAGGGGAGTTGCCAGACTTCCAAGTTTTTGTCCAAAAGTTATACCAACTATAGCTTTTCTTAATACAAAATTTGGGCAAGATCGCGTTGGGCATATTGGTGTTATTACACGATTTCTAAGGTAGGCGGGATGGTACATTTGTATGGGAGGTACCAGAAGGGGAGTTGCCAGACTTCCAAGTTTTTGTCCGAACTTTGTCTAGCTATAACTTTATTAAATACAAAATTTGGGCAAGATAGCGTTGGTCATACTGATAGTATTAGACGGTTTATCAGGGGCGGGATGGTACATTTGTCTGGCAGGTACCAGAAGGGGAGTTGCCAGACTTCCAAGTTTTTGTCCGAACTTTGTCTAGCTATAACTTTATTAAATACAAAATTTGGGCAAGATAGCGTTGGTCATACTGATAGTATTAGACGGTTTATCAGGGGCGGGATGGTACATTTGTATGGCAGGTACCAGAAGGGGAGTTGCCAGACTTCCAAGTTTTTGTCCAAAAATTAGTCCAGTTATACCATTACTAAATACGGAATTTGACCAAGATCGAACATGTGCGTGTTAATATTATTACACGATTTATAAAGTGGTCGAAATATCAGATTTGTATGGGAGGTACCCGAAGGGGTGTGGCCATATAGCCCATATGCAATCCCATAAGCAGTTTTGGGAAAATATTAACCCATGCCAAATTTCAGAGCGATTGTTTAACTCTTTCGAAAGTTATCGTGCGTACCAGCAGGACAGACAGACGGACGGACGGACAGACGGACATGGCTCAAACGATTTAGAAAGTCATGAATCGAATTTGGTTCAAAGAGACTTGGGTTCTAATGTGAATATTTCTAGGTGTTACACTTTTCAGCCGTATCAAATGATATATACCCTCCTACCCGTAGGGTGAGGGTATAAATATTGTATTACACGTTTTTACAAAACGGGCGGAATATAAAGCAGAGTTTTTACTAGAAAATTGTATATAGCTAAAGCTTTACTAAATATGGAATTTCGGAAAGATTCGTTGAGCGAAATTATATAATTACTAGATTTCTAAAGTGGGTGGAATGGTACATTTGTATGGGAGGTACCAGAAGGAGAGTTGCCAGACTTCCAAGTTTTTGTCCGAAACTTTGTCCACTTATACCTTTACTAAATACGGAATTTGGGCAAGATCGTGTTGGTCATATTGATAGTATTACAGGGTTTCTAAGGTAGGCGGGATGGTACATTTGTATGACAGGTACCAGAAGGGGAGTTGCTAGACTTCCAAGACTTTGTCCGAAACTGTGTCTAGCTATAGCTTTACTAAATACAGAATTTGGGCAAGATCTAATTGGTCATATTTATAATACTACATGGTTTATAATGGGCGGAATGGTACATTTGTATGGGAGGTACCAGAAGGGGAGTTACCAGACTTCCAAGATTGTGTCCAAAAGTTATACCAACTATATCTGTCCTTAATACAAAATTTGGGCAAGATCGCGTTGGGCATATTGGTGATATTACACGATTTCTAAGGTAGGCGTGATGGTACATTTGTATGGGAGATGCCGGAAGGGGAGTTGCCAGACTTCCAAGTTTTTGTCCAAAAGTTATACCAACTATAGCTTTTCTTAATACAAAATTTGGGCAAGATCGCTTTGGGCATATTGGTGTTATTACACGATTTCTAAGGTAGGCGGGATGGTACATTTGTATGGGAGGTACCAGAAGGGGAGTTGCCAGACTTCCAAGTTTTTGTCCGAACTTTGTCTAGCTATAACTTTATTAAATACAAAATTTGGGCAAGATAGCGTTGGTCATACTGATAGTATTAGACGGTTTATCAGGGGCGGGATGGTACATTTGTATGGCAGGTACCAGAAGGGGAGTTGCCAGACTTCCAAGTTTTTGTCCAAAACTTTATCCAGTTATACCTTTACTAAATACGGAATTTGGGGAAGATCGCGTTGGTCATATTGATAGTATTACATGGTTTATAAGGGGCGGGATGGTAAATGTGTATGGCGGGTACCAGAAGGAGAGATGCCAGACTTCCAAGTTTTTGTCCAAAAATTAGTCCAGTTATACCATTACTAAATACGGAATTTGGCCAAGATCGAACATGTGCGTGTTAATATTATTACACGATTTATAAAGTGGTCGAAATATCAGATTTGTATGGGAGGTACCCGAAGGGGTGTGGCCATATAGCCCATATGCAATCCCATAAGCAGTTTTGGGAAAATATTAACCCATGCCAAATTTCAGAGCGATTGTTTAACTCTTTCGAAAGTTATCGTGCGTACCAGCAGGACAGACAGACGGACGGACGGACAGACGGACAGACGGACATGGCTCAAACGATTTAGAAAGTCATGAATCGAATTTGGTTCAAAGAGACTTGGGTTCTAATGTGAATATTTCTAGGTGTTACACTTTTCAGCCGTATCAAATGATACATACCCTCCTACCCGTAGGGTGAGGGTATAAATATTGTATTACACGTTTTTACAAAACGGGCGGAATATAAAGCAGAGTTTTTACTAGAAAATTGTATATAGCTAAAGCATTACTAAATATGGAATTTCGCAAAGATTCGTTGAGCGAAATTATATAATTACTAGATTTCTAAAGTGGGTGGAATGGTACATTTGTATGGGAGGTACCAGAAGGAGAGTTGCCAGACTTCCAAGTTTTTGTCCAAAACTTTGTCTTGCTATAGCTTTACTAAATACAAAATGTGGGCAAGATCGCGTATGACATATTGATATTATTACACGATTTCTAAGGTAGGCGGGATGGTACATTTGTATGGGAGGTACCAGAAGCGGAGTTGCCAGACTTCCAAGTTTTTGTCCGAAACTTTGTCCACTTATACCTTTACTAAATACGGAATTTGGGCAAGATCGTGTTGGTCATATTGATAGTATTACAGGGTTTCTAAGGTAGGCGGGATGGTACATTTGTATGACAGGTACCAGAAGGGGAGTTGCTAGACTTCCAAGACTTTGTCCGAAACTGTGTCTAGCTATAGCTTTACTAAATACAGAATTTGGGCAAGATCTAATTGGTCATATTTATAATACTACACGGTTTATAATGGGCGGAATGGTACATTTGTATGGGAGGTACCAGAAGGGGAGTTGCCAGACTTCCAAGATTGTGTCCAAAAGTTATACCAACTATATCTGTTTTTAATACAAAATTTGGGCAAGATCGCGTTGGGCATATTGGTGATATTACACGATTTCTAAGGTAGGCGTGATGGTACATTTGTATGGGAGATGCCGGAAGGGGAGTTGCCAGACTTCCAAGTTTTTGTCCAAAAGTTATACCAACTATAGCTTTTCTTAATACAAAATTTGGGCAAGATCGCGTTGGGCATATTGGTGTTATTACACGATTTCTAAGGTAGGCGGGATGGTACATTTGTATGGGAGGTACCAGAAGGGGAGTTGCCAGACTTCCAAGTTTTTGTCCGAACTTTGTCTAGCTATAACTTTATTAAATACAAAATTTGGGCAAGATAGCGTTGGTCATACTGATAGTATTAGACGGTTTATCAGGGGCGGGATGGTACATTTGTCTGGCAGGTACCAGAAGGGGAGTTGCCAGACTTCCAAGTTTTTGTCCAAAACTTTATCCAGTTATACCTTTACTAAATACGGAATTTGGGCAAGATCGCGTTGGTCATATTGATAGTATTACATGGTTTATAAGGGGCGGGATGGTACATGTGTATGGCGGGTACCAGAAGGAGAGATGCCAGACTTCCAAGTTTTTGTCCAAAAATTAGTCCAGTTATACCATTACTAAATACGGAATTTGGCCAAGATCGAACATGTGCGTGTTAATATTATTACACAATTTATAAAGTGGTCGAAATATCAGATTTGTATGGGAGGTACCCGAAGGGGTGTGGCCATATAGCCCATATGCAATCCCATAAGCAGTTTTGGGAAAATATTAACCCATGCCAAATTTCAGAGCGATTGTTTAACTCTTTCGAAAGTTATCGTGCGTACCAGCAGGACAGACAGACGGACGGACGGACAGACGGACATGGCTCAAACGATTTAGAAAGTCATGAATCGAATTTGGTTCAAAGAGACTTGGGTTCTAATGTGAATATTTCTAGGTGTTACACTTTTCAGCCGTATCAAATGATATATACCCTCCTACCCGTAGGGTGAGGGTATAAATATTGGATGGTACATTTGTATGGGAGGTACCAGAAGGGGAGTTGCCAGACTTCCAAGTTTTTGTCCAAAACTTTGTCTAGCTATAACTGTACTAAATACAAAATGTGGGCAAGATAGCGTTATGCATACTGATAGTATTAGACGGTTTATCAAGGGCGGGATGGTACATTTGTATGGGAGGTACCATAAGGGGAGTTGCCAGACTTCCAAGTTTTTGTCCAAAACTTTGTCTAGCTATAACTGTACTAAATACGGAATTTGGGCAAGATCGCGTTGGTGATATTGATAGTATTACAGGTTTTTTAAGGGGTGGGATGGTACATTTGTATGGGAGGTACCAGAAGGGGAGTTGCCAGACTTCAAAGTTTTTGTCCAAAACTTAGCCTAGCTATAGATTTACTAAATACAAAATTTGGGCAAGATCGCGTTGGTCATATTGGTGTTACTACACGATTTCTAAGGTAGGCGGAATGGTACATTTGTATGGGAGGTACCAGAAGGGGAGTTGCCAGACTTCCAAGTTTTTGTCCGAAACTTTATCCAGTTGTACTTTTACCAAATACGTAATTTGGCCAAGATGGGTGTGGGCGTATTGATATTATTACACGATTACTAAAGTGGGCGAAATAGTAGATTTGTATGGGAGGTACCCGAAGGGGTGTGGCCATATAGCCCATATGCAATCCCATAAGCAGTTTTGGGAAAATATTAACCCATGCCAAATTTCAGAGCGATTGTTTAATTCTTTCGAAAGTTATCGTGCGTACCAGCAGGACAGACAGACGGACAGACGGACATGGCTCAAACGATTTAGAAAGTCATGAATCGAATTTGGTTCAAAGAGACTTGGGTTTTAATGTGAATATATCTAGGTGTTACACTTTTCAGCCGTATCAAATGATATATACCCTCCTACCCGTAGGGTGAGGGTATAAAAAAACCAGTGGAAAAGTTGCAGTCGAGTAAACCGACTTATATATACCCTCACCCTCAGTAAAAACATACAAGTCTCATACTCATAAGTATCGGAAAGTCAAAAGTGACCGTAGCTACCATCATTTGATGTAACATCTGATGAAAAGTCATAATAGCAACCTAAAATACCGAATGCTATAGAAAACCAGTGGAAAAGTTGCAGTCGGGTAAACGGACTTATATATACCCTCACCCTCAGTAAAAACATACAAGTCTCATACTCATAAGTATCGGAAAGTCAAAAGTGACCGTAGCTACCATCATTTGATGTAACATCTGATGAAAAGTCATAATAGCAACCTAAAATACCGAATGCTATAGAAAACCAGTGGAAAAGTTGCAGTCGGGTAAACCGACTTATATATACCCTCACCCTCAGTAAAAACATACAAGTCTCATACTCATAAGTATCGGAAAGTCAAAAGTGACCGTAGCTACCATCATTTGATGTAACATATGATGAAAAGTCATAATAGCAACCTAAAATACCGAATGCTATAGAAAACCAGTGGAAAAGTTGCAGTCGGGTAAACCGACTTATATATACCCTCACCCTCAGTAAAAACATACAAGTCTCATACTCATAAGTATCGGAAAGTCAAAAGTGACCGTAGCTACCATCATTTGATGTAACATCTGATGAAAAGTCATAATAGCAACCTAAAATACCGAATGCTATAGAAAAATATTGGATGGTACATTTGTATGGGAGGTACCAGAAGGGGAGTTGCCAGACTTCCAAGTTTTTGTCAAAAACTTTGCTACAACTACAACTGTACTAAATACAAAATGTGGGCAAGATAGCGTTGGTTATACTGATAGTATTAGACGGTTTATCAAGGGCGGGATGGTACATTTGTATGGGAGGTACCAGAAGGGGAGTTGCAAGACTTCCAAGTTTTTGTCCAAAACTTTGTATAGCTATAGGTTTACTAAGTACAAAATTTGGGCAAGATAGCGTTGGTCATACTGATAGTATTAGACGGTTTATCAGGGGCGGGATGATACATTTGTATTGGAGGTACCAGAAGGGGAGTTGCCAGACTTCCAAGTTTTTGTCCAAAACTTTGTATAGCTATAGGTTTACTAAGTACAAAATTTGGGCAAGATAGCGTTGGTCATACTGATAGTATTAGACGGTTTATGAAGGGCGGGATGATACATTTGTATGGGAGGTACCAGAAGGGGAGTTGCCAGACTTCCAAGTTTTTGTCCAAAACTTTGTCTAGCTATAACTTTACTAAATACAAAATTTGGCAAGATAGCGTTGGTCATACTGATAGTATTAGACGGTTTATCAGGGGCGGGATGATACATTTGTATGGGAGGTACCAGAAGGGGAGTTGCCAGACTTCCAAGTTTTTGTCCAAAACTTTGTATAGCTATAGGTTTACTAAGTACAAAATTTGGGCAAGATAGCTTTTTTCATACTGATAGTATTAGACGGTTTATCAGGGGCGGGATGGTACATTTGTATGGGAGGTACCAGAAGGGGAGTTGCCAGACTTCCAAGTTTTTGTCCAAAACTTTGTATAGCTATAGGTTTACTAAGTACAAAATTTGGGCAAGATAGCGTTGGTCATACTGATAGTATTAGACGGTTTGTCAGGGGCGGGATGGTACATTTGTATGGGAGGTACCAGAAGGGGACTTGCCAGACTTCCAAGTTTTTGTCCAAAACTTTGTCTAGCTATAGATTTACTAAATACAGAATTTGGGCAAGATCGCGTTGGTCATATTGGTGTTACTACACGATTTCTAAGGTAGGCGGGATGGTACATTTGTATGGGAGGTACCAGAAGGGGAGTTGCCAGACTTCCAAGTTTTTGTCAGAAACTTTGTTCAGTTATACTTTTAGTAAATACGGATTTTTGCCAAGATCGGAGTGGGCATATTGATATTATTACACGTTTACTAAAGTGGGCGAAATAGCAGATTTGTATGGGAGGTACCCGAAGGGGTGTGGCCATATAGCCCATATGCAATCCCATAAGCAGTTTTGGGAAAATATTAAGCCATGCCAAATTTCAGAGTGATGGTTTAACTCTTTCGAAAGTTATCGTGCGTACCAGCAGGACAGACAGACGGACAGACGGACGGACGGACGGACAGACGGACATGGCTCAAACGATTCAGAAAGTCATGAATCGAATTTGGTTCAAAGACACCTGGGGTCTAATGTGAATATTTCTAGGTGTTACACTTTTGGGTCGTATCAAATGATATATACCCTCCTACCCGTAGGGTGAGGGTATAAATATTGGATGGTACATTTGTATGGGAGGTACCAGAAGGGGAGTTGCCAGACTTCCAAGTTTTTGTCAAAAATTTTGTCTAGCTACAACTGTACTAAATACAAAATGTGGGCAAGATAGCGTTGGTTATACTGATAGTATTAGACGGTTTATCAAGGGCGGGATGGTACATTTGTATGGGAGGTACCAGAAGGGGAGTTGCCAGACTTCCAAGTTTTTGTCCAAAACTTTGTATAGCTATAGGTTTACTAAGTACAAAATTTGGGCAAGATAGCGTTGGTCATACTGATAGTATTAGACGGTTTATCAGGGGCGGGATGATACATTTGTATGGGAGGTACCAGAAGGGGAGTTGCCAGACTTCCAAGTTTTTGTCCAAAACTTTGTATAGCTATAGGTTTACTAAGTACAAAATTTGGGCAAGATAGCGTTGGTCATACTGATAGTATTAGACGGTTTATGAAGGGCGGGATGATACATTTGTATGGGAGGTACCAGAAGGGGAGTTGCCAGACTTCCAAGTTTTTGTCCAAAACTTTGTCTAGCTATAACTTTACTAAATACAAAATTTGGGCAAGATAGCGTTGGTCATACTGATAGTATTAGACGGTTTATCAGTGGCGGGATGATACATTTGTATGGGAGGTACCAGAAGGGGAGTTGCCAGACTTCCAAGTTTTTGTCCAAAACTTTGTATAGCTATAGGTTTACTAAGTACAAAATTTGGGCAAGATAGCTTTTTTCATACTGATAGTATTAGACGGTTTATCAGGGGCGGGATGGTACATTTGTATGGGAGGTACCAGAAGGGGAGTTGCCAGACTTCCAAGTTTTTGTCCAAAACTTTGTATAGCTATAGGTTTACTAAGTACAAAATTTGGGCAAGATAGCGTTGGTCATACTGATAGTATTAGACGGTTTGTCAGGGGCGGGATGGTACATTTGTATGGGAGGTACCAGAAGGGGAGTTGCCAGACTTCCAAGTTTTTGTCAGAAACTTTGTTCAGTTATACTTTTAGTAAATACGGATTTTTGCCAAGATCGGAGTGGGCATATTGATATTATTACACGTTTACTAAAGTGGGCGAAATAGCAGATTTGTATGGGAGGTACCCGAAGGGGTGTGGCCATATAGCCCATATGCAATCCCATAAGCAGTTTTGGGAAAATATTAAGCCATGCCAAATTTCAGAGTGATGGTTTAACTCTTTCGAAAGTTATCGTGCGTACCAGCAGGACAGACAGACGGACAGACGGACAGACGGACGGACAGACGGACATGGCTCAAACGATTCAGAAAGTCATGAATCGAATTTGGTTCAAAGACACCTGGGGTCTAATGTGAATATTTCTAGGTGTTACACTTTTGGGTCGTATCAAATGATATATACCCTCCTACCCGTAGGGTGAGGGTATAAATATTGGATGGTACATTTGTATGATAGGTACCAGAAGGGGAGTTGCCACACTTTCAAGTTTTTGTCCAAAACTTTGTCTAGCTATAGCTTTACTAAATACAAAATTTGGGCAATATAGAGTTGGTCATACTGATAGTGTTGGACGGTTTATAAGGGCAGGGATGGTACATTTGTATGGGAGGTACCAGAAGCGGAGTTGCCAGACTTCCAAGTTTTTGTCCGAAACTGTGTCTAGCTATAGCATTACTAAATACAGCATTTGGGCAAGATCTAATTGTTCATATTTATAATACTACACGGTTTATAATGGGCGGGATGGTAAATTTGTATGTGAGGCACCAGAAGGGGAGTTGCCAGACTTCCAAGTTTTTGTCCAAAACTTTGTCTAGCTATAGTGTTGAAGCGAGCTTCAACAAATCAGAATGTCCTCATGACATCGTTAGGGTTAAGTTAATTTGAGTCTTTTTCCATGAATTTATCTTTCAGTTCAATATTGTATTTCCAACGATTTTAATTACCGTATTAGTCATTTCATTTACTCTTTATATTGATCTCTTTCGCACATGAAGTGCAATTTTGGCGCTAGTCGCATAAGTCATTTTTGTATTAGCTTAAGTTAGTTCCTAAGATACCACCAATAAACACACACCATGTGAATTGAAGCGGAACTCTTGTTGGGTTTTTTATTTAAAACCTATTGGTACATTTATTTTGGGATCTGTTAAAGAAACAGGCCCAACCATATGGTCCTTCTAGAGCCCCTAGTAAAGTCTAGGACGGATTTGAATCCAGTAACAATTCGCAGAAAATGTCTGCATAGCGGATGGTTAACATAACCTCAATTGGCAATTTCGTCATCTAACTTTGGAGTTGCAGCTTCCATCACGGCACAGCGTCAACCCCCAAACGCTTAGAAAATCGAAAACTCATCACCAGAATCAACATATACATATTTCGACTCAGCACAGTTATCAAACATCGAAACCTTCACCTACACCTGACTACAAAAGGTAGCATCATAAGCAGGCGACCTGTTTACAACAACAATTAAATCACCAAAGGCAACTATCCGA
The DNA here is from genome assembly GCA_958296145.1 of Hydrotaea cyrtoneurina. Taxonomy (NCBI): domain Eukaryota; kingdom Metazoa; phylum Arthropoda; class Insecta; order Diptera; family Muscidae; genus Hydrotaea; species Hydrotaea cyrtoneurina. The sequence continues at coordinate 74,058,613 of OY282512.1, read as the reverse complement.
ATCTAATCATTGGAAACTACACCAAAAATAATTTGAACTTTCAACGGCCGAAAAGAAGAAGTCATCACACGTAACCAGCCTGGTTACAACACACACAAAAAAAGAAGTCTCATCAAACTACAGCGACAAACATCCATGGTAACAAGAGAAGTACAAAAGGAGAAGAGGTATGTACAGTAGTAATTTGCATTCGATTATATGTAGATCATTTTTTCGCGAAAACAACAAAAACAAAAATCCCGTTGAAAAATTTAAACAAAAAGTACAAAAAAAAAATCAGAAGAAAAAAAATCAGAAAGAACGTGCGAAAACCGTGCAACAGACTTTGAAAAGAACGAACAATAATAAATAATCACAAAACAAAACTCTATAACTTTAAAATAATCGGTATTTGAAGTCATAAAATCGATTATCACCACCTCTCATTATTCATATTTGGATCGTTTTACAACACTGAAATTCTTTTAACTCTCACCCCATTCCGATTGGCAAATACATCGCCCTACGTACATATGTACATATGTGACAGATCATAAACAGCGATTACAGCATAAATCAAATCATAACAGAATTCAAAGTGAACGGTCGTGTAAAGAAATGCAACAAAACAAAAATCAACATATTACAGAATTGTGAACGAAATCGTGTGATGAAAAAACAAAAGATAACAAAGTAATAAGTCGGTCGTGTTAAACGCAAAAATAATTTATTTGAAAAAAAAACTATAAAGAAAATAAATAAATGAAATGAGAACTGTGATTGAAAAAAAAAATATAAACAAAGTGGAAATAATACGCACAAAATTGCAAGGAAAGTGTTTAAAAAGCGAGAAATTCAGTCAACAAACATTATTTATTAAAGGCTATATTGAGTGAACTGCCTGTTCCAAACAACCGTCATCTACATACAACAAAAACATCAAAACCAAGACACCATCATGACAAAAAAAAAGGTGAGTGGATTTGTTACAATTTATAATAATTTTGTATGCTGGTAAATTGCATTTTAACAAACAAATTTCGCGACATTCCAATCGACGTGATTACCGTTAGGTTACGCCAAGTGGCCTGCATTTCGCGACATCTTCACTGCTGTCTTTGCAAATCATCCTGATTTATCACCAGTACAAAAATTGTACCATCTTCGCAATAAAACTCGCTTCTCCGCATCATATCGTGGAAAAATTTGAATTAGTAGATAACAATTTTGATATCGCGTGGTTAGCTTTAAAAACTAGATACGAAAATAATAGGATCTTAGTGCATCAACAAATGAAAAAATTGTTTGGAATCCCGGCAGCGGCCAATGAAACAGCGGATGCACTAAGACAAATTCAAGCTGGAATAGATGATAGTGTTTCAATATTTACTACTTATCAATTGAAGATGGATAATTGTGATCCATTCCTGGTCTACATATGTTACACCAAACTTCCAAAGGATACTTTAACTGCATGGGAAGATTCGTTGAGTAATCATAAAGAGTTTCCGACATGGGCTCAAATGTTTGATTTCCTATCTAAAAGAATAGAAATTCTGGAAATGCTCTCGGATTTAGGAAAATCGGGTAATCGTGAAAAGGGTTATAAATCTCAATCTTTTCATACTCAACCTGGAACAAAACGACAATTTTGTAAGAAATGTAAGCAAGATCATTCAATACGCGAATGTAAATATTTTAAAGCTATGCCAGCCAACGAAAGAGTGAAGTTCGCGTTCGCAAATAAATATTGTATGAACTGTCTATCGTCTAATCATTTTCAGTCCAAATGCACGAGTAAAAGTGTATGCAGCAAATGCAAATTGAATGGTGTTCATTACTTCACGTTGACAAAGAACTGAATAAAACCAACGTTACAAGGAATTCTCAATATAAATCTGGAAGCGATGAACATCCATCAACTTCGCGCTATCAACCAACTTTAAACTCTCCTCATGAGAACAACAACTCAACAGATGCTGTAATTTCAAACTTTTCGCTGAATGAAGGCACAACTATTTTACCGACAGCGCTGATTCAGGTAGAAAATTTGGGCGATATCTTTTTGATTCGAGCTTTGTTAGATAGTGGGTCGGAGAAAAGTTTTATTTCGAAGCGTATACAGCAAAAACTGGGACTCCCACTAATATCGCACAACTCACAAATTTCAGGGAAGTAAATTTGGGAAGTAGAGGAGATTGAATCATTGAATGCAGTTTCGGACGGAGACGCATATTGTGAGGATTTTTACCAGAAAACAACACGTCGACTACCAGATGGCCGATACATGGTCCGCCTGCCATTTAAAGAAGAATATCCAAGTGAAATGTACTTGGGACGGTCGCGGAATATGGCTTTAGCTCAGTATTACCGTATGGAGAAAAACTTGAATAAGAACCCTGAACTAAAAACTCAGTATACCCAAGTTCTTCAAGAATATGTAGAATTAGACCACATGGAGCAAGTAACTCATCATGAGGAAGCATCCGAAAAACAATCGTCGTTTTACTTAACCCACAATTCCGTAATCAAGCCAGAGAGCAAAACGACAAAAGTTAGGGTTGTTTTTAATGCGTCGAAGAAATCAAGCACTGGTCATTCACTTAACGACGTACTTCACCGTGGCCCAGTATTACAAGCGGACTTGATGAAAGTTTTATTGAAATGGCGTTTCTATAAGTACGTTTTCACTGGCGACATACAAAAAATGTATCGTCAGATTATTGTTCATCCTGATGATAGGCCATACCACCGAATCTTATTTCGTAAAAATCCAGAAGATTCGGTAAAGACATATGAATTGAAACGAGTGACTTTTGGAGTCAACTGTGCGCCGTTCCTGGCCATACGAACGCTTAGGCAATTAGGCTTTGATTGCAAGGAAACCTATCCCGAAGCAGCCCGAATACTGAACAACGAAGTGTATGTTGACGACGTACTGTCTGGTGGACATACGATAGAAGAGGCAAAAAATAACCACACTGAAGTTTTAAAAACTCTTGGCACAGCAGGCTTCCCCATGAAGAAAATAACGGCCAACAATACTGACTTACTTGTCAATGTGGCCCGGGAGGATCTTCTCGACGAAGATTTTTTGGAAATAGATGAATCGAGTAGCACCAAAACCCTTGGCATTCATTGGAATGCATTATCGGATACGTTTAGCTACAATGTTACACCAATGGAAGCAGACAAAGCTGTACAAATGAGAAGTATTTTGTCGGTTATCGCTCGTCTGTACGACCCGCTCGGTTGGCTTGGACCAATTGTGATCAACGCGAAAGTTATTATGCAAAAACTTTGGGACTAAAAATGGATTGGAATGATCTCGTACCGGAGAATATCTTGGTTATATGGAATAACTTTCTAAAATATTTTCCGCACATAACCCAAATACAAATTCCTAGATGGAGTAACTACTCGGCTGGCTCCCACATGGAGTTATACGGGTTTTGCGACGCATCAGAGACTGCCTACTGTGGGGTAGTCTATATGAGATCTGTTAGTCTAACCGGTAAAATTACTACTTGTCAACTAATGGCGAAAACAAAAGTCGCTCCTCTGAAGCGTCTTACTATTCCGAAGCTGGAACTTAGTGGAGCTGTTCTTCTCTCAAAACTCATCGAAGTAGCAAAAGACATAGCCCCTTGCAAATGTGAGATCTATCTATGGACAGATTCTTCTATAGTCCTTGGTTGGCTTAAAAAAGATCCGAGTCACTTGAAAACATTCGTACGCAATAGGATAATGGAACTTAAAAATCGTTGCACCAACGTTCAATGGCAACACGTTGTTACGTCAGAAAATCCTGCGGACATTGGGTCCCGAGGTTGTAACCCACAAGATCTCATCGATAACTATTTGTGGTGGCACGGTCCATCATGGCTGGAGAAATCTAAAGAAGCGTGGCCAGAACCACGTACCTTTGTTCCAGTAGATCTTGAAACAAAGAAAGTCGCAACATTTCATGTTGTTATACCAGATGAAGAATTAATCTCTCGTTATTCGTCTCTTGGAAAACCGCTACGAGTTGTCAGTCAAATCTTTCGATTTCAACAACTATGTCGGAAGAAACCTCCATGAAAATGAAATTATTACAGCAGAAGAAATTGAAAAAAAAACGCCTCATTATCATTGCACAAAAAATGTTTTATCACAAGGAATACGAAAATTTATTCAATAAAAAACCTCTTAGCAGTAAAAGCCCTCTAGTCTCACTTGCACCATTTCTCGACAAAAACGGCGTCATGCGAGTAGGAGGTCGCCTACACAATTCATCTTTTCGATACGATGAAAAGCACCCTATCATTGTACCTAAAAATTCCCACTATGCCGTACTACTTGTCCGATACACTCATAAGATTCTCTTCCACGCAGAACATCACATAATGCATAGAGCCATTCGGCAAGGGTATTTCATTCCAAATTTACGAAGTAAAATCAAATTTTGTATCAGAGAATGTAAAAATTGCACCATGTTCAAGCGTAAGTTCCAAGACCAACTAATGGGAGCACTGCCTCCTGAGCGAGTAACTTTCACTTTACCATTTACATATACCGGAGTGGATTTCGCCGGTCCTCTCAACCTGAGGACTTCAAATCTCCGTAATGCCAAAATTACAAAAGGATACGTTGCGGTCTTCGTATGTTTTTCCACTCGCGCGGTACATTTGGAAGTATGCTCTGATTTGACGTCTGATGCATTTCTTGCGGCGTTCGCCCGTTTTTCGGCAGAAGAGGCCAACCAAAGACAGTATTTTCAGATAATGGTCGAAACTTTTTGGGTGCAAACTATAAGCTTTTGAAAGAACACAACAAATTTCTGAAATCCATAGAGAAAGGACTTGTCGATTCATACAGCACACAAGGCCTTACATGGACATTCATCCCTCCGTACGCTCCCCACATGGGTGGACTATGGGAGGCTGCTGTACGAAGCATGAAAACTCACCTAAAGAAAGTAGCAGCGAAAGTTAATTTCACATATGAAGAGCTTTCAACCTTACTAACCCAAATCGAGGCAGTTTTGAATTCTCGACCGCTCTCACCGATTACAGAGGACGCTAGTGATGTGTTACCCCTGACTCCAGGTCATTTCTTACGCGGTGCTCCACTTACGGCTCCTCCTGAGGCTCCAACTGATTGTGATCTAGACAATATCGCAAATCTAAACCGATGGCATAGATTGAAGGCCGTGCATCGCCATTTCAGCATGAGGTGGAAATCTGAATATATTGTTGGACTCCAGAAAAGATATAAATGGAACTCTATTAAGAACAACTTGAAAGAAGGAGATATTGTCATCGTCAAGGAAGTTTTCCTTCCCTCCATGGAATGGTGTCTCGGCCGTGTAACAAAAGTATTTCACGGGAAAGATAACAACGTAAGAGTGGCAGAAATCAAAACTCAAAAGGGATTAATCGTCAGACCCATCGTAAAACTCTGCATCATACCTACATCAAATTTAGCCTCGTTGACTGAAATCATACGAGCACCAGTGGCGTCAGATAACACATCTCAAACCAAATCGAATGATAAATAAACTCACCGCGAGTCCCCATCCAACTAATTAATTAAAAACCGAAAGGATCTATTGTATTTGAATGCTCATTACTTACTGTATGTTCTCCCTTCTTTCTCTTTGTACTCTCTCATTTCAGAACATGGATTCCAATAAGGGCACGACCACCGGTAATCTAGAACCGAAGAAGCGCTGTTTCTTATGCGGCAAAACCACAGCATCTGCCATTGTATGTCATATCGCCGAATGTATTCCGATGAAAGACGTCAGGCGCTACAAGGTCAACACATTTGCTTTAACTGCCTTTTCTATGGACATGATCGCGCTGATTGCCTATCCTTGGAACGATGCAAAACTTGCCGCTACAAACATCACAATATGCTGCATCACGCATACTCGCTAGTTGGGGCATCAAGCCGCGAAAATTTGGCAACTACACCTGTCGTCATGGCACCTAAACCACGAAAGCCTACCATAGAAGCTGACTTCAAGAGATTGACATTAGGTAAAGACACTGAGCCAGCAACGGCACCCTCGCGTTTGATGTTCCCTGTATTGAAGGTATGTCCAGTCATCGAATGTGTATTGCGAGCTGGCGGTCGTCACAAGAAGGTAACATTAATGATTTTCGAAGATATTCCGAAGTCGCAGCTACGCTTTTGTTTCTTTGAGGAACTAAAGTATCCAACGAAATTTAAAAATAATACTGCATATGGCCATTTTAAAATTGATCTTCCTGATGGTACGTTTTTGAGTCTTTGGCGTGATTGCATCTGGTGTCTGGGAGGACGATCCCTTTACAATTGATATGCTGAAATAGACACGGTTTAATCACTATTTGCGGGGGAGTATGTTGAAGCGAGCTTCAACAAATCAGAATGTCCTCATGACATCTTTAGGGTTAAGTTAATTTGAGTCTTTTTCCATGAATTTATTTTTCAGTTCAATATTGTATTTTCAACGATTTTAATTACCGTATTAGTCATTTCATTTACTCTTTATATTGATCTCTTTCGCACATGAAGTGCAATTTTGGCGCTAGTCGCATAAGTCATTTTTGTATTAGCTTAAGTTAGTTCCTAAGATACCACCAATAAACACACACCATTTGAATTGAAGCGGAACTCTTGTTGGGTATTTTATTTAAAACCTATTGGTACATTTATTTTGGGATCTGTTAAAGAAACAGGCCCGAACATATAGCTTTACTAAAAACAAAATTTTGGGCAATATAGAGTTGGTCATACTGATAGTGTTGGACGGTTTATAAGGGGCGGGTACATTTGTATGGGAGGTACCAGAAGCGGAGTTGCCAGACTTCCAAGTTTTTGTCCGAAACTTTGTCTAGCCATAGCTTTACTAAATACAAAATTTGGGCAGGATCGCTTTGGCATATTGATATTAATACACGATTTCTAATGTAGGCGATATGGTATATTTGTATGAGAGATACCAGAAGGGGAGTTGCCAGACTTCCAAGTTTTTGCCCTCTGTGCAGTTGTACTTTTACCAAATACCAAATTTGGCCAAGATCGGAGTGGGCGTATTGATATTATTACACGATTACTAAAGTGGGCGAAATAGCAGATTTGTATGGGAGGTACCCGAAGGGGTGTGGCCATATAGCCAACATGCAATCCCATAAGCAGTTTTGGGAAAATATTAAGCCTTGCCAAATTTCATAGTGATTGCTTAACTCTTTCGAAAGTTATCGTGCGTACCAGCAGGACAGACGGACGGACATGGCTCAACCGTCCTTCTGATACCTCCTATAAAAAATTTACCATCCCGCCTCTATATTCCGCCCACTTTGTAAAACGTGAAATACAATATTTATACCCTCACCCTACGGGTAGGAGGGTATATATCATTTGATACGGCTCAAAAGTGTAACACATAGAAATATCCACATTAGACCCCAGGTGTCTTTGAACCAAATTCGATCATGACTTTCTAAATCGTTTGAGCCATGTCCTGCTGGTACGCACGATAACTTTCGAAAGAGTTAAACGATCACACTTTCGATAACACACTCTGATAACAACAGTTTAATTTACAAAACACAAAAACTTCTTTTTGTTTACATATCTAATAAGTAATTATTTTTTCCAGGAAGGTTTAAAATCTAACCCTTTGTGTAACACAACTGTATGTGATATATATACAATATATTCATATAATTGTTGTTTGACCACTTTCAATAAAATAAATAATATATGAATTTAACAATTTGATTTAAGGTGTTTTCTGTGTTTGTGTTTTTCCAATCGGCCCCAATGCTACTCCTTGTTTAGCAACAAAGGAATGCTACAAAAAATGTCTTTAAATTAACTGTACTCGTTTTTATTTGTTTTTTCTAAACACCAACCAAATAAATACGCGAACTGCGAATGTGTGCGAACACAAGCAAAAATGGAAACACAACACGTTGGATTTGTTACATCGAACACGAGTGTTTATTTTTTTCCGAACACCAGGCTGTGTATTGTACGCGTATGTTCGGATCAAATAAAAACACAAACTGCACATGTGTGTTCACGCACGAAAAAATAAAAACAAATCACCAACACTACTGCACACTCGCACTTTGTGTGTGTTGTAGCAGTGCTGCTAATTAATATAACATTCTTTTAAAGTTATGATAATACAAATGTAATGTTAAGATAATATAAATGTAATGTTAAAATAATATCAATGTAATGTTAAAACAATATCAATGTAATGTTAAAATAATAATGTTGTAATGTTAAACTAATGTCAATGTTATGAAACTATGTTATATGTTAATCACTGTTAATCTGTTAACATAAGACTTTCGTTAAAATGGAACTTTCACTCAACCTCTCTTTATTAGTTTTACGTTAAGTTCTTGTGATAGATCTTCTCAAATTTCGCTTTGACTCTTTTCTTGTTCACCATTATCACTTAGAGCCTATATTAAGCATCCATCATTTGGATTATTTCTTTTCCTGTTCGAGCTGTCAACCAATAAAGACGTAAAGCGGAAAACCTTACCTGGTTTCATTTTTGTAAAGAAATAAAGAATAACCAATACTTTGCTAAGACGCAAGAAGACCGTAAAGGACTATTGTGGCTAGCAAAACCGACGACGAATACTGGCGACATCTGCCTTATTCCGTCCCGGCATAATTTAATAATAATTTAATAATAATTAAAGAGACTTGTCCCCTTACAATTGGCGCCCATCGTGAAATTCATCGAGGATCGAAGTCGATAAATTTGTTCCAGTTTTGGTTGAGTGAGTTGTTGTTGTGCTGCGATAAAGGTAAATTCCTGTTTTGAGTTTATATAGAGCGTGTTGTTGTTGCGTAACCAGAATCCCCAGTGCGAAAAGTGTTGTTGTTGCGTAACCAAAATCTCCGGTTTGAAACGTGTTGTTGTTGCAAAAAAGAAACTAACGGTAAAAGAAAGGCTTTGTTGCATAATTCTGCGGAAAGTTAGTCAATATGCCCAGAAATACAAATAACTCTTTAAGCGCGATGAGTTCAAATGCAGAACAAACAATTTCAGCCCATGAGTCCATTCCCCCTATAAATTCATCAGATCAAGCAGTCCTACCCTCTGCACCATCTACAAGCAGAAATAACCCTGGAAATAGTTGCAATGGCATCCCTCAAACCACTACTACTACTCGAAATTCTTCCTCAAATCAAAATCAAAACGTTACAGTGAACTATAACTTCACGGAAAGACAATTTTCAAACCTACTGAACAATATTAATGTGCGATCTGAAAGTAAAGCCACATTCAGTACATGTAGTTCTCGGTTCAATGGAGGTCGTAGTACATCAAAAGTAGAAGATTTCATTGCCACAATCTTGGTATTTAAGGAGTCAGAATCCATTACGGACACCAGAGCTTTATCTAGTCTACCATTATTATTTGATGGTTATGCGGCTACTTGGTGGCATGGGGTAAAACACGAAGCAAATTCCTTTTCTGAAGCGATGACCCTACTTCGAAACGCATTTGCTCCACCAAAACCCGATTGGAGGTTATATTTCGAAATTTTTCAGGACAAACAAAAAGTCAACGAATCTACGGACAGTTTTATATGCAGAAAGAGACAACTGTTTGCAGAACTGAAAGACAGACTGCCAGAAGGTGCAGTAATAAGTATGGCGTTTTCCCTCATGAATATTAAAATTCGTGAAAAGATTAGCCGAGAAAGCGTTTTTACATTTCAAGATCTTCTCGCCAAAGCACGGGAAATCGAATTATCAATGGCAGAGAATACAGCAGAGCCGTCAAACAAACATTTCGAGGTTAGAGAAAAATCGCAAACGCGTTGCTCCTACTGTAGGAAGAAGAACCATACCGCTGATGACTGCTATAAGCGTATTGAAGCAGAAAAAAAAGGTAAACCGGAAGAAGCCAAACTTAGTTGTTACGGTTGTGGAACTGTCGGCTTTTATAGGTCTAACTGCCCAACATGTAATCAGAAGAATGTTATGGAAAGTCCAAAATTCCTTGATTTTAATAGCATTCAGACAGAAACAGTCGGTCATGATGTTCCTACCGTCGAAATAAATATATACGGATTGAAAGGTGAAGCGTACTTAGATACGGCTGCCAGGACTAGTATAGCTGGCCACTCTTTGTTTTTGAAACTTGTGGAAAAAGAAGTTGAATTCCAGAAGGTATTTGCGGAGATTACCCTAGCAGACGGAGTTGTCCGAAAGGAAGTAGTTTGTTCGACTATAGTCAACATAATCGTGGGAGACCGTTTTAAACGCATCAGATTCATATGTCTTCCAAAAGCAAAAGGTAACAGAACATTACTAGGTATTGATTTTTTGGAACAAGCAGGTATCGTTATGGATTTGGCCCAAAGGATGTGGTATTACAAAGACGAGCCCTCGAAAACATTTAAGTTTAAACCCAAATCACCTGAAACAAACAAAATCAATATACATCAAGCAAAAATAGATGAAAAAACAAAATGTTCCTCAAACATAAACGATTTTATGAACTGGTTTGAATCAAGTGGTAATGCTCATACACCGGAACAACCTGCTGTGGAAAAGATATATTCAAAACCTGAGGATTATTCGCCTGGGGGTTTACTCAAAATTTTTGAAGACTCGCTGCCAAACAATTTTGTTCTGCCAATGGTAAAAGATTCGGATTTATTTCCACCTCTACGAAAATTGCGAAAGAATTCTGCAAATTATCCACATGCATAATTTCAATTAAATTCAGTCGACTTTAATATATGCGAAAATGAAGAAATGTTCATTAATCAATCTCAAAAGCAGAAATTGTTGCACTTGTTGGAGAAAAATGAAGATCTGTTTGAAAATATTAGTTCACCCATTAAAAATGTAACACACAAAATAGATACTGGCGATCACCTTCCAATATCAAACTCACCGTATCGAATTTCACCATCGATGAAAAACAGGCTTAAAGTGGAATTAGATGATATGCTGTCGAAAGGTATTATTGAAGAGAAGCAATCGCCGTGGGCATTTCCTGTCGTTTTAATTCCGAAAAAGGATAATACGGTGCGTTTTTGTGTAGATTACCGGAAACTAAATTCAATAACAATAACCGATACTTACCCATTGCCACGAATGGAAGATTTGTTACACGCGGCCAAGACAACGCCATTTATGTCTACTTTAGACCTGAAATCAGGATATTGGCAGATACAAATTTGTGAAGAGGATAAATTAAAAACGGCCTTTACCACCCCTTTTGGAATATTCGTTTTTAATAGAATGCCATTTGGTCTAAAGAACGCACCAGCTACATTCCAAAGGATAATAGATAAATTCCGTTCCAGTCTTCCGAATATCCTTATCCTGGCATATTTAGATGATATTATTATTTGTTCTAACGACTTTGAGTCTCATTTAAATGACCTGTGTCAAAAATTTCAAAGATTGAAAGATATTGGATTTCATCTGAACAAAGGAAAATGTTTTTTCTGTAAACCAGAAGTCAAATACTTGGGCCATATTTTAACAAAACAGGGAATCAAGATTGATCCTGAAAAAACATCAGCAATTATGAACCGTTCCAGACCTAAAAATCTCAAGCAATTGATGTCATTTCTCCAAACGTGCTCATGGTTTCGTCGTTTCATTCCGGATTTCGCTAAAATATCAAAGCCACTCTCTAATCTTACGAAGAAAACCTCTAAATGGAAATGGACTAATATTGAAGAAGAGTCGTTTTTAAAGCTAAAAGCGATTATGCGATCGGAGCTGTGTTAATGCAGGGGGAGAAGGATACTGAGCATCCAATAGAATATGCCAGTCGCCTCTTAATACCAGCGGAACGAAATTATTCGACAACAGAAAGAGAAGCTCTAGCAGTCGTCTGGGCAGTACAGAAATTTCGGGGATATATTGAAGGATCAGAAGTAACTGTGCTAACAGATCATCAACCACTAAGATGGCTATTTTCGCTGAAATCACCAACAGGACGGTTGGCCAGATGGGCAATGCTTCTACAAAGTTATAACTTACTATTTTACTACACACCGGGTAAACAAAACGTTATAGCCGACACTTTATCGAGACCACCGTGTACCAATGAAAATTGCTTTGAGTCGTGTGAGTGCAACACAGTAGAAATTTATCTACCGAGAAAAGGATTAGAAGATTTCCGGAAGTCTCAACTTGAAGATGAACATCTGAAACAAATTATAGCTTCCTTCGAAAAAGATGATGAAAATGTTACAAGACATACCAACCGGGGGTACATAATGATCGATGGTATTCTCTACAGATACTGCTCCGAACAAGACTCTGAGAATGGACAGCTGGTAATTCCTCGATCTTTGCGGCAAGAAATATTGGACAAATATCATAACGACACAATGTCAGGACATTATGGGGTAGATAAAACCACAAACCGAATTGCAGCTTTATTTTACTGGCCAGGAATGAGATCCGATATAGCAAATTATGTTAAATGTTGTGAAGAGTGCAAGAGGTACAAACCTTCTAATATGAAACCAACCGGATTGCTACAAACATTATCCAGCAACAAACGGTTTGAAATAATCGCTGTAGATCTTTTTGGACCGCTTCCAAGAACTTCAGAGGGGTACCAATGGATACTGATAGTGGAAGACATATGTAGTAGATGGGTTGAGTTGTTTGCGTTGAAAGAAGGTACGGCTGAAAACTGCGCATTAATACTGCTGAATGAGGTAATTTTAAGGTATGGGGTTCCACGTAGATTGCATACCGACAACGGGACTCAGTTCATATCCGCCTTAATGCAGAAACTTACATTTTGTTTGGGCATTACTCAAACGTTTACTCCGATTTATCACCCAGAAGCCAATCCAGTGGAAAGAAGAAATAGGGATCTTAAAACCCAACTTTCTATTTATGTTGGAACCGATCATAGAAAATGGAAGACCATGCTACCGGCGATAAGATTTGCTATGAATACAGCAAAATGCGATAGTACTGGATATACTCCGGCTTATTTGACCTTTGGTCGAAATTTGAGAACTCCAACAGAGGTCCATTATGATTTCAAAGCAATTATAGCGGCTGAAAATTTTATACCACAAATTACACCACATCTTTTAAAAATGGCTGATACGTTACAGATGGCAAATGAAGCCCAGATAAAGATGCAGGACAGAAACAAAAGTTTTGTTGATAAGAAGCGGAAACAACACACCAACATAGAAATCGGGGACAAAGTTCTTATAGCAACACATATACTAAGCCGATCTAAAGATGGCGTCACCGCCAAATTTACGCCTCGACGAGATGGTCCATATATTGTTATTGCAAAAAAAGGGTCAACTTGTTACACAGTTGCAGCCATGGAAGAACCAAACACTCCAATAGCAACACTTCACGTTTCAGCAATGACACCCTATGAAGGAGAAACAACAACGCCAATGTATCCAAAACGTAGAAGAGGACGTCCGAGTAACAACCACAACATCGGCAACAACCACAACAGCGGCAACAACCACAACAGCGGCAACAACCACAACAGCGGCAACAACCACAACAGCGGCAACAATCACCACCACGGCAACAATCATATCCACGGCAACAACATTAATTCATCAACCCTAAGACGATCAGTAAGGTTGCAAGAACAGGGGAATCGCTAAGATCCTGTTGTCATCATCGGGACGATTAATGCAACAGAGGGGGAGGTTGTAGCAGTGCTGCTTATTAATATAACATTCTTTTAAAGTTATGATAATACAAATGTAATGTTAAGATAATATAAATGTAATGTTAAAATAATATCAATGTAATGTTAAAACAATATCAATGTAATGTTAAAATAATAATGTTGTAATGTTAAACTAATGTCAATGTTATGAAACTATGTTATATGTTAATCACTGTTAATCTGTTAACATAAGACTTTCGTTAAAATGGAACTTTCACTCAACCTCTCTTTATTAGTTTTACGTTAAGTTCTTGTGATAGATCTTCTCAAATTGCGCTTTGACTCTTTTCTTGTTCACCATTATCACTTAGAGCCTATATTAAGCATCCATCATTTGGATTATTTCTTTTCCTGTTCGAGCTGTCAACCAATAAAGACGTAAAGCGGAAAACCTTACCTGGTTTCATTTTTGTAAAGAAATAAAGAATAACCAATACTTTGCTAAGACGCAAGAAGACCGTAAAGGACTATTGTGGCTAGCAAAACCGACGACGAATACTGGCGACATCTGCCTTATTCCGTCCCGGCATAATTTAATAATAATTTAATAATAATTAAAGAGACTTGTCCCCTTACAGTGTTACTTTAAGCTGTGTTGTTTAACATTTATGTATGGGAATTTTATACAGTGTGTGTTTTTTTCTGAACCCTGAGTTAAACTGTCAGGCTTCAAAACAGCGTGATGTGGTAGATAGAATATAGGTCTCGAAGGCGTTGGGTATTGATTTTCAACTTTGGACATCTGTCCCAAAGAATAATATTCTTCTATGACAGAGTCATATTGAGTCTTGAGAGCGGGGGTTTTCAACAAGCGGGTTTCATTTCTCATAAATTGGGAAACAGCACCCTTTCGAGATTGAGCTAACTATAACTCTAAGGGTATTCACGTTTAAAATGGAGAGAAACAACGTATCTACCATCCGTATTACTGTATGTGTTGTCACGATATAATTTTTCGCAGAAGTTATCTTCGTCTGAAAGAATTGTCACCTTGGGCACCTCTTCAATCTCCCAAAAGCGAGACAGTGTGTCATTCAGCTCCAGGTGGTTATAGAATTTCACAACAGATTGTAATGGTTTGGGTTGGGAGGTCTCACCGGTGACTAACCACCCGAAGACGGTTTTCTGTGCGATAAGGTCGCCGCTAGGATGTTTGTGAACATCGGTGAGCATAATTCTGGAGTATATGTCTCCACCTAATAGCAAATCGATATGAGAACATTTTAGATCGTTCATGGAAATTCCGCGTAAATGAGAATCTAAAAATTGGTCCAACGAATATGTTGGTAGACGACCGGTGAGCTTTTCGACAACATAAGCTTCGGTGGTCACCTCAAATTGGGGGTCAATGAGAAAACCAATAGAAATTCGATATATCTTAGTCAATCTTGCTGCAATAGCACCATTAGGCCAATAATTTCTGCTGTAGGAGCACTAAATGTGGGTAAAGAAAGTTGTCTTTGTAACTTTCGCGAAATAAAAGTCACTTGAGATGCTGGGTTAATTAGAGCTCTTGCAGAACATCTAAGTTTATGTATGCACATATCCACTACGGTTGTCCCTAAAAGGACAGTGGAGTACATACTAGATTGCAACAGGTTTGCAAAAGTCTGAAAAGAGCGGGTACCAGTCGATGTAGAAGGGCCATCATCATTTAAATTCGATTTTTGGTGAGTGGATCGAGGGTCTGAATTTGACGAGGGGTTAACGGGTGTGTTATTAGAAACATGGGTGTACGAGTTCCGTTGCGTCGAAATATCTTTTAGATGCAACATCGAATGGTTTTTCTGTTTGCAGAAACAACACACACATTAGAACTCGTATAATTACTATATGTGTGCCCGTTCGCTAAACCATTCGAACAACATTTAAATCTTTTTACAGCTTCCAGACGTTCTGGTATAGATAGTTTTTGAAATTCTGCGCATAATCTCAACGGATGAGAATCAGAACATAATGGACATTTAGTTTTATTTGGATGAGCGGGGATAGTGGCTTTTGAACTTTCTGCTATCATTCGAATTTACGTTTTGACTGATGGGCCTTTTATAGGGTGTCGTGTTAGCAGAGAATGTCGAATACTGATTCAAGAGTTTGATATCTCGAAGTGAGAAATTTGTCCATGTTTGCCCATTTTGGAAGATCAGAACTTGTGCCTTGGCTCTAATCCCAAAGTCCGAGAGTGACTTCAGGAAGTCGTGTCGAACAGATGATTACAAAAATTGCATCCCAGTCGTTACAATGCCAAGTAAAGCAAGATTCGTGATGCAATCGTGCAACGTACGTTGCAATTTCTTTAGAGTGGGACCAGATTCTTTCGCTTATTCTCATATCTGTCAACTAAGTTTTGCCAGGCCATGGCGAAGTCATCATTTGTCATCGGACAAGTTTTTATAATATCTCGGACTTCACCCTCAGTTTTCTGCATCAGATAATACATTTTTCGAATGTCACTGATGTGGGTGTTTTCTTTGTAAATAGCTGAAAACATCTCTCTAAAATTTGGCCATTTTTTATAATCACCGGTAAAAACTTCGGTATCACAAGGTGGAAGATTAATGTGAATGTGCGAACTATTCGACCTTTTCTTAGCGTTGATCTTTTCAATGTGATCTTCTATATACGCTAATGCCCTGGAATATGTTTTATATATCGAAATATAATTATTTTTAATTTCCGCAGTATTTGAGGCCTTTTTGTCTAAAGAATCGGATAATTCTTCATAACAATTGCGGAAAGTTTCCCATTTCTGTCTTATGGGTGTTGAGAGAATGAACTGTGAGCTCTTCGTCTTTCATAGTAGTTACTATAAACTCAAAAACTACGATACGGTCGCCGCTTCTAATAAAGGTAGTTAGAGCAGACATCTTTGATTGTTATAACGGGCGTTGAAATATTCAAAAAACAATCAAGATAATTGAAAAATATCTGGAAAAATTACTGTGGATGGATTTGAGAGCTATCGCGATGTAAAAGATGTAGAAACTTATGAAAATCGCAAACAAAATCGAAAACGATACCTAAAAATTCAAAAAAAGTGAATAACTATGTATGGTCGAAATCAATAATAAATTTAAAATTCGAAATCAAAGTCAAAAAAATGCAAAAAAGCATCGAAATAAATATTATATATTTTATTTATGTGAATAAAAATCGACAAATGTGAAAGAAAATTATTTCACAATTGTGCCCAACCAACACCACTGGGCTATATAAAATACGTTACAGTGTGCAAAAAAAAAACACTTTTTATAGCGGGTCGTAACTATTGAATATAGTTCGAAAACAATTTATTGCGCTATGAAATTGTGTGAAAACAATATCAGTATTAATTAGGGATGTAACGAATGTGTGTTTAGCGAAAGCGAATGCGAAAGCGAATAGTAAACATTTTTTTTAACGAATGCGGTTGCGGATGCGAAAGGTAAAAATTTTTTTTAGCGAATGCGGATGCGAAAGCGAATTTGAAAGCCAATAGTAAAAATTACTTTTAGCTAATGTAAATATTACAAGGAATCGTTTAACGAATGCGAAAATCTTTGGGAATGTCAGAGTCAATTATGCAGTACTTATTTCCAGTAATATTTATTTCAAAGTAACAAAAATTTATTTCAAAGTAACAAAAATTTAACAAAAAATTTTAATTCAATTCACAGAAAATTCAGTCTCATGATAAAATATATTAAAGTTAACTTCAAAGTTGAACATTCCATATTTGGGTACATAAGGAATAAATTCTTGGCAAACCTTATAATTTCAGATTGAGTTCAGTTTCTAGAGGAGTCTAATATCCAATCAATAAATTTTCAGTTTTTTGCGAATGCTAATGCGAGAGCGAATAATAAAATAATGTTTTTTGCGAGTGCGAATGCGGTTGCGAATGTCCAAAATGAAGCGAATAATTCGCATTCGCATATGCGAATGCGAATTTCGTTACAACCCTAGTATTAATGTGTCGAGAGCTTATTAATTGCGTTATTAACAATTTCGGATTAAATTTTAAATAAATTACATCGACCAGTTTTTGGTCAGTACGGGCCCACTGTGCACAAAACAAATGGAGTATACAACGAGAATAAAAAATGGGCTCAAATAAACAGAGAGTGTCTGTTGTTGTTATTTATCGTAGTGGATGACGCTGCACACACAAACTACGTACGCACTAAGTGGGGATCAAACCGATGAACAGAGACTTGGAGTTCTGTTGTTGTAAAATGTACGTTTGTACGTAAGTAAAAACGAACCGCGAAACAACAGAGAAATAATTTCAACAAACTAAAACGCGCACTGCACTGATATTTATTATTTTTGTTTATTTTGCACACACATTATATCCAAAAAACCTACCTTGTTTTGTTGTTGCGTGTATTGGGGTTTAGGGTATGGTTACAACTTTTTTATTTCGGGTATCCAAAACTGCAACTGAGTCGGGATCTGTAATAAAGTGTTCGGGTAAAATTTATTTTATTTTTTTTTAAATAGAACAACGGCTCGAAATCCGGTTCGTAAAGACCAATAAATATGCGGGGGGTGCATAAAATAATTTTACCCAAACATATGAAAAACCAGTGAAAAAGTTGCAGTCGGGTAAACCGACTTATATATACCCTCACCCTCAGTAGAAACATAAACATTGCATATATAATAAAATTTGTAGGTATTTATTTTTTACAATTATAATAATAATAAAAACAAATAATTAAATAAATTAAAAACAAATAATTAAATAAATTAAAAACAAATAACTTAACATTTAAGAGTATATGTATTTACATACATTATAACGAAACTAATTATTGTAATTTATTAATATTCCATCATGGTAGCTAAACGGAGTTTCAAAAGTTAAAGCAGAGCAAGGTCTAAAATTTGAAAATGCCCAATCAATCTGTGTTAATCCTTTGGTGGTAATCTCATTTGATGCTAATTGCGATTCAAAATTTTTAGAATGTAAAATATTTTGAATGCTTGCATTTTCATTCGTCAGTCGACAAATATTGAAATCGCCAACTATGATTATACGTGGAGTCGATTCATTTCCTGCTGCTGAATGTATATCATATATTTTATTTATATTACATTCGACGTAGTTTTTGAGTACGTCAATGGAGAACTGAGAGTTTCGGTAAAGAGTCATAACATAAACTCCATTTAGCTTGGTTACAACCAATTGCATTGTATTGGAACCGAGGCTGTAATCCTTTTCATAAACAAATTCGGCAATAGTGTTTGATTTGGCATATATTAATATTCCCTTTTTCTCACGCATTGTGCTTCCGCTGCTTTCCATACGATGAACCGTCTTGTAACCAAGTAAAGGATATTCTTCATTCTGTAGAGTCCAAGTTTCAACAAAGCATATAAGATCCGCTTTATGCATTATCCGATTTGCCGCCACGTATGCAAATTGTGCGCGCAAGCTCTGAATATTTTGATAATATATTTTTGGAGGATCTTCATGTGAAACTTCGTCGAATGTAGTTATAAGACGTTTTGGACCTTGGAGTTGAAGGATTTCCTGTTGAACCGGTTCCGTGTCGGATACACGCTTAGGTGCTACAAACTTTCCAACTACAAAAAGTCCGTTCGCTGATGTTGCCCGGCTGCAAGCGACGAATATGGCAGCTCGCGGAATTCTTTGTGTCAGATGCACAACAACTTTTGAATATGTCGCTCCTTGGCTCTTGTGGATTGTGATTCCCTCAGCAGGAACGATTGGAAATTGTTTCCTGTAGATCATAACTTGATCATTTCGTTTGAACTGAAAAGGGCGAACAATGCGTTGTATGGGAGTCCACAATGGTTGCGTTGGATGTGATTGTTTAGATCTCTGTGCTGAACCAACATCTGGGTCTGGAAACTCTATCCACGCCGTAATGGGTTGTTCACCACAGGAGTCGATTTGTCGCAAAATTCTAGTAGCACCGTTTACCAATCCATCGTGAGTACTGATGTTGACCGTCACCATGTACTTTGCAGATTCCTTAAGGAGTAGGGTGTATAGGAGTCCTTGTGTTTCTGATGATTTAAACATTTTCACAGTCTCCAAAATATGTGCCTTATTTCGATCTGTGATAGATGTTGCCTTTATTACATCAACGGCTCGCGATGTTGCTTCCTCTCCGTCCAATTGGCCAAGTTTCAGGTCGTTAAAAGCATTTACTTCCTTGTTGGAATAAAATAGATGAATTGCATCCTCTGGAATATTTTCGCTGTTAGTAACAGCTCTAGTACTGATCAGTGCAAGATTACTCTCAGTCATTTCTCCCGTTGCCATATTGTTGAGTGCCTCTGCGAAATCTCTATCCTCACGTTGTCTCATTATTTCGGTAAGCTGAAAGTATTTAAAGAGGTTCCACAATGGTGCGCCTGTGATGGTACTATATGGGTCACTGCTGTTAGGAGCAAAAATCCATTTATCGCCCACTGGAGATAATTGTCTGAGGTCGCCGAATACCAGAATTGAAATACCTCCAAAGGCCAGACTGCTCTTAAAGATCTGCTTGAGTCGTAAATCCAAGAATGAGAACATCTTCGCTCCCACCATCGATATTTCATCGACGATAAGGAATTTTAAGTTCATTAGCTTTGTGTAGAGGCTGTTGCCGACATCATTGCTCAACGGTCTCAATTCTCCTGAATGTTGATTAATTGGTAACGAAAACAATGAATGAAGCGTGGCTCCTCCTATGCCGAAAGCTGCTTTGCCCGTAGGAGCACCAAGAAGAACAGTAGGAAGGTTAGGATCGCATCCTGGTACAGCAGTAAACCGTTTGACTACCGACTGATAAATTACTTTAATCAGACGGCTTTTTCCAACTCCAGCTCCACCGCTAACAAATTCAAAAAATGGTTGTTTCTTTTTCACTTGATGCATTACATGAAAGAAATATCTCTCCTGTTTTTCATTAAGTGTCACAACCAGTTCCTGCAATTCCGGCTCAGAAATAAGTGGAGGTAGTTTGATCAAGCGTGTCGACGGTTCATCTGTATCTTCAATACTGCTGGTGTTATCGTCGACGTGGAATACGGCTACATTAGGGTCTACTTCCGGAACAGCTAGAACCCTGTAATCAGTATCTGCTAGTGGAGCATTTTCCTCTACTTCAGCTAAATTGTTTTGTTCTTCCTCAACACGTTGCAGAATTGTTTCCAGCTCCCGTTCTTCAAATTGATCGTATTTTTTACGGTTTGCTTCGATGTATGATGTTTCAGTCCTACATATTTCTTCACAGTCCTTATTGTTTACATCCAGTTCTTCATTTCTCCATGGGCGATACAGCATGACGAGTTCTCTAAAATAATCTTCTCTGTTGGTATCAACACAAAATCTCCGGAAGCGTAACACACATGGTTTTGTCCTTTTGAATATATATCCGCTCCTATCCTTAAGTTGTTGTCTGCTGTTGACGTTAGATACCTCCTGCGGTTCGTTTTCTTCTGGATACTCCTGATCCGGATTTGGTCCATTCCACCTTTTACAAAAGCGGTACATTGCCACAAAATCCGCTAAACAGAGCTCATCCAAGTTGTCTGGTCTTTGCATGTAGTGGTCCACCATATTTTCAACAAAAATATCAGTGGAATCTGGATCCATATCGCGCAACAGTTCTCGAGATTTAATCAATTTAACTCTCTTTTCTGGTGGATTGGTGTCAATATAAACTTCGGCGTTGCTCATTTCAGAAAGGTGCATTCCGAGTATATTATACGCCGCTTCTTGAGCTGAAATCTCCGTTGCGTTGATAAATTTATTGCCAATATGTTGAAATTTTTGACGAACTGAGAAGTTGCCTCCGCTAATCTCATCCATTGTTTCCCGCATTAGCCTCGACACACCCCGGTTGGACTTGTTTATGTAATTGATGATGTAGCTGCAGCAGGCATATGCGTCCAGAATGAATTGGATGTCCATGTTAGCTCTGTGAAGACCAAGTATAGTAGGATTGAAACAATTCACTAGTCTATCTCCAAACTTGCGCTTGTAAAATATCCTTGGCTTTTCTAAAGATGACCGAATGGCCATGATATATTCCTCGTAGGACAGATTAATTCTATCGTGCTGTAGAAAACGATCGAAATCATTCAATGCGGCTTCCTCCTCTTCAGTTAGATTAGCATTGATGACATTTAGTATTCTGTCGTAATTCTCATGATGATAGTTTACATCGTCTTCTGTGGAAATTGGCAAAAGAATTAGAGTTTCACGCATAGGTGGATGGGGCATGTTGAATCGGCATATTTTTTTGCCACGTATCTCCCTTATGCAGGTTCTTCCATGCACGTGCTTCTGGTAAGCTGTATACTGATCCAGAGATGTAAAATTAGCATCCGTTGATATATATTTATCTATGAAGTTGGCCACGGCTGGGAAAGAGTTGGGGTTGTGGATATCAACTTTGGGAGCGTTTTTCAGCCAATACATCCCGTGAATATGGGGCGATCCTCTATGTTGGAATTCCACGCGCCAGTAATATTTTTCCACAGGGTAGTTGTCGAAAACACCTCCGTTCTTCTTGAGCAACTTAAATAGCTGGCGTATACGGTGATCAAAGTATCTGGAGCAGGTAACGGGATCGGTTCGAATTAACCGGAATTTTTCTCTTGTTTCCATTTGTTCTGCTTCGTCTTCCGTGATTATCTTGGAGTCAACGATACTGGACAATACTACTAGTAATTCATTCCATCTTGATTCTGCTGCAGATAGAGTTATAAAAAAGGTGGGGAGGCCAAACTGACGAATCATTGCCAAAACTTTTTTCTTCTCTTTTTCCCAGTGCGAAGGTGCAGATCTCAGTCCTCTCAAAATTTGGTAACCATCATCATGTTGGATCAGGTTGTTAACAAAGTTTTCGTCCAACATATTTCCAGCAGTGTTTCGAGCCGATCCAGATTTTTTTCGAAGGCATGTTGATATTGCATTTTTAATGCGGAGCAACTCATACTTTTTGTACGAATAGAGAAGTTTATCCACACGTGCACATCGTCGGTCATATCTTCTAAGTTCTGATCGGGCAATTTTGCTATAAGACTCCTTACACATCCTGTTTTCACCACAGTATATTGTCGGAAAGGACAATTCTTCGGAATCTTCATCAATAGTGAGATCTCTGGGCCTGCTACCTTCACCGGGCGCCATTGCAAGTCGAGACATGTTTTCCACGGGCTCATTGTCTAACAATGTCTCCATTCCACCTGGATTTACAATTTCCTCATCATTTTCTTGTTCCGGTGCAGCTTGATTTTGAGATAGGTGGCTTATAATGTTGCTTATTTCTTCCTGGTCATCTGCAGATGCAATAAAATTTACTTGGTTTTCACCGTTGAACTGCTGAATCCAATGTGGAGATATATTAACACCATGTTTGTTGTACAACTGTGTTGATATCAGGAATTGTGCAGCCTGTATAACTTTAGCTGGGCGAATCGTTTCCGTTATATAACTATGCGAGTACGCCATTCTTCGTTTGAGGTGAACCTGAATGACATGAGCTTGATCAAATGTCCGTGGTAGAGATTGAACGGTATCGCTTACACATATCGGAATGTTTACAACAGCTCCTCTTAACGCCGATTGCCTGTCACATCCTAGGGTTATAATGCGCATGAATGGGATTCTTGGGCTCACGAGGCGCTCTTCTAGACATGTCAGTCCTTGTAGTTGTGCTGGTATGTTAGGGAATTCTAAACCATTTGACAGGCATATATTTGGGACCTTTTGCTTCCTAATGGTATTGTAGCAAGTGTTGCAAAATTTATATCTTCCTGATGCCGACGGGAATTTCTCAGACAAGTAAAATACTTCTGGATAGTTGAATCGTTGTAGGGTTTCTTCTTTGCAGAGCAATCGGATCTGAGATGCAAACCAAGTTCCTCCGCAGCAAATGCAAATCTCCGTGGGTCCCAGCTTAACCTGCTTAAAGTACTCTCTATACTTGGTAGTAAGGTTCTCCTCAGTATTATGAGATTGCTGCGAAAGTTGTATAGCCATTCTCATGGTAATCCTATGAAGTCGAACTCTACAATTTTGACTACGTCTTATATTTGATAAAACAGATTGATTTAGCTGTCTTGTTTGGCGTCGATTCTCTGTATTGCGGCTTTGCTCCGATATTCTATAATCGGGATTTAGTCGTCGCTGTAAATGTCCTTCGCTATCCCTTTGGCGTTCGGCTTCTCGGTACTCTGGGTTGAGACGTCGTTGTTCATGTTCCTCTCTGTTCCTCTGACGTTCAGCTTCTAAATATTCCTCATCCCGACGACGTTGAGAATGTTCTTCTCTATCCCTTTGGCGTTCGGCTTCTCGGTACTCTGGGTGGAGACGTCGTTGTTCATGCTCCTCTCTGTTCCTTTGACGTTCAGCTTCCAAATATTCTTCATCCTGGCGACGTTGCGAATGTTCTTCTCTATCCCTTTGGCGTTCGGCTTCTCGGTAATCTGGGTTTAGACGACGTTGTTCGTGTTCCTCTCTGTTCCTTTGACGTTCAGCTTCCAAATACTCTTCATCCTGACGACGTTGCGAATGTTCTTCTCTATCCCTTTGGCGTTCGGCTTCTCGGTAATCTGGGTTTAGACGACGTTGTTCGTGTTCCTCTCTGTTCCTTTGACGTTCAGCTTCCAAATACTCTTCATCCTGACGACGTTGCGAATGTTCTTCTCTATCCCTTTGGCGTTCGGATTCTCGGTAATCTGGGTTTAGACGACGTTGTTCGTGTTCCTCTCTGTTCCTTTGACGTTCAGCTTCCAAATACTCTTCATCCTGACGACGTTGCGAATGTTCTTCTCTATCCCTTTGGCGTTCGGCTTCTCGGTAGTCTGGGTTGAGACGACGTTGGCTGCGACGTAGGGTGTTGGTGCTCTGTTCTCGCAATCTGTATTCGGAATCCTGAAGTCTTACACTTCGAACTATGCCATCCCGAACAATTTCCGCAGATCTATTTCGTGACACTCTACCACTTTCAACTCGTGCGCGAGTGAGTTCTCGGCGTTGATTTTCTGACTGTTTCCTTAACCTTGGCATGATAAATTTAAAAATCAAAATAGCGATTAAATAAATACGTGTTGTGTTTTCTAAGTCCTAAATGGAACTGAATGAAGTTTGGTATTCATTTATAACGTAAACTCGGAAAACCTACTTTTACCTGCATACGACCATTATTTGGGTTTAAATGTTGACCTTTCAATGACCTGTTCGACTTTCATGTCACTGTTAATGTTAAGCCTTTCATCTAGGTACATGAACCTTTTAGCAGATTTCTGTGATAGGTAGGGAAACTATATTCCCCGTAATCTCTTATAAAATTAAAAACAGCCATAAAACTACAATTTGTACAAAAAAGTACGATAATTAAAATGTCCCTACTTGTCATAAAAAATGGTGGGAAAAGTTAAACTACCTAAGTAAACCACATTTTAATGTTGCAATTGCTAATATTACCGGCCTTATTTTATTTAGGTAGGTATAATGCGTAATATCGAATTTCAGCCAATAATAGGGACAAACAATTTGAAATATGCATTAAATTTGACCGACGGCTGTATTTGCTGGAGAAAATGTGCGATTGTTAGGATGACCTAAAGAGTAATAAATATTTTAGTCGAATTCGTAAAGTAGGCATAGTGGTATTTTTCTATGTGGATTTCCAGAAAATTCAAGTGCATCACCTTTGAAGTTTACATATAAAAAAGTAATAATAGCAACGTGAAACATAGAATTTACAAGAATGGTTGGATTTCCAATTTGTTGTCAAAATGTCTATGTATATAATAGGGTTTGAATAGGATGGTGCATTTTTATGTGAGGTACCAGAAGGGGCGGGGCCAGACTTCTAACTTTTTGTCCGAAACTTTCTCTAGCTATAGTTTTACTAAACACAGAATATGGACAAGATCGCGATGGTTGTATTGATATTATTACACGATTTATAATGGGGCGGGATGGTACATTTGTATGGGAGGTACCAAATTGGGAGTGGCCAGACTTCTAAGTTCTTGTACGAATTTGGGCAAGATTGCGATGGGCAAATTGGTATTATTAGACTTTCTTTGGAGGCGAGATGCTACATTTGTATGGGAGGTACCAGAAGGGGAGTTGCCAGACTTCCAAGTTTTTGTCCGAAACTTATACCAACTATAGCTTTTCTTAATACAAATTTGGGCAAGATCGCGTTGGGCATATTGGTGATATTACACGATTTCTAAGGTAGGCGGGATGGTACATTTGTATGCCAGACTTCCACGTTTTTGTCCAAAAGTTAGACTAACTATACGTTTACTAAATACAAAATTTGGGCAAGATGTCGTTGGACATATTGGTGTTATTACACGATTTCTAAGGTAGGCGGGATGGTACATTTGTATGGGAGGTACCAGAAGGGGAGTTGCCAGACAAGTTTTTGTCCGAAACTTTGTCCAGTTATACCTTTACTAAATACAGAATTTGGGCAAGATCGCGTTGGTCATATTGGTGTTATTACACTATTTCTAAGGTAGGCGGGATGGTACATTTGTATGGGAGGTACCAGAAGGGGAGTTGCCAGACTTCCAAATTTCTGTCCGAAACGTTGTCCAGTTATACCTTTACTAAATACAGAATTTGGGCAAGATCGCGTTGGTCATATTGGTGTTATTACACTATTTCTAAGGTAGGCGGTACGGTACATTTGTATGGGAGGTACCAGAAGGGGAGTTGCCAGACTGCCAAGTTTTTGTCCAAAACTTGGTGCAGTTATACCTTTACTAAATACGGAATTTGGCTAAGATCGAAGTGGGCGTATTGATATTATTACACGATTTGTAAAGTGGGCGAAATAGCACATTTGTATGGGAGGTACCCGAAGGGGTGTGACCATATAGCCCATATGCAATCCCATAAGCAGTTTTGGGAAAATATTAAGCCATGCCAAATTTCAGAGTGATTGCTTAACTCTTTCGAAAGTTATCGTGCGTACCAGCAGGACAGACGGACAGACGGACAGACGGACGGACAGACGGACATGGCTCAAACGATTCAGAAAGTCATGAATCGAATTTGGTTCAAAGACACCTGGGGTCTAATGTGAATATTTCTAGGTGTTACACTTTTGGGTCGTATCAAATGATATATACCCTCCTACCCGTAGGGTGAGGGTATAAAAACAACAAATTACTTTTTCTAATTTTTTTAAATTTCGGGTTTTTATTCAAAACGTACCTTCGGGTTATTCTTCGGTTTTTTGATTTGTATACCCTCACCCTACGGGTAGGAGGGTATATATCATTTGATACGACCTAAAAGTGTAACATCTAGAAATATAGACCCCAGTTGCCTTTGAACCAAATTCGATTCATGACTTTCTGAATCGTTTGAGCCATGTCCGTCTGTCCTGCTGGTACGCACGATAACTTTCGAAAGAGTTAAACAATCTCTCTGAAATTTGGCATGGCTTAATATTTTCCCAAAACTGCTTATGGGATTGCATTTGACCACACCCCTTCGGGTACCTCCCATACAAATCGTCTATTTCGCCCACTTTAGACATCGTGTAATAATATCAATATGACCAACTCGATCTTGCCCAAATTCTGTATTTAGTAAAGCTGTAGCAAGACAAAGTTTTGATCAAAAAATTGGAAGTCTGGTAACTCCCCTTCTGGTACCTCCCATACAAATGTACCATCCCGCCGCATCAGAAATCGTGTAATAATACCAATATGCCCAACGCGATCTTGTCCAAATTTTGTATTTAGTAAAGCTATAGCAAGGGAAAGTTTTGAACAAAAAATTGGAAGTCTTGCAACTCCCCTTCTGGTACCTCCCATACAAATGTACCATCCCGCTGCATTAAAAACCATGTAATAATATTAATATGCCAAACGGGATCTTGCCCAAATTTGGTAGTTAGTAAAGCTATGGCTGGAAAAAGTTTCGGACAAAAAGTTGGAAGTGTGGCAACTCCCCTTCTGGTACCTCCCATACAAATTTACCATTCCACCAACTTTAGAAATCGTGCAATTATATAAATTCGCTCAACGAATTCTATATTTAATAAAGCTCTAACAACACACAATTTTCGAGAAAAAACTCTGCTTTATATTCCGCCCTTCAGCGTGGGGGTTGTGGGTTCGATTCCCACCAGAGGCTTTGGTCTGTCGCTGCAAAAATTTAGCCAAATGGTCTGTGTCACCCGGTTTACCCTTGGACCCAAAATTAGAATATAAATTTACTTTGTATTGTAATTAATAAATAAATAAATAAATATTCCGCCCTTTCTGTAAAAATGTGTAATACAACATTTTTCTATATCATTCGGTATTTTGAGGTTGCTATTATGGAATATGAGACTTGTATGTTTTTACTGAGGGTGAGGGTATATATAAGTCGGTTTACCCGACTGGAACTTTTTCACTGGCTTATATTCTTACAGTGCCTGAAGTTGGTTTTTTTTCATTCTTCTTCGTAATATATTCAGTGTTGTATTTCAAGTAAATTCACAATAATATTAAAACTAAGCTTACACCTAGGGTGCCCAGTGTACACAAATGTAATTTTAATTTATTTGGTTATGTCGTTCGACGATTACCGTCAGGACATGTTCCAGTGTATTTGCTTTCAAGGCAGACGCAAAACTCTCTTTTCTTACGACATTGTCAAAAGACGATTGCTGTCTCTAGAACGTAGACTTTCTAGAGATGATATTTTTCCGAAAATGTATCATGCTCTCATGGAAGATCGTCAGATGATCCAATAAAATATTCCGCTTGAATACGGTGACTTATTGAACTTCATCTGCACCATTTATGGCTATAGGATGCCTACAAGAACTTATCAATTTGTCGAAAGAGACTTTCCCAATTGGGTCCAAAGTTGTTCGCAGTGATTTGTATGTTGATGACTTGTTAACGTGCGCTGATGATTTAAATAGTCTTCTCACTGTTCGCGATCAAGCCCCAGAAAATCTAAGTTCAGCAGGATTTCATTTAACAAAATGGTTTTGAAATCACCCAAAATTTAGTGGATCAAACCAACGAGAAATATTGTTGCATTCTGATTCAAAATTTGCACGCGCACTGGCAATTCATAGGGATTCATTCAAAGATACTTTTAAGTTCTATTTGGAAGACAGTTTCCAAGAAATCGGAGCATTGTATCTGTTTCTTCTCGCTTGTTCGATCCTCTTTGGTTAATGAAACTTGACTGGTATGAATCGATTCCCATGCATTTGAATACCATGTGGGAGGAAGACAATCTAGGTAAGATTAATACAATTTTCGTTAACTCCTCATCTCGAATTCAAATGCTGTATATATGTGAGATGCACTTATAAGAGTGGAGTCTCATGTCGGCTTTTGACGGCCAAGTCAAAAGTAGCTCCTCTGAAAACTAAGTCTCTTCCTAGACTGGAGCAATGCGCGGCGCTCTTGTTGGCAACACTGTGGTGGCGAATTAAAACAGAAATTCGAAGTTGAAAGCGTGTTCTTTTTGACAGATTCGGAGATAACTCTTCATTGGCTAAAAACAGATCCCTCGACAAAATCCCTCAAAACCAAACCCAGCTGACATTGTCTCAAGGGGATGTAGTGTTAATAACTTAACAAACTCAAAAAATCTATTTGAGTGGGCACCATGTAGATCCCAAGGATTCTCCAAATCGCATTAACAAAAGTTCTGTTACGAAATCTCTTTGTCCTATCGCTCAGGAATTGCATTCGGCTTTCTTGAAACTAGAAATGGTTCAAAACCAGAGTTTGTCTGAGGAGATTCAAAAAATACGAAAATCGATTACTCTTCAATCCAGTCTCCAGGGCCTTTTATTCACGATTTTTCGGAGGCTAAACGGACATTCTTATTACATAGAATATATTACTTCCTATACAAAATTCACTAGTTACGCTCTATTTGAGAAATTATCATTTTGAGAATTCTCATGCTGGTACGAAAGCACGGGAAGATATTTGGCTGGTCAATGCCCGATAAGAATACAATAAGATTGTCCGTAACTGAGGGCATTGCTATCGATATAGGCCAAAGTTGATGAACCAAATAATGGGAAATTTACCCACCGAGACTTGTGTATCCCGTGAATAACTCTTTGAAAATTCACGGACGACCACCTATCAAAATGTATATCGTCTGTCTTACGTCCAAATCCGTTCACCTTGAATTAGTATCTGATTTATCATCTGATGCTTTTATTTTGTCTTTTAAAAGGTTTGTCGCAAAAAGAGGAATTCCGAAGAAGGTCGCTGATAGAACTCCACAAGGTGGTTCAGAACAGCCGAGCAGCACTCGAATCATACACAGTGTTATCCATGGTCGAGTCCAACTACCATACCACCTTCAATGGGGCCGGAATGGAGTACTTTATTTATGAATTGAATTAGTTTAAGCATATTTACCACTAGATAAGTAACGGCTTCGGCTAAAAAGAAATGAATATGTACTAATTTTATGACACCAAAGTGAAAAGTAACGCCTTATACTTACCGCGAAAAATCGGGCAATTGAATTTGCATATTTTATTAAAAAAGTTTAATTTATTAACTTTTACAATCCCGGACCCTCGCGAAGGGGTAACCATCTGGACGCGATGCGAGGGCCTACGTGTCAGACGACGGGAGTCTTCTTCCAGAAATGGAAATTCCTTCACGGAAACTCCCTCAGATCCAACCATGTCAGAAGGGCGCTCGACGCAAACTAAGAGTTCCCCACCCCCGACTCTCATGTCAACAAATCCATCCAGCGTCTGTTTCTTCCCATATTGGGCGGCTGGATGGTCTGCGTCTGTCTCCATAGGAGTGGCAGTATTTACCACACCTGGACGTAGGTATAAAAGGCAAACACGACAACGGATACGAATACGAACAGAAACACGAATACGACGAACAAAGCAGTGTGAGACTTGTCTGCCTTGTTCGAAGACGCCTCAAGAATACAAACACCAGATGAGTTGGCAAGCGAAGGGAGTCATAGACTAACTTCAGGAGCCATGAATCTGACTCCTCCGGGGACGGAAACGTAACAATCCTTGCAGGCCCATTAGCGGCTAGCAAAGACCGGAAGGATGAAGCAGGCAAGAGCCTCGCTAAAAAGAAAAAGTTGTCAGGATCTCAGAGGAAAAAGCTCCGAAGAATGCGACTGACTAACGAAAAAGCAACTCTGCAACTCCCAAAGACACATCGGAGCCTACACCTGCACCAGCAGGTAAAAGAATCCGCTCTCCACAGGAGGAATCTGCCGAAGCTGCAACAAAGAAGAGAAAGAGCTTCTTGATATCAGGTAGGACTAAATCTTCCATTCCGAAACCCAAAGAAGCCTCTAAGCAGAATTCTGGCGTCAGTAAGAAGGAAGGTTGAAATCCTACCACGAAGTCGGACAACTTGCCTTCCACCTCAAGGAAAGGCGACCTACCAAAGGAACGCCCGTCACTTAAGAGGAAGGCAAATGTTGAAACTGGTAAAAAGCCGCCATCTTACGCCAAAGTTGCAAAACGTAAAAAATGGGACGAGCTATGCTTTGGCGTGATCGACACAAAAAGTGCCACGGGAAAAATCCCGGAAGAGCATAGGTCAAAAATAGAAGAGCTGATAAACACCAAAATCTTGGAGCAC
The DNA here is from genome assembly GCA_958296145.1 of Hydrotaea cyrtoneurina. Taxonomy (NCBI): domain Eukaryota; kingdom Metazoa; phylum Arthropoda; class Insecta; order Diptera; family Muscidae; genus Hydrotaea; species Hydrotaea cyrtoneurina. The sequence continues at coordinate 74,027,337 of OY282512.1, read as the reverse complement.
GTCCTCGGGAAGGGAGACGATTGCGACGAGATTGAGATCCTGAGCTACTCCTACGCCAAGGGCATCTTGATGATGCAACTCGCATCAAATAAGTGCGTAAACACCTTGGCACGCCTAGTGAAGGATGTTCCTACCCCTTGGGAGGGCGGTAATCTCGACCTCATTAGGAAAAGGGACATTCCGGAACTCACAAAGGCGTCCTTCTTCCTGAAGGGTTGGACCAGAAAACTCCAACCCTTGACGTCCTGGGTAAGCAGAATAAGGGTATGGAGACTGACAAATGGGAGATCTTCCACAGAGAAGAAAGCCAGGACGGTACCCTCTTCGTTGTGGGAATCGACCACGGGTCCCTCGAACGACTCAAGGAGATGAAGTGGAGGGCCTTCTTCGTCTCAACAGCCGTGTACATTAAAATCGGTACCCATTGGCAGGACGCCAGATAAACACGATGCTGCCAACGAGGAACCGAAAAAAGAAAGCAGTGATGGAGCAGCAGCACCGCAAAAAGCAGAAGAGGAGGCTGGGGACCATATCACCAGCTCCCAAGAAGACCGACTTCTGGCATGACCGGCATCAAGGTCATCCAGATTAACCTCCATCGGAGCGAAACGGCAACTACCGCGATGATGGAAAACATAAACAGAGGTAATGTTCAAAGAGGAATAGCCTTATTAGAATTCCTTAATAACCATGCTCTTATTACAATAAATACGAGCAACAAAGCCACCTTTATAAATCGCATCAGAGAGGAGGTATTAGATATCACTTTTGGTTCTGAAGATATAGTAGAAAAGATCCAAGGATGGCATGTCTCCGACAAGCACTCCTTTTCACATCACCGATACATTATTTTTTAGTTTAATGAAACCACCAGAACCGCGAAGTTTCAGGAACAAGACCAAAACCAATGCGCACCGTTTCAGAGATCTAATGAGCAGAGATATATGGACCCCAAAAGAAATTCTCCAAAACGATGAGGAAATCGAAGAGGAGGTCGAAAGATTTACGTCAGTATTAGTGAGGTCCTTCGAAGAGTGTTGCCCACTCAGAGAAAGGAGGTCGGCTCCGGAGAAACCCTGGATAACGGGGCAGATTAGAAACCTAAGTAAAGAAGTCCGTAGATCTTACAACGGAGCTAGACGTAAAAAACTTAAAGTATACTGGGATGAATACAAGTCCAAACATAGATTGTACAACAAAGCACTAAGAAAGGCGAAACGAGGGAGGATGACGGGGAGGATGACGAAACTTTGGAGCATTTCCTCTGTCAGCGTTCGCAAACAATAGATCCCGTTTCTTGGGAAATGACACTTTAACAGACTTGACCCATCTTAGATTATGTCAACAGTACAGAGTTCTTAAAATAACTTCTCAAGGCCTTTCCATGTACAGTTTAGAGCGCACAACAAGCCGAATACTGGCTTAGGTGTATGTCTAATTACATAAGGCGGAGAAAAACCGCCTCCTCTTCTCAACCTAACCTAACCTAACCTATGTCAAGGGAAGATCTGTAGAGACAGCCCTGCATGAGGTAGTGCATCTCATAGAAAGATCTTTCGACGATAAAATATACACACTTGGTGTGTTTATCGACATAGAAGGTGCCTTCAACAACGTGAGCATGCAGACGTTAATCCACTCCTTAGACCAGTTTGGAGTGAACAGGTCGATAAAGACTGGGTCAGCTATATGCTATGGCATAGATGGATTAATTGCGGATCCCACGGCATTAAATATTAGGGAGAGAGTACACAGAGGGACACAACAGAAGGTATATTATCACCACTCCTGTGGGTGACTACAATAAACAATCTCCTAAGGATTCTGACTGATGAAGGATTCAAGCCAGTCTGCTACGCAGACGACGTTGCGATACTTTTGAAGGGGAAAGATCCGAACAAATTATGCAGAGAAGCTGAAAAAGTGCTAACTCTGGCATACAACTGGGCGAAGCCTGTTCACAAGGAAGACAAAAATTGCACAATACGTCAAACCTTGCTTCAGGAACAAGAGCATAGAAATAAACACGAACGTCAAATATCTGGGAGTAATTCTGGACAGGAAATTAAACGGGAAAGATCACATCAACAGCAGAGCCGAAAAAGATCTCAGATGCTGGTCAATATGCCGTAGAGCAATTGGCTCCATATGGGGCATCTGCCCAAGCATTAACTTATTCGTCAATAGTATGGTGGACGGCAATGATAAAGAAATGTAACGTGAAGAGACTACAAAGGATTCAAAGAATTTGCTGCGTAGGAATATGCGGAGCAAGGAGGACCGCGCCGACGAGAGCCCTCGAAATTTTGATATACATCCACCCAATAGATATCCAAATCAAATCTGAGGCAGCGATATCAGAAAGGAGACTACGGGTATTGGATGAGTGGATTGAGGATGAACATCAAACACAACATCAGAGAATATTGGAACACCTAGGAGGGTTCCTGACAACAAACTGTCAGACATCGCATCTCAGCAACACGCGTGGTTGCGAACTGCACGACAAGAATAGAAGATATACGCGGACAAGAAAACTACACATTCACTCAAGAGGGGGGAATAGTGGAGTGCTACACAGACGCATCCAAATCCGAGTTAGGAGTAGGCATAGTGACCTACATCCACAATCCGATGACTGAATTAGTATACCAATTACCAAAGTACTCAACGATTCTACAAGCAGAGATCAAGGCCATCACAGAATGCCTAGAATGGCTGCGGAACAGAACCACAGGAAAAACTATCTGTATTTTCACAGACAGTCAAAACGCAATTAGAACCTCAGAGATGATAATGTCAAGTCAAGGACACTCATGTACTATCGGGGAATAACGACATAGTTATAAACTGGATACCAGGCCACCAAGGGTTTCCAGGCAATGTCAGGGCTGAAGAACTGGCTAAAATAGGAAGAGAATCCGACCAAAATACTCTGCAACTGTCTAAACCTTTTCTAGAGACAAAAAGGAGTTGAGGGAATGGATGAAGACGACCCATGCCTTAAGGTGGTTAGAAGAACAGGTGGGAAGAACCACAAAGGAAACCTGGGGAAACCTCGATTACAATAAAATAAAGAGAATACTCGGGTTTAACAAGAATGAAATGAGTAAGCTAGTTGGGGTCATCACAGGACACACTAGCCTAAGGACACACCTATTTAGAATAGGATGTTCACAGAGCGACGAATGTTGGGCATGCGGAGAGGACACCGAGACGGCGGAACACTTCCTGTGCCAGTGCACTGCTTTCTCGCATTTCAGGAAAGTCCATTTATGAGAGGGCTCCTTAGATGACATATCGGCCGTCAAATCAATAGACATAAGGAATTTAAGGAACTTTATAGAGGGGACCGAATTCCTAACGTAGGAAAAAAGGGGAAGGGGAATTTGTAGAAGAAACCAGGAGCGCACAACAGGCCGAATTGCTGGCCTAGGTGTATGTCAGTGACATGAGACGGTCATGGTACATGACCGATAATCCATTCAACCTAACCTAACCTACAATCCTGAACACCTCTTGATGACGTTGCCTCCCCATTCTCCATGACCGAACATTTGATATTTTCGACAATAAACATGTTTGTTTTTAATCTTTCATGTCAATCATCTATCAAAATGTATATCGCCTTCTTCGTCTGTCTTATGTCCAAAGCGGTTCACCTTGAATTAGTATCTGATTTATCTTCTGATGCTTTTATTTTGTCTTTTAAAAGGTTTGCCGCAAGAAGAGGAATTTCGAAGAAGGGTTACTGCGACAACGCCACCGTTGGCGTGAAAGAGAGGTTAAAATTTTTTTTAAGATCAACGTAACATCAACGTAATTTAAATTGAGTGAAATTACGTAATTTTTACTCCAATTTCAGTTTTGTAGTCCAGCCCACGCACAACTACTTTCAATGTTTTGCAGTTTTTGTAATCATAGGTGAAAAACTGACACTTATTATCACGCAAACTAGTAGTAATTTTATTATATATATCGAGTGTTCCACAGATTATCTTTATTCCAAGAGAAACTTTTTTAATGAATTGATTCTTTGTTTTGTGGCAACACTTTCTGTTTTGCTTTGATGACGTTATTATAACCAATTCCTTCTGCACACAGTCATGAAATCTATTGGCAATTTCTAATTTGTAAATAAATATTTTGGATGTCAATCCATAATTTTATGGTTCTGGCTGTGGGGATAGGTTCATTATCGTGCTTAAATTTTTCCATTAGAGCTTATTGGAAAAAACGAATAGAAAGCCCACACTCTTTTTATGTTTCAATTTTGGCTCTCTCTCCACGCAATGATATCACCAATTTGAAATTAAAATACAAGCACTACAACAAAAAGGGCGAATATAAATCAGAGTTTTTATTCTCGAAAACTTATGTAGTTAAAGCTTGGATAAATATTGAATTTCGGCAAGATTCCTTGAGCGAATTTATATTTTTACACGGTTTTTTAACCGTTTCGGGACGAGAACTTTTGTGGCCATCAATCTTAAAAAAGAGTTTAGATATAGTCTCCTAATGTTGTTTTAAGAAAAGTAATTTCATAATATATTTTTAGAACGTTCCGAAAAGGAGATATCCTGGGACAAAAACATCCCAAACACACCTGAAAAGCAAAATTTGAATAATAAAATCAGAATATATTTTACTTTATTTCAATTTATTTTATTCTTTTATAATATTTATTGTAGCCTAAAATTATTTTAATTAGTTTCTATGGCAAGGTGTAAAACAAGGATGATTTTATCCCACGAAACTTACCTTAGCCGCAAATTCAGAAAAATATCTTTTTATTGGTTTTCGATTATATTTTCTATGAAATAACAACTGTTTGAGTAAAACATTACTAAATGACACTTTTTTCCACAGTTAAAACACTTGTTTTTTGAGCTTTTGTCGATGGTCTTATTAGCAACTCAAACCGCGCGAACTGACTTATGACTTTTGACATAAGCTTCATGTGTTATATTGACAGCTGTATTAAATTTTTTGTAGAGAAGAATATAAATAATGATTTGGGACGGTTTTCAACCAAATCGTGTGAGAATTTTCAGAGATATGATTTTTCAAATTTTTCTGGGATAAAAACATCCCTGTCGTCCCGAAACGGTTAAGTGGACAGAATGGTACATTTGTATGGGAGGTAGCAGAAGTGGACGGGGTAGGGGTCCAATTTCTGGAGAGCTTTATATGTTTATAGATTTATAAAATACGGAATTTGTGTAAGATCGCATAGAGCGTAGTACTATTATTACGCGATTTCTAAAGTGGGTGGAATGGTACATTTGTATAAGATGTACCAAAAGAGGCGTGGCCAGACTTCCATGTTTTTGTCGGAACATTTGTACAGTTATAGCTTTACTAAATACAGAATTTGGGCAAGATTCGTTGAGCGAATTTATAGTATTACACAATTTCTAAAGTGGGAGAAATATAGAATAAAGTTCCACACTTTTCTCTCGTAAACTGTATCTACTAGTACATTTTTTGGAGAATTTTATATGTTTACTAGCTGAAACTGGCGAAAGTTGTAACGCCTTACCCAGGCCCGGTTCAAGCTGATTCGGCGCCCTGTGCTGATTTTGAAAATTGCGCCCACAAGCATAGTATAAGTCATTTTCACGTCACCATTGAGGTAGACTATACTAACGCGCTTTTTTAACGAGGTATCCCCAGTAGGCCTAGTCCTCAAATAAATATACATATACAAAATATTTAAATTTGTTAGTTCATTAAATTTATACAAAAAATTATTTGCATATTTATACAAATTAAATTTCCATAAACATCAACTTTATACAAATTGAACTTTTCTTGCTTTTAATTTTGCAAACTCTTCAATCATGTCATCGTACTCTAACGCTTCAACTAATTCCTTTTCTATTGATAGAATTGACAAATCCACTAATCTATCTTGTGTCATAGTCGTTCGCAAGTAAGTTTTGATGAGTTTCAATTTTGAAAAACTGCGTTCACCGGAAGCTACTGTTACAGGCAGAGTATTTAAAATTCTAAGAGCTACTACTGAGTTTGGAAACAGTTGTTCTAAATGAGATTTAAATATAAAATTCAGTACATCTAAACTTGATTGATCTGCTTTAACAAGCGGAGATAAAATTAATATTTCCTGGTATAATTCTTCTCCATTCAAATCTTTGGATTCATTATTACTTAAAGCAAGATCTTATCTAAATCTAAAGCTATTGCCTCAGCTGCAAAAATATATTGGTTAAACTTTTCATCAGTTCTCAATTTCGCAATATATTGACTAGTATTTTCAAGTATTATAATACCTGCAGACAAGCTGACGCTTTGACCTTGTAAATATTTGCTAGCTATGTTGATTTTTTCTAACACATCAAACCAAATCAATAAACTACAAATAAATTTAAAATCTAGGATCTTATTACCTAACGACTCAGCAGTGACTTTTACTTCTGCAGTACCATCTTCGGAAATTTCGATTAAAGCCTCATATATATCACCCAAGTTATATTTTAATGGTTTCAATGCATCAATTCGGCTTTCCCATCGAGTTTGACAAAGAGGTTTTAGTGTTAAATTAGGAACATTTTTTTTATATATAGTCCACCTATTCGTTGAACTAGACACGAATACATATAAATTTTGGACAATATCAAAAAATTTAACTGCATCCAACGAACAATGCACGGCATCGTTTACTACTAAATTAACCGTGTGCGAGGCACATGGAACAAAAAATGCTCTAGGCTCAATAGTTCTTATCCTGTTTTGCATTCCGGATTGTTTACCTTTCATGTTGGAACCATTATCATAACCCTGACCTCTACAATTATCTATAGAAATATTTAAATTTTCTAATTCTTTTAAAATTAAATCTGTCAATCCTTCCCCTGTCTTACTTTTTCCTTCTAAAAATCCTAAAAAATGCTCTCTTATTTCAAATATATTATTTTCCTGATGTACAAATCTAATTACTAAAGTAACTTGCTCCACATGACTTTTGTCAGGGGTTGAATCAACAATAATTGAATAATGTTTTGCTGCCTTAATCATAGAAATGATTTTATTTTTAACAGAATTCGATATTAAATGTATCAGTTCATTTTGAATGGTTTTACTTAGATATCTATTCTGCGTCTCCTGATTATTAATTCGCCTTAAATGCTCTCCTAATACCAAATCAAATTTTGCAACTGCTTCCACAAGCTTTAAAAAATTACCGTTGTTCATCTCAAATAATCTCTCAGAAGTGCCGCGAAAGGCTAAAGACTGGGTACCAAGAAATTTCACTAAAATAAGTAATCTACGGAGTACGTCGTTCCAATGTTTGTTAAACCAACTTCTAAAATCTTCCAAGATTTAAAGCTTTCCATGTGAAATGGGCTGTTCTCATGACTTTTAAGAATTTGAGCAATATGGCTCCAATCTTTGCATCCTGAACTAGACAAAGCTTGGCTAGCTTTATTTTTGGAAAATAAACGACAACAGAAACAATAAACGGCATCTTTAGAAATTGAGTATATTAACCAAGAGCGTGAAATTGTGTCCCCGTTAGCCAAAATTCTTTTGTATAAAGATACGCTAAACTTTCTGTTATTAGTTTTAGGAAAAGAAAATTCAACAACCTGTGTCGGCCCCGCTTTGACTAAATTATTGATAATGTTACTATTAAAATTTGACCAATTACCAGGATCCGTTAAATCCAAAAGTAAATTATCTTGAGTGTCTACTAAAGGCAAAGGTAATATAGCATTTGAGCCGGACGCTACCGGTTCTACCATATCTAATAAATTGTCTGGACATACACTTTCGGAAGTTGTAATTGTGCCAGATTTATTAAATAATTTTAACAATTTACTTGATTGCTTTTTATTTTCCTCATCTAGAATCTTTCGACGCTTTCTATATTGTGCACCCGATAATTTTTTTTTAGTCTCCATTCTTATATACCTATGCTCCAGATAATTTTTAGTTTTTTCCAAATTTAATAGTTATTTTCTTATTTAATTTATACTCACAACAAACTGCACTGTTAAGTAGAATTAACAAAATTGTACTTTCATTTCGATTACAAGAAACAAATTAAATTACCATGCGTAGATAATTCACTTACCGCATCGATGTGACTAGCCAAACAAAAGAAAGCACTCTGTAAAACAATAGCTACAAACAAGTGCAAATAGACAAAGTTTTCATATGTATGTGTGGCACTGTGCTTTTTTGTGCTTGCTAATAATCAGTAATGCCAACTTGGTGGTTTTCCCGCTACCTGTGGTGTTTTCTTACCTCCAAAAACCACTATTTTATTCTTAGAAAAATCCGCTATAGTACAAATTTTTCACATTATAGTCAATTGTTACCACTTTTTCAGTGTTGTGTTGATCACTGTTTAGACAAGTGATGCCCACGGCCTATACTCTTCGTGCTCCTTTGTTTTTGTAAAAACTCTTGGCATAGGCAATAGTATTCTAGCACCCATGCAGTGTGCTTTGTACCAAACACAAAAACAATTGTCCATACCAAAGCGTAATAAAAGGTACATGTATTGGTGTTTACTCTTCCATAAGAAGGTTTTGGGCACCCCTGGTTTAGACTTTAATTAGCGTCCCACTTTCACTAAAAAGGATTTTTTCGTATTTTCAATTGACATATAAACGTGCGTTAATGCCTTAACATCGCATGGAGCAACTATCGGTAAACTTCTCTTGAATCAATGAGCTGTGCGCATTGCAATTTGATATAGCCACCATTTTAATGGACTTCCATATTTAGAACCGACATATTTCATCCATGAACTCTTCAAATAGTTGTGCTGCAAAGCTTCGAAATTTTTTATATATCTTTTATATCAAAATATACTAAACATTCCAATCCGTGGTGGAGGTATTAAAGATTCGGCCCGGCCGAATTTAACGCCGTTCTTACTTGTTTGTTTTACAATATTCTGTAGTGTTTTTGGGTCTACTGTGGTTGTGGTTTTTGGTGTATTTCAATTCATTATGTAGCGGTTTTTGACTCTGAAGAGTTGGCATCACTGCTAATAATACCAAAAACACAACAAAAATGTTTTACTCTCCACCCGCTCAAGCAACGATCTGGTGTAGAGAGAAGAGTGCAAGTGCATAACAAAGTTGTGAGCATGAGAAGACTTTACTATACTCAGTATACTGTGTTGATTTTATTCTGTGCAAATTTTTTTTGTGCACAAAAGCCGCCCATCATTTTACATACTATCAACCAAAAAACTTACAATACACACAGAGTTTTGTATATATATGCAATTTGAAGCAATATTTTATTCATACTTGTTGATTGTATTCTGTGCTAAATTTTGTTTGTGCACAAAAGCCGCCCATGCGTACGCATACTATCATATTTTAAGCAGCAGAGAACAAAACGGCGCTTAAACCCGAAAAATATTCCATGTTTTAAAAGTATAACAAGAAATTAAATGAAAGTAACACATAAAACATGTTGATTTGATTGTACACACAAAACGATGTGTACATGTGTCTCTCCGTTACAGAAGTAGCATTTTCATATAGTTGTTGATTGTATTCTGTGCAGAATTTTGTTTTGCACATTAGGCGCTCATGGTATACAAAAAAAGTTGTATTGTTGATTTTATTCTGGGTAGAGTTTTTTTGTGCATAGTAGAATAATAGCTAATTTCGCATGCATTTGCATGTTCTTGATTACAAATCGTTTGGCGCCCTATTCTTTAGGCGCCCTGTGCAAGTGCACATCATGCACATATAGCTTGACCGGTCCTGGCCTTACCCTACACTATTAAAAAATAAAGGACACATAATATCATTTTTATGAACTAAAGTCATTTTTACAGTACTTTTTATTTGAATAAATTATTGAAGCGCTCTGCTAAAGGGTGTTTTTTATTGGGGTATAGAACTTTAAGTTGGCATCACTTTTTTAACTGGCGGCCATTTTGTCAGCTGTCAAGTGATTAATATTTAGTTTGGTTTGCCATTTCATCATGAACAGGTTGACAAAAGAACAACGCTTGTAAGCTTGAAAGTAATAGTTCAGTTCGCGAAGTTCACCGCAAGCTCCGTCCATTTTATGGTCGACATAATCGTCCATCAGAGCAATTAATTGGTTAACCATGGATCGTTTTCGCACTACGTTTACTCTATGTGATAATACGCATCCGCAGAGACGTCGAACAGTGCGCACCGAAGAAACAATTGCCGCTGTAGAGCAAAGTGTTGAAGAGAACCCGAATGAATCGATTCGCCACCGTGCACAGCAACTGGAGCTTTGTCCATCAACTTTATGGAAGATTTTGCGCAAAGATCTTGGCTTGCGACCTTACAAGATCCAGCTTCTGCAAGAATTAAAGCCGCGAGACCATGCAATGCGTCATGATTTTGGTGTATGGGCCGAAAATGAGATTCATCTCGATGCTGATTTTCATCACAAAATTTTGTTCAGTGATGACGCTCATTTTTGGTTGAATGGCTACGTCAACAAGCAAAATTGCCGCATTTGGAGTGAAGAGAATCCAGATGAGACCCTTGAGACGCCATTACATCCACAAAAACTGACTGTTTGGTGTGCTCTATGGGCTGGTGGAGTCATTGGGCCATACTTCTTTCGAAATAATGCTGGAGAGTCAGTTACCGTTAATGGAGACCGGTATAGAGCCATGATAACCGACTATTTTGTTCCCGAATTGGATGGCATGAATGTGGATGAGTTGTGGTTCCAACAAGACGGAATTATTGAAGGAAACATTCGATGAGCGCATAATTTCGCGGAATGGACCTGTCAATTGGCCACCAAGATCGTGTGATTTGACACCATTGAATTATTTTCTTTGGGGATATGTGAAGTCGCTCGTCTACGCCAACAAACCAGAAACGTTAGGGGACTTGGAAGCCAACATTCGTGGCGTTATTGCCAACATACGGCCCCATATGCCCGGAAAGTGGTTGAAAATTGGACCTGTAGAATTGGCTTTATTCGAGCCAGCCGCGGCGGCCACATGCCCGCAATCATATTTAAACATTAATGGCATAAAATTATCCTTCCAATAAAGCCAAATTGATGGACATTAAAACGATTTTCTTGTGTTTTATTTCAATTCGAAGTTCTATACCTCAATAAAAAACACCCTTTATAAAACATATTTTTTGATTTTCCAACCTGAGAATATGCGACATAAAGTTGGCCATGAGAGAAGCATGGGTTAGCCAAATTTAAGACGCATACTTCTAGCGACTGGCCTTGGGCTTTTTTTATTGTCATTGCGAATGCAAACAGGAAATTGTATACGGGGGAGTAAAACATCGGTTCCCTTATATTTCCCAGTTATTATTGTGGCTTCTATTAGATTTGTGAACGTTTTTTTAATGTAAGCCGAGTTCCATTGCAAAGCGTAGGTGGGTGTATATTTCGTAATAAAATAACAGACACCCCAATTTTGATTTCAAGTACGTGCGGCGGAAAGCCTGGAAGATCAAGTGAATTTAAAAATTCAACAGGATAATTCACAGCATCTTCATCTTTTGTTACGTTATCAACTGATTTGTATAATTTTGAAGTTCGAAAATTACACTGTTAATAGAATTAACGTAAGTGTTTTTTGCTGCTAATAAGGCCCGCTTACATTACGCGCAAGTATGTGTTTGTCGAAAATCTCCGTCTAACAGAACCAAAGCTCCACCGGGTGTGTCAAGAAAATATAATCCTCCAGATTGAGTTGTGATTGACAGGTGTCATTGGCAGATCGCACATGCCCACTTGATTCAATGTGTTGTTGTTTATTTCTAAGCATTTGTCCTCTAACATAATTAAAGCATCGTTGAACTGTCGGGTTTGACGGGAAGCATGTTAACAAAATGATACCAAACAATGTATTAATCTGCCATGGATGATTGGTAGTAGATGCATCTGTCAGTGTTGATTCCCAGTGTGTATCGTTTTCAAGAAAATTTAGTTTTTGGCACGCCTGTCGATGGGTAGTATCCACGTATAATACTTTGGGATTTGTGCATACAGCAAAGTTTTAGCAAACGGATCATTTGTACATAGGTGGAAGAAAGAAGTTAACGTTGTAGCGGGTGGCGCCATAGCGTTTGCTTGAACATTTTCTTCTGTAAAATAAACACGGTGGCCATTTTCGAGGTGAACAGATAAATGAACCACAGCGGGATAGCGTTTATGTATAGGGAATCCTAAAATACGCCAAACAGCTTCGTCGATACTTATATATCGGGCCATCTGATAATGTGTAATTTCATCAGTTGGATGAAAACATTGGCATGTCCGAACCTTTAGTCACATGATTACAGATATATTTAATGGAATTACAATATTCTACATTAATGTGCGTCTTGTAAGTTTTGAAAAGTATTGGACACTATGGTACAATCCAGCGATTATCGACATTAATGCCATGGCATAATTTGGATTAAGCGTCCCACAGGGACCATGAATCATATTTTTGATTACAATATCATGCAAATCTGGATCAATATTTGGATTTGGTATTTCTGCAGTAATATCATCAATCTTGTCAGTTGTAATTTTTTCATCTAACCAAATTCAAATATGCGCTTGCGGCAATCCCCGTTTTTGTCACTCAACAGAATACATCCAACACCGCGTTTCCCAAAGAAAATATCAATACAAACTATCCTACTTACTAATAAATGATCAACATTTGGAGTAAATCGGTTGTTTGATTCCCGAGGAAAATCGGTCTGGTGGTTTCGTCAGCTATTGGGTACAAACATACAAACAAACACAAATTCATTTATATATATTTAAGGGAGAGATTTTTAAATGCAGAACTTGGGTAAGATCGCATAGAGCGTAGTACTATTATTACACAGTGGATGGAATGGTTCATTTGCATGGAAGGTACCAGAAGAGCATTGACCAGACATCCAAGTCGTTGTCAGAAACTTTTTCCAGCTATAGCTTTATTAAATACAGAATTTATCCAAGATCGAGCTGGGCGTATCGATATTATTAAACGATTTCTAAGGTGGCCGAAATAGAATACTTGTAAGGGAGATACCCGAAGTGGTGTGGCCATATAGCACATATGCAATCCCGTAAGTAGTTTTGGGAAATATTTACCAATGCCAAATTTCAAAGTGATGGTTTAACTCTTTCGAAAGTTGTCGTGCGTACCAGCAGGACAGACAGACGCACATGGGTCAAATAACTTAAGAAGTCATGAATCAATTTTGGTTCAAAGACACCTAACACATATAAGTGAATTTTTATATGAGTTACACTTTTGGGTCATATCAAATGATATATACCCTCTACCAGTAGTGTGAGGTATAAAAACACGGATTTGATACAAAAATATTATAAATTTGTTCACTTTTTTCTTGTAGATTTTTAATATTTTTAACGATTTGTTTTACCTTACTACGTTTTCCGAAATAAATGCATATTTGTTGTTCTTATGCAATTCGCTGAAGTTTGAGTACCCCCACTCGTCTCGCAAAAAATGTTTTTGTCTTATTCTCCATCCTTGGATATCTACCTTTATCATACTTGAAGAGTCTTTGGACACCTGTTCATTCTCTCCTCTCAAAATATTGCCAGCAGTATAGAAGTTGGAAAGATTTGAGATATTTTAATGTTTTTGGTATTTGAAACTTTTTTATCGCTTTGACTCTATCTGGATTAGTTTTAATCCCGGCGTCTGGGATTACAAATCCTAAGAAATGAGTTGGACCGTCACGTTTGTGTGTTCTAATATTTGGAAAACTATTTGTGTTTCCTCATCTTCAGCAAAGATAATAATATCATCGATATAAACAACACAAATATTTCCTCTTTAAAATATTGATAGGGCTTTTTTAGACCAGAATGTAATCCAGTAAACTCATATTTTCCGTTTTTAAATGAAAACACCTTTTTTCATATCGCTTTCTTTCAACGGTATTTCGCGAACTTAGAACAACAAGGTTATAACTGAAAATTTTTGGAAAAATGTCCTATATATTATATTCTTCTACAATGGGTAATATCCTGCGATTACCGTTAAAATTTAATCTGTTAAACTATATAAATTGAAAAAGACTAATTAATAATGGTTGAAAAAATAAGAACTATTACATATTAAACATTGATGTTAAGTTTCATCAAAACTACTTTGGTGCAGTTGGAACCTTGTTGTGCTAAGGTCATCATTTATGTCTGTCATGGATTGTGACATTATTTAGTTTTGTGTAATCGATAACCTGAGGAGTCTGACTTATTCAAACAATCCCAATTGGAGAGTTATACGGTGACCGCGATTGTCATATTATCCCATTGTCCAATATATCTTTAATTCACTGACCCCGTTGACAAAGCTAACTTCCTGGCTGAAATATTTGCAACGAATTCATCTTCGCCAGAAAGCAGTCAACCACTCCCCGTGATCGAAAACGTATCTAGTTCGATGTCACAGATTAGTGAGGCTACAAATCCTGCTAATTACCATCCAATTACAATATGTTCAGCGCTCTCGAAGGTCATGGAGAGCATGGTTAACCACCATCTTGTTAGGTATTTAGAGTCTAACGCCCTTCTTAGTGATCGACAGTATGGATTCCGTAGAAATCGATCTACTAGAAAGCTGATGGCGTTCCTTTCGGAGCGATGGAATCGATCCATTCACCGTCTTGGCGAAAGCAAGGACGTGGCTCCGGATATTTCCTAGGCGTTTGATAGGGTATAGCACGGAGCACTCATATCAAAACTTATTGCATTTGGTGTCGGTAATACCTTCTCTCGATTTATATCGAGTCGTGGCTCTGTATATTTCCTAGGCGTTCGATAGGGTCTGGCACGGAGCACTCATATCAAAACTTATTGCATTTGGTGTCGGTAATACCTTCTCTCGATTTATATCGAGTTTTCTCAGGGATCGCTCTATACGAGTTGTTATAGATGGGGTCTCATCCAACGAACATAGGCTGACCGCAGGAGTGCCACAAGGCACTGTCCTCTCTCCTTCTCTATTTCTTATTTTCATTGACGACCTGTTGGGGCAGACTGTGAACCCAATCTACTCCTTTGCGGATGATAGCAACCTCTGTCATTCGTACTCGTTTGAACATCGGCCAAGTCCCCCGGAGGTCGAGGATAAAATGTGTACGATGAATGACTCACTTAGCCTTGGAGACTTGGGGACGATTTCTGAGAGGGGCCAAGTGAACAGAGTAGATTTTAACGCACAAAAGACCCAGTGTTGTTTGTTGACATATAAAAACGTTCCACTGATCCAGCACCGTCGTTAATAGCTATGGGTGGTGTGGATATCGACGTATCAGATACTCTTGATGTTCTGGGCATGAAGGTACGGGGTGATTCTCGCTGGGCTAGCCATATATTCGAAGTGTCGAAAGAAGCATTCAAGTGTTTAGGCTTTTTAAAGCGGTGAAAGATATATTTCACACCATCTGATCTCGTAAATATTTACACCACCTACATTCGGCCTAAAATGGAATATAACTCCCATATATGGGCAGGAGCTCCAGGGACAGCTTTGCAACTTCTGGACCCTTCAGCATCTCCGTAATGTGGGTTGTGTATCGCTATTCTATAGATATTTTAATGGTATCTGTTCACAAGGTATCCGTCGTCTGGTCCCTGACGTCAGAACATTTAGCCGGAATACGCGGCTATCCAGGGTCTCTCATCCGTTCATTGTCAAATGGCCTGTTGACCGGACGACTCACTATAGAGAAAATTCGTTCTTCAGCCGTACTATTCGCATGTGGAATAGTCTTCCAACAAGAGGTTTTCCTGCCTGCTATGACATTGTCAAATTCAAGGCAAACATCAACGATCACTACTCCCTCTATCATTCCTCCAATACCCTTCTTTTCTATAGCTAACACAATGCATTGCATTGATAGGGGGCATCCCTATGTTAGTAAAAAAACGAATTTTATAACAAAAAATAAGAGTACAGGAGTTGTGCTTTTTTAAAACACCTTATACGACGTTGTGGACGGCCGTGGTGTGGTAGGTAATGTATGCGACTGTCACACAGAAGAGTCCGAATTCGAAACCGGGTAAGACCATTAAATATTTTTCAGCGGCTGATTCCACCTCGTAAATGTTGGCGACATTACGAGTAAGAGAGTAATCTTCAAGCCATGTAAAAATTCTCTAGAAAAGCCGTTCGGAGACGGCTTTAAACAGTATGTCCCGATCAGTGAGTATACAATTTATATCGTACACAGCTCACTGATTCGAGAAAAGTTCCCCGGCTGTTCCAATTTTTTGTTAAAAACTTTGTCTTGCTTTACTAAATACAAAATTTGGACAAGATCGCGTTGGGCATATTGGTGTTATTACACGATTTCTGATGCGGCGGGATGGTACATTTGTATGGGAGGTACCAGAAGGGGAGTTGCCAGACTTCCAATTTTTTGTTCAAAACTTTGTATTGCTATAGCTTTACTAAATACAAAATTTGGGCAAGATCGAGTTGGTCATATTGATATTATTACACGATGTCTAAAGTGGGCGAAATAGACGATTTGTATGGGAGGTACCCGAAGGGCCGTGGACCAATAGCCCATATGCAATCCCATAAGCAGTTTTGGGAAAATATTAAGCCATGCCAAATTTCAGAGTGATTGTTTAACTCTTTCGAAAGTTATCGTGCGTACCAGCAGGACAGACGGACGGACATGGCTCAAACGATTCAGAAAGTCATGAATCGAATTTGGTTCAAAGACAACTGGGGTCTAATGTGAATATTTCTAGGTGTTACACTTTTAGGTCGTATCAAAGGGTATAATAAAAGGGTATATATATAGGGTATAAATATTATCTTCAAACTCTGTATGCCGTTTATGGGACGGTTATATTTTGACAAAAATTTTAAAACCTTAAGGTGTCAATCCTCTTCTGAAATCTTGACTTGCACATGTGATAACCTTCTTTAACAAAAATAGCTGTTTTGTTTCGCAAATCTTTTTCAAGACACCAGCTGGCAAAAAAACGATGACCTCGGATAAGAAATATAACTCCACTTGCTTCAGCTATTTTGGCGCGCTGTTTAGCATCCAATGAATTAAAGCTGATAAAAGGTTTTTTAAAAGTAAACATAAATAAAACACATATAAAATATTTCAGGATTCCAGTTGATGTCGCCACGACGAGAAATTACGCGGCCAGTAATGTATCTTGCAATAAAGCCATATACGCTCGAGTTGTGTGGCACGTAGCACCGTCTTGTTGAAACCACACATTCTCCACGTCGTATTCTTCAATAGCAGGTAAAAAAAGGTCGGTTATCATCTTTCCCTCATCGTTTTCGAAGAAGTAAGGTACAATCACACCTTCGGATCAAAGAGCGCACCAAACAGTGACTTTTTGTGGATGTAATGGTCTCTCTTCAATTACTTGAGGAATCTCAGAACCCCAAACACGACAATTTTGTTTATTAACATACCCACCGAGTGAGAAATGCGCTTCATAACCATAATCTCCTATTAAAGCACGATATGTGGCTATTCCAGAATCACCATT
This sequence comes from Hydrotaea cyrtoneurina, assembly GCA_958296145.1. NCBI lineage: Eukaryota > Metazoa > Arthropoda > Insecta > Diptera > Muscidae > Hydrotaea > Hydrotaea cyrtoneurina. The sequence continues at coordinate 74,009,832 of OY282512.1, read as the reverse complement.
TAGTAGGTTTTAATCATTATTACGCGTTGTGTGATAGTTAAGCGATCCATTTTCGTCAATGTCAGACTTTCAACTGAAAAGAAAAAAAAGAAAAAGTTTGACAGATGTCGAATTCCAGCCCTATACTTTTGAAACCACGAAATAGATAACCCTATATCATTTGATACGACCCAAAAGTGTAACACATAGAAAAATTCACTTTAGGTGACTTTGAACAAAATTCGATTCATGATTTTTTATGTCCATCTTTCCTGCTGGTACGCACGATAACTTTCGAAAGAGATAAACAATCGTTTACCCAAAATCCGTAATTAAAAATCTGTAAACATATAAAGTTCTCCAGAAAAAATTGACCCCTAATCGTACCTCCCATATAAATGTAAAATTCCTCTCACTTTAGAAATCGTGTAATATCTGTTGATTAAAAGCTGAGTGTCTATTCTCCTGACTTGATCTCAACTAACGTCAAACAGATGATTTACAGCTGCGTTCTGATTGGCCCAAAACCAAGAAGGGGAGCCCTGAACTAAATAATATTTCTCCCATTATCAACTGCATAAAATACTTCAACTCTTTCTTAATTGCTAAAAGTAAATTGCAGAAGTTGTATTTTCGAGTGGTTGAGTAGTAAGTCTTATTTTATTGTTTAATATTAATTGCATTATAGTAACAATAATACATTGTATTTCAAAAATTTAAGCCAAAATAAAACATTGAATTAAACGTTATGGAGTTATTATTTTGCCGCTGTTAAATTCCTTAACATTCTTAAATTTTATTACTGCAACTTCTTCAATGGCTGAGACACATGAAAATAAAAAAGAGGTAGATGCACATATGGTGTGCTGCAGCACTTGTGAATCCAGGTATCATTGGGACTGCGCCCATGTTTCACAAGAGGATTCGCCGCAAAATTGGTGCTGTGCACAATGCTCCGCCGGACTACCAGATGAGACTACCCTGGGCAACCTGCTGTCTGGAGATGCCAATAAGGTTGACTCAGTACGATCGGTAAGTTCCAATAGCTCGTCGAAGAGATCACGAAGGTTGCAGTAGTGTTCTGTGGTTCGTCCATTGTGCACGCACAATTTTTTTTTGTTCCGTCCGTGTCGCGTTTGTCTTGTCCGTCTCTGTCTAACAAATTAAAAAAAAAAAAAATAAAATAAACAAAACCAATAACTTCAAAATAAGAAACAATAGACTGAAATACAATACAAAGAGAAATAATAAAAAACAACATTTATATCAACAGTGCAATAACAAAACTAAGTGAAACATAACAAAACAGACATCAATAACAAACTAAAATCAATACACAACAATCACCAACAACAACATAAACCGGACCATCTCCCTCGCTCATCACAACAACAACCACTCACGCATCAACACAAAACAGACAACACTAAGGGCTTTTTTATGCACCCCTCGTTGTCTTGCACAAGTGTTCCCCCTTCCCTAATCCCTTTCGCATATCACAAATAATTCTGCATTCTTCTTGTCGCTGTTCTGTTAGTTGTTGTAGGTATAACACTGAACAACTAACAGAAATAACACTGGCGGGAAGGGTGCAGAGTTATTTGTGATTTTGCTTTGATGTTGTCTTGTGCTTTGGTAATGTCATGGTAGGTAGGTATAAAATTCACTTCGCAAACATTCGCGGGCTGAGGTCGAATTTTTTTGCGGTATACTCGCACATTAGTTTCCATAGGCCGGATGTCCTCGCTCTATGTGAGACCCAGGTGTGTGAGGATTCTGATCCACAGGATTTTCACATTCCTGGCTATCACACTCTGTCCTCTTTTTTTTTTCTCACAGAGGTCTTGTATTATACATACGTAATGGTGTTGTGTTCCAGAGTCAGCAACATTTGAACTCACAAAATCCAGAATTTAACTCCCTTTGGGTTATGTTCAAGGTTGGATCGCACACATTACATTTCGGGTTTCTTTACAGAAGCCCAAACTTGGAAAGGGAGGCTACCCTAAATGGCTTCGACGCCCTTTCCGACTCTATTTCTAAAGTCTTAGAAGATTATCCGGACAGTGAAATTGTAGTTGCTGGGGATTTCAATGTCCATAATAATTCTTGGCTTTCCCATTCGAGCCATACATCTCCGGAGGGCCAGTACGCTGAGCTTTTTGCTGCGCACAATGACTTGGCGCAATTAGTGAATGAACCAACACACATTCCGCGTGTTGAAGGGCAACAACAAAATATTCTTGACCTTTTTTTAACCTCCCACCCTGAAAAGTACGAGGTTAACATTCTTGCACCTCTTGGTAACTCGGATCATTGCACTATTTCAGCATCCTTTTCGTTCTCCGATCTTCGTTCCACTTCTAAACCAGTCACGAAGCGGACAATGTACATATACGAAAAGGCACGTTGGGCCGAGCTCAACAATTTCTATCAGCAATTTAATTGGAAATTAGACAACAATGTCGATGCTGCTGCTGAAATGGTCGAGAAAATCATTCTTCTTGACATAAACACATTTATTCCCTCGAAGACTACTTCGATTAAACCTTCAAAGAACTGTTGGTTTAATCAGACATGCAGGGAAGCTGTCAGATCCAAAGAGGAAGCATTCAGAAAATGGCGTTTAAATAAAAATACCACTACTGAACTGCTACGCAAGCAGGCAAGATCAAATTGTGCCAGAGTACTTAGGCGCGAAAAACTTCTTCACGAACAGCGTCTTCGTGCAAAAGTTCTTTCTTCTCCCAGGGGAAGTAAGAGCTTTTGGTCATTCGTTAAAAGGGTAAGGAACAATTCTTCATCTTCTATTTCAACCCTCGTTAACGGTGACCAGATATTCACTGACCCGGTTGACAAAGCTAACCTTATGGCTGAAATTTTTGCAAAGAATTCATCTTTGCCAGACAGCAGTCAACCACTCCCCGTGATCGAGAACGTATCTAGTTCGATGCCTCAGATATTTTTTCGAACACGTGGCGTTAAAAGGATTCTTACAGATCTCAACGTAAGTCCTATGTAAGTGCTCTTCGACGCTAGCGCGTCCATTGCGCAATCTTTTCAACATGTCGTACCGTGCTGGTATTTATCCTTCACGTTGGAAAGTTGCCAATGTTCAGCCGATCCCCAAGAAAGGTGAGGCTACTAATCCTGCGAATTACCGTCCAATTGCAATATGTTCTGCGCTCTCGAAGGTCATGGAGAGCATGGTTAATCACCATCTTGTAAGGTATCTAGAGTCTAACGGCCTTCTGAATGATAGACAGTATGGCTTCCGTAGAAATCGATCTACTGGAGACCTGATGGCGTTCCTTACGGAGCGATGGAGTCGATCCATTCACCGCCTTGGTGAATGTAAGGTCGTGGCTCTGGATATTTCCAAGGCGTTCGATAGGGTCTGGCACGGAGCACTCATATCAAAACTTATTGCATTTGGTGTCGGTAATACCTTCTCTCGATTCATATCGAGTTTTCTCAGGGATCGCTCTATACGAGTTGTTATAGATGGTGTCTCATCCAACGAGCATAGGTTGACCGCAGGAGTGCCACAAGGCTCTGTCCTCTCTATTTCTTATTTTCATTGACGACCTGTTGGGGCAGACTGTGAACCCAATCTACTCCTTTGCGGATGACAGCAACCTCTGACATTCGTACTCATTTGATCATCGGCCAGGTCCTCTGGAAGTCGAGGGAAAAAGGCGAACGATGAACGACTCACTTAACCGCGATTTGGCGACGATTTGTGAGTGGGGCCAAATGAACAGAGTAGATTTTAATGTACAAAAAAAACCCAGTGCTGTTTGTTGTCACACAAACGTTCCACTGATCCAGCATCGCCGTCAATATCTATGGGTGGTGTGGATATCGACGAATCAGACACTCTTGATGTTCTGGGCATGAAGATACAGGGTGATGCTCGCTGGGCTAGCCACATATTCGAAGTGTCGAAAGAAGCATTCAAGTGTTTAGGCTTTTTAAAGCGATGCAAGAAATACTTCACCCCATCTGACCTCGTAAATATTTACACCACCTACATCCGGCCTAAAATGGAATACAATTCGCATATATGGGCAGGGGCTCCATTAACATCTTTGAAGCTCCTGGACCGTGTACAAAGGAGAGCGGTGGTGTTGATAGGGGATGGTAGGGTATCCATCTCTATTGTCTCCCTACAGCATCGCCGAAATGTGGGTTGTGTATCGCTATTCTATAGATATTTTAATGGTATCTGTTCTGAAGATATCCGTCGTCTGGTCCCTGACGTTAGAACATTTAGCCGGAATACTCGGCTATCCAGGGTCTCTCATCCGTTCATTGTCAAATGGCCGGTTGACCGGACGACGCACTATAGAGAAAATTCGTTCTTCAGCCGGACTGTTCGTTTGTGGAATAATCTTCCTGCAAGTGTTTTTCCTGCCTGCTATGACATTACCAAATTCAAGGCCAACGTCAACAAACACTACTCCCTCTTTCCTCCCTCCAATACCCTTATTTCCCATCGCTAACACAGTGCATTGCATTTATAGGGGGCATCCCCTGAGTGTTAGTAAAAAAAAAAAAAGTTCAAAGCAAGTGTCAAAAAAAAAAATACGTGGTTAATTACTAATAATGTCTTTTAAGCCATTCTTGCCCTTTTAGCATTTATACTTATACCAAAATATCAATCAGATTTGTATCTAATATGTGAGTTCATTTGCGGAAAATGGTTCGATATTTGGTTCTCAGATCACCGATTTTGCGAAGATAATTTCGAATCTCTGAACGAATCAGTATGTAGCTTCAAAAAAGCTCACAAATGCTTTATACGACATTGGAAAAAAGAAGCTTCATTTATAGTAAACCAGCAAAGAAGTAATATTTGTGCCGAACGTGCTATTAAGGTAGTTCAGGATATTTATCCTTTATGCAAATCTGTAAGAACTTTAAATCTAAAGTTTATCTCGTTGAATAATATATAAATTGTTTTTATAATTATAACTAACTTGTTTATTATTACAAAGGTACATAAAAATGTATTCATACTCGTATAAAAAATAAATAAAAATAATTTATTTTAAAAAAATCCTGGAGGGTTTTAGAAAATGCATTTGGTGCGTATAATTTTTTTTACCAATTGGCCGGAGATAACCATTTTCATTAATAAAAAAAATTTGCGCATCACGTGGTGCTATGCCAAAAATTTGGTTGTAGCCCTAATGCTCATACGTAGACGTAGGGCACTGTTGCAGCAACAAGACGGTGTGGAGAATGACAGTGACTCTGTATCAACTACTGCGTTAGTTCGCGGGGCACGCTGCAACGATTGGGTGCGTTGTAGAAAAGCCGTGTCTGCTCTTGAACATACAGGCGTAAAAACAGCAGGTGTCTCAGCACAGCAGCAGTCGCCAAACAATGGAGGTGGTCTTGAGGCTGTTGCTGAACAAACTTTACAGAGAACTCGATTAAATGAAAATCTAACAAGACCGTCAGGAGCCGAAATTACCAGTGCCTCACAGTGGGCACCTGGTATGATTCCAATGAGCTCAACAGTAAATACAAATGATATTACCCGTGATTTAGGCGTATCACGACCGTATATGACTCCAACGACATTCCGTCTTACTCCTGAGCAAATAGCTGCTCGTAAAGACTTGCAAAAGATTTACCAAAGTTTACGGGAAAGCCGGAGGAGTGGACACTGTTTATGGCAACGTATGAGCAGACGACACAGTTGTGTGGAATTTCAGATAAAGAAAATTTGATTCGGCTCCATCATGCACTGGACGGTGTAGCTCGCAACTCAGTTAAAAGCCTTCTGCTGAATGCTGCTTGCGTCCCGCAAATCTTGTCCATCTTGCGAATGAAATTTGGGCGACCTGAACTGATCGTTGATATTTTGCTAAATCAAATAAGAGACATGCCTCCTCCCAAAGAAAATCTGCTCGAAACAATTGTGGACTTCGCAATAGAGGTGCAAAACGTTTGCGCAACAATGAAAGCTGCCGATATGACCAACTATCTCAACAACCCCGAGTTGGAACAAGAGTTGGTCTGTAAATTTCCTGGGCTTCCACATATGCCTTTATTGACGATGGGTCGTCGCTTACTCTTGTTGATGAGAGTTTATTCAGCGCTCTAAATCTCCAAGGCAAAAGGCAACCGTTATGCATGAAATGGACATCTAAAACTCGGCGTAATGAATATGACTCAGTTGTGGCGGACTTTGAAGTTTCTGGGACAGATTCAAAAAAACGGTTTCTTCTAAAAGAAGTACATACAGTAAAAAATTTAGATTTGCCTTTGCAGGCAGTTTACGCATAGAAGTTTACATATCAGTATAAACATTTAAGGGACATACCCTTGGCATCCTATACAAACGTGTCACCAAGAATTTTAATAGGTCTTAATAATACGCGTGTTGGCCAAACCTTGAAGTCAAGGGAAGATTGCGATAATGAACCAATCGCAGAAAAAACTCGGCTTGGGTGGACTGTAAAGGGTGCCTTGGTATCCACACGGTCAATTAAAAAAAGGCCTTACAATCAAAGATGTCCGACTATATACTTAAAGTCTACGCCCGAAAGTTGCAGCTATCAGAATTAGAAGTTGATCATTGTTGGTACTTGCCTATCTTTCCAGTTACCAATCCGAATAAGCCTGGCAAAATAAGATTAGTTTGGGACGCAGCCGCAAAAGTACACGGAATCTCTTTAAACACAATGCTACTCAAGGGGCCTGATCAGCTAACATCTTTTAAAAACTGGGAGGTAGCGGCCGAAGCTCTCCCCGCGATTTGGGTATAAACCACAGCCACCACGATACTCCCTGAGGGGCCGCACCTGCTGGTCAAGCCGGAACAAGTTCCGGGGGCTCTTGACCACCCGTGGTACCAGATTAAAGTCTCCGGTCAGACCTCGTAACTAAATGCTGATAAGCAAAAAGTTACTCCCAGTTTTTGTTCCATACAACATGGGACTGGTCACCCACACATCGTAGGTACAAACAGTTCATAGCTTTTCGAGTCAGCGAAATTTTGGACCTGACAGATGTAGTAAATTGGCGCTGGGTGCCCACTGAGGAAAATGTCGCTGACGAAGCAGCAAAATGGAAAAGAACACCAGAAATTTCTTCGGGAAGTCGATGGCTGAATGGACCATCTTTTTTTAAACTAAATACCTCTGAATGGCCACATAGAGACATAGGAAAAACGTTAGAGAGCGAAAAGGAGTTAAGAGCTTGCTATGTCGGACATCACATAGCACACAACTGCGACGGAACATACTTTCTGACCGTTGCCGCTAGTCGTATTTCAAACTGAAAGCGTCTAGTTCGCGTGGTTGCTAAAGTTCTACAGAGCATTGGAGTTTGGAGAAATGTCAAGAATCGGGGCCCACTTCTACGTACCGATATTACACATGAGGATATATGTAAAAGCGAAAACTGTTTATTTAAGGAGGCCCAGACGGAGTACGCCGGTGAAATAAGTTTACTACCGGACCAAAAAGCTATTCCAAAGTCTAGCCCGCTGTACAAGTTATCACCGAATGTTGACGAAAACGGAATACTTCTCCTTGATGGTCGTGCAAAGCTTATGAACGGCACTGATGCGATAATATTGTCACGTAAGCATCTCGCCCTCTAACTTGTATTCCAATAGACCCTGAAGTTGGGGATGCACCGACTCCAAACCATTTCATTTTGGGCAGTTCTGGTGGTTCAAAGCCGCTTATTGATGGCGTACCAGACGGTGTACTCTTACGGAGATCATGGCAAACATCGCAGCAACTGGCCAACGCATTTTGGAAAAGGTGGACCAAGGAATATCTGCCAATTATTACTCGCCGCTGTAAATGGTTTGATAAGGTCAAGCCAATTGAGGTAAATGATATAGTGTACATCGTGGATCCAGGAAACCCGAGGAGCTGTTGGCCAAAGCGTAGAGTAGTTGCTGTTCGACCCGGATCTGACGGACAAGTCCGAAGTAACAATAATACATTGTATTTTGCTAAATCAAATAAGAGACATGCCCCCTCCCAAAGAAAATCTGCTCGAAACAATTGTGGACTTCGCAATAGAGGTGCAAAACGTTTGCGCAACAATGAAAGCTGCCGATATGACCAACTATCTCAACAACCCCGAGTTGGAACAAGAGTTGGTCTGTAAACTTCCTGGGCTTCTCGCGGCGTTTTTGAGTATGCATAAATCTGCTGAGCAGGTGGTGCCATCGGTGAATGTTAACTGTAATATGCACCATTCTCATAACTCTAACTCCATTCTCTTTCGCATTTTGCTGTTATTCTTGACGATGGGTCGTCGCTTACTCTTGTTGATGAGAGTTTATTCAGCGCTCTAAATCTCCAAGGCAAAAGGCAACCGTTATGCATGAAATGGACATCTAAAACTCGGCGTAATGAATATGACTCAGTTGTGGCGGACTTTGAAGTATCTGGGACAGATTCAAAAAAACGGTTTCTTCTAAAAGAAGTACATACAGTAAAGAATTTAGATTTGCCTTTGCAGACAGTTTACGCAGAGAAGTTTACATATCAGTATAAACATTTACGGGACATACCCTTGGCATCCTATACAAACGTGTCACCAAGAATTTTAATAGGTCTTAATAATACGCGTGTTGGCCAAACCTTGAAGTCAAGGGAAGGTTGCGATAATGAACCAATCGCAGAAAAAACTCGGCTTGGGTGGACTGTAAAGGGTGCCGTGGTATCCACACGGTCAATTAAAAAAAGGCCTTACAATCAAAGATGTCCGACTACGGTGGATCTTCAGAATTGGAAACATACGTCATGGCTGTCATGACATTTGGTGCCTCCTGTTCACCAAGCTGTGCACAGTACGTTAAAAATATAAATGCTAAAGAATACAGCGATTTATATCCCAGAGCAGCACAATGCATCATATAAAATCACTATGTTGACGATATTCTGGATAGTGTAGATACGGAAGAGGAAGCCTTATAACTAGCACGAGACGTTCGATTTGTGCATTCGCAGGGTGGGTAGAAACTGGGTTTCTAATTCCAAAACAGTTTTAGAGGCATTGAATACAACAACGGTCGAGCAAATAGGCATCGACATTGAGGGTGTATGTGCAGCAGAAAAAGTTTTAGGAATGTGGTGTGTACAAAATATCTACCCGTTATAAAAACAGGGAAGCATCGGCCAACCAAAAGGAAAGTACTAAGTCTAATTATGACAATCTTTGATCCGCTTGGACTGCTTGGATCCATTGTTATCTACGCCAAAATTTTCTTTCAAGAAACCTGCCGCACCGGATGTGGCTGGGACGATATGATCGGAGATGAACAGTACACGAAATGGATGCGTTGGATTCGTCTTCTGGCTGATGTGAGACAAACTCGAATGACCTTACAGAAATTGAAATCCATACCTTCGTCGATGCCAGTGAGGAAGCCTACGCCGCGGTTAGCTACTTAAGGTGCAGTGATGGTTGTGACGTGTACGTAAGTCTACTTGGCTGTAAGACAAAAGTAGCCCCTCTAAAGATGCTGTCTATTCCCCGCCTGGAGTTGCAAGGAGCTGTTATTGGCGCTCGTCTAGCCAAAAGTTTAGGACAATCGCTTTCTCTATCTATAAGAAACTACACTTTCTGGACCGATTCAAGCACAGTACTGTCTTAGCTACGCGCAGATCATCGTAGGTACAAAAAGTTCATAGTTTTTCAAGTCAGCGAAATTTTGGACCTGACAGATGTAGTAAATTGGCGCTGGGTGCCCACTGAGGAAAATGTCGCTGACGAAGCAACAAAATGGGAAAGAACACCAGAAATTTCTTCGGGAAGTCGGTGGCTGAATGGACAATCTTTTTTGAAACTAAATACCTCTGAATGGCCACATAAAGACATAGGAAAAACGTTAGAGAGCGAAAAGGTGTTAAGAGCTTGCTATGTCGGACATCACATAGCATACAACTGCAACGGAACATACTTTCTGACCGTTGCCGCTAGTCGTATTTCAAACTGGAAGCGTCTAGTTCGCGTGGTTGCTAAAGTTCTATAGAGCATTGGAGTTTGGAGAAATGTCAAGAATCGGGGCCCACTTCTACGTACCGATATTACACATGACGATATATGTAAAAGCGAAAACTGTTTATTTAAGGAGGCCCAGACGGAGTACGCCGATGAAATAAGTTTACTACCGGACCAAAAAGCCATTCCAAAGTCTAGCCCGCTATACAAGTTATCACCGAATACTTCGCCTTGATGGTCGTGCAAAGCTTATGAACGGCACTGATGCGATAATAATGCCACGTAAGCATCGCATTACAAACTTGATTGTTCTCGACTTTCATTGCAGATATCATCACGCTAACAATGAAACTGTGGTGAACGAGTTAAGACATCGGTTTTGGGTACTACATTTACGCACGGAGGTCTACAAAACCAGGCGCAACTGCCAGCTTTGTCTAAACCGTTCAGTACAACCGCCAAGAATTGGCAGCCTTCCAAATGTTAGATTAGCAGCATTTTCTCGACCCTTCTAATATGTTGGAGTTGACTATTTTGGTCCGCTAATGGTAACTGTGCGCCGCAGCCGAGAGAAACGATAGGGTGTCTTGCAGACGTGCGACAACACGAGCGATCCATTTGGAAATTGCATACAGACTGTCCACTGATTCATGTATCCTGGCAGTGAGACATTTTATTGCGCGACGAGGCGTAACCGTAGAAATATGGAGTGGCAATGGCACCAACTTTAAGGGCGCTGAGCGAGAGATGACCAGTGCATTTACAGCTGTAGACAAAAAACGAGTTAATACGAACATGCACGACATCTGCAACTAAATGGAGCTTTATACCCCCGGCCAGCCCTCATATAGGAGGTGCCTGGGAACGCCTAGTTCGTAGTGTAAAGAGCATATTAGTTAACGTGATTGCGTCACGAACTCCAACAGATGAACTTTTGCGAGCAGCTCTTATGGAGGTCGAAATGACGATTAATTCTCGCCCTCTAACTTGTATTCCAATAGACCCTGAAGTTGGGGAAGCACCGACTCCAAAACATTTCATTTTGGGCAGTTCTGGTGGTTCAAAGCCGCTTATTGATGGCGTACCAGACGGTGTGCTCTTACGGAGATCATGGCAAACATCGCAGCAACTGGCCAACGCATTTTGGAAAAGGTGGTCCAAGGAATATCTGCCAATTATTACTCGCCGCTGTAAATGGTTTGATAAGGTCAAGCCAATTGGGGTTAATTATATAGTGTACATCGTGGATCCAGGAAACCCGAGGAGCTGTTGGCCAAAGCGTAGAGTACGAAAGACCGGCGACAATGATAGAAGTCCTCGACGTCAAGCGCTTAGTTGATGAGGTAGATCCTAGCGAGGATATACCGGGGGGAGTGTTGAATAAAAGCTGAGTGTCCTGACTTGATCTCAACTAACGTCAAACAGATGATTTGCAGCTGCGTTCTGGGTCCAAAACCAAAAAGGGGAAGCCCTGAACTAAATAATATTTCTCCCATTATCAACTGCATAAAATACTTCAACTCTTTCTTAATTGCTAAAAGTAAATTGCAGAAGTTGTATTTTCGAGTAGTTGAGTAGTAAGTCTTATTTTATTGTTTAATATTAATTATTATTGTATTTCAGATATTAATACATTGTATTTCAGAAATTTAAGCCAAAAGAAAACATTGAATTAAACGTTCTGGAGTTATTATTTTGCCGCAGTTAAATTCCTTTACAATTCGATTCATGACTTTCTAAATCGTTTGAGCCATGTCCGTCCGTCCGTCTGTCCTGCTGGTACGCACGATAACTTTGGAAAGAGTTAAGCAATCACTCTGAAATTTGGCATGGCTTAATATTTTCCCAAAGTTGCTTATGGGATTGCATATGGGCTATATGGCCACACCCCTTCGGGTACTTCCCATACAAATCTGCTATTTCGCCCATTTTAGTAATCGTGTAATAATATCAGTACGCCCACTTCGATCTTGGCCAAGTTCCGTATTTAGTAAAGGTATAACTGCACTAAGTTTTGGACAAACTCTGGCAAGTCCCCTTCTGGTACCTCCCATACAAATGTACCATCCCGCCTACCTTTGAAATCGGGTAATATGATCAATATGACCAACGCGATCTTGCACAAATTCTGTATTTAGTAAATCTATAAACATCTAAAGCTCTCCAGAAAAAATTGGACCCCTAGTCGGACTCCTTCTGGTACCTCCCATACAAATTTACCATTCCACCAACTTTAGAAATCGTGAAATTATATAAATTCGCTCAACGAATTCTATATTTAGTAAAGCTCTAACAACATACAATTTTCGAGAAAAAACTCTGCTTTATATTCCGCCCTTTCTATAAAAATGTGTAATACAATATTTTTCTATAACATTCGGTATTTTGAGGTTGCTATTATGGAATATGAGACTTGTATGTTTTTACTGATGGTGAGGGTATATATAAGTCGGTTTACCCGACTGGAACTTTTTCACTTTTTTTTTATAAAATTCGGTATTTTTAGGTTGCTATTATGATATTTCATCAGATGTTACAGCCAATGGTAGTAGCGACTCCAACTTTTGTCCTTCCGATACATAGGAATATGAGACTTGTATGTTTTAGTGAGGGTGAGGGTATATGTATGTCGGTTTACCCGACTGAAACTTTCACACTGGTTTTTGTTACTAACGATGAACAAGTAAGGTTGTAAAAGATCTTCGTAATAGTAATATACCTTCGTAGTAAATCTTCCTAAATGTAATAGTCTTCGTTTCGTAACATACTGTTAATGTATTAGCTTGTTGAGTTTCCCGACTATTGCCTGATATGTGTTTTTATGTTTTGGTCATAGTACCTTTGTAGAAATAATGTATTTACATTCCTCAGAAATCTTGAGCAGTTAACTCTTGTTGGTTTGTGAGGTATTGTTTAGAAATATTTTAACAAAGTTGAGAATATTTCTATGGATTATGTAATGTTTTGGACTCACAACTCCGCATTACTAAAAGTCGAAGAATTTAATAAGGTATTTATGTAAATGTTCGGTCTCACTGGAAAAATATTTGAAAAAAATCTTCAAATATTTCTTTGCTCCAATCAGACCACAAAATAGTGTTGAGTGTCAAACGGCAGATCAGCTTATGTTAATGAAACAAAATTATTTTCCTGCTAAAAAAACATTTGACAAGTGTTACCATAGTGTGACCACAACAGAGAATATGTTCTAATCTCTTTATTTTCCTGCAAAAAAACATTTGCCAATGTTACAACTAAACCGTTACAATAAAAAAATCGACAAATTAAAAAAAAAATTCGAAGTACTGTTCGTATACTGTTCATGTCTCAAATTGTTTAATGGGTCGACAAATGTAAAAATCACATTTCGATCCATAATACCTCCGGCATTCAATAGGTTAATGTTAATGATCCACGATGAAAAATCTATCTTTTATAAATATTTACACACGCGTTTGTGTTTGGACTTTGTAGCAAGTAAAACCCCATTAGACCCATTTAGTGTGGACGCAGTTACTCCTGTCGCAAAATATCCTCTTTCTGCAGAATGTTTGAATGCCCCAACTATAGAACATTTTGCAACTCTTGAGTCAGTAATAAATGACAAAAATTAAATTCAAACCCACGTAAAACTGTGTTTGTATCTCGTTTGGCCTCGAACACAACAACAGATGATATTATATGTTATATCAGAACTAAAATCCCTGATATCTGTTCCGATGAAATGTTTTGCTCTAAAATGAATTCGAATCGTATACGTAGCATCTCTTCATTTAAGATTACGATTCCCGGCACCTTATTTGAAATGATGGTGAGGGCTGAATTTTGGCCAGTCGGATCTTTTGTTCGTGAGTTAATTTTTAGAGAGAATCCTAGGACTAACCCGGTATTTCTGCCTACAAATATCCGTTCTATGAAGAAATCTCCAAAAACGTAAACTGAAGTCCGATAAATCTTCCTTAAATATTGTGTATCAAAATGTTAGGGGTTTAAATTCTGAACTTTCAGACTTATATGTAAATAGTTTTGGTTTTGAGTATGATATAATTGTGTTTTCGGAAACTTGGCTTCGAGATAATGTTTTAAATACTGAAGTTCTGTCGGATAAATGCCAGATTTATCGTCGTGATAGGTTACATAAATTAGGAGGCGGTGTTCTGATTCCAATCAATTCTGAGTTGTCATCTAAGTTAATTGAAATGGTCGAGTTCATTTGTGTTAAAATTTCCATATCTAACACTTCACTATTTGTTACGTGCTCCTATATCCCTCCAAATCTATACATGCATCACTTCAATGCCTTAAAAATGATAGTTGATGCTTTGGGATCTTCCGACTCTGTGGTTATCTTGGGAGATTTCAACCTGCCTAATGTTAGTTGGAACTTTTCCCTAGAATCGAAGTCATTTCTTCCTTCATCCAATAATCTTTGGGTTGATCAATTGCTTGAAAATATGTCTGATTTGGGTATTTTTCAAATAAACAAAATTCTCAATGCTAATCTGAGATTTTTAGACCTTATATTTGTAGATAATACTGATTCTTTCTCCATACATCGTATTGACCCGATTTCTTATCCCGATACATATTATCCCACTTTGATGATAATTTGCGATTATACAATGCCACCTTCTGTGAGCAATACAGATTTAAATACTGAAAAAGTTGTTTGTTTCCGGAAAACAGATTATTATAAATTAAATGCTCTTTTGTCAGATATAAATTGGTTTAGAATTGTAGATCTGAGTAATATATCTATTTATAGCATTGATTTTCTGTTACAGTGTTTCTATACATTTTTGAATAACTGCCTAAGACATTGTGTTCCTCTTGTAAATCCCCGAAGAAATTTAACTCTCCTCCATGGAATACTAAAGAGTTGTCTGGCTTAAAAACCGTAAATCGCTCGGGTTTACTGTCTGATTATGCTCAATACTCAATATGTCGCCATGACTATATCCATTTAACTAAAAGGTGTTACAAGTCCTATCTCGATAAATTAAAAACTAATTTTAAAGTAAACCCTAAATGTTTTTAAGATTTTGTTAATAAAAAGAGGAAATCAAATGCATTTCCTACTACTTTGTACTACCATGATTCATTCCCCTCAAATGGAGCAATAATTGCTAACATGTTTGCTGACTTTTTTCAATCCACTTACTCTGTTCCAAATAAAAACATTCCTGATTAGACATACTTGATTAATGGTAAATTATTCGCGAAATTACCTTTGTTTCAAACCGGAAATGTATGTGAGCCAATGTTAAAATTAAAGCCTTCGTTCAGTCCTGGTCCGGATTGAATTCCTATCTGTATTTTAAAAAATTTAGCTGATTGCACTAATTTTCAACTTTCTCTTGAGCTCTGGCACTTCCCTCATGTTTGGAAGCAGTCGTTTATTATTCCTCTTTACAAAAATTGTGGAAAATCTAACGTCACCAACTATGGAGAAACTAATGGAGAAATTAATTACTGAATATCTTTCCTAGCAGATTTTACCGCTAATGTCTCCCGGACAACATGGATTCTTAAAGGGCAGGTCCACTGTAACAAATCTACTCGAATTTACTACTCACGTCGTTGATGCGTTTGTGCATCGTAAACAAACTGACGTTGTCTACACAGATTTTAGTAAAGCATTTGATCGTGTGAATCATAGAATTCTTATGATGAAATTGAACCGTATGGGTTTTCCAAAAACATTGTTAAACTTCATTCTCTCTTATATTTCTTCGCGTGAGCAACGTGTCTTATTTGGGCACGTCATATCGAAACCCATATTTGTTACTTCGGGAGTGCCACAAGGAAGTAATCTGGGCCGGTTACTATTCTCAATTTTTATGAATGACCTTCCAGAAATTTTGAATAAGTGTACAATTTTAATGTATGCTGACGAGGTCAAACTGTTTTATAGTTATATAAAAATTAAAGTTGTAATAGGGTTCTATAAGTCGACTTTCGACTAATCGATTAATCGACTTTTGGGTACAAAAAAGTCAAAGTCGGTAAGTCGACTTTTTGTTTTTAAAAAAGTCTAAAAGTCGACTTTTTCATGTCGACTTTTTCGACTTTTTATTTTATCTTCAAATATAACCATATGTATTTTTACTTGTCATCCAAACAAAGCGTATTGCGTAATTTCATTTCTTCGCCGCTTTCATTTAGTTTCGCCGATTGAGAAATACATTTAAGTTTTATTTTATTGTTGTGGCAACACACAAATTATAACAAAGATATATTAAAGACGGCTGGCGATTACATTTTTTTAAAAGTTTTTAAAAACTTGAATATATATAATTTAAAAACTACATGAATTACCTGATGTTATTACCTTTATAAACACTTTTTTTTTATATAAAAGTTTTTAATACAAAGAAAACTTGTTTTTATTCCAAAATATTGCATTTTTTTTTTATCTAAAGAAAAAATTCGAAAAGTCGACTTTAATCGACTTTTTTATACTAAGAAGTCGAAAAGTCTAAAAGTCGACTTTTGATTTTATTGTAATAGTCGAAAAGTCGACTTTTGGTCTTAACTATATAACCCTAAGTTGTAATGCACTTCAACCTGACCTCGATCATTTTTGTGAATGGTGTCGGTTAAATAAAATGGATTTGAATTTGAATAAGTGTAAATGTAAGTCGTTCTATAGAAGTAAATTTATAAATAATGAATATTTTTTTGGAAAATTTTGTCATTGACAGAGTAAACACTTTTTTGGATCTTAGTGTTCTTACGGATAAGAAACATAATGTTGTTAACCGTATTGATATTATTGCACGATTTCTAAAGTGGGTGGAATGGTACATTTGTATAGGAGGTACCAGAAGGGGAGTTGCCAGACTGCCAAGTTTTTGTCCAAAACTTAGTGCAGTTATACCTTTACTAAATGCAGAATTTGGGCAAGATCGCGTGGGTCATATTGATATTATTACACGATTTCTAAAGTATTCGAAATAGACGATTTGTATGGGAGGTACCCGAAGGGGTGTGGCCATATAGCCCATATACAATCCCATAAGCAGCTTTGGGAAAATATTAAGCCATGCCAAATTTCAGAGTGATTGCTTAACTCTTTCGAAAGTTATCGTGCGTACCAGCAGGACAGACGGACGGACATGGCTCAAACCTTTTAGAAAGTCATGAATCGAATTTTGTCCAAAGAGACTTGGGTTCTAATGTGAATATTTATAGGTGTTACACTTTTGAGCCGTATCAAATGATATATACTCTTCTACCCGTAGGGTGAGGGTATAAATATTGTATTACATGTTTTTACAAAAAGGACGGAATATAAAGCAGTGTTTTTACTAGAAAATTGTATGTAGTTAAAGCTTTACTCAATATAGAATTTCGGAAAGATTCGTTGAGCGAGTTTATATAATTACACGATTTCTAAAGTGGATGTAATGGTACATTTCTATGGGAGGTACCAGAATGGGAGTTGCCAGACTGCCAAGTTTTTGTCCAAAACTTAGTCTAACTATACGTTTACTAAATACAAAATTTGGGCAAGATGTCGTTGGGCATATTGGTGTTATTACACGATTTCTAAGGTAGGAGGGATGGTACAGTTGTATGGGAGGTACCAGAAAGGGAGCTGCCAGACTTCCAAGTTTTTGTCCGAAACTTTGTCCAGTTGGTCATATTGATAGTATTACACGTTTTATAAGGGGCGGGATGGTACTTTTGTATGTCAGGTACCAGAAGGGGAGTTGCCAGACTTCCAAGTTTTTGTCCAAAACTTGGGGACAACATGCGTGTGTACGATTTATAAAATGGGCGAAATAGCAGATTTGTATGGGAGGTACCCGAAGGGGTGTGGCCATATAGCCCAAATGCAATCCCATAAGCACTTTTCGGAAAATATTAAGCTGTGCCAAATTTTAGAGTGATTGCTTAACGCTTTCGAAAGTTATCGTGCGTACCAGCAGGACAGACGGACATGGCTCAAACGATTTGGAAAGTCATGAATCGAATTTGGTCCAAAGAGACTTGGGTTCTAATGTGAATATTTCTAGGTGTTACACTTTTGAGCCGTATCAAATGATATATACACTCCTACCCGTAGGGTGAGGGTATAAATATTGTATTACATGTTTTTACAAAAAGGACGGACTATAAGGCAGAGTTTTTACTAGAAAATTGTATGTAGTTAAAGCTTTACTAAATATAGAATTTCGGAAAGATTCATTGTGCGAGTTTATATAATTACACGATTTCTAAAGTGGATGCAATGGTACATTTGTATGGGAGGTACCAGAAGGAGAGTTGCCAGACTTCTAAGTTTTTATCCAAGACTTATTCTAACTTTACGTTTGCCAAGTACAAAATTTGGGCAAGATGTCGTTGGTCATATTGATAATATTACACGGTTTATAAGGGACGGGATGGCACATTTGTATGGCAGGTACCAGAAAGGGAGTTGCCAGACTTTTTGTCCAAAACGTTGTCTAACTTTACGTTTACTAAATACTAAATTTGGGCAAGAGCACGTTGGGCATATTTGTATTATTACACGATTTCTTAAGTAGGCGGGATGGTACATTTGTATGGGAGGTACCAGAAGGGGAGTTGCCAGACTTCCAAGTTTTTGTCCGAAACTTTATCAGGCAATAGCTTTATCAAATACAGAATTTGGGCAAGATCGCGTTATTATACGATTTCTAAAGTGGGCGAAATAGACGATTTGTATGGGAGGTACCCGAAGGGGTGTGGGCATATAGCCTATATGCAATCCCATTAGCAGTTTTGGAAAAATATTAACCCATGCCAAATTTCAAAGCGATTTTTTAACTATTTCGCAAGTTATCGTGCGTACCAGCAGGACAGCGGACGTACAGACTGACATGGCTCAAACGATTCAGAAAGTCATGAATCGAATTTGGTTCAAAGACACATGGGGTCTAATGTGGATATTTCTATGTGTTACACTTTTGGGTCGTTTCAAATGATATATACCCTCCTACCGGTATGGTGAGGGTATACAAATGTGGTAAAATTCCTCAAAAACTTACCAGCGAAAGAGGGCCATTACAATGGAAATAAATCTCCAAGATGCTATCTCTTAATATAAAGAAATAATGGAAGATTTATAATGATTCAGTAAAAAAAAATTTTTGGAATATTTTCAATACTCTTAACTAAGGGTTTTCTTCTCCTGCGACGGATGTGTGTGGCACACTGTGTGCTTACGGCGTATTAAATAAACAGATAATTGCAACGCACTCCTATTCAAGTCAAATAGGCTACTATACTTTCTGTGTTGTCGACATAAAATCTAATCATCCAATGTTTTATACTTGTACAGAAGTTCAAGCTGGAAGAGGTGCTGTTTGCGTTGGTTCTGCTTTATTGGCACATTTTAGAGTACACAGTCTGGTGGATGTGGATACCTAACGATTATTCTGCAATGGTTATGGTGAACAAAATAAAAACATGCATATAATATAGAGTTATCCATTTCGTGGTTTCAAAAGTATAGGGCTAGAATTCGACATCTGTCAAACGAAGTTGTTAAACCAATTTTTATAGGAGGGTATATATCATTTGATACGGCTCAAAAGTGTAACACATAGAAATATCCACATTAGACCCCAGGTGTCTTGGAACCAAATTCGATTCATGACTTTCTGAATCGTTTGAGCCATGTCCGTCTGTCCGCCCGTCTGTCCTGCTGGTACGCACGATAACTTTCGAAAGAGTTAAACAATCGCTTTGAAATTTTGCATGGGTTAAAATTTTCCCAAAACTGCTTATGGGATTGTATATGGGCTATATGGCCACACCCCTTCGGGTACCTCCCATACAAATCGTCTATTTCGCCCACTTTAGAAATCCTGTAATAATATCAATATGACCCACGTAAAGTTATAGGTAGGCAAAGTTTCAGACAAAAAGTTGGAAGTCTGGCAATTCCCCTTCTTGTGTCTCCCATACAAATGTAACATCCCGCCTAACTTAGAAATCGTCTAATAATATAAATATGCCCAACGCGATCTTGCTTAAATTTTGTATTTAGTACATCTATAGCCAGACAAAGATTTGGACAAAAACATGGAAGTCTGGCAACTCCCCTTCTGGTACCTCCCATACAAATGTACCATCCCGCCCCATTAGAAATCGTGAAATTATATAAATTCGCTAATCGAATCTTTCCGAAATTCAATATTTAGTAAAGCTTTAACTACATAAAATTTTCAAAAAAAAAACTCTTCTTTATATTCCGTCCTTTTTGTAAAACGTGTAATACAATATTTTTCTATAACATTTTAGGTTGCTATTATGACATTTCATCATATGTTACATCCAATGGTAGCAGCCACGCTCACTTTTGACTTTCCGATATTTTGGAATATGAGACTTTTTTATGAGTATGTTTTTACTGAGGGTGAGGGTATATATAAGTCGGTTTACCCGATTGCAACTTTTTCACTGGTTATACCCTCACCCTACGGGTAGGAGGGTATATATCATTTGATACGACCCAAAAGTGTAACACATACAAATATCCACATTAGACCCCAGGTGTCTTTGAACCAAATTCGTTTCATGACTTTCTGAATCGTTTGAGCCATGTCCGTCTGTCCGTCCGTCTGTCCTGCTGGTACGCACGATAACTTTCGAAAGAGTTTAGCAATCACTCTGAAATTTGGCATGGCTTAATATTTTCCCAAAACTGCTTATAGGATTGCATATGGGCTATATGGCCACACCCCTTCGGGTACCTCCCATACAAATCGTCTATTTCGCCCACTTTAGAAATCCTGTAATAATATGAATATGACCCCCGGGATCTTGCCCAAATTTTGTATTTAGTAAAAATATAGCAAGACGAAGTTTTATACAAAAACTTGGAAGTCTGGCAACTCCCCTTCTGGTACCTCCCATACAAATGTACCATCCCGCCTACCTTAGAAATCGTGTAATAACACCAATATGCCCAACGACATCTTGCCCAAATTTTGTATTTAGTAAACGTATAGTTAGACTAAGTATTGAACAAAAACTTGGAAGTCTGGCAACTCCCCTTCTGGTACCTCCCATACAAATGTACCATCCCGCCTACCTTTGAAATCGGGTAATATGATCAATATGACCAACGCGATCTTGCACAAATTCTGTATTTAGTAAATCTATAAACATCTAAAGCTCTCCAGAAAAAATTGGACCCCTAGTCGGACTCCTTCTGGTACCTCCCATACAAATTTACCATTCCACCAACTTTAGAAATCGTGAAATTATATAAATTCGCTCAACGAATTCTATATTTAGTAAAGCTCTAACAACATACAATTTTCGAGAAAAAACTCTGCTTTATATTCCGCCCTTTCTATAAAAATGTGTAATACAATATTTTTCTATAACATTCGGTATTTTGAGGTTGCTATTATGGAATATGAGACTTGTATGTTTTTACTGATGGTGAGGGTATATATAAGTCGGTTTACCCGACTGGAACTTTTTCACTTTTTTTTTATAAAATTCGGTATTTTTAGGTTGCTATTATGATATTTCATCAGATGTTACAGCCAATGGTAGTAGCGACTCCAACTTTTGTCCTTCCGATACATAGGAATATGAGACTTGTATGTTTTAGTGAGGGTGAGGGTATATGTATGTCGGTTTACCCGACTGAAACTTTCACACTGGTTTTTGTTACTAACGATGAACAAGTAAGGTTGTAAAAGATCTTCGTAATAGTAATATACCTTCGTAGTAAATCTTCCTAAATGTAATAGTCTTCGTTTCGTAACATACTGTTAATGTATTAGCTTGTTGAGTTTCCCGACTATTGCCTGATATGTGTTTTTATGTTTTGGTCATAGTACCTTTGTAGAAATAATGTATTTACATTCCTCAGAAATCTTGAGCAGTTAACTCTTGTTGGTTTGTGAGGTATTGTTTAGAAATATTTTAACAAAGTTGAGAATATTTCTATGGATTATGTAATGTTTTGGACTCACAACTCCGCATTACTAAAAGTCGAAGAATTTAATAAGGTATTTATGTAAATGTTCTGTCTCACTGGAAAAATATTTGAAAAAAATCTTCAAATATTTCTTTGCTCCAATCAGACCACAAAATAGTGTTGAGTGTCAAACGGCAGATCAGCTTATGTTAATGAAACAAAATTATTTTCCTGCTAAAAAAACATTTGACAAGTGTTACCATAGTGTGACCACAACAGAGAATATGTTCTAATCTCTTTATTTTCCTGCAAAAAAACATTTGCCAATGTTACAACTAAACCGTTACAATAAAAAAATCGACAAATTAAAAAAAAAATTCGAAGTACTGTTCGTATACTGTTCATGTCTCAAATTGTTTAATGGGTCGACAAATGTAAAAATCACATTTCGATCCATAATACCTCCGGCATTCAATAGGTTAATGTTAATGATCCACGATGAAAAATCTATCTTTTATAAATATTTACACACGCGTTTGTGTTTGGACTATGTAGCAAGTAAAACCCCATTAGACCCATTTAGTGTGGACGCAGTTACTCCTGTCGCAAAATATCCTCTTTCTGCAGAATGTTTGAATGCCCCAACTATAGAACATTTTGCAACTCTTGAGTCAGTAATAAATGACAAAAATTAAATTCAAACCCACGTAAAACTGTGTTTGTATCTCGTTTGGCCTCGAACACAACAACAGATGATATTATATGTTATATCAGAACTAAAATCCCTGATATCTGTTCCGATGAAATGTTTTGCTCTAAAATGAATTCGAATCGTAGCATCTCTTCATTTAAGATTACGATTCCCGGCACCTTATTTGAAATGATGGTGAGGGCTGAATTTTGGCCAGTCGGATCTTTTGTTCGTGAGTTAATTTTTAGAGAGAATCCTAGGACTAACCCGGTATTTCTGCCTACAAATGTCCGTTCTATGAAGAAATCTCCAAAAACGTAAACTGAAGTCCGATAAATCTTCCTTAAATATTGTGTATCAAAATGTTAGGGGTTTAAATTCTGAACTTTCAGACTTATATGTAAATAGTTTTGGTTTTGAGTATGATATAATTCTGTTTTCGGAAACTTGGCTTCGAGATAATGTTTTAAATACTGAAGTTCTGTCGGATAAATGCCAGATTTATCGTCGTGATAGGTTACATAAATTAGGAGGCGGTGTTCTGATTCCAATCAATTCTGAGTTGTCATCTAAGTTAATTGAAATGGTCGAGTTCATTTGTGTTAAAATTTCCATATCTAACACTTCATTATTTGTTACGTGCTCCTATATCCCTCCAAATCTATACATGCATCACTTCAATGCCTTAAAAATGATAGTTGATGCTTTGGGATCTTCCGACTCTGTGGTTATCTTGGGAGATTTCAACCTGCCTAATGTTAGTTGGAACTTTTCCCTAGAATCGAAGTCATTTCTTCCTTCATCCAATAATCTTTGGGTTGATCAATTGCTTGAAAATATGTCTGATTTGGGTATTTTTCAAATAAACAAAATTCTCAATGCTAATCTGAGATTTTTAGACCTTATATTTGTAGATAATACTGATTCTTTCTCCATACATCGTATTGACCCGATTTCTTATCCCGATACATATCATCCCACTTTGATGATAATTTGCGATTATACAATGCCACCTTCTGTGAGCAATACAGATTTAAATACTGAAAAAGTTGTTTGTTTCCGGAAAACAGATTATTATAAATTAAATGCTCTTTTGTCAGATATAAATTGGTTTAGAATTGTAGATCTGAGTAATATATCTATTTATAGCATTGATTTTCTGTTACAGTGTTTCTATAAATTTTTGAATAACTGCCTAAGACATTGTGTTCCTCTTGTAAATCCCCGAAGAAATTTAACTCTCCTCCATGGAATACTAAAGAGTTGTCTGGCTTAAAAACCGTAAATCGCTCGGGTTTACTGTCTGATTATGCTCAATACTCAATATGTCGCCATGACTATATCCATTTAACTAAAAGGTGTTACAAGTCCTATCTCGATAAATTAAAAACTAATTTTAAAGTAAACCCTAAATGTTTTTAAGATTTTGTTAATAAAAAGAGGAAATCAAATGCATTTCCTACTACTTTGTACTACCATGATTCATTCCCCTCAAATGGAGCAATAATTGCTAACATGTTTGCTGACTTTTTTCAATCCACTTACTCTGTTCCAAATAACAACATTCCTGATTAGACATACTTGATTAATGGTAAATTATTCGCGAACTTACCTTTGTTTCAAACCGGAAATGTATGTGAGCCAATGTTAAAATTAAAGCCTTCGTTCAGTCCTGGTCCGGATTGAATTCTTATCTGTATTTTAAAAAATTTAGCTGATTGCACTAATTTTCAACTTTCTCTTGAGCTCTGGCACTTCCCTCATGTTTGGAAGCAATCGTTTATTATTCCTCTTTACAAAAATGGTGGAAAATCTAACGTCACCAACTATCGCGGCATTGCTAAACCTAGTGCTATTCCGAAACTAATGGAGAAATTAATTACTGAATATCTTTCCTAGCAGATTTTACCGCTAATGTCTCCCGGACAACATGGATTCTTAAAGGGCAGGTCCACTGTAACAAATCTACTCGAATTTACTACTCACGTCGTTGATGCGTTTGTGCATCGTAAACAAACTGACGTTGTCTACACAGATTTTAGTAAAGCATTTGATCGTGTGAATCATAGAATTCTTATGATGAAATTGAACCGTATGGGTTTTCCAAAAACATTGTTAAACTTCATTCTCTCTTATATTTCTTCGCGTGAGCAACGTGTCTTATTTGGGCGCGTCATATCGAAACCCATATTTGTTAATTCGGGAGTGCCACAAGGAAGTAATCTGGGCCGGTTACTATTCTCAATTTTTATGAATGACCTTCCAGAAATTTTGAATAAGTGTACAATTTTAATGTATGCTGACGAGGTCAAACTGTTTTATAGTTATATAAAAATTAAAGTTGTAATAGGGTTCTATAAGTCGACTTGCGACTAATCGATTAATCGACTTTTGGGTACAAAAAAGTCAAAGTCGGTAAGTCGACTTTTTGTTTTTAAAAAAGTCTAAAAGTCGACTTTTTCATGTCGACTTTTTATTTTATCTTCAAATATAACCATATGTATTTTTACTTGTCATCCAAACAAAGCGTATTGCGTAATTTCATTTCTTCGCCGCTTTCATTTAGTTTCGCCGATTGAGAAATACATTTAAGTTATATTTTATTGTTGTGGCAACACACAAATTATAACAAAGATGGTTACAATTAAAGACGGCTGGCGATTACATTTTTTTAAAAGTTTTTAAAAACTTGAATATATATAATTTAAAAACTACATGAATTACCTGATGTTATTACCTTTATAAACACTTTTTTTTTTATATAAAAGTTTTTAATACAAAGAAAACTTGTTTTTATTCCAAAATATTGCATTTTTTTTTATCTAAAGAAAAAATTCGAAAAGTCGACTTTAATCGACTTTTTTATACTAAGAAGTCGAAAAGTCGAAAAGTCTAAAAATCGACTTTTGATTTTATTGTAATAGTCGAAAAGTCGACTTTTGGTCTTAACTATATAACCCTAAGTTGTAATGCACTTCAACCTGACCTCGATCATTTTTGTGAATGGTGTCGGTTAAATAAAATGGATTTGAATTTGAATAAGTGTAAATGTAAGTCGTTCTATAGAAGTAAATTTATAAATAATGAATATTTTTTTGGAAAATTTTGTCATTGACAGAGTAAACACTTTTTTGGATCTTAGTGTTCTTACGGATAAGAGACATAATGTTGTTAACCGTATTGATATTATTGCACGATTTCTAAAGTGGGTGGAATGGTACATTTGTATAGGAGGTACCAGAAGGGGAGTTGCCAGACTGCCAAGTTTTTGTCCAAAACTTAGTGCAGTTATACCTTTACTAAATGCAGAATTTGGGCAAGATCGCGTGGGTCATATTGATATTATTACACGATTTCTAAAGTATTCGAAATAGACGATTTGTATGGGAGGTACCCGAAGGGGTGTGGCCATATAGCCCATATACAATCCCATAAGCAGCTTTGGGAAAATATTAAGCCATGCCAAATTTCAGAGTGATTGCTTAACTCTTTCGAAAGTTATCGTGCGTACCAGCAGGACAGACGGACGGACATGGCTCAAACCTTTTAGAAAGTCATGAATCGAATTTTGTCCAAAGAGACTTGGGTTCTAATGTGAATATTTATAGGTGTTACACTTTTGAGCCGTATCAAATGATATATACTCTTCTACCCGTAGGGTGAGGGTATAAATATTGTATTACATGTTTTTACAAAAAGGACGGAATATAAAGCAGTGTTTTTCTAGAAAATTGTATGTAGTTAAAGCTTTACTCAATATAGAATTTCGGAAAGATTCGTTGAGCGAGTTTATATAATTACACGATTTCTAAAGTGGATGTAATGGTACATTTCTATGGGAGGTACCAGAATGGGAGTTGCCAGACTGCCAAGTTTTTGTCCAAAACTTAGTCTAACTATACGTTTACTAAATACAAAATTTGGGCAAGATGTCGTTGGGCATATTGGTGTTATTACACGATTTCTAAGGTAGGAGGGATGGTACAGTTGTATGGGAGGTACCAGAAAGGGAGCTGCCAGACTTCCAAGTTTTTGTCCGAAACTTTGTCCAGTTGGTCATATTGATAGTATTACACGTTTTATAAGGGGCGGGATGGTACTTTTGTATGTCAGGTACCAGAAGGGGAGTTGCCAGACTTCCAAGTTTTTGTCCGAAACTTTGTCCAGTTATACTTTTACTAAACGGGCGGAATATAAAGCAGAGCCTTTTCTCGAAAATTATCGCTTTACTATATATAAATTAAAGCTTTACTAAATACAGAATTTCGGAAAGATTCGTTGAGCGAATTTATATAATTACACGGTTTATAAGGGGTGTAATGGTCCATATGTATGGGAGGTACCAGAAGGATAGTTGCCACACTTCCAAGTTTTTGTCCGAAACATTATCTGGCAATGGCTTTGTCTAGGTTTATCTTTACTAAATACAAAATTTGGGCATGATTGCGTTGGGCATATTGATGTTATTACACGGTTTATAAGGGGCGGGATGGTACATTTGTATGGCAGGTACCAGAAGGGGAGTTGCCAGACTTCCAAGTTTTTGTCCAAAACTTGGGGACAACATGCGTGTGTACGATTTATAAAATGGGCGAAATAGCAGATTTGTATGGGAGGTACCCGAAGGGGTGTGGCCATATAGCCCATATGCAATCCCATAAGCACTTTTCGGAAAATATTAAGCTGTGCCAAATTTCAGAGTGATTGCTTAACGCTTTCGAAAGTTATCGTGCGTACCAGCAGGACAGACGGACATGGCTCAAACGATTTGGAAAGTCATGAATCGAATTTGGTCCAAAGAGACTTGGGTTCTAATGTGAATATTTCTAGGTGTTACACTTTTGAGCCGTATCAAATGATATATACACTCCTACCCGTAGGGTGAGGGTATAAATATTGTATTACATGTTTTTACAAAAAGGACGGACTATAAGGCAGAGTTTTTACTAGAAAATTGTATGTAGTTAAAGCTTTACTAAATATAGAATTTCGGAAAGATTCGTTGTGCGAGTTTATATAATTACACGATTTCTAAAGTGGATGCAATGGTACATTTGTATGGGAGGTACCAGAAGGAGAGTTGCCAGACTTCTAAGTTTTTATCCAAGACTTATTCTAACTTTACGTTTGCCAAGTACAAAATTTGGGCAAGATGTCGTTGGTCATATTGATAATATTACACGGTTTATAAGTGACGGGATGGAACATTTGTATGGCAGGTACCAGAAAGGGAGTTGCCAGACTTTTTGTCCAAAACGTTGTCTAACTTTACGTTTACTAAATACTAAATTTGGGCAAGAGCACGTTGGGCATATTTGTATTATTACACGATTTCTTAAGTAGGCGGGATGGTACATTTGTATGGGAGGTACCAGAAGGGGAGTTGCCAGACTTCCAAGTTTTTGTCCGAAACTTTATCAGGCAATAGCTTTATCAAGTACAGAATTTGGGCAAGATCGCGTTATTATACGATTTCTAAAGTGGGCGAAATAGACGATTTGTATGGGAGGTACCCGAAGGGGTGTGGGCATATAGCCTATATGCAATCCCATTAGCAGTTTTGGAAAAATATTAACCCATGCCAAATTTCAAAGCGATTTTTTAACTATTTCGCAAGTTATCGTGCGTACCAGCAGGACAGCGGACGTACAGACTGACATGGCTCAAACGATTCAGAAAGTCATGAATCGAATTTGGTTCAAAGACACATGGGGTCTAATGTGGATATTTCTATGTGTTACACTTTTGGGTCGTTTCAAATGATATATACCCTCCTACCGGTATGGTGAGGGTATACAAATGTGGTAAAATTCCTCAAAAACTTACCAGCGAAAGAGGGCCATTACAATGGAAATAAATCTCCAAGATGCTATCTCTTAATATAAAGAAATAATGGAAGATTTATAATGATTCAGTAAAAAAAAATTTTTGGAATATTTTCAATACTCTTAACTAAGGGTTTTCTTCTCCTGCGACGGATGTGTGTGGCACACTGTGTGCTTACGGCGTATTAAATAAACAGATAATTGCAACGCACTCCTATTCAAGTCAAATAGGCTACTATACTTTCTGTGTTGTCGACATAAAATCTAATCATCCAATGTTTTATACTTGTACAGAAGTTCAAGCTGGAAGAGGTGCTGTTTGCGTTGGTTCTGCTTTATTGGCACATTTTAGAGTACACAGTCTGGTGGATGTGGATACCTAACGATTATTCTGCAATGGTTATGGTGAACAAAAT
Organism: Hydrotaea cyrtoneurina; assembly: GCA_958296145.1. Taxonomy (NCBI): domain Eukaryota; kingdom Metazoa; phylum Arthropoda; class Insecta; order Diptera; family Muscidae; genus Hydrotaea; species Hydrotaea cyrtoneurina. Next base: position 73,981,026 of record OY282512.1, on the reverse strand, counting down.
AAAAACATGCATATAATATAGAGTTATCCATTTCGTGGTTTCAAAAGTATAGGGCTAGAATTCGACATCTGTCAAACGAAGTTGTTAAACCAATTTTTATAGGAGGGTATATATCATTTGATACGGCTCAAAAGTGTAACACATAGAAATATCCACATTAGACCCCAGGTGTCTTGGAACCAAATTCGATTCATGACTTTCTGAATCGTTTGAGCCATGTCCGTCTGTCCGCCCGTCTGTCCTGCTGGTACGCACGATAACTTTCGAAAGAGTTAAACAATCGCTTTGAAATTTTGCATGGGTTAAAATTTTCCCAAAACTGCTTATGGGATTGTATATGGGCTATATGGCCACACCCCTTCGGGTACCTCCCATACAAATCGTCTATTTCGCCCACTTTAGAAATCCTGTAATAATATCAATATGACCCACGTAAAGTTATAGGTAGGCAAAGTTTCAGACAAAAAGTTGGAAGTCTGGCAATTCCCCTTCTGGTGTCTCCCATACAAATGTAACATCCCGCCTAACTTAGAAATCGTCTAATAATATAAATATGCCCAACGCGATCTTGCTTAAATTTTGTATTTAGTAAATCTATAGCCAGGCAAAGATTTGGACAAAATCTTGGAAGTCTGGCAACTCCCCTTCTGGTATTCCCATACAAATGTACCATCCCGCCCCATTAGAAATCGTGAAATTATATAAATTCGCTAATCGAATCTTTCCGAAATTCAATATTTAGTAAAGCTTTAACTACATAAAATTTTCAAAAAAAAAAACTCTTCTTTATATTCCGTCCTTTTTGTAAAACGTGTAATACAATATTTTTCTATAACATTTTAGGTTGCTATTATGACATTTCATCATATGTTACATCCAATGGTAGCAGCCACGCTCACTTTTGACTTTCCGATATTTTGGAATATGAGACTTTTTTATGAGTATGTTTTTACTGAGGGTGAGGGTATATATAAGTCGGTTTACCCGATTGCAACTTTTTCACTGGTTATACCCTCACCCTACGGGTAGGAGGGTATATATCATTTGATACGACCCAAAAGTGTAACACATACAAATATCCACATTAGACCCCAGGTGTCTTTGAACCAAATTCGTTTCATGACTTTCTGAATCGTTTGAGCCATGTCCGTCTGTCCGTCCGTCTGTCCTGCTGGTACGCACGATAACTTTCGAAAGAGTTTAGCAATCACTCTGAAATTTGGCATGGCTTAATATTTTCCCAAAACTGCTTATGGGATTGCATATGGGCTATATTGCCACACCCCTTCGGGTACCTCCCATACAAATCGTCTATTTCGCCCACTTTAGAAATCCTGTAATAATATCAATATGACCCCCGGGATCTTGCCCAAATTTTGTATTTAGTAAAAATATAGCAAGATGAAGTTTTATACAAAAACTTGGAAGTCTGGCAACTCCCCTTCTGGTACCTCCCATGCAAATGTACCATCCCGCCTACCTTAGAAATCGTCTAATAATATCAATATGCCCAACGCGATCTTGCCCAAATTTTGTATTTAGTAAAAATATAGCAAGACAACGCTTTGAATAAAAACTTGGAAGTCTGGCAACTCCCCTTCTGGTACCTCCCATACAAATGTACCATCCCGCCTACCTTAGAAATCGTCTAATAATATCAATATGCCCAACGCGATCTTGCCAAAATTTTGTATTTAGTAAAAATATAGCAAGACAACGCTTTGAATAAAAACTTGGAAGTCTGGCAACTCCCCTTCTGGTACCTCCCATACAAATGTACCATCCCGCCCATAAAAATCGTGTACTAATACCAATATGCCCAACGCGATTTTGCCCAAATTTTGTATTTAGTAAAAATATAGCAAGACAACGCTTTGAATAAAAACTTGGAAGTCTGGCAACTCCCCTTCTGGTACCTCCCATACAAATGTACCATCCAGCCTACCTTAGAAATCGTCTATAATATCAATATGCCCAACGCGATCTTGCCCAAATTCTGTCTTTAGTAAATATATGGCTGGACAAAAAAGTGGACAAAAACTTGGAAGTCTGGTAACTCCCCTTTTGGCACCTCCCATACAAATGTACCATCCCGCCTACCTTAGAAATCGTCTAATAATATCAATATGCCCAACGCGATCTTGCCCAAATTCTGTATTTAGTAAATATATGGCTGGAAAAAAATTTGGACAAAAACTTGGAAGTCTGGTAACTCCCCTTCTGGCACCTCCCATACAAATGTACCATCCCGCCTACCTTAGAAATCGTCTAATAATATCAATATGCCCAACGCGATCTTGCCCAAATTCTGTATTTAGTAAATATATGGCTGGAAAAAAATTTGGACAAAAACTTGGAAGTCTAGTAACTCCCCTTCTGGCACCTCCCATACAAATGCACCATCCAGCCTACCTTAGAAATCGTCTATAATATCAATATGCCCAACGCGATCTTGCCCAAATTCTGTCTTTAGTAAATATATGGCTGGACAAAAATGTGGACAAAAACTTGGAAGTCTGGTAACTCCCCTTTTGGCACCTCCCATACAAATGTACCATCCCGCCCACCTTAGAAATCGTCTTATAATATCAATATGCCCAACGCGATCTTGCCCAAATTCTGTATTTAGTAAAGATATGGCTGAAAAAAATTTTGGAAAAAAACTTGGAAGTCTGGCAACTCCCCTTCTGGTACCTCCCATACAAATGTACCATCCAATATTTTTTTCTATAGCATTTCTATAGTATTTTAGGTTGCTATTATGACATTCCATGAGATGTTACATCAAATGATGGTAGCCACGGTCACATTTGACTTTCCGATACTTATGAGTATGACACTTGTAAGTTTTTACTGAGGGTGAGGGTATATATAAGTCGTTTTACCCGACTGCAACTTTTTCACTGGTTTTTCTTTTCAGTTGAAAAAAAACATTTGTGGAAAAAAAATTTTTGCTGAAAAAAAAATTTTGTGGAAAAAAAAAATTATTTGTTGAAAAAAAAAATGTTTGTTGAAAAAAAGATACCATTAAAATATCTATAGAATAGCGATACACAACCCACATTTCGACGATGCTGTAGGGAGACAATAGAGCTGGATACCCTACCATCCCCTATCAACACCACCGCTCTCCTCTGTACACGGTCCAGGAGCTTCAAAGATGTTAATGGAGCCCCTGCCCATATATGCGAGTTGTATTCCATTTTAGGCCGGATGTATGTGGTGTAAATATTTACGAGGTCAGATGGGGTGAAGTATTTCTTGCACCGCTTTAAAAAGCCTAAACACTTGAATGCTTCTTTCGACACTTCGAATATATGGCTAGCCCAGCGAGCATCACCCTGTATCTTCATGCCCAGAACATCAAGAGTGTCTGATTCGTCGATATCCACACCACCCATAGATATTGACGGCGATGCTGGATCAGTGGAACGTTTGTGTGACAACAAACAGCACTGTGCATTAAAATCTACTCTGTTCATTTGGCCCCACTCACAAATCGTCGCCAAATCGCGGTTAAGTGAGTCGTTCATCGTTCGCCTTTTTTCCTCGACTTCCAGAGGACCTGGCCGATGATCAAATGAGTACGAATGACAGAGGTTGCTGTCATCCGCAAAGGAGTAGATTGGGTTCACAGTCTGCCCCAACAGGTCGTCAATGAAAATAAGAAATAGAGAGGGAGAGAGGACAGAGCCTTGTGGCACTCCTGCGGTCAACCTATGCTCGTTGGATGAGACCCCATCTATAACAACTCGTATAGAGCGATCCCTGAGAAAACTCGATATGAATCGAGAGAAGGTACTACCGACACCAAATGCAATAAGTTTTGATATGAGTGCTCCGTGCCAGACCCTATCGAACGCCTTGGAAATATCCAGAGCCACGACCTTACTTTCACCAAGGCGGTGAATGGATCGACTCCATCGCTCCGTAAGGAACGCCATCAGGTCTCCAGTAGATCGATTTCTACGGAAGCCATACTGTCTATCATTCAGAAGGCCGTTAGACTCTAGATATTTGACAAGATGGTGGTTAACCATGCTAACCATAACGCCACGTGTTCGAAAAAATATCTGAGGCATCGAACTAGATACGTTCTCGATCACGGGGAGAGGTTGACTGCTGTCTGGCAAAGATGAATTCTTTGCAAAAATTTCAGCCATAAGGTTAGCTTTGTCAACCGGGTCAGTGAATATCTGGTCACCGTTAACGAGGGTTGAAATAGAAGATGAAGAATTGTTCCTTACCCTTTTAACGAATGACCAAAAGCTCTTACTTCCCCTGGGAGAAGAAAGAACTTTTGCACGAAGACGCTGTTCGAGAAGAAGTTTTTCGCGCCTAAGTACTCTGGCACAATTTGATCTTGCCTGCTTGCGTAGCAGTTCAGTAGTGGTATTTTTATTTAAACGCCATTTTCTGAATGCTTCCTCTTTGGATCTGACAGCTTCCCTGCATGTCTGATTAAACCAACAGTTCTTTGAAGGTTTAATCGAAGTAGTCTTCGAGGGAATAAATGTGTTTATGCCAAGAAGAATGATTTTCTCGACCATTTTTTTTGGAAATTTTGGAAAAAAACTTGGAAGTCTGGCAACTCCCCTTCTGGTACCTCCCATACAAATGTACCATCCAATATTTTTTTCTATAGCATTTCTATAGTATTTTAGGTTGCTATTATGACATTCCATGAGATGTTACATCAAATGATGGTAGCCACGGTCACATTTGACTTTCCGATACTTATGAGTATGACACTTGTAAGTTTTTACTGAGGGTGAGGGTATATATAAGTCGTTTTACCCGACTGCAACTTTTTCACTGGTTTTTCTTTTCAGTTGGAAGTCTGACATTGACGAAATTTTACACAACGTGTAAAAATTATTAAAACCTACTACAACCAGTGAAAAAGTTCCAGTCGGGTAAACCGACTTATATATACCCTCACCCTCAGTAAAAACATACAAGTCTCATATTCCATAATAGCAACCTCAAAATACCGAATGTTATAGAGAAATATTGTATTACACATTTTTACAGAAAGGGCGGAATATAAAGCAGAGTTTTTTCTCGAAAATTGTGTGTTGTTAGAGCTTTACTAAATATAGAATTCGTTGAGCGAAGATTCGTTGAGCGAATTTATATAATTGCACCATTTCTAAAGTTGGTGGAATGGTAAATTTGTATGGGAGGTACCAGAAGGGGAGTTGCAAGACTTACAAGTTTTTAATACTAGTAAGTTGTAATGCGCCTATGGCGCCCGTTAATTTGCTTGAGAAAGTATTTGTTACTTAATTTTAAAAATTTTGTAAAAAAAATTTTGAGAAAACTATTTTGTAAAAAAAAATTTCGGAAAAAAATAAAATTGGAAAAAAAAAATTTGTGGAAAAAAAATTTTTGCTGAAAAAAAAATTTTTGTTGAAAAAAAACATTTGTGGAAAAAAAATTTTTGCTGAAAAAAAAATTTTGTGGAAAAAAAAAATTATTTGTTGAAAAAAAAAATGTTTGTTGAAAAAAAGATACCATTAAAATATCTATAGAATAGCGATACACAACCCACATTTCGGCGATGCTGTAGGGAGACAATAGAGCTGGATACCCTACCATCCCCTATCAACACCACCGCTCTCCTCTGTACACGGTCCAGGAGCTTCAAAGATGTTAATGGAGCCCCTGCCCATATATGCGAGTTGTATTCCATTTTAGGCCGGATGTATGTGGTGTAAATATTTACGAGGTCAGATGGGGTGAAGTATTTCTTGCACCGCTTTAAAAAGCCTAAACACTTGAATGCTTCTTTCGACACTTCGAATATATGGCTAGCCCAGCGAGCATCACCCTGTATCTTCATGCCCAGAACATCAAGAGTGTCTGATTCGTCGATATCCACACCACCCATAGATATTGACGGCGATGCTGGATCAGTGGAACGTTTGTGTGACAACAAACAGCACTGTGCATTAAAATCTACTCTGTTCATTTGGCCCCACTCACAAATCGTCGCCAAATCGCGGTTAAGTGAGTCGTTCATCGTTCGCCTTTTTTCCTCGACTTCCAGAGGACCTGGCCGATGATCAAATGAGTACGAATGACAGAGGTTGCTGTCATCCGCAAAGGAGTAGATTGGGTTCACAGTCTGCCCCAACAGGTCGTCAATGAAAATAAGAAATAGAGAGGGAGAGAGGACAGAGCCTTGTGGCACTCCTGCGGTCAACCTATGCTCGTTGGATGAGACCCCATCTATAACAACTCGTATAGAGCGATCCCTGAGAAAACTCGATATGAATCGAGAGAAGGTACTACCGACACCAAATGCAATAAGTTTTGATATGAGTGCTCCGTGCCAGACCCTATCGAACGCCTTGGAAATATCCAGAGCCACGACCTTACTTTCACCAAGGCGGTGAATGGATCGACTCCATCGCTCCGTAAGGAACGCCATCAGGTCTCCAGTAGATCGATTTCTACGGAAGCCATACTGTCTATCATTCAGAAGGCCGTTAGACTCTAGATATTTGACAAGATGGTGGTTAACCATGCTAACCATAACGCCACGTGTTCGAAAAAATATCTGAGGCATCGAACTAGATACGTTCTCGATCACGGGGAGAGGTTGACTGCTGTCTGGCAAAGATGAATTCTTTGCAAAAATTTCAGCCATAAGGTTAGCTTTGTCAACCGGGTCAGTGAATATCTGGTCACCGTTAACGAGGGTTGAAATAGAAGATGAAGAATTGTTCCTTACCCTTTTAACGAATGACCAAAAGCTCTTACTTCCCCTGGGAGAAGAAAGAACTTTTGCACGAAGACGCTGTTCGAGAAGAAGTTTTTCGCGCCTAAGTACTCTGGCACAATTTGATCTTGCCTGCTTGCGTAGCAGTTCAGTAGTGGTATTTTTATTTAAACGCCATTTTCTGAATGCTTCCTCTTTGGATCTGACAGCTTCCCTGCATGTCTGATTAAACCAACAGTTCTTTGAAGGTTTAATCGAAGTAGTCTTCGAGGGAATAAATGTGTTTATGCCAAGAAGAATGATTTTCTCGACCATTTCAGCAGCAGCATCGACATTGTTGTCTAATGACTTGCGCCAAGTCATTGTGCGCAGCAAAAAGCTCAGCGTACTGGCCCTCCGGAGATGTATGGCTCGAATGGGAAAGCCAAGAATTATTATGGACATTGAAATCCCCAGCAACTACAATTTCACTGTCCGGATAATCTTCTAAGACTTTAGAAATAGAGTCGGAAAGGGCGTCGAAGCCATTTAGGGTAGCCTCCCTTTCCAAGTTTGGGCTTCTGTAAAGAAACCCGAAATGTAATGTGTGCGATCCAATCTTGAACATAACCCAAAGGGAGTTAAATTCTGGATTTTGTGAGTTCAAATGTTGCTGACTCTGGAACACAACACCATTACGTATGTATAATACAAGACCTCTGTGAGAAAAAAAAAAGAGGACAGAGTGTGATAGCCAGGAATGTGAAAATCCTGTGGATCAGAATCCTCACACACCTGGGTCTCACATAGAGCGAGGACATCCGGCCTATGGAAACTAATGTGCGAGTATACCGCAAAAAAATTCGACCTCAGCCCGCGAATGTTTGCGAAGTGAATTTTATACCTACCTACCATGACATTACCAAAGCACAAGACAACATCAAAGCAAAATCACAAATAACTCTGCACCCCTCCCGCCACTGTTATTTCTGTTAGTTGTTCAGTGTTATACCTACAACAACTAACAGAACAGCGACAAGAAGAATGCAGAATTATTTGTGATATGCGAAAGGGATTAGGGAAGGGGGAACACTTGTGCAAGACAACGAGGGGGGCATAAAAAAGCCCTTAGTGTTGTCTGTTTTGTGTTGATGCGTGAGTGGTTGTTGTTGTGATGAGCGAGGGAGATGGTCCGGTTTATGTTGTTGTTGGTGATTGTTGTGTTGTGTATTGATTTTAGTTTGTTACTGATGTCTGTTTTGTTGTTTCACTTAGTTTTGTTATTGCACTGTTGATATAAATGTTGTTTTTTATTATTTCTCTTTGTACTGTATTTCAGTCTATTGTTTCTTATTTTGAAGTTATTGGTTTTGTTTATTTTATTTATTTATTTATTTTTTGTTTTTTTGTTGTTTTAATTTGTTAGACAGAGACGGACAAGACAAACGCGACACGGACGGAACAAAAAAAAAAAAAATTGTGCGTGCACAATGGACGAAGCACAGAACACTATTGACGAAATTTTACACAACGTGTAAAAATTATTAAAACCTACTACAACCAGTGAAAAAGTTCCAGTCGGGTAAACCGACTTATATATACCCTCACCCTCAGTAAAAACATACAAGTCTCATATTCCATAATAGCAACCTCAAAATACCGAATGTTATAGAGAAATATTGTATTACACATTTTTACAGAAAGGGCGGAATATAAAGCAGAGTTTTTTCTCGAAAATTGTGTGTTGTTAGAGCTTTACTAAATATAGAATTCGTTGAGCGAAGATTCGTTGAGCGAATTTATATAATTGCACCATTTCTAAAGTTGGTGGAATGGTAAATTTGTATGGGAGGTACCAGAAGGGGAGTTGCAAGACTTACAAGTTTTTCTCCAAAACTTTGACTAGCTATAGCTTTACTAAATACAGAATTTGGGTAAGATTGCGTTAGGTATATTGATATTATTACACGATTTCTAAGGTAGGCGTGATGGTTCATTTGTATGCGAGGTAACAGAAGGGGAGTTGCCAGACTTCCAACTTTTTGTCCGAATCTTTTTCTAGCCATAGCTTTACTAAATACCAAATTTGGGCAATATCCCGTTTGGCATATTAATATTATTACATGGTTTTAATGGTTTTAATTTGAAAAAAAAAATTTTGTGGAAAAAAAAAATTTTTGTAAAAAAAAAAATTTTTGTACAAAAAATTTTGGAAAAAAAAAAAAATTGTGGAAAACACAATTTCTGTACAAAAAAAAATATTATTTTTTTTATTATTATTATTTATAGAATTATTATAGAATGCCTATTTAAATTCCTACGTACTGCGTGACAGAGTCAGTGAATCAGTGAATCAGTGTCGAGGGTAAATATATATTACTAGTAAGTTGTTATGGCGCCCGTTGAAATATGGAAAAAAGATTTTGTTGAAAAAAAAAAATTTTTGTGGGAAAGAAAAAAAATTTTGTAGAAAAAAAAAAATTTTGTTGAAATAAAAAATTTTGTGGAAAAAAAAAATTTTGTTGAAAAAAAAAAATTTTTGTTGAAAAAAAAATTTTGTAAAAAAAAAATTTTGCTGAAAAAAAAAATTTGTAAAAAAAAAATTTGGGGAAAACACAATTTATGTACAAAAAAAAATATTATTTTTTTTATTATTATTATTTATAGAAAATTATAGAATGCCTATTTAAATTCCTACGTACTGCGTGACAGAGTCAGTGAATCAGTGTCGAGGGTAAATATATATTAAGATTGCACATTTCTCACTCGGTGGGTATGTTAATAACCAAAATTGTTGTATTTAGGGTTCTGAGAATCCTCAAGTAATTTAAGAGATGCCATTACATCCACAATAAATCACTGTTTGGTGCGCTCTTCGGAGCGTTATGGTGGTATGATAACCGATTTTTTTTTGCCTGCCATTGTAGAATACGACTTGGAGAATATGTGGTTTTAACAAGACGGTGGCACATGCCACACAACTCTAGCGAATATGGCTTTATTTCAAGAGACATTTCCTGGCCGCGTAATTTCTTGTCGTGGCGACATCAACTGGCCTCCAAGATCATGCGATTTGACACCATTACCCTTTTCTTGTGGGGCTACGCGAAAGACCGTATTTATGCAGATAAACCTTTAACTCGTGAGCAGTTAAGAACCATCTTTCGTCAAGTTTTGGCTGAGATACCGCCCAATATGTGCCAAAAAGTGGTCCAAAATTACCTAAAAGAATCAACACTTCGCGTAGTGGTCGTTTAAATGATGTAGTGTTTCACATATAATGTTTACGTTCAAACTTTATAATAAAAAAGAAATATCATGAAAAAAATATTTTATATGTTTTTTATTTACGTTTATTTAACGCAAACAAGCGATCATCTGAACACCAACACGTATAGCTCAGCGTAGAGAAAAGACAACCGTATTTACATTGGAACAAAAATAGTTTTTAAATTAATATGTAACGGACATTTTGAAAACGAGGTTTTATGAGCGAAAATGGTTAAATAAATATTTTTGCAATGTGATCCACCACCGGTAGATACATTTTTGGGAAGACAGACTGTGTTATAAACTAAATACACCAGAACGAACATACGGCTTGGTCTTTATATGAAACACGAAACTTCTAATTGCACAGTAAAACAACTCATGTGTAACACGCATATCCGCTACCCGATTGATTGACAACAACTGGGAAAGTGTGCGATCGACAGGCTCCCCAAGGCAAATGTCTGACATGGCATGTGCATAATTGGTGCTATGCTTTAAAATACGTCAGCGAATAGTGTATGGCAATGCGTTTATATCAATGGGATATGTATACCCTTTTCGTATCGAATATCACTTGGAGGTATATTAGACTGGTCCAAAATATAGAATTTGTAATTATATTAAAAAAAATGATTACTCTAAATTCTATTAAATCTATTAATATTTCTGGATTACAATTTATGTATTTTAACTTGAAACGAAAAACAATACTCTTAAATTTATAATATTGTGGTACATAATATTTTTCTATAAGAGCAATTAAGAAACAAATAACATTTTCTATCTTTAAATGCTTTAAATTTTTTTCTTGAATACAATTCTTATACATTTGTTTATATATTGTTGTTTATACAACGTTTACAGTTAACGAAAAAATTAAGAAACAAATAACATTTTCTATCTTTAAATGCTTTAAATTTTTTTCTTGAATACAATTCTTATACATTTGTTTATATATTGTTGTTTATACAATGTTTACAGTTAACGAAAAACTCATTTATCAAACGAAATAATTTGTTTATAATGTATTCTAATGTTTAGCAAACCGTTTGTAAAATATTATATACGACTCTTTGTCTACATTTACAGTCTCATTAACCAAAACTCGTTTCAGTATTTAATTATAAACTGATTTTTCAAACACTTATAGTTGACTACATGCAGACGATAATGCTACAACGCAATTGTACAAGCAACAACCCATTCGTTCATTCAACGACGTCATTTATTTTATCATTTTATACTCATTTTGAGTAGGAAGCGCGATTAAAAACGTTGTATATATCGTTGATATGTTTTACTCTATCAATTTTACAATTCCACTTTTCTATTTAAACACTGATTTATCTCTGTTTTAACGTCAACGATATGCATACGTTAAAGAAACAAGCCAATCGTAGATGCAACAACCTATTCGTTCATTCAACGATATGATTTATTTGTTAAAATTAGCAATTACACACAACAAAACGGTTTTCAATACACATGCGTGCTTGGTTTGTTTTACTGCTACATTTTTTGGGGATATGCGCTACTAAGCAGTAGTTCTCATTCACTTGCGGGAACTATACGCATATTAGACCAATAATTTCCAGCATAAATCATTGCAAATGGGTACCGATGAAGAAGTATGGCAGCTTCCGAAACGGATCCGTATACCTTGCCTGCAATCAAAGCAAACACAATGCTTAAAACCTTTTTTGAACATTTGAATACTTTATTTTAGAAAAAGTTGAAAATTATACTTTTTTTGTTATTGCTTCCAAGTTTGTTGTATCAACGAAACATGATTGTTGTATCAACTAACCAACTTTTTACTTCAACGAAGTTTCATCAACGAAGCAGAACGTTGGTTGACTTTTAGTGACAGATTTCGTTGCTACAACGTACAAATTCATTCATGCTACGAAGCCTTTTCTTTCAGTTTATGGGTGTCTCGTTCTTCGACATCTAGAACCCATGGGCAGGGCCCTTCAGAAAAAAAACACATTTTTAACAGCGTTTATAGGATTACTTGAATTTGTGTGAATTTTCCTATATATTAAATTATTAGTTAAAATCTCAAATTTTGTGTAAATTTTCTGAAGCTAAAAATTAATCAGTTTATTTTAAATGCATTTCCTATATTTTTATACCCTCACCCTACGGGTAGGAGGGTATATATCATTTGATACGACCCAAAAGTGTAACACCTAGAAATATTCACATTAGACCCCAGGTGTCTTTGAACCAAATTCGATTCATGACTTTCTGAATCGTTTGAGCCATGTCCGTCTGTCCGTCCGTCTGTCCGTCTGTCTGTCCTGCTGGTACGCACGATAACTTTCGAAAGAGTTAAACCATCACTCTGAAATTTGGCATGGCTTAATATTTTCCCAAAACTGCTTATGGGATTGCATATGGGCTATATGGCCACACCCCTTCGGGTACCTCCCATACAAATCTGCTATTTCGCCCACTTTAGTAAACGTGTAATAATATCAATATGCCCACTCCGATCTTGGCAAAAATCCGTATTTACTAAAAGTATAACTGAACAAAGTTTCTGACAAAAACTTGGAAGTCTGGCAACTCCCCTTCTGGTACCTCCCATACAAATGTACCATCCCGCCTACCTTAGAAATCGTGTAGTAACACCAATATGACCAACGCGATCTTGCCCAAATTCTGTATTTAGTAAATCTATAGCTAGACAAAGTTTTGGACAAAAACTTGGAAGTCTGGCAACTCCCCTTCTGGTACCTCCCATACAAATGTACCATCCCGCCCCTGACAAACCGTCTAATACTATCAGTATGACCAACGCTATCTTGCCCAAATTTTGTACTTAGTAAACCTATAGCTATACAAAGTTTTGGACAAAAACTTGGAAGTCTGGCAACTCCCCTTCTGGTACCTCCCATACAAATGTACCATCCCGCCCCTGATAAACCGTCTAATACTATCAGTATGAAAAAAGCTATCTTGCCCAAATTTTGTACTTAGTAAACCTATAGCTATACAAAGTTTTGGACAAAAACTTGGAAGTCTGGCAACTCCCCTTCTGGTACCTCCCATACAAATGTATCATCCCGCCCCTGATAAACCGTCTAATACTATCAGTATGACCAACGCTATCTTGCCCAAATTTTGTACTTAGTAAACCTATAGCTATACAAAGTTTTGGACAAAAACTTGGAAGTCTGGCAACTCCCCTTCTGGTACCTCCCATACAAATGTACCATCCCGCCCTTGATAAACCGTCTAATACTATCAGTATAACCAACGCTATCTTGCCCACATTTTGTATTTAGTACAGTTGTAGCTAGACAAAATTTTTGACAAAAACTTGGAAGTCTGGCAACTCCCCTTCTGGTACCTCCCATACAAATGTACCATCCAATATTTTTCTATAGCATTCGGTATTTTAGGTTGCTATTATGACTTTTCATCAGATGTTACATCAAATGATGGTAGCTACGGTCACTTTTGACTTTCCGATACTTATGAGTATGAGACTTGTATGTTTTTACTGAGGGTGAGGGTATATATAAGTCGGTTTACCCGACTGCAACTTTTCCACTGGTTTTCTATAGCATTCGGTATTTTAGGTTGCTATTATGACTTTTCATCAGATGTTACATCAAATGATGGTAGCTACGGTCACTTTTGACTTTCCGATACTTATGAGTATGAGACTTGTATGTTTTTACTGAGGGTGAGGGTATATATAAGTCCGTTTACCCGACTGCAACTTTTCCACTGGTTTTCTATAGCATTCGGTATTTTAGGTTGCTATTATGACTTTTCATCAGATGTTACATCAAATGATGGTAGCTACGGTCACTTTTGACTTTCCGATACTTATGAGTATGAGACTTGTATGTTTTTACTGAGGGTGAGGGTATATATAAGTCGGTTTACTCGACTGCAACTTTTCCACTGGTTTATTATATCCTTAATTATTAAGGTACTTCTATGCATTATAAAAAAACGTTTCATTTTACGAAATTTACTTTAATAAGGAGATTTTTCCATTATACACTTAAGAGAAATAACGGCCAATGTTAATTGCATAGACTTTCTTTAATCTACATCATTTTTGCCAAACCCGCTGCTGTCTAGCCAAATATTTTCCGTAATTACACAATACGCGCACATCAACATCACAAAGCGTACCGAATTTGTATATGAAGTATGACAGTAAGTACATGAAGTATGACAGAAACATACACGCTATTAGATACCGTTTTTTAGTATGCCACCATACATGTCTACAGACATGTACGGCTGTGCAGTTGCTGCTTTAGTCATCGTATTCTTCTTCTTCTGGCGTTGATTCATGAAACCGTAACTGTATTGTATCGTCCTGGATGTGTGAAAAGTGTTTAGTTATTTGTTTACCTAAAAAAGTCATTATCAGAAAGAGAAACAATCAGTAAGAATGAACCAGTAGACTATGGTCCAAAAGTCGATTTTTTTTTTTGGCATAATCCATATTTGGATTGTGCATCTGTTATGACTCTCTAAGTGAATCTGCAAAATTTTGCTGGGATCGGACGAATGTATCATATAGTCGATATTGCCGATACAAACCAACTTCGTTGTTTTGTTACTGTCGATTTGAAATTTGATTTCTAAATATATTTTAAAGATCCTAGAGCGGTAACCCATATGGTATGTGTCTAGTCTAGTAGGTTTTGTAATGAAACTTGAGCCAGGGTTGCCGATTTTGTGGGGTTTATCCATTAGAATAATATTTTTTTTAAATAGAGACAAGTTTCGGTTAAATCTAGTAATATATTTTCAAACCAATATCATCTTCGTTAAACATTTTCCTATTTATTTTCTTCAATACATGTTTTAGTAGGGCATCTTTTGAGCAAGAGTTACAATAGTTAAAACGTTTTTTGCTAAATAGGGTTTTTGTCAAAATGGAACAAAAAGGAGCATGAATTATAAGATTGTCATTATAACTTTCCATTTGCACCTCTTTGCAATGGTGTCCATTCAAGAGTTACAATCTACGAAACACAAGGCAATGATTAATTTCGATTTAAAATTATACACTAACAAAACATTACACAATCGGACAACAACACACAACAATGGCCATAGTGGTATCAATTTATAATTTTATTAAACTTTACCAATAGATTCGATAATATCACTTTTTAATTTTCTTCCACTTTTTATTCAAAGTCAACTGATATTTACTTCGAATTTTGACAAAACAAAATTCACGTGCAGTCGTGGCGTGCCACAATAAAGGTATTGGAACACTGATTAATTGGAATAATATTTGTTTTTAAATCAGTAAGACTTTGAAATTTTAAACAAAAAAATTGACTTTATGCCACAAAAATCTACATTTTGACCATAGTCCAGTGTGAGTATTAAAATAGTATGTTCCTATAAAAATATGTATTCAATGTTCAGTGAAAAATATTAAAACTGAGACGAAACAACAAAGAAAAAACTTAAAGAAAGAGTTAATGATTAATACGGACAAGTTTAACATTTTTTTTACATGATTCGATTTCCAATGAGCCTCCAATGAGTTCAAGTTAACAAAAGTGTTCACACTTTCGAATGTCAAACAAGTATGAAGTTGGTATGCACATTAGGTAGGGCCACGGCCTAAACGAAAAAAAACTTCACGAGGACAGCCCCCAGTTTTGTGGCTTATCCGAAGACGGTTTCAGAACAGCTAAATGACTACATTTCAGCCATCAATTAACATTTTAATTCTGTTTATTTCCCTTCCCACCTATAAGATACATATTTCTGGTAACGACTGTGTAGATCTCATAAAAATATTTTGGCTTTGCAAATATTGGTTTTTATTTATAACCAAAAATTTTGCCATTCAACAAATTTTTTTTCAGGCTTTGAAGTATTCACGGTATCATACGCATAATAGGTATGTGCATTTTGTAAACTAGAGTAAGTGATATTATTATTGACATTGCGAAATTTGAATATAGTTATTGACACCCTCTTGAGGAACAAGGTTTCATGGGACGATGTACCGGTTTTTTTTTAGTTTATTCCCTCAAAGACTACTTCGAATAAACCTTCAAAAAAGTGTTGGTTTAATCAGACATGCAAAGAAGCTGTCAGATCCAAAGATGAAGCGTTTAACCCCTCGATGAGTGTGAAGGTCCCTGTGGACCTTATACTCATAAAAAAAGGCTCATATTCCAAAGTATCGGAAAGTCAAAAGTGAGCGTGGCTGCTACCATTGGATGTAACATATGATGAAATGTCATAATAGCAACCTAAAATACCGAATGTTATAGAAAACCAGTGAAAAAGTTCCAGTCGGGTAAACCGACTTATATATACCTCAGTAAAAACATACAAGTCTCATATTCCATAATAGCAACCTCAGAAAAATATTGTATTACACATTTTTACTGAAAGGGCGGAATATAAAGCAGAGTTTTTTCTCGAAAATTGTATGTTGTTAGAGCTTTACTAAATATAGAATTCGTTGAGCGAAGATTCGTTGAGCGAATTTATATAATTGAACGATTTATAAAGTTGGTGGAATGGTAAATTTGTATGGGAGGTACCAGAAGGAGTCCGACTAGGGGTCAAATTTTTTCTGGAGAGCTTTAGATGTTTATAGATTTACTAAATACAGAATTTGGGCAAGATCGCGTTGGTCATATTGATCATATTACCCGATTTCAAAGGTAGGCGAGATGGTACATTTGTATGGGAGGTACCAGAAGGGGAGTTGCCGGACTTACAAGTTTTTCTCCAAAACTTTGTCTAGCTATAGCTTTACTAAATACAGAATTTGGGCAAGATCCCGTTTGGCATATTAATATTATTACGTGGTTTTTAATGGAGCGGGATGGTAAATTTTTATGGGAGGTACCAGAAGGGCAGTTGCCGGACTTACAAGTTTTTCTCCAAAACTTTGTCTAGCTATAGCTTTACTTAATACAGAATTTGGGCAAGATCGCGTTGGGCATATTGGTGTTATTACACGATTTCTAAGGTAGGCGGGATGGTATATTTGTATGGGAGGTACCAGAAGGGGAGTTGCCAGACTGTCAAGTTTTTGTCCAAAACTTAGTGCAGTTATACCTTTACTAAATACGGAATTTGGCTAAGATCAAAGTGGGCGTATTGATATTATTACACGATTTCTAAAGTGGCCGAAATAGCAGATTTGTATGGGAGGTACCCGAAGGGGTGTGGCCATATAGCCCATATGCAATCCCATAAGCAGTTTTGGGAAAATATTAAGCCATGCCAAATTTCAGAGTGATTGCTTAACTCTTTCGAAAGTTATCGTGCGTACCAGCAGGACAGACAGACGGACGGACATGGCTCAAACGATTTAGAAAGTCATGAATCGAATTTGGTCCAAAGAGACTTGGGTTCTAAAGTGAATATTTCTAGGTGTTACACTTTTGAGCCGTATCAAATGATATATACCCTCCTACCCGTAGGGTGAGGGTATAAATATTGTATTACATGTTTTTACAAAAAGGACGGAATATAAAGCAGAGTTTTTACTAGAAAATTTTATGTAGTTAAAGCTTTACTAAATATAGAATTTCGGAAAGATTCGTTGAGCGAGTTTATATAATTACATGATTTCTAAAGTGGATGTAATGGTACATTTGTATGGGAGGTACCAGAATGGGAGTTGCCAGACTGCCAAGTTTTTGTCCAAAACTTAGTCTAACTATACGTTTACTAAATACAAAATATGGGTAAGATCGCGTTGGGCGTATTGGTGTTATAACACGATTTCTAAGGTATGAGGGATGGTACAGTTGTATGGGAGGTACCAGAAAGGGAGCTGCCAGACCTCCAAGTTTTTGTCCGAATCTTTGTCCAGTTGGTCATATTGATAGTATTACACGTTTTATAAGGGTACCAGAAGGGGAGTTGCCAGACTTCCAAGTTTTTGTCCGAAACTTTGTCCAGTTATACATTTACCAAATACGAAATTTGGGCAAGATCGCGTTGGTCATATTAATAGTATTACACGGTTTATAAGGGGCGGGATGGTACATTTGTATGGGGGGTACTAGAAGGGGAGTTGCCAGACTTCCAAGTTTTTGTCCATAACTTTGTCTAGTTATACATTTACTAAATACAGAATTTGGGCAAGATCGCGTTGGTCATATTGATATTTATTTATTTATTTATTTATTAATTACAATACAAAGTAAATTTATATTACAATTTTGGGTCCAAGGGTAAACCGGGTGACAAAGACCATTTGGCTTGATTTTTGCAACGACATACCAAAGCCTCTGGTGGGAATCGAACCCACAACCCCCACGCTGATAGGCAAGCATGCTACCAACTCGCCTACCGGGGCGCTTGATATTGATATTATTACATGGTTTATAAGGGGCGGGATGGTACATTTGTATGGGAGGTACCAGAAGGGGAGTTTCCATAGAGCCCATATGCAATCCCATAAGCAGTTTTTGGAAAATATCAAGCCATGCCAAATTTCAGAGAGATTGTTTAACTCTTTCGAAAGTTATCGTGCGTACCAGCAGGACAGACAGACGGACGGACATGGCTCAAACGATTTAGAAAGTCATGAATCGAATTTGGTCCAAAGAGACTTGGGTTCTAAAGTGAATATTTCTAGGTGTTACACTTTTGAGCCGTATCAAATGATATATACCCTCCTACCCGTAGGTTGAGGGTATAAATATTGTATTAAATGTTTTTACAACCAGTGGAAAAGTTGCAGTCGGGTAAACCGACTTATATATACCCTCACCCTCAGTAAAAAAATATAAGTCTCATATACCATAATAGCATAGTAAGGAGAGCGCTCTTTTTCAGCTCGCTCTTCGAAGCATAAATCGCGAGCGATTTCTATTTTCAACTCTTATACGAGTTGAACTCTCTTCGATCACGATTTCAACATTCAAACTCGCGAGTCGAGCTGAAACTCCAAAGAGCGAAACATGAAACTCGCTCTTGATTTTAAAAAACAAAATCGCAAGCGAGTTCAGTATCATAAAATCGTAAAATGCAGCTCGCTCTGGAGCGAGTGCAAAAAGAGTTGAAAAGAGTTATTCACGAGTCGATATTTTGTACAATTAAAGTGCTAGTGCGGGGGGTTGCAATTTTTTTCATCGTTCACATTCGTGTGTTTGTGTGTGTGTAAATTGCCCCGTGTTAATATATGAATGGTAGCAAAATAAAGAGCGTGTGCGTGGACGCTGGATTGTTGTTCTTGTCATTTATGATAGCAACGTCATAAAGTCACAGTCATAAAGCAAAGTACACTTTTGTATTGATGAATGTTATACTCTTGTGTCGTTCTTATTGTCATTTTTGTGTTGTAATTTTTATTATTTCACAAGAATTTATTATTTGGGATATTCCTTATTCAAAAAACGTTACATGTCACATTAGATCTACAAATATGTAAAGGGGTTTCAGGTATATTCATATTTCAAAATTGTGGAATAAATTGTTTTTGTAAATTTAAAAAAAAAACATTCGTAATAGGTAGACAACGGTATAACATTCATCAATACAAAAGTGCACATTGCTTTTTTTCTCTTTACTTGACTGCGAAATTGCCCCGCACTCGCGAGGTAGAGTGAAGCAAACACATTTTGATAATATTTAAACCCCAATAATTTATTATAAAAACAAAAATGAACTAATTTACATAAAAAGAAATAAAAACATAATTCAAAGACATAAAAAAATCCATTAATAATATAGTTTAACAAAATAATAATTAGTTATCATAAAAAACATATTTTTCGTATTCAAAACTTTGCCGGACCATTTTCACATCAATCAACTTTCAAAATAAAAGTGTTAAATGCAACTAAACTCATCCTTTTTTACCGACAGACACCCACAGTCAATTACAAAACAAAGAGCGAGTGGAAAAGAGCGGCTCTTTTGCACTCGCTCTTCGCTCGCTCCCTGTTAATGATTCGATCGCTCACAATCTATGCCAATAAATTAAGAGCAGGTAGTGATGGCTCGCGAGCGAGCCAAGAAATAAAAAGAGTTGATAACAATTTTATTCACGAGTTTGAATTTTTTAAACTCGGATTTCGAGTTTAAAAACGAGCGAGTTTTTGAAGAGTCGGCTCGCGATTCGAGTTTTTGCGTACCCTGCATAATAGCAACCTCAAAATACCGAATGTTATAGAAAAATATTGTATTACACGTTTTTACAAAACGGGCTGAATATAAAGCAGAGTTTTTACTAGAAAATTGTATATAGCTAAAGCTTTCCTAAATATAGAATTTCGGAAAGATTCGTTGTCCGAGTTTATATAATTACACGATTTCTAAAGTGGATGCAATGGTACATTTGTATGGGAGGTACCAGAAGGGCAAATTCCAGACTTCCTAGTTTTTGTCCAATACTTAGTCTAACTATACGTTTACTAAATACAAAATTTGGGTACGATTTCGTTGGGTATATTGGTGTTATTACACGATTTCTAGGGTAGGCGGGATGGTACATTTGTATGGGGGGTACTAGAAGGGGAGTTGCCAGACTTCCAAGTTTTTGTCCAAAACTTTGTCTAGCTATAGTTTTAATAAATACAAAATTTGGGCAAAATCGCGTTGGGCATATTGGTGTTATTACACGATTTCTAAGGTAGGCGGGATGGTATATTTGTATGGGAGGTACCAGAGGGGGAGTTGCCAGACTGTCAAGTTTTTGTCCAAAACTTAGTGCAGTTATACCTTTACTAAATACGGAATTTGGCTAAGATCAAAGTGGGCGTATTGATATTATTACACGATTTCTAAAGTGGCCGAAATAGCAGATTTGTATGGGAGGTACCCGAAGGGGTGTGGCCATATAGCCCATATGCAATCCCATAAGCAGTTTTGGGAAAATATTAAGCCATGCCAAATTTCAGAGTGATTGCTTAACTCTTTCGAAAGTTATCGTGCGTACCAGCAGGACAGACAGACGGACGGACATGGCTCAAACGATTTAGAAAGTCATGAATCGAATTTGGTCCAAAGAGACTTGGGTTCTAAAGTGAATATTTCTAGGTGTTACACTTTTGAGCCGTATCAAATGATATATACCCTCCTACCCGTAGGGTGAGGGTATAAATATTGTATTACATGTTTTTACAAAAAGGACGGAATATAAAGCAGAGTTTTTACTAGAAAATTTTATGTAGTTAAAGCTTTACTAAATATAGAATTTCGGAAAGATTCGTTGAGCGAGTTTATATAATTACATGATTTCTAAAGTGGATGTAATGGTACATTTGTATGGGAGGTACCAGAATGGGAGTTGCCAGACTGCCAAGTTTTTGTCCAAAACTTAGTCTAACTATACGTTTACTAAATACAAAATATGGGTAAGATCGCGTTGGGCGTATTGGTGTTATAACACGATTTCTAAGGTATGAGGGATGGTACAGTTGTATGGGAGGTACCAGAAAGGGAGCTGCCAGACCTCCAAGTTTTTGTCCGAATCTTTGTCCAGTTGGTCATATTGATAGTATTACACGTTTTATAAGGGTACCAGAAGGGGAGTTGCCAGACTTCCAAGTTTTTGTCCGAAACTTTGTCCAGTTATACATTTACCAAATACGAAATTTGGGCAAGATCGCGTTGGTCATATTAATAGTATTACACGGTTTATAAGGGGCGGGATGGTACATTTGTATGGGGGGTACTAGAAGGGGAGTTGCCAGACTTCCAAGTTTTTGTCCATAACTTTGTCTAGTTATACATTTACTAAATACAGAATTTGGGCAAGATCGCGTTGGTCATATTGATATTTATTTATTTATTTATTTATTAATTACAATACAAAGTAAATTTATATTACAATTTTGGGTCCAAGGGTAAACCGGGTGACAAAGACCATTTGGCTTGATTTTTGCAACGACATACCAAAGCCTCTGGTGGGAATCGAACCCACAACCCCCACGCTGATAGGCAAGCATGCTACCAACTCGCCTACCGGGGCGCTTGATATTAATATTATTACATGGTTTATAAGGGGCGGGATGGTACATTTGTATGGGAGGTACCAGAAGGGGAGTTTCCATAGAGCCCATATGCAATCCCATAAGCAGTTTTTGGAAAATATCAAGCCATGCCAAATTTCAGAGAGATTGTTTAACTCTTTCGAAAGTTATCGTGCGTACCAGCAGGACAGACAGACGGACGGACATGGCTCAAACGATTTAGAAAGTCATGAATCGAATTTGGTCCAAAGAGACTTGGGTTCTAAAGTGAATATTTCTAGGTGTTACACTTTTGAGCCGTATCAAATGATATATACCCTCCTACCCGTAGGTTGAGGGTATAAATATTGTATTAAATGTTTTTACAACCAGTGGAAAAGTTGCAGTCGGGTAAACCGACTTATATATACCCTCACCCTCAGTAAAAAAATATAAGTCTCATATACCATAATAGCATAGTAAGGAGAGCGCTCTTTTTCAGCTCGCTCTTCGAAGCATAAATCGCGAGCGATTTCTATTTTCAACTCTTATACGAGTTGAACTCTCTTCGATCACGATTTCAACATTCAAACTCGCGAGTCGAGCTGAAACTCCAAAGAGCGAAACATGAAACTCGCTCTTGATTTTAAAAAACAAAATCGCAAGCGAGTTCAGTATCATAAAATCGTAAAATGCAGCTCGCTCTGGAGCGAGTGCAAAAAGAGTTGAAAAGAGTTATTCACGAGTCGATATTTTGTACAATTAAAGTGCTAGTGCGGGGGGTTGCAATTTTTTTCATCGTTCACATTCGTGTGTTTGTGTGTGTGTAAATTGCCCCGTGTTAATATATGAATGGTAGCAAAATAAAGAGCGTGTGCGTGGACGCTGGATTGTTGTTCTTGTCATTTATGATAGCAACGTCATAAAGTCACAGTCATAAAGCAAAGTACACTTTTGTATTGATGAATGTTATACTCTTGTGTCGTTCTTATTGTCATTTTTGTGTTGTATTTTTTATTATTTCACAAGAATTTATTATTTGGGATATTCCTTATTCAAAAAACGTTACATGTCACATTAGATCTACAAATATGTAAAGGGGTTTCAGGTATATTCATATTTCAAAATTGTGGAATAAATTGTTTTTGTAAATTTAAAAAAAAAACATTCGTAATAGGTAGACAACGGTATAACATTCATCAATACAAAAGTGCACATTGCTTTTTTCTCTTTACTTGACTGCGAAATTGCCCCGCACTCGCGAGGTAGAGTGAAGCAAACACATTTTGATAATATTTAAACCCCAATAATTTATTATAAAAACAAAAATGAACTAATTTACATAAAAAGAAATAAAAACATAATTCAAAGACATAAAAAAATCCATTAATAATATAGTTTAACAAAATAATAATTAGTTATCATAAAAAACATATTTTTCGTATTCAAAACTTTGCCGGACCATTTTCACATCAATCAACTTTCAAAATAAAAGTGTTAAATGCAACTAAACTCATCCTTTTTTACCGACAGACACCCACAGTCAATTACAAAACAAAGAGCGAGTGGAAAAGAGCGGCTCTTTTGCACTCGCTCTTCGCTCGCTCCCTGTTAATGATTCGATCGCTCACAATCTATGCCAATAAATTAAGAGCAGGTAGTGATGGCTCGCGAGCGAGCCAAGAAATAAAAAGAGTTGATAACAATTTTATTCACGAGTTTGAATTTTTTAAACTCGGATTTCGAGTTTAAAAACGAGCGAGTTTTTGAAGAGTCGGCTCGCGATTCGAGTTTTTGCGTACCCTGCATAATAGCAACCTCAAAATACCGAATGTTATAGAAAAATATTGTATTACACGTTTTTACAAAACGGGCTGAATATAAAGCAGAGTTTTTACTAGAAAATTGTATATAGCTAAAGCTTTCCTAAATATAGAATTTCGGAAAGATTCGTTGTCCGAGTTTATATAATTACACGATTTCTAAAGTGGATGCAATGGTACATTTGTATGGGAGGTACCAGAAGGGCAAATTCCAGACTTCCTAGTTTTTGTCCAATACTTAGTCTAACTATACGTTTACTAAATACAAAATTTGGGTACGATTTCGTACGTCAGGGTCCAGACGACGGATATCTTGTGAACAGATACCATTAAAATATCTATAGAAGAGCGATATAAAACCCACATTCCGGCGATGCTGTAGGGAGACAATAGAGTTGGATACTCTACCATCCCCTATCAACACCACCGCTCTCCTCTGTACACGGTCCAGAAGCTGCAAAGATGTCACCTGCCCATATATGGGAGTTATATTCCAGGCCGGATGTAGGTGGTGTAAATATTTACGAGATCAGATGGGGTGAAGTATTTCTTGCACCGCTTTAAAAATCCTAAATACTTGAATGCTTCTTTCGACACTTCGAATATATGGCTAGCACAGCGAGCATCACCCTGTATCTTAATGCCCAGAACATCAAGAGTATCTGATACGTCGATATCCACACCACCCATAGATATTGACGACGGCGCTGGAACAGTGGAACGTTTGTGTGACAACAAACAGCACTGGGTCTTTTGTGCCTTAAAATCTACTCTATTCATTTGGCCCCACTCACAAATCGTCGCCAAGTCGCGGTTCGCCTTTGTCCTCTATCTCCGAGGGACTTGGCCGATGATCAAATGAGTACAAATGACAGAGGTTGCTATCATCCGCAAAGGAGTAGATTGGGTTCACAGTCTGCCCCAACAGGTCGTCAATGAAAATAAGAAATAAAGAAGAAAAGAGGACAGAGCCTTGTGGCACTCCTGCGGTCAGACTATGCTCGTTGGGTGAGACTCAATCTATAACAACTCGTGTGGAGCATCCCTGAGAAAACTCGATATGAATCGAGAGAAGGTATTACCGACACCAAATGCAATAAGTTTTGATATGAGTGCTCCGTGCCAGACTCTATCGAATTCCTTGGAAATATCCAGAGCCACGACCTTGCTTTCACCAAAGCGGTGTATGGATCGACTCTATCGTTCCGAAAGGAACGCCATCAGGTCTCCAGCAGATCGATTTCTACGGAAGCCATACTGCCGATCATTAAGAAGGCCGTTAGACTCCAAATACCTAACAAGATGGTGGTTAACCATGCTCTCCATGACCTTCGAGAGCGCAGAACATATTGCAGTTGGACGGTAATTCGCAGGATTTGTAGCCTCACCTTTCTTGGGGATCGGCTGAACATTGGCAATTTTCCAACGTGAGGGGTAAATACCAGCACGGTACGACATCTTGAAGAGATTACGTAATGGACGAGCTAGCGTCGAAGAGCACTTACATAGGACAAGTGCTGAAATACCATCCGGGCCCGGAATTTTATTTACGTTGATATCCGCAAGAACCCTTTTAACACCACGTGTTCGAAAGAATATCTGGGACATCGAACTAGATACGTTTTCGAACACGGGGAGTGATTGACTGCTTGCTGGCAAAGATGAATTCTTTGCAAATATTTCAGCCAGGAGGTTAGCTTTGTCAACCGGGTCAGTGAATATCTGGTCACCCTTAACTAGGGTTGAAGTAGGAGATGAAGAATTGTTCCTTACCCTTTTAACAAATGACCAAAAGCTCTTACTTCCCCTGGGAGTAAAAAGAACTTTAGCACGAAGACGCTGTTCGTGAAGAAGTTTTTCACGCCAAAGTACTCTGGCACACCTTGATCTTGCCTGCTTGCGTAGCAGCTCTGTATTGACATTTTTATTTAAACTTCCTCTTTGGATCTGACAGCTTCTTTGCATGGCTGATTAAACCAACAATGTTGTTGTTGATGCGTGGTGGTGTTTGTTATTGTTTTTTTTTGTTTTTATTTTTTTTTCTATTTCGTTTTGTGGTGACAATTTATGTTGATATAGTTGTTGTTGTGAAGTATTGTTTCGTATTATTTGTATCTATTTCGTTTCGTATGTTAACTATAGCACTGATTTTATTTTGTTATTACGGTTCACTATTGTTATTTTGTGGAATATATATGTTTGTTTTAATAATTGTTTTTTTTTTTTATTTTTTTTTTAAAAGCACACGGAAAACTCTACGGACGGACAAAATGTGCGTGCACACTGAACAAAAGACAGACAAACACTGGGAGGTACCCGAAGGTGTGTGGCCATATAGCCCATATGCAATCCCATAAGCAGTTTTGGGAAAATATTAGCTCGTGCTAAATTTTAAAGCGATTGTTTAACTCTTTCGAAAGTTATCGTGCGTACCAGCAGAACAGACGGACGGACAGACGGACATGGCTCAAACGATTCAGAAAGTCATGAATCGAATTTGGTTCAAAGACACCTGGGGTCTAATGTGGATATTTCTATGTGTTACACTTTTGAGCCGTATCAAATGATATATACCCTCCTACCCGTAGGGTGAGGGTATAACGATACTCTACTACTACTAAAACTAAACATTAGTTAATTTTAGAATAGTATGTTTTAATTCTAAATACAACACCCTTTTGAAAATCTGTGTGTTCATAATACAAATTAAATTCACCACAAATTCGGTTTAATGGATGAAAATTTGCATAATTTGATCTGCAATGGGGTAGTCTAAGAGCACGAATATTGCGATATAATCTTTGTGGAACAAAAAACTTCAGATCTTCTATTGATAAGATTAAATACAAATACTACATCTAGCATAGTTCTTCGACTAGACAAAGTAGGGAGACTAATCAGTTTGAGGCGATGTTCATATGGAGGGAGCACCAAATTTGAGTTCCATTCCAGACCACGAAAACAGAACAAAAGAAATTGGTTCTGGACTGATTCTATTTTATCAGAATGAGTTGGATAGTACAGACTCCATACAACAGAGGCGTATTCCATAACAGGTCGAACAAGAGAAGTGTACAGTTGCTTCGTTATATATGGGTCCGAGAATTCTTTGGACCATCTTTTAATAAATCCAGAATTGATCGTCCCGTATTTATGATTTCTTATCCATAAGAACACCAAGATCCAAAAAAGTGTTAACTATCTCAATGGCAAAATTTTCCAAAAAATATTCATTATTTATAAATTTACTTCTATAGAACGACATACGTTTACACTTATTCAAACCCATTTTATTTAACCGACACCATTCGCAAAAACGATCGAGGTCAGATTGAAGTGCAGTACAACATTCATTTTTATCATAACTATAAAACAGTTTGACATCATCAGCATACATTAAAATTGTACACTTATTCAAAATTTCTGGAAGGTCATTCATAAAAATTGAGAATAGTAACCGGCCCAGATTACTTCCTTGTGGCACTCCCGAAGTAACAAATATGGGTTTCGATATGACGTGCCCAAATAAGACACGTTGCTCACGCGAAGAAATATAAGAGAGAATGAAGTTTAACAATGTTTTTGGAGATACTGGAGAACCATACGGTTCAATTTCATCATAAGAATTCTATGATTCACACGATCAAATGCTTTACTAAAATCTGTGTAGACAACGTCAATTTGTTTACGATGCACAAACGCATCAACGACGTGAGTAGTAAATTCGAGTAGATTTGTTACAGTGGACCTGCCCTTTAAGAATCCATGTTGTCCGGGAGACATTAGCGGTAAAATCTGCTAGGAAAGATATTCAGTATACCATTGGAGAACCCATACGGTTCAATTTCATCATAAGAATTCTATGATTCACACGATCAAATGCTTTACTAAAATCTGTGTAGACAACGTCAATTTGTTTACGATTCACAAACGAATCAACGACGTGAGTAGTAAATTCGAGTAGATTTGTTACAGTGGACCTGCCCTTTAAGAATCCATGTTGTCCGGGAGACATTAGCGGTAAAATCTGCTAGGAAAGATATTCAGTAATTAATTTCTCCATTAGTTTCGGAATAGCACTAAGTTTAGCAATGCCGCGATAGTTGGTGACGTTAGATTTTCCACCATTTTTGTAAAGAGGAATAATAAACGATTGCTTCCAAACATGAGGGAAGTGCCAGAGCTCAAGAGAAAGTTGAAAATTAGTGTTTAAGGGAAACGATGCAATCAGCAAAATTTTTTAAAATACAGATAGGAATTCAATCCGGACCAGGACTAAACGAAGGCTGTAATTTTAACATTGGCTCACGTACATTTCCGGTTTGAAACAAAGGTAAGTTCACGAATAATTTACCATTAATCAAGTATGTCTAATCAGGAATGTTGTTATTTGGAACAGTGTAAGTGGATTGAAAAAAGTCAGCAAACATGTTAGCAATTATTGCTCCATTTGAGGAGAATGAATCATGGTAGTACAAAGTAGTAGGAAATGCATTTGATTTCGTCTTTTTATTAACAAAATCTTAAAAACATTTAGGGTTTACTTTAAAATTAGTTTTTAATTTATCGAGATAGGACTTGTAACACCTTTTAGTTAAATGGATATAGGAATGGCGACATATTGAGCATAATCAGACAGTAATCCCGGGCGTTTATACTTTTTAAACAATCCTGATTTACGGTTTTTTAAGCCAGACAACTCTTTAGTATTCCATAAATGCTATACATAGTTATATTACTCAGATCTACAATTTCAAACCAATATCTTACAAAAGAGCATTTAATTTATAATAATCTGTTTTCCGGAAACAAAAAACTTTTTCAGTATTTAAATCTGTATTGCTCACAGAAGGTGGCATTGAATAATCGAAAATTATCATCAAAATGGGATGATACGTATCTTCGGGATAAGAAATCGGGTCAGTACGATGTATGGAGAAAGAATCAGTATTATCCACAAATATATAGTCTAGAAATCTAAGGTATTTAACCGACAGAACTTCAGTATTTAAAACATTACAAAGAAGAAAGAAAGAAACATGGATAAAGAAGAAAGAAAATCAAAAGAATCGAAAATAGATGCAACAACAGACAATGAAAAAAGGAATCGCTTAGCAAAAACCGACACAGCCTGCAACTAGTCACATTAGATATCACTTTTAGGAAAGTGAAAACATTGTGTACAATGCACTAATTAAAAATGCACTTGCACGGCTGAATGTTTGTAAGACACTCACTCACTCATTGAGTACTTGTTAGATACTGATTTTATTTTGTTAATATTTCCTAAAACTAGCATACATTTTCTTAAACTAAACTAATCCTAAAGAAGGAACGAGAACGCGATAGACGCATGCGTGGGGTTGTTTTTGTCAACCCACACACGCGTAACATCTTGTGGAAAATTCCACTCGTTATCATGCTCGTCCCTTTTCCTAAAAATAGCCCGCCGCTCTATACCACACACGCATGTTCTACTGCCTGCTTATCTTAAAAAACCCAAGCTACAACATACGCACATGCATTGAATATATCCAAATTACAATTGTATACATTATTTGAATACATACAAACTACAGTACAGTTATACACATTGTTTTGAATACATTCAATTACCGAATCCAACACAATTTTATACCTTCAGCAGAAAAGGAAAAAACACCATGTGAGGATTTACAGAAATCTGAACACATTGGCAAGAACATAATTGCAGTTGGGTCGATCTGCTCATTTTCAATGCTTGTAATATTTTTTATAGTTAGATTATATTGAATATTAAAATTTGTTTTTTTTTTTTCTAAATAAAGCGAACCGAAATGAACACATCCTTTCCATTATTAACCCAATAATTAAACAATTGCTTAATAATTTCTTCGAATTTGTAAAAGCATTATAATGATAATCCTATGTATTCAAAAATTCGCAATGCTAACCACCATACCCTTACCAAAATATTTTACAGCGCAGTCTTTGCCGAAATTACTTGTGATTGTAAATAACTGTATCATTTACACTAACACAAATTACTATTCAGCCAATTACGACATTAAATTAAGAATCCAGAACTGATCATAAGATATAATTGAAACAATAAATATGGACAAAATCTTACCCGGGCGGGTAGTTGCAACCAAGAGTCGAGTATTCGACCTTTTAACTTTTTCAAAAATTTAATAAATCGGTTTTTCGACTTTTCGAGTTTTTGTGAATTACAAGTCGACTTTTCGACTTTATAATTCAAAAGAAGAAAATGTTATTGAAACTTATACAAATTCATGTTTAAAACGGAACAAATGATAAAAAACAAGAGATCAATTCTGTTTCACTTTATGGTATATAAAACGAAATGTCTACGTCGATTTGAAAAACATATCCTGTTCAAAAGATAAAGGAAAAACGAACGATTCATAAAGGAACAGACATTTACCATCGGAATACATTTGCTAAGAGTATACAAGGTTTTAAAATCTCTGGTTCACAGTTTCCTGTAAGCATTTTTGGTGCTTCGAGTTCTTTAGTAGGCACCTCACTGCCTCTAAAGAAGCGAAGTTTTTTTTACCCTTCAGAAGAAGTTACAGCAATAGTGTAGCCTGAATATTGTCTGCTTACTCTTTACAACAATTATCTTCGTCAGACTCATCAGGTAGCTGTAGAAACTCGTGTTTCTGGTATACTTTATTTCTATTTTTTTTATTTATTTATTTATTATTAATTACAATACAAAGTAAATTTATATTCTAATGTTTTGGGTCCAAGGGTAAACCGGGTGACACAGACCAGATTTTTTAGATTTTTGCAGCGACAGACCAACGCCTCTGGTGGGAATCGAACCCACAACCCCACGCTGATAGGCAAGCACGCTACCAACTCGCCTACCGGGGCGCTTATATTTTATTTCTATTTAGACAATTTTGTAAATGGTGTGCAACTAAACTAAAAAAGTCGATTATCTCGACTTTTTCATAAAAAGTCGATTATCTCGACTTTTTCATAAAAAGTCGATTATCTCGACTTTTTCATAAAAAGTCGATTATCTCGACCTTTTCCTAAAAAGTCGACTTAATTTTTACATATTTTGTAGCAAAAAGTCGATTAATCGACTTTTCGTGAGTCGACTTATACAACCCTACGTTGGATTTCTTCGGTAATAATAGAAGATTTTTATTCTTGATCGAAGAAGAATAATTACATTATGATTGTTGTAGTGCAGCTGTTATCGACGTCGAGGCTGCTGCCGACGTTGTTGTGGAACATTGTTCTGTTTAACCCCACAAATGGAGTTTTCAGCTAACAAACTCCCTAGAATTTATTTTCTGGTTCCCTCCAATATAATGTACGGAATTACATCGCTTCCTAACAACATATCTACTTGGGCTGAAATTAGGAAACCAGGATCCGCTAAATTTAAATCATTGACCTCGGAATGTGTGGTGGGAATAGTACGTGAGGGTAATAAACTCGTTAAGTTTCGCCTATGACCTGGGTAATAAGGCTAAAGTCATTTTTTTGTGAGTACATTGCAAGTTTTATCAGTGTTTGCAACTACAGTATCGTTAAGTCCACGTATTTCAAAATTAGCATTTTGTATCCTTAATTTAAAAATGATCGTTTTGAGGCTGAGCGCTTACGCTTGCCTACGTGTCGCATCTGGACTAGCGCTGTTGGTAATATAATGTCACCTTCATCTACTGATATATGATTTTGGACAACGCCAATTCTTCACTCAAGATATAAGTTTCATTACGAAAAGTGTTTACGTTTCGATTTGATTTATCATTTGCATTTTTCTGTTGAGGCCCTGTCTTTCCCAGATGAAGCATTGTGTGGTGTTTTTTTTTTTCTACAAAAACGTGCATCTGTGAATACTTTTGCATTCATGACATTTAAGTCCAGCTGCAAAACAGTTACTATAGGAATCATTGCCTCACAACATTTCAATTCTTTTATTTACTAATAGGCTTTGGAATTTTGAACCATTTCTTAGAAAGTGAGATTTTACACACAGCACACACCCATGCGCCTGGGCACATGTGTGAGTCGGTCTAAAAATCGTGTTGCGACGGGACACTGATTGATTGAATGATTGTTCCCACAAATAAATCAGAATTGGGTCCCGTTGTTCAACTTTAACCCCGTGAGTCGTGAGTATCGCGATACAATCACTTACTGTGGACTGGATTTTCTTTATCCCTTGACTACTTTCTGTTTGCGAGGCTGGAATGTTAAACAGAATTCGTAATTGATTTCCACTAAAACCGTCTTATTTTCGTAGCGAGTTCATAGAGCATCCAGTACGGTGTCATGGGTAAGTGTAACACTGTAGCACCGAAGCATATGACGTCACGCAAACTTTGTTCCTATTGGCTAAAAATTTCGAGCTAACAGCTGATAATATTTGTGTATTCATAACAGTGGGACAATTTACTATTTTTGCCATCAATTTATTTATTAGCGAAAAACGAACAATTTTTTTGTATATTAAGTTAAAGTTTTATTTAATTTTCTTTTTTTGGTATAAATATTTTTGGTAATGTCGGCATTTAATATTCTTAACCTAAAGTACATTCTGCACCGGAAAAACATTCTTTTTACATTTTTACATACTCACATATTTTTTACTGTTGGTTTTCATACATTTGCCCACTGCACACTTAATGTTTACGTTTCGATTTGTTGTTTTATTTCTTCACAAATCTGACAAAGTGATTTCAGCTGTAGGGTTGCCAACTCACTGCAATATGTACATTTTTCACATGAAATCTTAGCTTTGTTAACTAAAAGTAGGCAGACATAGAGCTGGCAACCCACTTCTTTTTGACGTTTGTCACCAACTACGTCACCTAACGGTAATTTTTGCTGATGGCGTAACCTTCTATACATAAACCTTGCGTCGTAGTATAGTTTGCATGTGAACTGTCACAGTTGCCACCTGTTATTAGTGTTTCGTGTCGTGCTAAGTCTCAATAGTGTGCTATGGCAGATTTGTCACATATAATTTATGGGTTTGTGTCACGGTAGTGTTGTTCATGACCATGTCCATTCACAATAGTGTGATGTGTTGGAGTTGTCACCTATGATACGCCACAGTAGTATTGTTCATATATACATCCGTATACATTCACAATAGTATGATATACCAGAGTTGCCACCTGTCAAAAGTCATGGCAGTGCTGCCAACCTTTGTTGTTATTGGTTCGTGTGAGTCAGTGTTATCAACATTTACTTTGTTTCCCCTCCCCCCTCCAGTTATGAGTTTTGTTCCCCCTAACCACCAATACATTTTTGATTGTGGTTCTCGACCAGTGTACTAAACTTGATCGAAGTCTGAGTGTTGCCACTCTTTGTATGATTAATGGCGGAGTTGTTGCCTATTAAATCGCGTCAGTTTGTCACACAAAATGCTCTATAAAGACCAGTTTTTTCCAGCACAAAACTAAAATTTAAGGCATTAGTGAAGATTTCGATAATGTGTTACATAATTTGGTTTTGGAGTTAAATGTGATTATCGACGATTTTTTTTGATATTGGTATGGAATGTACAATTTGATATTGTAAATTACATTTATTGTGTACAGACCCAGCTTAATTTATGTTGCGAAAATGTAGAGGTAAATCATTTACCCGATTTCCTGACACAATTAAAAGAAATCAATAAAGAAGAGCCTTCAACTGCTCGTACTCATACAGAGTTTATTTGTATTATATAAACTGAGATCAATACATTATTGCATAATAATAACTTTTGAAGAAAATATTGGGGAAAAATAATACATTTAATAAGATGGTCTTGGGATAAGGTTGTTGTCCGCACACACACTTTCAATTGGTGAAAAAAAACAAATTGTCAGCAAAAAATCAAATCAAAGAGAAGGGGGAAAATGATCGAAACCACAATAAAGGTTGGCAACCAACGAAATTAAAAAAGGTTGACAGTACCATCATCGATTGTCAGTGACAAAAAGGTGGCAACTCATACATGAATTGATGATGAACAAATTTAAGGGGTTGCAGACTGGACAAAGCGAAAAAAACAATGTATAGTCGTCACAACCATACATACAAATGTAATTACGTTAACAGTGTAACTCATTTACCCAATAATCTGTTTATTTATCCGCTGACACAATTAAAATAAATCCTTTTAATTGTACTGAGCACTGAATAAATCAGAGCCTTCAACTACTTGTACTCATACAGACTTTATTTGTGATTTTAACATTCGATTTGAGTATTCCAGCAAACGAGATCAATACATTATTGCAAACTTATCATTCATCTGATTATAAAGAGTAAAATGATAAAATGAAAGTTCAAAGATTTTAGTTTTATTATTAAATTTATAATTGATTTCGAAAATCAAGTTACGTGAAATTTTAGATTCCCGCATTTGCTTGAATCACAAGAATAAGACACACTCCACATTTTATCTCTTTTAGTATGCAAGCTGATCTTTAATTCTCCCAATTTTAAAAATTATATTTACGGTGACCTTCGAACAGGGCATCTTTGTGATTTCTGTTATATGTTGAGAAGCGAAACTCATTTCCCCTATAGCTTATACTATATATATATATATATATGTTTTTTGTTATCAATTAAGCGGGCGTTTCAATTTAGTGAAAAGTACTGTAATACAGTAGATGCATTTTGAATGTTTACTGATAAGTTTTTAATTTTTTTTAACATTCATTTGCAAATGATTTGACTAAATCTCCAAATTTTCTTTTTTGAAAATGTGATTTTAGGCGTCAATTAAGAGGGTATTACAAATAAGCGAAGCTCATTTCCCGTATAGATTACACTATAAATTCATTTTGATCATTAAGCGAAAACTTCTGTAATATATTAGATGCATGTTGAATATTCACTGATAAGTTTTTGATTTTTTTTTGTGTTTGCATTTTTTCCTTTTTTGATAATGTGATTTTAGGCGTCAATTAAGAGGGTAGTGCAAATAAGCAAAACTCATTTTCCTATAAATTAGTTTTGATCAATTAAGCAGACAAATCAATTAAGTGAAAACTACTGTAATACATTAGATGCATTTTAAATGTTCACTGATAAGTTTTTTATTTTTTTATACCCTCACCCTACGGGTAGGAGGATATATATCATTTGATACGGCTCAAAAGTGTAACACATAGAAATATCCACATTAGACCCCAGGTGTCTGAACCAAATTCGGTTCATGACTTTCTGAATCGTTTGAGCCATGTCCGTCTGTCTGTCCTGCTGGTACGCACGATAACTTTCGAAAGAGTGAAACAATCGCTTTGAAATTTTGCATGGGTTAATATTTTCCCAAAACTGCTTATGGGATTGTATATGGACTTTAGAAATCCTGGAATAATATCAATATGACCCACGCGATCTTGCCCAAATTCTGTATTTAGTAAAGTAATAGGTAGGCAAAGTTTGGAAGTCTGGCAACTCCCCTTCTGGTACCTCCCATACAAATGTAACATCCCGCCTACCTTAGATATCGTCTAATAATATCAATATGACCAACGAGATCTTGCCCAAATTTAGTATTTAGTAAATCTATAGGTAGAAAAAGTTTTGGACAAAAACTTGGAAGTCTGGCAACTCCTCTTCTGGTACCTCCCATACAAATGTACCATCCCGCCCCTTATAAGCCGTGTAATATTATCAATATGCCCAACGAGTTCTTGCCCAAATTTTATATTTGGTAAATCTATAGCCAGGCAAAGATTTGGACAAAATCTTGGAAGTCTGGCAACTCCCCTTCTGGTATCTCCCATACAAATGTACCATCCCGCACCATTAGAAATCGTGAAATTATATAAATTCGCTAATCGAATCTTTCCGAAATTCAATATTTAGTAAAGCTTTAACTACATAAAATTTTCAAAAAAAAAAACTCTTCTTTATATTCCGTCCTTTTAGTAAAACGTGTAATACAATATTTTTCTATAACATTCGGTATTTTAGGTTGCTATTATGACATTTCATCATATGTTACATCCAATGGTAGCAGCCACGCTCACTTTTGACTTTCCGATACTTTGGAATATGAGACTTTTTTTATGAGTATGTTTTTACTGAGGTCGGTTTACCCGACTGAAACTTTTTCACTTGTTTTTATTTTGCATTTGCATTTTTTTTTCCTTTTTTAAGATTGTGATTTTAGGCGCCAATTAAGAGGGTACTGTAAATAAGCTAAACTCATTTCACGTATAGCTTATACTATACATTTGTTGATCAATATTTCGATGGTCTTGGAAAGGGGTTGAAGGCTGGACATAATAACATTTAGCGAATAACTAACTCAGTTTGTTGTCCACACATACACACCGAAAATATAAATAGTTGGATCAATGCAGAAAAACTAAAAAATCACTTTGATAAACATAAATAACATCAACAACGGTAATTCGGTAAACATAAATCCATTCGATCATCGACGCGTCGTCCTCGGTCTAGGCCACACATATCTTAATATATATTTACCCTCGACACTGATTCACTGATACACTGATTCACTGACTCTGTCACGCAGTACGTAGGAATTTAAATAGGCATTCTATAATAATTCTATAAATAATAATAATTAAAAAAATAATATTTTTTTTTGTACAGAAATTGTGTTTTCCCCAAATTTTTTTTTTCCAAAATTTTTTTTTTACAAATTTTTTTTTTCCACAAAATTTTTTTTTTCCACAATTTTTTTTTTTCAACAACATTTTTTTTTTCCGCAAAAATTTTTTTTTTCAAGAAAATTTTTTTTTTACAAATTTTTTTTTCCACAAAATTTTTTTTCGACATATTTTTTTTTTCCCCAAATTAACGGGCGCCATAGGCGCATTACAACTTACTAGTTATCATATATTGCGCCTGTGTATGTTCATATTGCTGCACAATGTAAACAAATCTATATTGAAAGCACTGAAACAGCATTTTGGCTAACTCCATTTTTTTATACCCTCACCTTACGGGTAGGAGAGTATATATCATTTGATACGACCCAAAAGTGTAACACATACAAATATCCACATTAGACCCCAGGTGTCTTTGAACCAAATTCGTTTCATGACTTTCTGAATCGTTTCAGCCATGTCCGTCTGTCCTGCTGGTACGCACGATAACTTTCGAAAGTGTTAAGCAATCACTCTGAAATTTGGAATGGCTTAATATTTTCCCAAAACTGCTTATGGGATTGCATATGGGCTATATGGCCACACCCCTTCGGGTACCTCCCATACAAATCGTCTATTTCGCCCACTTTAGAAATCCTGTAATAATATCAATATGACCCCTGGGATCTTGCCCAAATTTTGTATTTTGTAAAAATATAGCAAGACGAAGTTTTATACAAAAACTTGGAAGTCTGGCAACTCCCCTTCTGGTACCTCCCATACAAATGTACCATCCCGCCCATTAAAAATCGTGTACTAATACCAATATTCCCAACGAGATTTTGCCCAAATTCTGTATTTAGTAAAAATATAGCAAGACAACGCTTTGAATAAAAACTTGGAAGTCTGGCAACTCCCCTTCTAGTACCTCCCGTACAAATGTACCATACCGCCTACCTTAGAAATCGTCTAATAATATCAATATGCCCAACGCGATCTTGCCCAAATTCTGTATTTAGTAAAGATATGGCTGAAAAAAAATGTGGACAAAAACTTGGAAGTCTGGTAACTCCCCTTCTGGCACCTCCCATACAAATGCACCATCCCGCCCACCTTAGAAATCGTCTAATAATATCAATATGCCCAACGCGATCTTGCCCAAATTCTGCATTTAGTAAATATATGGCTGGAAAAAAATTTGGACAAAAACTTGGAAGTCTGGTAACTCCCCTTCTGGCACCACCCATACAAATGTACCATCCCGCCCACCTTAGATATCGTCTAATAATATCAATATGCCCAACGCGATCTTGCCCAAATTCTGTATTTAGTAAAGATATGGCTGAAAAAAAATTTGGACAAAAACTTGGAAGTCTGGTAACTCCCCATCTGGTACCTCCCATATAAATGTACCATCCAGCCTACCTTAGAAATCGTCTAATAATATCAATATGCCCAACGCGATCTTGCCCAAATTCTGTATTTAGTAAATATATGGCTGGAAAAAAATTTGGACAAAAACTTGGAAGTCTGGTAACTCCCCTTCTGGCACCTCCCATACAAATGCACCATCCCGCCCACCTTAGATATCGTCTAATAATATCAATATGCCCAACGCGATCTTGCCCAAATTCTGTATTTAGTAAAGATATGGCTTAAAAAAAATTTGGACAAAAACTTGGAAGTCTGGTAACTCCCCATCTGGTACCTCCCATATAAATGTACCATCCAGCCTACCTTAGAAATCGTCTAATAATATCAATATGCCCAACGCGATCTTGCCCAAATTCTGTATTTAGTAAACATATGGCTGGAAAAAAATGTGGACAAAAACTTGGAAGTCTGGTAACTCCCCTTCTGGCACCACCCATACAAATGTACCATCCCGCCCACCTTAGAAATCGTCTAATAATATCAATATGCCCAACGCGATCTTGCCCAAATTCTGTATTTAGTAAAGATATGGCTGAAAAAAAATTTGGACAAAAACTTGGAAGTCTGGTAACTCCCCTTCTGGCACCTCCCATACAAATGCACCATCCCGCCCACCTTAGAAATCGTCTAATAATATCAATATGCCCAACGCGATCTTGCCCAAATTCTGCATTTAGTAAATATATGGCTGGAAAAAAATGTGGACAAAAACTTGGAAGTCTGGTAACTCCCCTTCTGGCACCACCCATACAAATGTACCATCCCGCCCACCTTAGAAATCGTCTAATAATATCAATATGCCCAACGCGATCTTGCCCAAATTCTGTATTTAGTAAAGATATGGCTGAAAAAAAATTTGGACAAAAACTTGGAAGTCTGGTAACTCCCCTTCTGGCACCTCCCATACAAATGCACCATCCCGCCCACCTTAGAAATCGTCTAATAATATCAATATGCCCAACGCGATCTTGCCCAAATTCTGTATTTAGTAAAGATATGGCTGAAAAAAAATTGGACAAAAACTTGGAAGTCTGGTAACTCCCCATCTGGTACCTCCCATATAAATGTTCCATCCCGCCCACCTTAGAAATCGTCTAATAATATCAATATGCCCAACGCGATCTTGCCCAAATTCTGTATTTAGTAAAGATATGGCTGAAAAAAATTTGGACAAAAACTTGGAAGTCTGGTAACTCCCCATCTGGTACCTCCCATTAAGTAACAAATACTTTCTCAAGCAAATTAACGGGCGCCATAGGCGCATTACAACTTACTAGTTATCATATATTGCGCCTGTGTATGTTCATATTGCTGCACAATGTAAACAAATCTGTATTGAAAGCACTGAAACAGCATTTTGGCTAACTCCATTTTTTATACCCTCACCTTACGGGTAGGAGGGTATATATCATTTGATACGACCCAAAAGTGTAACACATACAAATATCCACATTAGACACCAGGTGTCTTTGAACCAAATTCGTTTCATGACTTTCTGAATCGTTTGAGCCATGTCCGTCTGTCCTGCTGGTACGCACGATAACTTTCGAAAGTGTTAAGCAATCACTCTGAAATTTGGAATGGCTTAATATTTTCCCAAAACTGCTTATGGGATTGCATATGGGCTATATGGCCACACCCCTTCGGGTACCTCCCATACAAATCGTCTATTTCGCCCACTTTAGAAATCCTGTAATAATATCAATATGACCCCTGGGATCTTGCCCAAATTTTGTATTTTGTAAAAATATAGCAAGACGAAGTTTTATACAAAAACTTGGAAGTCTGGCAACTCCCCTTCTGGTACCTCCCATACAAATGTACCATCCCGCCCATTAAAAATCGTGTGCTAATACCAATATTCCCAACGCGATTTTGCCCAAATTTTGTATTTAGTAAAAATATGGCAAGACAACGCTTTGAATAAAAACTTGGAAGTCTGGCAACTCCCCTTCTAGTACCTCCCGTACAAATGTACCATACCGCCTACCTTAGAAATCGTCTAATAATATCAATATGCCCAACGCGATCTTGCCCAAATTCTGTATTTAGTAAAGATATGGCTGAAAAAAAATGTGGACAAAAACTTGGAAGTCTGGTAACTCCCCTTCTGGCACCTCCCATACAAATGCACCATCCCGCCCACCTTAGAAATCGTCTAATACTATCAATATGCCCAACGCGATCTTGCCCAAATTCTGCATTTAGTAAATATATGGCTGGAAAAAAATTTGGACAAAAACTTGGAAGTCTGGTAACTCCCCTTCTGGCACCACCCATACAAATGTACCATCCCGCCCACCTTAGAAATCGTCTAATAATATCAATATGCCCAACGCGATCTTGCCCAAATTCTGTATTTAGTAAAGATATGGCTGAAAAAAAATTTGGACAAAAACTTGGAAGTCTGGTAACTCCCCATCTGGTACCTCCCATATAAATGTACCATCCAGCCTACCTTAGAAATCGTCTAATAATATCAATATGCCCAACGCGATCTTGCCCAAATTCTGTATTTAGTAAATATATGGCTGGAAAAAAATGTGGACAAAAACTTGGAAGTCTGGTAACTCCCCTTCTGGCACCTCCCATACAAATGCACCATCCCGCCCACCTTAGAAATCGTCTAATAATATCAATATGCCCAACGCGATCTTGCCCAAATTCTGTATTTAGTAAAGATATGGCTGAAAAAAATTTGGACAAAAACTTGGAAGTCTGGTAACTCCCCATCTGGTACCTCCCATATAAATGTACCATCCAGCCTACCTTAGAAATCGTCTAATAATATCAATATGCCCAACGCGATCTTGCCCAAATTCTGTATTTAGTAAACATATGGCTGGAAAAAATTTGGACAAAAACTTGGAAGTCTGGTAACTCCCCTTCTGGCACCACCCATACAAATGTACCATCCCGCCCACCTTAGAAATCGTCTAATAATATCAATATGCCCAACGCGATCTTGCCCAAATTCTGTATTTAGTAAAGATATGGCTGAAAAAAAATTTGGACAAAAACTTGGAAGTCTGGTAACTCCCCTTCTGGCACCTCCCATACAAATGCACCATCCCGCCCACCTTAGAAATCGTCTAATAATATCAATATGCCCAACGCGATCTTGCCCAAATTCTGCATTTAGTAAATATATGGCTGGAAAAAAATGTGGACAAAAACTTGGAAGTCTGGTAACTCCCCTTCTGGCACCACCCATACAAATGTACCATCCCGCCCACCTTAGAAATCGTCTAATAATATCAATATGTCCAACGCGATCTTGCCCAAATTCTGTATTTAGTAAAGATATGGCTGAAAAAAAATTGGACAAAAACTTGGAAGTCTGGTAACTCCCCATCTGGTACCTCCCATATAAATGTTCCATCCCGCCCACCTTAGAAATCGTCTAATAATATCAATATGCCCAACGCGATCTTGCCCAAATTCTGTATTTAGTAAAGATATGGCTGAAAAAAAATTTGGACAAAAACTTGGAAGTCTGGTAACTCCCCATCTGGTACCTCCCATTAAGTAACAAATACTTTCTCAAGCAAATTAACGGGCGCCATAGGCGCATTACAACTTACTAGTTATCATATATTGCGCCTGTGTATGTTCATATTGCTGCACAATGTAAACAAATCTGTATTGAAAGCACTGAAACAGCATTTTGGCTAACTCCATTTTTTATACCCTCACCTTACGGGTAGGAGGGTATATATCATTTGATACGACCCAAAAGTGTAACACATACAAATATCCACATTAGACACCAGGTGTCTTTGAACCAAATTCGTTTCATGACTTTCTGAATCGTTTGAGCCATGTCCGTCTGTCCTGCTGGTACGCACGATAACTTTCGAAAGTGTTAAGCAATCACTCTGAAATTTGGAATGGCTTAATATTTTCCCAAAACTGCTTATGGGATTGCATATGGGCTATATGGCCACACCCCTTCGGGTACCTCCCATACAAATCGTCTATTTCGCCCACTTTAGAAATCCTGTAATAATATCAATATGACCCCTGGGATCTTGCCCAAATTTTGTATTTTGTAAAAATATAGCAAGACGAAGTTTTATACAAAAACTTGGAAGTCTGGCAACTCCCCTTCTGGTACCTCCCATACAAATGTACCATCCCGCCCATTAAAAATCGTGTACTAATACCAATATTCCCAACGCGATTTTGCCCAAATTTTGTATTTAGTAAAAATATAGCAAGACAACGCTTTGAATAAAAACTTGGAAGTCTGGCAACTCCCCTTCTAGTACCTCCCGTACAAATGTACCATACCGCCTACCTTAGAAATCATCTAATAATATCAATATGCCCAACGCGATCTTGCCCAAATTCTGTATTTAGTAAAGATATGGCTGAAAAAAAATGTGGACAAAAACTAGGAAGTCTCGTAACTCCCCTTCTGGCACCTCCCATACAAATGCACCATCCCGCCCCCCTTAGAAATCGTCTAATAATATCAATATGCCCAACGCGATCTTGCCCAAATTCTGCACTTTGTAAATATATGGCTGGAAAAAAATGTGGACAAAAACTTGGAAGTCTGGTAACTCCCCTTCTGGCACCACCCATACAAATGTACCATCCCGCCCACCTTAGAAATCGTCTAATAATATCAATATGCCCAACGCGATCTTGCCCAAATTCTGTATTTAGTAAAGATATGGCTGAAAAAAAATTTGGACAAAAACTTGGAAGTCTGGTAACTCCCCATCTGGTACCTCCCATATAAATGTACCATCCAGCCTACCTTAGAAATCGTCTAATAATATCAATATGCCCAACGCGATCTTGCCCAAATTCTGTATTTAGTAAAGATATGGCTGAAAAAAAATGTGGACAAAAACTTGGAAGTCTGGTAACTCCCCTTCTGGCACCTCCCATACAAATGCACTATCCCGCCCACCTTAGAAATCGTCTAATAATATCAATATGCCCAACGCGATCTTGCCCAAATTCTGCATTTAGTAAATATATGGCTGGAAAAAAATGTGGACAAAAACTTGGAAGTCTGGTAACTCCCCTTCTGGCACCACCCATACAAATGTACCATCCCGCCCACCTTAGAAGTCGTCTAATAATATCAATATGCCCAACGCGATCTTGCCCAAATTCTGCATTTAGTAAATATATGGATGGAAAAAAATTTGGAAAAAAACTTGGAAGTCTGGCAACTCCCCATCTGGTACCTCCCATACAAATGTACCATCCCGCCCATTAAAAATCGTGTACTAATACCAATATTCCCAACGCGATTTTGCCCAAATTTTGTATTTAGTAAAGATATGGCTGAAAAAAAATGTGGACAAAAACTTGGAAGTCTGGTAACCCCCCTTCTGGCACCTCCCATACAAATGCACTATCCCGCCCACCTTAGAAATCGTCTAATAATATCAATATGCCCAACGCGATCTTGCCCAAATTCTGCATTTAGTAAATATATGGCTGGAAAAAAATGTGGACAAAAACTTGGAAGTCTGGTAACTCCCCTTCTGGCACCACCCATACAAATGTACCATCCCGCCCACCTTAGAAATCGTCTAATAATATCAATATGCCCAACGCGATCTTGCCCAAATTCTGTATTTAGTAAAGATATGGCTGAAAAAAAATTTGGACAAAAACTTGGAAGTCTGGTAACTCCCCATCTGGTACCTCCCATATAAATGTACCATCCA
This sequence comes from Hydrotaea cyrtoneurina, assembly GCA_958296145.1. Taxonomy (NCBI): domain Eukaryota; kingdom Metazoa; phylum Arthropoda; class Insecta; order Diptera; family Muscidae; genus Hydrotaea; species Hydrotaea cyrtoneurina. Next base: position 73,937,565 of record OY282512.1, on the reverse strand, counting down.
GCCTACCTTAGAAATCGTCTAATAATATCAATATGCCCAACGCGATCTTGCCCAAATTCTGTATTTAGTAAATATATGGCTGGAAAAAAATGTGGACAAAAACTTGGAAGTCTGGTAACTCCCCTTCTGGCACCTCCCATACAAATGCACCATCCCGCCCACCTTAGAAATCGTCTAATAATATCAATATGCCCAACGCGATCTTGCCCAAATTCTGTATTTAGTAAAGATATGGCTGAAAAAAATTTGGACAAAAACTTGGAAGTCTGGTAACTCCCCATCTGGTACCTCCCATATAAATGTACCATCCAGCCTACCTTAGCAATCGTCTAATAATATCAATATGCCCAACGCGATCTTGCCCAAATTCTGTATTTAGTAAACATATGGCTGCAAAAAAATGTGGACAAAAACTTGGAAGTCTGGTAACTCCCCTTCTGGCACCACCCATACAAATGTACCATCCCGCCCACCTTAGAAATCGTCTAATAATATCAATATGCCCAACGCGATCTTGCCCAAATTCTGTATTTAGTAAATATATGGCTGGAAAAAAATGTGGACAAAAACTTGGAAGTCTGGTAACTCCCCTTCTGGCACCTCCCATACAAATGCACCATCCCGCCCACCTTAGAAATCGTCTAATAATATCAATATGCCCAACGCGATCTTGCCCAAATTCTGCATTTAGTAAATATATGGCTGGAAAAAAATGTGGACAAAAACTTGGAAGTCTGGTAACTCCCCTTCTGGCACCACCCATACAAATGTACCATCCCGCCCACCTTAGAAATCGTCTAATAATATCAATATGCCCAACGCGATCTTGCCCAAATTCTGTATTTAGTAAAGATATGGCTGAAAAAAAATTTGGACAAAAACTTGGAAGTCTGGTAACTCCCCATCTGGTACCTCCCATATAAATGTACCATCCAGCATACCTTAGAAATCGTCTAATAATATCAATATGTCCAACGCGATCTTGCCCAAATTCTGTATTTAGTAAAGATATGGCTGGTAAAAAATTTGGACAAAAACTTGGAAGTCTGGCAACTCCCCTTCTGGTACCTCCCATATAAATGTACCATCCCGCCTACCTTAGAAATCGTCTAATAATATCAATATGCCCAACGCGATCTTGCCCAAATTCTGTAATTAGAAAATATATGGATGGAAAAAAATTTGGAAAAAAAACTTGGAAGTCTGGCAACTCCCCATCTGGTACCCCCCATACAAATGTACCATCCCGCCCATTAAAAATCGTGTACTAATACCAATATTCCCAACGCGATTTTGCCCAAATTTTGTATTTAGTAAAGATATGGCTGAAAAAAAATGTGGACAAAAACTTGGAAGTCTGGTAACTCCCCTTCTGGCACCTCCCATACAAATGCACCATCCCGCCCACCTTAGAAATCGTCTAATAATATCAATATGCCCAACGCGATCTTGCCCAAATTCTGCATTTAGTAAATATATGGCTGGAAAAAAATGTGGACAAAAACTTGGAAGTCTGGTAACTCCCCTTCTGGCACCACCCATACAAATGTACCATCCCGCCCACCTTAGAAATCGTCTAATAATATCAATATGCCCAACGCGATCTTGCCCAAATTCTGTATTTAGTAAAGATATGGCTGAAAAAAAATTTGGACAAAAACTTGGAAGTCTGGTAACTCCCCATCTGGTACCTCCCATATAAATGTACCATCCAGCCTACCTTAGAAATCGTCTAATAATATCAATATGCCCAACGCGATCTTGCCCAAATTCTGTATTTAGTAAATATATGGCTGGAAAAAAATGTGGACAAAAACTTGGAAGTCTGGTAACTCCCCTTCTGGCACCTCCCATACAAATGCACCATCCCGCCCACCTTAGAAATCGTCTAATAATATCAATATGCCCAACGCGATCTTGCCCAAGTTCTGTATTTAGTAAAGATATGGCTGAAAAAAAATTTGGACAAAAACTTGGAAGTCTGGTAACTCCCCTTCTGGCACCACCCATACAAATGTACCATCCCGCCCACCTTAGAAATCGTCTAATAATATCAATATGCCCAACGCGATCTTGCCCAAATTCTGTATTTAGTAAAGATATGGCTGAAAAAAAATTTGGACAAAAACTTGGAAGTCTGGTAACTCCCCATCTGGTACCTCCCATATAAATGTACCATCCAGCCTACCTTAGAAATCGTCTAATAATATCAATATGCCCAACGCGATCTTGCCCAAATTCTGTATTTAGTAAATATATGGCTGGAAAAAAATGTGGACAAAAACTTGGAAGTCTGGTAACTCCCCTTCTGGCACCTCCCATACAAATGCACCATCCCGCCCACCTTAGAAATCGTCTAATAATATCAATATGCCCAACGCGATCTTGCCCAAATTCTGCATTTAGTAAATATATGGCTGGAAAAAAATGTGGACAAAAACTTGGAAGTCTGGTAACTCCCCTTCTGGCACCACCCATACAAATGTACCATCCCGCCCACCTTAGAAATCGTCTAATAATATCAATATGCCCAACGCGATCTTGCCCAAATTCTGTATTTAGTAAAGATATGGCTGAAAAAAAATGTGGACAAAAACTTGGAAGTCTGGTAACTCCCCTTCTGGCACCTCCCATACAAATGCACCATCCCGCCCACCTTAGAAATCGTCTAATAATATCAATATGCCCAACGCGATCTTGCCCAAATTCTGTATTTAGTAAAGATATGGCTGAAAAAAATTTGGACAAAAACTTGGAAGTCTGGTAACTCCCCATCTGGTACCTCGCATATAAATGTTCCATCCCGCCCACCTTAGAAATCGTCTAATAATATCAATATGCCCAACGCGATCTTGCCCAAATTCTGCATTTAGTTAATATATGGCTGGAAAAAAATGTGAACAAAAACTTGGAAGTCTGGTAACTCCCCATCTGGTACCTCCCATATAAATGTACCATCCCGCCCACCTTAGAAATCGTCTAATAATATCAATATGCCCAACGCGATCTTCCCCAAATTCCGTATTTAGTAAAGATATGGCTGAATAAAAATTTGGACAAAAACTTGGAAGTCTGGTAACTCCCCATCTGGTACCTCCCATATAAATGTACCATCCAGCCTACCTTAGAAATCGTCTAATAATATCAATATGCCCAACGCGATCTTGCCCAAATTCTGTATTTAGTAAATATATGGCTGGAAAAAAATGTGGACAAAAACTTGGAAGTCTGGTAACTCCCCTTCTGGCACCTCCCATACAAATGCACCATCCCGCCCACCTTAGAAATCGTATAATAATATCAATATGCCCAACGCGATCTTGCCCAAATTCTGCATTTTTCCAGCCATATGCTGGAAAAAAATGTGGACAAAAACTTGGAAGTCTGGTAACTCCCCTTCTGGCACCACCCATACAAATGTACCATCCCGCCCACCTTAGAAATCGTCTAATAATATCAATATGCCCAACGCGATCTTGCCCAAATTCTGTATTTAGTAAAGATATGGCTGAAAAAAAATTTGGACAAAAACTTGGAAGTCTGGTAACTCCCCATCTGGTACCTCCCATATAAATGTACCATCCAGCCTACCTTAGAAATCGTCTAATAATATCAATATGCCCAACGTGATCTTGCCCAAATTCTGTATTTAGTAAACATATGGCTGGAAAAAAATGTGGACAAAAACTTGGAAGTCTGGTAACTCCCCTTCTGGCCCCACCCATACTAATGTACCATCCCGCCCACCTTAGAAATCGTCTAATAATATCAATATGCCCAACGCGATCTTGCCCAAATTCTGCATTTAGTAAATATATGGCTGGAAAAAAATGTGGACAAAAACTTGGAAGTCTGGTAACTCCCCTTCTGGCACCACCCATACAAATGTACCATCCCGCCCACCTTAGAAATCGTCTAATAATATCAATATGCCCAACGCGATCTTGTCCAAATTCTGTATTTAGTAAAGATATGGCTGAAAAAAAATTTGGACAAAAACTTGGAAGTCTGGTAACTCCCCATCTGGTACCTCCCATATAAATGTACCATCCAGCCTACCTTAGAAATCGTCTAATAATATCAATATGCCCCACGCGATCTTGCCCAAATTCTGTATTTAGTAAACATATGGCTGGAAAAAAATGTGGACAAAAACTTGGAAGTCTGGTAACTCCCCTTCTGGCCCCACCCATACAAATGTACCATCCCGCCCACCTTAGAAATCGTCTAATAATATCAATATGCCCAACGCGATCTTGCCCAAATTCTGCATTTAGTAAATATATGGCTGGAAAAAAATGTGGACAAAAACTTGGAAGTCTGGTAACTCCCCTTCTGGCACCACCCATACAAATGTACCATCCCGCCCACCTTAGAAATCGTCTAATAATATCAATATGCCCAACGCGATCTTAATAAAGATATGGCTGAAAAAAATTTTGGAAAAAAACTTGGAAGTCTGGCAACTCCCCTTCTAGTACCTCCCATACAAATGTACCATCCAATATTTTTTTCTATAGCATTTCTATAGTATTTTAGGTTGCTATTATGACATTCCATGAGATGTTACATCAAATGATGGTAGCCACGGTCACATTTGACTTTCCGATACTTATGAGTATGACACTTGTAAGTTTTTACTGAGGGTGAGGGTATATATAAGTCGGTTTAACCGACAGCAACTTTTTCACTGGTTTTTAGTATAACTGGGTAAAGCAATCAAAATGTTGAGGGGGAAAGTGGAAACGAAATAGAGATCGACAACACTGACACACACGAACCAACAACAACAAAGGTTGGTAACACTGACATGTTGGCAATACTGACATCTGATATCACAGACGCGATTTAATAGGCAACAACTCCGCCATTAATCATACAAAGAGTGGCAACACTCAGACTTCGATCAAGTTTAGTACACTGGTCGAGAACTACAATCAAAAATGTAGTGGTGGTTAGGGGGAACAAAACTCATAACTGGAGGGGGGGAGGGGAAACAAAGTAAATGTTGATAACACTGACTCACACGAACCAATAACAACAAAGGTTGGCAGCACTGCCATGACTTTTGACAGGTGGCAACTCTGGTATATCATACTATTGTGAATGTATACGGATGTATATATGAACAATACTACTGTGGCGTATCATAGGTGACAACTCCAACACATCACACTATTGTGAATGGACATGGTCATGAACAACACTACCGTGACACAAACCCATAAATTATATGTGACAAATCTGCCATAGCACACTATTGAGACTTAGCACGACACGAAACACTAATAACAGGTGGTAACTGTGACAGTTCACATGCAAACTATACTACGACGCAAGGTTTATGTATAGAAGGTTACGCCATCAGCAAAAATTGCCGTTAGGTGACGTAGTTGGTGACAAACGTCAAAAAGAAGTGGGTTGCCAGCTCTATGTCTGCCTACTTTTAGTTAACAAAGCTAAGATTTCATGTGAAAAATTTACATATTGCAGTGAGTTGGCAACCCTACAGCTGAAATCACTTTGTCAGATTTGTGAAGAAATAAAACAACAAATCGAAACGTAAACATTAAGTGTGCAGTGGGCAAATGTATGAAAACCAACAGTAAAAAATATGTGAGTATGTAAAAATGTAAAAAGAATGTTTTTCCGGTGCAGAATGTACTTTAGGTTAAGAATATTAAATGCCGACATTACCAAAAATATTTATACCAAAAAAAGAAAATTAAATAAAACTTTAACTTAATATACAAAAAATTGTTCGTTTTTCGCTAATAAATAAATTGATGGCAAAAATAGTAAATTGTCCCACTGTTATGAATACACAAATATTATCAGCTGTTAGCTCGAAATTTTTAGCCAATAGGAACAAAGTTTGCGTGACGTCATATGCTTCGGTGCTACAGTGTTACACTTACCCATGACACCGTACTGGATGCTCTATGAACTCGCTACGAAAATAAGACGGTTTTAGTGGAAATCAATTACGAATTCTGTTTAACATTCCAGCCTCGCAAACAGAAAGTAGTCAAGGGATAAAGAAAATCCAGTCCACAGTAAGTGATTGTATAGCGATACTCACGACTCACGGGGTTAAAGTTGAACAACGGGACCCAATTCTGATTTATTTGTGGGAACAATCATTCAATCAATCAGTGTCCCGTCGCAACACGATTTTTAGACCGACTCACACATGTGCCCAGGCGCATGGGTGTGTGCTGTGTGTAAAATCTCACTTTCTAAGAAATGGTTCAAAATTCCAAAGCCTATTAGTAAATAAAAGAATTGAAATGTTGTGAGGCAATGATTCCTATAGTAACTGTTTTGCAGCTGGACTTAAATGTCATGAATGCAAAAGTATTCACAGATGCACGTTTTTGTAGAAAAAAAAAAAACACCACACAATGCTTCATCTGGGAAAGACAGGGCCTCAACAGAAAAATGCAAATGATAAATCAAATCGAAACGTAAACACTTTTCGTAATGAAACTCATGTCTTGAGTGAAGAATTGGCGTTGTCCAAAATCATATATCAGTAGATGAAGGTGACATTATATTACCAACAGCGCTAGTCCAGATGCGACACGTAGGCAAGCGTAAGCGCTCAGCCTCAAAACGATCATTTTTAAATTAAGGATACAAAATGCTAATTTTGAAATACGTGGACTTAACGATACTGTAGTTGCAAACACTGATAAAACTTGCAATGTACTCACAAAAAAATGACTTTAGCCTTATTACCCAGGTCATAGGCGAAACTTAACGAGTTTATTACCCTCACGTACTATTCCCACCACACATTCCGAGGTCAATGATTTAAATTTAGCGGATCCTGGTTTCCTAATTTCAGCCCAAGTAGATATGTTGTTAGGAAGCGATGTAATTCCGTACATTATATTGGAGGGAACCAGAAAATAAATTCTAGGGAGTTTGTTAGCTGAAAACTCCATTTATGGGGTTAAACAGAACAATGTTCCACAACAACGTCGGCAGCAGCCTCGACGTCGATAACAGCTGCACTACAACAATCATAATGTAATTATTCTTCTTCGATCAAGAATATAGAAAGTTATTTTTGCCACAATAAAAATCTTCTATTATTACCGAAGAAATCCAACGTAGGGTTGTATAAGTCGACTCACGAAAAGTCGATTAATACTTTCATAATGCTAAAAATAGAAATAAAGTATACCAGAAACACGAGTTTCTACAGCTACCTGATGAGTCTGACGAAGATAATTGTTGTAAAGAGTAAGCAGACAATATTCAGGCTACACTATTGCTGTAACTCCTTCTGAAGGGGAAAAAAAAACTTCGCTTCTTTAGTGAGTGAGGTGCCTACTAAAGAACTCGAAGCACCAAAAATGCTTACAGGAAACTGTGAACCAGAGATTTTAAAACCTTGTATACTCTTAGCAAATGTATTCCGATGGTAAATGTCTGTTCCTTTATGAATCGTTCGTTTTTCCTTTATCTTTTGAACAGGATATGTTTTTCAAATCGACGTAGACATTTCGTTTTATATACCATAAAGTGAAACAGAATTGATCTCTTGTTTTTTATCATTTGTTCCGTTTTAAACATGAATTTGTATAAGTTTCAATAACATTTTCTTCTTTTGAATTATAAAGTCGAAAAGTCGACTTGTAATTCACAAAAACTCGAAAAGTCGAAAAACCGATTTATTAAATTTTTGAAAAAGTTAAAAGGTCGAATACTCGACTCTTGGTTGCAACTACCCGCCCGGGTAAGATTTTGTCCATATTTATTGTTTCAATTGTATCTTATGATCAGTTCTGGATTCTTAATTTAATGTCGTAATTGGCTGAATAGTAATTTGTGTTAGTGTAAATGATACAGTTATTTACAATCACAAGTAATTTCGGCAAAGACTGCGCTGTAAAATATTTTGGTAAGGGTATGGTGGTTAGCATTGCGAATTTTTGAATACATAGGATTATCATTATAATGCTTTTACAAATTCGAAGAAATTATTAAGCAATTGTTTAATTATTGGGTTAATAATGGAAAGGATGTGTTCATTTCGGTTCGCTTTATTTAGAAAAAAAAAAAACAAATTTTAATATTCAATATAATCTAACTATAAAAAATATTACAAGCATTGAAAATGAGCAGATCGACCCAACTGCAATTATGTTCTTGCCAATGTGTTCAGATTTCTGTAAATCCTCACATGGTGTTTTTTCCTTTTCTGCTGAAGGTATAAAATTGTGTTGGATTCGGTAATTGAATGTATTCAAAACAATGTGTATAACTGTACTGTAGTTTGTATGTATTCAAATAATGTATACAATTGTAATTTGGATATATTCAATGCATGTGCGTATGTTGTAGCTTGGGTTTTTTAAGATAAGCAGGCAGTACAACATGCGTGTGTGGTATAGAGCGGCGGGCTATTTTTAGGAAAAGGGACGAGCATGATAACGAGTGGAATTTTCCACAAGATGTTACGCGTGTGTGGGTTGACAAAAACAACCCCACGCATGCGTCTACCGCGTTCTCGTTCCTTCTTTAGGATTAGTTTAGTTTAAGAAAATGTATGCTAGTTTTAGGAAATATTAACAAAATAAAATCAGTATCTAACAAGTACTCAATGAGTGAGTGAGTGTCTTACAAACATTCAGCCGTGCAAGTGCATTTTTAATTAGTGCATTGTACACAATGTTTTCACTTTCCTAAAAGTGATATCTAATGTGACTAGTTGCAGGCTGTGTCGGTTTTTGCTAAGCGATTCCTTTTTTCATTGTCTGTTGTTGCATCTATTTTCGATTCTTTTGATTTTCTTTCTTCTTTATCCATGTTTCTTTCTTTCTTCTTTGTAATGTTTTAAATACTGAAGTTCTGTCGGTTAAATACCTTAGATTTCTAGACTATATATTTGTGGATAATACTGATTCTTTCTCCATACATCGTACTGACCCGATTTCTTATCCCGAAGATACGTATCATCCCATTTTAATGATAATTTTCGATTAGTCAATGCCACCTTCTGTGAGCAATACAGATTTAAATACTGAAAAAGTTTTTTGTTTCCGGAAAACAGATTATTATAAATTAAATGCTCTTTTGTAAGATATTGGTTTGAAATTGTAGATCTGAGTAATATATCTATGTATAGCATTTATGGAATACTAAAGAGTTGTCTGGCTTAAAAAACCGTAAATCAGGATTGTTTAAAAAGTATAAACGCCCGGGATTACTGTCTGATTATGCTCAATATGTCGCCATTCCTATATCCATTTAACTAAAAGGTGTTACAAGTCCTATCTCGATAAATTAAAAACTAATTTTAAAGTAAACCCTAAATGTTTTTAAGATTTTGTTAATAAAAAGACGAAATCAAATGCATTTCCTACTACCATGATTCATTCTCCTCAAATGGAGCAATAATTGCTAACATGTTTGCTGACTTTTTTCAATCCACTTACACTGTTCCAAATAACAACATTCCTGATTAGACATACTTGATTAATGGTAAATTATTCGCGAACTTACCTTTGTTTCAAACCGGAAATGTACGTGAGCCAATGTTAAAATTACAGCCTTCGTTTAGTCCTGGTCCGGATTGAATTCCTATCTGTATTTTAAAAAATTTTGCTGATTGCATCGTTTCCCTTAAACACTAATTTTCAACTTTCTCTTGAGCTCTGGCACTTCCCTCATGTTTGGAAGCAATCGTTTATTATTCCTCTTTACAAAAATGGTGGAAAATCTAACGTCACCAACTATCGCGGCATTGCTAAACTTAGTGCTATTCCGAAACTAATGGAGAAATTAATTACTGAATATCTTTCCTAGCAGATTTTACCGCTAATGTCTCCCGGACAACATGGATTCTTAAAGGGCAGGTCCACTGTAACAAATCTACTCGAATTTACTACTCACGTCGTTGATTCGTTTGTGAATCGTAAACAAATTGACGTTGTCTACACAGATTTTAGTAAAGCATTTGATCGTGTGAATCATAGAATTCTTATGATGAAATTGAACCGTATGGGTTCTCCAATGGTATACTGAATATCTTTCCTAGCAGATTTTACCGCTAATGTCTCCCGGACAACATGGATTCTTAAAGGGCAGGTCCACTGTAACAAATCTACTCGAATTTACTACTCACGTCGTTGATGCGTTTGTGCATCGTAAACAAATTGACGTTGTCTACACAGATTTTAGTAAAGCATTTGATCGTGTGAATCATAGAATTCTTATGATGAAATTGAACCGTATGGTTCTCCAGTATCTCCAAAAACATTGTTAAACTTCATTCTCTCTTATATTTCTTCGCGTGAGCAACGTGTCTTATTTGGGCACGTCATATCGAAACCCATATTTGTTACTTCGGGAGTGCCACAAGGAAGTAATCTGGGCCGGTTACTATTCTCAATTTTTATGAATGACCTTCCAGAAATTTTGAATAAGTGTACAATTTTAATGTATGCTGACGATGTCAAACTGTTTTATAGTTATGATAAAAATGAAAATTGTAATGCACTTTAACCTGACCTCGATCGTTTTTGTGAATGGTGTCGGTTAAAAAAAATGGATTTGAATTTGAATAACTGTAAATGTAAGTCGTTCTATAGAAGTAAATTTATAAATAATGAATATTTTTTTGGAAAATTTTGTCATTGTCAGAGTAAACACTTTTTTGGATCTTGGTGTTCTTATGGATAAGAAACTTAATTTTGTTAACCACATAAATATGACCATAAATAAGGAACGATCAATTCTCGGATTTATTAAAAGATGGTCCAAAGAATTCTCGGACCCATATATAACGAAGCAACTGTACACTTTTCTTGTTCGACCTGTTATGGAATACTCCTCTGTTGTATGGAGTCCGTACTATCCAATTAGTCTCCCTACTTTGTCTAGTCGAAGAACTATGCCAGATGTAGTATTTGTATTTAATCTTATCAATGGAGAAACTGATTCTCAATTTGTATTGTCTAATCTGATGTTTTTTGTTCCACAAAGATTATCTCGCAATATTCGTGCTCTTAGACTACCCCATTGCAGATCAAATTAAGCAAATTTTCATCCATTAAACCGAATTTGTGGTGAATTTAATTTGTATTATGAACAAACTGATTTTCAAAAGGGTGTTGTAGAATTAAAACATACTATTCTAGAATTAACTAATGTTTAGTCTTAGTAGTAGTAGAGTATCTTTTAAGTATTTAATTTTGAACGTTTTGTTTTAATTTTATATACTGGCTGAAGATAATTATCTGTAGCCAGTTGAATGTGAAACTACACACTATCATAGTATAACACCAAGTCCGCCAGGCACGGTGCATGGTGCGTACGCGGTCCCTACGTTATGGGGATGTGCCCTCTCGGTCGGGCGGGGCGGAATACTTATTCTGGAGGCTGGGCTTCCGTTCGTTAAGAAAAAAAAACGTTTGGCAAATCCTTCAAAAAATACATATAAGCCAAAGTGTCCGCTAAAGTGTTTACTTTTAAAAGGTGCTTAAAGTTGTGAAGCCTCCCCATCAGGGAGAAATGGGATATGGTTATGGAGCACACTGTGTTCCAAATATCTAAGCAGTGGTCATGTCAAACGGACATGTACCACTACTGTTTGTTGCAGAAGTTGCAATGTCAATCATCATTCTTTGCTTCACAGGGAGAAACTCCCAAAAGTGCGGTGGTGAATAATAACACTAGCATTGATGATGATCACGTTCTGTTGGCGACGGCTGTCGTACAAATAAAAAATGGTGAAAACAAAGCTGAGAAGAGTACTAATCTGACAGCTAACGAAAATAAGAAATCGAACGATCGGAACGATGATGAAGATCAATCTAGTGAAAATGATTTGATTGCTGAATATGTTTCGACATATTCAGAAGGGTTTTGGAAACTTTCAGATAAAAAATGTTCGGTCGAAAATATTCAATCAAGGACCAGAGTTCTTCTGAAAGACGATAATCTTCCACCGCTGAGGAAGCTGGGGAGGGTCATCCGAGCTAGAACGAGTTCGGATGGTTTATGTAGAATGGTGGACGTAAGGACCAGCAATGGGGATACCAAAAGGTCATACTACAATGTTTGCCCTTTTCCCACTCATGGAACGGAAAATAAAGAAATGGACAAACCATCCAGTAAAGAACCTACGAAAAATAGGAAATGCAAAAGAATGGGCAATCCATTTTTATTGAGAAACAAGAAAAATTTTAATATAAATGTCATTAAAAATAAGATATTACTGTTATTTCAGAAAATTAATAGTCCTGTCTGTTATAAGCTTAGTATAAGAAGTACTAATAAGACAGGTATTTGCTTCGGAGAGCTGGCTACTGCGGGAGTTGCAAAACAACGTGGAAGGTGGTGGTGCATACAAGCATGTCCGAGAACACAGCGGCAAAAGCGGGCTTTTTTTTGACGAACACTCAGGGGATTCCCCCTATAAATGCAATGCACTGTTTTTTTCGAACGGAAACCCCGCCTCCACAATAAGTATCCCGCCCCGCCCGACCGAGAGGGCACATCCCCATAACGTAGGGATCGCGTACGCATCATGCACCGTGCCTGGCGGAATTGGTGTTATACTATGATATTGTTTAGTTTCACATTTAACTGGCTACAACTAATTATCTTCAGCCAGTATATAAAATTAAATCAAAACGTTAAACGTTAAATACTTAAAAGATACTCTACTACTACTAAGACTAAACATTAGTTAATTCTAGAATAGTATGTTTTAATTCTACAACACCCTTTTGAAAATCAGTGTGTTCATAATACAAATTAAATTCACCACAAATTCGGTTTAATGGATAAAAATTTGCATTATTTGATTTACAATGGGTTGGTCTAAGAGCACGAATATTGCGAGACGATCTTTGTGGAACAAAAAACTTCAGATTAGACAATACAAATTGAGAATCAGTTTCTCCATTGATAAGATTAAATACAAATACTACATCTAGCATAGTTCTTCGACTAGACAAAGTAGGGAGACTAATCAGTTTGAGGCGATGTTCATATCGAGGGAGCACCAAATTTGAGATCCATCCCAGACCACGCAAACAGAACAAAAGAAATTGTTTCTGGACTGTTTCTATTTTATCAGAATGAGTTCGATAGTACGGACTCCATACAACAGAGGCAATTCCATAACAGGTCGAACAAGAAAAGTGTACAGTTGCTTCGTTATATATGGGTCCGAGAATTCTTTGGACCATCTTTTAATAAATCCGAGAATTGATCGTCCCTTATTTATGATCATATTTATATGGTTAACAAAATAAAGTTTCTTATCCATAAGAACACCAAGATCCAAAAAAGTGTTTACTCTGACAATGACAAAATTTTCCAAAAAAATATTCATTATTTATAAATTTACTTCTATAGAACGACTTACATTTACAGTTATTCAAATTCAAATCCATTTTTTTTAACCGACACCATTCACAAAAACGATCGAGGTCAGGTTGAAGTGCATTACAATTTTCATTTTTATCATAACTATAAAACAGTTTGACATCGTCAGCATACATTAAAATTGTACACTTATTCAAAATTTCTGGAAGGTCATTCATAAAAATTGAGAATAGTAACCGGCCCAGATTACTTCCTTGTGGCACTCCCGAAGTAACAAATATGGGTTTCGATATGACGTGCCCAAATAAGACACGTTGCTCACGCGAAGAAATATAAGAGAGAATGAAGTTTAACAATGTTTTTGGAGATACTGGAGAACCATACGGTTCAATTTCATCATAAGAATTCTATGATTCACACGATCAAATGCTTTACTAAAATCTGTGTAGACAACGTCAATTTGTTTACGATGCACAAACGCATCAACGACGTGAGTAGTAAATTCGAGTAGATTTGTTACAGTGGACCTGCCCTTTAAGAATCCATGTTGTCCGGGAGACATTAGCGGTAAAATCTGCTAGGAAAGATATTCAGTATACCATTGGAGAACCCATACGGTTCAATTTCATCATAAGAATTCTATGATTCACACGATCAAATGCTTTACTAAAATCTGTGTAGACAACGTCAATTTGTTTACGATTCACAAACGAATCAACGACGTGAGTAGTAAATTCGAGTAGATTTGTTACAGTGGACCTGCCCTTTAAGAATCCATGTTGTCCGGGAGACATTAGCGGTAAAATCTGCTAGGAAAGATATTCAGTAATTAATTTCTCCATTAGTTTCGGAATAGCACTAAGTTTAGCAATGCCGCGATAGTTGGTGACGTTAGATTTTCCACCATTATTGTAAAGAGGAATAATAAACGATTGCTTTCAAACATGATGGAAGTGACCAGAGCTCAAGAGAAATTTGAAAATTAGTGTTAAAGGGAAACTGATGCAATCAGCGCAATTTTTTAAAATACAGCTAGGAATTCCATCCGGACCAGGACTGAACGAACGTTTTAATTTTAACATTGCCTCACGTACCTTTCCGGTTTGAAACAAAGGTAAGTTCGCGAATAATTTTCCATTAATCAAGTATGGATAATCGGGAATGTTGTTATTTGGAACAGTGTAAGTGGATTGGAAAAATTCAGCGAACATGTCAGCAATTATTGCTCCATTTGAGGAGAATGAATCATGGGAGTGCAAAGTAGTAGGAAATGTATTTGATTTCCTCCCTTTAAATTATACAAAACATTTAGGGTTTACTTTAAAATTCTTTTTTAATTCATCGAGCTTGTTCAGATTTCTGTAAAAATCCTCACATGGTGTTTTATCCTTTGTTGTGGAAGGTATAAAACTGTACTGGATTCGGTAATTGAATGTATTCAAATAATGTATAAAACTCGTACAGTTTAATTTGTATACATTCAATACATGTATGTGTTTTGTAGCTTAGGTTTTTTAAGATAAGCAGGCAATTAAAGATGCGTGTGTGGGATAAAACGGCGTGGTATGTTTAGTATAAGGGACGAGCATGGTGATAACGAGTGAAATATTCCACAAGATGTTATGCGTGTGTGGGTTGACAAACCCACCCCACGCATGCGCCTATCGCGTTCTCGTTCCTTTTTAAGGATTAGTTTAGTTTAAGAAAATGTATGGTAGTTTAAGAAAATATTGGAAAATAAAAAATCAGTGTCTTACAAGCATTCAACCGTGCGAGTGCATTTTATATTTGTCGTACATTTTGATCCTTCGAACCGTTGAACATTGTTCCTTCGAAAAATCAATCCGTTTACTAAAGTAGAAAGTGAAAGAGTGATTTTTAAGGAAAGTTAAAATATTTTTGAAAAAGAAAAAATATTAAAAAATAAAAATGTTCGGTACGAAATCTGAAGCCTCTATTTCTTATTTTCGTTAGCTGTCAGATTAGTACTCTTCTCAGCTTTGTTTTCACCATTTTTTATTTGTACGACAGCCGTCGCCAACAGAACGTGATCATCATCAATGCCAGTGTTATTATTCACCACCGCACTTTTGGGAGTTTCTCCCTGTGAAGCAAAGAATGATGATTGACATTGCAACTTCTGCAACAAACAGTAGTGGTACATGTCCGTTTGACATGACCACTGCTTAGATATTTGGAACACAGTGTGCTCCATAACCATATCCCATTTCTCCCTGATGGGGAGGCTTCACAACTTTAAGCACCTTTTAAAAGTAAACACTTTAGCGGACACTTTGGCTTATATGTATTTTTTGAAGGATTTGCCAAACGTTTTTTTTTCTTAACGAACGGAAGCCCAGCCTCCAGAATAAGTATTCCGCCCCGCCCGACCGAGAGGGCACATCCCCATAACGTAGGGACCGCGTACGCACCATGCACCGTGCCTGGCGGACTTGGTGTTATACTATGATAGTGTGTAGTTTCACATTCAACTGGCTACAGATAATTATCTTCAGCCAGTATATAAAATTAAAACAAAACGTTCAAAATTAAATACTTAAAAGATACTCTACTACTACTAAGACTAAACATTAGTTAATTCTAGAATAGTATGTTTTAATTCTACAACACCCTTTTGAAAATCAGTTTGTTCATAATACAAATTAAATTCACCACAAATTCGGTTTAATGGATGAAAATTTGCTTAATTTGATCTGCAATGGGGTAGTCTAAGAGCACGAATATTGCGAGATAATCTTTGTGGAACAAAAAACATCAGATTAGACAATACAAATTGAGAATCAGTTTCTCCATTGATAAGATTAAATACAAATACTACATCTAGCATAGTTCTTCGACTAGACAAAGTAGGGAGACTAATTGGATAGTACGGACTCCATACAACAGAGGCGTATTCCATAACAGGTCGAACAAGAAAAGTGTACAGTTGCTTCGTTATATATGGGTCCGAGCATTCTTTGGACCATCTTTTAATAAATCCGAGCATTGATCGTTCCTTATTTATGGTCATATTTATATGGTTAACAAAATTAAGTTTCTTATCCATAAGAACACCAAGATCCAAAAAAGTGTTTACTCCGTCAATGACAAAATTTTCCAAAAAATATTCATTATTTATAAATTTACTTCTATAGAACGACACACATTTACACTTATTCAAATCCATTTTATTTAACCGACACCATTTTTAATACCCTCACCCTACGGGTAGGAGGCTATATATCATTTGATACGACCCAAAACTGTAACACATACAAATATCCACATTATACCCCAGGTGTCTTTGAACCAAATTCGTTTCATGACTTTCTGAATCGTTTGAGCCATGTCCGTCTGTCCTGCTGGTACGCACGATAACTTTCGAAAGAGTTTAGCAATCACTCTGAAATTTGGCATGGCTTAATATTTTCCCAAAACTGCTTATGGTATTGCATATGGGCTATATGGCCATTTTGTATTTAGTAAAAATATAGCAAGACGAAGTTTTATACAAAAACTTGGAAGTCTGGCAACTCCCCTTCTGGTA
The DNA here is from genome assembly GCA_958296145.1 of Hydrotaea cyrtoneurina. NCBI lineage: Eukaryota > Metazoa > Arthropoda > Insecta > Diptera > Muscidae > Hydrotaea > Hydrotaea cyrtoneurina. The sequence continues at coordinate 73,920,668 of OY282512.1, read as the reverse complement.
CCTCCCATATAAATGTACCATCCCGCCTACCTTAGAAATCGTCTAATAATATCAATATGCCCAACGCGATCTTGCCCAAATTCTGTAATTAGTAAATATATGGATGGAAAAAAATTTGGAAAAAAAACTTGGAAGTCTGGCAACTCCCCATCTGGTACCTCCCATACAAATGTACCATCCAATATTTTTTTCTATAGCATTTCTATAGTATTTTAGGTTGCTATTATCACATTCCATGAGATGTTACATCAAATGATGGTAGCCACGGTCACATTTGACTTTCCGATACTTATGAGTATGACACTTGTAAGTTTTTACTGAGTTTTTTTTTTTGTTTTTTGAAGGGGATGCCCCCTATAAATGCAATGTATTGTGTTAGCGGAAGGAAATTAGGGTATCGGAAGGAGGAAAGAGGGAGTAGTGTTTGTTGACATTTGTTTTGAATTTCTGAATGTCACAAATGGCAGGAAACACATTTGCTGGAAGATTATTCCACATACGAAGGGTCCGACTAAAGAACGAATTTTCTCTATAGTGCGTCGTCCGGTCAACCGGCCATTTCACAATGAACGGATGAGAGACCCTGGATAGCCGTGTATTCCGGCTAAATGTTCTAACTTCAGGGACCAGGCGACGGATATCTGATGAACAGATACCATTAAAATATCTATAGAATAGCGATACACAACCCACATTTCGGCGATGCTGTAGGGAGACAATAGAGCTGGATACCCTACCATCCCCTATCATCACCACCGCTCTCCTCTGTACACGGTCCAGAAGCTTCAAAGAATTTAATGGAGCCCCTGCCCATACATGCGAAGTATTTCTTACACCGCTTCAAAAAGCCTAAATGCTTGAATGCTTCTTTCGACACTTCGAATATATGGTTAGCCCAGCGAGCAACACCCTGTATCTTCATGCCCAGAACATCATGAGTGTCTGATTCGTCGATATCCACACCACCCATAGAAATTGACGACGATGCTGGATCTGGTGTACGTTTGTGTGACAACAAACAGCACTGGGTCTTTTGTGCATTAAAATCTACTCTATTCATTTGGCCCCACTCACAAATAGTCGCCAAATCGCGGTTAAGTGAGTCATTCATCATTCGCCTTTTGTCCTCGACCTCCAGAGGACTTGGCCGATGATCAAATGAGTATGAATGACATAGGTTACTGTCATCCGCAAAGGAGTAGATCGGGTTCACAGTCTGACCCAACAGGTCGTCAATGAAAATAAGAAATAGAGAGGGAGAGAGGACAGAGCCTTGTGGCACTCCTGCGGTCAACCTATGCTCGTTGGATGAGACCCCATCTATAACTACTCGTATAGAGCGATCCCTGAGAAAACTTGATATAAATCTAGAGAAGATATTACCGACACCAAATGCAATAAGTTTTGATATGAGTGCTTCGTGCCAGACCCTATCGAACGCCTTGGAAATATCTAGAGCTACGACCTTACTTTCACCAAGGGCGTGAATAGATCGGCTCCATAGCTCCATAAGGAACGCCATCAGGTCTCCAGTAGATCGATTTCTACGGAAGCCATACTGTCGATCATTTAGAAGGCCATTAGACTCTAAATATTTGACAAGATGGTGGTTAACCATGCTCTCCATAACCTTTGAGAGCGCAGAACATATTGCTATTGGGCGGTAATTCGCAGGGTTTGTAGCCTCACCTTTCTTGGGGATCGGCTGGACATTGGCAACTTTCCAACGTGAAGGGTAAATACCAGCACGATACGACATGTTGAAAAGATTGCGCAATGGACGAGCTAGCGTCGAAGAGCACTTACATAGGACAAGTGCTGAAATGCCACCCGGGCCCGGAGTTTTGTTTACATTGAGATCTGCAAGAACCCTTTTAACCCCACATGATCGAAAAAATATCTGAGTCATCGAACTAGATACGTTTTCGATTACGGGGAGTGGTTGACTGCTGTATGGCAAAGATGAATTCTTAGCAAATATTTCAGCCAGAAGGTTAGCTTTGTCAACCGGGTCAGTGAATATCTGGTCATCGTTAATGAGAGTTGGGATAGAAGATGAAGAATTGCCCCTTACTCTTTTAACAAATGCCCAAAAGCTCTGACTTCCCCTCGGAGAAGAAAGAACTTTAGCACGAAGGCGCTGTTCGTGGAGAAGTTTTTCGCGCCTAAGCACTCTGGCACAATTGGATCTTGCCTGCTTACGTAGCAGCTCAGTAGTGACGTTTTTATTTAAACGCCAATTTCTGAACGCTTCCTCTTTGGATCTGACAGCTTCTTTACATGTCTGATTAAACCAACAATTCTTTGAAGGTTTAATCGAAGTAGTCTTCGAGGGAATAAACGTGTTTATTCCAAGAAGAATTATTTTCTCGACCATTTCAGCAGCAGCATCTACATTATTGTCTAGGAAACATAATTTCCAATTAAAATGCTGATAGAAATTATTGAGCTCGGCCCAACGTGCTTTTTCGTATATGTACAATGTCCGCTTCGTGACTGGTTTAGAAGTGGATTGAAGATCGGAGAACGAAAAGGATGCTGAAATGGTGCAATGATCCGAGTTACCAAGATGTGCAAGAATGTTAACCTCGTACTTTTCAGGGTGTGAAGTTAAGAAAAAGTCAAGAGTATTATGATATTGCCCTTCAACACGCGGAATGTGTGTTGGTTCATTCACTAGTTGCGTCAAGTTGTTATGCGCGCCGAAAAGCTCAGCGTACTGTCCCTCCGGAGAAGTGTGGCTCGAATGAGAAAGCCAAGATTGATTATGGACATTGAAATCCCCAGCAACTACAATTTCACTGTCCGGACAATCTTCTAAAATTTTTGATATAGAGTCGGGAAGGGCGTCGAAGCCGTTTAGGGTAGCCTCCCTTTCCAAATTTGGGCTTCTGTAAAAAAACCCGAAGTGTAATGGGTGTGATCCAATCCTGAACTTAACCCAAAGAAAGTTAAATTCTGGATCTTGTGAGTCCAAATGTTGCTGGCTCTGGAACACCACACCATTACGTATGTATACCATAAGGCCTCTGTGGGAAGAGAAAGAGTGTGATAGCCAGGAATGTGAAAATTCTGTGGATTAGAACCCTCACACACCTGGGTTTCACTTAGAGCGAGTACATCTGGCCTATGGAACTGAACGTGCGTGTATACCGCAAACAAATTTGCCTTCAGCCCTCGTATGTTCGCAAAATGTGTTTTAAATGAACCTACCATTGTAACATACAGAAACACAAAACAATATCAAAGCATTAATACAAATAACTGTGCACCCCTCTTGCCGCTGCTAGACCCAACAAGTGTTCAGTGTTAGATCTTCAACACAAGTCAGACAGCGACATGAAGAGAGCACAGTCGTTTGTATTATGCGAAAAGGGATGCGGAGAGGAAGGGGGGAACACAGGAGAAGGGGAGCATAAAAAAACCCTTCGTGTTGGCGTTGATGAGCAGCGAGATGTGAGATGGCTGTGGCTGCTGTGACTGCTGTAGATTTTGTTGTTGTTTATTGTTGGTCTTGGTTATTGTTGGTGTGCACTTTATGTATTGTTTTTAGGATTTTTGTTTTTCTGTTTTGTGAATATGTTTTTTTTTTTTTCTGTTTTGTGAATATGTTTTTTTTTTCTGTGTTGTTGTTTTTGATGACACTGAACGGACAGAACATAAACAAACTCGACAACGACCGGACAGACAGTGCGGTGCATTTTATATTTGTCGTACATTTTGATCCTTCGAACCGTTGAACATTGTTCCTTCGAAAAATCAATCCGTTTACTAAAGTAGAAAGTGAAAGAGTGATTATTAAGGAAAGTTAAAATATTTTTAAAAAAGAAAAAATATTAAAAAATAAAAATGTTCGGTACGAAATCTGAAGCCTCCAAGAAGATGGAGCAGTTGACAAAATTATCGCAAAAAATTTAAAATATTGAGCGGTATTTGAGAGGAAATCCAGAAATGAGAATGGTTCAATTCTCAAGCAACGAGTCCGCCCTACAGAGCAAGTGGGTAGACTTCACCAAGTTGGTGTCTGAAATAAGAGAGTCCGCGGACAAGGAGAGCTAATGGATCTTTATAAATCCACCTTGTAGAAGGGGCAAAAGGAATGATAGCGGAATACAGGATTGACAATTTCGAAGAGACGACGTCGATGAAAGTCCTGGTAGCAGAGCCAAACAGAATTGGCGAAGACCGACAGAAAAATACAGTCCACAATAGCGAAGCACAGCCTTCTCAACGACAAATTATGATGGTTGAAAGGTTTCGCACAGAAGTTTGGGAATTGGCGACAATTATGAGTATGGCCAGATATTCCATACTGAGTCTCAGTTCCGAACGGCTGGAGGCACAAAAACAATTGGTAGAGGACCAATTTCAAGAGGTTGTCCTGGCGTATAAGAGGATTGTCGCTGAAAGCCTCGATGATAACGATATCTATTAGGTATACAGAAAAATACGGACAGAGTTCCGTGAATTGAGATGTGAAATCGCGAGTCAAAGCGGAAACTTCAAGAGTGATAAGGAGCTTTCGGAAGCAAGCGCAAGTGCACGCCTGGCCCACCACCGGTTTAAAGCTGAAACCGATGATGAAAAAGACAACAGAGAGCTGTGGGTTAACCGAAGATCCACAAGCTGTAATAACGATCAACAGTGGGTATCGAGGCTACAATTTAAGAAGAAAGCTGGTGTGGAAGAAGCTGTCGTGGAAGAGTCACAAAATGTATAATAATGCAGAAGACATAAATGTCGTGACACCTGGAAATTTTCTGACTGGAAGGCCGTTGCTTGAACTTCCTTATGGATATAAAGAGGCTGTGGATGCATTGCAGTTGAGGCATGTGTGGGCTAATCCTTATGGTTTCACATCAAGGGAACTGCATAAGTGGAATGGTCCTGAATGGCTGAAGGATGTCAACAAATGGCATACGGCTCCCGCAAATACATTGAGTGTTGTCACTTAGAATTAAGTATTATTGTCTCATAATTATAGAATAATAGATTTAATTTGTCATAAAATATGTTAAAACAAATAATTGTAGTTCGTCGGCCGCAGAATGTTCAGATTTCTGTAAAAATCCTCACTTGGTGATTTATCCTTTGTTTGCAACTACAGTATCGTTAAGTCTACGTATTTCAAAATTAGCATTTTGTGTCCTTAATTTAAAAATGATCGTTTTGAGGCTGAGCGCTTATGCTTGCCTACGTGTCGCATCTGGACTAGCGCTGTTGGTAATATAATGTCACCTTCATCTACTGACATATGATTTTGGACAACGCTAGCATTGTTCGCGGGATTAGAGCTACATGGCTGTTTAGCCAATTCTTCACTCAAGACATGAGTTTCATTACGAAAAGTGTTTACGTTTCGATTTGATTTATCATTTGCATTTTGCTGTTGAGGCCCTGTCTTTCCCAGATGAAGCATTGAGTGGTGTTTTTTTTCTACAAAACGTGCATCTGTGAATACTTTTGCATTCATGACATTTTTGTCCAGCTGCAAAACAGTTACTATAGGAATCATTGCCTCACAACATTTCAATTCTTTTATTTACTAATAGGCTTTGGAATTTTGAACCATTTCTTAGAAAGTGAGATTTTACACACACCCATGCGCCTGGGCACATGTGTGAGTCGGTCTGAAAAATCGTGTTGCGACGTGACACTGATTGATTGTTCCCACAAATAAATCAGAATTGGGTCCCGTTGTTCAACTTTAACCCCGTGAGTCGTAAGTATCGCGATACAATCACTTACTGTGGACTGGATTTTCTTTATCCCTTGACTACTTTCTGTTTGCGAGGCTGGAATATTAAACAGAATTCGTAATTTATTTCCACTAAAACCATCTTATTTTTGTAGCGAGTTCATAGAACATCCAGTACGGTGTTTATGGTATTTGTAAATCAACTTTTTCATACAAACCATGGGTCAAGTGTAACACTGTAGCACCGAAGCATACGTCGTAGTATAGTTTGCATGTGAACTGTCACAGTTGCCACCTGTTATTAGTGTTTCGTGTCGTGCTAAGTCTCAATAGTGTTCTATGGCAGATTTGTCACATATAATTTATGGGTTTGTGTCGCTGTTGCTAACGGACGTGTAAACGCACGGTGTAACCATTTCTATTTCGCAAAAACTTGCTGCAACAACAACCAAACACAGAGATTTCCTAAGATCATAAACGGATTAGTAGAATCCACTCAAAACAAAATCAAATACTTTACTGAACAAAACACTTCTATTGTAGCAACAACATGTCATGTGCAAAAGAAAGTAGTGATGAAAGTGAAGACAGTGATTCTAACTGGCAAAGCGTTACAACAAATAAACGAAACATGCTATCTTCACCAAAAATGCATCAACACAAAAAACAAAGAATACTCAACAACAATGAACCATCAACATCTACCAACAAATTTGCTGTGTTATCCAGCGATGAAAATAAAGCAAATGAAGAAGTCACAAAAGAAAACCAAACAAAACCACCACCAATATTTGTGCCAGAAATTATTGATATAAACAAAATGATTAGGAAAATATCAAAGATAATCTCTAACTCCGACTTCAATTACAAATCAAGAAAAAACGACCAAGTTAAAATAATGGTAAAATCTATAGAGCCATACAGAAAGTTAGTTAAATATTTTGAATCCGAAAAAAATAGTTTTCACACATATCAAATCCGACAGGAACGTGAATACAGAGTCGTTATAAAAGGCATTCACCACAGTTATCCAATAGAAGATTTAAAAGCCATACTATTGTCATTAGGCCATAATGTAAGAAACGTTACAAATGTGAAAAGCCGCGATGATAGAAAACCTCTGTCAATGTTCTTTATTGATATAGATCCCAAACCCAACAATAAAGATATTTATAATATTGAACACATTGACAATGCTATTGTTAAAATCGAACCTCCTCATAAAACGTACGAGCTTGTGCAGTGTCATCGATGCCAAATGTATGGCCATACCAAAGCATATTGTAAGAGTCCATTCATTTGTGTCAAATGCGGTATAGGTCACCCTACAGCTGAATGCAAGAAAGATGCAAATACGCCCCCTAGATGTACTCACTGCCTAGGTAATCACACAGCTAATTACAGGAGATGCAGGATATATTCACAACTTTGGGATAAAAAATTCCAAAACAATACTTCAAATGGTAACAATCATCACCGAAATTTTGCAGTCAATCGTACTTCATTTGTTAAAGAGCCATACAATATTACAGACAACGTTTATGGTACCAGTGATAAGAAACAACAAACACCGCTTTATTCCGAAGTGTTACAAGGTAATGTCCCATCGAACACATTCATGTCCAAAATAGAAGCTATGATTACAAAACAATAGATCTCACAAATACATTAATTAGTATGATGTCAGTTTTAATAAAGAAATTATGCAGTTAAATACAAGAATTGCTATATGGAATGCCAACGGTCTTTCCAATCACAAAGAGGAAATTCAACTGTTTCTGAATACTCATTTAATTGACAATTGTCTGGTATCGGAAACTCATTTTACGTCCAGAAGTTTTTTCAAAATAAGAGGATATGATCTCATTTCTACAAACCACCCTGACAATAGAGCACACGCGGGCGCTGCAGTTCTGATAAAATCTACAATCCAATACGAAATAATTTAAGAATATTGTCATAACTTTATCCAAGCTGCCGGTGTCAAAATACGATGTGAAAATGAGGACATCTCTGTCTATGCAATATATTGCCCTCCAAGACACACCATTACATGCCCGCAATACTACCAGTTTTTCCAAAGACTGGGCTCCAAATTTCTTGTTGGAGCAGATTTTAATGCCCAACATCAATGGTGGGCATCAAGAGTTATGAACCCAAAAGGCAGGGAACAGTATAAATGCATACAGAAGTACAATTTTCCAGTTTTATCCACTGGGAATCCAACGTATTGGCCAAGTGATTCTGGCAAAATCCCAGATCTATTAGACTTCGCTGTATATAAGGTCATAAGAAGAAGAAGTTTGGATATTGTTGACAGTGATGACCTCAATTCTGACCATACCCCAGTCATACTAACATATTGTACAGTGCTACAATCAATTAAAACATCAATAAACCTTATAACGTCCAAGACCGACATAGCTTACTTAAGCCAATTGATCGAACAAAACCTTAACTTGACCGCATCAATCGACAAAATTGATGATCTAGATAATGCAGTCTAAACCCTTTCTAGAGTCATTCATGAAGCCGCTTACTTGTCGACACCAGAGTACAAGTGTTCTCGACAAAAGAAATTTATGTAATATTTCGGCTGAAATTAGGCACATTATTAGATATGAAAGGAGATTGAAAAGAGTATGGAAGTTAACAAGGAACCCAATAGATAAGCGAAATTTGAATCGCACATCGAAAGAGTTAACACAAAAATTAAAGGATTTTAAAAATAAAGAAATTGGTGATTTTTTGAGGAATCTAGACATTTCTGTTCCTAAAAATCATGAACACTGTCTTTGGAATGCTACCAAATATTTAAAACGCCCAACGAAGAGAAATACTCCTCTTAAGGATATTGACGGTTGTTGGTGTAGAAGCGATGAAAAGAAAGCAAATGCGTTTTGCAAATATCTTAAGACCACATTTCAGCCATTCTCGCTGAACAATGCAGATACCGTAGAACATGTTGAACATTTTTTGGACTCTCCATTGCAAATGGAACTTCCCATCAAACATATATCACCGAGGGAAGTTAAACATCTTAATAATAAGAAGTCTCCTGGCTACGACAAAATTGGTGCAAAAATAGTTAAAGTTCTTCCGAAAAAAGCTGTCATATTCCTTTGTAACATTTTCAACTCTATTCTTAGACTACAGCATTTCCCCATTCAATGGGAATGCGCGGAAATTATCATGGTACCGAAACCAAACAAACCAGAAAACCAAATCTCTTCGTATAGACCAATAAGTCTTTTGCCAATTTTCTCAAAAAATGTTGAGAGAATCCTACTAATAAGGTTACTGCCCATTTTAGAGACGAAAAACATAATTCCGGACTATCAATTTGGTTTTCGCCATAAGCACGGAACACCTGAACAGTGCCACCGCGTAGTGAATGTCATTAGGGATGCATTAGAGAAAAAACAATATTGTTCTGCAGTATTTCTAGATGTAAAGCAAGCATTCGATAAAGTCTGGCACAAAGGACTTCTTTACAAACTGAAAATGTTGCTTCCCGCAACTTTTTACATGATTTTGAAATCATATCTTTGTCAGCGTCATTTTTATGTAAAAGTTAACAATGACTTCTCCGGAATAGCTGCAATTTATGCTGGAGTACCTCAGGGAAGTGTGCTTGCTCCAGTACTTTACACCATCTTTACTTCCGATATGCCACTCAGTGATGAAATTTGTGTTAACATCCGATAAATGCCAGAACGTAACATCCGCAATTCTACAACAAGCTATTAAAAATATTGAGAGCTGGTTTAAGAAATGGAACATATAAATAAACACGGAAAAGTCCGTTCATGTTCAGTTTACTTTAAAAAAAGGAGATTGTCCCCCAATAACAATGAATGGAGAAATAATTCCCAGACAGGACAGTGTGAAATACCTAGGATTGCATCTTGAGAAACGTCTAAACTGGAAAACCCACATTAAAGCCAAACAAAAACAAATTAATATTAGAAAGATGCACTGGCACGCAAATCAGAACTGAGCTTAGAAAACAAACTCTTATTATATAAAACAATACTAAAACCAGTATGGACCTATGGAATTCAACTGTGGAGAACTGCCAATAACTCAAACTTAGAAATACTCCAAAGAATCCAATCAAAAACTCTTCGTATGATTACCAATGCACCCAGGTTCATAACCAATAAAAATATCCATCAAGATTTACACATGAAAACTATCGAAGAAGAAATTAGTAACATAAGTTCAAAATATCTTTACAGATTAACCCTAGGATAGGCGATAAGCTTTCGATCACTAAATTGACCTCTTGGTCTGGCCAGACCACATGACTATAATAGACAGATTTTTGGCTATAAACATACTGTATACCTAATCATGGGGTCTTAATTCATATGGAAATTGTTGATATGTGTTATACTTAGTCATTTAAAGCGAAACTGTATCTACATACTTCCAAAATAAGGTAAAAAGGTCACAAAAAATAATATACAAAAAAGGAAAAACATCCTCTTTTTTGATAAAATCAAATTTCATGTTTATTTTTCAAGAAGTAATTTCAAGTTCTTAACATAAGTATCAAATCAAATCAAAACAAAAATAAAGAGAAAAATAAAGAGAAAAACAAAGACAAAAGCAAAAACAAAACCAAACTTCTACCTTTCATGAGTAAACTCATAGCTGTGGTCTACTCAGACCAAGAGGTTAGTTTAGTGGTAATTTTTTTCCAACGGGAATTTCTCCCCATTAGCTTGCAATTTTCGAGTCAAAATTTAATTCGTCCGATTCAGCATACTTCCCTTATAGATATCAACACCCTCAATTTTTTTATTTTTGCCATTAAAAAAAATTATAAGCGCTCAAAGTCAAAATTGGTCTGGCCAGACCAAGTAGTCTATCCTAGGGTTAAGCAAACACGTAAACCCTTTAGCAATTGTCTTATTAGATCAAACCGACGAAGTCACGTGACTCGAACGCTACCACATACTAGACTTGGCTTTTAGAAAATAATGATTTGCTATATAACATAATTTATTCTAAGAATAATCTGTATATATATAAATATGTAAATAGTTTACATAACAATTTTGGAAAAGTGTCCAAAGTAGGTTAAGATTTTTATTTCTTTTATAAAATTTACTTATTGTTGCATAACAGATTGTAAATAAAGATTGATTAAAAAATAATATAATAAGGGAAAGGATGTGTTCATTTCGGTTCGCTTTGTTTAGAAAAAAAAAAAATTTTTAAATATTCAATACAATCTAACTATAAAAAAATATTACAAGCATTTAAAATGTGCATTGATAGCAGATCGACCCAACTGCAATTATGTTCTTGCCAATGTTTTCACTTTCCTAAAAGTGATTTCTAATGTGACTAGTTGCAGCCTGTGTCGGTTTTTGCTAAGCGATTCCTTTTTTCATTGTCTGTTCTTGCATCTATTTTCGATTCTTTTGATTTTCTTTCTTCTTTGTCCATGTTTCTTCTTTGTAATGTTTTAAATACTGAAGTTCTGTCGGATAAATACCAGATTTATCGTCGTGATAGGTTACATAAATTAGCAGGCGGTGTTCTCATTGCAGTCAATACTGATTTGTCGTCTAAGTTAATTGATGTTGAGTTAATTGATATGGTCGAGTTTATTCGTGTTAAAATTTCCATATCTAATACTTCAGTATTTGTTACGTGGTCCTATATCCCTCCAAATTCCTGCTCTGATCTATACATGCATCACTTCAATGCATTAAAAATGATAGTTGATGCTTTGGGATCTTCCGACTCTGTGGTTATCTTGGGAGATTTCAACCTGCCTAATGTTAGTTGGAACTTTTCCCTAGAATCGAAGTCATTTCTTCCTTCATCCAATAATCTTTGGGTTGATCAATTGCTTGAAAATATGTCTGATTTGGGTATTTTTCAAATAAAAAACATTCCCAATGCTAATCTTAGATTTCTATACTATATATTTGTGGATAATACTGATTCTTTCTCCATACATCGTACTGACCCGATTTATTATCCCGAAGATACGTATCATCCCACTTTGATGATAATTTGCGATTATTCAATGTCACCTTCTGTGAGCAATACAGATTTAAATACTGAAAAAGTTTTTTGTTTCCGGAAAACAGATTATTATAAATTAAATGCTCTTTTGTCAGATATAAATTGGTTTGAAATTGTAGATCTGAGTAATATATCTATGTATAGCATTTATTTTCTGTTGCAGAGTTTCTATAAATTTTTGAATAACTTCCTAAGACATTGTGTTCCTCTTGTAAATCCCCGAAGAAAGGGTAATTCTCCTCCATGGAATACTAAAGAGTTGTCTGGCTTAAAAAACCGTAAATCATGATTGTTTAAAAAGTATAAACGCCCGGGATTACTGTCTGATTATGCTCAGTATGTCGCCATGCTTATATCCATTTAACTAAATGGTGTTACAAGTCCTATCTCGATAAATTAAAAACAAATTTTAAAGTAAACCCTAAATGTTTTTAAGATTTTGTTAATAAAAAGAGGAAATCAAATGCATTTCCTACTACTTTGTACTACCATGATTCATTCCCCTCAAATGGAGCAATAATTGCTAACATGTTTGCTGACTTTTTTCAATCCACTTACTCTGCTCCAAATAACAACATTCCTGATTAGACATACTTGATTAATGGTAAATTATTCGCGAACTTACCTTTGTTTCAAACCGGAAATGTATGTGAGCCAATGTTAAAATTAAAGCCTTCGTTCAGTCCTGGTCCGGATTGAATTCCTATCTGTATTTTAAAAAATTTAGCTGATTGCACTAATTTTCAACTTTCTCTTGAGCTCTGGCACTTCCCTCATGTTTGGAAGCAATCGTTTATTATTCCTCTTTACAAAAATGGTGGAAAATCTAACGTCACCAACTATCGCGGCATTGCTAAACCTAGTGCTATTCCGAAACTAATGGAGAAATTAATTACTGAATATCTTTCCTAGCAGATTTTACCGCTAATGTCTCCCGGACAACATGGATTCTTAAAGGGCAGGTCCACTGTAACAAATCTACTCGAATTTACTACTCACGTCGTTGATGCGTTTGTGCATCGTAAACAAACTGACGTTGTCTACACAGATTTTAGTAAAGCATTTGATCGTGTGAATCATAGAATTCTTATGATGAAATTGAACCGTACGGGTTTTCCAAAAACATTGTTAAACTTCATTCTCTCTTATATTTCTTCGCGTGAGCAACGTGTCTTATTTGGGCACGTCATATCGACCCATATTTGTTACTTCGGGAGTGCCACAAGGAAGTAATCTGGGCCGGTTACTATTCTCAATTTTTATGAATGACCTTCCAGAAATTTTGAATAAGTGTACAATTTTAATGTATGCTGACGATGTCAAACTGTTTTATAGTTATGATAAAAATTAAAATTGTAATGCACTTCAACCTGACCTCGATCGTTTTTGTGAATGGTGTCGGTTAAATAAGATGGATTTGAATTTGAATAACTGTAAATGTAAGTCGTTCTATAGAAGTAAATTTATAAATAATGAATATTTATTTGGAAAATTTTGTCATTGTCAGAGTAAACACTTTTTTGGATCTTGGTGTTCTTATGGATAAGAAACTTAATTTTGTTAACCATATAAATATGATCATAAATAAGGGACGATCAATTCTCGGATTTATTAAAAGATGGTCCAAAGAATTCTCGGACCCATATATAACGAAGCAACTGTACACTTTTCTTGTTCGACCTGTTATGGAATACGCCTCTGTTGTATGGAGTCCATACTATCGAACTCATTCTGATAAAATAGAAACAGTCCAGAAACAATTTCTTTTGTTCTGTTTGCGTGGTCTGGGATGGATCTCAAATTTGGTGCTCCCTCGATATGAACATCGCCTCAAACTGATTAGTCTCCCTACTTTGTCTAGTCGAAGAACTATGCTAGATGTAGTATTTGTATTTAATCTTATCAATGGAGAAACTGATTCTCAATTTGTATTGTCTAATCTGAAGTTTTTTGTTCCACAAAGATCGTCTCGCAATATTCGTGCTCTTAGACCAACCCATTGTAAATCAAATAATGCAAATTTTTATCCATTAAACCGAATTTGTGGTGAATTTAATTTGTATTATGAACACACTGATTTTCAAAAGGGTGTTGTAGAATTAAAACATACTATTCTAGAATTAACTAATGTTTAGTCTTAGTAGTAGTAGAGTATCTTTTAAGTATTTAACGTTTAACGTTTTGATTTAATTTTATATACTGGCTGAAGATAATTAGTTGTAGCCAGTTGAATGTGAAACTAAACAATATCATAGTATAACACCAATTCCGCCAGGCACGGTGCATGATGAGTACATGATCCCTACGTTATGGGGATGTGCCCTCTCGGTCGGGCGGGCGGGATACTTATTGTGGAGGCGGGGTTTCCATTCGTTAAGAAAAAAAACCGTTTCTTTTACTTTAGCATTTTTTTTTTGTTTGTTCAGCTTTAATCCATAATGGGTCTGTTATTACAAAGGACTTCTTCGCATTTAGAGGTTTGACACCCTTGCGCTCTGGTATTATTTGGAAATCCAAATAATTATCCATTTATATTTGTGTCTTCATTGGAGTTTTATGACTTAGCGTCATTGATTGCAATTTCAGCTGGAATCCTTTCCTTCTAATCTTTATATATAACTCTTACGTGACTGACTGACTGATTCATCACTGTCCTGTCCAAACGGCTGACGAATCATGAAATTTTGGGAGTATGCAGCCCTTGCATCCTAGACATCAGCACGGATTTTTGGAAATACGGATTGGAAGGGGATAACAATGGGGAAAAACGGCAAAATGTGTCCCAAAAATACAAGATAGTCAAATATTATGATTTTTGTTGGAACATTTGTCTACGACTACGATTGGCCAGAACAGTTGGAAATGAGTTAGATATGAGCCAAGACGGGATAAACCAGTGAAAAAGTTGCAGTCGGGTAAACCGACTTATATATACCATCACCCTCAGTAAAAAAATATAAGTTTCATATTCCATAATAGCAACATCAAAATACCGAATGTTATAGAAAAATATTGTATTACACGTTTTTACAAAACGGGCGGAATATAAAGCCGAGTTTTTACTAGAAAATTGTATATAGCTAAAGCTTTACTAAATGTAGAATTTTGGAAAGATTCGTTGACCGAAATTATATAATTACTAGATTTCTACATGATCGCGTTTGGCATATTGATATTATTACACGATTTCTAAGATAGGCGGGATGGCTCATTTGTACGGGAGGTATCAGAAGGGGAGTTACCAGACTTCCAAGATTTTGTCCAAAACTTTGTGTAGCTATAGATTTACTAAATACAAAGTGTGGGCAAGATCGCGTTGATCATATTTGTGTTATTACACGATTTCTAAGGTAGGCGGTATGGTACATTTGTATGACAGGTACCAGAAGGTGAGTTGCCAGACTTCCAAGTTTTTGCCCGAAACTTTGTGCAGTTGTACTTTTACCAAATACGGAATTTGGCCAAGATCGAACATGCGCGTGTTGATATTATTACACGATTACTAAAGTGGACGAAATAGCAGATTTGTATGGGAGGTACCCGAAGGGGTGTGGCCATATAGCCCATATGCAATCCCATAAGCAGTTTTGGGAAAATATTAAGCCATGCCAAATTTCAGAGTCATTGCTTAACTCTTTCGAAAGTTATCGTGCGTAACAGCAGGACAGACGGACGGACAGACGGACATGGCTCAAACGATTCAGAAAGTCATGAATCGAATTTGGTTCAAAGACACCTGGGGTCTAATGTGAATATTTCGAGGTGTTACACTTTTGGGTCGTATCAAATGATATATACCCTCCTACCCGTAGGGTGAGGGTATAAAAAGGGACGAAAATGAGGAAAATACTTGAAGATTTTTTATTGGAACGTTAGTGTGGCAACAAACAACACTTGGTCTTTTGTGCATTAAAATCTACTCTGTTCATTTGGCCCCACTCACAAATCGTCGCCAAATCGCGGTTAAGTGTGTTATTCATCGTTCGCCTTTTGTCCTCTATCTCCGAGAGACTTGGCCGATGATCAAATTGGAGTAGATTGGGTTCACAGTCTGCCCCAACAGGTCGTCAATGAAAATAAGAAATAGAGAAGGAGAGAGGACAGAACTATGTGGTACTCCAGCGGCCAGCCTATGCTCGTCTATAACAACTCGTATAGAGCGATCACAGAGAAAATATGATATGAATCGAGAGAAGGTATTCTCGACACCAAATCCAAACATTTTAATATGAGTGCTCCGTGCTTTCACCAAGGCGGTGAATAGATCGACTCCATCGTTCCGAAAGGAACGCCATCAGGTCTCCAGTAGATCGATTTCTACGGAAGCCATACTGTCGATCATTGAGAAGGCCGTTAGACTCTAAATACCTAACAAGATGGTGGTTAACCATACTCTACATGACCTTCGAGCGCGGAACATACTGTAATTGGATGATAATTAGCAGGATTTGTAGCCTCACCTTTCTTGGGGATCGGAAAGTTCAATTTTTGGTGTTTTTGAGAATTTTGCACAAACTCTAGTTAAATTGTCGGCATCGTACTCAAATCTTTCTAACAAGAGGTGTTATTTTGAATCACCCGCTATTTCGGTAGCTGTCACTTTTGAAGCCGACCAATCATGAACAACGTCGTGGCTTTGCTGAATAGATTCTTGAAATGCATGAAAACGAAAAATCATCTTGATAATCAGGTTGGATGATTAATGATTTTTCGTGGTCAGAGTTGGATGACATTGATCTAAACAACGTTTACTTTCAACAAGACGGCGCTACGTGCCACAAAAGCAACGAAACCATTCATATTTTACGGGAAAAGTTTCCTGACCGTATTTTCACTAGAAGAGTATGGTATTCCTTGTCGTAATTGAAACACGCGGTTTTACATTTTATGGCTTTATTCACCAAGTACAACTTAAGAACTAACTTTAAAGTAAAACGATGACAAGTGAACTGTCACATCGTGTTGCCAGATAGTTATGATCTAGAAAGTGGGATATAACAGTCTTCCACGCTTAAATAACAATCTTATATTCATTAACTTCAATTCTATATAAGAAGTAACATTGAAAATTTAAAAGTATATAAGTATATGTGAGCATTAAATTATTTCGATGAGTAATTACTCTACTACGTAGTCTCGTAAGTACGTTGGTCTATTGCGTAGCCTGCCAGATCTGCGAACTATTCGCTGTTGAGGCTCTTGATCAGGTTCTTGACTTTCCAGACCAGGTAAATGAGCAGTCGGCAAATCAGCTTCGTGAATTTCCGGATCATGCTGGTTTTGAGGAGTAGATGATTCGAAGATGAAATGTGAATAATCTTTGTCTTCTTGACTTGAAGACTGATTTTCAGTATCTGGCGCAAAATGAACATTCCGTGGTTGAACTCTAGTAGCTTTCAATTGGTCGATATGCCGTTTCAGTGTATAGCCATCATCGAGTTTTACCAGGAAATGAAGTTCGCCAAATTTACGTAGAACAGTACCAGTCTTCCATACTGTCTTGTTATTTCGCATGTGTATAACCTGAACTCTCTCTCCCACGCTTATTCGACGCACGCCTGGAATAGGAGTTGTTGGTTTGAATTTGAGTGTGGGTTTCAATGCATCAAGGCGGATTCTAATGCGTCTATTGAAGTAAAGTTCTGCTGGACTTTTTCCACAGTTTAGAGGGGTCGCTCGATATATTTGCAAAATTTCGTTTACCTTTTTTTGTAGAGATCCTGGTTCTGCCAACATAGCTTTCAATTTACGCTTGATGGTTTGCACATACCGTTCTGCTAACCCATTTGTGCTAGGATGTCCAGGCTATTAATTTTTGGAAAATTCCGTTTGCAGTGCAATATATTTTGAAATGATCGCTAGTAAAAATGGTCGCATTATCGGATACCATTACTGACGCAAAACCATGAGTAGCGAATATGTCAGAGAGAAGATTTATTGAATTTTGCGTTGTAGCAGTATCACGTAGTATCCGGACTTCTGCCCATCTGGATTTTGCATCAACGATAATTAGGAAAAAATTATCCAGGAATGGGCCTGCGTAATCGATGTGAATTCTTTCCCAGTTTTCGGCTGGTACCTCCCATTGGTGTAATGGGGCTTTTGCCGGTTTCTATTGAACGAGTACACAAGATTCACATGACCTTACCATTCTCTCGATATCACGATATTGTTTCGATTCCTTTCCAGAAACAATATCGTCTTGCAAGTTGTTTCATTTTTGTAATGCCAGGATGAGTATGGTGAAGTTCCTGCAAAATTTTCGGCTGAAGACTTCTCGGAATTAAAACTCGTTGACCCTTGAATACTATGCCATTATTAAGAGTATGTATATATTACTTCTTTTTCGTCACTATTGAGTAAATTTGACATAAGTTTGGAAAGATCTGGATCTTTAGCTGTTT
Source organism: Hydrotaea cyrtoneurina (assembly GCA_958296145.1). Lineage (NCBI taxonomy): Eukaryota > Metazoa > Arthropoda > Insecta > Diptera > Muscidae > Hydrotaea > Hydrotaea cyrtoneurina. The sequence continues at coordinate 73,902,518 of OY282512.1, read as the reverse complement.
CTGACGCTAATACCTCAGCATTTATGTATTCATTTGAAATTTCGAAAATTGATAAAATGTATAATTCATTTACCTCATCGTTGATGTATTTGTCTGTAGATGGCTTTTCCGATAACTGTGTTGCACGCAGGGTTGCAAACCGTTCCAAAAAACGGGTTGGTTCGGTTCAATGGTTCGAACCACATGGATGAAACTTGAACCGGTTACTTATTGTTCACAATAAGTAAAAAAGTTTAAAATAAGGCAAGATGTTGCTGTTTAGGTGCAGTCCTAAAACAGTGTATGGATTCACACTATTGATTTTTGACATGAACTATAATTTTTTTTCACAAAAGGGTTTATAGCGAATTTTTATTATACAATGAACCGAACCGAACCATTTTTTTTGCGGTTTTCGGTGCGGTTCTAACTAAATGAAAAAAAATCGGTTCGGTTCATGGTTCGGTTCAAAATCGAAAAAATCGCGGTGGTTCGGTTCAGAAACGGTTCGGTTCAGAACAGGTTTGCAACCCTGGTTGCACGAGATAAACAGTCAACATTTGTATGATCCGATCCCTTTTTGTAGATTATTTCATAGTTGAATCCTGACAGAAATTCGGCATACCGCAATAACCTGGCTGATGTCATTGCCGGCATCTTGTTGTGTTGATGGAATATGCGAGTCAATGGGCGGTTATCGGTTACAAGTTGAAACTTCCTGCCATAAAGGTACATGAAAAAATTATCGATGGTGAAGATAATGGCTAATGCCTTACGATCTAATTGACTGTAATTTCTTTCTGCTGACGTCAATGATCTGGAGGCAAATGCTACTGGACGTTCGAAACCATTTACCATATGCGACAGCACTCCTGCTATTCCTGTAGGACTTGCATCGCACGCTACAATTACAGGAAGTTGTGGGTCAAATGGCATCAAAACGTTATCACTGGAGATAATATCTTTGAGTTTTAAAAATGCAGCTTCACAATTTGCAGACCAATAAAATTTTGTGTTTTTTTGAAGTAGCTGACGTAGTGGAAATGTGATCGATGACAAATTCGGCATAAATCTGGAGTAGTACGTTATCATGCCTAAAAATCTCCTAACATCGTCAGTTGTAGATGGGGGTGGCATGTTGACAATTGCTTGAATTTTAGTTGGTGATTTTGAAATTTTGTTGTATTGAATAATATGTCCAAGATATTCGATCTGCGTTTGAAAAAATGAGCATTTTCTTTGGTTAAGGTGTAAATCATGTTCCTTGAGTCTTTGGAGACATTCAATTAAATTATTTCTACATTCTGCTTCAGTTTCTCTATGAACGATGATATCATCGAAATACGACATGGTGTTCTTCAAACCAGATAATATCTGTTCGATGATTCGATTGAATTCCGACGGTGCAGTCTTTATACCAAATGAAAGTCGATTAACCCAGTATGTGCCTCTATGGGTAGATATAGTTTGAATTACACTGGACTCTTGACTCACTCGAAGATGTAGATATCTATCTATCTATCTATCTTCTTCTATATATATAAAAATGGATGTGTGTATGTATGTAACGTATGGACTCGAAAACGGCTAGACCGATTTTGATGAAATTTTCAGGGAATCTTCCGAATAACCCCGCGAGTAACATAGGCTACACATTGTTTGGATTTATCTACATTTAGGGGGTGAAAATGGCAAAAGGGATAAAAACTCCCCTTTCCTATATAAATATGTGTAATACAACACTAATGTTTGCTTAGGGCCAGCAACGCGGACCGGGTCAGCTAGTGCTTTATAAAGGTCGAGACGACAAAAGTACGTTGACCCTTTGAGGTTGTTTAAAATTTCCTCAATGCGTTGGGTAATTTGCCGAAACGAGCTGTGGATTTACCCCAACTTTATAATCGACGCAGAGTCATACCCCACCGTCGGCTTTGGGAATAATAACAAGTGAAATAATACCAGACGCTTCCAAATCGTTAAGCTCTTTTTCAACACGTTCTCGGAGAGCATATGGAACTTCTCGTTCTTTGTAAAAAACGGGTTTGGCATTCTCGCGTAGTTGGAGGGTCACTTCGAAATTTGGTACACAACCGACTTTCTCTGTAAAAACTTTGTGAAAATTATTAGTTATATCGGTAATGGAATGCAATTGAATGTATTTTGCTGATTCGCTGGTTGTCAATTTGATGGAGTTCGATGTGTAAATGTCTGATCCAGACTCGTCCCAAAAGAGCATCATATTCGTCGGGCACAATGTACATCTCTTCAACTGATCGACGATTGTTGTATTTAACTTCAACCCTAACCTTACCATCTGGAATGACGATATTTTTGGTGTACGATCGAAATGCGATTGACGAGGGTTAAAGTTTTTCATTGATGTTGAGTTGATTGTATTTGTTTCTTGGAATTAAGGTAAAACCAACACCGGAGTCGACTTCAAATTTTTGTGGGCGTCCATTTATTTGAACGGTTATGTAATACTTGCCTACATCTTTTCCGCTGTAATATTGGTTTGAGTAAATATCAACAATTTGATTAATTCCATACATCTGGTGTATTGAATCCTCATAATCATCATTTTTAGAAATTGAATTGTTGTTTGTAGAGTTCATTAATGTTTTGAGGCATACTTGTTGAACATGGCCTGTTTTGCCACATGCTTTACAGTTGAGGTTATGTGGGTTAGTGCGACACTCCATCGTTTTGTGGTTGTCTTTTCCACACCGTATACACAGATGATCAATTCCCAATTGGCTGAAATTTATCTTTGATTTTGAACGCATCTGGTTTCTTGATGATGAGCGGTTTCTTGACCGATTCCTGCGATGGTTTGTGCTTTTAGGCCTGGGCTAGATTTTATTGACATCACTCGTACTGTTTGGTTGTTTTGAATTGAGTTCGCGGCTGTCAATTCTTGATACTTCTAAAGACAATGCCTTTTGCACATTTTTTTCAAAATCTGATTCCTCAGATTGAAGTAATTGTTCTCGGATAGTATTATCCTTGATCCCTCTAATGAATTGAGCTCGAAGGAATATATTGGAAATGTCAACACTGCAGGCACACGGCGACACAAATGTTGACAAAAATCGATGCTGGATTACCAATATATTTTTTTTGGACATAGATGCGTTTCGAGTTTAGCCACCAATTCATCGTATTCCACCTCAGTTATATTCTTGGGGGCAACCAATGATACTAACAGCCGGAAATGTGCCGATCCAATAGAATTAACCAGCATTTGCTGACACAAGGTTTTATTTGAAAATATACCCTTCATTGTTAGGTAATTTTCAAACCTCTGGCGATACAATTTGAAGTTTTCCTTCTTTTCATCGAAATTCTCGAATGGCGGCAGCAGCACTTGTAATGGCGATGCACTTTGTTGTTGTTGCTGTGTTTGTTGAAGATTAGCAGTCGCGGTTATTTGAGCCACTAAATCACTTTGCGTTTTGTTGAAAACATCTAACAATTGTTTAAATTGTTCGGCATCCATTGCTGTATTTGGTTATTTTGTATATATTTCTCGAAATCTAAAGCTTCACCTCGTCGCCAATTATTGTATTCCTCTTTTGTCGTAATTGAAACACGCGGTTTTACATTTTATGGCTTTATTCCCCAAGTACAACTTAAGAACTAACTTTAAAGTAAAACGATGACAAGTGAACTGTCACATCGTGTTGCCAGATAGTTATGATCTAGAAAGTGGGATATAACAAAGAGGTGATCACAATTGGCCACCGAGATCTTGTGATTTTAAAACCCAGCGACTTCTTCCTTTGGTGCTATGTGAAAGACAACATCTACGCCAACAGCCCAGTGTCGATTCAAGAACGAGAACTAGTGGCTATTGGTTTGAGAAACATAACAGGATATGGACCTGTAAGCTTGGTCGTTGTGGCATACCTTCCTCTTTAAACATGAAGTAAACATCCGATCATTTATCTCAAAAAATTTAATTCTTCTTTGAATTCTAAAAAAGACAATAGTGAAATATAGTTTTATTAACAAAGGTTAGGTTAGGTTAGGAAGGGTGGTACATCCTGAGATGCACCTCCACTCGGAGACCCATAGGGTCCATTGTGAATCACTTCTATTGACAGCGTAGAAAGAATATAGGAAAGAGAGAAAAACATGTGAGAGTCCATGGTGTAATATTAATGTAAGTCTGTTAGTCCATCGAGTACCCGCATCCCCCGTCATTCAACCATTCAATACCCCTTATATAACTAATAATGTTTTCAACACCTGTCTTCGAAATGTCCCCTAGTTCAGCAAAAAATCTATGCCCTAGACATTTTTGTCTATGGCGTTGCAAACTTGGACAATGACAAAGGATGTGTTCTATTGTCTCCAATTCGTCCTCATCCTCGCACATCCTGCAAAAGTCTGGAGATCTACTGTCCCATCTGCTGGTCATAGCCCTAACTGAGCAGTGTCCTGTAATGACTCCTATTGCAATTCTGAGACTTCTTCTATCCAGCCCCATCAGTACATTTGTTCTCGCTATATCTAACCTAGGCCACAAAACCTTCGATTTAGTGCAACCCACTCTTGTTTCCCAATTGGAAAGAGTTCTTGTTAGGATATGATTCTTCTGTTTTTTGAAAAAGTAGCTGATTGGCGGTTTAACCGATCTGTCCGCTTCCTCAATATGTAAAGCAGAGCCCGTTCGAGCCAGCTCATCCGCGATTTCATTTCCTTCAATGTCACAGTGCCCTGGCACCCAGCATAAGCCTACGTAAGTCCCTTAGAAGTAGGCTTAGCACCTGCCTACAGTCATTAACTACCCTAGACGAAACCTGATGGCTTGTTATGGCCCTCAGTGCTGCCTGACTGTCAACGTAGAAAGTAATGTTGTCTCCTTTCGGTATTATGCTACCGGAAATTTCCTCCGCAGCTCGTAATACCGCCAAAATTTCAGCTTGGAAGACACTACATTCATCCGGTAGTCTGAATGATTTCCTAATGTCCGCCTTTTCTATGTAGACACCAGCTCCCGTGCCTATTTCCATTTTAGACCCATCAGTGAAGACTGCCCAACCCTCGTGCAAGTTGCGGACTCCTACCCACAAATCCCTTTCAGGAATTTCTAGCCCGGGCAGGGTCAGAAATTCTGTTTTCTTAATTATGTAGTCCGATTGCTCATCTGGAATCCTGGACTGACCTTGAAGACAGAACTCTGACAGTAGTCTCGAATGACCTGTTCTTGTATGTCTGAGCAGCGATGACTCTTTAAGTCGAAAGATGCTTCTGGCTGCCTCACCCACTATAAAGTCCTTAAGGGGGAGAAGGTGTAGAATAATGTCTAATGCAGCCTGTGGTGTACTTCTGATGGCCCCCGTTATTCCTAAAGCCGCACACCTCTGTACCTTTTTTAGTTCTTTGTAGTAACTGTCTACCCTTGTTGCCTCCCACCACACTGTACAGCCATATGTAAGAACCGGTCTTACTACCGCCGTGTAGATCCATTTCACTACCCTCGGCCGAAGTCCCCAGTTCTTACCTATGGAGTTCCTGCATGCGTAGTAGGCATTAAGTCCCTTTCTGAGTCTTTCTTTTGTATTTCTTTTCCAGGAAAGTTTACTGTCCAGAAATAACCCTAGGTATTTAGCTTCCATAGCTAGTTTGAGCTCCACTCCATCCAGCCACGGTAGTCTAAATTTCTCTATCTTATACCTTCTGGTAAAGAGAACCAGTTCCGTCTTGTTTGGGTTCACTCCCAAACCCTTACTTTTTGCCCACGACGATAGCTCTTCCAGTGCCGAATTCATGACCTTACTGATGGTCGGGAGAAATTTCCAGGATACCAGTATTACCACGTCATCAGCATAAGCTACAATCTTCCTTCCTCTTAGCTCGAATTCCCTGAGAATAGTATTCACCGCTAGAAGCCACAGAAGTGGTGATAGGACTCCCCCTTGTGGTGTTCCCCTGGTGGCTAGCTTCCTAGAATTCCCTGAGCCTAGGCTGGAATTGATAATTCTGCTGCCCAGCATATTATCTATCCAGCTGACCAGGAAGTTTGGTACAAGGAGTTCCTCTAAAGATTCCTTGATAGCTCTTCTTTCGATATTGTTGAAAGCTCCCTCTATATCTAAGAAAGCTGCGAGCGTGTATTCCTTGCTAGCCAGGTTTCTTTCTATACAACCCACAACTTCATGAAGTGCACTCTCAACAGATTTACCCTTGAGGTAGGCATGTTGAGCGCCACTTATTAAGCGCGTATCAATTGTGTTCCTAATATACAGATCTACCAGTCGTTCCAGTGTTTTCAATAGAAAAGACGATAGACTGATAGGCCTGAAATCCTTGGGAGTAACGTGGCTAGCCTTGCCGGCCTTCGGTATGAAAACCACCCTAACTTCCCTCCACGTTTTTGGTACATACCCGATCAGTAGGCACTCACTATAGATATCAATTAAAATTGATAGCACTATTTTTGGACAGTGCTGCAGCAATGCAGGGAAGATGCCATCTGGCCCTGCTGATTTGTACGGTTTGAAGGTACTAATTGCCCATGCTAATCTGTCCAATGAAACTATATCTCTAATTATATGCTTCTCTAGCTGCGTGGTGGATACCAAGATGCTGGTCCGGTCCGTGACCTCATCCCCTGTATCACAACACCCTGGAAAGTGAGTTTCCATAAGTAAAGACAGTGTCTCAGAGCTGGACTCTGTCCATGTACCATCAGATTTCTGAATATATCCAGGTACCTTAGGGTCTTTGGATAAAATTCGCCTGAATTTGGATGTTTCATTGACAGAATCGATGGCCTCTACAAATGTGGTCCATGAGGTCCGTTTAGCCCTTTTGAGCTCTACCTTATATTTATTGAAGCTTACTTTGTATTTCTCCCAGTCTTCGGAGTTTTTGGTCTGATGTGCCCTGTTGTATAACCTCCTAGTGGTTTTTCTCAGATCTCTAAGATCATTATTCCACCAATTTGGTTGTTTTCTTTTGCCAGGGAATATTGTCGGACACGCCCTATCATAACATTCCCTCATGCTTGAAGTAAGCTCTTCAACTTGTGTTTCTAGTTGTTTGTCCACTTCCAGGAACATATCTCCTCCCCGAGATGTGTTCGTCAACCTGGACTCTAAGTTCGCACTAAATTCAACCCAATTAGTTCGTCTCGGATTCTTGTATGGATCCCTCGCACTACTAGTGAAGTTTAGATTGAAGATTATCCTTTTATGGTCTGAAAAGGAACAGACCGGGGACACCCTCCACTTTTCCGCTATGTGACTCTTGCTGTTGGTCAGTGTTAGATCTATAATCGTCTCTCTGTCCCTAGTCTGAAACGTCGGCGTGCTGCCCCTGTTACAGATCGTAAGGTCGTAGTTTATTATAAAATCAAAAACTGACTCACCTCTTTTATTGATGTCCCTGCTTCCCCATTGACTATGATATGCATTGGCGTCACAACCCAGTACCAGGTCCAAATTCATCCTTTTGGCGTACTCCGTGACTCTTCTTACATCCGGGCCAGGTGGGTCGGCAGCTTCATACGGTAGATAAGCTGAGGCCAACAGTAACTTAGATTTACCGTGAACCTCCCTGCTTACTACCGTGATGTCACCAGAGCTAAAATTGTGAGACATAATTAGATTAAGCTCGTTTTTAGCTACAATACAGGTCCTAACCTTTTCGTCCCCGGAAGAAGCGAAAAGGGTAAAACCATTGGCACTAAGTCCGCATACCTTGTTTTTATTTATCCAAGGCTCCTGGACCAGCGCCACGTCGGTGTTGGATTCAGTGAGGAATGTTATGAGGTCGGCCGAGGCTGCTTCACAATGATGCAGGGCTATTTGCACCACTCGCAGCCTCGTAGGTCCTTTCAGGTTTCGGCATCCTAAACCTGATGGTACCTAAACCGAAGTTCATAACACCCTCACCGAGTCTCAATCGCGCAAGAGATTTCAGATCCACAGCGAATCTGAAATCCCTTCCCTGGTTCCCATTACAAGCCATTGAAGCTATCAGCTTCCATTGACTCGTAAGTAGATCCTCGTTTTGCTTCTCCAATACAGACAGTATGGTTTCCACCGGCCTTATCGGTGGTGGAATCCATAGTGTCACCATTGAACGAAGCGGGAGGCAAGAGGACGGAATTACCTCAAGTTTTGCTCCTGGCCAGAGTTCGCTAAGACCTTTAACTGTTTCGGTGAGAAATCTAGCCGACTTCTCATTTCCACAGTTGACGATCTTAACTCCCTTTGACCAGTCTGCACCCTTAAAGGAAATTTGGTTTTACTCGCCCTTGAAGACTGCAATGCGGTCGATCAGCATTCCCTCAATAAGCTGCCAGCGATCGACACTGATCTTACCATCCTGATCAGATCGATCGATTGACGGTGGTCTATCCGACCACTGCTGCTCGACTGCTTTGCCTTCTTGCTTTTTGAGGAAGGTTCGTCGCCAGACCTTGCCCTCTTGGCTGTGACCCCTCTAGCCGAGAGACCGCCCCTAGAGCTGCATGGCTTCTCCCCTTCCTTCGTGCTTGTGGGTGGTACTTTCGCACCACTGACATTCCTTGAAGTTGTTGACTCTTCTGGAGCTGGGTCCGTTGTCCTATCCGGAGTGGGGACAGCACCAGAAGCGCCAACAACATCATTTTTAACAGCCTTTACAGGGCCAGCAGTCGCATCCTTAACTCCAGGAGTTTTCCTGGATGCGTCTGCTGGTCCAGTACCGACTGTTTCGGGAGAGTCAGCCTTCAGGAGGTCCTTGGTGGTGCCGTAAATTTTTTCAAATTTCCGGACATCCCTCCGGTGCTTCCTGATAAGCTGCCTCTCCCTAACGGTAATTGATGAGGGATCCCGCTGACCTATCTTTTTGAGAAAGATCAGCGACTTCCTCGTACCGTTCCTCGCCTTCTCCTCCTTAGTTCGGCCTTCGGTCGCTTCTTCCATGGGCATGGGCTTTCCAGTGATTGCGCCTTGTGACGATCTGGAGATGTCTAAACCAGACATCTCCCCTGATCTGTCTGTAGGCGCGGTACCTTCCGCATCCATACCCGGTGAATCCACGGCCTGTTTCCGAACTACTTTGCTCCTTTCAGAGCCAGTTGGGAGACCTTCGCTAGGCGTTGCGGGACCCATCCGTTTCTCCGAGTCGTCAGAGTCTGGAGAAGATCCCCCTACTCTCTGACCAGGGCCATGAATCATGGTGACATCATGTTCACCCTCATCAGAGAGCAGGGCGAGCTCCACCAGTCTATTGACGGCGTCATCGGTATCCGCGAATGAGTCCCTAGACAGCCCCTGAAGCTCTTCCAACTCGTCGAAGTCAATTCTTATCAGTCTGTCCTGTTCGAAAAGTCGTTCGTTTAGTTCGTCCAGTTCACTGTCCAGACCACAGTTACCTCCCTGATCGGTGTGACCCACTCTGTCTGGTAGTCCCGTCCTCGCAGCATCCTCACTAACGCCGGAGCTGCCTCTTTTATTATTATTACATATATGTCAATTGGCCGGATGCGAGGGCATAAGTTACTGACCTCCCATAGGACTCATGACAAGCGTGAGTAACTCTTGGTTGTGTATCTTTTTATAGCATTAGGCTTCTACATGGACCAGACCAGTTAAGTGATTTAAAGTCCTTGCGTAAGCCTAAAAACCACAAGAAGCACTTAAGCCCTCGCATCGCGTCAAGATGGTTACTCTCGTCAAGATGGTTACTCACTTTTTACACAATTATGTTTTGAATTTATATTTTTCTTTGCAAGGTTCGAATGAACATGAAAAAGATCCTAACCGGGATGTTGGACTTGTTGGGTACTCAAAGACGTAGTCTTGGGAGAAGACTGTAGACTAGAACTATATATATATACCAATAATTGGAGTTTTAAGTATTGTAAAAGGGTACTGGAAATACAAATATAACAATATTATAATCTATATAATTAAACATGAATTAACGCATGTTTGTTACTTAATAACTCCAGAGAAGCTGGACCTATTCAATGTTGTATTCCAGTACAAGGTTTGTATGAAATACAATTTCGACAAAACCCATCGGTTTACCCGACTGCAACTTTTTTTCATTTCTGAATGACGTTTCAAGGAGAAAAGTGGGAAAGTGGAGAACTTAGAAAAAAATGAAATTTATCAAATTTGAAGTTCGTCTGACGGTAGCGTATTTATATCTAAAATCAATATAACTGAACTTCAGAATGTTTGTTTGATTGGTAATGAAAACAAATTGTATGTACCAAGGAACTAGTAGGAGGCGCTGAGGTTGAGTTGTTTCGAAAATTATTTTAATATTTATATTGTATTTTTTTACGAACGAAAACACCGCCACCACAATAAGTATCCCGCACAGCCCGACCGATCGCGCAACTCCCCATGACTTAGGGATCGCTTACGCACCGTGCCTGTTGGAGTTGGCGTTATACTATGAAATTCTGTAGTTTCACATTCCACTGGGTACAGATAATTATCTTCGGCTAATATATTAAACTAAAAACATAACGTACACAATTTAATACTTAAAAGATACTCTACTACTACTAAGACTAAACAGTAGTTAATTTTAGAATAGCGTGTTTTATTTCTACAACACCCTATTGAAAATCAATATGTTCATAATTCGAATTAAATTCGGTTAAATGGATGAACATTTCGATAATTTGATGTGCAATGGGGCAGGCTAAGAGCGCAAATTTTACGAGATAATCAATAAGATTAAATACAAATTCTATATCTAGCATAGTTCTGCGACTAGACAAAGTAGGGAAACTAATAAGTTTGAGGCGATGTTCTTATGGAGGGATCACCAAATATCTGAATTAGTTGGTCGGACAAGAGAGGTGTACAGTTGCTTCGTTCCAAAAAGTGTATACTCTGCTAATGACAAAATCTCCTAAAAACCAGTGAAAAAGTTCCAGTCGGGTAAACCGACTTATATATACCCTCACAATCAGTAAAAACATACAAGTCTCATATTCCATAATAGCAACCTCAAAATACCGAATGAAAAATACCAGTGAAAAAGTTGCAGTCGGGTAAACCGACTTATATATACCCTCACCCTCAGTAAAAAAATACAAGTCTCATATTCCATAATAGCCACCTCAAAATACCGAATGTTATAGAAAAATATTGTATTACACGTTTTTACAAAACGGGCGGAATATAAAGCAGAGTTTTTACTAGAAAATTGTATATAGCTAAAGCTTTACTAAATATGGAATTTCGGAAAGATTCGTTGAAAGAAATTATATAATTACTAGATTTCTAAAGTGGGTTGAATGGTACATTTGTATGGGAGGTACCAGAAGGGGAGTTGCCAGACTTCCAAGTTTTTGTCCGAAACTTTGTCCACTTATACCTTTACTAAATACGGAATTTGGGCAAGATCGTGTTGGTCATATTGATAGTATTACAGGGTTTCTAAGGTAGGCGGGATGGTACATTTGTATGGGAGGTACCAGAAGGGGAGTTGCCAGACTTCCAAGTTTTTGTCCGAAACTTTGTCCACTTATACCTTTACTAAATACGGAATTTGGGCAAGATCGTGTTGGTCATATTGATAGTATTACAGGGTTTCTAAGGTAGGCGGGATGGTACATTTGTATGGGAGGTACCAGAAGCGGAGTTGCCAGACTTCCAAGTTTTTGTCCGAAACTTTGTCCACGTATACCTTTACTAAATACGGAATTTGGGCAAGATCGTGTTGGTCATATTGATAGTATTACAGGGTTTCTAAGGTAGGCGGGATGGTACATTTGTATGGGAGGTACCAGAAGGGGAGTTGCCAGACTTCCAAGTTTGTGTCCAAAAGTTATACCAACTATAGCTGTTCTTAATACAAAATTTGGGCAAGATCGCGTTGGGCATATTGGTGATATTACACGATTTCTAAGGTAGGCGAGATGGTACATTTGTATGGGAGATGCCGGAAGGGGAGTTGCCAGACTTCCAAGTTTTTGTCCAAAAGTTATACCAACTATAGCTTTTCTTAATACAAAATTTGGGCAAGATCGCGTTGGGCATATTGGTGTTATTACACGATTTCTAAGGTAGGCGGGATGGTACATTTGTATGGGAGGTACCAGAAGGGGAGTTGCCAGACTTCCAAGTTTTTGTCCGAACTTTGTCTAGCTATAACTTTATTAAATACAAAATTTGGGCAAGATAGCGTTGGTCATACTGATAGTATTAGACGGTTTATCAGGGGCGGGATGGTACATTTGTATGGCAGGTACCAGAAGGGGAGTTGCCAGACTTCCAAGTTTTTGTCCAAAACTTTATCCAGTTATACCTTTACTAAATACGGAATTTGGGCAAGATCGCGTTGGTCATATTGATAGTATTACATGGTTTATAAGGGGCGGGATGGTACATGTGTATGGCGGGTACCAGAAGGAGAGATGCCAGACTTCCAAGTTTTTGTCCAAAAATTAGTCCATTACTAAATACGGAATTTGGCCAAGATCGAACATGTGCGTGTTAATATTATTACACGATTTATAAAGTGGTCGAAATATCAGATTTGTATGGGAGGTACCCGAAGGGGTGTGGCCATATAGCCCATATGCAATCCCATAAGCAGTTTTGGGAAAATATTAACCCATGCCAAATTTCAGAGCGATTGTTTAACTCTTTCGAAAGTTATCGTGCGTACCAGCAGGACAGACAGACGGACGGACGGACAGACGGACATGGCTCAAACGATTTAGAAAGTCATGAATCGAATTTGGTTCAAAGAGACTTGGGTTCTAATGTGAATATTTCTAGGTGTTACACTTTTCAGCCGTATCAAATGATATATACCCTCCTACCCGTAGGGTGAGGGTATAAATATTGTATTACACATTTTTACAGAAAGGGCGGAATATAAAGCAGAGTTTTTTTCTCGAAAATTTTGTGTTGTTAGAGCTTTACTAAATATAGAATTCGTTGAGCGAAGATTCGTCGAGCGAATTTATATAATTGCTCGATTTCTAAAGTTGGTGGAATGGTAAATTTGTATGGGAGGTACCAGAAGGAGTCCGACTAGGGGTCAAATTTTTTCTGGAGAGCTTTAGATGTTTATAGATTTACTAAATACAGAATTTGGGCAAGATCGCGTTGGTCATATTGATCATATTACCCGATTTCAAAGGTAGGCGGGATGGTACATTTGTATGCGAGGTAACAGAAGGGGAGTTGCCAGACTTCCAACTTTTTGTCCGAAACTTTTTCCAGCCATAGCTTTAGAAACTACCAAATTTGGGCAAGATCCCGTTTGGCATATTAATATTATTACATGGTTTTAATGGAGCGGGATGTTACATTTGTATGGGAGGTACCAGAAGGGGAGTGGCCAGACTTCCAATTTTTTGATCAAAACTTTGTCTTGCTATAGCATTACTAAATACAGAATTGGGCAAGATCGAGTTGGTCATATTGATAGTATTACACGATGTCTAAATATCCCGTTTTTCTTTTTGTAGGGTGCTTGCAAGTAAAGGTTTTTCTAACAATAGGTGTTATTTTGAATCACCCGCTATTTCGGTAGCTGTAACTTTTGAATCCGACCAATCATGAACAACGTCCATCCAGAATTCCATCGAAAAATCATCTTGATAATCAGGTTGGATGATTAAGGATTTTTTGTGGTCGGAGTTGGATGACATTGATCTAAACAACGTTTACTTTTAACAAGACGGTGCTATGTGCCATAAAAGCAACGAAACCATTCATATTTTACGGGAAAAGTTTCCTGACCTAGAAGAGGTGATCACAATTGGCTACCAAGATCTTGTGAATTTAAAACCCAGCGACTTCTTCCTTTGGTGCTATGTAAAAGACAAGGTCTACGCCAACAGCTCAGTGTCGATTCAAGAACGAGAACTAGAGGCTATTGGTTATGGAAAATGTTTGAAAAAGATATGGACCTGTAAGCGTGGTCGTGGTAGCATACCTTCCTTTTTATTGTGGTGGCATACCTTCCTCTTTAAACATGAAGTAATCATCCGATCATTTATCTCAAAAAATTTAATTCTTCTTTGAATACCAAAAAAGTCAATAGTGAAATACAGTTTTATTAACAAACATTTTAACACTTTTCACACAATTATGTTTTGAATTTATATTTTTCTTTGCTAGGTTCGAATGAACATGAACAAGATCCTAACCGGGATGTTGGACTTGTTGGGTACTCAAAGACGTAGTCTTGGGAGAAGACTGTAGACTAGAACTATATATATATATACCAATAATTGGAGTTGTAAGTATTGTAAAAGGGTACTGGAAATACAAATATAACAATATTATAATCTGTAGATCTTATAGGGAGCGGAGGAATAAAAACGACAGCACGGTTTCGCTCTTAGTCAGGAACTAACTTTATTTACAATAGAATCTTAACTTGAAACCTACATAAATAAAGAAACTAAAAATACATATGTACATGGATACATGTACATACCAAACTTACAATACATAAAAACTATATGAATGCACCAACGCACATTAATGCTTATATGATCTGCCGCTCCATCAAACGCGGACAGAATGACAATTAAATAAATACACAGATAGTGGAATATATTTAGACTCTACCAAATAAACATAACATGCTACATTCTCACCCCTCCAACTCTGTCCATTAACACACAGTGTCATTGACATTATGTTGTTCGGGCTTCTAATCAGAATTTATAATTAGATTACCCCACAACTCGGAGACCGAGAAAGTAAGCATACAACTGCATTAAACAAGGTTGACACCGCATGCATTCGTAATAAAATAACCATATTTACGACCTTTCATCCTAATCACAAAAAATACAAACATATGGTTGGAACTATAGATAGTACCAATCTTACAATGTGTACAGAACTGTACATACTGCCGGCCTTAAAAGATCCTCATCTTTTAATAACAACAAATACATTAGAAACGAACAAATAATGACTACATATACCCTAAATAACACGAGGTAGCGCGAGGGTTGCAGGTAAATATTGGGATGACATTCGGCACATCTTCTTCAGAACCCAAATCAAGATAAGTATGATGATGACGGTAATTATGCATGTTGAAACGCTTAGCCCATAGTGCGTGAGATGGTGCATATCGAGATGTGTTGGAAAGCCCAATATATTCGTAGACTTGGGAATATCAGGCATCTTATAGACCTCGACGTCGGCATTTAACCTTAAATGCGTTAAGTCAGGAATGAATATAGTCAAATTGAGTCTGGGGAACTGGTAGTTGGCATTAGTTTTATAAGCATCGTACGCCCATAAGCTTATCTCTGCAGACTCAAGATGACATTCTGGTTCCATATTTAATATGCCGGAATCCTCGAGCACCACAAATCTTTTCTTTCCCGCACAGGTGATCTATGCATGTGTTTTTTCGTACAGAGAGAATATCCAGGTATTTAATGAATGAGTTTGCTTCCAGAAACTGTGAAATCTTTTTATAGCTATTCCACAGTCTTCAGGCATCTTTTTCGTTCTCAAAAATAGATTTATCTCACAATTAGATATCCCCCTTGTATTGAAGAGGGGATGAGTTTGATGACATATCATGAGATCCTTGATCTGTTGGCATCGATTGAAATCTTCATCGTCAAAGCTGTAGTACACCGTCTTTTTGTCGTCCGTCAAGAAATACTTGCTGCTTGGCTGCAGCTCTACTGAAAATCCGTCATGAACAGTCGAGTATGAATATATTTCGTATGCTTGAAATGATTCACTGTTGATTAGTGGAATACGGACGTTGAATATAATGAACTCATCCGTGGTTCCCGCAGAAATTTGTGCAATTTTAGCTAACTCCACAGGATCCTGAGTTGGGAGTCTCAAATTAGATTTCAACCTCGCAGTGATATCCTTAATTTGGATCTTAAACTTTCCCCAGGAAGCAGTTGTGTCAGAATTTTGTCTCTGTAACCAAACAATGCACCGATGATACCATTTTGTACCTTTTCAAAGCCTTCAAGAATTGCCAGCATACTCGTTACTGATCCATGCATCGTCTCCGTGTCAATTATCCGATTGACAGCTTTCTCCACCGCACGAATGGCACTGCTCATTGTTTGCATATTTTTAAACAACAACTTGCCCTGCTCCTTAATTATTTCAGACGTCACGTCCTGGAGCGATGACTGATTTCTCATGATGTTCAGCAAGTAGTCCTGATCCTGCTCGATATTTTTAATTTTGTTTCCCAAGATTTCGGCATGTTTTTCGTCCATCAGCCCAAATAGAGAATGATAGAGTCCACCCACAAACGGCATGGCGGATCTCCTTCCTCGTTTATTTGAAGTCGTCGACATTATAAGGTCATGTCTACTTTTCACTCGCTCATACATCGACTCCAAATTCTGCATAGCATAAGCATTGTCCAGGTTCTGTTGCTTAACCCTCATTGTTGTCAGCGACCTCATATCTTCCTCTAGGCTCGCTTTTGCCGCCAAATACTCCGTGATGTTTATGTGTACCACTACACTCCACGCCGTCTTCGTAAGTCCAACCGTCGCGACCTCTTCGAAGAATATACCTGCTTTGTCTTTAAATTTATTAATATTAAACATAGCCCTGGCCGGTTTTACAATTATTAACATTAATAATAATATATATAAAATATTTTTACTCTTTATTTTACTTGGATTCTTCTTAATCCTAGATGTCTTAATGTTTTCTTTAACTACTAAGGATGAATTGTCCATCCTTTTCTTAATTTGGACTTCAACAGTCTCGACGTCAATTGATGGTTTGTCCATTCTTGCGTCTATTTCTTCTTCGGTGGGAAAAGGACAAACATTGTGTGTTGACCTTTTGGTCTCCCCATTGCTGGTCCTTACGTCCACCATTCTACATAATCCATCCGAACCCAATATAGTTCGGATGACCCTTCCGCGCCTCCAGCACAGAGGAGGAAGATTATCTTCTTTTAAAAGAACTAATGTACCTGGCAGTATATTCTTGTGAGATTTGTTCCATCTGTTCCTCTTTTGAAGCTCGGACAAATACTCTTTATACCAGCGTTGCCAGAATATTTCTGAATTTGTATGTACACACTTCCAATGATCCCGAATCCCACGATAACATTTGTTTTCTTCCGAATCAACAAATGTTGACAGACTTTCCCCAATTAAAAAATGCGCTGGGGTCAGAACATTATAATCGTTAGGATCTTCTGACAGCGGTGTTAGTGGTCGTGAATTCAAAACTGCCTCTATTTGCGCCATCAGAGTACATAATTCCTCATACGTCATAATACCTTCTGATACTCTATAAAAATGTTTTTTCACCGACTTGACACACGCTTCCCATAATCCACCTACATGCGGAGACCTTGCTGGAATATTGCACCATTCTATTTCATTCTGATTACAAAATCTCTTTAAATTTTGTACATGGTCACTACTCCTAAACAGCTCACCCACTTCTTTTAAACCATTAGAAGCCCCAACAAAATTCGTAGCATTATCGGAGTAAACCTTCAAAGGACACCCCCTCCTGGCTGTGAACCTTTTTAAAGCTTCTATAAAAGCAGCGGACGTCAAGTCGGACACTACTTCCAAATGAACAGCTTTCGTCGCAAAACACACGAAGACACAGACATATGATTTCTCCGCCCTTTTTCCTCTTATCTTGTAGTGTATTGTTATGGGACCAAGAAAATCAATTCCTACATTCAAAAACGGACGAGTTCTTATTACCCGATCCTCTGGCAAGTTTCCCATTAGTTGATGCAGATTTCTAGGTTCTATCCTAAAACATCTATAACATCTATTTACTATCTTCTTCGTCAACTGTCTACCCCGAAGAGGCCAAAACTCCTGCCTTAGAATTGCTAACAATCCCTGAGGACCCACATGCAAATTATCAACATGAACCTTCTCCACCAGTAATTCAACAACCTTACATTTGTAAGGCAGCAATATGGGATGCTTCGCATGATAAGGAAGGGAACTATTTTCTAGCCTCCCTCCTACTCTAATAATCCCTTCAGCATCAATTACCGGGCACAACGTTCGAAGACACGACGTTTTATATACTTCACCTTTTGACCGCATCATCTGTAATTCAGCTGAAAAATGGTGAGATTGAATGTCCTTTACTATGACACGAAGTGCTTTCTTCTTGTAACTGCCAAGAGATTTCCCATTATGTCTTCGTGACACTTGAACAAATTTCAAGACATAGGCCACAACATTTTGCAAAAATGAAAATTTATTCCTATGAGAAATACTTTCCCACCACATTTTTTTCTCTAAACTTACCAACACCTTCGAACTCTTCTTAATTTCCGGTACTTCTTGCAATGTATCACAATATTGCTGTCCAACGACCAGTTGTTTTAAAAATGTCGGGCCTTCAAACCAAAAGAGATTATTTACAATATCCTTACCCATCAATCCTCTTGATATCAGATCGGCTGGATTCTCTTCTGATCGCACGTACCTCCAATGTGACACCTCACTCCTGGATTGTATTTGGCTGACCCTATTTGACACAAAAATTTGCAATCTCCCAGGATCTATCTTCAGCCAACTCAGTACTATCGACGAGTCCGTGTAATATAAAATATTTTCGGGTGAAATATTTGACTTCAAACTTTCAGCCACTGTCGCCATCAGCTCAACTAAAAGTGCACTCGCACAAAGTTCCAACCGTGGCAACGTAATAACCTTTATCGGAGCGACTCTTGATTTCGAAGCGACTAATCTAACGCACACATTCCCGAACTTGTCAATGGATCTACCATAAACTACCGCTCCATAAGCTTTCATAGATGCGTCTCAAAATCCATGCAATTCAATCTGCGTTGGCTCCACACAGAATATATGCCTGGGTATTTCGACATCATTTAAAAACTTGAAGCCTTCTTTGACCGTATTCCATTTACTGCCAAGTTCTCCTGAAATCTCCTCATCCCAATCGATCTTAAGCTTCCACAAGTCCTGCAACAGTATCTTTTTTATCACCACTACCGGACCAACCAAACCCAAGGGATCAAACAACCTGGAGACTTCGCTTAAAATTCTCCTCTTCGAAACTGTTCCGTCAGCTTCTAGGTTATACTTCAACCTGAATATGTCCATTTTCGGATTCCAACTAACCCCCAATGCCTTTATGCCTTCTAACTGTCCAGCATCTATGTCGAAACTACCTTCAATATGCTGCTTATCAATACTCTCCAGTATAGATTCATCATTTGCACACCATTTCCTTAATGGCATTCCATATTGAGACATAATGTTGTTTATATTCGCCTGACATGATTTGACCAAATCTAGACAGTCACCCCCTGTCATTAAGTCGTCCATATAAAAATCATTTCTTATGATCTCTGCTTCTTTTGGAAACTGGTTTGTTTTCCAATCAGCAATTCTTTGCAAACATTTTACCGCCAAATATGGAGCTGACGCTGTTCCGTATGTTACTGTTTTCAGTGCATATGTTTTAATATTCTCATTGGCATTCCAACGCCAGAATATTAATTGAAACTTCCTATCATTTTTGTCTACCCAAATCTGCCTATACATTTTCTCAATATCTGCCGAAAATACATATCTATGCTTCCTAAATCTAAGCAAGATATTAAACAAATTTTCTTGTATTTTCGGTCCCGTGTGCAGTATCTCGTTTAACGATACCCTTGTGGTAGTTTTGCAAGACGCATCAAACACTACTCTTAATTTTGTTGTTGAGCTTTCTGGTCTCAGGACGCAATGATGTGGCAAGTAATAGCCAATTTCCATCTTTGAACAATTCTCTAACAGTTCCATATGCCCCATTTCCAAATACTGCCTGAGGAACTCATGGTATTGAACCTTTAATTTCTGGTTCTTCTCTAACTTTCTCTCTAGAGCGAAAAATCTTCTCTTCGCTACTAAGCTAGAATTACCCAGTAAATTAATATTACTTTTAAATGGTAATGCTACTTGAAACTTACCATCTAACCCAATTTCTACCGTTCGATCAAATTCTTGTTCACATGCTTTTTCAGCAGCAGTGAACGTGTTTATTTTGGGAACTTCTTCTATTTCCCAAATTTGATGCACTGTTGCGACTAATCCTAGACTTGTCTCTGCATTAGTCATCAAGCCTGAACCGCTTACTACCCATCCCAATTTTGTTTCTTGCAGACCGACTCTCCTTTCGACATTTTTGATCTGTCCTTCAGATAAAATATCGAAGAAAATTTCTGCTCCTATGAGCATATCTATACCCCTAGGGATATTGTATTCGGGATCGGCTAAATTCAGGTCAGCCGGAAACTTTTCGGCCTTTACCATCACCTCTGGTACATTGGATACTATTGTTGGAATCACCAATGCATCCAGATTCGTTTTATAGTCCGTCGTTCTGGACCGAAGGCTAACTCCTATCTTTTCTTTTATTAAAGATTTTTGATTCGCTAGCCCCTCTACCTCTTTACTGACACTTTCACCTCTCATTCGTAAACCTCTTTTAAATGCCTTCGTTATCAGACATACCTGAGACCCACTATCAAGAAGCACCCGGCAGTTAACCCAATTGCCTTCTCCGTTTTTTACTTGCACCACTGCGGTGGCTAACAGTATGCAAGAATTATCTTTGTCAGTGTTTTTATTTACCACTGTACTTTTAGGGTTTTGTTTCTCCCTATGAAGCAACAAATGATGCCCGCCATTGCAGCTTTTGCAATTAAAATTACTAGTACATGCCCTTTTGACATGACCATTACTTAAACATCTGGAACACATATTGTGCTCCAATACCTTATCCCTTTTCTCTTTGATGGGAAGACTTCGAAATTTTGAACATTTATAGATGGGATGTGGTACAGCACAACCAAGCGGACATTTGGCCTTTGACATACTTGGTGACCTCTTTGTAGTATCCCCATATTCACGTTCTCCCTGTTGAACATATCTGGAAGGATTTACCCATTTTGGGCCTACCTCCCAAGATCTCCTACCTCCCGAAGGATTTACCGACCTGATGTCACTTTCAGCAGTGAATTGTCGGCTTGCCTCCAAGGAATACTGCATCTGGTTCAAGAACTCCATTAGACTATCCACTTTTGGAAGATCTCGGCATTTCCCCAGATGCTGTTCAAACTGAATTCTCAAATGGTCATCCAGTTTTCGTTGCAGCACAAAACACAAGAAAGCTTGATGCATTTCCTCCACATCAATCTTCATCGCGTTTAGTGCTTGTAAACTTTCATTTACAACCTCTAAAAAGTTTTTCACGCTCCGTGAATTGTAACTTACAAAAGGCGCATCTAACACTGCTTTGAAAAACAGATTTGTTGTCGCCCTTTTGTTGGAATAATGTTCCAATAACAAATTTCAGGCAACATTAAAATTTTCCTCTCTGGCGGGCAACTTTGAAATTTTTCTTGCTGCCTCACCTCCCAATTTCGCTTTGAGTATACACATCTTTTGTGTATTGGAAATTGGCTGATCAATTATTAACTGTTGGAACAGCTCTCTAAACGTTTCCCATTCTGTCAGTTGACCTCTAAATATTGGTATGTCAATAGAGGGCAACTTAAATGGCAGATTCGTGGCGGCGTTACCTATTCCGGGAATCCGTTCATAGGAGTCCTTTAATGAATAAAACACTTCCGTCAACTCATCGTCAGGAAACTGGCCGGTATACTTCATGAACAAATCTTCTGCTACCTTATATCTCTCCCTCAGAAGATTTGTCGAAAATTCATTCTGGTCAGACTTAACTATTTTAGTCTCCAAATCGTCAAGTGCATATTGAAATTGGCGTATGAGCCCCCGATTTTGCGAGTGACCAGAATGACCTTGTTGTTCTGGGACCTGGCTGGTGTTACCCACTCCCTTTGGAACATTGTACTGTGCCGTGTTTTCTAACTTCCCTATTGTCCTAGTCTTCACGGACTCCTCTTGATCTAAAAGAGGAGCTGTTGCTATTTGGAAATTTTCTAACGTAAGAGTAGAAGCTCTGAGTTCCTTTCCTAGCTGTGCCGAGAGCTGCTCATATAAAACGCTGAACTTGTCCATCGCATCCTTCATTTCAGTAACAAAGGGACCAGTGAAATACACATTCTTTCCCATTGTATGTGAAGGTGGACGAAGTTCAGTATCATTCGTTTCAAATTCTTTTTTATATTCTGTGAAGGAAAGTCGCCAATTTGTCAAACATTCCTTGTGTAAACCTAAAAATCACTTTCACTCACTTTTGAATATTTTTTGTTACGCGGCGCGAGAATGTTTCGGTTATTTTTTCTTTATTTTTTTTTTTTTTTTTAATTTCGTCTCACTATATTTTTCCTTTTTTTTTTTATTATATTCAATTTTTTTTTTCTTGTATAATGAGAATAACACAATTTCTCTTTATTTATTTTTTTTTTCTTTTTTAAAAACAATTTCACTTTTCTCACACCCGTGATCTTTTTTTTTTATATACCAAAGATTATTTGAAGTTCCTTACCACTGGTGGGGGGAAACTAGAAATTTCAATGGAACACGTCGGGGTCACCAAAATGTAGATCTTATAGGGAGCGGAGGAATAAAAACGACAGCACGGTTTCGCTCTTAGTCAGGAACTCACTTTATTTACAATAGAATCTTAACTTGAAACCTACATAAATAAAGAAACTAAAAATACATATGTACATGGATACATGTACATACCAAACTTACAATACATAAAAACTATATGAATGCACCAACGCACATTAATGCTTATATGATCTGCCGCTCCATCAAACGCGGACAGAATGACAATTAAATAAATACACAGATAGTGGAATATATTTAGACTCTACCAAATAAACATAACATGCTACATTCTCACCCCTCCAACTCTGTCCATTAACACACAGTGTCATTGACATTATGTTGTTCGGGCTTCTAATCAGAATTTATAATTAGATTACCCCACAACTCGGAGACCGAGAAAGTAAGCATACAACTGCATTAAACAAGGTTGACACCGCATGCATTCGTAATAAAATAACAATATTTACGACCTTTCATCCTAATCACAAAAAATACAAACATATGGTTGGAACTATAGATAGTACCAATCTTACAATGTGTACAGAACTGTACATAATCTATATAATTAAACATGAATTGACGCATGTTTGTTACTTAATAACTCCAGAGAAGCTGGACCTATTCATTCTTGTATTCCAGTACAAGATTTCTATGAAATACAATTTCGACAAAACCCATCGGTTTACCCAACTGCAACTTTTTTTTTTTACTTTTTTTCATTTCTGAATGATGTTGAAATGAATAAATATTTGAAGTTCGTCTGACAGTAGCGTATTTATATCTAAAATCAATATAACTGAATTTCAGAATGTTTGTTTGATTGGTAATGAGAACAAATTGTATGTACCAAGGACTAGTAGGAGGCGCTGAGGTTGAGTTGTTTCGGAAATTATTTTAATATTTATATTATATTTTTTTACGAACGGAAACACCGCCACCACAATAAGTATCCCGCACAGCCCGACCGATCGCGCACCTCCCCATCACTTAGGGACCGCTTACGCACCGTGCCTGTTGGAGTTGGCGTTATACTATGAAATTCTGTAGTTTCACATTCAACTGGCTACAGATAATTATCTTCGGCCAGTACATTAAACTAAAAACATAACGTACACAATTTAATACTTAAAAGATACTCTACTACTACTACGACTAAACATTAGTTAATTCTAGAATAGCATGTTTTATTTCTACAACACCCTTTTGAAAATCAATATGTTCATAATTCGAATTAAATTCGGTTAAATGGATGAACATTTCCATAATTTGATGTGCAATGGGGTAGACAAAGTAGGGAGACTAATAAGTTTGAGGCGATGTTCTTATGGAGGGATCACCAAATATCTGAATAAGTTGGTCGGACAAGAGAGGAGTACAGTTGCTTCGTTCCAAAAAGTGTATACTCTACTAATGACAAAATCTCCTAAAAAATATTCATTACTTATAAATTTACGTCTATTAACTTCTATATTTATACTTGTCCAATTTCAAATCCATTTTATTGAACTAACCACTCACAAAAACGATAGAGGTCAGATTGAAGTACATTACGACACTAATTTTTATCATAACTAAAAAACAGTTTGACATCGTCAGTATACATTGAAAATGTACAGTTATTCAAAAGATAGAATGAAGTTTAACAATGATTTAGGAGAATGTATACGGTTCAATTTCATCATAAGAATTCTATGATTCATATGCTAAAATGCTTTACTAAAATCTCTGTAGACAACGTCTGTTTGTTTACGATGCACAAACGCATCAACGACGTGAGTAGTAAATTCGAGAAGATTTGTTACAGTGGACATGCCCTTTAAGAATCCATGATGTCTGGGAGACATCAGAGGTAAAATCTGATAGGAAAGATATTCAGTACTTAATTTCTCCATTAATTTCGGAATGTCACTAAGCAATGCCCCACTAGTTGGAGACGTTCGATTTTCCACAATTTTTGTAAGGAGGAATAATAAACGATTGCTTCCAAACATACGGAAAGTGGCCAGATCTAAAGAGAATGTTAAAAGTTAGCGAAATTTTTTAAAATACAGCTAGGAATTCCAACCTTGGCAGGATTGTACTACGGATTCTGACATTGCCTCACGTACCTTTCCGGTTTCAAACAAAGGTATGTTCGAGAATAATTTAATATTAATCAAGTATAGATAATCGGGAATGTTGTTTTTTGGGACAGTGTAGATGGATAGGCAAAAGTCAGCAATGAATGCTAAATTCGAGAAGAATAAATCCACGACTGTCAATTCGGAGCGTTATGGTCGTATGATTACCGACTTTTTTTGCCTGCTATTGAAGAATACGACTTGGAGAATATGTGGTTTCAACAAGACGGTGCCACATGCCACACAACTCGAGCGAATATGGCTTTATTGCAAGAGACATTTCCTGGCCGCGTAATTTCTCGTCGTGGCGACATCAACTGACCACCAAGATCATGCGATTTTTGTCCTCAAAAGAATCAATGCTTGCGACAATTTGCGTGGTGGTCATTTAAATGATGTAGTGTTTCACACATAATGTCAATAAAAAAGAAATATCATGAAAAAAAAAATTATTTACGTTTACTTTTAAAGAAAAATGTATAACCCTTTATATCATTATAATTGCGTGTAAGGTTTTAGCTATTCCACCATGGGACTTATTGCCTGTTTCTTAGGCGTCTTGGATAATGTGCTGGTTAGCGAACTTGGAACCGAAAGTTTCCACAGAAACTCTTTTGTTTCCTCCATCTCAACTGGTAAATTATCTCTTTTGTAAACTAAACCATTCTGAACATTTAAGTCCGGTACTCTAGGATGATATGAATGTTCAAGAAAGGAAATCGGGTCAATATGATGTATGAAGAAAGAATCAGTATTATATTTGTAGATAGCAAGGTCTAGAAATCTCAATATGTTTTATAGTTGAAATATTCAAGCATTCTGCAGAAGGAGGATCTTTTGCGACAAGAGTAACCACCCTTTACATTAAATTGGTCGAATGGGGATGGTACGCATTCGGTAACAACTTTATTTAGACCTTTATAACTGGTAAATTTTTCTTCAAACATCTTAATCTTTGAAAATATCAAGGAAGTCATTTTTTATCGACTGGTAGTATTTATAAAATTTCTGTTGACGTTTCTACAACTTGGGCAACACCAGCGAATACCCTTCATTTCATATAACTGGTCAACCAAGCGAGCTGAGAGACCAATAAACTTTATATGGTACTCACCACTAGAAAGCCAAAGTCAATTGGCGTTCTGAAAGTTTTGTAATATTACACGATTGTAATTTACAAACCATTCTGTATCTTAGTATATTAACCCTGCTCGAGAAATACATCTAACCGGACCCATTGCATGCGCGCGCGTACGCATACATTTTGTCACGATTCAGTCCTTTCAAACGGGAGTACCGTATATCTGCTGCTGCTACACTGGCAACTTGTCAATCTGGGCACGGCTATGGCTCGTCGGGCTTGGTCGGGTGTTCGTTGCAGGGCCGATAGAAAATAATCGTAGTTATTAATTATTGTACCAAAAAATATGTGTGCTTAACCCTACCTTTACACCTACATCTAATTAAAAATAAAAATCATTTCAAAAACGTCGTCACAAGAGTAACTTCTCTTGTTGTTGTTGCCGTCCACAGCAGCAAACAAAAACACAATGTTGCCCCACACCACAAATTGTCAAAGCATTTGGGGAAAAGTATTAACAAGCAAATTTGTTTTCTACATTTTGTTTTTTGTACTTCAAACAAGTCTGAAGAATACTTCATTGATAATAATTAACAAATTTTAACTGTTTTTATTACGAAAAACGGTCAAAACATAATTACACAATAAAATTATAAATTGACACAAAAAAATATGTTGGGGAACTCTAACATTCGTCTCTGCTGCATGTGCCAAAATTTCACTGCCATTGAATTTTCGTTGCCAGTCGGCCGGCCACCCAGCTAGCATTTGAACGTTTGTTTCACGATCACGATTGTTTCGCCACTGGATTTCCAATCGTCACCACGATTGTCGGAGCAGAATTATATTTTTCTCTGCTTTTGCTTTCTCTGTTTTTCACGATTTGTTTTTGTGTTTACTTTGTGTCACAGTCGTACATGTAGTTTTGTTATTGTTGTCTTACTTTTTCCCGCACACTCCACCGAACTCGTGTTTTGCAAAGAGGATTTAATTATGTCTCTCTGAAATTCTAATGGGTTTTCCAATATCTGCTCAGCAGAAAAAGAAAACACTTTTTTGCTTGTTTTCATTTGAGTATTTAACAAGCGTCAGAGGTGAAGTGCAGCACAAGTGGTTTTTGTAAGAAAAAAATTGAAGGAAAAAAATGAAAAGTTGTTTTTTAGGTGGTGAAATAAAATAAATACAATATAGGTATATAGCATTCCAGAGTTCTGTATTAAGGAAATTATAACCAGTAAGTATTTCTAATCACGTGTTCTTTTAATTTTTTTTTTCTTTTCAAAGATATGTGTCATGTAAAGTTCCCAAAATCGGATGACTCTTCAATTAATAAAGCAATCCAGCAACACTTTGTTCATGCTGTTCCGGCTTAGGAAAGTAGACCGAACAAAAACTATTAAATAAATTTTAATTTATAATACTATATTTTTATTTATCAAATTAAATTTTTAATAAAAAAGCATGTTCCATGAAAGAAACAAATAATAATAATAAGCATTTTTGTATAAACTTACAATCGTCTTGGCAATCGCCTGCGATTAGATTTTGCTCATCGTCGTCGCTCAAAATCGATAATGAAACTCGGAACGTTACAGAGTGACATTATGATTCAGATCTACATAAATCTGTGTGTTGTATGCATACCAGCTTTTTGAGACGTATAGCACCCAAATGTTGATGCCATTTTGGCCGCCTTAGATGGAATATACTTACGAAACTGACATCGCTCAGGATAGGGAACTAACTGTCCATCTACGGTAAGGTTTTTCCCTGGGTATGTACAGCTTTCAAATTATGATTCCATTTACCGTATACATTTCGAATCGGTGCCAATTTGTTACGAACAGAAGTATTTATAAATGCAGTGTTGGCCGTACGTTGTTCACTGTCATCAAATCGAATGCAACCATGGATACGCGTGAACATTTCCAAAGACATTGTTGCTGTAAATATTGGCTGACCAGTATCTCCATTCCACAGTTTAGTGACACATTCACCGTATGACCGATACACACCAGAAAGCAGCAACAATTCAAAGTATGCGTGCAGAGTGTCCAAATCAATGTTTTCCCATTCGTCTTTGTACACCGTATAAATTCGTCATGTTCAAAATAATATTCTCAACCGGTCCAAGGAACATGTGAAATGCAGATGAAACATCAACTATATTAGCAGCTGCTAATGCTTTTGGACCGGAATTATAACAAAAATTAAACATATAATGAACATAACAAAGAGGGTGGGTTTTTACCTGAAGATACATTTTCTGCACGTCGAAATGAATTTCTTCGATTTATTTCAAATGGTGGCGATGAATATTCAATTTTCTTATTTTTTTTTAAAAAAATTGTTTTTAAATTTTGCTCAAGTGGATCAATGTCGCCTTCATCCGAATGGACGCTAACTTGACTTTCATCATTGTCCTCGTCTGATGATGCAAAATCATCGTCACTATTGCACGGGGATTCGCCCGCTTCGCTTTCCAAATCAAAATCCATTTCTACATCTCGCTGCCTTCTTTCACGTAAAACTCTATCCATTTTTTTTATCAAATACATCGAAACACAACCAAAATTCAAATAAATGCGTAAACAAACTTCACTTATGTGTGAACAAACTGAATTTCATAAAACGAAAAAAAAAAGAGCGTGCTATAAATCCACACACAAAAATAAGCGGCAATTCCAGGTACCTGCTCATGTGTATGCGCGCATATTCACATGGACAGTAAGGTACAAATTCAAAAACGGGTTTTTTGGTTGTTCAGGCAAAATAATTCTACTTTCCAAAATACAAGGTCAAAATTGTATGCGTGCGCATGCAGGGGACCGATGAGGGTTAACAAAGTAAACGGTGTAAAACAATTTAATACAACACTGAAAATCATCAAATATAAATAACAACTCTGAATTAGTTAACTGTTCTAACTGTTATACGAACAACGAATGATAAACACAAAAGAAACAAAAAATGTTATTATTGTTGTTGTAAATCACAAACACAACGCAAAACTAAACATTGTTTTTGGTGTTAAAATTACTATTAACACAATAATTAGTAAAAAATATGTTACATAGCCCAAAAAAAGACACGGAAATTCAACTTTTAAAAAGCACTATCACTTAGCTTGCAATAGAGATGATTCAGACGATTGTATTTGTAACAAAAACACAAAAAGCTTTAAACACACTTCTTGCGTATAACCATTCAGAAATAATATAATTAATCAGGTAGAAACACAATTTTGTGAATTTATTACTGGTCCGATCCTCATGACCAGAAGTTGAAGGATACGTGCTGAAAACCATAGCTATAATAAAACAGTCCTTAATAGAAAATGCTATATCTGCCATAATAATGTTACGACCGCCATAGAATATTCACAGTATTTTGAACCTTCGATTGTGATTGAACACTGGAATAATTCAAGGTAGACTTCTGAATACCTATCTATCTATATAAATAAAAATTTGATGACGCGTCTATGTGACTTCATAATATTGGCTAACATCTTTTGTGTTGTATTCGTACAAAACTATTGGATAATTTCTATGTTATTATTGTATACAATTTTAGAAAAATAGGAAAATCGTACTGGAGAACTGAGACAATGCAAAAATCAAGGATTTTGAAAAATGTCCATCACAAAAATTTGAGTATATGCATGCACAGAAAAAATTCCAAGTTGAAATCAATCACGTAAAACCATTGAAATTCGTATATTCAATAAAAAATATGTTTGAAACAGCTCCTATTACCAAAATTGTATATATAATTATCAAAGTTGTAATTTCGCCACATTTGGTAATTGACTGTAAAAGCGATTTTCAATCAATTACAAGGTTGTACTATTAAACATTAACGATAATTGATTTTTTGTATGTTTTAAATTACCACAATAATTGAAACAATGTTGATAATTGAAACTATTGAAAATTTAAACTCAGTCTTAGTGTTATCAAAAATTCTTTTGGCATCATTTGCTACATCGAAGATTGACTTGTCTATCATATTAATAGGGTTTTGGCTTTGCACAATTAATTTTAAAACAGGATTAAGAATCAAATCTTCCACCATTATTCTTATTTCATTTACATCTGCGCGAGAAAAGTTCTTAAACGAATGCAATATCACTAAAAACTTTGTGGCACAACTGTTAATTTCAGCAATTCCTTCGTTGTATTTAAACGTTGTACAAGGCTTTTGCTTAACATCGACTGGCGTTGTTTCTGCAATTGTTTCTCCTGCCGTTGTTATTATATCGTCGTCTTCTTGCATAGGAATGAAAGGGTTTGAACAACATGCTAATGTGTGACTGTAAGTTTCACAGTTTCGGACAACACAACATTTTGTCAAATAAAATGGTAACGAAAACAACTAGAGTCAAATTCGGTTAAGCGAAAATGAAGAAAATCAATAAATTTGTTTTACTTATGCGCGATTTTAAATAAAAATGTCTTCGGATAATTGCACCATCTTTCATATAAACGAACTGAGTACGTATGTTTGAAATTGTTCTATGAAACAAAGATAGAAACTTGTGGCACAACTATTAAAATACATGTCTGTAAAATATGAATTCAATTGTTTTGACCGTTTTTGTCGCCGTTGCATTCATCATGTTTTTCTTATGCGGTGTTCGTATCAAATAAGTTTGTGTCTTTGAATTAAAAATGTGTTTTACATAAACGATTTTTTAGTAAAGCGATATTCGTTTAAGCGAAGTACAGCGCAAGGAAAATCATCCAGAACAATCATTGCAAATATTTATTTCAAATTAAACGATTTTTTTCGATTAAAAGGCTTGCGCTTATCCGAATTCAACTGTACATCGTTTTTTCGCATATAAACATAATTTTGCATTCTTCTTGTTGCTGTTCAATTAGTTGTTCTATACTCGCAACGTTAGTTTCCATAGGCCGGATGTCCTCGCTCTATGTGAGACCTAGGTGAGTGAGGATATATCCTACAATCCTCTTCCTTTTCCCACAAAAGTGTTGTGGTTTATATACGTAATGGTGTTGTGTTTACAGAAGCCCAAACCTGCAAAGGGAGGCCACCCTGAATGGCTTCAAAGCCTTATCTGACAGCATTTCGAATATATTGGAATAGTTAATGAAACAACACGAATTCGGCGTGTCGAAAGGCAACAACAAAATATTCTTGACCTTTTCTTAATCTCACACCCTGAGAAGTACGATGTTAACATTCTTGCCAATTGCACCATTTAAGCATCCTTTTCGTTCTCTGCTCTTCGATTAATTTCTAAACCAGTCACGAAGCGGACAATGTATATATACGAAATGTGACGTTCGGACTAGCTCCACAATTTCTACCATCAATTTAATTGGAAATTATGTTTCCGATACAATAGCGTCGATGCTGCTGCCGAATTGGTCGAGAAAATCATTCTTCTTGGAATAACCACGTTTATTCCCTCGAAGACTACTTCGAATAAACCTTGAAAATAGAAATGCCACTACTGACTTGCTATGCAAGCAGGCGAGATCAGCGCGTGCCAGAGTACTTAAGCGTGAAAAACATCATCACGAACAGCATCTTCGTGCTTCTTAAGTCTCCCAGGAGAAGTAAGAGCTTTTGGTAAAGTTAAAAGGGTTCTTGCAGATCTCAGCTCGTCCATTGCGCAATATTTTCAACATGTCGTACGGTGCTGGTATTTACCCTTCACGTTGTAAAGTTTCGAATGTTCAGCCAATCCCCAAGAAAGGTGAGGCACAAACGCTGCTAATTACCGTTATTCTGCGTTCTCGAAGGTTATGGAGAGCATGGTTAACCACCATCTGATAAAATAGAGTCTAACGGCCTTCCGAATAATCGATAGTATGGCTTCCGTAGAAATCGATCTTAATTAAGTTTAAGTTTATTAAATGAATATTAAAATTTTTATATATTGCACTTAAGTAATATGGGTTAGCCTCCTATCTTGAACGATATTCATGTATATACACATAATTTATTTTAGATTGGGTCCGCCAAATAACTTTTTTTTTTGAAAATTCTATAAAAAAAACTACTGGATATTTTCTCAAATTTCTTTTTTTCTTTGAAAGTACAATCCCTCCGGTTAATAATGGAAAATAATTTTATTCAAATGGCTGCCTCGGCTGGCCATGCAGTTGCCTAACGACATCAGCTCTGTGGCTGATAATGCGATCTTCAAAAACAGGGCGCAAAACATCGAGTGTAGCTTCATCTGTGTGGCACGTAACGGCGTCCTGTTGAAACCAAATGTTGCCAATATCCTCTTCTTAAATTTTTGTATACAAAAATTCGTTCAACATGGCCCGATAACGAAAAAAGAAATAAGCACTGGTTGAAAAAAAAAGTTAGATGGCGGGCACTTTAGTTGTACAAAATTTCAAAGGAAAGTTCTAAAAAAACCTTTGCTACGATATATGTTTTTCTTATATGCGATTTATGTATCCAGAAGTGCAGATATCAGAGCATTATCCGAGTTCGCATGATGTTTTGAATCTCATGGTGACAGCACTAATTCCATATACAATTTTATGTATTTGGCTTAATTCATGCAATAAATATGAGTGTACCGCCGTGATAGGTTAATGTTTTCCATTCTGGACATCCATGTGTAATTATGGATGGACATATTATTTGTAGTATTATAAATTTATTTGAGTTACTTAACATAGATGTTCTATTTATTAGAGTAGAGGGTATTCTGATATAAATATTTACCTTGTTCTGGATATTAGTTACATGACATTGAAAAGATAGTTTTTTTTATCAAGCAATATGCCCAAGTACTTCACAGTGTCGTACCAGGAAATATTAATACCATTTATATTAAAATTGGAAGGTGGAAGAAAATAATTCTTTCATTTTCTGGTGAAAAAGATAGATTGAGTTTTGTCACAATTTAACACTCTAATGGGCAAAATCTAAGTTTTAAAGGTAGAAGATCGGGATTTTTTCCAAAGACATATATAATACAAATAACTAATTCGAAGGGCAAATTCAAAAATTTTGAGTCTTGCGGAATTTAGAGGGGAAACACAAATGGCTGCCTTGCCCGTTTAAGGTAAAATAATTTAACAATTTGTTTTTATTTAAATGTAATGATTTTTATTCAGAAAAAAGATACAGTTGAAGAGAAAATGTATATGTATATTAATTATTATTATTATTATGTTCAGAAAATTTTAGAATTCGTTTAATAATATAAAAAAGTATAATTTTTATTATTATAATCATAAAAACATTTTTTGAAGTTTAAACAACATAAATCAAGTTTACACTTTTTACAAAATCATTGTGTTTCTGGCCTTTTATGTAAATAGCATTTTTTGCCGCCATCTTCCTTCCGAAGCCAAATGGGAAAGTGAACAAATGCATCATATCGTATGTTTTTAGTAGGATGTTTTCCTTTCATACCTGATTTTAGGACTTCTGGTAGAAGGCTTTGCAATGATGGACGACCAGCTGAACGTTTTAGAGTGACAAGACCAGTTGCAACTTCCTCCTTGATGAAGTGGTAACACATTCTTGTCATAATATTTCTTGTTTTGGTCCTTATGTGATTGGACCCATTAAACCGTCCATCAAGTCTACTCCAGTTATATTCATGAATTATTTGCAACCCTCTACAACTTTTTTCAATTTTTGGTCATATCGAGGTGCTTTAGACGCATTATCTTTTGGAATTGTCTTTATAAATGGTTCGATGCCTGTTGAAGCGAGTCGGACATTTTTTGTATCCTTCCAGAGAAGTGTAATCATTTCAATTCCATATGCGGAACCAACAAATTCTCCGGAATTTCCCATTTCCTTGTCTTTCAATTGGTTGTCTAAGGGATGTTTAAAATTTGCAAACGCTTAGCTCGAACTGTTCTCAAACTGTAAATCCATCGTTCGTAAATATACTAACAATATACTATACAAGTTATCGAACTACATAATATGATTCACACACTTTGCGACAGACGGAGTACGACATTTGAAGTTGCTCCAAGGTCGGGCGTTCTTGGTAAAACAACATTATCAATCTCACTTGAGTCGCACAGAACAAATAATTTGATTCCTAATTTGTGGTGCTTATTGGGTATATACTGCTCAATATGGTGCTTCATTGTAGTACCAGAACCAGTAAACCCACCACTTGAGTGTAATCTAGGGTTGGTAAAGGGGACCGCATTCTTTTCCTAGAAGATGAATTGCATGGACCAGATATTTCGTTGATTGAAATACTGTCTAATGTAGCTGCATTATGAAATGTTTATGGCACAATACCTATTGAATCAATATTTTCAAAAATATCGTCATCGGCGCAGTAAGGACATTCATAGTTATGTCCACTGCTGGAATCAGAAACTTCTTCATCTGATTCAACTGAATCCAAAAACTCTTGCAACTCCTCCTCAGTTAGTGTAGAAAGATAAAGGCCCTTATTACGATTATTTGTTCTTTCCATAATTTATGTAGAAGTATCCAAATATTCACAAATACGTTTATTCAATAAAATTTACAAGAAATAATTATACAAATGAACCCATAAACTGGCAATACTGCCTAGATACACCCATTAGTATTTTGGATTTAGTACATAACACATTCACTTTTTGCTGATAAATTTATAACCACAATCAATAAATATTCGACCACTACCGTACAATATACCGAAAACGGAAGGCTGCCTTGAGACAGCCTTACCCGTTAGAGGGTTAAATTAATTTTTCATTTACTGTAATATTGAACTAACTGATAACACATTCACTTTTTGCTGATAAATTTATAACCACAATCAATAAATATTCGACCACTACCGTACAATATACCGAAAACGGAAGGCTGCCTTGAGACAGCCTTACCCGTTAGAGGGTTAAATTAATTTTTCATTTACTGTAATATGGAACTAACTGATTTAGTGCACATTGTAAATTGGTCACAATATCGAGACCAAATTTATGTGAAATATGCATATGCAGCATATTTGCATGGTGTTAGCGGAGGAAACACCATGAATAATAGTGGTCCCAATACTGCACCTTGAGGGACTACACATGATATTTCTTTAGAATCAGATAATTCATTATTGTTCAGATTTCTGTAAATCCTCACATGGTGTTTTATCCTGTGTTGTTGAAGGTATAAAACTGGACTGGATTCGGTAATTGAATGTATTCAAATAATGTATAAAACTGTACTAGATTCGGTAATTTGTATTTATTCAATACATGTATGTTAGGGTGGAGTGAAATTCAAAAAAAAAAAGTTAACCTCGGAAAGAGATGTAGTCTGGGGTCCTAATGAGGGGAAACATTAAGAAAAAAATTTTAGGGGTCGCGCCACTCCCTCGAAATTTGGAAATTATCGCTATTTTGGCGTTGATTTTAGAAAAATCCTAAAAAGTTTTATAACAAAAAATGTTTGCAATAGCGTAAACAATGAAATAAGGGCATGAAAAAATTTAAAAAAAATTTTCTCATTGTTCAAAAATTTCAAAAAGTAAAATAAGTCAAATAGTCCCTTCTTCAGAAAATTGACTGAACAATGAAATCGCCACCAAAGCTACAAATATTAGTCGATTATCCTCATATTTGCCTCAAATGCTTTTGTTTGGGCACTGAACAAGCTCAAACTTTTAAATTTCGAATAAGTTAAGTCGTTAATTTTTAGGGTTTTTCTAAAATCAACGCCAAAATAGTGATAATTTCCAAATTTCGAGGGAGTGGCGCGACCCCTAAAATGTTTTTAAAATTTTTTTCTTTATTTTTCCCCTCATTAGGACCCCAGACTACATCTCTTTCCGAGGTTAACTTTTTCAAATTAAAAAAAAAACATGTTTTCACTCCACCCTAATGTATGTATTTTGTAGCTAAGGTTTTTTAAAACGGCGTGGTATTTTAAGGATAAGGGACGAGCATGGTGATAACGTGTGTATGGTAGATTAAGAAAATATTCGAAAATAAAAAATCAGTGTCTTACAAGCATTCAACCGTGCTAGTGCATTTCATTCTGTCTCGTACATTGTGGTCGTTCGAACCAGATTATTAAATCCTGTTTGATCATTCGAACCTTTGAACATTTAATCCTACGAAACTTTGCACGTGCCAAAAAGGATAATAAAAAGTCGATCAAATAAAAGAGAGTTCACATCCAAGGAGGTATCGGAACTGATGGATACACAAAAACCCACCGCGGCCTTGTATGAAGGAGCTAGAGGAACGACTAACGCTTTCAATGATAAGCTGTCACTGAAAATCCGAAAAAATAAAAGTTCAGTCCACAATAGCGATGTACAGCCTTCTCAACCACAAATATTGATGGTTCGGGAATTGGCGACAATTATGAGTATGGCCAGAAATTCGATACTGAGTCTGAAGGCACAAACACAATTGGTAGAGAACCAATTTGAAGAGATTGTCCTGGCGTATACGAGGATTGTCGTTAAGAACTCGATGATAACGATATCTATGAGGTATATAGAAAAATACGGACAGAGTTCCGTGAATTGCGATGTGAAATCGCGAGCAAAGCGGAAACTTCAAGAGGGAAAAGGAGTTTTCTGAAGTGCACGCCTGGCCCACCACCGGTTTAATGCTGAAAAACATAACGGTGAGCTGTGGGTAAGAAGAATTTCCGCAAACAACAATGACGGCCGGTTTAATGCTGAAATACAAAACGGTAAGCTATGGGCCAGAAGAGCTTCGCACATAAGAAGGATGACCAGTTTAAAGCTGAAACCGATGATGAAGAAGACAACAGAGAGCTGTGGGTTACCCGAAGATCCACACACTGCAATGACGATCAACGGTGGGTATCGAGGTTACCGTTTAAGAAGAAAGCTTCCATGATGCTGCCGATAATTCAATTATTGATGACAATTTTCTATTGAAGAAAGCGAAGGCGGCTTCTATTCAAGCACAGATGTCTAACCCACTTAAATGGTTGGAGCCGATCACCGCAATAGTGAAGGCTGTGAGTTCCCCTGGAGCTCCACACTTCGGTGGAGTGTATGAGGCTGCGGTGAAGTCAGTCAAGCATCATTCGAGCAGTGTGCTCGCAGAAACCCAGCTGATGTTTTGAGAAATGTCGACGTTTCTGGCGCAAGCAGAAGAGGTATTGAACTCCCGCCCATTATGTGAAATGGGGAGTAATGCAGAAGATATAAATGTCTTGGTACCTGGACATTTTCTGACTGGAAGATCGTTGCTTGAACTTCCTTATGGATATGAAGAGGCTGCGGATGCATTGCAGTGGAGGCACGTGAGGGCAAATCCGTATGGTTCCACATCAAGGGAACTGCATAAGAGGAATGGCAAAAACATTGAATGCTGTCACTTAGCATTAAGTATTATTGTCTCATAATTATAGAATAATAGATTTAATTTTTCATAAAATATTGATATGTCTAAACAAATAATTGTAGTTCGCCGGCCGCAGCATGTTCAGATTTCTGTAAATCATCACATGGTGTTTTATCCTTTGTTGTTGAAGGTATAAAACTGTACTGGATTCGGTAATTGAATGTATTCAAATAATGTATAAAACTGTACTAGATTCGGTAATTTGTATATATTCAATACATGTATGTGTTTGTAGCTTAGGTTTTTTAAGATAAGCAGGCAATAAAAGATGCGTGTGTGGGATAAAACGGCGTGGTATGTTTAGGATACGGGACGAGCATGGTGATAACGAGTGGAATTTTCCACAAGATGTTACGCGTGTGTGGGTTGACAAAACAACCAACGCTGGCGTCTATCGCGTTCTCGTTCCTTCTTTAGGATTAGTTTAGTTTAAGAAAATGTAAAATATTGGAAAATAAAAAATCAGTGTCTTACAAGCACTCAACCGTGCGAGTGGAATTTATTTCTGTCTCGTACAATTATCTACAAGTACACAAAATGATCTGCTCGTTAAGTAACATTTAATGATCTTTATTGAGTAAGGTGGACATTTATATTTAATCATTTTGAAACTTATACCATCGTGCCAAATGGAGTCAAAAACTTTAGCCACGTCAAGTAGTACTAGAGCTGTTGATGAACTATTAGAAAAATTTAGCTTGACATGATTGCATATTCGCTTGACTTGGTGAGCTGTGATGTGATGGCTTCGGAATACAAATTGCTCTAAAGGTATTATATTACGTTTTCATTTTAGCTATAGGTTTTCCTGGTTTTTGAATAGGAATAACTTTAGCCTTATTCCATGTTTCCGGAAGGTATTGCAGTTTTAAGCAGGAATTGTATATTGATGCTAAATATTCTATACCTTTAAGTGGTAAATGTTTTAACATTTGATTGTTAACCATATCAAAACCAGGTGTTTTTCTTATAATGATTCTCCAATATATAATGATTCTGCAAAAAGGTATCTGCAGGGAATCTGAATTTTCTTTGTTGGTATATGTAATACTTGAACCTACTTTTAGTGGCGGCATATTCTGTTTTTTGTTCCTCACTATCTTCGTAAAGTTCCAGAATGGCCTAGAAGATTTGTTGAGCTTTTTAAGTTTTTGTGACCTTTGTTTATTTCGGAAAAATTTTATTTCATTTCGGATTGTTAGGTATACCTATACATCAATAAATAATCGGTCATTTGCCGGTATCTAGACCACTCTTGAGTTTAGATTTGGGTAAATATGGAAAGTTTGCTGCTCTATTGTTGTATGGATGACATTAGACGCCTTCTTCAAGGTCAAAACGTTGTCTCATTGCATGAAACGAAGTACGATTAGGGCATTCAGGGTCGTTTGCTCTGTGATTGTTATTACATTTGGCACAACGTGTAACATTTGGTGAATTACACTCAGCGGCCATGTGCCTTCCAGCACAAGTTGCACACTTTGGCTTAATGTTACAGCCTCGTTCTCCGTGCCCGTACATCTGGCATTTGCGACATTGAGCAGGTTTATATTTTACTAGTAAGTTGTAATGCGCCTATGGCGCCCGTTAATTTGCTTGAGAAAGTATTTGTTACTTAATTTTAAAAATTTTGTAAAAAATATTTTGAGAAAACTATTTTGTAAAAAAAATTTCGGAAAAAAATAAAATTGGAAAAAAACAAATTAGTGGAAAAAAAATTTTTGCTGAAAAACAAATTTTTGTTGAAAAAAAAAATTTTGTTTGAAAAAAAAAATTTTTGTGGAAAAAAAAAAATTTTGTGGAAAAAAAATATTTTGTTGAAAAAAAAAAATGTTGTTGAAAAAAAAAATGTTCGCTGAAAAAAAAAATTTTTGTTGAAAAAAAAAATTTTGTTGAAAAAAAAATTTTGTGGAAAAAAAAAATTTGGGGAAAAAAAAAATTTGGGGAAAACACAATTTCTGTACAAAAAAAAAATATTATTTTTTTATTATTATTATTTATAGAATGCCTATTTAAATTCCTACGTACTGCGTGAGAGAGTCAGTGAATCAGGGAATCAGTGTATCAGTGAATCAGTGTCGAGGGTAAATATATATTAAGACTAGTAAGTTGTAATGCGCCTATGGCGCCCGTTAATTTGCTTGAGAAAGTATGTTACTTAATTTTAAAAATTTTGTAAAAAATATTTTGAGAAAACTATTTTGTAAAAAAATAAAATTGAAAAAAAAAATTTTGTTGAAAAAAAACATTTTCTTCAAAAAAAAAATTTTTCGAAAAAAAAAAATTTTGAAAAAAAAAAATTTCTGTACAAAAAAAAATATAAATTTTTTTGTTATTATTATTTATAGAATTATTATAGAATGCCTATGCCTATTTAAATTCCTACGTACTGCGTGACAGAGTCAGTGAATCAGTGTATCAGTGAATCAGTGCCGAGGGTAAATATATATTAAGATTCTCTTTTGTAAGTCCCATTAAATAATGGTATAAAAGAGGTATTTTGTTTTTGTTCGCAGATCATGCATACGAACTTTCTCTTTCATAATATACGATATAAATTGTATCAGTATATTTTCGTATTTTAGAGTAATTATCGTTACATTCGAACATTTATACCAAACTCGTATTAATTCAGTTTTTACTTTCAGTTCAGTTTTCCCTTCCAAGCCATTGATTACTGCAGTAAAAGGTTTCTCATCTTTACGTTCATCTGTAAAGATTTGTATAATTTTTTCAGTACGGAGAATCACAATGATGTTGAAAGTATCAATGCTTTCACAAACTATTTTAAGTCCAATGAACATCTTTTTTATTAGGTAATTTTGAATACCTTTATCGTGAAGAATTTTATAAATACTGATAGTTTCTTTCGGACACTATCACCACCATTTTCTTCGTCGTCATCATCGTTCAGTTGAAGTGGTGAATATAAGTTGATTCTTGACATAGTTTTTTTTGTTTAAATCAAGGGTTTTCTCTTTGACGTTTCAAAATTTTAAGTTTGTTCAGAGAGAAAACATAGAAACCAAATTTGTAAATCATGCGCGGCTATACGTACAGAACGTTCACTGACGCAATGCATTCAAGACTGATCAATTGGCATTTCTTTCAGAGCGATGGAGTCGATCCATTCACCGTCACCGTGGAAGCAAGGTCGTGGCTCTGGATATTTCCAAGGCGTTCGATAGGGTCTGTCACGG
This sequence comes from Hydrotaea cyrtoneurina, assembly GCA_958296145.1. NCBI lineage: Eukaryota > Metazoa > Arthropoda > Insecta > Diptera > Muscidae > Hydrotaea > Hydrotaea cyrtoneurina. The sequence continues at coordinate 73,862,307 of OY282512.1, read as the reverse complement.
AGATCTCATATCAAAACATATTTGGTGTCGGTACTATCTTCTTTCGATTCATATCGAGTTTTCTCAGAGATTTTTCTATAGGAGTTGTTATTGATGGGGTCTCATCCAACGAGCATGGCCAACCTATGCAGGAGTGCCATAAGGTTTTGTCCTCTCTCCTTCTCTATTTCATATTTTCATTCACGATCTATTGTGCCAGACTGTGAACCCAATCTACTCCTTTGAGGATGACAGCAACATCTGTTATTCATACTCATTTGATCATCGGCCAAGTCACCTAAAGGTCGCGGACAAAGGGCGAACGATGAATGACACACTTAACCGCGATTTGGCGTCGATTTGTGAGTGCGGCCAAATGAACAGAGCAGATTTTAAAGCACAAAAGACCCAGTGCTGTTTGTTGTCACACAAACGTTCCACTGATCCAGCACCGGTGTCAATCTCTATTGTCTACCTACAGGATCGCCGGAGTGTGGGTTGTGAATCGCTATTCTACAGATATGTTATTGGTATCTGTTCACAATATATCGTCGTCTGGGTCCTGAAAATAGAAAACTCAGCCAGAATACGCGGCTAGCCAATGTCTCCCATCCGTACATTGTCAAATGACCGAACGACGCACTATAGAGATAATACGTTCTTCAGCCAGACTGTTCGTATGTGGAATAATCTACCCTCAAGTGTTTTTCCTGACTGCAATGTCAACGTCAACAAACACTACTGATTTTTCTTTCTTTCAATACCCTTATTTCCTATCGCTAACACAGTACAGTGCATTCACAGGGGGCATCCCCAGAGTCAGAAAAATGTTTCATCGCTACGAAATAATGTCTTCCTTCGAGGATATTGTTCGGGAATTTGTTATTAAATTTACAGATTCAAGGTCAAATTCGACATCGTGTGCGATCATTGCTGTCACCAGTGAATGCTGATCACAAGTTTCTTAAGATTTATTTCTTTGGACATTATAAAGATTATGTCAATCTGCGTTGTGTCATCAATCGTGCAGGGAAGCGAGAGATTTTTGCAAAACCTATTCAGAGTATCTCCAAAACCCAGAGGATATGCAGAGAACAGAATGGATATCTAAGTCTAATTAAAATGATGAGTTCATTTCGATTTGAATTTGTATGTCTATCGTCTGATGATTCGTCAAAACGAGGACAATCACATATTGAAATGTAGCAAATTACTTCATCAATTAAATATATTTTAAAATCGAAACAGAACACGTAAATTACGCCGACTTACCATTTTGCCAGAAACGTATGGTGGAAGCCCTAGGTAATGAACGATTTTCGCCATAATCAGAACTACTTTTTACGAAACAAATAAATGTGTGATTAAAGTCATCGAATTTGTAGAGATATGTGAAAAATCTCAAGTTAACAATGAATATCCTGATGGAGTCACAAAATGATCAATCATGTTTTCGAAGCAGCTGTTAGGCATTGATAAAGGGAAAATTCTAGTTCTTCTGGTCTCATTTCGCTTCCACCTAATTGTTGTTACTTCACAACGTCAAAAAAAGTTTAATAGCCAGATTTTCCGCGTATTGAAGCAAACAATAAAAATGTCATTAGGTGTGAAATGTCATTACAATGTCATCATTACGCGTAGGAGCTTCAGGATGAGCACTAAGGGAAGCACCCTTAAAAAATTACCTGGAGTTAATGGCAACTATTCTAAAGGACTTTCAGACATTGGAGATATTGGTCTGGAGTTCAAAGCATACTATATTCTATTCAAAATTATGCTGAATTCTTCAAATGTGAATGGGATGTTTGCCTTGACCTTTTTTTAAATGAACCTTCATACTCTTAACGGTTGCCTCCCAAAGACCTCCCATGTGGGGAACATAGGTTGGTATGAACGAACATGTAAAGAAACAAATTGTGTTCTTTCAGCAGTTTATAGCTTGCTCCCACGAAGTTGCGGCCATTATCGGAGATCATCGTGTTCGGGAGTCCTCGCCTCCTGTAAATCGAGTAAAAGCTGCTAGGAACTCATCTGACGATAAGTCTGAGCAAGCATCCAAGTCAATTTCACGCGTTGAGAAACAAATAAAAACTGCTGCATAACGTTTTATCGTTTTAGCGCTCGCCTCCTGTAAATCGAGTAAAAGCTGCTAGGAACTCATCTGACGATAAGTCTGAGCAAGCATCCAAGTCAATTTCACGCGTTGAGAAACAAATAAAAACTGCTGCATAACGTTTTATCGTTTTAGCGCTTCTAAAAGTGGTGGACTCTAACTTAGACGGTCCAGCGCAGTCAACTCCTGCATAAGTGAAGGGCAGAGAGAAGTTCACACGTACTTTTCTGCACTTAGTAATGAAACGAAATATATAATTGGAATATATATTTGGAATTGTTGTACGTTTTATGAGAGCCACTCTAGTTTTTGCTACCAACAGGTTGCATGGAAATTTTATCACCTTCCTTTGTACAGATGAAACAGCTGCACCCAACCAACCATGGGCCGTGCAATCTCTGATATGACTTGTCGTTTTCTCGGATTTGGTGTCAACTCGATTTGACCAATTACGTAGTAAAATGCATCGGACATAGCGTTCCAAGGAATACCCAAGGTTTGAGCAGTACTCCAAGCGTCGAGATTCAAAAACTCTTCCTGTAAAAGATGGTCCCGGGCAATCCGTTCCAACAAACATTTCTTATCAGCTGTTATTTTCTTTAGTGGAAAGGTGATACTCCAAGCGTCGAGATTCAAAAACTCTTCCTGTAAAAGATGGTCCCGGGCAATCCGTTCCAACAAACATTTCTTATCAGCTGTTATTTTCTTTAGTGGAAAGGTGATGATATTGCGCCGGAGCCATACTTCACGAGGGTCCTAGGAAAACTTTTTCTGGAAATTCTGGGCGAAATGATCAGGTTGACGTTTGGTGTTTTATTAAGGTGGTGTTCTATTCTATTCTGACCATCTTTGATGGTAAATAGTGTGACAGTCTGGCTATTACTATAGCTTTAATGTTAATACCGAAGTTAGATTCTCGTGATTTCACACTCACACTTACGTACCACTTATCCTGCAACATGAGACAGGTGAGTAAAAACTGGAATAGATAAATTCTGCTGAATTCGTTTTGGAATAAAATTTTTTTCGGAACCAGCATCTCAAATAGCCCCAACTGTAAATACTATTGAGCAGAATTTTTCTGTAATAAACGCACAGTGAATACAATTGTGCGGTTTGTTTACAGTGCTTCTCGACGTGATCATATATCGGGGTATGTAAGACTATTTTTGGTCTGTTCGTTTAAAGAATTTGTAAACTTCCGTTTGTTTATTAAAACTGTCGGCAAGATGGTAGTATCTTAATTTTGCAGAAAGTGTGCTTGAATATTGTCTACTGGTGTCTCACAATTTAAATTACTTGTATCAGGCAGATCGTTGTTTGATTTTGTAGAAATTTGTTGATTTAATGCGCGATTGTAAAAATTATTTCGCTGCGATGAATCCCATTTTCGTTCTTTTCCAAGTGCAGTAGTGTGTGGTGTTTTTTTTGTTGAATTTTAAGCACAATCTAGTACGTGGACAATTTTTTTTTTTACTAACACTCAGGGGATGCCCCCTATAAATGCAATGCACTGTGTTAGCGATATGAAAGAAGGATATTGAAGGGAGGAAAGAGGGAGTAGTGTTTGTTGATGTTTGCCTTGAATTTGGCAATGTCATAGCAGGCTGGAAAAACATTTGCAGGAAGATTATTCCACATACGAACAGTTCGGCTGAAGAACGAATTATCTCTATAGTGCGTCGTCCGGTCAACCGGCCATTTGACAATGAACGGATGAGATATCCACACCACCCATATTGATATTGATGCTGGATCAGTGGAACGTTTGTGTGACAACAAACAGCACTGGGTCTTTTGTGCATTAAAATCTACTCTGTTCATTTGGCCCCACTCACAAATCGTCGCCAAATCGCGGTTAAGTGATTCGTTCACCAACAGGTCGTCAATGAAAATAAGAAATAGAGGAGGAGAGAGGACAGAACCTTGTGGCACTCCTGCGGTCAACCTATGCTCGTTGGATGAGACCCCATCTATAACAACTCGTATAGAGCGATCCCTGAGAAAACTCGATATGAATCGAGAGAAGGTATTACCGACGCCAAATGCAATAAGTTTTGATATGAGTGCTCCGTGCCAGACCCTATCGAATGCCTTGGAAATATCCAGAGCCACGACCTTACTGTCACCAAGGCGGTGAATGGATCAACTCCATCGCTCCGTAAGGAACGCCATCAGGTTTCCAGTAGATCGATTTCTACGGAAGCCATACTGTCGATCATTCAGGAGGCCGTTAGGGTCTAGATACCTTACAAGATGGTGATTAACCATGCTCTCCATAACCTTCGAGAGCGTAGACCATATTGCATATTGGGGATCGGCTGAACATTGGCAACTTTCCAACGTGAATGTTATATACCAGCACGGTACGACATGTTGAAAAGATTGCGCAATGGACGAGCTAGCGTCGAAGAGCACTTGCATAGGACAAGTGCTGAAATACCATCCGGGCCCGGAGTTTTATTTACGTTGAGATCTGCAAGAACCCTTTTAACTCCACGTGTTCGAAAAAATATCTGTGGCATCGAACTAGATACGCTTTCGATCACGGGGAGTGGTTAATTGCTTCCTGGCGAAGATGAATTCTTATGATGAATATCTGGTCACCGTTAATAAGAGTTGGGATAGAAGATGAAGAATTGTCCCTTACTCTTTTGACGAATGTCCAAAAGCTCTTACTTCCCCTAGGAGAATTAAGAACTTTGGCACAATGGTGCTGTTCGTGAAGAAGTTTTTCGCGCCTAAGTACTCTCGCACACGATGATCTTGCCTGCTTGCGTAGCAGCTCAGTAGTGACATTTTTATTTAAACGCCAATTTCTGAACGCTTCCTCTTTTGATCTGACAGCTACTTTGCATGCCTGATTAAACCAACAATTCTCTGAAGGTTTAATCGAAGTATTCTTCGAGGGAATAAACGTGCTTATTCCAAAAAGAATGATTTTATCGACCATTTCAGTAGCAGCATCGACATTACTGTCTAGAAAACATAGTTTCCAATTAAATTGCTGACAGAAATTTTTGATCTCGGCCTAACGTGCCTTTTCGTATATATACATTGTCCGCTTCGTGACTGGTTTAGAAGTGGATCGAAGATCGGAGAACGAAAAGGATGCTGAAATGGTGCAATGATCCGAGTTACCAAGAGGTGCAAGAATGTTAACCTCGTACTTTTCGGGGTGTGAGGTTAAGAAAAGGTCAAGAATATTTTGTTGCTGCCCTTCAACACGCGGAAGGTGTGTTGGTTCATTCACTAATTGCGACAAGTCATTGTGCGCGGCAAATAACTCAGCGTATTGACCCTCCGGAGATGTATGGCTCGAATGGGAAAGCCAAGAATTATTATGAACATTGAAATCCCCAGCAACTAGAATTTTACTGTCCGGATAACATTCTAGTATTTGCGATATAGAGTAAGAAAGGGCGTCAAAGCCATTCAGGGTAGGGAGGCTTCCAGGTTTGGGCTTCTGTAAAGAAACTCGAAGTGTAAGGTGTGCGATCCAATCTTGATCTTAACCCACAGGGAGTTAAATTCTGGATTTTATGAGTTTAAATGTTGCTGACTCTGAAACACCATACCATTACGTATATAAACCACAATACCTCTGTGAGAAAAAAAAGAGGATAGAGTGTGGTAACCAGGAATGTGAAAATCCTGTGGGTCAGAATCCTCACACACCTGGGTCTCACATAGAGCCAGGACATCCGGCCTATGGAAACAAACGTGCTAGCACGCGAATGTTCGCAAAGGGAATTTTAAATCTACACTCTAAAAAAATGGCCATTTTAACAAATTTTTGCAAACAAATTATGCATCAACCATATATATATTTGCCCGAAGCACAAATATTAACTTGTTTATAGGTTGTAAACAAATTAAACAAATAATGCATCAACCATATATATATTTGCCCGAAGCACAAATATTAACTTGTTTATAGGTTGTAAATATATGATTGTTTTCTACGAAGTGAGCATATACTTACGTGTTACAAACATTACTTACTTAGTGGGAAGTATATATCTATCCCCCCCCCCCCCCCCCCGCTCCCTTCGTACACACGCTCTTATGTACTTTATTATTGTTGGAATAGTGTTTATTATTGTACATTTGATAGTAATAAGACATTCATTTGTATTTATATGTGTAAATCTAGTTATTAAAAAAAACACTAAATAAGTAATTATTTTTTGTTTCAATACATGGCATCTTGTCATCAGTTCCTGTTTCTTCCTTCAACGTCGTGATGTGCTGAAATGTCAATGGTATTAGTTTACAAAACTCATCTAATTACACTGTCCAACAAATGAAGACTTTTTGAATGGAACAGAATAGCGACCCCATAATTCTGAAAGGGTATATTGAGTAAATCATTTTTGTAGAACAAACTTATGGTCCAGAACGTCTGAGTTTTTTTTTACAGTGGGCCAAAGTTTTAATTTTTTGGTCCAAGGGAGCTGTACAGTTCTGTACACATTGTAAGATTGGTACTATCTATAGTTCCAACCATATGTTTGTCTTTTTTGGTATGAGTGTTAAAAGTCGTAAATATTGTTATTTTATTACGAATGCATACGGTGTCAACCTTGTTTAATGCAGTTTAATGCTTACTTTCTCGGTCTCCGAGTTGTGGGTTAATCTAATTATAAATTCTGATTAGAAGACCGAACAACATAATGTCAATGACACTGTGTGTTAATGGACAGAGTTGGAGGGGTGAGAATGTAGCATGTCATGTTTATTTGATAGAGTCTAAATATATTCCACTATCTTGGTATTTATTTAATTGTCATTCTGTCCGCGTTTGATGGAGCGGCAGATCATATAAGCATTAATGTGCGTTGGTGCATTCATATAGTTCTTATGTATTGTTCGTTGTAAGTTTGGTATGTACATGTATCCATGTACATATGTATTTTTAGTTTCTTTATTTATGTAGGTTTCAAGTTAAGATTCTATTGTAAATAAAGTTAGTTCCTGACTAAGAGCGATACCGTGCTGGCGTTTTTATTCCTCCGCTCCCTATAAGATCTACATTTTGGTGACCCCGACGTGATACCATTGAAATTTCTAGTTTCCCCCCACCAGTGGTAAGGAACTTTAAATACTCTTTGGTAAAAGATCACGTGGAAAAAAAACCATTGAAATTTCTAGTTTCCCCCCACCAGTGGTAAGGAACTTTAAATACTCTTTGGTAAAACATCATTTAAAAAAAAATGTATTGAAGAAAGATTCCGGCAATAAATAATATTCCGTCGCGTAATAAAATATATAAAGCTACTTTTGTTTCGGTTAAATAATGCCAAAAATGTGAATAGTTCAGAGGCTAGAGTTTTTAGGCAGTGAAGTAGCTAGGCTCTACAATGAACTGAGCAAATTGGCTCAGGGTGATGTAGCTAGAGAAAGTCGAATACAACATCTGAATAATTTGAAAATTTCTTTTATGGAGTGTAAAAGAGAATTTCAGGACAGTGTTGAGGAACTCCGTCTGCCGTCGTTGACTGCAGATCGTAAAGGGACATTCGTTGATGAGGTCCAGGAGGCAATGGAACTGTTTGAAAGTTTATACTGCCACATGAAGAGGAAGGTAGACAAAGATATCAAAATTGGTATAGCTTTACTATCGGGATCTTTAAAGGAAGGTAGTGCTTTATAGATATGATAGATATGGGTAATGTAGTAAAATTGCAGCAGAGGATGAATTCCGAGTCGAGCAAGCAAGTTGGACAAACCAACCAGTTGCACTCGGCAACCATGCAAAGTCATGGGTTAGTAAGGAAATTCAAATACCTCTTGAATGACTTAAATGTTAAAATTGAAAAGAAAAATATTTCAATGAACAGTTTAAGAGAGAGGTTCAGAATCACAGAATCAGTGTTTATCGAGTACTTGGGAGAATTCCCGGACGATGATCTTACTGATTGGTTCTATGATTTAAGGGGTCGTTATTTGGAGATTCCAGGAATCGAAAAAGATCAGTATTCCGTAGAGTCAAGCCAACAATTTACTAGCGAAAAAGACGCTAAATTGGTAAATCCTTCAGGAATGAATAAAGAATTATGGGAGGGAAATTCTCTCAGATATGGAGTTCAGTATGCTCAGGGGGCAAGCCAAAGGGCAAATCCTTCAAAAAATACATTTATGTTTAGTAGGGCATTCATTTAATAGGTGTTTTAAGTTTCGAAGCCTACCCGTCAAAGAGAAATGGGATTTGGTTATGGAGAACAGTATGTGTTCCAAATGTCTAAACAGTGGTCATGTCAAAAGGACATGTACCAGTACTGTTTGTTGCAGAAGTTGCAACGGCAATCATCATTCTTTGCTACATGGAGAATCAAACTCCCAAAAGTGCGGTGGTGAATAATAACACAGGCATTGATGATGATCACGTTTTGTCGGCGACAGCTGTCGTACAAATAAAAAATTTTGAAAACAAAGCTGAGAAGACAGCTAACGAAAATAAGTCTGAGACATCGAATAATCTGAACGATAATGAAGATCAAACTAGTTCAAAGTATTTGATTGATGAATATGTTTCGACAGATTCAGAAGGGACAGATACAAAATGTTCGGTCGAAAATATCCCAGACGATATGAAAGACGATAATCTTCCACCGCTACGCTGGAAGCGGGGGAGGGTCATCCGAGCTGAAATGTGTTCGGATGGTTTATGTAAAATGGTGGACGTAAGGACCAGCATTGGGGATACCGAAAGGTCAACCCACAACGTTTGCCCTTTTCCCACTCTTGGATCTGAAAGGAAAGAAATAGACAGACCATCAAATTTCAGTAAAGAACCCACGAAAAGTAAAAGAATGGACAATCCATTTTTATTAAAGGACAATTCAGAAATTAGAAAACAAATTAATATGAATGTCGGTAAAAATAAGAGAATTAATAATCCTGTTTGTTATAAGCTTAGGATAAGTAGTACTGATAAGTCAGAGATTTGCTTCGGAGAGGTGGCTACTGTGGGACTTGCCAAATCAACATGGAACGTGGTGGTGCATACCAGTATGTCCGAGAACACAACGGCCAAAGCGGGACTGGATGATGCGAGGATCTCGGTAACAATGATGAAGATAAACCGGCTCCAGATCTATCATTCTCTATTTGGACTGATGGGCGAAGAACATGCTGAAATTTTGGGAAACAAAATAAAAAATATCGAGCAGGATCAGGACTACTTGCTGAACATTGTGAGAAATCAATCATCGCTCCAGGACGTGACGTCTGAAATAATTAAGGAGCAAAGCAAGTCGGTTTTTAAAATTATGGAAACACTGAGCAGTGCCTTCGTGCGGTGGAGAAAGCTGTCAATCAGATAATTGACCCGGAAACGATACTTAGATCAGTAACGAGTATGCTGGCAATTCTTGAAGGCTTTGCAAAGCTTCAAGATGGTATCATCGGTGCATTGTTTGGTTACAAAGACAACATTCTGACACAGCTGCTTTTGGTGAACAAGTGTAACATCCAATTTAATGCTATCACTGCGATTTCGAAATCACATTTGGGACTCCACAACTTTTTGAAACAAACTAATTCCTTTAAAAGGTGGATATTTTCGGTATGCGATAAACTGGCTGCGGAGATTAAGTCCAACAAAAAGAGTGATATTCTTGAAGAGTGTGGTATATTGAGAATGAAGCCAAGTCTCAACCTGTCTGCACGTATGTCATCTTTACCATATGCCATGCTCAAACTAATTGCTGGTATATAGGTATATAAAATGCCTGTAATTCCCAAAATCGGGGTTTCCTTTGCGGCTTCTCAATTATACTGACTGAAGATGTGCAAAATAAACAGCTGCGGAAAATAATCTAATAGGCATACGACGCATATAAAACTGATGCCAACTACAAATTACCCAGTCTCAGCTTCTCAACATGCATCATTACCATCATCATCATACTTATTTGGAGTTGTGCCCGATGTCATCCCAATATTTACCTGCAACACTCACCTCGTGTTATTTAGGGTATATGTAATCATTATATGTTCGTTTATGTATTTGTTTTTGTTAAAAAATTAGGATCTTTTAAGGCCGGCAGTATGTACAGTAGGCATATAACTAATTTTTACGAAAAATTTGGCATACCACCACGTGGTGGCAAATATTGTACAAGTAATGAATATCACTTTTTTAGGTGATTTCGGTTCAAAAACGTTCCGCGCAAAAATGGATTTCTAAAAAAAGTCAGATTTTTTTTTTAATATTTTTATTTTTAAATTTTTGTCAATTGTTATATGAAATAAGTTTTAAGTTTAAAGTATCTGATGATTTACACAATGGTAAAATGTCTTGCACAATTTTAATTGCACGCTCTGCGCAGATGTTACTTCGCTGAACTTCCTCAATAGCTGATGGTTTATTTACCCAATGTCTGAGAAAACATTCATTTGCTTTTGTGAAGCCGGCCAATGATTTCTGTAGTGTGGCGAAATTATTTTTGTTGAAAGTATGATCGGAAAACCAGATTTCGCTCCAAGCACCGCACACAAACTTACAAATAGGATATAATTGCAAACGATATTCAGGAATAAGTATAAAGGCTAAAAGTGCCAAAATAGCTCTAGAATTCCAACGGGCATTACTGAGTGCTGGTATTGCTTTAAATTTTATGTAGGGAAAACGTTCATTTTTCTCGAAGTATTTAAAAGCTTCGACCAATTCATATAAGTATTGCATGTCATTTCGCCATTTAATGCTTTTAACCTTAATACACTCTTTATTTTGTTCATACTCTTTTTTTAGATCATCGTAATTTTCTATTAAATTTGGAATAAAATTGTATGAAATATTGGGCGATGATGTTTTTCCCTCTAAAAGCTCATCCATGACATGTTTTAACATCAAATCTAGCACATGATGTTGACAACCAATATTCTGTGGAGCGGGCAATGAAAAGGATTTCAAAAAATTTTGTAGGCGAGTGACAACACCATGGTGTCTGCCAGTATTCACACTGGTTGTATCGCAAAATGACTCTACGATGTTCTAATTATTTGACTATGCGAGTACACTGTACAAAACTGTACACTGTACAAATTTTTTTTTGGTTTTTTCAGCAGTTCTGATAAAAAAGTAATTTCGTTTTGCGCGGAAACTGTTTTGCAATTTCGCAAAAAAAAAAAATAATGGGGGTTCATACTTTTTTATGCTCTATTCGACTATGGTATGCCGTTTTTCGTATTTGCAAAAATTGTAAAAAGTTATATGCCTAATGTACAGTTCTGTACACATTGTAAGATTGGTACTATCTATAGTTCCAACCATATGTTTGTCTTTGTTGGTATGAGTGTTAAAAGTCGTAAATATTGTTATTTTATTACGAATGCATGCGGTGTCAACCTTGTTTAATGCAGTTGTATGCTTACTTTCTCGGTCTCCGAGTTGTGGGTTAATCTAATTATAAATTCTGATTAGAAGACCGAACAACATAATGTCAATGACACTGTGTGTTAATGGACAGAGTTGGAGGGGTGAGAATGTAGCATGTCATGTTTATTTGATAGAGTCTAAATATATTCCACTATCTGTGTATTTATTTAATTGTTAATTTTAATTGCTTAATTTTTTTCTTTTATTTTTTATTATTAATTTTAATAAATATCACACCCGATTTCTAACCGTTTTTACCTGTTTTGTATGTGTTGGTGTATAATTTTACTAATTAAGCGTAAAGAGCTTTATTTACAACATTGGTGTCTTTGGTGACCCCCACTGAAATTTTCCGGCAAACATTTTCGTAGAATATTTTAATCCTTAAATGTCCTTTTTTAAAGGATATTTTTTGATTTTCTCGAAAAAAGGGTCAAATTAACCCATAAAGAGACCAGTTACAGGGTTAAGAGCTTCCACAAAAATAATCCTCATACAATTCCACAATACATCTCTGACCATAAGAATTCTCTCAGACATTAACTTACAGCATTTTTTTCATATAGTATAATGCTCCCTTCGACCAAAAAATTAAAACTTTGACCCACTGTAAAAAAAAACTCAGACGTGCTGGACCATAAGTTTGTTCTACAAAAATGATCTACTCAACATACCCTTTCAGAATTATAGGGTCGCTATTCTGTTCCAAAAATGTACTCCCGTATGAATCCGAAGGCGTTTTCTTCTTTACACTCGATGCGTACATCTATTGCCAAATAAGTTATGAGGGGCAATAAAACGATTTTGGTAACAAAAAAAAGGTTTCAATATTTTATTACGGTTGCGTTGTATCGATGTACGAAAATGCATTGGGCTTGGAAATTCGTGGGAATGTGGGAATGTATATACACAAAATGCACTTAAATTATTTCAATTACTTTTGTTTGTGGCACAAAATCTCGTACATTGTATGCTGATAAATGGGTTCTGTGTTCATATGGAGAGTAATTATTGACGAGTGCTTAACGTGTGCATAAACATAAAAATCTCGATGCAGACGTTTAGCTTCAACCCTGTAAATAAAAAATGTTCAACATGTTCATATTAATCATTGCACGAATTACTTACGAACGTCCAAGGAACTGCATTAAAATTCACTGCCAACATATTTTATCTGCGCAAACCGTTACTATTTCATTCAGCTTCTCCACATTTTATTTTTTTTCACTGAATGAAAACATTTTTACTGACCGTTTTTCTTTCTCTTAATTTTTTTTTTTTTTTGTAAAAATAATAATTCTAAAACTTTCCGCACAATCAGGACTATACAGCACAACTACTGAATACGAAATATTAATAGGAAATGAAAGGAAAAACGCGACGGACAGACGAAATGTGCGTACACATAGAACGAGAGACAAACAAACACTTAATTGTTTTTGATGAGTGAATCTTAAGCAATTTGAACATATTTCATTTGCGGAAACGAATTTTCTGCGATCATTAACTGTCAAGCCGATTTTTATCTAGCCATTTCCTGGAAAGTATGAAAGGCTTGTGATTTATGATGCGATGGTTGATTGTCGCTAGAAGATGTCTTTTTCATATCGAAAATTGTTTCCTGAATTTCAGTTAACAAGAAAAGTACCCATTTGTTACCAGGTTGGCAGTTCTTTGTGGGTAGTAAGCGAGTCTTCCCACGCGCGGTTTTTCGGGGAGTTTTGTGGCACAGTGATAGAAAAAAAAGGTGTCTGAAGTTTATAGGATTTGAAAATCGATCAGCTGTAATTAATTCCACGTTGAATTTGCCGTATGGGCTTTGGTGTCTCATGTAGAGCAACCTGAATGCCGAAAAGAAATTTCGTCTGATGATGTACCAATACGCGAGGGTTTTCATAAAGATTTTTTAGCGCGTCCCAAACGAGTTGAACATGTCCGTCCACTAAGTCGAATCTTGAAACAATTTTATTCGCCTCTCCTCTGGTTTTCCCACGCAGATGGTAAAGCTTTTGAGCTGGAGATACTCCTGAGTGAGTTCCAAACACTGCCCAGAAAATATCGCAAAATGCTGGCGATTTCGCGTATCCGCCCTCAAAAGGAGAAGTATCACGGCGGTACTTTTATGGAAGACTGGTCATGATGAATCATAGAATTCAGTCGAAGGCTCTCATCTGCTCTGGATGTTTGCTTCGGGTCAATCAGAATAGCAATCTTAGATTTGCAGCCAGTTAAATACGACAGGCGTCCTTATATTTTGTGGTATAATTTTTTTCCTAGTTTGAATCGATCTCAACTTCACCTCCAATAATATCTTTTTTGTATGATGCGACAAGTATAAAACGTTTGCAAAATGAGACTACTTGTTTATGGTCGAACGCTAAGTTTTTCAGTTCAGACATACTTTTATAAGCTTTTAGATAAGAAGTTCTGTTGTATATCAAATAATTGCAATCAAATAATTTTGAAAGTGAGGTACAAAAGTTTTCTGTGCACAGTGACATTTCTGCTGAATACAAAAATGGTGAGCCTCAATATGTGGAGTCACTAAAAAAAGGATCACTTTTGCCAATTAAATCTAATTTCAAAAGTACTTTTGAGGCAAATGATGATTACTTGTTAAAAAATATTGACACAGTTTCTGGTCAGGAACATATTTCTAGCTTTCTTGAAGGTCAATTGTGGAAAGATCTATTAAAAATTTGCAAAGATATCATTTGCATACCGTATTTTCTGTACTTTGATGATTTTGAAGTTAATAATCCTTTGGGAACACATACCGAACAAATTTGTGGTATTTATTATTGTTTTCTTATAAGAACTTGTAAATTTTTATTTTAACAAATATCAAATATGCTGCCCTAATATACATTTTGCATGGTGTGCTTGTTCCAAAATCTTACAGCTTATCAAAAGAAGACAACAAACGACAGTGTTATAGGCCTTCAATTGAGGATTCAAGAAATTCATTTTTTGTGTGCGGTGAAACCCCTGCTGATATAGAAACAAAATTGTTGAAGATTAAGGAAAAGAAGCAACCAATACAGCCATTAGTTTTAATTGAAGGAAGTATACTGAATATAAAAAATGTATTTGTTTACTTTGATGAGGTTAGATATAAGTTTTTTTCACTATAAGAAGCCATAAGCACTTGTTTAAAAAATTTTCATGTATTCCATTTAGAATATCCGTTACCTTCACTCCTCATGTGGGCTTTTATTCAAAAATATTTATTTAAAATCAGTACTAAAAATGAAAAGCAGTTTCCCATAATAAACAGTTTATGCAATGAACTTAACCAAAGCTTAAATCAATCCTCTCCCAATTAAAATTTAATAATAAATCAATGTATATAAGTTACTGAAATAGTATAAGATTTTTATTATGAATTTTGTTTAATTTTGGAAAAGACACAAACTTGCAGAGTATTTGGTATAATATTTATTTAGCACTTTTCAATTGCGCGGTCAGATAGAGACTAAAAGAATGTGTGTAACATACAAAATAAAGGAACATTATTAGGCGCCCCGGTAGGCGAGTTGGTAGCGTGCTTGCCTATCAGCGTGGGGGTTGTGGGTTCGATTCCAACCAGAGGCTTTGGTCTGTCGCTGCAAAAATCAAGCCAAATGGTCTTTGTCACCCGGTTTACCCTTGGACCCAAAATTATAATATAAATTTACTTTGTATTGTAATTAATAAATAAATAAATAAAGGAACATTAAAAACAGAACAAAGCGAATTCAAATTTTACTTTACTATGAGAAGGGTTGCCAAATATTATTCATTAATTGTGTTGCCACATTTCCAACGCTCCTTCTCAACACTAGTTAATTAATTACTTCAAAAATTAATAAATACATGTCATTTCAATATAGACCCATAGAATTAGAAAATTTACAATGTTTTACTTTACTTAAGTTCTTAGTAAGAATATCGGACATCATCTCATTGGTTGACATATATTTGACCTCGATCTCACCCTTGGAGTACATATCTCGAACATGATGATATTTAATTGCAATGTGTTTACTCCTGGAGTGGTACGTCGGATTTCTCACCAAACATTGTGCGCTCTGGTTATCATTGTAGATTGTGACCGGACCATTATGAGGAAATTTTAATTCAGCCAATACTTTTCGAACATATGCCGCTTCTGTCGCCGCTGATGATATCGCAATATATTCCGCTTCTGTTGTGCTTAACGAAACGACATTCTGCTTTTTGGCACTCCAAGCAAAAACACAATCTGCTACCACAAAAACGTACCCGGAAAATGATTTTCTATCGCTGGCGTCTCCGGCCCAATCAGCATCCGCAAAACATTCGATGGGTTTACCCGTTTTCTTATAATGAAGTTTGTAATCTGCAGTCTTCTTTAAATATCTGAATATATGTTTATAGGCAGCTTCATGTTCCGAATGCGGATCGCAATTCATTTGAGCTAATTTTGTGACCGATAAAATTATGTCCGGACGTGTGGACAAAGCAAAATACATCAAAGTTCCAATAGCCGACTGGTATTCCGTCTTATCTACTCTTCGACATTTCTCATTCTTACAATTTACCTGGAATCCTGGATCTAATGGTGTGGAAACTTCTTTGCAATCTTGCATACCATATTGCTCAAGCACATCCAATATATACTGCTTCTGGGATATTGTTATCGCACCAAGATCGCCTTCACGACTAAACTCCATCCCAAGAAAATAAGACAATTCACCACGATCAACAATTTCAAATTCTTTAGCAAGTGACTTCTTGATGTTATTCAGCTCAGCCAAAGATGTACTACCGACTATTAAATCGTCAACGTAAACCACAATTATGTTGTAGACTTTATTTTCTTGTTTTATATATATACAGGGGTCACTTATGCAGGAACTGAAACCCATTTTCTTCAAAACTTCATTTAATTTAGAATTTCACTCGCGGCCACTTTGTTTCAAACCGTAGAGGGACTTCTTAAGCTTCAGCACATTCTTTGGATTTCTTCTGTCTTCAAAATATGTTGGCGGTTTCATAAAAACAGTATCATGTAAATCGCCGTTTAGATACGCCGATGAAACATCCAACTGATGTAAATAAATGCCGTATTCTACTGTCAAACCAACTACTAGTTTTATATTTGCGTAGCGAACTACTGGGGAAAATGTTTCACCATAATTAACACCATAGCGCTGGCTGCAACCCTTTGCGACAAGTCGAGACTTCAGTTTTTCTACACCGCCATCCTTGTTTCTTTTCACAGCATAAACCCATTTGCATCCGATGGCTATTTGTCCTTCAGGCAAATCGGTTACCTCCCAGGTTTTGTTCTTAATCAGTGAATCATATTCAATCTTCATGGATTTCTTCCATTCTTCAGCATTCGGACCGTTAATGGCTTCCTCAGCAGTTTCGGGCGTTTCAATTTCACATCTACCCATTGCATGTAGTTCATTATAAATTTTTCTTGGACGTCCTCTGAATCCATCGCGCAGAAATCTAGGTCTACCACGCCCTCTTCTAACGACTGGTTGTTCGATTATTTCATGATGAAAATCTTCTTGCTCAAATCCTTCTCGCTGAACTCCTTCTTGCTGAACTCCTTCTTGATAAATTGATTGTTGAAAATCATTTGATTCTTCTGCGAATTCAGGTTCGTTGTAGATCGTAATAAAATCTTCATTTGCATGGCCTCCGTCGTCATTTCGCTCCATAATGCGCTCCGCTGTTGCACCATCGCCACATATAAAAATGTCAGTACCATTATTGCATTCGCCATATTGATCAAAAGTATTTTCCAACAATACTACATCTCTTCCGACAATTACTTTTCGATTGTTGGGATTGTACAAGCGATAAGCTTTACTCTCCTCGCTATAGCCAATCATCACGCACTCGGTACCCTTTGGAGAAAATTTCTTTGTTGACGTCTTATCAAGTACAACTGCCTTGGAACCAAATATCTTGAAATGACCTACAGCTGGTTTAAACCCGTTCAACATTTCAAATGGCGTTTTATCTTAAAGAATTTTTGTCGTTGTACGATTCCGGATGTAAGCTGATGTTCTAACTGCTTCGGCCCAAAAAGATTCTGACAACCCGGAATGTATGAGCATTGTCCTTGCCATCTCGACTAACGTACAATTCGCCCGTTCAGCGATACCGTTTTGCTGCGGTGTATACGGCACCGTTAATTGTCGCTTAATACCGTGCTCACGTAAAAATCCATCAAAGTCTTTATTTACATATTCGCGACCATTATCAGTTCTTAAACATTTTATCTTTTTACCCGTTTGTTTTTCGAATTCGGCTTTATAGTCCTTAAATGCTTCGAATACTCCATCCTTCGACTTCAAAAAATATACCGTCATATACCGGGAATAATCGTCTATAAACGTTACGAAAAAACGTGAACCGCCGAACGAAACTTTATTTACCGGGCCACACACATCACTGTGAATAATTTGCAAAAGTTCCTTTGAACGATTTTCCGATGATTGAGGAAACGGTTTTACACATATTTTACCTTTCGCGCACGTAGCACACTCTAACGAATTCGGCATATTCCTTACTTTAATACCACGTACTGTATTATTATTTATCATGTCTTTCAAAGAATTATAGTTCAAATGCCCGAATCGATTATGCCACTTTATTGCCTCCTCATTCGGCTTTGATACACTGTAACACTTGCTGTTTTGTTTTGCTTCTTCACTTTTGTATATAAACAAATCGTTTTCCTTATATGCTTTCAAAACACAATCATTGTCTTCGTTAATTATCTTCACGAAATTGTCTTTGAATATTACGCTCATTCCCCCATATGTCGATCTCCCAACTAAGATGAAATTATGAGGAATTGATGTGACATGTAAAACGTTTTTCAATGTTATTTTAACACCATCAACATCGACGTCGCCGCGACCGATTGCTTTTACATACATGTTGTTCGGTAACAAAACTCTCTCTTCACACTCTTCATACGACGTAAATAACTCACGCATACAACAAAAATGACTAGTTGCGCCGCTGTCAATGCACCAACTATTCTTATTAACACCACTGTTTTTTGCCGTCGCACTGTGGTCAATATTTTGAGATAGCGGCCAAAACTCCTTTTGGTTTTTGTTCTCCGATTTTAAAGTTATTAGACTCATATGAAAGTAGACAGTAGGGAGCCAAAAAATTAGAACTCTATTTTAACTATTTCACTGAGAACAGGGTGGTCCAAAATGGGTTTTTTCAGAATTTAGTAATTATGATATTTTTAGTTAATTTTTAAAGTTGAAATGATCATAACTTTTTTGTTTTTCAAGATTTTTGGACGAAATAAATTTTGTGTTGTAACTTAACTTATTTCTACTGCTCTAGCTCTACTGTTTTCAGAACAATTTAAATAAAGGTCTAATTTATCGGAAATTTCCTACTTCATAGAGCACAACTCCTGTGAGTCAAGCTGAGTCAAAACACAAATTTACTATTTTGTAGTCCTAACCCTCCCCTATATTCCTATATATACATGTCCATGCATCGGGACTGCACTTTTTGAGCAACAGCAATTTTTCTGACCCAAGGTAAGATATTCGGTACAAATGCACGTCATATTTTTTGAGAAGTTATTTGTATGTGAAAGTGGCTATCTTCTTAATATATATTTACCCTCGACACTGATTCACTGATTCCCTGATACACTGATTCCCTGATTCACTGATTCACTGACTCTGTCACGCAGTACGTAGGAATTTAAATAGGCATTCTATAATAATTCTATAAATAATAATAATAAAAAAAATAATATTTTTTTTTGTACAGAAATGGTGTTTTCCCCAAATTTTTTTTTTCCAAAATTTTTTTTTTACAAATTTTTTTACAAAAAATTTTTTTTTTTCAACAAAAATTTTTTTTTTCAGCAAACTTTTTTTTTCAACAAAATTTTTTTTTTCAACAAAAAAATTTTTTTTTTCAGAAAAATTTTTTTTCCACAAATGTTTTTTTTCCCAGTTTTATTTTTTTTCGAAATTTTTTTTTACAAAATAGTTTTCTCAAAATATTTTTTAAAAAATTTTTAAAATTAAGTAACAAATACTTTCTCAAGCAAATTAACGGGCACCATAGGCGCATTACAACTTACTAGTTATGCATATATTTTGATGAAATTTTGTACAAGAGTTCTTATTGACCCAAAAAATAATTCTGTTGAAATTAGGAGAATTTGGCTCATATTTGGACCTAGTATACATAGAAGGGTGTATCAAAATTTTGACAAAAATGACAATAGAATCTGACATTTGACCTTTGCTTACAAACCAAATAGAACATTAAATTAAATTGTTACCAACATTAAGGCGCCCATTGAAAAGGAACATCAAAGTAATGTTGTTTACGAAGTTCAATGCAAAGGAAATGACAATGAAAGCTGCGAACTTATATACATAGGCACAACGAAGAGAACATTAGATGTCATAACTGAAGAAGTTGGCAAAATAAGAGATGAAATAAAAGAACTTCAACCAGTGATATTTGAATTTAATCACCAATGCATCGAAGTTAACTTTAAAATGTCACTTACAATGATCGATGGAAAAGTTGCACAAGCTTTAACCGAAATAAAGTCTTCGTCAAGCTGCACCATATGCCAAAAAACATCAAGTCAATTGAGCCAACCACCAACACAAGACGATAGTTTTAATGAAGCATATGAATTTGGAATGTCACCTCTTCATGCTAGAATTCGTTTTATGGAGCATATTCTTAAATTGGGATACGATTTAGAATTTGGCCCGTTAGGCGAAACAGTGAGAAACAACAAAGAAAATTTGGAAAAAAAGAAAGCAAAAAAAAAAGATATTCAAGAAAAATACCGTGAGATAGGCCTTATAATTGACCAGCCAAAGCAAGGAGAAGGAAATTCTAATGATGGAAACACAGCAAGGAGATTTTTTTCCGATCCAGAAACTGCAGCTTCTATAACTGGAGTAGATTATGATTTAATACGACGATTCCAAATCATATTAGAAGTTATAGCATGTAGCAAAAAGATAGATGCAAAAAAATTTGGTCAGTATGCTAATCAGACAGCAACCCTTTATAACCAAAAATATTCTTGGAGACATATGCCAACCACAGTTCACAAAATTTTGTTCCATGGGGAACAAATAATTCAGCACAATATGCTTCCAATTGGAGATCTCTCAGAAGAAGCGCAAGAAAAAAGGAACAAAGACTACAGATTCTTTCGCGAGCACAATACAAGAAAAATTTCCAGATATTGTACTAATGAAGATCTTATTAATATTTTGTTGTGCACATCAGACCCATATATGTCCAGTATTCGACAAAAATGGAAATCAACCTCATTAGAGTTAGATGAAGAAGCTAAACAACTACTGCAAAATGAAAATCAAAGCTATTTGGAAGAAATTTTTACTAATATTGTTTAATTAACACTTTAAAGATTATAATTTGTTTCTAATTTTAGTATAAATTTTTATTAATACATTTAAATAAAATATATGTGCACTTTAAATCAATAGTAAAAGTTTACTTAAAATTTTATCGATGTTGTGTTCTGTATATAATATATCCAAATGGTATTGATATTGTTGGGAATTTCAGTGTTATTTTTCAGTTTATTCCTCACAAGAATTAGCTTTCTTCCACAAAAACCAACCTTTGGCCCCTGTGAATATTGAGACTAAATAAATGTCAGGGGCCAAATGTTGGCATTTCCTGACCAAAATTAAGTTTAGGAATAATAAATAAGTATTGGTTGTAAAATACGATTGAAGAAAATAAGAAATTATAAAAAATATACCTATTTAAAATGTCAAAATATTCAACTTTTACATGTGCGACGCGTCGCACAGTGGTCAATTTCGCGAGATAGCGGTCAAAACTGTATAACTTTTGGCCGGATTGGTATTTTTTTACGCAATTTGTAAAAATCGACTGATAGGAACGTAAGTAATGTGGAGTTAAAAATGCATTTTAATTTTTTGTTGAGTTTCCATCTTTAGTTATGACATCTTTAGTTTCTTTTTTGTAAGCAAACTTTATTTGATTTTGATACACCCTTCTATGTGGACTAGGTCCAAATATGGGCCAAATTCTCCTAATTTCAACAGAATTATTTTTTGGGTCAATAAGAACTCTTGTACAAAATTTCATCAAAATATATGCATAATAGCCACTTTCACATACAAATAACTTCTCAAAAAATATGACGTGAATTTGTACCGAATATCTTACCTTCGGTCAGAAAAATTGCTGTAGCTCAAAAACTGCAGTCCCGATGCATGGACATGTATATATAGGAATGTAGGGGAGGGTTAGGACTACAAAATAGTAAATTTGTGTTTAGACTCAGCTTGACTCACAGGAGTTGTGCTCTATGAAGTAGGAAATTTCCGATAAATTAGACCTTTTTTAAAAAAAATATTTAAATTGTTCTGAAAACAGTAGAGCTTAAATTTTTTTTCTACCAGTGATAGGAAATAAGTTAAGTTACAACACAAAATTTATTTCGTCCAAAAATCTTGAAAAACAAAAAAGTTATGATCATTTCAACTTTAAAAATTAACTAAAACCAGTGAAAAAGTTGCAGTCGGGTAAACCGACTTATATATACCCTCACCCTCAGTAAAAACTTACAAGTGTCATACTCATAAGTATCGGAAAGTCAAATGTGACCGTGGCTACCATCATTTGATGTAACATCTCATGGAATGTCATAATAGCAACCTAAAATACTATAGAAATGCTATAGAAAAAATATTGGATGGTACATTTGTATGGGAGGTACCAGAAGGGGAGTTGCCAGACTTCCAAGTTTTTGTCCAAATTTTTTACCAGCCATATCTTTACTAAATACAGAATTTGGGCAAGATCGCGTTGGGCATATTGATATTATTAGACGATTTCTAAGGTTGGCGGGATGGTACATTTATATGGGAGGTACCAGAAGGGGAGTTGCCAGACTTCCAAGTTTTTGTCCAAATTTTTTACCAGCCATATCTTTACTAAATACAGAATTTGGGCAAGATCGCGTTGGGCATATTGATATTATTAGACTATTAAGCCATGCCAAATTTCAGAGTGATTGCTAAACTCTTTCGAAAGTTATCGTGCGTACCAGCAGGACAGACGGACATGAATATCATAATTACTAAATTCTGAAAATGCCCATTTTGGACCACCCTGTTCTCAGTGAAATAGTTAAAATAGAGTTCTAATTTTTTGGCTCCCGAGGTTTACTACTGTCTACTTTCATATGAGTCTAATAACTTTAAAATCGGAGAACAAAAACCAAAAGGAGTTTTGGCCGCTATCTCAAAATATTGACCACAGTGCGACGAAAAGACCGACCATCCAATAGGGACACTGTCCACAAGATTAGAGGAATTAGACAAGGTTCCGGACATCGTCAAGTCTCTCAGAGAATTTTCGGGAAAGTCTGGAGAATTTGGATCATGAAGAAAGTCGGTCGACAGAGTATTAGGGTTATACAAATGTTTAAAAGGAACTGGCAGATAGTATGCAATTTTGCATACCATTCGCACAACAATTGTGGTAGAAGCTGATACTGCATTAGAGTCATATAGGACTCCATTGGATTGGCCAAGAATACGAAAGTATCTAATGGTTCATTATTCTGACAAAAGGGAATTCTGACTCTGGAGTACCAAATGAATGTCCTGTGTCAAGGACAAACATCTGTAATGGAGTTTTATCAGAATATTTATCAAATATTATCCTTAATACTAGACAAACTATCATGTCTAGATTTAGATGAAGGAAGCCTTCGTGCAATGACAATTGTATACAGAGAAAAACTCTTGATACATTTATAAGGGGCTTGAACGAAGACTTACCTAAACTATTGAGTGTGTCCCGACCCAAGTCTTTACCAGAAGCACTTCACATTTGTCTTAGTCTTAGTAACATGTCATTTAAAAGAGAGTATGCTCATAACAGAACTCCAAAGAACGATATGCGAAACTCAATACCTAACACGGGAACAAGGCCGAAATTTCACCCAGACCTAGCTAATATTCCATCATACGGAAATAGAACTACATTTACTCCTCAAAATTACTATTCAAACCCACAAGTTCGGCAAGGCCAACCTCAACAATATTGGAGGTCACAATTCAGTCAACCTCCTCAAATTTCAGGACCGCAATTCACACAACGTTCCCAGCCACAACACTTCCAGCGTGCTCAATTTGGAGGACAGCCAAATACTCAGGTTCACCCAGAACCTATGGATGTCGATAGGTCTATACAAATGAGACCCGCGCAAAACACTTCCTTCAAGAGACCTGCACAATTTTCAGTACAGGCTCCGGTAAATAAGGTTCAACGAAACTTCCATCTCAATACTTGTAATATGACTAATTATGATGTTCCAATTGTTGATAACGAGATAGAAGAGGCATGCGGAACTACAAACGATGAAACCGCTGTTGAATACTTCCAACAACATCCTGATGATGTTGATGAACATCAGGATAGGAACCACACGGATATGCCTATTAACTTCGTCGATATACATTTTTTAGATTAAGCTGTTCCTCGCTACCATATTTTCAATGCAAAACGAGGAACGGAGAAGTGCTAAATTTTTTGTTGGATACTGGTAGCAACAAAAATTATATAAAACCTAATTTAGTAAAAAATCCGAAACCAAATAAGGATACTTTTAATGCAAAATCTGTAGGTGGAGACGTGAAAGTTATACAACATACGTTTTTGAACATGTTTGGTATTAACAAGATACCTATCAAATTTTTCCTCTTACCTTAAAATCTTTCGATGGTATATTAGGAAATGACAGCCTGAAGGAACTTACAGCTGGAAGGTGGTATAAAAATCCCTATCAAAAAACGTATAACTCAAAATGTGAATAATCTCGAAATGAGGTTAGAGCACCTATCAAATTTCCAAAGAGATTCGCTGGAACAAATTGTGGGAAATCATTGTAGTCTCTTCGCAGAACCAGATGAAAAGTTAACTTACACCACTGTAGTAGTCGGGGAGATTCGGACAGATAATGATTCTCCAATATACGCGAAAAGCTACCCATACCCAATGGCATTAAAAGACGTCGTGGAAGAAGAAATTAATTGCCTCCTCCGTGACGGTACAATAAGACCATCAAGATCCCCATATAATTCACCCATATGGGTAGTGCCAAAAAAAGAGGACCATTCAGGAAAAAAGAAACATAGATTAGTGGTTGACTTTAGGAAACTGAATGCAGTCACAATTACTGACAAATATCCCATTCCGGAAGTAACGGACTTAGAAGGAAATAAGTATTTCACTGTTTTGGACCTCAAAAGTGGATTCCACCAAATACCTTTACGCGCAGAAGACATGGAGAAAACAGCGTTCTCCGTGAACAATGGCAAGTATGAGTATACAAGATTACCCTTCTGGTTGAAAAACGCACCGGCAATTATTCAAAGGGCACTGGATGATATCCTTAGAGAATTAATCGGAAAAATATGTTTTGTGTACGTAGATGACATAATTATCTTTAGCAAAGATGAAAAGTCACACTGTGAACATATCAAGAAAGTATTCGAGACATTGGAAGCAGCAAATATGAAAATTCAGCTCGATAAGTGTGAATTTTTTAAGACCGAAGTAGAATTCTTGGGCTTCATAGTAACTAGTGACGGCATAAGAACAAATGCGAAAAAGGTGGAGGCAATTCTGAAATTCCCCCCTCCAAAAACACTTAAACAACTGCGTTCTTTCCTAGGCCTGTCGGGATATTACAGAAGATTTGTCAGAGGATACGCAGATATCGCAAAACCTTTAACTGCGCACTTAAGAGGGGAAAAAGGTAGAGTGTCAGAAACAGCCTCGAGTCAAATGCCGGTCAATCTAGATATATCCGCCCAAAATGCTTTCAGTGAACTGAAGAATGCCCTTACTTCGCAGGAAGTATTATTGTCATACCCAAATTTTAAAAAGGACTTTCAATTAACCACCGATGCGTCCAAAGTAGCTCTTGGAGCTGTGTTAAGCCAAGAAGAACGGCCAATAGCTTTTATCTCTAGGAAACTTGATAAGACAGAGGAAAATTATGCCACTAATGAAAGGTAAATGCTGGCAATCATATGGGCCTTAACCGCTCTAAGGAACTATCTGTATGGTTCAAAGAAAATAATTATTTATACGGACCACCAACCTCTAACATATTCTCTTAGCAGTAAGAACAGCAACTCGAAGATGAAAAGATGGAAATGTATCCTTGAAGAATATAATTATGAACTGAAGTATAAACCGGGAAAGCAAAATATAGTAGCTGACGCTCTTTCTAGAGTTGAGCAAGGATCAAATGCTATAGTTTCACATATTAACCCTTTGACGACCAATGGGACATATATGTCCCATATGAACTTTTTACTGTTTAGGAAACATTTTTAGACCGATTTTTGTAAGACTTGTTTCCGTCGATACAAAACACATGAGGCTTTTAGTAAGTTCTCTAAAATCTGTGCTAAGTTCTTAGAAAATCGTTCAAGGTCATCCCAAAGTCAAAATTTTAAGATTTTTTTTTGACAATTTTCGATGTGCTGTATCTTTACTGTTATTTAATAAATAATCAGAAACTTTTTGACACATGGTGTATCAATCTCTTATGTTGACAGACATAAATAGAAATTTTAAATTAGTTATTACCCTTTTTGGTAGATCCTTGAAATCTGATGGGACATATGTGTCCCATTGGTCGTCAAAGGTAAAACTTTACTTGATATTTTCAAATAGCTTTTATTAGTTTTTAGAAGGAATTTATTGGAAATAAGCGAAAAAACACAAACTAAAAACAGATTCATTGAACAAAAGAACACAAAAAACATAAAGATAATTCATTGATAAAAACAAAAAAACAAAGTACCGCACATAACACAGAAGTTATTCATGATAACTTTCAAAACAATTTCTATTTTTCGTAAAACAAAATGGCTTATCACAAATGGAGCAAACTGTATTTGTTCGATTTTCTTTGCCATTTTTAGTGCAGACAACACATCGTTTTCTCATTCCATCAGCCATTCTGGTAACTTGATGTCCAGTTAACGAGAGATTAGCAGTCATCCTTGAACGTTTGGGCCCTTCTCGTGGTGTTGAGCTAACAGCATATTTTCGGCTCGTAAAAGAACCGATCAGTTGAATAGCCAGTTGAGAACGAAACTCCAAAAGCGTTATGGAGGATGAAGTTGAATTATTTGAGCAAATTTTTTCGTACGCAATATATGAATTCAGTACACCCAAATCAAATAAATCAAAAAATAAACGGAGATAGAATTTAGTCTTCGATTTGCGGTTACATTCGTAGTATGACTGAAAAAGTAAACTTTAGTATTGTTTTTTGGTTAAAAAAATAATGATCTTACTTTTTTTTGATCCATAACATCAACACCTCCCATTCCTTTATTGTAATCAGTTATAATTTTCGGACATTTCACGGATATCTTGTCTGCAGATCCAGCCTGACGTCTTTTAACGCTTACGGTATCATTGGGATTTAGGAAATTAGACCCCATATGCACAGCACGATTGTCCATCCATTTCACAATGGTAACTCCTTCTGACTCGAAACTTATGAAGTCACCCCGCTTAAAAGTTTTATCAGCTTCAAAATTTGGCATTTGTGAACGATTGCGCCGCATTGTGCCGCAAGCTTTTATGCCTTTCATTTTCAGTTTATGCAATAATGTCGGACTATTGAAAAAATTGTCAAAATATATCTCGATATCCATATTTTCAAGTCCAGCGGACATCTCCAAGACAACTGATTCACCAATGCCAACTTCTCTTTGTTCTTTTTTTCCAGTGTAAATATCAATTTTATGCAAATAACCAGTTTTGGCATCGCACCGACACCATAGTTTGAATCCCCAACTTATTGGTTTATCTTTCATGTATTGCTTCATGATGTTCCGCCCTTTAAATTTCACCATGTGCTCATCAATGGATTGAAATTTGCTCTCACTCATAGCATTTCCGAATGCCTCATTAAAATGTTTCAACAGTGGTCGAATTTTAAATGCTCGATCATATGAGGGATTGTTACGACTTGGCTGCTCAGCATTGTTTGCAAAATGCAAACTTGAACGTATTTCTTCAAACCGTAAACGAGTCATAACACTGGAAATGATTGGCATTGAGAATAGTGGCGATGTTGACCAATAAAGCCTGGTATCTGGTAGTCGGTGTATAGTCATTGCCAAAATAATCCCAAAAAAAGCTTTTAGTTCATCAATACTTATCGCAAATACAACACCTTTTTGTTCACAATAAATCTTCGACTGGTAAATGATTTCTTTCAATAAAGTGTCGAAGTTACAAACAGCATTCAAGACTTCTATTACACTGGGTACTTCATCATCCGCTCGTACACTTGGACGTAAAACCTCTCCGTATATATATTCTGGGTCAGCATATATTGGTGGAATATAATTAACTCTAGTTTTTCTCCATTTGAATACCACTGGTAGCTCCTGAGCGATTTTGGGTTGGGAAATAGCTAGATTTACTGATTCTTCCAAAATATTATCTTTGCTTGTTGACGGTTTTTCACAAAGAAGCACATCCTCAATCTCAATTTCGGCTCCAGCATCTAAATTTCCGACGTCTTCTTCGAGAAATGCAATATCTTCCTCATCCAAATCCAGCCGATTCTCGTCATTTTCGCTGTCTGATGCATTTATTAATTGCACTATTTCCTCATCAGTAACATAAAAACGACGTATTCTCTTCATCTTGCAAAATCACTTCAAATACAATGACAATATATTATAAATAAAACTCCAAGCTTAAAAAAAGACTGTTCTCATTAACCGCGAGACGCAAACTAATTGATTTACAACCAACAACGAAAAAAACTGGTTTTATCGTTTGGAATTCCTAGCAAAAACAAAGAAAACGGTAAAATTTTCACTTGCTAGGATCATGTTATTTGTTAGCAAGTAATGACCGTTAACGACCAATGGGACATATATGTCCCATAGTTTTTTTCAATGATGGAGTTAACAAAAAAATATTTCACAAAAACTTTTGTATAGAAATGTCCTATTTCTCATCATGAATTTCCAAAAAAAATTTAAAATTTTCCAGTGGTTCCCAATTGGTCGTCAAAGGGTTAATTCCCTAACACCAACACATCATAGCGCAGAGATTTCATTCTAGAACCTAATACCAAGTATAGAAACTCCTATCAATGTTTTTAGAAATCAACTTCTTTTAAATATTGACATTACGTCTACATATCAATTTAAAATTATTTTCCCTGGAATTCATCGCCATATAATTACCGAACCATACTACGATGAACAGAAATTACGGCACATCTTAAGGAGATATTTAAATCCATCGGTCATTAATGGTATAAAAGCTCCAGAATCGGTAATGGAAAAGATTCAGATTCTTTATCCAGACCATTTTTCCTCCTATAAATGCCGATTTACTCAATTCATGGTAGAGGATATCAATTCCGAAAATGACCAAGAGAATATTATTATTGAAACTCACAATAGGGCACATCGGAGCGAAAGGAAAAATAAAATTCAGATATAGGAAAAATACTATTTTCCTTCGATGTCGAAAAAAATCAAAAGGGTAATTAAAATCTGTTCCACGTGCAAGAAGAATAAATATGAGCGACACCCTAATGATCCTCAGTTAGGAGAAACACCTATTCCCACATACCCAGGACATACAATTCACATTGATATATTTTCTACCGACAAAATGTTGATATTAACTTCAATAGACAAATTTTCAAAATATGCTCAAGTGAGGTTATTGAACGGAAAGTCTATAGAAAATGTCAGAAAACCTCTTAGGGAAATATTATTCTTCTATGGAGTTCCAAAGAACGTTGTAATGGATAATGAGCCATCATTAAATTCTGCTTCTATATTGTTTATGATGAAGGACGAGTTGAAGATAAACGTTTTTACTACTCCTATCTATAGAAGTGAGGTAAATGGGCAAGTGGAACGTTTTCATTCAACACTTGCAGAAATAATGAGATGCTTAAAAGGTGACGGTACATCAAGAAATCTGGAAGAATTAATCGAAAGATCCGTCAATGAATACAATCATTCGGTTCATTCGACGGTGAATAGGAAACCAGTGGATCTGTACTTCGTCAGAACCGTTGACTTTTCCCCACAGGATTATGAAACAACTAGACAAACCAATATGGAAAAGATCAAGCAAAAACAGGAGAAAGATTTAGCTTATCATAATAAGAAACGGCATCCTATTAAAGATTATGTTCCTGGACAATTTGTATATGTGAAAACCAATAAACGATTGGGTACAAAGTTAAGCGAACGCTTTAAAGAGGAAACGGTACAGGAAAACAGAAATACCACCATACTTACTGAAAACGGACGAGTTATATACATACATGAAACATATAAGAAATTAATTTGAAAAATTTTGATTACAGATTGCTTTTCGGAACCGCTTTGGCAGACTTCAATATTCTGGACTATTCCAATGCGAGACTTATAACAATTCAAAAGGGGACAGCAAGAAGACAAAATGGAACATTTAAAGTAATATACTCCATTGACATTGAACAATACAGAATACTTACGCTGCAGATAGAATCCTTCCTTGATACGAATCTTACTTATAACCATCCGATCCGTCCGTTTATAAAACAACAAATCGTAGACATCCGAGGACTTTTGAGGCGACTTAGTCCCAGTAGGGGAAAAAGATCGATAGACTTTATCGGAAGCGCCTGGAAATGGATTGCCGGTAATCCAGATAGTCACGATTTCCAAATCTTAGAACAAAAAATAAATAATGTTTTGGCAAATAACAACAGACAACTTATTATAAATAAATTAATATCTAATAGAATTTCTCTGATAAAAAATATTACAAATGAAATAACTAAGGCAAAGAGAGAAGGTTGGAATAATGAATTGGCAAACAGTCTCGAGAGAAAATTGACACTAATTGAAAAAGAATTGGAGAATATTGAATATGCTATTCAATGGGCTAAGGCCAATATTGTTAACTCTTTTATACTTTCGAAAATTGAAAATGTGAATAATATACTCGAAAATTACAATATTCCTGTTTACAATATAGATGAATTGTTGTCATTTGGTTCCGTAAAAATTGTAACTAATAACAAAGAAATTTTGTATATATTAAGTATTCCGATTACTCGAAATGATATTTGTAAAGTATACTTAGCAAAAGCTGTCAAAAATGGACATTTGATAGATAAAATAGAACACAATAAAATTCTTGAATGTAATACAGAACTATTTGCCATAAAAAAGATTGTAAAAATTATTATGATTTAACAATATGCGCCAATTTGATAGAATTGAGTAATAAAGATTGTATAACAGGTTTATTTAGAAACAGAGTAGGGAACTGCGTAAAAATAAACAACGAGCACATACCAACGGTCGAAGAAATTGAACCAGATCTGCTATTACTGAATCAATATGAGGGCACAATAAGCGTGAATAACGAGGACATCAAATTAAATGGGACTTATTTTGTCAAATACTACAATAACACCATCCAAGTTGACGGGCGTGAACATTTATCCAAAGAGATCAGTGGCAGCAAACCCCTTCCTGCTTTTCTACAACCCAAAACTAAGGAGGAAAGAATTGAAGAAATCGTATCCCTAGAACGTCTCAACAAAGTAAACATTTATTTATTTATTTATAATTACAATACAAAGTAAATTTTATATTCTAATTTTGGGTCCAAGGATAAACCGAGTGACAAAGACTATTTGGCTTGATTTTTGCAGCGACAGACCAAAGCCTCTGGTGGGAATCGAACCCACAACCCCCACGCTGATAGGCAAGCACGCTACCAACTCGCCTACCGGGGCGCTTACAAACTAAACATAAAAAACATCGAACGCCTAGAATACCTGGAACTCAAAAGCAAAGTATTTATTTTATTTTATTTATTTATTATTAATTACAATACAAAGTAAATTTATATTCTAATTTTGGGTCCAAGGGTAAACCGGGTGACAAAGACCATATGTTTAGATTTTTGCAGCGACAGACCAAAGCCTCTGGTGGGAATCGAACCCACAACCCCCACGCTGATAGGCAAGCACGCTACCAACTCGCCTACCGGGGCGCCTAAAAGCAAAGTAATAATCGGATCCAGCGGACTCGTCGTGGCTATCATTCTAATCATTGTTATTTCGAAAGACGATCTTCAACAAAAATGTAAAAACATCTCAAGATATGGGAGAAACTTCAAGGAAATGTGAAGAAGCAAATTCTACTGATAACAGTAATAAATCTAGAGATAAAGAAGAAAAGATCACCAAGTCTCTACAATCTTTATCCATTATGATCAATCGGGACGTGAAGAAGAAAGAATCATCAAGTCTCTACAACCTTTATCCATTATGAGTAATCGGGACGATTGCATTTAAAAGGGGAAGAGTTAACACCAAACATATTCCAACATATCATGTTAACACCAAACATATTCCAACATATCACTCATACATTCAAACCTCCACAACCTAAAGGTGTAAATTTGCTGAATTGCAAGTTCCCATCAAATATTCAAAGACGCTGACAACGCAGGCTGCCAATATTGCAACACCTCAGTACTGACGATCGCGTTGTGCCAACACGCGCAGGTATCAGATATCACCAAACGTGAAAAACTGAAGGTATAAGTTTAGGGTAGATATTAAGTTAATTGCTTTTTGTTTTGTGCACAGCAGACATATATTTTTTTAACAAATAAATTTGTTTAAATTTAATTTATACACTGTAGTACCAAACTTTTGGAAATAAGTCACCACTAGTCTTCGTTTTGTTCATATCTTGAAAGGGATTTCACCATTTAGACTTCTGGATGGACACCTATTCCGTATGTGGTTTGATGTCAGAACCGCTTCCGCCCAAAAAACTTGGAGATAATAAACTTCGCACCATTTTTACTTGTCGTCAATGAATGTCAGGAAATATCTGATGCCGCCGAGTGAATTTATCCTCATCGGACCGCATACATCGGAGTGTATTTCCTCTTTACAAAAATGGTCTAAAGTCACCAACTATCACGGCATTGCTAAACTTGGTGCTATTCCGAAACTAATGGAGAAATTAATTACTGAATATCTTTCCTGGCAGATTTTACCGCTAATGCCTCCCATACAACATGGATTCTTAAAGGGCAGGTCCACTGTAACAAATCTACCCGAATTTACTACTCACGTCTTAGATGCGTTTGTGGATCGTAAACAAACTGACGTTGTCTATACAGATTTTAGTAAAGCATTTGATCGTGTGAACCATAGAATTCTTATGATGAAATTGAACCGTATAGGTTTTCCAAAAACATTGTTAAACTTCATTCTATCTTATCTTTCTTCGCGTGAGCAACGTGTCTTATTTGGGCACGTCATATCGAAACCCATATTTGTTACTTCGGGAGTGCCACAAGGAAGTCATCTAGGCCCGTTACTATTCTCAATTTTTATGAATGTCCTTCCAGAAATTTTTAATAAGTGTAAAATTTTAATGTATGCTGACTATGTCAAACTGTTTTATAGTTATG
This sequence comes from Hydrotaea cyrtoneurina, assembly GCA_958296145.1. Taxonomy (NCBI): domain Eukaryota; kingdom Metazoa; phylum Arthropoda; class Insecta; order Diptera; family Muscidae; genus Hydrotaea; species Hydrotaea cyrtoneurina. Next base: position 73,829,248 of record OY282512.1, on the reverse strand, counting down.
ATAAAAATGAATGTTGTAATGCACTTCAACCTGACCTCGATCGTTTTTGTGAATGGTGTCGGTTAAATAAAATGGATTTGAATTTGAATAAGTGTAAATGTATGTCGTTCTATAGAAGTAAACACTTTTTTGGATGTTGGTGTTCTTATGGACAAGAAACTTAATTTTGTTAACCATATAAATATGACCATAAATAAGGGACGATCAATTCTCGGATTTATTAAAAGATAGTCCAAACGAAGCACCTGTACACTTCCCTTGTTCGACCTGTTATGGAATACGCCTCTGTTGTATGGAGTCCGTACTATCCAAATCATTCTGATAAAATAGAATCAGTCCAGAAACAATTTATTTTGTTCTGTTTGCGTGGTCTGGGATGGAACTCAAATTTGGTGCTCCCTCCATACTTTGTCTAGACGCAGAACTATGCTAGATGTAGTATTTGTATTTAATCTTATCAATGGAGAAACTGATTCTCAATTGTTATTGTCTAATCTGAAGTTTTTTGTTCCACAAAGATTATCTCGCAATATTCGCGCTCTTAGTCTACCCCATTCCAGATCAAATTATGCAAATTTCCATCCATTAAACCGAATTTGTGCTGAATTTAATTTGTATTATGAACACATTGATTTTCAAAAGAGTGTTGTAGAAATAAAGCACGATATTCTAGAATTAACTAATGTTTAGTCTTAATATCTTTTAAGTATTTAATTTTGTACGTTTTGTTTTAATTTTATATACTGGCTGAAGATAATTATCTGTAGCCAATTTAATGTGAAACTACACAATATCATAGTATAACACCAACTCCGCCAGGCACGGTGCATGGTGCGTACGCGGTCCCTACGTTATGGGGATGTGCCCTGTCGGTCGAGCGGGGCGGGATACTTATTGTGGAGGTGGGGTTTCCGTTCGTTAAATAAGAAAAAAAAAATAATTCGAGTAGCTGATCCGATTTTGAATTCGATTTCGGAAACGGTCTCTGTGCTTGCTTCCCCTTAACGCATGTCTCGCACATCCGTAATTTTACATTAGTATTAAAATTAACACCAGTTACCTTTCGCTTCCGAATGGCGTCCTTTAAGTCGTTTTCATTAAGGTGCCCGAATCGTGCATGCCATCCTTGCAGACATGACCACTGCACTTTTCTGCAATTGTCTTCAATTTCTTCTTCTACGTAGTACAATTCTTTCAAAAATGTCACTTCAAATCCTCGGTCTGTCAATTTTGCTACAAATAACCTCAATCTGGAACCTCAAATCTGGAACATATAGTGTACTTTCCAATCTTGCTATGCATCCGCCTTTTGTATGCAGCTTCACAATGTCAGAACCTTCAATTATTGTTGATCCATTATTTGCCAAATGCAGAACTTTCGTACTTGGAGGTTGAATTCCATAAAATTTATTTTTTCGGAGCACATATGTGAGGATGCTCCCGAATCTAGACACCATCTTTCACGCTCGTCATTCACTTGCATTGCAATTTCAGCATTTCTTGATGATTCATGTCTCTTACCTTCACCAATGGCGTTCTTGGTGCTTCTCTTCGCTTTGCAGTCTCTTGCCATATGCCCAACTTTTCCGCACGAGTAACACAATAACTTGAACTTTTCATACCTGGGCATATGGTTTTGATTCTTCTTGAAATTATTTCCAGTTTTCTTCGCAAACATTGTGTCTGTTGGTTCTTCATTTTCATTCCGTTTTCTTGCCTCGTATTCTTCCAACAACTTTACCTTCAATGTTTCTGGATCTGGCAGCTTTTCTTGAGTCTCTATAGCAATTCTGAAAGATTCGTATTCGTCTGGTATGCTGTATATTAGTAAAATTGTAAGCAGGTCGTCGATTATTTCTAGATCCATTTCATTTATTTTATCTACAATGTCGAAAAATTTCCTTATATGATCTCTTATATATGAAATCAACGATTTCAGCAGCATTGCTTTTCGAGATGGACCTTTGGACTGATAAATACTATTTAATTTATCCCATACTTCTTTGGACGTTTTGCAGTTTTTAATCTGCCTTAACTCCGACGGAGAAATCGACAAAATCAAATCCAATTTAGCCTTACTACCTTCGGATTCCCATCCCGCAACCATATCCGCAGGCTCACTAGGCTTTGGAAAACTTCCACAAACGTATTTCCAGACATTATTCTTGATTAACAACGCTTCAACTTGAATTTTCGATGTATCGAAATTGTCTTTTCCAAGAGGTTCAATTTTCACGTTTGTGTAACTCATTGTTCCATACAGCTTCTTTTATTCAATCTCAATTATGGCACAGTGGAAGCGTGCTGGGCCAATAACCTAAAGCAAATTGAGATTTTCCGTGGAATAAAATACGCACACAAATATTTAAGTGTTTGAAAATTTTATTGAAACTCACACAATAAACTATTTGAAATATTTTACTAGATAGAAATTCAGCAAATGATTATACGATTGAAATAGAAATATTTGAAACAAGTGTAAAACATGTAAAGTATATATTTGCTTTTACAACACTATCAGTGACCGCTTGTCGGAAATAATTTTCAGAATATCGACTTCTTCGCCAGGAAATGTGAAAATGGCCAAATTTGCTCTAGAGTCTCTTATTGCGTCCATGGAGGAAGAAGCGAAATACTTTCAACTATGGCACTACCCTTAAATTTAAGCTAATACTGACCGTTAAAAACGCTAGAAGGACATTTGTCTGAAATAATTTTCGAAATAATGTCGAATTCTTCGCTTGGAAAAGTGAAAATGGTTAAAATTGCTCTATAATCGTACTTAGTGCGACCATGGAGGAAAAACGGATATACTTTGCCCTATGACAGTACCCTCAAATTAAAGCTAACAGTGACTGTTAAAAACGCTAGAAGGGCATTTGTCTGAAATAATTTTCAGAATGTAGAATTCCTTGATTGGAAATGTGAAAATGACCAAAAAATCAGAGTCTAGTTCCGACCATGGAGGCAAATACTTTTCACTATGACACTACCCTCAAATTAAAGCGAACAGTGACAGCTAAAACCCCCAAAAGGACATTTATCTGAAATAGTTTTCAGAATGTCGAATTCATCGACTGGAAATGTGAAAATGGCCCAATTAGCTCTAGAGTCGGACTTAGTGCGTCCATGGGGAAAAAGGGAAATACTTTGCACTCTGACACTACCCTTACATTAAAGCTTACAGGGCTTGAAGGACATTTGTCTGAAATAATTTTCAGAATGTCGAATTCTTCGCTTGGAAATGTGAAAATGGTCGAAATTTCTCTATAGTCGGACTTATTGCGTCCATGGAGGAAAAATGGAAATACTTTCCACTATAACACAAACCTAAAATTAAAGGTAACAGTGACCGCTAAACACGCTGAAAGGACATTTATCTGAAATAATTGTATACTTATTGTATTCTGATGACCCAAAATTTCAATTACAAATCTTCGGATATGTATCGCTTCCTTTGAAGAATCTGACAGTGACATGTAAATTAACTAAAATAGTTATTATTTATGTTTTTTAAAAAAGGTTGCGTGTTGCTATAGGCAACACGTCTTACTTTATTTAACTTCAAAATAAAAACTAAATCTAAATTATTGACATAGAACTTAATAAGGGTTAGCTTAATTCATATAGTGCTGACGTAGTCCACGAGCCTGTTGAATGGTGTGAGAACGTTGCGATCCACCTATTTGCTGACGTAGTCCACGCGCCTGCTTAATGGTATGGGAACCAAACAGTTCATCAATTCTTTGCGTGTGCAACAAGACACCGCTGGTATGGCAATTGCAATGTATTATGTTTTAACTCTTCCCCCTTTAAATTCCATGCGTCCTCGTATGGAACATTAGAAAAATGGTAAGCTGTGGATGCTCCTATTTTTTCCGTTGCCTATCATCCCTGGACGAGAATTTTCTGTATGACCAGTTTGAGATGTTCCTTCGGCATTGGTTTCATTGGATACGTTGGGATTCTCTGGTGTAACATTTTTGCATTTGTTTTTGACCTTTATAATAATAAAGCATCCAATTATCAAAAGTATTGCAATCATCATCAAGTTCAATGATATGCTTATTTGATTCATCGAATCCAGCTTACGAATTGACATGGAGTTTTTTAAGTTAATGTCATTTATAAATTCCAAAGATAACGTTTTTTCCTCTACATCTGTTTTCATAGGTTGTATCAAGGCAGGGAGAGTTTTTGTTGTAGTGATCTGTTTTGATGAGTAAGTCTTGTTGTTAATTTGTAATGTTGAATTAAAGTGATGGATAACATATGATCCATTGAGCCAGAGGGTTGAGTTATCAACATCAATTTGTCCACTGAATTGATTTAGGAACAATATGCCATCTTCTATCTTTTCTATTGAGTTAATGTGTTGGTTGTTCGTGGTGGTGCATCTTGATGTTTGACTCGCCAAAAGTTTAGGGATGCATGGTGAATCCGAGATGTCTTCATAGGTTTCAGGACTACATATCGATAAAGCATTGTACGTGTTACATTTCTTCCTTAAGCCATAAATTCTGTCTTTACAATCAAGTACATGTTCATAATCTAGTCTAGTTATAATTTCGTTTCTTTTGACAGCTTTAATAACTAACATATTACGATTTTCAGTTTTAGTAGTAGGAATACTTAGAATATAGAGTATATTGAGGCCTTCGATGGCAATTTTAATTTTTGCAAAGTGTAAAAGTTCATCTGTACTTGAAAACGGTATATTACTTTTATCGAAAATATCATTTAAAATATTAACCTCGAAAGATGAAAGGATAAAGGAATTGACAATATTTACTTTAGCCAAATATATAGCAATTTCTATATTTGAAATGTCTTCTTTTAAAAGTTCCAACTTATATTTCCATTCTAATATCCTTTCATTATGGCATTTGTGAGTGGGTTAATTTTCTCTAGTGACAGACGATTTATTATGATCTGATTGCTATTATTTTCCAAAACGTTATTTATTTTCTTCGAAATGATCTCAAAATCTTGGTGATCTGGACTTCCTGCGATCCACTTCCATGCAGTACCGAGGAAATCCAGTGAGCGTTTAGACTTTACTCTTGGTTTTAATCGGGATATGTAGGATTTAATTTGGGATATGGTGTATTCGAGGTAAGGAATTAGGAGATGGTTATGGGCGACTTTCTGAACAAGATTTTCTTCGATTTCATGAATGAAAATTTGGTAACTTCGGAGGTCAATAGTGTGTATTATTTTAAAATTTCCAGTCTGAACCTTTGCCAGGCCAGAATGCATTGCAATCAATTTAGAATTGGAATAATCCAAAATTTGTATTTCGCCTGCACAAAGTGCCATCAAAATTAATAGTCTGTAAAAAAATAGGGATAATGAATTAGTTTCTAATATGTCTTTTGTGAACAATTCTTCCACTTTCCGTAACTACGGTGGAATTTCTATTTTCCTTTACTATTTCTACCTTGAATCTGTCGGATAACTTAATCCCTAACCTTTTGTTAATTTTAACGAATATTCTCTGTCCGGGAATGTACTCTTTTTCGTCCTGTCTTTTCCTATTGTGATAGTCTAAGTTCCTTTTTTGCGTTTCCTGTATTTTTTCCATATTTGATTGTCTAGTCCTGTCATAGCTACCAGGAGAGAAATCGACGGTTCTACCAAAAAACAAGTCAACGGGTTTTCTTCCAACTGTCGAGTGTATCGAATGGTTGTACTCATTGACGGCTTTTTCGAGAAGTTCTTCAAAATGTCTGCATACCCCCTCCGCCTTTAAACATCTGAGCAATTCTGCAAGAGTCGAATGAAATCTTTCGACTTGCCCATTCGCTTCACTTCTGTAAGGAGGAGTGGTAAAAACGTCAATAGTCAGTTCATCCTTCATCATAAACAGAATAGTGGCGGAGTTTAATGACTTCTCGTTGTCAATCACAACTGTCTTGGGAACACCAAAGAAAAATAAGATCTCCCTAAGAGGTCTCCTTACATCTTCGATAGATTTTCCATTTAGTATCCTGATTTGCGCATATTTTGAAAACTTATCAAGAGCTGTCATTACTAACTACTTGTCTGTTGAAAAGATATCAACATGAACCACCTGTCCTGGGTATGATGGTATAGGTGTCTCCTTTAGTTTTGGGTTGTTGGGATGTCTATCATACTTATTCATTTTGCATATGGAGCATAATTTCACTATCCTCTTAATTTTAGAAAGCATGCTCGGAAAATACCACTTTTCTAAAATTTGCTGTTTATTTTCCACCGCATTCCTGTGAGCTCTACTATGAGTTTCGATGACGATATTTTCCTGATCATTCTCCAAGGTTACATCTTCTACCATTTTTTGCGTAAAACGAATCTTATAGTTCCGTAGATGGAGTGGATAGATTTCTTGAATAGTGCCCATTATGGATTCTTGTGTTATTATGCCATTATTGACGGAAGGGTTTAGGTATCTTTTCAGAAATATGAGCAAGTTGTCCGGATTGTATTCCCTCTCTACAATGGTATGTCTATGATAGCCCGGGAATATGATTTGAAACTGATACGATGCTACCTCTCCGACATTAAAAAATATCTGGTTTTTAAATGCGTTTATAGGTCCTTCAATGCTAGGTATCAAATCTTCAGCTGAGGATTCATGACTATGAACGGTACCTGTCAGGGAGCTTACATTTGTGACTATTGCTCTCGAAAGAGCATCGGCTACTACATTTGATTTCCCCGGTTTGTATTTTATTTCATAGTTATATTCCTCGAGGATAGCTTTCCATCTTGATGTTACTATTCTTGTTGCTCAATGCATATGTAAGTGGCTGATGGTCCGTAAAGATTATGATTTTAGCAGTTCCGTACAAATAGTTTCTAAATGTATCCAGTGCCCACACAATTGCAAGCATCTCACGTTCGTTCGTCGCATAGTTTCCCTCTGTCTCTGACAGAACTCTGGAAATAAATGCTATCGGTCTATCCTCCTGGCTCAGTACAGCTCCCAGGGCAACACTTGAGGCGTCAGTTGTCAGCTGAAATTCTTTCCCATAATCCGGATACGAAAGCATGATCTCTGGAGACAATAAAGCATTTTTCAACAAATCTATTGCCTTCGTTTCTTTGCAACCGAGGGTAATCTTTACGTTGCTTGATTCGGTCCTGGAAATTGAACCATTCGGTCCTCTTAGCATATCAGTTAAAGGTTTAGCTACGTACCCTTTCATAAATCTTCTGTAGTAATTTCATAGCCCTAGAAATGATCTTAGTTGACGCAAGTTCGTGGGATATGCGACATTCACTATCGCATCCACTCTTTCTTTAATTGTGCTAATTCCGTGTTCAGATACTGTAAATCCAAGAAATTCTACCTGTTTCTCCAGAAACTTACATTTGTCTAGTTGTACCCTCATATTTGCTGCAGCCAATGTGCTAAAAATTTCCCTTAGATGACCGAAATGTGACTCTTCATCCTTGCTGAATATGATTATATCATCGTAACAAGTTTTTCCAATAAATTTTCTGAGGATGTCATCCAACGCTCTTTGGAATATTGCAGGAGCGTTTTTGAGTCCAAATGGCAGCCTTGTGAATTCGTATTTTCCGTTATTCACGGAGAAGGCTGTTTTTTCTATATCCGCTTCCCTAAGGGGAATCTGATGGAATCCACTTTTTAGGTCGATTACCGTAAAAAATTTGTTGCCCCCCAGATGTGCCAATACTTCCGTCATTTCTGGTATAGGGTATTTATCTGCCGTGGTAACCGTGTTTAATTTCCTAAAGTCTACTACAACTCTGTACTTTCTCCTTCCTGATGCATCCGTCTTTTTTGGTACAACCCAAATGGGTGAATTATAGGGAGAACGGGATGGTCTTATTATCCCATCTTTAAGTAATTTGTCTACTTCTTCTTCGACAACATTTTTGAGAGCCATAGGGTAGGGATAGGTTCGCGTATAGACAGGTTCGTCGGTGGTAGTACGAATTTCTCCCACTACTTTTGTTGTATAGGTTAATCTCTCGTCAGGATCCGCAAAAAGATTCTTGAAGGACCCTATTATATGCATTAAAGACATTGCCTGATGTTTTGAGAGATACCCGATTTTCATCTCCAAATTATGAACATCCTGAGACTCATATTGAAATATTGGTATCTTCATACCATTCTGAAGTGTAAAGAAGTTATGGGCCGTGTGAATAACCGCAGAAAGTTTCTTTAGAGTATCGTTACCGAGTATTGCATCGAAAGTTCGTAGTCCGGGTAAAAGATAGAATTTAATAGGGTCGACTGAATCGCCAAATAGCTTTAAAAGGGTGTGGTGAGTAATTGGAACACTGCCTGATATTGTTTTCGCACAAAAGTAATCTCTGTTTTGCATGGAGTTTTCTGCCAGTTCTGATTTAATATAATTTTTATTGCTTCCAGTATCTAAAAGGATTTTTAATATTTCACCGTTCCTCGTTTTACTCTTGAAGTATGGTAACGAGGAACTGTTTAACCAAAAAAATTAAGATCTGCGTTTAAGTCTTCTGCTGAATAACTCTCCACAAGTGTGTCTGAAGATTCTGCAAAGTGGTGTGTCCATTCATCTACGTATTCATTATTAGCAAAATCAACATATTCATCCAGATTCGGCGTACCTCCGATAGCTCCTTCTGGTGCTTTGGCCTCAAAGTTACATTCCGGGTCCTCCGTTCTGCTTACTCCTTGATTTGATGTGTTTCCAGTTTCCAAATGAAAGTTTCGCTGATTTTTATTTGCCGGTCCTTGATAACTTCCTGCATGTGGCCTTTTGTAGCCCTGTTTAAAGGGTGGTCTATTTACATAATTAACCTGTCTGGTTTGAATGGAACGATCAACATCCATTGGTTCTTGGATTTGAGGATATTGTTTCTGATTTGGAGCGTATGATTGTAGCTTCGGGCTTCCATTCGGGTAATATTGTTGGCGTGGTGGATATTGGAAATTTGGTTTATCGATCGGCCTTGGCGGGGCTCGTGGTGGTAAAGGTGGCCTGGTTTGACCTCCTACGTGGGCAAGTTCGGGATAAAATGCGCCTCCGGTGGTGTTCTGAAAGTTTTGGTTGTTCTTATATCCAGGAAGTCTAGGAATTTGTCCGTAGGCATGGTGCATTCTATATGTCATGTTATCTAATTTTAGGCATATGTACAGCGCTTGCGGCAGAGAAGTAGGTTCCCTTACACTTAGCAACCTTGGCAAATCTCCTTTCAATCCTCTCACAAAAGTATCGAGTGCTCTATCTCTGTATGCGCTTGTCATCGATAGCATGCTACTTTCGTCCAGTTCCAAGCAGGCTATTTTGTCGAGTATCAATGACAGGTGATGATAAACTGCTTGGTAGAACTCCGTAATAGTCCTGTTACCCTGGAACAATGTTGTCATTTGGTACTCCAAAGTACCGATGTCCCTTTTATCGGAATAATGCATCATCAAACATTTTCTTATTCTGGTCCAATCTAATGGGGTTCTGTAAGAATCCAAGGCGGTATCTGCCTCACCGACTATTTTTGTCCTTATTGTGTGGAGGATAGCAAAGTATCTTCCGCTGCCCCTGATACTTTCGAAAAGTGCGAGCACCCTCTCCACGGATTTCCTCCATGATCCAAACTCGCCGGCTTTCCCCGAAAATTCGCGTATTGATTTCACAACATCAGGGATTTTATCTAACTCTTCTATTCGAATTGTGTCGATGGGCTGGTCTCCCACCTCGTCCGGTATATTAGGTTTAAGAAGGTCCGACACTAACTTCCTTACTTCTTCCTGTTGAACCTGTGAAAGCCCACTTGAACTGGTACCAGGGGTTACTGTTTTGTTCATTGAAAGAGACCTATTCAGTCTTTCTGTAGTCTCCTCAATCCCGTCTAATGCCATTTTTTAACTTATAGAATTATCTTGTTCAGAATTTCTCGGGGAATTAAGTTTAAATTATGGATTTTAGTTTAATTTAGAATTAAAATTTGGATTTTTAATAGCAATCGAGAATATGTCTGTCACTTACTTCCACATTTCCTTTATATTAGCCACTCACAGTGTCACTTTTTTTTTATTCGCAAAAATTTTCAATTTTAACTTTATTCCTTATTTTTTTGTTATCAGGATACAATTTCTTTTGTTCAACAAAAAAATTTTTTCTTTTACTTAACTTTTTTATTTGCAAAATTTTTGAATCTTAACTTTATTCCTTATTTTTTTGTTATTGGGATACAATTTCTTTTGTTCCAAAAAATATTTTCTTTTACTTAACACCCTTTCTTTCCCTAGTATAATCTATTTGATTCACATTTTTTTCATCTTAATTCTATTTCTTTTTATTTTTTCTTTTATTCTTGTTTTCCTGTAATAGGATATAATTTATTTTGTTTCAAAAACTGTTTTTTTCTTAACACTATCTTCCTTAATTCTAAAGCGAGGCCGCTGATGATCTCGTGGTCACCTCCCGTTTAACGCGTTTGTTTACTAGGGCGCACCGTTTCCCCACTCTAAACGTTGAGTTGATTTTGATCCTTTTTCTTAGGTTAAACCCCTTTGTCCCTACTTGCCTATCGACTCAGGCAATCTTTTATAAGGACTCGGAAAGGGGTCCCTGCTCGGGCGCCAATTAACTAAAATAGTTATTATTTATGTTTTTTAAAAAAGGCTATAGGCAACACGTCTTACTTTATTTAACTTCAAAATCAAAACTAAATCTAAATTATTGACATAGAACTTAATAAGGGTTAGCTTAATTCATATAGTGCTGACGTAGTCCACGAGCCTGTTGAATGGTGTGAGAACGTTGCGATCCACCTATTTGCTGACGTAGTCCACGCGCCCGCTTAAAGGTATGGGAACCAAACAGTTCATCAATTCTTTGCGTGTGCAACAAGACACCGCTGGTATGTTGGTGTTGCCGTTGCAGCTCGTGTATGGCAATTGCAATGTATTATGTGTTAACTTGTATGCTGCTTCAGTGCTAGACATGGCTACTGTCCTTTGTTTATGGGAGTCCCAACTTACAGCGGCATTCGCCAATTTGAATGCGTAGCCCGTATACGATCTTCGGCCATCAACATTTAATCCCCAATCTGCATCGGCAAACCCCAGTAAGGTTTTATCTGTCTTCTTAAAATAAAAACCATAATTTCAGTGCCTTTTAAATAGTGTAATAATCTTTTTCCAGCTATCCAATGTTGTGTTTACCAAAATTTATATTATACTGGCTGTGTAAACTAACTGCATGTGCAATATCTGGTCTTGTTGATGTAGCAAGATACATTAGCGACCCTACTAAATTTTGGTTGGTAACTTGTCAACTTCTGCCTTTTCTTGTTCAGTTGCTGGGCACATTTCTTTGGACAATTTTAGGCTACAGGTCAATGGGGTACTTACTGGTTTGCAGTCCATCATATTGAATCTTTTTAATACTGTTTGAATTTACTTCTTTTGCGACATAGATATTTCCTTCGTATCAGGATCTTGCTTAAATTCTATGCCAAGACAAAAATTCAATTGGCCCATGTCGTTCGTCTCAAATGATCTTGCTAGTTCCGACTTGAGTTCAAACAACTTCTTCTTGTTGTTTGTTGCAACTACCAAATCATCGACGTAAATCACCACTAAGGTAATGTCTTTCCCTTCTTTCAGTAAATATACACAAGGATCCGAATTTAAAGGTTTTAGATGTAACTGTTGTAGCTTTTCATCCAACTTTTTATATCATTGTCTACCTGTCTGCTTCATACCATAGAAAGCCTTTTTAGTACACATACCTTGTCTCCTTTATACTGGCGTAATTCACTTTCGGCGAGAATTTTGACTAGCTCATCTGGTGTTTTCATATAAATAGTTTCTTCTATATCGCCATTAAGATACGCATTCACAAAATCTAATTGGTAAACATTCAGTTTCAGCTGTGCTGCTAAAGCCATTACCAAGCGAATTGATCCTATTCTGGCAACGGTGTAGATTCGTTAAAATCTACACCAGGTATTTGGGTGAAACCTCTAGCCACTAATCTGGCTTTGTAGCGATCAACAGTTCCATCTGACTTGTACTTTTTTCTCAACACCCATTTCGAATCAACTATTTTCTGACCAATCGGACGATCTACTACTACCCATGTCTTATTCTTCCTTATTGCTTCGTATTCAGCTTTCATAGCTTTCTTCCAATCTTCTGCCTCTGTACTTGTAACTGCATCATCAGTAGTAGGTGGATAATTATGGTCAATTATACTTGCTATATTCATTTCTTTCTTTCTTTCGATGTTCTGTATTTTCTACATATACAGCAGTGAAAATTGTTCATGGTCTGCCTCTTTTTCCTGCCATTAACTTCTTTGGACGCCCTGTTCCACGTTTTGTGGTTAACGGAGTGTGGAATTCTTCGTTGTCATCACAACTTTCATCGTCTGCTGCGTCATTTTCAACATGATTTTCTTACACCATCTTCAACTACTTGGACTTCTCTTCGTTGAAATACAACTTCCTCGGATTGTGACAGTTCATCGTCAATAAAATCTGAATAATCTTTTTCGGGTTGATAAAAATTTGTAAATCTTACGTCTCGTGAGCATAGTATTTTTCTGGCCACTGGATCCCACAATCGGTAGGATTTTGACTTTGTAGAATAACCGACGAAAATACATTTCATAGATTTCGACTCGAATTTATCGCGTCTTTTTGACTTCTCTAGCATATACACTGTAGTACCAAACTTTTGGAAATAAGTCACCACTAGTCTTCGTTTTGTTCATATCTTGAAAGGGATTTCACCATTTAGACTTCTGGATTGACACCTATTCCGTATGTGGTTTGATGTCAGAACCGCTTCCGCCCAAAAAACTTGGAGATAATAAACTTCGCACCATTTTGACTTGTCGTCAATGAATGTCAGGAAATATCTGCTGCCGCCGAGTGAATTTATCCTCATCGGACCGCATACATCGGAGTGTATTTCCTCTTTACAAAAATTGTCTAAAGTCACCAACTATCACGGCATTGCTAAACTTAGTGCTATTCCGAAACTAATGCATGTTGTAATGCACTTCAACCTGACCTCGATCGTTTTTGTGAATGGTGTCGGTTAAATAAAATGGATTTGAATTTGAATAAGTGTAAATGTATGTCGTTCTATAGAAGTAAACACTTTTTTGGATGTTGGTGTTCTTATGGACAAGAAACTTAATTTTGTTAACCATATAAATATGACCATAAATAAGGGACGATCAATTCTCGGATTTATTAAAAGATGGTCCAAAGAATTCTCGGACCCATATATAACGAAGCACCTGTACACTTCTCTTGTTCGACCTGTTATGGAATACGCCTCTGTTGTATGGAGTCCGTACTATCCAAATCATTCTGATAAAATAGAATCAGTCCAGAAACAATTTATTTTGTTCTGTTTGCGTGGTCTGGGATGGAACTCAAATTTGGTGCTCCCTCCATACTTTGTCTAGTCGCAGAACTATGCTAGATGTAGTATTTGTATTTAATCTTATCAATGGAGAAAATGATTCTCAATTTTTATTGTCTAATCTGAAGTTTTTTGTTCCACAAAGATTATCTCGCAATATTCGCGCTCTTAGTCTACCGCATTGCAGATCAAATTATGCAAATTTCCATCCAGAATTAACTAATGTCTATTTTATTTTTTATTTTTGACTAACACTCTAGGGATGAATGCAATGCACTGTGTTAGCGATAGGAAATAAGGGTATTGGAGGGAGGAAAGAGGGAGTAGTGTTTGTTGATGTTTGCCTTGAATTTGATAATGTCATCGCAGGCAGGAAAAACACTTGTTGGAAGATTATTCCACATGCGAACAGTTCGGCTGAAGAACGAATTTTCTCTATAGTGCGTCGTCCGGTCAACCGGCCATTTGACAACGAACGGATGAGATTCCCTGGATACCCGCGTATTCCGGCTAAATGTTCTAACGTCAGGGACCAGACGACGGGTATCTTGTGAACAGATACCATTAAAATATCTATAGAATAGCGATACACAACTCACATTACGGCGATGCTGAAGGGAGACACTAGAATTGGATACCCTACCATCCCCAATCTTCACCACCGCTCTCCTCTGTACACGGTCCAGAAGCTGCAAATATGTCATTGGAGCCACTGCCCATATATGGGAGTAGTATTCCATTTTAGGCCGGATGTATGTGGTGTAAATATTTACGAGGTCAGATGGGGTGAAGTATTTCTTGCACCGCTTTAAAAAGCCTAAACACTTGAATGCTTCTTTATGGCTTGCCCAACGAGCATCACCCTGTATCTTCATGCCCAGAACATCGAGTATCTGACACGTCTATATCCACACCACCCAAAGATATTGACGACGGTGCTGGATCAGTGGAACGTTTGTGTGACAACAAACAGCACTGGGTCTTTTGTGCATTAAAATCTACTCTGTTCATTTGGCCCCACTCACAAATCGTCGCCAAATCGCGGTTAAGTAAGTCGTTCATCGTTCGCCTTTTGTCCTCGACCTCCAGAGGACCTGGCCGATGATAAAATGAGTACGAATGGCAGAGGTTGCTGTCATCCGCAAAGGTGTAGATTGGGTTCACAGTCTGCCCCAACAGGTCGCCACTGAAAATAAGAAATAGAGAAGGAGAGAGGACAGAGCCTTGTGGCACTCCTGTGGTCAACCTATGCTCGTTGGATGAGACCCCATCTATAACAACTCGTATAGAGCGATCCTTGAGAAAATTCGATATGAATCGAGAGAAGGTATTACCGACACCAAATGCAATAAGTTTTGATACGAGTGCTCCGTGCCAGACCCTATCGAACGCCTTGGAAATATCCAGAGCTACGACCTTACTTTCACCAAGGGTGTGAATAGATCGACTCCATCGCTCCGTAAGGAACGCCATCAGGTCTCCGGTAGATCGATTTCTACGGAAGCCATACTGTCGATCACTAAGAAGGCCGTTAGATTCTAAATACTTAACAAGATGGTGGTTAACCATGCTCTCCATGACCTTCGAGAGCGCAGAATTGCAATTGGTTTGATGTCAGAACCACTTCCGCCGAAAAAACTAGGAGATAATAAACTTCGAACCATTTTGACTTGTCGTCAATGATTGTCAGGAAATATCTGCTGCCGCCGAGTGAATTTATCCTCATCGAACCGCATACATCGGAGTGTATTTCCTCTTTGCTAAACTTAGTGCTATTCCGAAACTAATGCATGTTGTAATGCACTTCAACCTGACCTCGATCGTTTTTGTGAATGGTGTCGGTTAAATAAAATGGATTTGAATTTGAATAAGTGTAAATGTATGTCGTTCTATAGAAGTAAACACTTTTTTGGATGTTGGTGTTCTTATGGACAAGAAACTTAATTTTGTTAACCATATAAATATGACCATAAATAAGGGACGATCAATTCTCGGATTTATTAAAAGATGGTCCAAAGAATTCTCGGACCCATATATAACGAAGCACCTGTACACTTCTCTTGTTCGACCTGTTATGGAATACGCCTCTGTTGTATGGAGTCCGTACTATCCAAATCATTCTGATAAAATAGAATCAGTCCAGAAACAATTTATTTTGTTCTGTTTGCGTGGTCTGGGATGGAACTCAAATTTGGTGCTCCCTCCATACTTTGTCTAGTCGCAGAACTATGCTAGATGTAGTATTTGTATTTAATCTTATCAATGGAGAAACTGATTCTCAATTTTTATTGTCTAATCTGAAGTTTTTTGTTCCACAAAGATTATCTCGCAATATTCGCGCTCTTAGTCTACCCCATTCCAGATCAAATTATGCAAATTTCCATCCATTAAACCGAATTTGTGCTGAATTTAATTTGTATTATGAACACATTGATTTTCAAAAGAGTGTTGTAGAAATAAAGCACGATATTCTAGAATTAACTAATGTTTAGTCTTAGTATATTTTAAGTATTTAATTTTGTACGTTTTGTTTTAATTTTATATACTGGCTGAAGATAATTATCTGTAGCCAATTTAATGCGAAACTACACAATATCATAGTATAACACCAACTCCGCCAGGTACTGTGCATGGTGCGTACGCGGTCCCTACGTTATGGGGATGTTCCCTCTCGGTCGCGCGGGGCGGGATACTTATTGTGGAGGTGGGGTTTCCGTTGGTTAAATAAGAACAAAAATTAATTCGCTTAATTTGCTTCCCCTTAACGCATGTCTCGCACATCCGTAATTTTACAGTTACCTTTCGCTTCCGAATGGCGTCCTTTACGTCGTTTTCATTAAGGGGCCCGAATCGTTCATGCCATTCTGGCAGACATGACCACTGCACTTTTCTGCAATTCTCTTCAATTTATTCTTCTATGTAGTACAATTCTTTAATCCTTTTGGCCAATATTAATTTTTCATTAGATTTTGGGTCAACAACAACAGCTTTATCTTTCAAAAATGTCACTTTAAATCCTCGGTCTATCAATTTTGCTACAGATAACCTCAATCTGGAACATATAGTGTACTTTCCAATCTTGCTATGCATCCGCCTTTAGTATGCAGCTTCACAATGCCAGAACCTTCAATTCTTGTTGATCCATTATTTGCCAAATGCAGAACTTTCGTACTTGGAGGTTGAATTCCATAAAATTTATTTTTTCGGAGCACATATGTGAGGATGCTCCCGAATCTAGACACCATCTTTCACGCTCGTCATTCACTTGCATTGCAATTTCAGCATTTCTTGATGATTCATGTCTCTTACCTTCATCAATGGCGTTCTTGGTGCTGCTCTTCGCTTTGCAGTCTCTTGCCATATACCCAACTTTTCCGCACGAGTAACACAATAACTTGAACTTTTCATACCTGGGCATATGGTTTTGATTCTTCTTGAAATTATTTCCAGTTTTCTTTGCAAACATTGTGTCTGTTGGTTCTTCATTTTCATTCCGTTTTCTTGCCTCGTATTCTTCCAACAACTTTACCTTCAATGTTTCTGGATCTGGCAGCTTTTCTTGAGTCTCTATAGCAATTCTGAAAGATTCGTATTCGTCTGGTATGCTGTATAATAGTAAAATTGTAAGCAGGTCGTCGATTATTTCTAGATCCATTTCATTTATTTTATCTACAATGTCGAAAAATTTCCTTACATGATCTCTTACGTCCTCTCCATTCTTCATTTTTATCAAAATCAACGATTTCAGCAGCATTGCTTTTCGAGATGGACCTTTGGACTGATAAATACTATTTAATTTATCCCATACTTCTTTGGACGTTTTGCAGTTTTTAATCTGCCTTAACTCCGACGGAGAAATCGACAAAATCAAATCCAATTTAGCCTTACTACCTTCGGATTCCCATCCCGCAACCATATCCGCAGGCTCACTAGGCTTTGGAAAACTTCCACAAACGTATTTCCAGACATTATTCTTGATTAACAACGCTTCAACTTGAATTTTCGATGTATCGAAATTGTCTTTTCCAAGAGGTTCCCATAACCTAAAGCAAATTGAGATTTTCCGTGGAATAAAATACACACACAAATATTTAAGTGTTGACGGAATGAAAAATTTATTGAAACTCACACAATAAACTATTTGAAATATTTCACTAGATTGAAATTCAGCAAATGATTATACGAAATAGAAATATTTGAAACAAGTGTAAAACATGTAAAGTATATATTTGCTTTTACAACACTATCAGTGACCGCTTGTCGGAAATAATTTTCAGAATGTCGACTTCTTCTCCAGGAAATGTGAAAATGGCCAAATTTGCTCTAGAGTCTCTTATTGCGTCCATGGAGGATGAAGCGAAATACTTTCAACTATGGCACTACCCTTAAATTTAAGCTAATACTGACCGTTAAAGACGCTAGAAGGACATTTGTCTGAAATAATTTTTGAAATAATGTCGAATTCTTCGCTTGAAAAAGTGAAAATGGTTAAAATTGCTCTATAATCGTACTTAGTGCGACCATGGAGGAAAAAGGGAAATACTTTGCACTATGAGAGTACCCTCAAATTAAAGCTAACAGTGACCGCTAAGATCGCTGGAAGGACATTTTTCTGAAATAATTTTCAGAATGTCGAATTCCTCTACTGGAACTGTGGATATGGCCAAATTTGCTCTAGAGTCAGACTTAGAGCGTCCATGGAGGAAGAAGCGAAATACTTTCCACTATGACACTACCTTAAATTAAAGCTAACAGAGACCGCTAAAAACTCTAGAAGAACATTTGTCTGAAAATGTTGACCTAGAAATGTTCGAAATGTTGACCTAGAGTCGGACTTAGTGTGCCCATGGAGAAGAAGCGAAATACTTTGCACTATTACAGTACCTTAAATTAATGCTAACAGTGACCGTTAAAAACGCTAGAAGGACATTTGTCTGAAATAATTTTCAGAATGTCGAATTCTTCGCTTGGAAAAGTGAAACTAATTAAAATTGCTCTATGGTCGTACTTAGTGCGTCCATGGAGGAAAAAGGGAAATACTTTGGACTATGACAGTACCCTCAAAGTAAAGCTAACCTGACCGCTAAGATCGCTGGAAGCCCATTTTTCTGAAATAATTTTCAGAATGCCGAATTCTTCGCTTGGAAAAGAGAAAATGACCAAATTTGCTCTAGAGTCGGACTTAGTGCGTCCATGGAGGCAACATAAAAATCTTTCCACTATGACACTAGCCTCAAATAAAAGCTAACAGTGACCAATACAAACGCCAGAAGGACATTTGTCTGAAATAATTTTCAGAATGTCGAATTCCTCGACTGGAAATGTGAAAATGGCCAAATTTGCTCTAGAGTCGGACTTAGTGTGCCCATGGAGAAAAAATGGAAATACTTTCTACTATGACACAACCCTTAAATTAAAGCTAACATTGACCGCTAAAAACGCTGGAAGGAAATTTTTCTGAAATAATTTTCAGAATGTCGAACTCTTCCACTATGACACTACCCATAAATTAAAGCTTACAGTGACCGCTAAAAACGCTGGCAGGACATTTGTCGGAAATTATTTTTAGAATGTCGAATTCTTCGCTTGGAAATGTGAAAATGGCCAAAATTGCTCCAGAGTGGGATGTAGTATTCCATGGAAGAAAAATGGATGTACTTTCCACTATGACACTACCCATAAATTAAAGCTTATAGTGACCGCTAAAAACGCTGGAAGGACATTTTTCTGAAATAATTCTTAGAATGTCGAATTCCTCGACTGGAAATGTGAAAATGGCCAAATTTGCTCTAGAGTCGGACTTAGTGCGCCCATGAAGGAAAAATGGAAATACTTTGCACTATGAGAATACCCTTAAATTAAAGCTAAAAGTGACCGCCAAAAACTCTAGAAAGACATTTGTCTGAAAAATTTTTCGAAATGTCAAATTCTTCGCTTGGAAATGTGAAAATGGCCAAAATTGCTCTATAGTCGTACTTAGTGCGTCCACGGAGGAAAAGGGAAATACTTTGCACTATGACAGTACCCTAAAATTAAAGCTAAAAGTGACCACCAAAAACTCTAGAAAGACATTTGTCTGAAAAATTTTTCGAAATGTCAAATTCTTCGCTTGGAAAAGTGAAAATGGCCAAAATTGCTCTATAGTCGTACTTAGTGCGTCCACGGAGGAAAAGGGAAATACTTTGCAATATGACAGTACCCTCAAATTAAAGCTAACAGTGATCAATACAAAGGCCATAAGGACATTTGTCTGAAATAATTTTTCAGAATGTCGAATTCCTCGACTGGAAACGTGAAAATGGCCAAATATGCTCTAGAGTCGGACTTAGTGCGCCCATGAAGGAAAAATGGAAATACTTGCACTATGACACTACCCTAAAATTAAAGCTAAAAGTGATAGCCAAAAACTCTAGAAAGACAATTGTCTGAAAAAATTTTCGAAATGTCAAATTCTTCGCTTGGAAAAGTGAAAATGACCAAAATTGCTCTATAGTCGTACTTAGTGCGTCCACGGAGGAAAAGGAATATACTTTGCAATATGACAGTACCCTCAAATTAAAGCTAAAAGTGACCGTTAAAAACTCTGGAAGGACATTTGTCTGAAATAATTTTCAGAATGTCGAATTCTTCTCCTGGAAAAGTGAAAATGGTTAAAATTGCTCTATAATCGTACTTAGTGCGACCATGGAGGAAAAAGGGAAATACTTTGCACTATGAGAGTACCCTCAAATTAAAGCTAACAGTGACCGCTAAGATCGCTGGAAGGACATTTTTCTGAAATAATTTTCAGAATGTCGAATTCCTCTACTGGAACTGTGGATATGGCCAAATTTGCTCTAGAGTCAGACTTAGAGCGTCCATGGAGGAAGAAGCGAAATACTTTCCACTATGACACTACCTTAAATTAAAGCTAACAGAGACCGCTAAAAACTCTAGAAGAACATTTGTCTGAAAATGTTGACCTAGAAATGTTCGAAATGTTGACCAAGAGTCGGACTTAGTGTGCCCATGGAGAAGAAGCGAAATACTTTGCACTATTACAGTACCTTAAATTAATGCTAACAGTGATCGCTAAAAACGCCATAAGGACATTTGTCTGGAATTATTTTCAAAATGTCGAATTCTACGTCAGGAAATGTGAAAATGACCAAAATTGCTCTAGAGTCGGACTTAGTGCGTCCATGGAGGAAGAAGCGAAATACTTTCCACTATGACTCTACCCTCAAATTAAAGCTATCAGTAATAGCTAAAAACGCCATAAGGACATTTGTCTGGAATAATTTTCAAAATGTCGAATTCTTCGCCAGGAAATGTGAAAATGACCAAAATTGCTCTAGAGTCGGACTTAGTGCGTCCATGGAGGAAGAAGCGAAATACTTTCCACTATGGCACTACCCTTAAATTTAAGATAATAATGACCGTTAAAAACGCTAGAAGGACATTTGCCTGAAATAATTTTCAGAATGTCGAATTCTTCGCTTGGAAAAGTGAAACTAATTAAAATTGCTCTATGGTCGTACTTAGTGCGTCCATGGAGGAAAAAGGGAAATACTTTGGACTATGACAGTACCCTCAAAGTAAAGCTAAAAGTGACCGCTAAGATCGCTGGAAGCCCATTTTTCTGAAATAATTTTCAGAATGCCGAATTCTTCGCTTGGAAAAGAGAAAATGACCAAATTTGCTCTAGAGTCGGACTTAGTGCGTCCATGGAGGCAACATAAAAATCTTTCCACTATGACACTACCCTCAAATAAAAGCTAACAGTGACCAATACAAACGCCAGAAGGACATTTGTCCGAAATAATTTTCAGAATGTCGAATTCCTCGACTGGAAATGTGAATATGGCCAAATTTGCTCTAGAGTCGGACTTAGTGCGTCCATGGAGGAAGAAGCGAAATACTTTGCACTATTACAGTACCTTAAATTAATGCTAACAGTAAATCGCTAAAAACGCCATAAGGACATTTGTCTGGAATTATTTTCAAAATGTCGAATTCTACGTCAGGAAATGTGAAAATGACCAAAATTGCTCTAGAGTCGGACTTAGTGCGTCCATGGAGGAAGAAGCGAAATACTTTCCACTATGACTCTACCCTCAAATTAAAGCTATCAGTAATAGCTAAAAACGCCATAAGGACATTTGTCTGGAATAATTTTCAAAATGTCGAATTCTTCGCCAGGAAATGTGAAAATGACCAAAATTGCTCTAGAGTCGGACTTAGTGCGTCCATGGAGGAAGAAGCGAAATACTTTCCACTATGGCACTACCCTTAAATTTAAGATAATAATGACCGTTAAAAACGCTAGAAGGACATTTGCCTGAAATAATTTTCAGAATGTCGAATTCTTCGCTTGGAAAAGTGAAACTAATTAAAATTGCTCTATGGTCGTACTTAGTGCGTCCATGGAGGAAAAAGGGAAATACTTTGGACTATGACAGTACCCCCCAAAGTAAAGCTAACACTGACCGCTAAGATCGCTGGAAGCCCATTTTTATGAAATAATTTTCAGAATGCCGAATTGTTCGCTTGGAAAAGAGAAAATGACCAAATTTGCTCTAGAGTCGGACTTAGTGCGTCCATGGAGGCAACATAAAAATCTTTCCACTATGAAACTACCCTCAAATAAAAGCTAACAGTGACCAATACAAACGCCAGAAGGACATTTGTCTGATATAATTTTCAGAATGTCGAATTCCTCGACTGGAAATGTGAAAATGGCCAAATTTGCTCTAGAGTCGGACTTAGTGTGCCCATGGAGGAAGAAGCGAAATACTTTGCACTATTTCAGTACCTTTAAATGAATGCCAACAGTGACCTCTAAAAACGCTAGAAGGACATTTGTCTAAAATAATTTTCGGATTGTCGAATTCTTCGCTTGGAAATGTGAAAATGGCCAAAATTTCTCTATAGTCGTACTTATTGCGTCCATGGAGAAAAAATGGAAATACTTTCTACTATGACACAACCCTTAAATTAAAGCTAACATTGACCGCTAAAAACGCTGGAAGGAAATTTTTCTGAAATAATTTTCAGAATGTCGAACTCTTCCACTATGACACTACCCATAAATTAAAGCTTATAGTGACCGCTAAAAACGCTGGCAGGACAGTTGTCGGAAATTATTTTTAGAATGTCGAATTCTTCGCTTGGAAATGTGAAAATGGCCAAAATTGCTCCAGAGTGGGATGTAGTATTCCATGGAAGAAAAATGGATGTACTTTCCATTATGACACTACCCATAAATTAAAGCTTATAGTGACCGCTAAAAACGCTGGAAGGACATTTGTCTGAAATAATTTTCAGAATGTCGAATTCCTCGACTGGAAATGTGAAAATGGCCAAATTTGCTCTAGAGTCGGACTTAGTGCGCCCATGAAGGAAAAATGGAAATACTTTGCACTATGAGAATACCCTCAAATTAAAGCTAAAAGTGACCGCCAAAAACTCTAGAAAGACATTTGTCTGAAAAAATTTTCGAAATGTCAAATTCTTCGCTTGGAAATGTGAAAATGGCCAAAATTGCTCTATAGTCGTACTTAGTGCGTCCACGGAGGAAAAGGGAAATACTTTGCACTATGACAGTACCCTAAAATTAAAGCTAAAAGTGACCACCAAAAACTCTAGAAAGACATTTGTCTGAAAAAATTTTCGAAATGTCAAATTCTTCGCTTGGAAAAGTGAAAATGGCCAAAATTGCTCTATAGTCGTACTTAGTGCGTCCACGGAGGAAAATGGAAATACTTTGCAATATGACAGTACCCTCAAATTAAAGCTAACAGTGATCAATACAAAGGCCACAAGGACATTTGTCTGAAATAATTTTCAGAATGTCGAATTCCTCGACTGGAAATGTGAAAATGGCCAAATTTGCTCTAGAGTCGGACTTAGTGCGCCCATGAAGGAAAAATGGAAATACTTTGCACTATGACACTACCCTAAAATTAAAGCTAAAAGTGACCGCCAAAAACTCTAGAAAGACATTTGTCTGAAAAAATTTTCGAAATGTCAAATTCTTCGCTTGGAAAAGTGAAAATGACCAAAATTGCTCTATAGTCGTACTTAGTGCGTCCACGGAGGAAAAGGAATATACTTTGCAATATGACAGTACCCTCAAATTAAAGCTAAAAGTGACCGTTAAAAACTCTAGAAGGACATTTGTCTGAAATAATTTTCAGAATGTCGAATTCTTCTCTTGGAAAAGTGAAAATGGTTAAAATTGCTCTATAGTCGTACTTAGTGCGTCCATGGAGGCAACATAAAATCTTATAAATAAAAGCTAACAGTGACCAATACAAACGCCATAAGGACATTTGTCTGAAATAATTTTCAGAATGTCGAATTCCTCGACTGGAAATGTGAAAATGGCCAAATTTGCTCTAGAGTCGGACTTATTGTGCCCATGGAGGAAGAAGCGAAATACTTTGCACTTTAACAGTACCCTTAAATGAATGCCAACTGTGACCGCTAAAAACGCTAGAAGGACATTTGTCTAAAATTATTTTCGGAATGTCGAATTCTTCGCTTGGAAATGTGAAAATGGCCAAAATTGCTCAATAGTCGTACTTATTGCGTCCATGGAGAAAAAATGGAAATACTTTCTACTATGACACAACCCTTAAATTAAAGCTAACATTGACCGCTAAAAACGCTGGAAGGAAATTTTTCTGAAATAATTTTCAGAAAGTCGAATTCCTCGACTGGAACTGTGAAAATGGCCAAATTTGCTCTAGAGTCGGACTTAGTGTGCCCATGGAGGAAGAAGCGAAATACTTTGCACTTTAACAGTACCCTTAAATGAATGCCAACTGTGACCGCTAAAAACGCTAGAAGGACATTTGTCTAAAATTATTTTCGGAATGTCGAATTCTTCGCTTGGAAATGTGAAAATGGCCAAAATTTCTCTATAGTCGGACTTATTGCGTCCATGGAGAAAAAATGGAAATACTTTCTACTATGACACAACCCTTAAATTAAAGCTAACATTGACCGCTAAAAACGCTGGAAGGAAATTTTTCTGAAATAATTTTCAGAATGTCGAATTCCTCGACTGGAACTGTGAAAATGGCCAAATTTGCTCTAGAGTCGGACTTAGTGTGCCCATGGAAGAAGAAGCGAAATAAAGGGTGTTTTTTATTGGGGTATAGAACTTTAAGTTGGCATCACTTTTTTAACTGGCGGCCATTTTGTCAGCTGTCAGGTGATTAATATTTAGTTTGGTTTGCCATTTCATCATGAACAGGTTGACAAAAGATCAACGCTTGCAAATCGTGCAAATTTATTTCGAAAGTAATGGTTCAGTTCGCGAAGTTCACCGCAAGCTCCGTCCATTTTATGCCATTACATCCACAAAAACTGACTGTTTGGTGTGCTCTATGGGCTGGTGGAGTCATTGGGCCATACTCCGAAATAATGCTGGAGAGTCAGTTACCGTTAATGGAGACCGGTATAGAGCCATGATAACCGACTATTTTGTTCCCGAATTGGATGGCATGAATGTGGATGAGTTGTGGTTCCAACAAGTGGTTGAAAATTGGACCTGTAGAATTGGCTTTATTCGAGCCAGCCGCGGCGGCCACATGTCCGAAATCATATTTAAACATTAATGGCATAAAATTATCCTTCCAATAAAGCCAAATTGATAGACATTAAAACGATTTTCTTGTGTTTTATTTCAATTCGAAGTTCTATACCTCAATAAAAAAACACCCTTTACTTTGCACTTTAACAGTACCCTTAAATGAATGCCAACTGTGACCGCTAAAAACGCTAGAAGGACATTCCTCTAAAATTATTTTCGGAATGTCAAATTCTTCGCTTGGAAATGTCAAAATGGCCAAAATTGCTCTATAGTCGTACTTAGTGCGTCCACGGAGGAAAAGGGAAATACTTTGCACTATGACAGTACCCTCAAAATAAAGCTAACAGTGACCGCTAAGATCGCTGGAAGGACATGTGTCTGAAATAATTTTCAAAATGTCGAATTCCTCGACTGGAACTGTGAAAATGGCCAAATTTGCTCTAGAGTCGGACTTAGTGTGCCCATGGAGGAAGAAGCGAAATACTTTGCACTTTAACAGTACCCTTAAATGAATGCCAACTGTGACCGCTAAAAACGCTAGAAGGACATTTGTCTAAAATTATTTTCGGAATGTCGAATTCTTCGCTTGGAAATGTGAAAATGGCCAAAATTTCTCTATAGTCGGACTTATTGCGTCCATGGAGAAAAAATGGAAATACTTTCTACTATGACACAACCCTTAAATTAAAGCTAACATTGACCGCTAAAAACGCTGGAAGAAAATTTTTCTGAAATAATTTTCAGAATGTCGAATTCCTCGACTGGAAATGTGAAAATGGCCAAATTGTTTCTAGAGTCGGACTTAGTGCGTCCAGGGAGGAAGAAGCGAAATACTTTGCACTATTACAGTACCTAATTTTTTTTTTTTGGAGTTCTTCGCTTGTGCCCATGGAGGAAGAAGCGAAATACTATGCACTATTACAGTACCCTTAAATTAAACTAACAGAGAGCGCTAAAAACTCTAGAAGGACATTTGTCTGAAACAATTTTCGAAATGTCGATTTCTTCGCTTGGAAATGTGACAATGGCCAAATTAAATTAAATTAATGCCAACAGTGACGCCTCAAAACTGTAGAAGGACATTTGTCAGAAATAATTTTCAGAAAGTCGAATTCTTGGCTTGGAAATTTCAAAATGGCCAAAATTGCTATAGAGTCGGACTTAGTGCGTCCATGGAGGAAAAATAATAAACGTTCCACTATTATTCTACCCTCAAATTAAAGAAAACAGTGACCTCTAAAAACGCTAGAAGGACATTTGTCTAAAATTATTTTCGGAATGTCGAATTCTTCGCTTGGAAATGTGAAAATGTCCAAAATTTCTCTTGCGTCCATGGAGGAAAAATGGAAATACTTTCCACTATGACACAACCCTAAAATTAAAGCTAATACCGACCGCTAAAAACGCTAGAAATGAGAAAATGGCAAAAATTGGTCAATATTTGGACTTAGTGTGTCCAGTGCTATTCACTTATGTTAAAGAAAACAACACGTCCAATCAGTTCAAGTGTTTTATTGAAAATTAATTTAAATTCAACGTATGAGTTTACAAACGAAAAAGAAATAAACATCGTTGCGAACATATGCATTGCCAAAACTATAAATAAGAGTTGTATTCAGATAGTATTTAATACATAATTCAACACTCCTCATCAATCAATTTATCTTCGTATAAATCCCTAACTTGGTGATACTTAATATCTATATCAGGGGTGGCCAAGCTTCACTCCAAGAAGAGCCGAATTCCAATAATCTGTCGTGACGGGAGCCAACATAAAATTAAACTATCAAAAACATCAGTTGGTATAGAATTTTTATTTTTTTGAATACGTCTTCAAACATACACATACATATATTTAAATTAAGCTATTGTTTGCTGGTAGATGGCATGTGTGCTTGTAACTTAGCCGAGCATTTTTTGAAGTTGGGTTCATAGTTAGTAAGCGCGGTACGAATTAATTCCGTTAAATGTTCATTTGTGAGTTGTGAACGGTGTTTTGATTTTATAAACTTCATTGTTGAAAAAAGTGACTCACAACAATATGTTGTGCCGAATATGGACAGTAATCTGCTAGCAGCTTTCCTTAAATTAGGGTACTTTGATGGTGATACTAGTTTCCAAAACTCATTTGCAGATTGTGTTGAATTGTGATGCATTTTAAGACTGTGATCCTCTTGAAGTTCTATTAATTCCATTTCTCCTGTGGCACTTTCATTCAAAATATAATGAGGAATCGATAATCCATCGTTAATTACGTCAATCTCGAATGGATTTACAAGAAAGTTTAGAGAAATTTTTAAATTATTCAAATCATCAAATCGGAAGTGAAATTCTTTTAATAATTCTCCTAATTTACTGTCGTATTCACTCAGTTTTTTTTCATCAATTTTAGAGAGTCTTGTCTTCAGACGAGGAAAGTGATTGAACATTTTTGTGTTTAAGTCGCGTTTAAAAAGCTGAATTTTTTTAATAAAACTTAGAACAGTTTGAAAAAGATCAGTAATAACTTTATCTTTGCCTTGTAATGCTAGGTTGAGGGATTGCAGATGCTCCATTATATCAGTTAACACATTGAGTGCCATGGCTACACGTTTTCGTGCGACACCTAATACTTCCTGGGGTGCCACGTCGCACGCTTTCGTACGACAGGCATTGTCTGGCCTTAGATATTGTCGTGCGTTTCTGTGTGACTCTACAGGGTTTTTTTAATGTGTTTCTAGTACCCTAATGTTTGCCCTAAATTTTGGTTCAAGTTTCATAGAGATATCTTCATTTTTTGCGGTTTTATGATAAAAAAATTCCGTCGTGCAGTGCCACGTCGTACAGAAACGTGCGACATAAAAAAACCGTTATAAAATCCAAAATAAACCACAAAATTATCCGGGATTGGCGCAGAACTGAATATTTTCTACTTTTACACCAGTTTATAGCAAAAAATGTGCTTGGCACCCGGGGAAGGTTTTCGTCAAAACCCCTTGGCACTCAATGTGTTAAGAACATACAGTCATTAATCCACTCATCATCCTTTAATTCCGGATAGTTTTTTTCTTTTTCTTTGAGAAAATTGCTGATTGGTTCCATTAAATCAACAAATCGGCTTAGAACATTATAGGTGGATAACCATCGCACTAGGCAGTAAAATGTTATATCTTGAGAATGACCTTCAACGTCCAATTCTTCAAGAAAGTTCTTGAATTGGCGATGGGTTTTTGAATTCGTACGAATATAGTTAACGATTTGTAGCACAGTATTCATTACGTTCTCGTATTTAAAATATTTAGCAACTAAATGTTCACGATGAACAATACAATGAAGTGGTAAAAATTCAGGTATTCTTGGATCGTTTTTTAACAGACCTATAAGGCCTACATTTTTGCCTACCATTGCAGGTGATCCGTCTGTTACTACGCTTACCAAATTGTTCAGTGGTATACCTGTATCTGACAATATATTATCAAGTGCACTCTTAATATCAATTCCACGGGTAGTATTTTTAAGTGCTACCAAATCCAGTAGTTCTTCGTTCACAATTAAAGATGCGGAAACATATCGGATAAATACAGCTAACTGTGGACTGTCCCGTATATCGGTTGATTCGTCAAGGGCTAAGCTGAAAGCTACACTATTTTTTACTTCTTCTTCTAGTCGCTGTTTACAATCTTTACTGATTTCCGTAATACGTCGCTCGGTTGTATGACGTGATACTGGAACATTGCTAAGTAGTCTGTGCAGTTTTATATTTAATGGATCCAGAATTTTAACCACCTGCTCCATATTCTTTTTAATAAATTCTCCCTCAGTGTATGGTCGTTTAGCACGGGCGATGTTCCAAGCGATCATAAAACTAGCTTCTGTAGTATTATCAGCTTCTTTACTAAAAGATGATAATAATGTTTGCTGACTATTTAATCCAGACTTTAAAGTTTATTTTGTTTGTTCGGATGTCGGTATTTAACGGATAATTAGCCAAAAATTTGCAATGTGTTTTCTCATGATGCCGTTTTAAATTACTGGCCTTTTAATGAGCAAGTGACTCATTGCAGATAAGACACAAAGGTTTTCCCCCTTTATCGACGAATGCAAATGCTTCTTCCCATTCTTGCTTGAAGTTACGATTTTCTTCTTCATATCTCCTTTTTTTGTGTTCTAGCGACATATTTAAATTTCAATTAATCTAGAAAAGAATGCACAATTTATTGTACTAATAAAATAATAATTCAAACTTAATAAAACAATTGAAATCTGTGCATAATTACCTTGTAATGATCAAAATGAATTTCACAATATTACACAGAAACTTATAATTGCAGAAGACGTAACTTGAAACAAAAACAACAAATATAACCTTTCAATCGGAAAACAGCAATACAATCTTTTCACTATGTTATGCACGATGATGATTTTCTGTTATTTCAAAATTTGTTAATATGAATTATTTTGTTTTCCTTTTAGTTTAGTGATTCCCCTAACTATACAATTTATATTTTTCATTCTACTGTATTGTTGTCCCTTTTTATCAGCTCTTTTTGTTTATATTCAGCGTGGTGTGGTGAAGGTGGTGTTACGAGATGTTGATGTTGTCGTCGACAAAAACGACAGGCATTTCGTTTTGACATTTTAACACTCATGCTGGAGTTGCAACGCGTTGAGATTAACTGCTCTCATACAATTTCATACGATTCAACTTTTTTTTGACATTTGACGGCGTCGACGACGTCGACATTAACTCCAGGGTCATGCTTGCACACTCATACAATGTAAAGTTATGTTGATGCAGCGCAACGGAAAATATGGTACGCACTTGCAATAAAAAGTAGATTTATGCACGAAAACCGATGAAAATGAAAATATAATTGGAATATATATATATGTATAACTTTAACTAAGGAACTTTAATTTATATTATTTGGCACTCAATAATCCATTTTTTTAAGCTTTTACAAAAAAAAATTAAATATGTATTATTTATTTTTTTTATTTCTTTTCGAGAGCCGCATTCATTCATTCAAAGAGCCGCATGCGGCTCGGGAGCCGCAATTTGGCCATGCCTGATCTATATGTTTACTTCGAGCATGGTATACGGGATTCTTAACTAGTTGTAAAGTGATTGTCGCCATTTATTTCAGTAGAGTCGCCGTTATGTATTTGAATTTCCTTGACTAGCTTGCTGATATATGTTGCTTCTTTTGTCGCTGATGATTGCCATATACTCGGCTTCTGTACTTAATAGTGCCACCGATTTCTACTTTCCCATGATATTGCTCCTCCTGCCAAAAAGAAAGTGTACCCACTATACGACTTACGATCGACAGCATCGCCACCCCTATCTGCATCAACGTAACATTTCAAGTGATCTCTTGTTTTTCTGTACTTGAGTTGCATATGCTTTGTCTTCTTCAAATATTTAAGTACTCTTTTCACCGCTGTGAAATGTTCCAAGTTTGGGTCGCGATTATTCTGAGACAATTTGGATATTGAGTGAATATGGTCTAGTTCATATACCAATATACATAAGTGATCCAATTAATGACTGGTACTCAAGTTGACTCACCCTTTTCCTCTTTAAATGGAACTTGGAAATTTCTTTCTAATGGTGTTGCAACCGTACGAGATTTTTCCATACCATTTCGTTTTAAGAGCTGTTCATTATTTGCCCTCTGACTTATAAAATTATATTTATGGGATAATTTTATTGTGTAATTATGTTTTGACCGTTTTGTCGTAATAAAAACAGATGCAATTTGTTAATTATTATCAACAAAGTATTCTCATACTTTCATACTTTTCCCCAAATGCTTTTACAATTTGTGGTGTGCGGCAAAATTGTGTTTTTGTTTGCTGCTGCGGACGGCAACAACAACAAGAGAAGTTACTCTTGTGACGACGTTTTTGAAATGATTTTCGATATTTTTCTTGTTTCGAAGAGTATATGTGTGCTCAACTGGCAACAAATTAGATGTAGGTGTTAGATTCCCCACTTACTGTTCCATAGCTTATTCCACTTCGTTTTCCCCATTGAAACAGCCAGCTTGAATTTGGTTCAAAATCCTCGTCTAATTGGATCGCAAATTCTTTCGCTTTGTTTAATAACATTAGACTTGTAATGACCGCATTTTGACTAAGCATATCATCAAACTAAATTTTTAGAGCTCGCTCTGTGTTATGGTGCTCTTCTCTTCTCTGCCGCTTCGATTTCAAGTTTGAAGACTTTGCTGATTCTCGTATTTTCCCTTTACTTTTTATGATTTTGATAAACCGTTGATTTATCCACTTTATATTTTGTGCTTATCTCCTTACAACTCAACGAATTTTTTTCATAATCGTCTAATAATTTTAATTTTGTTTGGACGGACAAATTTTCACGTTTACTCATAGTGATTGCTACTCGTAATGGTTTTCTTGTTTTACACTTCATAATACTACATAAAAGAGATGTCAAACTTGAACGCACACTTGAATGCATGTGTTAGTAAAATGGGGATTCCCGTTCTAAACATCAATTGCATTTATATAAGAACAGTGTAAACAATATGCTGTGTTTTCCATCAAATCTGTATTATGTACTTATTATGTACATACCATTATAATTTTAGGTTTTTCATGATTTTGCTGAATTAATTTTTCAGTGTGGACAATATCTGGAATACTTTATATAAATTTCCTATTTTCAATACGACAAATAAATGGAATATATGCCAAATTCGACTATATGAGAAATGTAAAAGGTGGCGCAAAAGTAAAGTTCCGATGTTTTTTGGCCCCACTGACATTAGGGGCCAATCGAAAAATTTATAGCATTTTCTGATAGGAGGATTACTTTTGCGCCACCTTATTCTATACAACGAGCTAAATGTATGAAATTCATATTATGTTGAACGCAGAAGTATATTTTTTGGACTATATCTGAAATTCTCTTATATGTGCTATAAGCGAAAACTGCTGTATAACATTTATGGATGTAACATTTGTTAATTTTCCAAAATAATAAGGATAATGTTCGAACAACAGGATTAAAATGTGCTGTAGTCATTCTAATATGTGTGAGTTTTTTGTAGATTTCGATTTTCCAAAAAAACACATTTAATAGAGCACAAAATCTCTTTATACCGCGATATCAACTGTAGTTTATTTGGTAAATACCACACAATTGGAATGAAAATTAGTTTAGCAGAAACATTGCAACCGGTTACATAAAATCATATATTGTTGTGGACTCAATCTAGGAGGTTTTTTTAAAAAAATTCTTTGCAGAAATTGTATTTTTGAGAGGCAAAATATCTAGAAAATAAAATTCGTAAAAACGTCACATTACGATCATATCTTGTGTGTGTGGTGTGCTTTAGCCACACAAGGCTCGCTTTTGTACCAATTTCATTCAAAATAGAGACTCATAGAGCATGTCGAACGAAGTAAGTTTGCAGAAAAGTGGTGTGTGGATAATGGTGCTTCTGCACACTTATACTGTGACCGAAATATGTTCAAACGTTCGAAGAACTTACAGAGGAGATCGTACTCGCTGGCAACAACCGAATTCAATCGAAAGGCAAAGGACAAGTGTACATCAAAGATATTGACATCACATTAGGAGTGGTTTATACATTTCGTGTCAGCAGTGCAACTTCATCTCTGTTGGAAAGAGTTGTAAAATTTAATGACAAAGAGGCGATCATAAGCAAAGGAGGAAAGAATTTGTTAATCGCTAAAAGGTTCGGACATTTGTTTTTGCATGGAGCACTACTGAGGAGGCGATGAAATGGCACAAGAGTGAATTTTGCAAGTTTGTGACAGCTTGTAAACAAACAAATGGTGGTTGGTATGCAAGTGAATGTGCCTGAAGTCATTAACTGAACGGTGTGTATGCAGAGCAAATGTTGTGTGAGACCACTTCGAACTTCGAAGAATAGAGCGAAAGAGTTGTTTGAAATTGTGCACAGCGACGTTCGGGGCCAAGTGGTGGTGCAAAATACATGTTGACATTCAGCGACAACAAGAGCCGCTATGTCTTCGTTTAGTTTCTGAGAACAGAAGACGAAGTCCTTGCCAAATTCAAAGAATTTAAGAATATGATAGAATGTCAAATTGGCAGAGAAGATAAAACATTACGGAGTAACAATGGTACGGAGTATGTAAATGGTGCATTCGATAACTATTTGAAACAACATGGAATAGTCTTCCAATTAACCGTACCCTACACTCCTCAACAAAACGGCGTGGCCGAAAGATTTAACCGAACATTTGGATCCGTGGTCATAGCACTTGATAAAAAAAACAGCACAGCAAATTTAAAACAAAAGGCAATGAATTCACTATGGTTGGATACTCTGATATATTAAAAGTACATTGCTTGTATTAAAAAAACAACGCATAAAGTCATTGTAAGCAGAGACGTTTATTTCGTGGAGGCTGAGAATAGAGAGATTGTCGACATTGACTTGTTGCCGGGACTAATTGAAAGCAGCGTTAATGATTATCATACAGAAAGTGATTATGAGTCTGCGGTTGACAATGATGATGACACGAAGTGGCTGAAGAGATGACAGCGAGTATTCGCAGTGGCGCTCCTGGCAGACCAAGAAAAGAGTATGTCGATGACATGCTTATTGGTTGTACTGCTATGAATAACATAAATTCCATAAAGCGAAAATTATCACGACGAGTCCAAGTTGTTGACAAAGATCCAGTCAAGCATTTTTTTAATATGGAATTTGAGAGAGACGGGCCAACAGGTTCGATTGCCATAAGTCAGAGGGCAAATATTGAACAGCTCTAGAAACGATATGGTATGGAAAACTCTCGTACGGTTGCAACACCATTAGAAAGAAATTTCCAAGTACCATTTAAAGAGGCAAATGGGTGAGTCAATTTGAGTACCTGTCATTAATTGGGTCACTTATGTATATTGGTATTTGTACAAGACCATATGTTATTCACTCAATATCCAAATTGTCTCAGAAGAATCGCGACCCACACTTGGAACATTTCACAGCGGTGAAAAGAGTACTTGAATATTTGAACAAGATAAAGCATATGCAACTCAAGTATAGAAAAACAGGAGATCCGTTGAAATATTACGTTGATGCAGATTGGGGTGGCGATGCTGTCGATCGTAAGTCGTATACTGGGTACACTTTCATTTTGGCAGGAGCAATATCTTGGGAAAGTAGAAATCGGCGGCATTATCAAGTACAGAATCCTAGCAAGATATATCAGCAAGCTAGTCAAGGAAATTCAAATACATAACGGCGACTCTACGGAAATACATGGCGACAATCACTTTACAACTAGTTAAGAAACCCGTATACCATGCTCGAAGTGAACATATAGATATTAAGTATCACCAAGTTAGGGATTTATACGAAGATAAATTGATTGAGGAGGAGTGTTTAATTATGTATTAAATACTATCTCTTAGCGGTTACTGTTAGCTTTAATTTAACGGTAGTGTCGCAGTGGAAAGTATTTCCATTTTCGCTATTTTCACATTTCCAGGCGAAGAATTCGACATTCATAGAATTATTTCAGACAAATGACTTACTAGTGCTTTTAGCGGGCACTGTTAGCTTTCATTTTAGTGTTGTGCGATAGAAGAATTCGACATTCTGAACATTATTTCAGACAAATGTCCTTTTAGCGTTTTTAACAGGTAGTGTCATAGTATTTCCATTTTTCCTCCATGGGCGCACTAAGTCCGAATATTGACCAATTTTGGTCATTTTTACATTTCGAGGCGAAGAATTACACATTCTGAAAATTATTTCAGACATATGTCCGTCTAGCGTTTTTAGCGGTCACTATGAACTTTAATTTAAGGGTAGTGTCATAGTGGAACGTATATCCATTTTTCCTCCATGGACGCACTAAGTCCGACTATAGAGTAATTTCGGCCATTTTCACATTTCCAAGCGAAGAATTCGACATTCTGAAAATGATATCAGACAAATGTCCTTCTAGCGTTTATAACGGTCACTATTAGGTTTAATTTAAGGGTAGTGTCATAGTGGAAAGTAGTTCTATTTTTCCTCCATTGACGAACTAAGTCCGACTATAGAACAATTTTGGCCAATTCCGAAAATTATTTCAGACAAATGTCCTTCTAGAGTTTTTAGCGGTCACTGTTAGTGCTAGTGCTGTTTGTTGGATCCCTACCTTGTTTCTGCATCGTAAGTCGGATTTGTGTCCTGATAATCTTGTCTTCAGTTTGTTTTTTGTTGTTCCGATATATGTTTGGTTGCACATTTCCATTGCAATTTATTTGGTATATTAAGTATGCTTTCTCCATTTTTTCCATTTTACGTTTTGTATTTGTGAATACTGTTTTTTGGGGTATTCGATGTTTTTGGTGCTAATCTGTATTTTTCTTTATCGTATATTCCAGTATTTTGTACTCTTTCCGATAACCCAGGAATATATAGTGGCTCAAAATAAAACTGGGACAGCATGTAGAAATTTTTGTAATAGAAAAAATATATGAATAAAGGGATATAATAATTCAATTCAAAAGCATAATTTTAAAGTCTGATCTAATAGCACTTGAAAACATAACTAATAGTTGGCATTTTTTTATTTCTATATAAAATAAAATTACAATTATTCTAAATAGACTTTTTTTTCACGTCAAAATAAAATTGGGACAGCTGGCATCACATTCACAAACTCTCTACATTTATTTGATTTTTCTATCTGTCAACGCTTCATACTTTATTGTTGTAATATCTAACGGTTTCGAAAAGAGTTGTGATATTTATTTTTCATAACAACTTCCAAAATGGGACGACAAAGTGGTCAAACTTCTGTGGAATTTAGAAAACTGGTTATAAAACACTTCGAAGACGGTAAATCGGTCCGAGATATTGGTAAAATCGTGAATAGAAGTCATTCCATAGTTCATAATATTATAAAACGCTATAAGTCATCCAATTCAATTGAAAATAAACCACATTGCGACAAGAAGCGGATATTTTCTGACTCGGACAAGCGATGGATCGTGCAGCAAATCAAGAAAAATCCTAAGCTAAGTGCCCCAAAGCAGACTGCCATGGTGCCCCACTATCTTAAAAAGGATGCCAATCCTGAAACAATTTGAAACGTACTCAGAAGAAATACTCTTTCATGGAAGGGTGGATCGAAAAAACCATTAATAAGCGCAAAAAACAAGAAAAACAGACTGAAATTTGCAAAAGAATACCAAAGTAAAGATTTGTCATTTTGGAAGACAGTTTTATTTGCTGATGAAAGCAAATTCAACCTTTTTCGATCTGATGGACGCTCATATGTATGGAGAAGACCAAATGAGGAGCTCAGAGAATTTAATTTACGAGCGACTGTTAAGCATGGTGGTGGGTCGATTATTGTATGGGGTTGCATGTCAGCTGATGGACCTGGAAATCTTTGTATTATTGTGGGAAATATGGATCAAAAAATGTATTTGTATATTCTTAAAAATAATTTAAGAGATTCAGCTCGAAAATTGGGTATTGGCGATAATTTCCTCTTTCTATCAAGACAACGATCCAAAACACAAAGCCTTGAATGTGAAAATGTGGCTCATATACAACTGCCCCATGTGTTGGACACACCAGCACATTCACCCGATTTGAACCCAATCGAGCATCTGTGGGGTCATCTGGAAGAGCAGTTAAAAAACATCCACATATATCCAACAAAACACAGTTAGAGAGAGTCATAAAGGAGGAGTGGGCTAAAATTGAACCTTCGTACTGTCTCAACCTGGTGAAGTCAATGCCTCGAAGACTATCCGCAGTTAAATCGAATAAAGGGCTTCCTACGAAGTATTAGAGCTCAAAAAGGATATAAAAGTATATGACATTGAAGTGAATTTATAATTTATTTAGTGGTTTCCCACTTTCATTTTGATGCAAAAACATGACTATTTTGAATTTTATTTTATGTACAACCTTAGATAAACGAATTTCTAGTTATGTTTTACAATACTAATAAATAAAGCTTTAAAATCATGGATTAAAATTTAATGAATATGTGTTTGTGTTCATATGAAGGTTGAGTAATACAAATCTTCACAAGTGTCCCAGTTTTATTTTGAGCCACTGTATGTCAGTGATTTGTAAATCGCTGTTGTCTCATTTTGTGTAACGTTCTTCCGATTTTTGTTGTCCTTTAACAATTTTGTTATGATATGTTCAGGATAGGAGTTTAATTGTAAAATTTTTTTTATTTCCAATATTTTTACTGTTTAATTCTTTTTCGCTAACTTCTAGAGGTCTTCTAATTAGATTATTAGCCGTGTTAATGATGATCGGGTAATAATTTATTATACGACCCAAAGCCGTGGGTTTTTGGTACCAGTCTGTTTTTAAAAAGTTGTTCTTTCTTACAACTATTGTGTCCGAGTACGACAGGTAGGCATTGTCTTCTTTTTCCATTGTAAATTGGATTTGGTTATGAAAGTTATGCAGCTCTCTTAAAGTTTCGTCTATTGCACACGTTTTTACTATAGCCAATAAATCATCTACGTATTTAGTTAGCATTCTAGGTTTTTTGTCCAGTCTTTCGACGCAGTTTTTTAGTAATTTTTCCATTACTATATCTGCAATGATGTTAGACGCCGGTGATCCCATTGGTAATCCTCTATATTGTGTGTAAATTGGGAAATTGTGGTAAGTTTTTCTATCTCTGTCCATTTTGTCATTATTATTTTTATTGCGAAGTCCACTGGAATACATGGAAGCAATGAGATAACTTCAAATGCAATTATTAATTCGTCATTATCTATTGCACTGTTGTTCATCTTATTCCTAAATTGCACCGAGTCCCTTACATTATATTCTGAGTTCGCAGCTAGTCCTTTTAAAATGTTGGTTACGAATCTACTCAACTCATTAGAGAGAGAGTTGATTGACGTGAATAAGGGGGAATCATTCTTTATGAATTTTGGGCAAGCCATAAATTCGTGGTGCGGTAGCCAAGTAATTTTTTAGTATTTTCTTCTCTATCACAGATATTGCATTCCACTTCTGAAGTTCATCGACTAGTTCGTGTTTTTTTTTGTAGTGAATATGTGGGGTTAAAGACCCACATACATCATCATATTACTTACTATATTGCACATCCGATTATCGTAGTCATCCTTCTCCAGGGCCACTGTGACATTTCCTTTGTCAGCATTTTAAATGTATATGTTTTTGTTCAAAAATGCAAAAACTAGAATTGAAAAAATGGACAAAGCAAACTTAATATACCAAATAAATTGCAATGGAAATGCAAACTCGTCGTGCAACCAAACATATATCGGAACAACAAAAAACAAACTGAAGACAAGAATATCAGGACACAAATAAGTTCTTGTTTAATTCGTAAAGAAAGGGCTTCCTTGGTTGCCTCGGATATGGCTATATATTCGTATTGGATAGGGAAATGGTTTTCTACTTACGAGCATCCCAACTTATGGCGCTACCTGCCAATATAAATGCATAGCCCATATGTATGTTCCCTACCCAATCTGCGTCGACGACTCCGTACAATTTGTTTTGGGTTTTCTTAAACAGTAGTCCGTAGTCTAGTGTTCCTTGTATGTATCGCAGGTTTCGCTTGACTGATTTCCAGTGCTGTTCGTTATCATTCTAATTAAATTGACTGCGTAGGCGTTGTCTGACCGCGTTGTAACTGCAAGTTACATTAATGATCCAATTAGACGCAGATAAGGATATGTAGACATTGCCTTTTCGTATTTTTCTGGTGGCAGACACAACTTTTAGTTAACTCCAATAGGAGTCGATGACAGCTTGCGTTCTGCCATACCAAAACACTCTAAAATTAGTTCTGCGTAATTACGTTGCGATAAGTTCACCTGATTTGAATCTAATTGTTGGTAAAAATCAATACCCAACGCAACTGGACTGATATCTTTCATATCGAATGACCGGGATAAGGATACCGTTATTGTACTTATCTATTCCGGATCATTCGAGGCCATTAATAAGTCGCCTACGTAAATTGAAACTATCAACATTTTATCGCCTTCTTTTCTCGAAAACAAGTCTAGAATGGCGCAGACCGTACAATGCTTTCTTTAATAGACATTCTGTATTTTTATACTATGTATTACCTGTAACCATCTGTCCGCTGTCTCTTTGACATTATTTCTGATCCTGATTAAGCTTATGTAGTATAGGTTCTAACTGATCCGGAACTTCCATGTAAACACTTTCTTCGAGCTTGCCGTTCAGGTATGCTGTTATAAAGTAATGCTGTCAAAAGTCTGATTGAGGAAAATCGAGCTACGGGGGACGATGATTCATGAAAATCTTCTCCAGGGCGCTGGGCGAACGCCAACTCACATTCTTCAAAGTCTTCTTCTTCAGATGGTTCATCGTTGTCCGTGTAAGTTGCTGTTTCTCTTGCATTTTGGAATAGTTTCTTAGGATGACCACGCAAGCCTAATCTTTGAAATTGTTGACGTCTTCTGCCACGTTTTTCAGATTTTTCATTTCCGTACGTATATCGCGAATACCATCATCATCGCTCGATGTATCGTTAATCACTCGCGTTACAACTTCTTTTGCCGGATGGTCTTGACATTCAATTTCAATGTGACCGTCACTATCAAGAAAGTCTTCATATGTGCCGTTAAAACCGTTTTGGTTTATAAATTTCTCGACTGATTATTACATCTGTTTTTCGTTGAGACCACATTCGATAGGCTTTTGATTCTGATGAATTTCCAACGTAAACACACAATTCGGAACGAGATTCAAACTTTTTTTTTTTGACTAACACTCAGGGGATGCCCCCTATAAATGCAATGCACTGTGTTAGCGATAGGAAGAAAGGTTATTGGAGGGAGGAAAGAGGGAGTAGTGTTTGTTGATGTTTGCCTTGAATTTGGTAATGTCATAGCAGGTAGGAAAAACACTTACTGGAAGATTATTCCACATGCGAACACTACGGCTGAAGAATGAATTTTCTCTATAGTGCGTTGTCCGGCCAACCGGCCATTTGACAATGAACGGATGAGATTCCCTGGATAGCCGAGTATTCCGGCTAAATGTTCTAACTTCAGGGACCAGACGACGGATATCTTCTGAACAGATACCATTAACATATCTATAGAATAGCGATACACAACCCACATTTCGGCGATGCTGTAGGGAGACAATCGAGCTGGATACCCTACCATCCCCTATCATCACCACCGCTCTCCTCTGTACACGGTCCAGAAGCTTCAAAGATGTTAATGGAGCCCCTGCCCATATATGCGAGTTGTATTCCATTTTATTTGTTCAAAGTTTATATGGTTGTTCACCACTTGCTTTTGTAACACATCTATTTCGTATATAACACGCGGTATTAATGGCTTCTGCCCAAAACGATGAAGG
This sequence comes from Hydrotaea cyrtoneurina, assembly GCA_958296145.1. Classification (NCBI taxonomy): domain Eukaryota; kingdom Metazoa; phylum Arthropoda; class Insecta; order Diptera; family Muscidae; genus Hydrotaea; species Hydrotaea cyrtoneurina. The sequence goes on along the minus strand of OY282512.1, from coordinate 73,788,933 downwards.
CGACCAGGCATGATTCATCATACATCTTGCCATTTCAACGAGTGTTTTGGTTTTACGTTTTGCTGTACCGTTTTGTTGTTGTGGCGTGTAGGTTGTTGTTAAGCGTCGTTTTATACCGTGTTTTTCTAAATATGAATTGAATTCCCTGTTGCAGTATTCACGACCATTATCTGATTGAAATGCTTTGATTTTCAAGCCTGTGAAAGTCTCTGCTGCAGCTTTATATTTTTGAAAGGCTGCAAACACTTACGATTTTTGTTTTAAAAACTATATTTCACACCAACGAAAATTATCGTCAATGAATGTGACGAAGTATTTGACACCAGAATTCGACTGACACCGCATTGGTCCACAAACGTCGCTGTGTACAATTTCGTGTAAATCACCGCATTGGCTGTTGTTTTTATTTTTTGGAAAATTCGACCGCGTTTTTTTGCCTTTACAAACTTCGCTCGTTGATAATTTCAGTTCTTGTTTAAAATTTAGTCCATACATATCTTCAGTCTTTATCATTTGTTTGAGGTCCCTTTCATTTAAATGACCTATTTTGTAATGCCATACATCGAGTTCATTTTTAGCTTCTACGACAGTCGCGGTATTTTCATTAATTTTCATGAAGTATAAATTACATATTCTTTCCGCCGTTATTGTTCTTCTCGGTCACTATCGCATCATTTTTACGAAATTTCACCTCGCATCCGTATTTTTTTACACTGATAATAAATTGGTACGTAAGTCCGATACATAAAGAACGTCTTTCAATTGTCAATTGGTATCCCGACCACGATCGTTCAATAAAATATCAACATTTCCGATTCCACTAATTTTTGTGGAATTATTGTTTGCCAGATTAAGTGTCTAATCCATTGTTGACAATTGTTTAAAACTATTAATGCTTGCACTCATATGTGATGTGCAGCCAATGTCACCAATTGAACACCAATTTGAATTACCGTCCGGGCAAAAAAAACACTGAATCTGTTGTTGTAAAACAAACATTAGATTTCTTATTGTTCTCTTCAATTCTTCAAAAGTGCACAAAACTTAGAATGGCTAAAAGATCATCACGATTGTGACGCCTATCTCCTTAAATTTTGCAACAGCAATAAAAAAATCATTTAAATGTACACGAACATTATCGTTTTCACGCATACGCGATAACGCAACACGTTTCCATAATGTGGCTTTCCGCGCGGGGCCTTTAGATTGACACGTCGATTTTAACCTCAACCACACTTGTCTTGCTGTCTGACACCCTATAATCATTTGCTATTCGCCTCCATACAATAGCCTCTGCCGCATCTGAGTGGCAATTAACACTATCGTCCACGTATGACCGCAATTCATTTTTAATTAAAGTAGCACTCATTTGTATTTTGTACGTATCATAGTTCTCCGCGTTTTGTGGCTCTTTACGCACCAAGAATGATAGAAAGAGAGATTACGCCGTACGCATGATTTCCCGTTAGATGCCGTAGTTTGTCCCTTGTAAGGGTTGCCAACCCTATTTGGAAGAATTGGACATTCGGAAAATTACTTCAGACAAATGTCCATTTAGCGTTTTTGCGGTCACTGTTAGCTTTATTTTAAGGGTAGTGTTATAGTGGAAAGTATTTCCATTTTTCCTCCATGAACGCACTAAGTCCCACTCTAGAACAATTTTGGCCATTTTCCATTTCCTGTTCTTGAATACGCCTCCGTTATAAGGTCTCCTTATTATAATTGTCACATTGATAGGGTCGAGTCTATTCAGAAACAAATTCTTATTTTTGCCTTAAAACGTCTTGGATGGAATGACCCAGTGAATCTTCCACCATATGAAAATCGTCTTAAATTAATTGATAATTGAATTACGTTTTCTGTAATTATTCTAGTCAATGGTAAGATGGATTCACACTTTTTGGTCAGCGAATTCTCTTCTAATATTCCTGTTCGTCCAACTAGGAATTCTGTTCTCCTTCGTATCCCTAACTTTAAATCTAATTAGGAAAATATTAATCCCCTAAATATTCTACGCAGAAATTTCAATTCTTCGCATTTTTTGTTCTCTACAACAGATCCAATAGTTACCGTAAAACATGCTCTACTAAATTCGAGCTTTTAACTATCTCACACCAACGTTGCCAAACTACTTGTTTGCTGTTCTTCCATCTGTTGCTGCTCTACATCTCAACTGTTCCTGTTCTCCTTGCTCCTGTTATCATAACTTACTGCTCAAGCTCTCATCAGTTTCTGCTGTCACCGTATTCCTATCTCATCCGTTCCAGTCCCATCAGTTCCTGCTCACACTATTTTAAGTTCTCATCTGTTCCTATTCCTACTTGTTCCTGTTCCAGTAACCTTCCTGCCGCATCTGCTTCAATCCCATCAGTTCCTGCTCACATTTGTTCAGGTTAAACACCAGTTTAAGTTGTCATTAGTTCCTGTTTCTATTAGTTCCAGTAACCGAATATGATGTTAATAGCTCATGTCTCATACATGAGTTCCTGACTTATTTAATAGTTTCTGTCTCCTTCGTTCCAATCCCATCAGTTCCTGGTAACACCTGTTCCTGTTCACACCAGTTCAAGTTCTCATCATTTCCTTTCTTATTAGTTCCACTTCCAGTAACCGTATATGATGTTAATAGCTCCTGTCTCATTCATGAGTTCCTGTATCATTCATTAGCTCCTGTCTCATTCATGATTTCCTGTATCATTCATTAGCTCCTGTCTCATTCGATAGTTCCTGTCTCATCAGTTTCAATCCCATTCAATCCATACTCACACCTGTTCATGTTCACATCTATACGTTCTCATCAGTTCCTTTTCTTATTAGCTCCTGTTCTAGTAACCGTATATGTTTTAAATTTTTATGGTTACATATATTCCTGCTCACTTTAGTTCCTGTGCCATCATTCCCTACTCGGGGTTACATTAATTCCGGTTTCTGTTTATTGTTTGTGTCCCACATATCATGTTGTTCCTATCTATTCGCTGTTCTCGTCTTCCCAACTAGTATAGCAATTATTGCCTTTAGTTAACCCTAATTCTATGATGTTATATTATTTCACCAATTATGTTATATTATATTTTTTTTTTTTGTTTTTTTTTGCGCTTTATTTGAATATCAAAATTATAATTAGTATGCATTCCCTTCTCCTTATGTATAATTTGTTATAACTGTTCTCTGTATTATTGTTGTATATTAGTCTTCCAGCTGTTCTTAGCTGTAAATAAATAAATAAATGTCCTTGTAGAGTTTTTAGCGGTCACTACTAGCTATAATTTAAGGGTAGTGTCATAGTGGAAAGATTATGTAATTTGCAGCAGCAGGCTATGGTAATGTTTTTGGTGTTTCCAAAGCAACGAAACTAGCTGAAAACCCTCTGTTTATAGAGATAACTGTACAGATCCATCGCACAGTGATAGTTGTTTCACCTACAATTTCCCACCACAAAAATCAACCCATGACAACCATCTCCGCTACACTAATACAGATATACCACCTACACCAATAATACTTCCGGATAAATAGAGCAATTGATGCAAATATTCCAACGTTTTTAAATTATATTTTCTTTTGATATTGTGTAGTGTTATCACTATGTATTTATTTCTGTTTTTATAAAACAAAATCGAACAAAAAATCAATAAAAAAAACATGATGACAGTAAACAAAAGCTTTCAGTTTTTCAAATCATACAACGAAAGCTTTTATTCCTTTTATAAAAACTCAAATTATAAACTTTTCGTTCGGGTATCATTCGTTCGTTCGACATTTCAATCGTTTTACAAAAACTGCCTATAAGTCCAAACATTTACCAATTTTGGGAATTTTCACATTTCCAAGCGAAGAATTCGACATTCAGACAAATGTCCTTCTAGTGTTTTTAGCGGTCACTATTAGCTTTAATTTAAGGGCAGTGTCATGGTAGAAAGTATTTCCATTTATCCTCCATGGACGCACTAAGTCCAAATATTGACCAATTTTTACCCTATTTACATTTCCAAGCAAAGAATTCGACATTCTGAAAATTATTTCAGACAAATGTCCTTCTAGCGTTTTTAGCGGTCACTATTAGCTTAAATTTAAGGGTAGTGTCATAGTGGAATGTATTTCCATTGTTGCTCCATGGACGCACTAAGTCAAAATATTGAAAAATTTTGGTCATTTTTACATTTCCATGCGAAGAATTCGACATTCTGAAAATTATTTCACACAAGCGTCTTTAGCGATCACTATTAGCTTTAATTTTAGGGATAATAGCTGACCCGGTCCGCGTTGCTGGCCCTAAGCAAACATTAGTGTTGTATTACACATATTTATATAGGAAAGGGGAGTTTTTATCCCTTTTGCCATTTTCACCCCCTAAATGTAGAAAAATCCAAACAATGTGTAGCCTATGTTACTCGCGGGGTTATTCGGAAGATTCTCTGAAAATTTCATCAAAATCGGTCTAGCCGTTTTCGAGTCCATACGTTACATACATACACACATCCATTTTTATATATATAGATATAGATAGATGTGATGGTGGAAAGTATTTGCATTTTTCCTCCATGAACGGACTAATTTATGTACAGGCATACCTACATATTTTGAGCTCTGTCCGTACAAATAACTGACAAAAACAATTGGCACTTGGTTTTGGACTAGGAATTTTGCATTTGCCGTAATAATTTTATATTAGAACAAAGTTTAGGTGAACAGACCTAGCTTTTTTTGGAATTATCATGCTAAGTCGTGTTCATTGGCTGGCGGGATTACCGTCATCATACACTACAGGACAAGGTACTCACCAACCAAATCTCAAATCCCATATAGGTACCTGAAGTGAAAACGTTTTGCGCTATGGTTGTCATAAAATAAACGATTGCTTGCTTACATTGGTAATTAGGAAACGGAATGCACACGCGACACTTGCGTCGAGCATACACTTCATACATGTATGTATCACCCATGTTCGTGCTCGATTGGAACTAGAACTTGTGCATACAAAGTTGTACATCATCTGGTTGCTGCAGCATTTAACATATCAAGCTAGCGTTTGCGCTCTATCGATTGGCAACCACTCCTATTGTGAGAATAATATGTAACAAGTTGTTGTCCCATTAATGCCATACCGTCCGAACAGCATACATATACCAGCAACTTTGTTTGAAACAGTGTGTTTGTTCTCGTCCATGTTTGACCATGTTGTATATGGTATTGTGTGACCTAGTACAATTTCATTTTTAAATGTATTATGTCGCTTTTCAACAATCGACATGAAAGCTGCTATCTCGCGTAACGAAAATCCATATTCCTTTTTTTTTTGCAAAAGTGTTAAAAATATTCAGAATAGTCGCGTGCATACGTTCAATGGGAAAAGTACTTAATCTGTGTGTGCCCAAAGTAAATAACATTTGTCACCGCTTTATTTGAAAATTCAAATCACTTTCGTATTTGTATATGTGGATATACACTTCATTGCGGAAAGAAATATTCGGGGTTTAACAAGCAATTTATATACAATTTGTGGCAATATACCGTAAATTTTCAAGGTGTGTATACACAGAAATAGAAATTGCAAGTATGCTAAAATCTGAATATGGAATTTTCCATCCATTCTAGTGATACATATCGGAATTGTAAGCAATACATGGATATATCAGCTTACCAGCACATGAATATACGTATGACCACCCGTGGCAAACGTCCTTTGCGTAATTTGACTCCTAGTGATAAAGTCCGTGCCATCCAACGTATCCATAACGGTGAAACGAAGGCATCCGTTTCGCGGGATATCGGAGTGCCGGAATCTACGTTAAGAGGTTGGTGTAAAAATGAACAAAAGCTCAGATTTATGTGTCGCCAATTAAGGGTCTCCGACCATTTCAGTTCCATTCAGGGAATGGAAAGTCCACCAGAAAAGCGTATTCGTTTTAATCAGCAAGCTCGCAAGTTTGCGACTGCTTCAAATTTCAATGAATTCGTATACAGTAGATTATCACTGCATGGTCTTCCACTTCCCGCAAACGACAATACAATTTTGGAGAAGATAACATTCAATGACATAATAAAGAAGCAAATACATTCTGAACCATCTATTGATAGTTCTGCTAATGTCCGCTCTACCATGATTACGTCGAATGTCAGCCCGTTGATCCGTGATTATTCTCTCTCAGTGCTCCAGAATTTAAACTTACTATCATTCTTATGTCAGAGTAACAACGATTCTAATAACCCTAATTTATCAGAAAACGCAGTAGATAGAACAACAGTGCAAACGTCAAATCTTGAAGAAGTATATGATAACAATGGCATATCCCCAAAAAATACACGTCACAACAATGACACTGCTGTTTCCATTACTGTAAAAAATTGGGCCAAAGATCCCTCGGATAATGTTTTAAGTCCAAAAGGAGGTGACATCGAGAACAAATATCCTGCTAAAGACGTGAACTATATTTTAAAGGAGAAGGTTAATCCAGCTTCAATACATCAGATTTCAGAAAAGTATTCGACCCCTTTGGTGGGACTTCTTCAAATTCCCAACGATGTCAATACTACTGATTCGGAAAATGCTTTATTTGAATGGTGCAAATTTTTTAATGCAAGTCTTAACTTCATGGCCCTATCAGCAGCTGCAGCAGCTTTGCACCCTACTGGAAATCCGAACATTTCTATAAATTGCATTATACGTTCTCTGGATAATATTCTTTATAACGAATCTAGAAAAAATGAGGCAGCTCTTAAATCATGTCCGGTATCTGGAGCATTTCCAAACAGTGATCTATCAAACGATAGCTGTTTTGATAGCGAACCAGAAGATTTATCAACTCGCTCTGCTACTACCTCAAAGCTGTCAAGTCCATGCAGCAGTCGCTCTCAAACTCCGTTAAAATATATTGACACTTTTTCTCCTGCACAGGGCGAAGTTCATCTGTAAGGTCATTGCGTGTTTCACTCAAATACGTACATGTGAATTTAGTTTAAAATCTAGCAATATATGAATGAAAAATGCGATGCATTTCAAGTTTTTGCTTTTTCAATCATAAGATTTTTTTGATTTTCGGTGTTTTAAGAAAAGTAGTCGTACGTGTAAATGCCGCATTGTGTACAGGCACTAACAACTTGTCGATAAAATATATATTACGAATATACATATAATTTTTTTTATCCAATAAATATTGTGCATTTTGCATATCCTACAATTCATTATTTTGGAGAATAGATATAATTGAGTCTACATTTACGTGTTCTGCGGAGGAAAATTCGATTGGGATTTCACGGGCTAAAATAAACTATTCTTTGTTTATCGTTTCGACGAAACTTCATGGTTATACAAGGTGGCGCAAAAGTAAACTTCCGATGTTTTTAGGCAGTAATTAAAAAAAAATGAAAAACTTTGATTCTTCTTGTGGATTATTAAATTTGGATCTTTTAATTTTTTTTACACAAGTCGAGAATATGATGGCATGTAAATGGCCGCCGCCACAGTTGCCATTGACATTAGTGGCCAATCGCAAAATGTATAGCATTTTCTGATAGGAGGATTACTTTTGCGCCACCCGTTATATACATATTCATTGTGGGGCTTGTTTGTAATACTTCTCTGATTTGTAAAGACGTGATACATATTCCACGATACAAATTGCATTATGTATGCTAAATTTATTTTGTCTAACATGTATTTTTTATTGTATACCACATAGTCGTACAATTTTTCATATTATGTTACAACATATTCAATAAAATTGGTCTAAACAGTATTATACACTATTATTGATATGAATTAATTTAAATAAATACATGCATAACTGAAAAGTATATCGTTCATGTTATTTTCCATGAATAATTTGCTACTCAATAAAATAAGTACATGTTCGCTAAAACAGTAGACGACATCCAAGCTTTGCATGATTCTCTGTACAGGTAAGCCTATAAAAGATATTTGCACTTTCCAGCGTTAATGCCTCGGCATACCGAAATAACCTGCCTAAAAATTCAGTAAATTAAATGTAGTAAAAACATCAGCTTTTGTAATGGTTTAAAACTAATTAACAGACTGTTTTTATAAACCGAATGGGTCTTTCGAAATTCTGTTTCGCCAGTTTGGGTTTTGTAACACGAAACTCTCAGTTAAATTCTAATTGAAATGTTTTTCTTATGTATTGTCTAATTGGATTCGTTGGAGTTATAGAAACACAATTCAGTTTCGTTTCGGCTACAGACGTATACGGTTTATAAAAACAGGCTTTAAAATGTTAATGTACGATGGAAGTTCTGTGAATTAAAAATGTTTAATCAAAATTATAAACATCAGATTATTGATTCCTTTAACGTTGTCTACAACATGGCGTATAAAAAGTAATAGCCAAACACGAATTTCAAAAACTATATCGGGACTATTATAAAGGTTCGATTTATGTTGCAAGCAATTTTAATTAGTATAGACAGAGTCGAATAAGATGTTTCTCCGATTTTTTCATTTGTTTCATTGTTGAAAAAATGTACGAAAAACAACCCAATATATTTAAATCTGATTTTTTAGTGTGTAATAAGCTTATTAAGATTCCTTATAATGCAATACGACAAAAAAAAATCTGTCCCAGTTAAACCAAATTCAAAATACGATGAAATAATAAGAAAAAAGTTTAAAAAACAAATCAAAAAATATTGGCAATTTTGCTAGAAGACCACAACAATGGACAAAGTTACTGAAATTTTGCCATAAATCCGAAAAATGATTATAAATCTTTACATAAAAAAAGCTACCGCGAAATTGGCGTTTTTGATCGACAGACTATGTTCTAGATGCCGAAACATCATTAAACATTACTTAATTACCCGAAAATTAGACCCAGAGAGCCGATTTGGAGCGTATTGTGGTGGTGGCAGTGAACCAAATTTCAAAGGTACCGGCTGTGTACTTATGTGGTGACCCGCAAACAATTGTAAATACGCTACATAAAGTTGTTTATCATGGACGAGTTCCTTGACGCAAGGCTTTCATTTCGAAGGTGAAAAAAGGAACCGTCTTGAGTTCGCTAAATTCTATGTAAATAAACCAGAATTTTGGAACACCGTCATATTTAGTGATGAATCGAAATTCTATCTGTTTTATGTTAGATTGTTTGGCGGAAAGCAAATATAGAGCTGGAGAATAATATGATAAAAGCTGGAGTTGGAATTTATTTATTAGAAAATTGTTCTAACATATGAGGCACGTGTTGGAATTAAAAATACGATCTCACAAAAATGGCCATAAGCAAAATAAATAATATTCATTAATTTGCCATTTTAACACGCGTGCTTTTTTGATATTAAATAGTGAATTTTCTTATATTGAAGAGAATTAAATTTTGTGTGTTAATACTTAATAAATAAAACACTCTAAAGAATAGCGTTTTCCCTCTGTTTGCAAGTAAGGTGGAAAATAGGTTATTAACAATGAAACTCTACACAGAAAAGTGTGCCAAAACTATTTTGACTCACTGTAAACATATTTTGTCAGAATTGTTTTTATCTTAGTTTCAGTTTATTACTTAAAACTAAAATATTCTCTTATTTCATAAAATTTTTCAGAGAAGTATAAGAGGAAAATTTATCGTCTTCCTAGGAAAAGTTTCAACCTCGTAAAATATGACTGCTAAAAGGCGATTTTTTTAAAGAAAAATTTAGTTATCGACCCTAACTTCAAAACTATTCTGTCTAGAAGCCTGAATCATGTTTTATTTGATATGTTTCCTAAGTCTTAAAATTTGAGTAGTATTTACCCATTAACAGGTAACAGCAACATGTACAGCCCAAATGAGAATTTTCATGCGGAATTCTAAAAACAGTAAAATAATCAACTACATCAAATTTAAATATACAGTCGAACTCGGATAAGCGCACGTCTGTTAATTGATTAAATAAATATTAGTAACGATTGTTTTGGATGAATTTCCATGCACTGTTCTTCGCTTAAATCCGCTTTATTGAAAAATCGATTATGTGAAACACATTTTAATGCAAAGACACAAACTTATATGATACGAACACCGCTTAAGAGAAATATGATTAATGTAAAAAAGTGACTATGTATTTTCATCCAAGCCCGTTAAAATTAAATTTAAATTTTACATACATGTATTTTAATAGTTGTGCCACAAGTTTATATCTTCGTTTCATAGAAATTTTAAAAGTACATACTCATACGTTTAAAAGAAAACAAGTTCAATTAACCGAAGTCTTTAATTGAAAATCCCGCATATGTGACAAACAGATCGACTTCTTTCTCTAAACTAATTTTTTACTACCCTATCATCCGAATTATATGTATCGTCATCTACTGATGTTAACTTTTCAACCATGCTTGTTTTGGTGGTTTTTTCAAATTATCATCAATAAATAATGATGATCATGACGAATGGGATGAAACTAAAAACAAATGAATGTTGAGATTATCCATAAAAAAACATTCAAAGGTTTTTTTAGTTCAGTACGAGATTTTTTTTACACTCATTTGAAGTTGGTGATTTTGGAACGCTGTCTAACAATAAAATATCTTTGAAAATTTGAAAAAATAATGCTTATATATTTTTGATTATCCTGGTAAGTAGTGGCATCATACTGTTTTTGGGGTCGAGAAATTAATTTTTAATATTGATTTTTACCTAAAACTCACGGTAAATTTCACTTGTAAATTTTCATAGAAAAAACGGGAATTACCTTTTTTAGGCTGAAAAATCATTTTGCGATGTTGGCTACATTGTAAAACATATTTCTAATGATAATATGAAGTACATTTTACTATTCTCAGTACGCCACTATTACAAAATTTTTTGATTACAAAAACATGTTTTCTATTTAAAAGTATTATACATTATTTGGATCCGCATATTCATCATCACTATCACTGTCAAGTTGCATGTTTAAAGTAGCAAAAGCTCCAGAAGTAGTGGATTGTGGATTTCTTTATGTTTCTGGTTCTTCCTCATCGTCTGTATTCTCTTCATCGGTTATTCTCTGTAACCACCAGCATAAATCATATAACATAAAATCTAGTTTATTTTCTGTGTACCCAGTTTCCATGGTTAAAGCTACTTGGTGAAACTTGGTAAGTTGGATTTCAAACCAATCCATATGGTGATGTAGAAAACCAGTGAAAAGTTCCAGTCTGGTAAACCGACTTATATATACCCTCACCCTCAGTAAAAACATACAAGTCTCATATTCCATAATAGCAACCTCAAAATACCGAATGTTATAGAAAAATATTGTATTACACATTTTTACAGAAAGGGCGGAATATAAAGCAGAGTTTTTTCTCGAAAATTGTATGTTGTTAGAGCTTTACTAAATATAGAATTCGTTGAGCGAAGATTCGTTGAGCGAATTTATATAATTGCACCATTTCTAAAGTTGGTGGAATGGTAAATTTGTATGGGAGGTACCAGAAGGAGTCCGACTAGGGGTCCATTTTTTTCTGGAGAGCTTTAGATGTTAATAGATTTACTAAATACAGAATTTGGGCAAGACCGCGTTGGTCATATTGATCATATTACCCGATTTCAAAGGTAGGCGGGATGGTACATTTGTATGGGAGGTACCAGAAGGGGAGTTGCCAGACTTACAAGTTTTTCTCCAAAACTTTGTCTAGCTATAGCTTTACTAACTACCAAATTTGGGCAAGATCCCGTTTGGCATATTAATATTATTACATGGTTTTTAATGGAGCGGGATGGTACATTTGTATGGGTGGTACCAGAAGGGGAGTTGCCAGACTGCCAGGTTTTTGTCCAAAACTTAGTCTAACTATATGTTTACTAAATACAAAATTTGGGCAAGATCGCGTTGGGCATATTGGTGTTATAACACGATTTCTAAGGTAGGAGGGATGGTACAGTTGTATGGGAGGTAACAGAAGGGGAGTTGCCAGACTTACAAGTTTTTCTCCAAAACTTTGTCTAGCTATAGCTTTACTAACTACCAAATTTGGGCAAGATCCCGTTTGGCCATATTATTACATGGTTTTTAATGGAGCGGGATGGTACATTTGTATGGGAGGTACCAGAAGGGGAGTTGCCAGACTGCCAAGTTTTTGTCCAAAACATAGTCCAGTTGGTCATATTGGTAGTATTACACGGTTTATATGGGGCGGGGTGGTACTTTTGTATTACAGGTACCAGAAGGGGAGTTGCCAGACTTCCAAGTTTTTGTCCAGTTATACATTTACCAAATACGAAATTTGGGCAAGATCGCGTTGATATTGATAGTATTACACGGTTTATAAGGGGCGGGATGGTACATTTGTATGACAGGTACCAGAAGGGGAGCTGCCAGACTTCCAAGTTTTTGTCCGAAACTTTGTCCAGTTGGTCATATTGATAGTATTACACGGTTTATATGGGGCGGGGTGGTACTTTAGTATTACAGGTACCAGAAGGGGAGTTGCCAGACTTCCAAGTTTTTGTCCAGTTATACATTTACCAAATACGAAATTTGGGCAAGATCGCGTTGATATTGATAGTATTACACGGTTTATAAGGGGCGGGATGGTAAATTTGTATGGGAGGTACCAGAAGGGAAGTTGCCAGACTTACAAGTTTTTCTTCAAAACTTTGTCTAGCTATAGCTTTACTAAATACAGAATTTGGGTAAGATTGCATTAGGCATATTGATGTTATTACACGATTTCTACGGTAGGCGTGATGGTTCATTCGTATGCGAGGTAACAGAAGAGGAGTTGCCAGACTTCCAAGTTTTTGTCCAAAACTTGTTCAGCCATAGCTTTACTAACTACCGAATTTGGGCAAGATCGCGTTGATCATACTGATAATATTACACGGTTTATAAGGGGTGGAATGGTCCATATGTATGGGAGGTACCAGAAGGAGAGTTGCCACACTTCCAAGTTTTTGTCCGAAGCATTATCTGGCAATAGCTTTGTCTAGGTTTATCTTTACTAAATACAAAATTTGGGCAAGATTGCGTTGGGCATATCGATGTTATTACACGATTTCTAAGATAGGCGGGATGGCACATTTGTATGGGAGGTACCAGAAGGGGAGTTGCCAGACTTCCAAGTTTTTGTCCAAAACTTTGTCTACCTATACATTTACTAAATACAGAAGTTGGGCAAGATCGCGTTGGTCATATTGATATTATTACACGGTTTATAAGGGGCGGGATGGTACATTTGTATGGGAGGTACCAGAAGGGGAGTTGCCAGACTTCCAAGTTTTTGTCCAAAACTTTGTCTAGCTATACATTTATTAAATACAGAATTTGGGCAAGATCGCGTTGGTCATATTGATATTATTACACGGTTTATAAGGGGCGTGATGGTACATTTGTATGGGAGGTACCAGAAGGAGAGTTGCCAGACTTCAAAGTTTTTGTTCAAAACTTATACTAACTATACGTTTACTAAATACAAAATTTGGGCAAGATCGCGTTGGGCATATTGGTGATATTACACGATTTCTAAGGTTTGCGGGATGGTACATTTGTATGGGAGATGCCGGAAGGGGAGTTGCCAGACTTCCAAGTTTTTGTCCAAAAGTTAGACTAACTATACGTTTACTAAATACAATACAGGTACCAGAAGGGGAGTTGCCAGACTTCCAAGTTTTTGTCCAAAACTTGTTCAGCCATAGCTTTACTTACTACCGAATTTGGGCAAGATCGCGTTGATCATATTGATAATATTACACGGTTTATAAGGGGTGAAATGGTCCATATGTATGGGAGGTACCAGAAGGAGAGTTGCCAGACTTCCAAGTTTTTGTCCAAAACTTATACCAACTATAGCTTTTCTAAATACAAAATTTGGGCAAGATCGCGTTGGGCATATTGGTGATATTACACGATTTCTAAGGTTAGGGGAAGGTACATTTGTATGGGAGATGCAGGAAGGGGAGTAGCCAGACTTCCAAGTTTTAGTCCAAAAGTTAGACTAACTATACGTTTACTAAATACAAAATTTGGGCAAGATCGCGTTGGGCATATTGGTGTTATTACACGATTTCTAAGGTAGGCGGGAGGTACCAGAAGGGGAGTTGCCAGACTTCCAAGTTTTTGTCCGAAACTTTGTCTGGAGAGCTTTAGATGTTTATAGATTTACTAACTACCGAATTTGGGCAAGATTGCGTTGGGCATATTGATGTTATTACACGATTTCTAAGATAGGCGGGATGGCACATTTGTATGGGAGGTACCAGAAGGGTAGTTGCCAGACATCAAGTTTTTGTCCGAAACTTTTTCCAGTTATACATTTACTAAACGGGCGGAATATAAAGCAGAGCCTTTTCTCGAAAATGATCGCTTTACTATATATAAATTAAAGCTTTACTAAATATAGAATTTCGGAAAGATTCGTTGAGCGAATTTATATAATTACAGGATTTCTAAAGTGGGTGGAATGGTATATTTGTATGGGAGGTACCAGAAAGGGGAGTTTCCAGACTTCCAAGTTTTTGTCCAAAACTTTGTCTAGCTATAGTTTTACTAACTACCAAATTTGGGCAAGATCCCGTTTGGCATATTAATATTATTACATGGTTTTTAATGGAGCGGAATGGTACATTTGTATGGGAGGTACCAGAAGGGGAGCTGCCAGACTTCCAAGTTTTTGTCCGAAACTTTGTCCAGTTGGTCATATTGATAGTATTACACGGTTTATAAGGGGCGGGATGGTACTTTTGTATTACAGGTTCCAGAAGGGGAGTTGCCAGACTTCCAAGTTTTTGTCCGAAACTTTGTCCAGTTATACCTTTACTAAACGGGCGGAATATAAAGCAGAGCCTTTTCTCGAAAATGATCGCTTTACTATATATAAATTAAAGCTTTACTAAATATAGAATTTCGGAAAGATTCGTTGAGCGAATTTATATAATTACAGGATTTCTAAAGTGGGTGGAGTGGTATATTTGTATGGGAGGTACCAGAAAGGGGAGTTTCCAGACTTCCAAGTTTTTGTCCAAAACTTTGAATAAGATTGCGTTGATCATATTGATATTATTACGCGATTTCTAAGGTAGGCGGGATGATACATTTGTATGGCAGGTACAAGAAAGGGGAGTTGCCAGACTTCCAAGTTTTTGTCCAAAACATGTTCAGCCATAGCTTTACTAACTACCGAATTTGGGCAAGATCGCGTTGATCATATTGATAATATTACACGGTTTATAAGGGGTGGAATGGTCCATATGTATGGGATGTACCAGATGGATAGTTGCCACACTTCCAAGTTTTGTCCGAAACATTATCTGGCAATAGCTTTGTCTAGCTTTATCTTTACTAAATACAACATTTGGGCAAGATTGCTTTGGGCATATTGGTGTTATTACACGATTTCTAATTTAGGCGGGAGGTACCAGAAGGAGAGTTGCCAGACTTCCAAGTTTTTGTTCAAAACGTATACTAACTATACGTTTACTAAATACAAAATTTGGGCAAGATCGCGTTGGGCATATTGGTGATATTACACGATTTCTAAGGGTTGCGGGATGGTACATTTGTATGGGAGATGCCGGAAGGGGAGTTGCCAGACTTCCAAGTTTTTGTCCAAAAGTTAGACTAACTATACGTTTACTAAATACAATACAGGTACCAGAAGGAGAGTTGCCACACTTCCAAGTTTTTGTCCGAAGCATTATCTGGCAATAGCTTTGTCTAGGTTTATCTTTACTAAATACAAAATTTGGGCAAGATTGCGTTGGGCATATCGATGTTATTACACGATTTCTAAGATAGGCGGGATGGCACATTTGTATGGGAGGTACCAGAAGGGGAGTTGCCAGACTTCCAAGTTTTTGTCCAAAACTTTGTCTACCTATACATTTACTAAATACAGAAGTTGGGCAAGATCGCGTTGGTCATATTGATATTATTACACGGTTTATAAGGGGCGGGATGGTACATTTGTATGGGAGGTACCAGAAGGGGAGTTGCCAGACTTCCAAGTTTTTGTCCAAAACTTTGTCTAGCTATACATTTATTAAATACAGAATTTGGGCAAGATCGCGTTGGTCATATTGATATTATTACACGGTTTATAAGGGGCGTGATGGTACATTTGTATGGGAGGTACCAGAAGGAGAGTTGCCAGACTTCAAAGTTTTTGTTCAAAACTTATACTAACTATACGTTTACTAAATACAAAATTTGGGCAAGATCGCGTTGGGCATATTGGTGATATTACACGATTTCTAAGGTTTGCGGGATGGTACATTTGTATGGGAGATGCCGGAAGGGGAGTTGCCAGACTTCCAAGTTTTTGTCCAAAAGTTAGACTAACTATACGTTTACTAAATACAATACAGGTACCAGAAGGGGAGTTGCCAGACTTCCAAGTTTTTGTCCAAAACTTGTTCAGCCATAGCTTTACTTACTACCGAATTTGGGCAAGATCGCGTTGATCATATTGATAATATTACACGGTTTATAAGGGGTGAAATGGTCCATATGTATGGGAGGTACCAGAAGGAGAGTTGCCAGACTTCCAAGTTTTTGTCCAAAACTTATACCAACTATAGCTTTTCTAAATACAAAATATGGGCAAGATCGCGTTGGGCATATTGGTGATATTACACGATTTCTAAGGTTAGGGGAAGGTACATTTGTATGGGAGATGCAGGAAGGGGAGTAGCCAGACTTCCAAGTTTTAGTCCAAAAGTTAGACTAACTATACGTTTACTAAATACAAAATTTGGGCAAGATCGCGTTGGGCATATTGGTGTTATTACACGATTTCTAAGGTAGGCGGGAGGTACCAGAAGGGGAGTTGCCAGACTTCCAAGTTTTTGTCCGAAACTTTGTCTGGAGAGCTTTAGATGTTTATAGATTTACTAACTACCGAATTTGGGCAAGATTGCGTTGGGCATATTGATGTTATTACACGATTTCTAAGATAGGCGGGATGGCACATTTGTATGGGAGGTACCAGAAGGGTAGTTGCCAGACATCAAGTTTTTGTCCGAAACTTTTTCCAGTTATACATTTACTAAACGGGCGGAATATAAAGCAGAGCCTTTTCTCGAAAATGATCGCTTTACTATATATAAATTAAAGCTTTACTAAATATAGAATTTCGGAAAGATTCGTTGAGCGAATTTATATAATTACAGGATTTCTAAAGTGGGTGGAATGGTATATTTGTATGGGAGGTACCAGAAAGGGGAGTTTCCAGACTTCCAAGTTTTTGTCCAAAACTTTGTCTAGCTATAGTTTTACTAACTACCAAATTTGGGCAAGATCCCGTTTGGCATATTAATATTATTACATGGTTTTTAATGGAGCGGAATGGTACATTTGTATGGGAGGTACCAGAAGGGGAGCTGCCAGACTTCCAAGTTTTTGTCCGAAACTTTGTCCAGTTGGTCATATTGATAGTATTACACGGTTTATAAGGGGCGGGATGGTACTTTTGTATTACAGGTTCCAGAAGGGGAGTTGCCAGACTTCCAAGTTTTTGTCCGAAACTTTGTCCAGTTATACCTTTACTAAACGGGCGGAATATAAAGCAGAGCCTTTTCTCGAAAATGATCGCTTTACTATATATAAATTAAAGCTTTACTAAATATAGAATTTCGGAAAGATTCGTTGAGCGAATTTATATAATTACAGGATTTCTAAAGTGGGTGGAGTGGTATATTTGTATGGGAGGTACCAGAAAGGGGAGTTTCCAGACTTCCAAGTTTTTGTCCAAAACTTTGAATAAGATTGCGTTGATCATATTGATATTATTACGCGATTTCTAAGGTAGGCGGGATGATACATTTGTATGGCAGGTACCAGAAGGGGAGTTGCCAGACTTCCAAGTTTTTGTCCAAAACATGTTCAGCCATAGCTTTACTAACTACCGAATTTGGGCAAGATCGCGTTGATCATATTGATAATATTACACGGTTTATAAGGGGTGGAATGGTCCATATGTATGGGATGTACCAGATGGATAGTTGCCACACTTCCAAGTTTTGTCCGAAACATTATCTGGCAATAGCTTTGTCTAGCTTTATCTTTACTAAATACAACATTTGGGCAAGATTGCTTTGGGCATATTGGTGTTATTACACGATTTCTAATTTAGGCGGGAGGTACCAGAAGGAGAGTTGCCAGACTTCCAAGTTTTTGTTCAAAACGTATACTAACTATACGTTTACTAAATACAAAATTTGGGCAAGATCGCGTTGGGCATATTGGTGATATTACACGATTTCTAAGGGTTGCGGGATGGTACATTTGTATGGGAGATGCCGGAAGGGGAGTTGCCAGACTTCCAAGTTTTTGTCCAAAAGTTAGACTAACTATACGTTTACTAAATACAATACAGGTACCAGAAGGAGAGTTGCCACACTTCCAAGTTTTTGTCCGAAACATTATCTGGCAATAGCTTTGTCTAGCTTTATCTTTACTAAATACAAAATTTGGGCAAGATTGCGTTGGGCATATTGATGTTATTACACGATTTCTAAGATAGGCGGGATGGCACATTTGTATGGGAGGTACCAGAAGGGGAGTTGCCAGACTTCCAAGTTTTTGTCCGAAACTTTTTCCAGTTATACATTTACCAAATACGAAATTTGGGCAAGATCGCGTTGGTCATATTGATAGTAATACACGGTTTATAAGGGGCGGGATGGTACTTTTGTACGCCACTATTACAAAATTTTTTGAATACAAAAACATGTTTTCTATTTAAAAGTATTATATATTATTTGGATCCGCATATTCATCATCACTATCACTGTCAAGTTGCATGTTTAAAGTAGCAAAAGCTCCAGAAGTAGTGGATTGTGGATTTCTTTTTGTTTCTGGTTCTTGCTCATCGTCTGTATTCTCTTCATCGGTTATTCTCTGTAACCACCAGCATAAATCATATAACTCTCTGTAACCAGTTTCCATTGTTAAAGCTACTTGGTGAAACTTGGTAAGTTGGATTTCAAACCAATCCATATGGTGATGTAGAAAACCAGTGAAAAGTTCCAGTCTGGTAAACCGACTTATATATATACAAGTCTCATATTCCATAATAGCAACCTCAAAATACCGAATGTTATAGAAAAATATTGTATAACACATATTTACAGAAAGGGCGGAATATAAAGCAGAGTTTTTTCTCGAAAATTTTATGTTGTTAGAGCTTTACTAAATATAGAATTCGTTGAGCGAATTTATATAATTGCACGATTTCTAAAGTTGGTCGAATGGTAAATTTGTATGGGAGGTACCAGAAGGAGTCCGACTAGGGGTCCATTTTTTTCTGGAGAGCTTGAGATGTTTATAGATTTACTAAATGCAGAATTTGGGCACGATCGCGTTGGTCATATTGATCATATTACCCGATTTCAAAGGTAGGCGGGATGGTAAATTTGTATGGGAGGTACCAGAAGGGGAGTTGCCAGACTTACAAGTTTTTCTCCAAAACTTTGTCTAGATTTATCTTTACTAAATACAAAATTTGGGCAAGATTGCGTTGGGCATATTGATGTTATTACACGATTTCTAAGATAGGCGGGATGGCACATTTGTATGGGAGGTACCAGAAGGGGAGTTGCCAGACTTACAAGTTTTTCTCCAAAACTTTGTCTAGCTATACATTTACTAAATACAGAATTTGGGCAAGATCGCGTTGGTCCTATTGATCATATTACCCGATTTCAAAGGTAGGCGGGATGGTAAATTTGTATGGGAGGTACCAGAAGGGGAGTTGCCAGACTTACAAGTTTTTCTCCAAAACTTTGTCTAGCTATACATTTACTAAATACAGAATTTGAGCAAGATCGCGTTGGTCATATTGATATTATTACACGGTTTATAAGGGGCGGGATGGTACATTTGTATGGGAGGTACCAGAAGGGAAGTTGCCAGACTTCCAAGTTTTTGTTCAAAACTTATACTAACTATACGTTTACTAAATACAAAATTTTGGGCAAGATCGCGTTGGTCATATTGATCATATTACCCGATTTCAAAGGTAGGCGGGATGGTAAATTTGTATGGGAGGTACCAGAAGGGGAGTTGCCAGACTTACAAGTTTTTCTCCAAAACTTTGTCTAGCTATAGCTTTACTATATACAGAATTTGGGTAAGATTGCGTTAGGCATATTGATGTTATTACACGATTTCTAAGGTAGGCGTGATGGTTCATTTTTATACGGGGTAACAGAAGGGGAGTTGCCAGACTTACAAGTTTTTCTCCAAAACTTTGTCTAGCTATAGCTTTACTAACTACCAAATTTGGGCAAGATCCCGTTTGGCATATTAATATTATTACATGGTTTTTAATGGAGCGGGATGGTACATTTGTATGGGAGGTACCAGAAGGGGAGTTGCCAGACTTACAAGTTTTTCTCCAAATTTTTGTCTAGCTATAGCTTTACTAAATACAGAATTTGGGTAAGATTGCGTTAGTCATACGGATGTTATTACACGATTTCTAAGGTAGGCGTGATGGTTCATTTGTATGCGAGGTAACAGAAGGAGAGTTGCCAGACTTCCAAGTTTTTGTCCAAAACTTCAGCCATAGCTTTACTAACTACCGAATTTGGGCAAGATCGCGTTAATCATACTGATAATATTATACGGTTTATAAGGGTGGAATGGTCCATATGTATGGGAGGTACCAGAAGGAGAGTTGCCACACTTCCAAGTTTTTGTCCGAAACATTATCTGGCAATAGCTTTGTCTAGCTTTATCTTTACTAGATACAAAATTTGGGCAAGATTGCGTTGGGCATATTGATGTTATTACACGATTTCTAAGATAGGCGGGATGGCACATTTGTATGGGAGGTACCAGAAGGGGAGTTGCCAGACTTCCAAGTTTTTGTCCGAAACTTTTTCCAGTTATACATTTACCAAATACGAAATTTGGGCAAGATCGCGTTGGTCATATTGATAGTATTACACGGTTTATAAGGGGCGGGATGGTACATTTGTATGGGAGGTACCAAAGGGAAGTTGCCAGACTTCCAAGTTTTTGTTCAAAACTTATACTAACTATACGTTTACTAAATACAAAATTTGGGCAAGATCGCGTTGGTCATATTGATCATATTACCCGATTTCAAAGGTAGGCGGGATGGTAAATTTGTATACGAGGTAACAGAAGGGGAATTGCCAGACTTACAAGTTTTTCTCCAAAACTTTGTCTCGCTATAGCTTTACTAACTACCAAATTTGGGCAAGATCCCGTTTGGCATATTAATATTATTACATGGTTTTTAATGGAGCGGGATGGTACATTTGTATGGGAGGTACCAGAAAGGGAGCTGCCAGACTTCCAAGTTTTTGTCCGAAACTTTGTCCAGTTGGTCATTTTGATAGTATTACACGGTTTATAAGGGGCGGGATGGTACTTTTGTATTACAGGTACCAGAAGGGGAGTTGCCAGACTGCCAAGTTTTTGTCCAAAACTTTGAATAGCTATAGCTTTACTAAATACAGAATTTGGGCAAGATTGCGTTGATCATATTGATATTATTACGCGATTTCAAAGGTAGGCGGGATGATACATTTGTATGACAGGTACCAGAAGGGTAGTTGCCTCACTTCCAAGTTTTTGTCCAAAACTTGTTCAGCCATAGCTTTACTGACTACCGAATTTGGGCAAGATCGCGTTGATCATACTGATAATATTACACGGTTTATAAGGGGTGGAATGGTCCATATGTATGGGAGGTACCAGAAGGAGAGTTTCCACACTTCCGAGTTTTTGTCCGAAACATTATCTGGCAATAGCTTTGTCTAGCTTAATCTTTACTAAATACAAAATTTGGGCAAGATTGCGTTGGGCATATTGGTGTTATTACACGATTTCTAAGATAGGCGGGATGGCACATTTGTATGGGAGGTACCAGAAGGGGAGTTGCCAGACTTACAAGCTTTTCTCCAAAACTTTGTCTAGCTATAGCTTTACTATATACAGAATTTGGGTAAGATTGCGTTATGCATATTGATGTTATTACACGATTTCTAAGGTAGGCGTGATGGTTCATTTTTATACGGGGTAACAGAAGGGGAGTTGCCAGACTTACAAGTTTTTCTCCAAAACTTTGTCTAGCTATAGCTTTACTAACTACCAAAATTTGGGCAAGATCCCGTTTGGCATATTAATATTATTACATGGTTTTTAATGGAGCGGGATGGTACATTTGTATGGGAGGTACCAGAAGGGGAGTTGCCAGACTTACAAGTTTTTCTCCAAATTTTTGTCTAGCTATAGCTTTACTAAATACAGAATTTGGGTAAGATTGCGTTAGTCATACGGATGTTATTACACGATTTCTAAGGTAGGCGTGATGGTTCATTTGTATGCGAGGTAACAGAAGGAGAGTTGCCAGACTTCCAAGTTTTTATCCAAAACTTCAGCCATAGCTTTACTAACTACCGAATTTGGGCAAGATCGCGTTAATCATACTGATAATATTATACGGTTTATAAGGGTGGAATGGTCCATATGTATGGGAGGTACCAGAAGGAGAGTTGCCACACTTCCAAGTTTTTGTCCGAAACATTATCTGGCAATAGCTTTGTCTAGCTTTATCTTTACTAAATACAAAATTTGGGCAAGATTGCGTTGGGCATATTGATGTTATTACACGATTTCTAAGATAGGCGGGATGGCACATTTGTATGGGAGGTACCAGAAGGGGAGTTGCCAGACTTCCAAGTTTTTGTCCGAAACTTTTTCCAGTTATACATTTACCAAATACGAAATTTGGGCAAGATCGCGTTGGTCATATTGATAGTATTACACGGTTTATAAGGGGCGGGATGGTACATTTGTATGAGAGGTACCAAAGGGAAGTTGCCAGACTTCCAAGTTTTTGTTCAAAACTTATACTAACTATACGTTTACTAAATACAAAATTTGGGCAAGATCGCGTTGGTCATATTGATCATATTACCCGATTTCAAAGGTAGGCGGGATGGTAAATTTGTATACGAGGTAACAGAAGGGGAATTGCCAGACTTACAAGTTTTTCTCCAAAACTTTGTCTAGCTATAGCTTTACTAACTACCAAATTTGGGCAAGATCCCGTTTGGCATATTAATATTATTACATGGTTTTTAATGGAGCGGGATGGTACATTTGTATGGGAGGTACCAGAAAGGGAGCTGCCAGACTTCCAAGTTTTTGTCCGAAACTTTGTCCAGTTGGTCATTTTGATAGTATTACACGGTTTATAAGGGGCGGGATGGTACTTTTGTATTACAGGTACCAGAAGGGGAGTTGCCAGACTGCCAAGTTTTTGTCCAAAACTTTGAATAGCTATAGCTTTACTAAATACAGAATTTGGGCAAGATTGCGTTGATCATATTGATATTATTACGCGATTTCAAAGGTAGGCGGGATGATACATTTGTATGACAGGTACCAGAAGGGTAGTTGCCTCACTTCCAAGTTTTTGTCCAAAACTTGTTCAGCCATAGCTTTACTGACTACCGAATTTGGGCAAGATCGCGTTGATCATACTGATAATATTACACGGTTTATAAGGGGTGGAATGGTCCATATGTATGGGAGGTACCAGAAGGAGAGTTGCCACACTTCCAAGTTTTTGTCCGAAACATTATATGGCAATAGCTTTGTCTAGCTTTATCTTTACTAAATACAAAATTTGGGCAAGATTGCGTTGGGCATATTGATGTTATTACACGATTTCTAAGATAGGCGGGATGGCACATTTGTATGGGAGGTACCAGAAGGGGAGTTGCCAGACTTTCAAGTTTTTGTCCGAAACTTTTTCCAGTTATACATTTACCAAATACGAAATTTGGGCAAGATCGCGTTGGTCATATTGATAGTATTACACGGTTTATAAGGGGCGGGATGGTACATTTGTATGGGAGGTACCAGAAGGGAAGTTGCCAGACTTCCAAGTTTTTGTTCAAAACTTATTCTAACTATACGTTTACTAATTACAAAATTTGGGCAAGATCGCGTTGGTCATATTGATCATATTACCCGATTTCAAAGGTAGGCGGGATGGTAAATTTGTATGGGAGGTACCAGAAGGGGAGTTGCCAGACTTACAAGTTTTTCTCCAAAACTTTGTCTAGCTATAGCTTTACTAAATACAGAATTTGGGTAAGATTGCGTAAGCCATATTGATGTTATTACACGATTTCTAAGGTAGGCGTGATGGTTCATGTGTATACGAGGTAACAGAAGGGGAATTGCCAGACTTACAAGTTTTTCTCCAAAACTTTGTCTAGCTATAGCTTTACTAACTACCAAATTTGTGCAAGTTTACTAAATACAAAATTTGGGCAAGATCGCGTTGGTCATATTGATCATATTACCCGATTTCAAAGGTAGGCGGGATGGTAAATTTGTATGGGAGGTACCAGAAGGGGAGTAGCCAGACTTACAAGTTTTTCTCCAAAACTTTGTCTAGCTATAGCTTTACTAAATACAAAATTTGGGCAAGATCGCGTTGATCATACTGATAATATTACACGGTTTATAAGTGGTGAAATGGTCCATATGTATGGGAGGTACCAGAAGGAGAGTTGCCACACTTCCAAGTTTTTGTCCGAAACATTATCTGGCAATAGCTTTGTCTAGCTTTATCATTACTAAATACAAAATGTGTGCAAGATTGCGTTGGGCATATTGCTGTTATTACACGATTTCTAAGATAGGCGGGGTGGCACATTTGTATGGAAGGTACCAGAAGGGGAGTTGCCAGACTTCCAAGTTTTTGTCCGAAACTTTTTCCAGTTATACATTTACCAAATACGAAATTTGGGCAAGATCGCGTTGGTCATATTGATAGTATTACACGGTTTATAAGGGGCGGGATGGTACTTTTGTACGCCACTATTACAAAATTTTTTGATTACAAAAACATATTTTCTATTTAAAAGTATTATATATTATTTGGATCCGCATATTCATCATCACTATCACTGTCAAGTTGCATGTTTAAAGTAGCAAAAGCTCCAGAAGTAGTGGATTGTGGATTTCTTTTTGTTTCTGGTTCTTGCTCATCGTTTGTATTCTCTTCATCGGTTATTCTCTGTAACCACCAGCATAAATCATATAACATAGAATCTAGTTTATTTTCTCTGTACCCAGTTTCCATGGTTAAAGCTACTTGGTGAAACTTGGTAAGTTGGTTTTCAAACCAATCCATATGGTGATGTGAAAAAGTGAAAAAGTTCTAGTCGGGTAAACCGACTTATATATACCCTCACCCTCAGTAAAAACATACAAGTCTCATATTCCATAATAGCAACCTCAAAATACCGAATGTTATAGAAAAATATTGTATAACACATTTTTACAGAAAGGGCGGAATATAAAGCAGAGTTTTTTCTCGAAAATTGTATGTTGTTAGAGCTTTACTAAATATATAATTCGTTGAGCGAATTTATATAATTGCACGATTTCTAAGGTAGGCGGAATGGTACATTTGTATGGGAGGTACCAGAAGGGGAGTTGCCAGACTTACAAGTTTTTGTCCGAAACTAATACCCGGTACATTTGTATGGGAGGTACCAGAAGGGGAGTTGCCAGACTTCCAAGTTTTTGTCCGAAACTTATACCATCTATAGCTTTTCTTAATACAAAATTTGGGCAAGATCGCGTTGGTCATATTGATATTATTACACGGTTTATAAGGGGCGGGATGGTACATTTGTATGGGAGGTACCAGAAGGGGAGTTGCCAGACTACCAAGTTTTTGTCCAAAACTTGTTCAGCCATAGCTTTACTAACTACCGAATTTGGGCAAGATCGCGTTGATCATACTGATAATATTACACGGTTTATAAGGGGTGGAATGGTCCATATGTATGGGAGGTACCAGAAGGAGAGTTGCCACACTTCCAAGTTTTTGTCCGAAACATTATCTGGCAATAGCTTTGTCTAGCTTTATCTTTACTAAATACAAAATTTGGGCAAGATTGCGTTGGGCATATTGCTGTTATTACACGATTTCAAAGATAGGCGGGATGTCACATTTGTATGGGAGGTACCAGAAGGAGAGTTGCCACACTTCCAAGTTTTTGTCCGAAACATTATCTGGCAATAGCTTTGTCTAGCTTTATCTTTACTAAATACAAAATTTGGGTAAGATTGCGTTAGGCATAGTGATGTTATTACACGATTTCTAAGGTAGGCGTGATGGTTCATTTCTATGCGAGGTAACAGAAGGAGAGTTGTCAGACTTCCAAGTTTTTGTCCAAAACTTGTTCAGCCATAGCTTTACTAACTACCGAATTTGGGCAAGATCGCGTTGATCATACTGATAATATTACACGGTTTATAAGGGGTGGAATGGTCCATATGTATGGGAGGTACCAGAAGGAGAGTTGCCACACTTCCAATTTTTTGTCCGAAACATTAGGTGTGCCTAGCTTTATCTTTACTAAATACAAAATTTGGGCAAGATTGCGTTGGGCATATTGATGTTATTACACGATTTCAAAGGTAGGCGGGATGGTAAATTTGTATGGGAGGAACCAGAAGGGGAGTTGCAAGACCTACAAGTTTTTCTCCAAAACTTTGTCTAGCTATAGCTTTACTAAATACAGAATTTGGGTAAGATTGCGTTAGGCATATTGATGTTATTACACGATTTCTAAGGTAGGCGTGATGGTTCATTTGTTTGGGGTGTACCAGAAGGGGAGTTGCCAGACTTCCAAGTTTTTGTCCGAAACTTTTTCCAGTTATACATTTACCAAATACGAAATTTGGGCAAGATCGCGTTGGTCATATTGATAGTATTACACGGTTTATAAGTGGCGGGATGGTACAATTGTATGACAGGTACCAGAAGGGGAGTTGCCAGACTTCCAAGTTTTTGTCCAAACCTTGTCTAGCTATACATTTACTAAATACAGAATTTGGCCAAGATCGCGTTGGTCATATTGATATTATTACACGATTTCTAAGGTAGGCGTGATGGTTCATTTGTATGGGAGGTACCAGAAGGGGAGTTGCCAGACTTCCAAGTTTTTGTCCTAACCTTTTTCCAGTTATACATTTACCAAATACGAAATTTGGGCAAGATCGCGTTGGTCATATTGATAGTATTACACGGTTTATAAGGGGTGGAATGGTCCATATGTATGGGAGGTACCAGAAGGAGAGTTGCCACACTTCCAAGTTTTTGTCCGAAACATTATCTGGCAACAGCTTTGTCTAGCTTTATCTTTACTAAATACAAAATTTGGGCAAGATTGCGTTGGGCATATTGCTGTTATTACACGATTTCTAAGATAGGCGGGATGGCACATTTGTATGGGAGGTACCAGAAGGGGAGTTGCCAGACTTCCAAGTTTTTGGCCGAAACTTTTTCCAGTTATACATTTACCAACTACGAAATTTGGGCAAGATCGCGTTGGTCATATTGATAGTATTACACGGTTTATAAGTGGCGGGATGGGACAATTGTATGACAGGTACCAGAAGGGGAGTTGCCAGACTTCCAAGTTTTTGTCCAAACCTTGTCTAGCTATACATTTACTAAATACAGAATTTGGGCAAGATCGCGTTGGTCATATTGATATTATTACACGGTTTATAAGGGGTGGGATGGTACATTTGTATGGGAGGTACCAGAAGGGGAGTTGCCAGACTTCCAAGTTTTTGTTCAAAACTTATACTAACTATACGTTTACTAAATACAAAATTTGGGCAAGATCGCGTTGGGCATATTGGTGATATTACACGATTTCTAAGGTTTGCGGGATGGTACATTTGTATGGGAGATTCCGGAAGGGGAGTTGACAGACTTCCAAGTTTTTGTCCAAAAGTTAGACTAACTATACGTTTACTAAATACAATACAGGTACCAGAAGGGGAGTTGCCAGACTTCCAAGTTTTTGTCCAAAACTTGTTCAGCCATAGCTTTACTAACTACCGAATTTGGGCAAGATCGCGTTGATCATATTGATAATATTACACGGTTTATAAGGGGTGGAATGGTCCATATGTATGGGAGGTACCAGAAGGAGAGTTGCCACACTTCCAAGTTTTTGTCCGAAACATTAGGTTTGCCTAGCTTTATCTTTACTAAATACAAAATTTGGGCAAGATTGCGTTGGGCATATTGATGTTATTACACGATTTCAAAGGTAGGCGGGATGGTAAATTTGTATGGGAGGTACCAGAAGGGGAGTTGCCAGACTTACAAGTTTTTCTCCAAAACTTTGTCTAGCTATAGCTTTACTAAATACAGAATTTGGGTAAGATTGCGTTAGGCATATTGATGTTATTACACGATTTCTAAGGTAGGCGTGATGGTTCATTTGTATGGGAGGTACCAGAAGGGGAGTTGCCAGTCTTCCAAGTTTTTGTCCGAAACTTTTTCCAGTTATACATTTACCAAATACGAAATTTTGGCAAGATGGCGTTGGTCATATTGATAGTATTACACGGTTTATAAGTGGCGGGATGGGACAATTGTATGACAGGTACCAGAAGGGGAGTTGCCAGACTTCCAAGTTTTTGTCCAAACCTTGTCTAGCTATACATTTACTAAATACAGAATTTGGGCAAGATCGCGTTGGTCATATTGATATTATTACACGGTTTATAAGGGGCGGGATGGTACATTTGTATGGGAGATGCAGGAAGGGGAGTTGACAGACTTCCAAGTTTTTGTCCAAAACTTGTTCAGCCATAGCTTTACTAACTACCGAATTTGGGCAAGATCGCGTTGATCATATTGATAATATTACACGGTTTATAAGGGGTGGAATGGTCCATATGTATGGGAGGTACCAGAAGGAGAGTTGCCACACTTCCAAGTTTTTGTCCGAAACATTAGGTTTGCCTAGCTTTATCTTTACTAAATACAAAATTTGGGCAAGATTGCGTTGGGCATATTGATGTTATTACACGATTTCAAAGGTAGGCGGGATGGTAAATTTGTATGGGAGGTACCAGAAGGGGAGTTGCCAGACTTACAAGTTTTTCTCCAAAACTTTGTCTAGCTATAGCTTTACTAAATACAGAATTTGGGTAAGATTGCGTTAGGCATATTGATGTTATTACACGATTTCTAAGGTAGGCGTGATGGTTCATTTGTATGGGAGGTACCAGAAGGGGAGTTGCCAGACTTCCAAGTTTTTGTCCGAAACTTTTTCCAGTTATACATTTACCAAATACGAAATTTGGGCAAGATCGCGTTGGTCATATTGATAGTATTACACGGTTTATAAGTGGCGGGATGGTACAATTGTATGACAGGTACCAGAAGGGGAGTTGCCAGACTTTCAAGTTTTTGTCCAAACCTTGTCTAGCTATATATTTACTAAATACAGAATTTGGGCAAGATCGCGTTGGTCATATTGATAGTATTACACGGTTTATAAGGGGTGGAATGGTCCATATGTATGGGAGGTACCAGAAGGAGAGTTGCCACACTTCCACGTTTTTGTCCGAAACATTATCTGGCAATAGCTTTGTCTAGCTTTATCTTTACTAAATACAAAATTTGGGCAAGATTGCGTTGGGCATATTGCTATTATTACACGATTTCTAAGATAGGCGGGATGGCACATTTGTATGGGAGGTACCAGAAGGGGAGTTGCCAGACTTCCAAGTTTTTGTCCGAAACTTTTTCCAGTTATACATTTACCAAATACGAAATTTGGGCAAGATCGCGTTGGTCATATTGATAGTATTACACGGTTTATAAGTGGCGGGATGGTACAATTGTATGACAGGTACCAGAAGGGGAGTTGCCAGACTTCCAAGTTTTTGTCCGAAATTTTTTCCAGTTATACATTTACCAAATACGAAATTTGGGCAAGATCGCGTTGGTCATATTGATAGTATTACACGGTTTATAAGGGGTGGAATGGTCCATATGTATGGGAGGTACCAGAAGGAGAGTTGCCACACTTCCAAGTTTTTGTCCGAAACATTATCTGGCAATAGCTTTGTCTAGCTTTATCTTTACTAAATACAAAATTTGGGCAAGATTGCGTTGGGCATATTGCTGTTATTACACGATTTCTAAGATAGGCGGGATGGCACATTTGTATGGGAGGTACCAGAAGGGGAGTTGCCAGACTTACAAGCTTTTCTCCAAAACTTTGTCTAGCTATAGCTTTACTATATACAGAATTTGGGTAAGATTGCGTTGTGAATATTGGTGATATTACACGATTTCTAAGGTTTGGGGGTTGGTACATTTGTATGGGAGATGCCGGAAGGGGAGTTGACAGACTTCCAAGTTTTTGTCCAAAAGTTAGACTAACTATACGTTTACTAAATACAATACAGGTACCAGAAGGGGAGTTGCCAGACTTCCAAGTTTTTGTCCAAAACTTGTTCAGCCATAGCTTTACTAACTACCGAATTTGGGCAAGATCGCGTTGGGAATATTGGTGATATTACACGATTTCTAAGGTTTGCGGGATGGTACATTTGTATGGGAGATGCCGGAAGGGGAGTTGACAGACTTCCAAGTTTTTGTCCAAAAGTTAGACTAACTATACGTTTACTAAATACAATACAGGTACCAGAAGGGGAGTTGCCAGACTTCCAAGTTTTTGTCCAAAACGTTTTCAGCCATAGCTTTACTAACTACCGAATTTGGGCAAGATCGCGTTGATCATATTGATAATATTACACGGTTTATAAGGGGTGGAATGGTCCATATGTATGGGAGGTACCAGAAGGAGAGTTGCCACACTTCCAAGTTTTTGTCCGAAACATTATCTGTCAATAGCTTTGTCTAGCTTTATCTTTACTAAATACAAAATTTGGGCAAGATTGCGTTGGGCATATTGATGTTATTACACGATTTCTAAGATAGGCGGGATGGCACATTTGTATGGGAGGTACCAGAAGGGGAGTTGCCAGACTTCCAAGTTTTTGTCCGAAACTTTTTCCAGTTATACATTTACCGAATACGAAATTTGGGCAAGATCGCGTTGGTCATATTGATAGTATTACACGGTTTATAAGGGGCGGGATGGTACTTTTGTACGCCACTATTACAAAATTTTTTGATTACAAAAACATGTTTTCCATTTAAAAGTATTATATATTATTTGGATCCGCATATTCATCATCACTATCACTGTCAAGTTGCATGTTTAAAGTAGCAAAAGCTCCAGAAGTAGTGGATTGTGGATTTCTTTATGTTTCTGGTTCTTGCTCATCGTCCAGCATAAATCATATAACATAGAATCTAGTTTATTTTCTCTGTACCCAGTTTCCATGGTTAAAGCTACTCGGTGAAACTTGGTAAGTTGGTTTTCAAACCAATCCATATCCCAGCGGCGGAATTTGCAAGGGCTTCTCAAAGCAGGCATGAAACAAGGCCGTCTGAGACATTCCGATCAGATGTGCGAAGGCCTTATTTTTTCTAGCGTGATAAATGGCCTTCTCCTTGCCTTCCAAAAGATCCAGTACACACGTTCCTTCCATTCTTTTAAAACTCTTGCTGCAGGCCTTCCTCGAGAAGGCAGCAAGAAGGTGTTATTTGTTTTTTTTTTTGATTTTGTATACTTTTTTTTTCTATGGTTACATATTGTATAGGCATTCTATGTGCCTTCTCATGTGTATACATATCATACGTCACAAGAATAGACAAAAAAAACAAATTCAGTTTTGATAAAGTTGTCGAAGAAGCCGGTTGTGTTGTCAAAATTAAAGAAGTTCGTGAAAAATGTATCATATAAATAAAAGAACTCTACAGAGAAAAATAAAAAAAGAAAAAGAAAACATTTTAAAAAAAATTTAAAGGCACTGCCGAAAGAGTTGTGAATAAAAGTCTAGATATTATTGAACCAAATGAAACAGTGTGTTGTGAAGCATTTTGTGTAGAGGAGGAGGAGGCAGTATCATATGAAACTAATTGTGCTCAAAATCTGGAGGAAAAATTAGTAGTTTGGTATCGGGAGTACAATCCAACTCGTACATGTGCGAATGCACTTTTAAAAATTTTAAATGCAGACAATTTAGTAGGAGTTAAGAGTTTGGACGGGTTACTAAAATGTGGCAAAAAAAAGGCTATAATAAGGACAGTGTCTCCAGGGTTCTATCTTCACGTAGGTTTGGCTCATCAATTAAAGAAACTGCCGGCTAATAGTTTAAAAGATATTGCAAAGATCTTCTTAGATATTGGAGTTGACGGCTTGCCCTTGTTTAAGAGCTCAAAAACTTCTCTATGGCCAATTATGGGTAAGGTTTCCAATATTTCGAAAGTAGATGTATTTATAATAGGTTGCTATGTTGGCAACAAGAAGCCAAATGATGTCAACTGTTTTCTTCATGATTTTATAAATGAAATGAAAATCCTTCAGAGCAATGGCATAGAACTGTATGGACGAATATTGCGTGTAGAAATAAGAGCATTCATCTGCGACACACCAGCTCGTGCCTTTTTATGTAACACCGTTGGTCACAGTTCGTTTAATGCTTGCATGAAATGTTATCAAAAAGGTACAAGGGTAAATAATGTTACAACTTTTTCTTCTGTTCCATCCGATTTGAGAACTGATGATGACTTTCGCCTAAGAAAGCAAAAAGAATTTCACAAAGAACCGCTTACTTACAATTGTAACGCTTTGGAAACACTAGGTATTAGAATGATATCTCAGTTCCCCCTAGACCCCATGCATCTGTTGGACCTACGTGTTACTAAAAAAATTATCGTAAGCCTAGTAACCAATTGTACAACATCTGCAATGACAGGCGATAAAAAAGTGATATTATCTGAACGTTTAATTGGTCTTACTCCGTACATTCCAAGAGAATTCCAGAGAAAGCCACGGGGAATTGAAGAGTTGTTAAGGTGGAAGGCCACAGAATTCCGCCAACTTATTCTGTATTATGGTCCCGTTGTCCTTAAAGGTATTGTTAATGAAGAGTTTTACTACGAAGTGCTTCTACTTCATGTAGCATATAGACTTCTTTCCACACCAAAGCACTATCACTCGAATATAAATTCTGCGTCTGAACTGTTGCAAAAATTTGTAACAAATTTTGAAAAAATATTTGTAAAAAAAAGCATAACCTTCAACGTGCATAATTTGTTGCATTTTTCTCAGAGTGTACAGGATTTCGGGGTTGCTTCAGAGTTTTCCGCATACCCCTTTTGAAAATTGTTTGCAAATTCTAAAAAAAAACATTCGAAGTCCCACGAAAATTCTGCAACAAATATATAATAAATACAAGGATTTACCCTTAAACATTCAAAACATTTCAAATAGTTTCAAAAAGTCTAAACAGGGAAAAATATTGAGTTTACAGACTGACACTTTTTTTTTTAACTGCAAAACGACCAGACAATTTCTGCTGCATTACACCATTTACTCCTATCATGATAACTGGATTCAAAGATGAAAATGGAGGGTGTGTACAAGGCAAAAAAATACATAACTTAAGAAATTTATATGAAGAACCTGTTGAATCTTCAGAAATTGGGATTTGTGTAGGGGATATACTTGAAGAAGAAGAATATTTCCAAGTCAAAGAAATATACTGTAAACTTGTTGCTTTTTTTGAAGGTGCTTCAGTAATAATAATTCCACTCCTTCACAACTGCCATTAAATTGCATCTCTGTAAATGTAGCGAAATCTGAATAATAATTTTAATATATACAAATTTCGCAACTGCTTAAAGAATGGCTGATAAAGGATATAAACATTTGGGAGCAAAAATCAACGGTAAGTATTTTTTCATTTATGTGGTGTAACATGTCAACAACGGGCATTTGGCTCCAAACCATACCTAACATATACGCACTATTGCAACTATTTCACACGGTTTCGCATATCTTTGGTTTATAACTCTGGGTTTTCACTTTTTAATGAGAAAACTTTTCTCTTTAATGCAATTTTCAGATTTGGAAAACAAAATAAAGAATATTGAGAATTTGATAAATAACCAAACTGAAGTGCTGGCTGAACAATTTGCGGAAATAAAAGTTCGGCTTGACGAAATTATTACAAAGAAAAAGAGCGTGGATGGAATCGACAGACTTTTCCCAATATTTACCGTTGAAGAACTTAACTCAGTCGAGGAGAAAATTCGTGAACTAGATGAAAATGATATTATAAACACCGTGAAAAAAATTATTCGCCGAGGTGGTTTCGTCAAAAATTTCCATAACTTGGTTGGAGAGAAGATCATATCATCGTTTAACTATGACGGCGTACAAAATAAAGACTCTTTTAAGTCTTATCAAAGCCTCGATAATATTTTTTTTAAGGCTGCCGAATCGGAAGCTTCCAGTTTTGATAACTATAAAGCAATGATCAAAAAAGCTTTTAAATTAGAAAAAAATAAATTATATAAAACAAAATGTTTGAAAGAAAGAAACAATTGAATTCGAAATCATATTTACAATTATCTTTATTCTAACTGAATTATTTTTAATTTAAACATATATATTAAATATATGTTATTCTGACTGAACTATTTTTAATTTAAAAACATATATTAAATATATGTTACGTATTTAAAAAACAAACTGAAGTATCTCAATTAGTTATATAAACATTACTTTTTTTATTAATTGAATTACCTAAATATAATTTGTATTTATTTACTGACAGCCTCAACTAATAAAAACCACAAAAAATGTATGAAAGATGAATTGAAT
The DNA here is from genome assembly GCA_958296145.1 of Hydrotaea cyrtoneurina. Classification (NCBI taxonomy): domain Eukaryota; kingdom Metazoa; phylum Arthropoda; class Insecta; order Diptera; family Muscidae; genus Hydrotaea; species Hydrotaea cyrtoneurina. The sequence goes on along the minus strand of OY282512.1, from coordinate 73,754,395 downwards.
ATTTGGTCTTTTAATCCGTAAAATAAAACGAAATGCCTTTCAAAGAAGCCCTTTCACATGCCTTATTTTGGAGGCCTTTCACATGCCTTATATTGATGCCCTTATATACGCCTTATTTGGAAGCCCTTATAGAATGCCTTTAATTGAATAACTTCCGAAGGCCTTCAGTTTGAGGCCTTCTTTAATGTCTTATATTTCCTGCATGCAGTGGGCCTTCTTATGGAGACCTTCTTTAAGGCCTTATAATATAGTCATTCATAAGGCCTTCTTTTCGAGATCTTCAATAAGGCCTTGCAGGAGAAGGGAGGGCGGAAGGCCTTGCCCGCCAACGACACCATATGTTATTTGGAAAGGAAGATGGAATGCGGAGGGAAGGCCTACTGACTGCTTTTGCATGCCTTCTATCAGGCCTTCTAGGTCATTCTTTCCGCCGCTGGGATGGTGATGTTGAAAACCAGTGAAAAAGTTCTAGTCGGGTAAATATATACCCTCACCCTCAGTAAAAACATACAAGTCTCATTTTCCATAATAGCAACCTCAAAATACCGAATGTTATAGAAAAATATTGTATAACGCATTTTTACAGAAAGGGCGGAATATAAAGCAGAGTTTTTTTCTCGAAAATTGTATGTTGTTAGAGCTTTACTAAATATATAATTCGTTGAGCGAATTTATATAATTGCACGATTTCTAAAGTTGGTGGAATGGTAAATTTGTATGGGAGGTACCAGAAGGAGTCCGACTAGGGGTCCATTTTTTTCTGGAGAGCTTTAGATGTTTATAGATTTACCAAATACAGAATTTGGGCAAGATCGCGTTGGTCATATTCATCATATTACCCGATTTCAAAGGTAGGCGGGATGGTAAATTTGTATGGGAGGTACCAGAAGGGGAGTTGCCAGACTTACAAGTTTTTCTCCAAAACTTTGTCTAGCTATACATTTACTAAATACAGAATTTGGGCAAGATCGCGTTGGTCATATTGATATTATTACACGGTTTATAAGGGGCGGGATGATACATTTGTATGGGAGGTTCCAGAAGGGAAGTTGCCAGACTTCCAAGTTTTTGTTCAAAACTTATACTACCTATACGTTTACTAAATACAAAATTTGGGCAAGATCGCGTTGGTCATATTGATCATATTACCCGATTTCAAAGGTAGGCGGGATGGTAAATTGGTATGGGAGGTACCAGAGGAGGAGTTGCCAGACTTACAAGTTTTTCTCCAAAACTTTGTCTAGCTATAGCTTTACTAACTACAGAATTTGGGTAAGATTGCGTTAGGCATGTTGATGTTATTACACGATTTCTAAGGTAGGCGTGATGGTTCATTTGTATACGAGGTAACAGAAGGGGAGTTGCCAGACTTACAAGTTTTTCTCCAAAACTTTGTCTAGCTATAGCGTTACTAACTACCAAATTTGGGCAAGATCCCGTTTGGCATATTAATATTATTACATGGTTTTTAAAGGAGCGGGATTTTACATTTGTATGGGAGGTACCATAAGGGGAGTTGCCAGACTGCCAAGTTTTGTCCAAAACTTAATCTAACTATACGTTTACTAAATACAAAATTTGGGCAAGATCGCGTTGGGCATATTGGTGTTATAACACGATTTCTAAGGTAGGTGGGATGATTCAGTTGTATGGGAGGTACCAGAAAGGGAGCTGCCAGACTTCCAAGTTTTTGTCCGAAACTTTGTCCAGTTGGTCATATTGATAGTATTACACGGTTTATAAGGGGCGGGATGGTACTTTTGTATTACAGGTACCAGAAGGGGAGTTGCCAGACTTTCAAGTTTTTGTCCGAAACATTATCTGGCAATAGCTTTGTCTAGCTTTATCTTTACCAAATACGAAATTTGGGCTAGATCGCGTTGGTCATATTGATAGTATTACACGGTTTATAAGGGGCGGGATGGTACAATTGTATGACAGGTACCAGAAGGGAAGTTGCCAGACTTCCAAGTTTTTGTTCAAAACTTATACTAACTATACGTTAACAAATACAAAATTTGGGCAAGATCGCGTTGGTCATATTGATCATATTACCCGATTTCAAAGGTAGGCGGGATGGTAAATTTGTATGGGAGGTACCAGAAGGGGAGTTGCCAGACTTACACGTTTTTCTCCAAAACTTTGTCTACCTATACATTTACTAAATACAGAATTTGGGCAAGATCGCGTTGGTCATATTGATATTATTACACGGTTTATAAGGGGCGGGATGGTACATTTGTATGGGAGGTATCAGAAGGGAAGTTGCCAGACTTCCAAGTATTTGTTCAAAACTTACACTAACTATACGGTACTAAATACAAAATTTGGGCAAGATCGCGTTGGTCATATTGATCATATTACCCGATTTCAAAGGTAGGCGGGATGGTAAATTTGTATGGGAGGTACCAGAAGGGGAGTTGCCAGACTTACAAGTTTTTCTCCAAAACTTTGTCTAGCTATAGCGTTACTAAATACAGAATTTGGGTAAGATTGCGTTAGGCATATTAATATTATTACATGGTTTTTAATGGAGCGGGATGGTGCATTTGTATGGGAGGTACCAGAAGGGGAGTTGCCAGACTGCCAAGTTTTTGTCCAAAACTTTGTCTAGCTATACGTTTACTAAATACAAAATTTGGGCAAGATCGCGTTGGGCAGATTGGTGTTATAACACGATTTCTAAGATAGGCGGGATGGCACATTTGTATGGGAGGTACCAGAAGGGGAGTTGCCAGACTTCCAAGTTTTTGTCCGAAACTTTTTCCAGTTATACATTTACCAAATACGAAATTTGGGCAAGATCGCGTTGGTCATATTGGTAGTATTACACGGTTTATAAGGGGCGGGATGGTACAATTGTATGACAGGTACCAGAAGGGAAGTTGCCAGACTTCCAAGTTTTTGTTCAAAACTTATACTAACTATACGTTTACTAAATACAAAATTTGGGCAAGATCGCGTTGGTCATATTGATCATATTACCCGATTTCAAAGGTAGGCGGGATGGTAAATTTGTATGGGAGGTACCAGAAGGGGAGTTGCCAGACTTACAAGTTTTTCTCCAAAACTTTGTCTAGCTATACATTTACTAAATACAGAATTTGGGCAAGATCGCGTTGGTCATATTGATATTATTACACGGTTTATAAGGGGCGGGATGGTACATTTGTATGGGAGGTATCAGAAGGGAAGTTGCCAGACTTCCAAGTTTTTGTTCAAAACTTACACTAACTATACGGTACTAAATACAAAATTTGGGCAAGATCGCGTTGGTCATATTGATCATATTACCCGATTTCAAAGGTAGGCGGGATGGTAAATTTGTATGGGAGGTACCAGAAGGGGAGTTGCCAGACTTACAAGTTTTTCTCCAAAACTTTGTCTAGCTATAGCGTTACTAAATACAGAATTTGGGTAAGATTGCGTTAGGCATATTGATGTTATTACACGATTTCTAAGCTAGGCGTGATGGTTCATTTGTATACGAGGTAACAGAAGGGGAATTGCCAGACTTACAAGTTTTTCTCCAAAACTTTGTCTAGCTATAGCTTTACTAACTACCAAATTTGGGCAAGATCCCGTTTGGCATATTAATATTATTACATGGTTTTTAATGGAGCGGGATGGTACATTTGTATGGGAGGTCCCAGAAGGGGAGTTGCCAGACTGCCAAGTTTTTGTCCAAAACTTAGTCTAACTATACGTTTACTAAATACAAAATTTGGGCAAGATCGCGTTGGGCAGATTCGTGTTATAACACGATTTCTAAGGTAGGAGGGATTATTCAGTTGTATGGGAGGTACCAGAACTGCTGCCAGACTTCCAAGTTTTTGTCCGAAACTTTGTCCAGTTGGTCATATTGATAGTATTACACGGTTTATAAGGGGCAGGATGGTACTTTTGTATTACAGGTACCAGAAGGGGAGTTGCCAGACTTTCAAGTTTTTGTCCAAAACTTTGAATAGCTATAGCTTTACTAACTACCGAATTTGGGCAAGATCGCGTTGATCATACTGATAATATTACACGGTTTATAAGGGGTGGAATGGTCCATATGTATGGGAGGTACCAGAATGGGAGTTGTCACACTTCCAAGTTTTTGTCCGAAACATTATCTGGCAATAGCTTTGTCTAGCTTAATCTTTACTAAATACAAAATTTGGGCAAGATTGCGTTGGGCATATTGATGTTATTACACGATTTCTAAGATAGGCGGGATGGCACATTTGTATGGGAGGTACCAGAAGGGGAGTTGCCAGACTTCCAAGTTTTTGTCCGAAACTTTTTCCAGTTATACATTTACCAAATACGAAATTTGGGCAAGATCGCGTTGGTCATATTGATAGTATTACACGGTTAATAAGGGGCGGGATGGTACAATTGTATGACAGGTACCAGAAGGGAAGTTGCCAGACTTCCAAGTTTTTGTTCAAAACTTATACTAACTATACGTTTACTAAATACAAAATTTGGGCAAGATCGCGTTGGTCATATTGATCATATTACCCGATTTCAAAGGTAGGCGGGATGGTAAATTTGTATGGGAGGTACCAGAAGGGGAGTTGCCAGACTTACAAGTTTTTCTCCAAAACTTTGTCTAGCTATACATTTACTAAATACAGAATTTGGGCAAGATCGCGTTGGTCATATTGATATTATTACACGGTTTATAAGGGGCGGGATGGTACATTTGTATGGGAGGTATCAGAAGGGAAGTTGCCAGACTTCCAAGTTTTTGTTCAAAACTTACACTAACTATACGTTTACTAAATACAAAATTTGGGCAAGATCGCGTAGGTCATATTGATCATATTACCCGATTTCAAAGGTAGGCGGGATGGTAAATTTGTATGGGAGGTACCAGAAGGGGAGTTGCCAGACTTCCAAGTTTTTGTCCAAAACTTTGTCGAACTATAGCGTTACTAAATACAGAATTTGGGTAAGATTGCGTTAGGCATATTGATGTTATTACACGATTTCTAAGGTAGGCGTGATGGTTCATTTGTATACGAGGTAACAGAAGGGGAATTGCCAGACTTACAAGTTTTTCTCCAAAACTTTGTCTAGCTATAGCTTTACTAACTACCAAATTTGGCCAAGATCCCGTTTGGCATATTAATATTATTACATGGTTTTTAATGGAGCGGGATGGTACATTTGTATGGGAGGTACCAGAAGGGGAGTTGCCAGACTGCCAAGTTTTTGTCCAAAACCTTTCCTGTTATACATTTACCAAATACGAAATTTGGGCAAGATCGCGTTGGTCATATTGATAGTATTACACGGTTTATAAGGGGCGGGATGGTACAATTGTATGACAGGTACCAGAAGGGAAGTTGCCAGACTTCCAAGTTGTTGTCCAAAACTTTGAATAGCTATAGCTTTACTAAATACCCGAAGGGGTGTGGCCATATAGCCCATATGCAATCCCATAAGCAGTTTTGGGAAAATATTAATCCATGCCAAATTTCAGAGAGATTGTTTAACTCTTTCGAAAGTTATCGTGCGTACCAGCAGGACAGACGGACGGACAGACGGACATGGCTCAAACGATTCCGAAAGTTATGAATCGCATTTGGTTCAAAGACACCTGTGGTCTAATGTGGATATTTCTATGTGTTACACTTTTGAGCCGTATCAAATGATGTATACCCTCCTACCCGTAGGGTGAGTGTATAATGAATTTTTAATGACGTATTCGCACCAAGATCCTCTGCTTCTCGATTTTTACCCAGAACATTTTCAATTGTCTTTAATTGCATTTCATGCAGTTAATTGATTTCGATCCAAAGAACTATGAAAATCGTTAATTTTCTAATGTTTGGACCATTAAACATACCTGTAAACAATTCGAACAAAATATTGTAAATTCATTTTTTAGAAACATTTATTTTATTTCTCTACAATATCTTCATTGACTTTGCTACACGCTGAAAAAAATTGTAATTTTAACAAATTGCAGTAAACAAATTAACATTAAGTATAAATATTAGGCCGGGTTGTTTTGTATGGATGAATAAAAAATTAAAAATCGTATAGCAAAAACGTAATCTACATACAATTCTAAAAAAATTCTCCGAAAAAACCGTGGGTCTAATATCAAATCCTAATCCGCTCCTCTCGACGTGAACATTTTTTTTCCTCTTCTTTCGCTAAAATTATTTTCTTTTTTTTAAATATATTATGTTTTATATTAGTCTATGCAATACAGGTTTTGTTTTGTAAGACCAAACTAAAAGGAATCAAATTTGGTAGCATTTTCTTATGATGGCTGAAATAATAACGCACTAACAAAGCTAGAAGATACCATAGAATACCAAGAATGGAAAAAGAATCCCATATAGTGGTTCTGAAGAAGAATTAGGTTATATAAAAGTTGACTCAGAAAACTATAATGCAAAACAAAAAAAATTTGCGAATTCTTCGAAGAAAAAAAATCTCTTACCAGCATGATTAGAGCCTACTAATACTGGAGTTAATAATACATAGGTTTGAAATGTTATTGGATAAACCATTACACTGGTTCGTTAGTGGGCACCATTTCAGTGAGCTTCGATTTCAGCATTGGAAATGGAAATGCCAACTACAGGGTTTTCCAACAAGAGGTGTTATTTTGGTATTCAAGAAAACTGGAATTTTTTGAGATAAATGATCAGATGTTTATTTCATAATAAAGCGGACGGTATGCCGCTAATAATGAAAAACAAAATCAGCCAAATGACCACCACGACCACGCTTACAGGAACATATCCTTTTCATGAAATTTTCAATACCCAAATCGCAAAATGGCTGCCCTATGTCTTCGATAGCCTCACGAATTCTATCTTTGAGGTCTTTAATTAACGCTGGCCTGTTGGCGCAGACCTTATCTTTGACGTTGCTCTAAATGAAGAAGTCGCAAGGTATTAAATCACAAGATATCGGTGGCCAATTGTGATCACCTCTTCGAGAGATAACACGGTACGGAAACCAACTGAAACTTTCTCAATGTTCTTTATTGTTATGGTGGGTTCATTTAATAAATAAACAACTCGTAGGTTGTACGCTATTTGGAATCGATTCCTTTGGGAAATATTTTATGAACACCGAAAACAATTTTTTGAGTGGATTTTCCATATCAAATATGTTCCAAAAATACTAACTGCCTGTTTATAAAAGGAGCAATAAAATGTATTCTTATCAGTAATGAGAGCTTATTGTTTTTTGAATTGTGTTCCATTTGTCCATATCTAACATATATCTGAAACCCAGAATTGAATCATGTCTAAAATCCATTTTACAACTCTTCGAATATTGACGATTTGTAACGATCTAACAAATTCGTTTTATGGAAACAGGCAGTAAATATAAAATTATTTACAAACTTTTTTATGAAAAAAGGGCGAATATGAAAAAAGATTTTGAGTGTAGAAAAAATTTAAAGTGCAAAAGGCGGACATATAAATCAAGTCGAGAGGCGCTGATTATGATTTTATTTCAGATACATCGTTACTTCGGAGAGTTTTCTTAGAATTTTATGAGGTTTTTACTATACCATTTAACAACCAAAATCAGTGAAAGCTCCGGTGGGCGGACACCGACCGCCGCAGTGGTTTGGTCAGTCCACGGGAGATCTCCGCCCAGCGGAGATTAATTTACTCAGAAAATACCTCATGGGACCGTGAAATTTGTCCGTCTACGGGAGCTATCCGTTTACAGGAGCTGCCCGCGAGTAGAGCTTTTACTGTACATTATTTCTACACTTATTAGAGTCTTTCTCTGCACCAATAGGTTACGCTATTGCAATATGATTATATTCTCTGCTGGTCATTTATTTTAACAGATTTCGTTGTGGGTAATAATATCAACAGATACGACATAAGCATCTTTCAACTTGTTTGTTACCGAAAACGTTTTATTGCCAACATATTTTGTAAACAGATGTGCGCAGTGAGTGTAAATAAGATTCATACGAGAGTGTAAGACATATATAGACATTAAAGGGTGCTTAAAAAACCCGTTTTTCCAAATTTCTATTATTGACCAAAATAATTCGAAAAAAATGCCAGCACCGCAACTTTTTAATTTTGTTTCGATAACGGCACAACTATCTACGGTTTTCGACAAAAACAAAATGGCGGTGCTTTAACTTTTTCGTATTTTCGAAATATCTCGGACAATTTTTAAAATTTCGAAAAACGGGTTACTGCTCAAATCAGCACAAGTTGCTGATATATTTATATATTGTATACCGTTATTTGCTATGGTATACCGATAATTTTGGACCACCACCACAATGTTTTTTATACCCTCACCCTATAAGTAGGAGGGTATATATCATTTACGTAGGTGTCTTTGAACCAAATTTGATGAAATTTGGCATGGGTTTATATTTTCCCAAAACTACTTATGGAATTGCATATGGCCTTGTCACTCACCTTCTGGTACCTCCCATACAAATGTACCGTCCCGCCCACCTTAGAAATCGTGCAATAATATCAATATGTCCAGCGTGATCTTGCCCAAATTCCGTATTTAGTAATGCTATAGGTTAGGTTAGGTTAAACGGGTTGCCCGCTTGCGGCGAGTTCACTCGGAGGTCTTAAGGCCCATTGTGATACCCTTAAAAGTGGTGGAAAAAAGTGATGCGGAAAAAGGTAGAAAAGAGAAGTAGAGTGTTCGAAAGCATTTATAGACTATAAGATCATAAAGATAATGCGTCTATACTCCGGTACATATGTCATATATATATGTATATGTCGTAGTACTGCCTGTATATGTGTGTGTTATAAAAACGGCAAGCGTTGACTCTGATGTCAAGCTTGGGTGGAATCAACTGTCACAACTGAAAAAATAAAGCAGAAATAAAAAGCAAGCGAGAGTGACGAGTTGGGACTGCCTCGTTTAATTCTTAAAAACAATAAACATTTGAAGTTTGATTTAAAATAATAAAATCAATTAAAATGGATGAAAATCCGGCATCAGAAGTGGGATTTACTCAAAACAGCCTACAAAATCCAAAGCAAGTTCCCGGCTCGGAAGAAGAAAAATGGCGAACAATGTTTGAGCAGCAAAATCGTAACTTTTTAGCTCTTGTGGAAGCGCTCAAACCATCCTACAGCGTTGATACGTATTTGCCGGAATTTAACCCAGATGTTGGAAATGCTGACGCTCGTGCCTGGTTGTCAATGGCAAACATGTGCGTCCCGGATCAGTTACCAGAACCATCGTTGATGAATATTCTTGGTCGAGCTCTGAAAGGACAAGCATCCATCTGGCTGGCTCAAGTATCCTATCCGGGAATGACCTGGGCAGAATTCAAGGATCTTTTTTTGGATCGCTTCGATTGTCCGGAAACCTCAGCTGCATTTTTAATCGGGTTGAACAGCAGCCGACCTAAAGACGGGGAATGTTTATCCGCATATGCTGCCACTCTGATGACGTCTTTGATGGCTAAATGGAAGAATTTGTCTGTTGAAGAAATAGCTGTATCCACAGTGTTAGCCCATCTTTCTCAGTTTGAGCCAAGAGTACATCGCATGTCTTTTACGGCAGATATTGGTACAAGGAATCTGCTACAAAGAGAACTAAAGGCTATGTCGTTCTTGAAGAGGAAAGTTACAACAGAAAATTATGTCAGCGGCCACGATGCAAAAAGGAACAAGGTATCAGCGTCACTGCAAGGCATTAAATGTTTTAACTGTGGACATAAGGCGCCACAATGCAGGTCAAAAAGAAGAGACTCGAATGCTTTGAATTGGATGGACAACAAGGATTTTAAAAACTCAACGAAGCCAGTAACATGTTTCAACTGTCAAGAGACTGGTCTCTACGCATCAAGTTGCCCCAAGATTGTCCGCAAAAGGTTTGGTGAAACCGATGAGATTGCTGCAAGGAACCGACGGGTGGAGCTATGTACTGTTGGTGTACCTGCTGGAACCTTAAATCATTCCGGTGAGAAATTCGGTTTTGTTTTTGATTCAGGCTCCGAATGTTCACTCATTCAAGAGTCTATAAGTGATAAATTTCGGGGTAAACGTTGTTCTAAGGTAGTGACAATGACAGGGATTGGACAAAAGAGTGTTAATAGTACTTTTCAAATTTTATCGGTGATTGAAATCGAGGGAATTGTTCTGGAAGTTTTGTTTCATGTTCTGCCAGATCCCTACTTGCATAACAAGATGATTGGGCGTGAAATTCTTCATCAAGGTATTACGGTACATATGGCGTCAGACAAGTTGTGTTTAAGTAGAGAAAACCTTGTTTTGACTTGTGATACAACTACACCTCGGGATATAAATTTTGATTCAATTGACACTGACATTCCTCAGAATCTAAAGCCAAAATTGATAGATACCTTAAATTCTTTTAGAGAAAATTTTGTTACAACATTTCCTAAATCTCATGCTAATGTAACACCGATGCAAATATGCCTAAAAGTACGGAGGAACGCTGTGTTGTTCGGAACAGAGCTAACGAACTTTTAGATTGTGGCATTGTTCGTCCTAGTTCATCACCTTTTGCCAGTCCCATACTACTTGTGAAGAAGAAAGATGGTGCTGACCGCATGTGTGTGGATTTTCGAGAATTAAATGATAATACCATCCCGGATAGGTTTCCGTTGCCTTTAATATCAGATCAAATTGATCGTTTACATGGTTCTAACTTTTTCACGAGTTTGGACATGGCTTCAGGATTCCATCAAATACCTATTCATTCTGACTCGGTTAAGTACACAGCTTTTGTAACACCTGATGGTCAATATGAGTTTTTGACAATGCCATTTGGACTTAGAAATCACCATCGGTTTTTCAACGTGCGGTAATGAATGCTTTAGGTGATTTAGTTAATGCGTTTGTTGTTGTCTATATGGATGACATTTTAATTGTAGCTTCTAATGCTGAAGAAGCATTGGAAAGACTCCGCATTGTACTCCAGGTGCTTACCGACCAGGGATTCTCACTGAATTTGAAAAAATGTTCTTTTCTTAAGCAGAAAGTACAATACCTCGGTTTTGAAGTCAGTGCAGGAAAGATAAAGCCAAACCCTAAGAAAATTGAGGCCTTGACTGCGTTGCCTCCACCCGAAATTGTTACTCAATTGCAGCAATTTATAGGACTTGCATCCTACTTTAGAAAGTTTGTTCCTAAATTTTCTCAGATTATGGCCCCATTGTATTCTTTAACGTCTAGCAAGAGTAAAATTGATTGGAAACCCGTGCATGAAGTTTTAAGACAACAGATGATAACAGTTTTGACTTCTGAGCCTGTATTGGTTATATTTGATCCTTCATGCCCAATAGAACTTCATACGGATGCTAGTGCTATTGGATATGGTGCTGTTTTAATGCAGAAAAGAGATGCGAAGAGTTTTGTAATTGCCTACTTTAGCAAGAGAACTTCGGTCGCTGAATCTAAGTACCACTCTTACGAATTAGAAACCCTGGCTGTTGTCAACGCGATTAAGCATTTTCGTCACTATTTACACGGGCGTAAATTTGTTGTTGTTACTGACTGTAACTCCTTACAAGCTTCGCGTAAAAAGCTTGATCTTACTCCTAGAGTACATAGATGGTGGGCTTTCTTACAGGCATTTGATTTTGAAGTTGTCTATAGAAAAGGGAACAGCATGTGTCATGCGGACTTCTTTTCAAGGAATCCACTGCCTTCATCTGATAGAGTGTATGAAAAAGTTGAGCCCAAAATCGTTAACATAGCCGAACTGTCTGATAATTGGCTTTTGGCAGAGCAACAGCGTGATGACGAAATTGTAAAACTTATGTCCGATCTAAGTGAAGGTAAACTTCATGATGATATATCTAAGACTTATGACATCCGATCAGGAGTCCTTTATCGAAAAGTGCAACGTAACGGTAGGTCACTATGTTTGCCAATAGTTCCCAGATCTTTGAGATGGTCAATTATCAATAACACTCACGAGTCTCTGATACATTTGGGCTATGAGAAAACTCTCGAGAAGGTCTATGAAAATTATTGGTTCGAGAACATGTCCAAATTTGTGAGAAAATTTGTGGATAACTGCGTGACATGTAAGATTTCCAAGTCTCACTCGGGGAAAATTCAAGCCGAGTTGCATTCTATTCCTAAGATTGCTATTCCTTGGCACACTTTACACATCGACGCGACTGGGAAACTGAGTGGGAAAAGTGATAGAAAAGAGTACGTCTTTGTATTGATTGACGCGTTCACAAAATACGTTCTGTTACATCATACAATTAACATAGACACACTTAGTAGTATTGCAGCATTAAGACATGCTATCTCTTTATTTGGTGCTCCAGATCAAGGTCGTTGTTTCGCGAGCCGAGAGTTTAAAGTATTTTGTAGTACACACAATATTAATTTACATTTAATTGCAACAGGTAGTGCTCGTGCGAACGGTCAAGTTGAGCGTGTAATGAGTATGTTAAAGAATATGCTCACGGCAGTTGAGACAAGTAATCCCACCTGGCAGAATGCTCTTCCTGATGTTCAATTAGCCTTGAATTGTACTCAAAGTCGTGTTACCAAACATAGTTCGTTGGAATTGCTTATAGGTAAGGTAGCTAGACCTATCGAAATGCTGGTGTCCGATGAAATTGAACCATTGGTAAACCCTGATGAAGTTCGAAATGAGGCCATTTGTAACATAGAAAAGAATGCTTGTTATGATAAGATCAGATTTGATTGAACTAAGTCTAGATTGGACAATTTTGTAGTAGGTGACTTGGTGTTACTACAAAACGAGGAGCGCAATCAGACAAAGCTTGATCCAAAATACAAGGGTCCATTTAGAGTGATGGAAGTTTTTGATGGTGACCGGTATGTAGTTAAGTCTTTAAGTTGTAATCGAACGTACAAGTATGCTCGTGATCGTATAAGGCGAATGCCAGAAGGTTACGTCCCTGTTGATATTGACGATGATAATGATGAAGAGCGAGATAATTGAGCTTTTTGTATTTAATAATGTATGAGTAATGTAAAATAAAGATGTAAAATATAATACGTATTGTTGTGTTTGGTGGTGATTGTATTGCTGGATAGAAGCAATGGTGTGAATTTGAAATTAGTATCACCGGATAGAGGTGTATTAATTGTTTTTGCCGGATAGAGGCACTGTGGTATCACTGGATAGAAGTGATTGTTGAGATTAGTAACCGGATAGAGGTTGCTGTTTTTAGGATGTCACTGGATAGAAGTGATATTGTTTATGAGTAATTGGAGAGAAATGACTAAACTGAACAATGTGAATTATTTTTGAATCGATTAAATGGTTGTTTTGCTGTTTTATAAAATGTGTTTTATGCATATGGGATGCGATAGTTGGCTTCGGATGGAGAACCGACTCACAGAATACGACTGCTATTGATTTGTTTTATAATTTAAAATCGTAATGGATATTTGATAAGAAAATGATGTTACGTTACTGAAAGCTTTATTTTGGTCAGAATTGGCCGAGTGGTAAAGTTAGATGCTGTATGGGATTTTGTTTTTTCGTTTCAGATGAATTGCACGAGGACGTGCAAATTGACAGGATGGCCTTGTCGTAGTACTGCCTGTATATGTGTTTGTTATAAAAACGGCAAGCGTTGACTCTGATGTCAAGCTTGGGTGGAATCAACTGTCACAACTGAAAAAATAAAGCAGAAATAAAAAGGAAGCGAGAGTGACGAGTTGGGACTGCCTCGTTTAATTCTTAAAAACAATAAACATTTGAAGTTTGATTTAAAATAATAAAATCAATTAAAATGGATGAAAATCCGACATCAGAAGTGGGATTTACTCAAAACAGCCTACAAAATCCAAAGCAAGTTCCCGTCTCGGAAGAAGAAAAATGGCGAACAATGTTTGAGCAGCAAAATCGTAACTTTTTAGCTCTTGTGGAAGCGCTCAAACCATCCTACAGCGTTGATACGTATTTGCCGGAATTTAACCCAGATGTTGGAAATGCTGACGCTCGTGCCTGGTTGTCAATGGCAAACATGTGCGTCCCGGATCAGTTACCAGAACCATCGTTGATGAATATTCTTGGTCGAGCTCTGAAAGGACAAGCATCCATCTGGCTGGCTCAAGTATCCTATCCGGGAATGACCTGGGCAGAATTCAAGGATCTTTTTTTGGATCGCTTCAATTGTCCGGAAACCTCAGCTGCATTTTTAATCGGGTTGAACAGCAGCCGACCTAAAGACGGGGAATGTTTATCCGCATATGCTGCCACTCTGATGACGTCTTTGATGGCTAAATGGAAGAATTTGTCTGTTGAAGAAATAGCTGTATCCACAGTGTTAGCCCATCTTTCTCAGTTTGAGCCAAGAGTACATCGCATGTCTTTTACGGCAGATATTGGTACAAGGAATCTGCTACAAAGAGAACTAAAGGCTATGTCGTTCTTGAAGAGGAAAGTTACAACAGAAAATTATGTCAGCGGCCACGATGCAAAAAGGAACAAGGTATCAGCGTCACTGCAAGGCATTAAATGTTTTAACTGTGGACATAAGGCGGCACAATGCAGGTCAAAAAGAAGAGACTCGAATGCTTTGAATTGGATGGACAACAAGGATTTTAAAAACTCAACGAAGCCAGTAACATGTTTCAACTGTCAAGAGACTGGTCTCTACGCATCAAGTTGCCCCAAGATTGTCCGCAAAAGGTTTGGTGAAACCGATGAGATTGCTGCAAGGAACCGACGGGTGGAGCTATGTACTGTTGGTGTACCTGCTGGAACCTTAAATCATTCCGGTGAGAAATTCGGTTTTGTTTTTGATTCAGGCTCCGAATATTCACTCATTCAAGAGTCTATAAGTGATAAATTTCGGGGTAAACGTTGTTCTAAGGTAGTGACAATGACAGGGATTGGACAAAAGAGTGTTAATAGTACTTTTCAAATTTTATCGGTAATTGAAATCGAGGGAATTGTTCTGGAAGTTTTGTTTCATGTTCTGCCAGATCCCTACTTGCATAACAAGATAATGATTGGGCGAGAAATTCTTCATCAAGGTATTACGGTACATATGGCGTCAGACAAGTTGTGTTTAAGTAGAGAAAACCTTGTTTTGACTTGTGATACAACTACACCTCGGGATATAAATTTTGATTCAATTGACACTGACATTCCTCAGAATCTAAAGCCAAAATTGATAGATACCTTAAATTCTTTTAGAGAAAATTTTGTTACAACATTTCCTAAATCTCATGCTAATGTAACACCGATGCAAATATGCCTAAAAGTACGGAGGAACGCTGTGTTGTTCGGAACAGAGCTAACGAACTTTTAGATTGTGGCATTATTCGTCCTAGTTCATCACCTTTTGCCAGTCCCATACTACTTGTGAAGAAGAAAGATGGTGCTGACCGCATGTGTGTGGATTTTCGAGAATTAAATGATAATACCATCCCGGATAGGTTTCCGTTGCCTTTAATATCAGATCAAATTGATCGTTTACATGGTTCTAACTTTTTCACGAGTTTGGACATGGCTTCAGGATTCCATCAAATACCTATTCATTCTGACTCGGTTAAGTACACAGCTTTTGTAACACCTGATGGTCAATATGAGTTTTTGACAATGCCATTTGGACTTAGAAATCACCATCGGTTTTTCAACGTGCGGTAATGAATGCTTTAGGTGATTTAGTTAATGCGTTTGTTGTTGTCTATATGGATGACATTTTAGTTGTAGCTTCTAATGCTGAAGAAGCATTGGAAAGACTCCGCATTGTACTCCAGGTGCTTACCGACCAGGGATTCTCACTGAATTTGAAAAAATGTTATTTTCTTAAGCAGAAAGTACAATACCTCGGTTTTGAAGTCAGTGCAGGAAAGATAAAGCCAAACCCTAAGAAAATTGAGGCCTTGACTGCGTTGCCTCCACCCGAAATTGTTACTCAATTGCAGCAATTTATAGGACTTGCATCCTACTTTAGAAAGTTTGTTCCTAAATTTTCTCAGATTATGGCCCCATTGTATTCTTTAACGTCTAGCAAGAGTAAAATTGATTGGAAACCCGTGCATGCAGTTTTAAGACAACAGATGATAACAGTTTTGACTTCTGAGCCTGTATTGGTTATATTTGATCCTTCATGCCCAATAGAACTTCATACGGATGCTAGTGCTATTGGATATGGTGCTGTTTTAATGCAGAAAAGAGATGCGAAGAGTTTTGTAATTGCCTACTTTAGCAGGAGAACTTCGGTCGCTGAATCTAAGTACCACTCTTACGAATTAGAAACCCTGGCTGTTGTCAACGCGATTAAGCATTTTCGTCACTATTTACACGGGCGTAAATTTGTTGTTGTTACTGACTGTAACTCCTTACAAGCTTCGCGTAAAAAGCTTGATCTTACTCCTAGAGTACATAGATGGTGGGCTTTCTTACAGGCATTTGATTTTGAAGTTGTCTATAGAAAAGGGAACAGCATGTGTCATGCGAACTTCTTTTCAAGGAATCCACTGCCTTCATCTGATAGATTGTATGAAAAAGTTGAGCCCAAAACCGTTAACATAGCCGAACTGTCTGATAATTGGCTTTTGGCAGAGCAACAGCGTGATGACGAAATTGTAAAACTTATGTCCGATCTAAGTGAAGGTAAACTTCATGATGATATATCTAAGACTTATGACATCCGATCAGGAGTCCTTTATCGAAAAGTGCAACGTAACGGTAGGTCACTATGTTTGCCAATAGTTCCCAGATCTTTGAGATGGTCAATTATCAATAACACTCACGAGTCTCTGATACATTTGGGCTATGAGAAAACTCTGGAGAAGGTCTACGAGAATTATTGGTTCGAGAACATGTCCAAATTTGTGAGAAAATTTGTGGATAACTGCGTGACATGTAAGATTTCCAAGTCTCACTCGGGGAAAATTCAAGCCGAGTTGCATTCTATTCCTAAGATTGCTATTCCTTGGCACACTTTACACATCGACGCGACTGGGAAACTGAGTGGGAAAAGTGATAGAAAAGAGTACGTCTTTGTATTGATTGACGCGTTCACAAAATACGTTCTGTTACATCATACAATTAACATAGACACACTTAGTAGTATTGCAGCATTAAGACATGCTATCTCTTTATTTGGTGCTCCAGATCAAGGTCGTTGTTTCGCGAGCCGAGAGTTTAAAGTATTTTGTAGTACACACAATATTAATTTACATTTAATTGCAACAGGTAGTGCTCGTGCGAACGGTCAAGTTGAGCGTGTAATGAGTATGTTAAAGAATATGCTCACGGCAGTTGAGACAAGTAATCCCACCTGGCAGAATGCTCTTCCTGATGTTCAATTAGCCTTGAATTGTACTCAAAGTCGTGTTACCAAACATAGTTCGTTGGAATTGCTTATAGGTAAGGTAGCTAGACCTATCGAAATGCTGGTGTCCGATGAAATTGAACCATTGGTAAACCCTGATGAAGTTCGAAATGAGGCCATTTGTAACATAGAAAAGAATGCTTGTTATGATAAGATCAGATTTGATTGAACTAAGTCTAGATTGGACAATTTTGTAGTAGGTGACTTGGTGTTACTACAAAACGAGGAGCGCAATCAGACAAAGCTTGATCCAAAATACAAGGGTCCATTTAGAGTGATGGAAGTTTTGGATGGTGACCGGTATGTAGTTAAGTCTTTAAGTTGTAATCGAACGTACAAGTATGCTCGTGATCGTATAAGGCGAATGCCAGAAGGTTACGTCCCTGTTGATATTGACGATGATAATGATGAAGAGCGAGATAATTGAGCTTTTTGTATTTAATAATGTATGAGTAATGTAAAATAAAGATGTAAAATATAATACGTATTGTTGTGTTTGGTGGTGATTGTATTGCTGGATAGAAGCAATGGTGTGAATTTGAAATTAGTATCACCGGATAGAGGTGTATTAATTGTTTTTGCCGGATAGAGGCACTGTGGTATCACTGGATAGAAGTGATTGTTGAGATTAGTAACCGGATAGAGGTTGCTGTTTTTAGGATGTCACTGGATAGAAGTGATATTGTTTATGAGTAATTGGAGAGAAATGACTAAACTGAACAATGTGAATTATTTTTGAATCGATTAAATGGTTGTTTTGCTGTTTTATAAAATGTGTTTTATGCATATGGGATGCGATAGTTGGCTTCGGATGGAGAACCGACTCACAGAATACGACTGCTATTGATTTGTTTTATAATTTAAAATCGTAATGGATATTTGATAAGAAAATGATGTTACGTTACTGAAAGCTTTATTTTGGTCAGAATTGGCCGAGTGGTAAAGTTAGATGCTGTATGGGATTTTGTTTTTTCGTTTCAGATGAATTGCACGAGGACGTGCAAATTGACAGGATGGCCTTGTCGTAGTACTGCCTGTATATGTGTTTGTTATAAAAACGGCAAGCGTTGACTCTGATGTCAAGCTTGGGTGGAATCAACTGTCACAACTGAAAAAATAAAGCAGAAATAAAAAGGAAGCGAGAGTGACGAGTTGGGACTGCCTCGTTTAATTCTTAAAAACAATAAACATTTGAAGTTTGATTTAAAATAATAAAATCAATTAAAATGGATGAAAATCCGACATCAGAAGTGGGATTTACTCAAAACAGCCTACAAAATCCAAAGCAAGTTCCCGTCTCGGAAGAAGAAAAATGGCGAACAATGTTTGAGCAGCAAAATCGTAACTTTTTAGCTCTTGTGGAAGCGCTCAAACCATCCTACAGCGTTGATACGTATTTGCCGGAATTTAACCCAGATGTTGGAAATGCTGACGCTCGTGCCTGGTTGTCAATGGCAAGCATGTGCGTCCCGGATCAGTTACCAGAACCATCGTTGATAAATATTCTTGGTCGAGCTCTGAAAGGACAAGCATCCATCTGGCTGGCTCAAGTATCCTATCCGGGAATGACCTGGGCAGAATTCAAGGATCTTTTTTTGGATCGCTTCAATTGTCCGGAAACCTCAGCTGCATTTTTAATCGGGTTGAACAGCAGCCGACCTAAAGACGGGGAATGTTTATCCGCATATGCTGCCACTCTGATGACGTCTTTGATGGCTAAATGGAAGAATTTGTCTGTTGAAGAAATAGCTGTATCCACAGTGTTAGCCCATCTTTCTCAGTTTGAGCCAAGAGTACATCGCATGTCTTTTACGGCAGATATTGGTACAATCTGCTACCAAGATAACTAAAAGCTATGTCGTTCTTGAAGAGGAAAGTTACAACAGAAAATTATGTCAGCGGCCACGATGCAAAAAGGAACAAGGTATCAGCGTCACTGCAAGGCATTAAATGTTTTAACTGTGGCCAACAAGGACATAAGTCGGCACAATGCAGGTCAAAAAGAAGAGACTCGAATGCTTTGAATTGGATGGACAACAAGGATTTTAAAAACTCAACGAAGCCAGTAACATGTTTCAACTGTCAAGAGACTGGTCTCTACGCATCAAGTTGCCGCAAAAGGTTTGGTGAAACCGATGAGATTGCTGCAAGGAACCGACGGGTGGAGCTATGTACTGTTGGTGTACCTGCTGGAACCTTAAATCATTCCGGTGAGAAATTCGGTTTTGTTTTTGATTCAGGCTCCGAATGTTCACTCATTCAAGAGTCTATAAGTGATAAATTTCGGGGTAAACGTTGTTCTAAGGTAGTGACAATGACAGGGATTGGACAAAAGAGTGTTAATAGTACTTTTCAAATTTTATCGGTGATTGAAATCGAGGGTATTGTTCTGGAAGTTTTGTTTCATGTTCTGCCAGATCCCTACTTGCATAACAAGATAATGATTGGGCGAGAAATTCTTCATCAAGGTATTACGGTACATATGGCGTCAGACAAGTTGTGTTTAAGTAGAGAAAACCTTGTTTTGACTTGTGATACAACTACACCTCGGGATATAAATTTTGATTCAATTGACACTGACATTCCTCAGAATCTAAAGCCAAAATTGATAGATACCTTAAATTCTTTTAGAGAAAATTTTGTTACAACATTTCCTAAATCTCATGCTAATGTAACACCGATGCAAATAGGCCTAAAAGTACGGAGGAACGCTGTGTTGTTCGGAACAGAGCTAACGAACTTTTAGATTGTGGCATTATTCGTCCTAGTTCATCACCTTTTGCCAGTCCCATACTACTTGTGAAGAAGAAAGATGGTGCTGACCGCATGTGTGTGGATTTTCGAGAATTAAATGATAATACCATCCCGGATAGGTTTCCGTTGCCTTTAATATCAGATCAAATTGATCGTTTACATGGTTCTAACTTTTACACGAGTTTGTACATGGCTTCAGGATTCCATCAAATACCTATTCATTCTGACTCGGTTAAGTACACAGCTTTTGTAACACCTGATGGTCAATATGAGTTTTTGACAATGCCATTTGGACTTAGAAATCACCATCGGTTTTTCAACGTGCGGTAATGAATGCTTTAGGTGATTTAGTTAATGCGTTTGTTGTTGTCTATATGGATGACATTTTAATTGTAGCTTCTAATGCTGAAGAAGCATTGGAAAGACTCCGCATTGTACTCCAGGTGCTTACCGACCAGGGATTCTCACTGAATTTGAAAAAATGTTATTTTCTTAAGCAGAAAGTACAATACCTCGGTTTTGAAGTCAGTGCAGGAAAGATAAAGCCAAACCCTAAGAAAATTGAGGCCTTGACTGCGTTGCCTCCACCCGAAATTGTTACTCAATTGCAGCAATTTATAGGACTTGCATCCTACTTTAGAAAGTTTGTTCCTAAATTTTCTCAGATTATGGCCCCATTGTATTCTTTAACGTCTAGCAAGAGTAAAATTGATTGGAAACCCGTGCATGCAGTTTTAAGACAACAGATGATAACAGTTTTGACTTCTGAGCCTGTATTGGTTATATTTGATCCTTCATGCCCAATAGAACTTCATACGGATGCTAGTGCTATTGGATATGGTGCTGTTTTAATGCAGAAAAGAGATGCGAAGAGTTTTGTAATTGCCTACTTTAGCAGGAGAACTTCGGTCGCTGAATCTAAGTACCACTCTTACGAATTAGAAACCCTGGCTGTTGTCAACGCGATTAAGCATTTTCGTCACTATTTACACGGGCGTAAATTTGTTGTTGTTACTGACTGTAACTCCTTACAAGCTTCGCGTAAAAAGCTTGATCTTACTCCTAGAGTACATAGATGGTGGGCTTTCTTACAGGCATTTGATTTTGAAGTTGTCTATAGAAAAGGGAACAGCATGTGTCATGCGAACTTCTTTTCAAGGAATCCACTGCCTTCATCTGATAGATTGTATGAAAAAGTTGAGCCCAAAACCGTTAACATAGCCGAACTGTCTGATAATTGGCTTTTGGCAGAGCAACAGCGTGATGACGAAATTGTTAAACTTATGTCCGATCTAAGTGAAGGTAAACTTCATGGTGATATATCTAAGACTTATGACATCCGATCAGGAGTCCTTTATCGAAAAGTGCAACGTAACGGTAGGTCACTATGTTTGCCAATAGTTCCCAGATCTTTGAGATGGTCAATTATCAATAACACTCACGAGTCTCTGATACATTTGGGCTATGAGAAAACTCTGGAGAAGGTCTACGAGAATTATTGGTTCGAGAACATGTCCAAATTTGTGAGAAAATTTGTGGATAACTGCGTGACATGTAAGATTTCCAAGTCTCACTCGGGGAAAATTCAAGCCGAGTTGCATTCTATTCCTAAGATTGCTATTCCTTGGCACACTTTACACATCGACGCGACTGGGAAACTGAGATACGCCCACAAATTTTCTATTGGATTTATGTCCGGGCTTTGAGGAGGTGTTGGCAAGTGTTTTGTGTTATACAACATCCATAATTTAACGTCCAAAGCTGTGTGTTTGGGATCGTTATCATGTTGGAAATAATAACCGTTTCTTGTAAGCCCCATCTTGTCACAGCTAGCATTCAGATTTTCTTTAAGAATGGACAAATACACATGTTTGTCCATAATTCCATCGATAAATACTAAGTTTTCAACTCCTAGGGCTGACATACAGCCCCATACCATTATAGAACCACCTCCGTGTTTTACTGTTGGTTTGAGATTTTTAATATTAAGCGCTTCGTTTGGCTTTCTTCACACCATGCGTCGTCCATGAGAGCCGAAAATATTATATTTACTCTCATCGCTAAATATTACTGACTGCTAAAATTCCAAACCTTTGTTTTTGTGGAGATTTGCGAATGATAATCTCTTGTGGCGATTTATTTCAGAAATAAAAGTTTTTTTTCTTACTACTCGTCCATGAATATTGTTGGATCTGAGTACTCTGCGTACTGTTTCGTTGCTTACATTGTTGCGTAGGGTTCCTCTTAATGTATCATTCAGTTTTGGAGCCGATAAATGTGGATTCTCCCGAATTTCTTTCAGTATTTTCCTCTCATTTCTGTTTGACAACAATTTCGGACGTCCTGTACGAGCTATATTTCCGCGCTCATTTGCTCGCTTTATCACATTTTCGATCGTTTGACGACTTTCAAACATTTGTGATATATAAGCAATAGGTTTACCTTGTTTATAAAGGTATAAGATGATTTTCCTTTGAGAAACATTGAATTCGGTTCCTTTTGGCATTTTAATGAATTAAAACTCAACAAACAACAATAAAAATTACCGAATTGTGAAAAATTAGAATGGAAATACACATAAGTCGTGTAAACAAAGCGAAAAAGTTGAACACGAAAAAACAGTGACAATAATATCAAGGACTACTACCAGTATTTTTAAAAAAGCAAAATACTTTTGTGAGTACTAATTTCGTTGGCAACACTTTTTCAATGACCCAAAAACTTATCAGATTTACATTTTTTTTTTACATTTTCTTGTATTTGTATTCGGAAGCATATTATTTATGCTGATATTTAAGAATATATAGTAATATTAAAAAAAATCAGCAAAATTTTAACGAAAATTCCAAATTATTACGGCAAAAAGTGGAAGCAAAATACTTTTGAGACACACTGTATATATATGTATATGAGAAATGCATATTTTTGCCCCCTATAAATGCAATACATTGTATTAGCGGAAGGAAATCAGGGTATCGGAAGGAGGAAAGAGTGGAATTTTCCACAAGATGTTACGCGTGTGTGGGTTGACAAAACAACCCCCGCATGCGTCTATCACGTTCTCGTTCCTTCTTTAGTATTAGTTTAGTTTAAGAAAATTTATGGTAGGTTAAGAAAATATTAAGAAATAAAAATCAGTGTCTTACAAACATTCAAACCGTTCGGTTCAATCTTTTATTTTAAAAATTGGGTTAGCCTGAACATTGTGGTCCATCGAACCTACCAGTGATATATGATCATTTGAGTAAAATTCGAATACGTGCAAATTAATATCGCGAATATAATAGAAAATTCGGTCGGATAAATTCACGAGGAAAAAATACGTGTAGCTAATATCGCGAATAAGAAATTCGGTCGGATCGGTGCACATATAAAAATAAAAAAGAATACGTGTAACTACTATCGCGAATAAGAAATTCGGTCGGATTAGTGCGCATATAAAAAAAAACACATACGGTCCATTAATCCAATAACAATTTTCAAGAAAAAAATAAAAATGGCTACCACCAGAAGTGGATCTGAGCAAGCTTGGGATCAGTTTAAAGATACTACCCAAAGAATCTTGGATGGAAAAGGGTAAAAACATATGAAATCAACCGAAAATTTAACATTTCTGACCACATCATCTGCGAATTTGATAATATTGTTTATACATGATCTATGGAACAAAACAATAATACTTGCCAACTTTCAGACATATAGCCCTCGTACTTTCAGATTTCTGACCATTTCAATTTGAAAAAAATCAACAAAAATGCACTGAGGTAATTTAACATATTTGTAAATATCTCGAAAAGTATTTAATGTTTGTAAATAATCAAAGGCTCATTTTACAGATAAAAATATGAGCCATTAAAAACATTTTTTAAAAAAAAAAATCGATCAAGGATAATGTAAATAAAAAAGGACTAAAATTTCAAAAGGATATATCTCGAAAAGCGATATTTTTAAAAATTAAAAAAAAATTTATATTAATCCTTTTTCTGTTTTCTACACGTCTGCAAACTCTTGGTCGTGGATCGTCATCATGGAATGAGTTATAATTAAATTCCCAAGAAAAAGTTATGATATTTCATAAAATCTTTAATTTTGAATGTATTTTTTAATATATGCAATATAAAATATATTAAGAAAGTAGTCTATGAGAATATTGTCAGTTTGGTAATGCTGCATTTTTCATTTAATTGTGAATTCTTCGGGTGCGGTATTTTAAAAACTGTTTCAACAAACTCTGTGACCGTGAAAACATGCCATTCAATTCAAGATTTTGCTGTAATCCTTTTAATAAATCCGGACACACTACGCGCGATAAAAGTTTAATACGAGTTCAAGAATGGATGCTACGGTATATTACGGATAAAAACATCACGACCTCAAATAAAATTTGTGCGGCATGTAGAAAAATGCTTTCCAATTTAAACAAATCTAGTTTAGACGAAGGTTCGGACATAAGCGGAAATTTAGATACTTTCGATGAAATTGCATCAGGCACGGAAGATGTTGCTATTTCCAAATTAAACGAATCTTTACCATATCTGGAACAAACTCCAATCAAAAAGAAAAAATTACATCATAAACTGTACAGAGATACAAAATTCAAAAAAATAAGTGAGTCGATTAAAAATACAATTTTCCCTGGTTCAACACAATCACCTTATCATATATGCCCAGAATCCGAAATAATACAACAATTAAAAGAAAAGTTTAAAACAATACCAACAAATAGTGAGAAAATCCAACTGCTAACCATTTTACCAAAAAGCTGGTCAGTACATAAAATTGAGGAAGAATTCCAGGTAACAAACTATATGGCGCGAAAAGTTAAGCATTTGGTTGAAACGAAGGGTGTGATGAGTACGCCCAATCCAAAACTGGGATCGCCAATTTCACCAGAGACGAGTTTTTTAGTAAAATCCTTTTACGAATCCGATGATGTTAGCAGATGTATGCCCGGATACAAAGATTTCGTGTCTGTTGTTGAAAACGGTACAAAAGTCAGAAAAAATAAAAGACTGTTGCTGGGGAACTTAAGAGAAATGTATGCTTTATTCAAGGAACGACATGATACAACAAAAATAGGTATTTCCAAGTTTTGCCAGCTTCGTCCGCGGAATATAATTCTAGCAAATAAGCGCCCCGGTAGGCGAGTTGGTAGCGTGCTTGCCTATCAGCGTGGGGGTTGTGGGTTCGATTCCCACCAGAGGCTTTGGTCTGTCGCTGCAAAAAATCAAGCCAAATAGTCTTTGTCACTCGGTTTATCCTTGGACCCAAAATTAGAATATAAATTTACTTTGTATTGTAATTAAAATAAAAATAAAAAAAAAAAAAAAATTCTAGCAAATGCGAGTGGATCTCATAACGTATGTGTATGTACAAAGCATCAAAATGTAAAACTTATGATTGATGGTATAAATTTAAAAAAATTAAATTGGAGCATCAAATTATAAGCTAGAATGTTACAAAGATTGTTTGAAACAAATGACATGCAATCCAGCTTCTTCAAAGTGTCACCTACTTAAATGTATCAAGTGTCCAGGAATGGAAAATTTAAAAGCGAGACTGCATCAATTACTAGAAGAAAATGATATTGATGAAATAACATATAAACAATGGATAAGTGTAGATAGAGATAATTTGGAGACTATGATTAGCCAAGCCGACGTTTTTGTGGATTCCCTGTGTGAAAAGCTTCAAATTCTATTACCTCATTCATTTATCGCAAAACAACAGGCAGCATATCTGAGCGAAAGAAAATCCAATTTGGAAGAAAATGAGTACATAGCAGTTTGTGATTTTTCAGAAAATGCTTCTTTTACAGTTCAGGATGCAGTCCAGGGATTTCACTGGAACAACTCTCAAGCCACGTTATACCCAATTGCTATTTATTTTAAATCGGACGGAAAAACACAACATACAAACTTTATAATAATATCTGATTGTCTTATACACGACTCTGTAGCTGTTCACCTGTTTCATCGGCACTTGAATGTATTTTTGAGGAACAAGTTTAAAACAATCCCGAAGAAAATTACGTATTTTTCAGACGGCAGTGCAGCCCAGTTTAAAAATAAAAATAACTTTATCAATTTATGTTATCATATGGAAGATTTTGGATGTAATGCTGAATGGCATTTTTTTGAAACAAGTCATGGAAAAGGCCCCAGCGACGGTCTTGGAGGTAGTGTAAAGAGAGAAGCACGACGAGCCAGTTTACAGCGTCCATTACAAGGTCAAATAACTACTCCAAGACATTTATATGACTGGTGCCTGGGTAATCTTTTGAACTGTAACTTCGAGTATTTAACAGTAAAAGATTACGATGAAGAAGTACGATTCCTCCAAATACGCTTTAAACAATTGCGTACTATTCCTGGGACGCAAAAACTGCATTCTTTTGTACCTGTGGGAAAAACTAACATTAAAGTAAAGCGTTACTCGGCAGATACCGATTTTGTAATTGAAAGTCTTTACAAATAAGTAAATATAATCTAGGTTTTTGATATTTTTTATTATTTACTAGTAGCTGAATGAATATAACTGTAATTCACTGGTATGATATGAAATATTATTTTAAAATACTAATTGAAATTGTTTAAAAAATACAAAAATTTATGAATACGTAAACCTTTGCGAACTATTTTCTTAATAACTCATTCCATTATAAAGATCCACGGCTAAAAGTTGAAAGACGTGTGCAAAACAGAATAGGAAATAACATATATTTTTTTGAAATTTTTAAAAATATCGCTTTTTGAGATATATCCTTCGGCAATTTTAGTCCTTTTTTATCCACGATATCCTTGTCCGAAAATTATCTATTTAATATTTCTATTTAACGGTGCATAATTTTAGCTTCAAAATAAGCCTTTGATCATTTATGTACGTATAATACTTTCAGAGATATTAAAAATTGTGTTAAAGCATCTCAGTACATTTCTAATCATTTTTTTCAAATTAAAGTCGTCATAAAATTGAAAGTAGAAAAGCTAGGAGACTGAAAGTTGACAGATGCTATTGTTATATTGAACACTCCCTTCGTACCAACTTTCAGCCAATTCGGAATTGGTGAGGGAAACTCATTGGTTGACTTCATATATTTTTACCCAAAAGCTAGTCTTGAGGGCATGAGTGCACATAAAAAAAAAATAGAACGTGTCGCTACTATCGCGGATAAGAAATTCGGTCGGATTAGTGCGCATATAAAAAAAACACATACAGTCCATTAATCCAATAAAAATTTTCAAGAAAATAAAAATGGCTACCACCAGAAGTGGATCTGAGCAAGCTTGGGATCAGTTTAAAGATACTGCCCAAAGAATCTTGGATGGAAAAGCTAGTCTTGAGGGCATCAGCTCAATGTCAAAAACAGACGTTAAAAGACATACAAAATGGCTAGCAGAAACTTGGGCAAAACATGACAAGTATTACAGGGCGCTATTACACACACCGTATAAAAACACTTCAGAGTTAGCAGAGAAAAATAATGGTGCGTCGGAAGCATATAACGAGGTGTGTGCTATGTTGGCTCAATTTTCGGAAAACGAGGTGTGTGCTATGTTGGCTCAATTTTCGGAAAAAGAAAAAGTCGACGAGAAGAAGAAAATTCACGAAGACGCTGAGGATAATGAAGAAAGGGGTTCCTCTTCGGAGGTACAATACAGAGGCAACCAATCTGTTCAAGGTGAATAAATTCATCCTGGAGAAAGAGGACAAAAAGATTAGAAGATTCCAAATAAAAATTTTGGAGTTTGAAGAGAAAGTGATGCAGATAAGAAGCAAACTGCCAGATGCTTCTCAAAGAATTATAGAGATGAACAGAATAAACATTGAACATCAAAACACACGAATATCGTCCTTATATGAAAAAATGTGCGAGGAATATATTAAAGATGAAGAAATGGAGCAAAACTATAATAAAATTCAAAGAAATTTTGATGAAATCATCGATGAGATGGTACTAAAGCTAGATGAAAATCAATATACCAGTCAAGTGGCGTCGACCAGGCTGGAAGATATTAAAATACCGTTTTTTAATGGCAATATTGATAATTGGACCTCATTCTACGAGATTTTTAAAAAACTGGTAGACGAAAATAGAAATCTTTCAAATGTTGAAAAATTTTATCGCTTAAAAAGTGTGGTAAAAAGAGATGCTGGTCGGATTATTCAGCATCTACATGTAATGGCTGAAAATTATAATGCAGCATGGGAGATTTTGGAGAAGAGGTACAATAACCAAAGATTACTGTTTTGTACACTTTTTGAAAGAGTAATCGATTATCCCAATATCAACATACAAAAGGCAGCCAGCATAAAGCAATTACTGGATACAGCACGTGACAGCTGTCAAGCCCTGAAGGCTATGGGAATCAAAATGGATGATGCAGACCCATTTATAGCCAGAATATTAATTATAAAACTGGATTCAGAAGGTCTTCTATGATATGAGCAATGTGTGCGTAAAACGAAGGACATCCAGGCATTGGAGGATGTCATGTCATTTTTGGAGCAACAATATTTGGCTCAAGAATCGGTCAATGGTAAAAAAGCATGTGTAACGATACCCAAAACATCAAAAGTTGCAAATCTTTATCAATCATCGCAAAGAGCGTGTCAATTTTGCAGTCAGCAAGGCCATTAAATTCAAAACTGTAGGAAGTTTGAAAAACAGTCTGTTGATGAAAGAAATAGCTCGGTTGTTAAAGTGAAATTGTGCAAAATATGTATGTCTCGCAGAATAGAAAAAAAATGATTTAACTTTAATAACAAATGCGAATTCGAAATGCAATTGATAAGCAGCTGCGGAAGTTCGGGTTGAAGCTTAGAAAATGGTTGTCCAACGAGCCAAGAATTCTGAAGGATGTCCGCGATACTGGGGAACATGATATTGTAAAAATACAGGAAGATGAGTCTGTCAAAACATTAGGTATGCAATGGAAGCCGTATGCTGATAGATTTGCGTTTTATTTTAACACAAAACTTACTTACTTACTAAAAGAAAAGCGCTCTCAACGGTAGCAAGAATCTACGATCCCCTTGGTTGGCTAGCACCGGTAACTGTAATGGCTGAACTATTCATCCAAAAATTGTGGTTGATGGATGTACATTGGGACACGGAATTAAATGCAGACCTAATGAGAGAATGGGGATGCATAATTAATTCATTATCTGCAATTACAGATATGTTGGTTCCGCGATAGTTCGGATGGCATGTTTGAAATACATGGCTTTGCTGATGCTGAAAAGGCATTTGCGGCAGTAGTTTACACCAGGACACATACAACCATAACTCTTGTGGCAGCGAAATCAAAAGTCAGCCCAATAAAAAATAAGAAGACATTACCGAAGTTAGAATTATGCGCAGCTCACCTGCTATCGAGGTTGATAAAAAGTATTGCGGATGTTATTCAACGAGAAGTCAAAATATACGCTTGGAGTGATTCGATGATTGCGCTGGCATGGATAAAGAACGCAGAAAATGTAAAGGACAAGTTTATTCGGGTGAGAGTGACGGAAATGAATAACAATATTCCTTTCGCAACCTGGGGGAACGTGAGATCAAAAGACAACCCATCAGATGCAGCGTCAAGAGGAACATTTGGCTGTGCATTCGCTATGGTGGAATGGTCCGTCATGGCTGTGTGATAAATCGAAATGACCGACAACGGAAATAGCAACATCGTGTATGGTGTTTAATACAAAATTATCATCCAGTATTATCAAGGACTTGATAGAAATAAGTTCCTGTGTCACAAGGCTACTGCGAATCGTGGCTTATATAGTCAGATTTACCAAGAGATTGAAAGGTGATGTATTTCCCTCGTGGATTACGACCGACGAGATAAAGGAAGCACAGAAGATAGTTATTGTGCACACACAACAACTTTTGTTTCCAGATGAAATAAAACTTATCCAAAATCATAAAGAACTACCAACATCTAAAAAGCTGTCAAACTTGTACCCATTCTTAGATGATAATCGCATACTTCGCGTAGGAGGACGTTTGGAAAATTCATCATTGTCGTATGAGAGAAAACACCCTTAACGACTCTGTTGATAGATAGCATTCATAAGTCAACGTTAAATGGTGGAGTACGAGTTATAGAGAATATGCTTAGAAGACAATATTGGGTCATTCGCGCTAAAGACATTTTGAAAAAAGATGTTAGACAATGTGTAAATTGTGCGCGATATAGAAAAGAAGCAACATCTCCACTAATGGTGAATCTTCCGGAAAGCAGGGTTTCAATATCAAATCCTTTTGAACATGCAGGAGTGGATTATGCAGGTCCAATTCACATGAGATTATCGAAGGGAAGAGGGCAGAAATCGTACAAAGGATACATTGCCATCTTCGTATGTATGGCAACAAAGGCGGTTCACTTGGAGGCATTAAGTGATTTAACCAGCGAGGCATTTATGGCAGCGCTAAGGCGGTTCTTTGCCAGAAGAGGCAAAAGCTCGTATATATATTCAGACAACGGAGCAAATTTTGTTGGTGCAGCTCGAATGGTAGATGAAAACTACAGGAAAGCAATTCGCAACAATTCATCACTGGCTGGAGTTCTAGCCGCTGAGCAGATAACATGGCATTTTTTGCCCCCGCGAGCTCCTCACTTCGGAGGAATTTGGGAAGCAGCTGTGAAGTCGGTTAAACACTATTTAAAACGAGTGATTGGTGAGGTAAAGCTTACTTTCGAAGAGATCACTACCTTACTGACGCAAATTGAGGCTGTTTTAAACTCTCGTCCATTGCATGAATTGGGAGCCGAGGCGGAAGCTGCAGACGTTTTAACTCCCGGCCATTTTTTGATTGGGAAACCGTTCTTGAAGTTCCTCAAGTGGTTAATGAACATCATCGAGCCAATTCGCTCAACCGATGGAAAATGGTTCAAAAAATGCGTTTTGATTTTTGGAAGAAATGGAAAGAAGATTACCTACACAGTCTGCAGAGCCGGGGGAAGTGGAAGCAAACTTAAAGGAGGATCAAGTGGTCCTCGTCAAAGATGAAGATACTTCACCAGCAAGATGGCCATTAGGGAGAATTCTCCAAACACATGAGGGTTCGGACGGAAAAGTTCGAGTGGTCACCGTTAAAATGTAGAATGGAATTCTCAAAAGGCCGGTAAGGAAGGTATGTGTGTTGGAAGGTGTGAATGTTCCGGATCCCAGATCAGAGGACGATGCTTCAGTCCAAAATAAACCGAAGAGATTGGATGTAAGCATGACGACGGTACTATTTACAATGATGGCTGTATTATTTGGTCAAGCTGCTGCGGCTCAAAACAACACAAAGACATCGATAACTTCAATAGGCGGAAGCGTAGCTGTGTATTTGGATAACATTGGCAGCGTAGAGCTCACAAGTTCGAAATGGAATATGATCCTATATTACGATTTGGACACATATTTAACATCATTTACAATTGCAGAGAATGTAACAACGCAGAGTTGGTCAATATGTAGCAGAATGGGCGAGCTTCAATCGCAGTGCGAAACTACACTTCGAAGAATTGAACGCAGAGTGAGTGAGGTGCAAAACAATAACAGGTTGTTTCTTTAAGTCGAGACAGCCGCAACACACGAGGGATAAATTTCATTGGGTCATGGTATTATTTCCTTTTTGGCCTAATGGATGACGACGATCGACGTGAGTTGGAGGTGAATATGAGAACCAGTACAGTATAGATGACTGGTTGCACAAACAATCAACGGTGGTGGATGCAACTATGAATCTCTTACGGAAGACAATTGATGACTAGTTCAAATTAGTTCAAGAGAGAGTTGACAATATTACTTCGTTAATGCAAACGCAGTTCTTTGTCTATAGAGAAACCTTAAAATTCATGGCGATTACCAAAAATATAGAAGAGCAAGTAACAGAAATTTAAAAAACCCAGTTCCAGATAATGAGGTTGCTTATGGATATCAATCACGGCAAAATCAGTCCAGTTTTATTAAAACCTGAATCAGCTGGCAAGGATTAAAGCTGGATTACAAGAGGCGTTAAAGATTCCCGGTGGCAAGGGCGATCAAGTCGCGACGGTTCTGCGGTTGTTGACTGGCAAGGCGGTCATAGTGGACAATAAATTGGTAATTAAAACTGAAATCCCACTAATATCTACAAAGTTCTCCAATATTTTCAAGGTGATACCAGTTCCCGTGGTACATGGTTTAAGTCATGTGGTGGCATCAATACCAAGACCATACCTGATATATAGCCTTGAAGTAAATGTATACCATTTATTGTCAGAGTTAGACTTTCATCAATGTAAAGAAGGTGGTGATCGACTTTACATATGCAAGAATCAATGGGCCTGGCAAGATGCTGACGACAACACATGCGAGGTGTCACCATTAAAACCACACAAAGAGGTATACTGTCATTCGTAGAATCCTCCAGCACACACATGTGGGTTAATCTGAACAACAGACGACAATGGCTTTTCAAGACAGCTGTTAATTCAACTTTGCACTTGTTTTGTGATCAAAAACGTCAAGATTTAATGCAGTTGCCAATGCAAGGTGTTTTAACGCTATTTCCGGGGTGTACTGGTCAAATTTTGAAGACGAATCTGCCCGCTAGCAACAACGTCAAAACTTCGGTGGAAGCGGTTTTTGGAAAATTCCTTACGAACGAAATTAA
This sequence comes from Hydrotaea cyrtoneurina, assembly GCA_958296145.1. Lineage (NCBI taxonomy): Eukaryota > Metazoa > Arthropoda > Insecta > Diptera > Muscidae > Hydrotaea > Hydrotaea cyrtoneurina. The sequence goes on along the minus strand of OY282512.1, from coordinate 73,721,705 downwards.
GGATAGGAATGATGCAATTAAACCTTTGGGGATTGTTATCGACCATATTGCAGAAATCAAGGAGATAAAAAGGCAAATGAATAATCTTCAGGAAACCGATCTTCATCTAAAGATCCTACATTTGCATCCTGCTACTGGACATGCGGCATTAATTTTAATTAGTATTTTAGTTATTATTATTTTAATTTATTTTATAAGAAAATGTATGCTAAAAAAAGAGCGGATGCGATTATTATGTTTCGCCGGCCGCAGAATGTTTAGATTTGAGATAAACCTGCACATGTTTATTTTCTTTGTTTGAGGTAAAAACTAAACTAGCTGCAATGTATTCAAAACAATGTGTAAAACTGTACTAGAGTAGTTGTGTATGTATTCAAATAATGTATACAATTGTAATTTGGATATATTCAATACATGTGTGTATTTTGTAGCATGGGTTTTTTAAGATAAGCATGCAGTAAAACATGCGTGTGTGGTATAGAGCGGCGGGTTATTTTTAGAAAAAGGGACGAGCATGATAACGAGTGGAATTTTCTACAAGATGTTACGCGTGTGTGGGTTGACAAAACCCCACGCATGCGTCTACCGAGTTCTCGTTCCTTCTTTAGGATTAGTTTAGTTTTAGAAAATGTATGGTAGGTTAAGAAAATATTAAGAAATGAAAATCAGTGTCTTACAAACATTCAAACCGTTCGGGTCAATCTTTTATTTAAAAAATTGGGTTAGCCTGAACACCCTTTCCAAATTTTGACTTCTGAAAAAGAAACCCGAAGTGTAATGGGTGTGATCCAATCCTGAACATAACCCAAAGGGAGTTAACGCAGGAGAAGCCCAATGTGTGTGACTGCTGTTGATGTTGTTATTTTTTGTTTGTGTGCACTTAATGTATTGTTTTTGTTGTGGAGACAAACAAAAGTGTGTGTACACCAGACGGGGGACAAGGAACAACCAGCTCTAATGTACAGTGGTTTTGTCCGTCCAGTGGAGATGTTCGCCTAGAGGATATTAATTTACTGAGAAAATACCGAATGGGACCGATAAATTTGTCCGTCTACGGGAGCTGCCCGAGAGTAGAGCTTTTCTGTACATTATTTGTACACCCATTAGTGGCGTTCTCCGCAACAATAGTTTACACTATTGGAATATGATTATATTCTCTGCTGGTCACTTATTTTAACAGATTTCGTTGTTAGTAATAATATTACAGACACAGGCTCTGTACAACATACGAACGATTATGAGCCTTGAGTTTCATTAATCTTTACTACATGTGTATGCATAAAAACATATTTATGTGTGTATAATCGTTTCCCTTGTGTCAGTTGGTTCCTTACATAACCATTTTGTCTTTTTGATGAATGTGTTAAGATTTCGTAGAGGAACGTTTGCTAGATCTGACAGGTCGACGAAGAGCTAGGAAGGTACGTATATGCTCTTACAGACCTTCAGAATGATATATCAAGTGCTCCACAGATTCTTCTTCATCTTCACCCAAGCAGCTTCTACAGTAATCTTCACGAGAGATGCCTATGCGTGCGGCCATCCGGCCAATCGAGCAGTGTCCTGTGAGTACGCCTGTGATTATGCTAAGTATACTTTTGTGAAAAGCCAGTAGTTCTTTTCTGGCTTATGTTTGGACATAAAGTCCTTGCTGTTCTGCAGTTGTGCACAGATTCCCACCTTGACCTTGTCTCATTATCTGCTACATCATCGATGTTATTTAATACGCCGACTATAGGTGTGTTGACGTTGTGATTTGCTGGAATTCACTCTGCCGCCGAGCCCATCCTACACACTTGCTGTGACCTGGTATCCAGGTTAGTGTAATGTCGTGAGGTTGTATTTGGTTTCGTGAGTTTACGCAGTTTTTGACACATTTACACTTGATGACCCTTGCGTTCAAAGTTTTATGTGCTGCCAAGTTGTCATCGTAGATTTTGAATTTTGAGGGCGATAGGTTCCTTTCCAAAATCAATTTGGCCGCTATATTTATGGCGTGAACTTCTGCCTGAAAAACGGTGAATCTCGCATATAGTCTTTCTTAAAGTCGGAAATTTTTTATCTTCTGGTGAACAATATTAGTTCTGTTTTCGTCGGGTTTACACCCAGCCCATTCTGTGTGGCCCATTCTGATAGATTCTTTAGTGACGTTTCCATGATCAGCAGCACTACGTCATCAGCGTACGCGACTATTTTAGTACCATCTTTATAGAGGTCTACCAGGATTTCATTAATCACTATATTCCATAGAAAGGGCGATAATACACCACCCTGTGGTGTGCCTCTCGTTGGTAGCCTTCTGACCATCTGTACTCCCAGGGATGAGTTTATTACTCTGCTTTGTAGCATGTTGTCCGTCCACTGGGTTATTCCAGGGTGGACCACTGTGCGGTTTAGAGCAGCGATGATCGATTGCTTTGTACGTTGGTGAAGGCTCCTTCCACGTCCAGAAAGGCTGCCAGGGTATAGTCTTTGTGATGGAGAGAGTTTTCGACGAAGTTTACCACCTCGTGTAGGGCTCTTTCCACCGACTTACCTTTGCTTACCTCAATGTTGTGCCCCACTGAAGTTGTCGTGTGTCAATTTGTATCTTACATGAAGGTCGATTAGCCTTTCCGTTATTTTTAGTAAAAACGATGACAGACTAATTGGCCTGGAGTCCTTTGCCGTGTTGTGATTAATTTTTCCCGCTTTGGGGATGAATACCACTTTGGGGTTGATAGCGCTTGCATTTGTGTTTCAAACTTGTCCCAGTTGGTTTTTCTAGGATTTCTATATGGCTTTTACTTGGGTACATTTAAAATGGATGGATTCTGGAGCGATCGGTTCATTACCCTTATTACATATAACTATGTCAGTGGATATTAAGTAATTAAAAAGTGACTCACCTCTATTGTTTATGTCGGTGCTGCCCCATAGGGTGTGGTGAGCATTGGCGTCGCCCCCGATTAGTAGATCATGTCCTTGGGATTTACACCACCTGACCAAGGCTGGTATTGTGTGTTTTGGGGGTCATCCTTATCATATGGTAGGCCTGGACTAGTGATGGTTTGTTCGGTCTTTCCATGCACACTACTGTCAAGTCTTCGTCACTGTAACGATAAATCGGTGTTATATTTAGATTTTTTGTGGCAACGATCCAGCTCCAAATTGTACCTTCGGTTGGGGAAGATATGAGTATCAAATTTCGTGACCTCAAACCACGAACTCTCTTCCCTAAGATCTAGGGTTCTTGTATCAGGGTCACGTCGGTATCATCCATCCTTATTGTACGCAGCAGCTCATCGGAGGCTGCCTCGCAGTGGTGCAAATTAATTTGCACCAGTTGTATGCCTCTTTGGGTTCTGGGCATGGGTGGTTATGTCGGGGATGTGCACTTTTAGTTAAGACCAAATTTGATCATTCCACTTTGTCCAGAGATCCTTGCCGTAGCCTTTATCCCTCGCGCGTCCCCTAACGATTGACTAGTCTTAAGAGCACTTATTTTGTCCCTTGACTAGTCTGAGTATGACTTCATCCTCCAGCACTGGGGGAGGAATCCATACTCGGACCGTCTCTATCTTCATGCCTGGCCAGAGGGGGTTAAGATCATTGATACATGCTAAAAAAAAGGATAGTGATTTCTTATTGCTGCATCCAATGATCTTAACTCCATTTTGCCATTTGACACCGTCAAACTCTGTAAAGGAGTCATCCTAACAGTGTATGACGGCTTCTTCGATCAATAGCCATCGGTCAGTTGCCAGATTTCCTTCAGGATTACTCCGTGCTGAGTAGTGTTTTGTTCCTTGTCATGTGCACACGTACGTTTCGTTCGGTCCGCGTCTTGTACCTATTCCGTCCATTTTCCGTTTTCAAATAGACGATTCAACAATCAAAATAGAAAAATATCAAAATAAAATAAACCAACACAAACAGTCACAACAAAAAATAAATAAACCGGCTGCACATAAAACAACAAATTTCACCCACGCACATCGGCCACAAAAATAACAACTAAAATCCACACGCATCAACACAAAAAGACAACTCTTATGGCTTTTATATGCCACCCTCAGTGTCTTGTACTTGTGTTCCCCCCTCCTTTTTTCCTTTCGGATATCGCAAATAGTTCTGCATTCTTCTTGTCGCTGTTATGTTAGTTGTTGTAGGCATAACACTGAACAACTAACAGAAATAACATCGGCTGGAGGGGTGCAGCATTATTTGTGATTTTGCTTTGATGTTGTCTTGTTTTTTGGTAGTGTCATGGTAGGTAAGTATAAAAATTCACTTTGTGAATATTTGTGGGCTTAGGACGAATTTTTTTGCGGTATACTCGAATATTAACTTCCATAGGCCGGAAATCCTCGCTCTATTTGAGACCCAGGTATGTGAGGATTCTGATTCACAGGATTTTCACATTCCTGACTATCACACCCTATCCTCTTTTTTTCCTCACAAAGGTCTTGTGGTTTATATCCGTAATGGTGTGGTGTGTCAAAGTCAGAGTCAGCAACATTTAAACTCACAAGATCCAGAATTTAACTCCCTTTAGGGTTAAATTCCGGATTGGATCACACACTTTGCATTTCGGGTTTCTTTGCAGAAGCCCAAGTTTGGAAAGGGAAGCTACCATAAATGCCTGCGGCGCTCTTTGCGGTTCCATTTCAAATATTGTAGAACATTATCCGGACAGTGAAATTGCAGTTGCTGTAGATTTTAATGTCCATAATAATTCTTGGCTTTCCTATTCCAGCCATACCTCTCCGGACGGTCAGTACGCCGAGTTATTTGCCGCGCACAATGACTTGGAGCAATTAGTGAATGAACCAACACACATTCCGCGAGTTGAAAGGCCACAACAAAATATTCTTGACCTTCTCTTAACCTCTAACCCTGAAAAGTATGAGGTTAACAATCTTGCGCATGTCGTACGTTGGAAAGTTGCCAATGTTCAGCTGATTCCCAGGAAAGGTGAGGCCACTAATCCTGCGAATACCCGTCCAATTGCAATATGTTCTGCGCTCTCGAAGGTCATGGAGAACATGGTTAACCACCATCTTGTTAAGTATTTAGAGTCTAACGGCCTCCAGAATGATCAACAGTATGGCTTCCGTAGAAATCGATCTACTGGAGAAATGATGGCATTCCTTACGGAGCGATGGAGTCGATCCATTCACCGCCTTGGTGAAAGTAAGGTCGTGGCTCTCATATCAAAACTTATTGCATTTGGTGTCGGTAATACCTTCTCTCGATTCATATCGAGTTTTCTCAGGGATCGCTCTATAAGAGTTGTTATAGATGGGGTCTCATCCAACGAGCATAGGCTGACCGCAGGAATGCCACAAGGCTCTGTCCTCTCTCCTTCTCTATTTCTTATTTTCATTGACGACCTGTTTGGGGCAGACTGTGAACCCAATCTACTCCTTTGCGGATGACAGCAACCTCTGTCATTCGTACTCATTTGATCATCGGTCAGGTCCTCTGGAGGTCGAGGACAAAAGACAAACAATGAATGGCTCACTTAACCGCGATTTGGCGACGATTTGTGAGTGGGGCCAAATGAACAGATCTACTCACTACTACAAAGCTTTTGAAAGTGGTGCAAGAAATACTTCACCCCATCTGACCTCGTAAATATTTACACCACATACATCCGGCCTAAAATGGAGTACTACTCCCATATATGGGCAGTGGCTCCAATGACATCTTTGCAGCTTCTGGACCGTGTACAGAGGAGAGCGGTGGTGATGATTGGGGATGGTAGGGTATCCAACTCTATTGTCTCCCTTCAGCATCGCCGTAATGTGGGTTGTGTATCGCTATTCTACAGACATTTTAATGGTATCTGTTCACAAGATATCCGTCGTCTGGCCCTAACGTTAGAACATTTATCCGGAATACTCGGCTATCTAGCGTCTCTCATTCGTTCGTTGTAAAGTGGCCAGTTCACCGGACGATTCACTATAGAGAAAATTCGTTCTTCAGCCTTACTGTTCGCATGTGGAATAATCTTTCAACAAGTGTTTTTCCTGCCTGCTATGACATTATCATATTCAAGGCAAATATCAACAAACACTACTACCTCTTTCCTCCTTCGAATACCCTTCTTTCCCATCGCTAACACAGTGCATTGCATTTATAGGGGACATCCCTGAGTGTTAGTCCAAAAAAAAAAAAAATCGTGGATTCCTTCACTCGTTTGCCCTTTAGGGAGACATTCATTACCCTGAGATGGTGTTTAAGGGACAGGGGCAGCACAAGAGTTAGTCGCGTGTGTACCTATTTTTGTGCCGTCATCGTTAGTAGGAGTGCTGTCTGTCTTCGCAGTGGGGGGCACAACTTCCACGACAGTGATATTTGTCTTGGACTCATATTTGCTGACGTGGAATTTGTGTTTGCTTATCAAACGCTTATCACGGATCATTAAGGACGAGGAGGTTTTTTTTAGCCCTCATCCCTTTTTTGCTCGTCTGTCTTTTATCCTTTCTTCCTAACCCCTCTTGATGTACTTGCCGCGTTCTTGTCAGACGTAGTTGTTGCGAAGATACTATTTTCATATCTTCTTCGTCCGTTTCGTAAATCTGCAAACTACTTACGCCTGTCAGTTCATCGCTAGTATCATCACATAGACATAGTTCGATGTTGTCCTATTTTCTGATCGTATGGGTTGACGTTTTGTTGGGTTTCGTGTTAATTGTACTTGTGTTCGTTTCTTGTGTGGAGGATTAGTCCGGCCGAAGAGCCATCCGGTTATGACTGTTCGGGTATATTTCAAAGTCCAGCCTGGGTACCACCTGCAGAATTTATTTGAATATTTTGACTCATCATGGTTACAGTAATGATATAACTTTTCAAAGTTTTGAACAACACTTTGGAAGTATGGCAAGACCCCGTCCGGTACCTCCCTTTAAATTGTACCATTACACCCATTTTAGAAATCGTGTAATAATATCACTAAGCTCAATAAGATCTGACCCAAATTCCGTATTTTATAAAGCTGTAAACATGTGGAAGGCCGTGGTGTGGTAGGTAGTGTTTGCGACTATCACATAGAAGAACCCGAGTTCGAAACCGGGTAAGACCATCAAACATTTTTCAGCGGCTGTTTCCACCTCGTAAATGTTGGTAAGAGAGCAATCTCTAAGCCATGTAAAACTTCTCTAGAAAAGCATTAGCCGATCGGAGCCGGCTTTAAACAGTAGGTCCCGGTCAGTGAGTATACAAATTATATCGTACACAGCTCACTGATTCGAGAGAAGTTCCCCGTCTGTTCCTTCATGGAATGTTAAGGGAAATAAGTAAGTAAGTAAACATGTAAAGATCTCCAGAAAAAATTGAACCCCTAGTCGGTCCCCTTCTGATACCTCCCATACAAATGTACCATCCCGCCCCTTAGAGATCGTGTAATAATATCAATATGCCCAACGCGATCTGGCCCAAGTTCTGTTTATAGTAAAGCTATAACCGTTTTGAACAAAAATTTGGAAGTCTGGCCACTCCCCTTCTGGTACCTCCCGTACAACTGTACCATTCCACCCACTTTAGAAATCGGAGGGTATATATCAAAAGTGTAACACATAGAACAATTCAGTTTATACCATAGATGTCTTTGAAACAAATTCGTTTCATAAATTTCTAAGCCGTTTGAACTATGTCCTGCTGGTACGCACGGTAACTTTCGAAAGAGTTAAACAATTGCTTTGAAATTTGGCATGGGTTAATACTTTTCCAAAACTACTTATGCGATTTCATATGGGCTATATGGCCACACCCCTTCGGGTACCTCCTATACAAATCATCTAGTTCGCCCACTTTTGAAATCGTGTACTAATATCAATAAGTCTAACGCTGTCTTGTCCAAATTCTGTATATAGTAAAGCTATAACTTTACAAAATTTGGGGCAAAAACTTAGAAGTCTGGCCACTCCCCTTCTGGTACCTTTGTTTTTACTGACTTGTTACTTGACTTGTTTTTACTGAAAAAAAAAACAAAATCGTTTAATTGAAATACATATTAAAAATAAAATTAGTTCAAAGTATACACTTAAAAAAATTATATACAAGAGTAATGAAAAAAGGGTGAGAAACAAAGATACGTTCTAAATAGAACAATAAAATCCATAAAATATTCGAAACTGGATCCCAAATTAGTAATTTATATTGCCTTCTCTGCTTTTTATTATGTTAAAAATTTGATTTTTTTTTGATTTTTTTTGTCATTGAAGAGTACGGTTTTAAATTTTTCTCCAAAATCCATATGATTTTTTGCCCAAGTTTATCTTTATGGACTTTGGATAGTGCAGGGTTTGAAATCCTTTTCGTGAAAATTAGGTTTTATGAACTTTGCAAGATTTGCTGCACTCGCCTGGTTGTCAAGTTGATCCTTTATTTGTGACGAAAAAACGTGATGCAGTTCGAATTATGAGCGATTTTTTGCGCGGTTTGAAAACTTTTTATCTTTGAAAGCCAAAAAAAAAACTGTTTTTATTTGGAAGCAAAACAAAAACAAGAAATATAAAAGATCATATACAGTTAACTGATACACAACACCATACAAAAAAAGAATGAAGCAGATCAGATATAAAATAAAAAAACGAGGAATTATTATGTGAACCTATATTTATTTCGTCCACTGTATATAAGTCGGTTTACCAGACTAGAACTTTTTCATTAGTTTTCTATAAATTTATGTATTTTGAGGCTGCTCACTTTTGATTTTCCGATACTTTGGAATATGAGACTTGTATGTTTTTACTGAGGGTAACGCCGTTTTCTTCATTTAACGCCGTGATATGCTGAAAAGTAAATTGTATTACTTTACAAAATTCATATATTTGTACGTCTAATTAAGTATATATGTATATACGGTTGCTTTGCAAATTTACCATCTTTATTACAGTCGCTTGTTGTGTAGCGATGAGCGCAAATGCATTGGGCTTGGAATTTCGTGGAAATGTGTGTGTCTATGGGTGCTGACAGAGTGCGCGCTCAAAGCGGAGCCGAGCGATAAAGATTATCAGCGCCGAAAAACTGATTACATACAAGTCAATAGAAATAAGCTTGTGTAGAACATAGTGAACGCCGACAAAAGCAGAGAGCAAAGCCGACGGACTGCGAGAAAACAGTTTCAAAGCGTTTTTGCGCGCTTATTGCATTGTTGATGTTTACTTTTTAGTGTGCAGTCGTGTCTTTTAATTGTTTATGAATAAAAAAAAAGGATATCGAGCAAATAATAAGTGAAATTTTTTCCCGGCCTGCTTTGTGGGACCATAAAAACAAATTGTATCACAATCGTGTTTGTGTTTTCCAAATTGTTTTGTATTAATAATTGCATTAATCACACTAGGAGAAGCAAAATACTCTTCATCAGATGAATCCATTACCGTGTACAACAATTTTATAAACACAAATGAACAACAAGTCTGAAAACAAAAGAAAAACACATGGACTAAACAGAATTTTCAGCGCTGATGCTCGCATTCACTGTGTTATACCCAAACTTTCTGTTCGCTGGAAAATAAGCGTCAATGAGCTCGGCTCGGCTCCGCTCGGCATCAGCGCTCACTCTGTTCGCACCCTATGACGACAGCGCGACGCCGTCGGTATTAGAGAACATTCTGTAAATTAAACGATGTGTTCTAACACACACAAAGTGCACTTAAATTAAAAAACTTATTTTTGTCTGTAGCACAAAGTCTCGTACAATGCATATTGATGAACATGAATGGGTTCGGTGCTCATGTTGTCACGCAAGGGTCACTGTGTCCTACAAATGGAGTGAATATAGGATGAGAGTAATCATTGACGAGTGCTTAACGTGTGCATACAAATGAAAATGTATATGCGGACGTTTGGCTTCAACTCTGTAAATAAAAAATGTTCAACATGTCCATATTAATCGTTTTACGAATTACTTACAACGTCCCAGAAACTGCAGAAAAACTCACTGATAACCAATTTTATCTGCCCAAACCGTTACTATTGCATTATTAACTTCTGCATTTTAATTTTTTTTTCACTTAATGCAACACATTATTTTATTTTCCATACTCATTCATACTGAATGCAAAAAAATAATTCGAACACTTTCCGCACATTCAGGACTATACGGCACAACTACAGATTGACGGCTGATCGTTAGAAAACATCCGGGATGATAAATCAGTTTCTTCGTTTTGTAATTTTCGTAATTTTTAAAAAAAATATTTTGTTTTCGGAATCAATTATATTAAAGTAAAAAGACATATGTACATAAACATTATATTTAATGTTTGGTATATTAGCAGTGAATAATAATTTCTTTTGCTTACTTATCACACTATTTATTGACATTTTAAACTTACTTTACTATCATTTTCAAATAATCTCAAACTGTAATTGGAATATTATGTTCAGTTACAAATGCGCTCAGTATAACTTCCATTTCTGAATCAGCCACAAAAGATCTCACGACATTGTCTGAAAAGTTTTTTTTTATTTTTTATCTGAGATTCTCACAAAGCAGATCTCTTAATGTGACATTAACGACATATTATTGGAACATCTTTGTTACACTCCATTGAACAAAACAACATATACGAACATTTGTAAATTATATTAAATTATGCCCAAAAGTGCTGTATAACTGTACTGTACGATGACGAAAATGTACCGAAAATGTACAATTGTATCATCTCATGCATGTGTGTATATAATGGTGTGTTATTCCTTTTTTGTGTTCTCTCTCTATCTGAGAATTTATCTTATTCTTTCGGTTATTATTACTCTCTTGAAAAATACGAAAACAGAGATACAAATACTGAGATATTTGCATGCAAATATTATACTTTGTAGAATTTAACACGTTCATTGTGTGCTGTTTGTCAAACACGCTATTGCGTATATCCGAATACGTAATATTAATAGCAAATGAGTTACATTAACTTTGAAATAAGCTTTGTGTAAAAGGAAATAAGCTGTACTTGCTACATGTTCCAAACACGCGTTTTACTTCTGTACAAACATTTAAAAATTACCGATTTTTCAGTGTGTAATGTCTCTTTTCTAGTATGTTTACTATAATTTATTATGATGATCTCATAATACTGATCGCATAATAAATTCTATTGAGCCAACAATGGCATTTTTAACGTTTATTTTGGCATCTACGTCACCTCCTCTATTATATCTCCGTCGATTCTTCTCTATTATTGTGTATGTATTTTGTTCGTCTCATATAAGTTTGTGTCTTTGCATTAATAATGTGTTTCACATAAACGATTTTTCAATAAAGCGGGTTTTCGTTTAAGCGAGTACAGTGCACGGAAAATCATTCAGAACACTCGTTATTAATATTTATTTCCCATTAAGAGATTTTTTGAATTAACTAACACTCAGTGGATACCCTATATAAATGCAATGCACGGTGTTAGCGATGGGAAAGAAGGGTATTGGAGGTAGGAAAAAGTGAGTAGTGTTTGTTGATGCTTGCCTTGAATTTGATAATGTCATAGCAGGCAGGAAAAACACTTGTTGGAAGATTATTCCACATGCGAACAGTACGGCTGAAGAACGAATGTTCTCTATAGTGAGTCGTCCGGTGAACCGGCAACTTTACAATGAACGGATGAGAGACCCTGGATAGCCGCGTATTCCGACTAAATGTTTTAACTTCAGGGACCAGACATACTGAAGAGAGACAATAGAGTTAGATACCCTACTACCCACAATCATCACCACCGGTCTCCTCTGTACACGGTCCAAAAGCTGCAAAGATGTCTTTGGAGTTCTTGCCCATATATGAGAGTTGTATTCCATTTTAGGCTGGATGTAGGTGGTGTAAATATTTACGAGATCAGATGGAGTGAAGTATTTCTTTCTTTAAAAAGCCTAAACTCTTGAATGCTTCTTTCGACACTTCGAATATATGGCTTGCCCAACGAGCATCACCCTGTATCTTCATGCCCAGAACATCAAAAGAGTCTGATTCGTCGATATCCATACCACCCATAGATATTGACGGCGATCCTGGACCTGTGGAACATTTGTGTGGCAACAAACAGGACTTTGGGTCTTTTGTGCATTAAAATATACTCTGCTCATTTGGCCTCACTCACAAATCGTCGCCAAATCGCGGTTAAGTGAGTGGTTCATCGTTTACCTTTTGCAATAAGTATTGATATGAGTGCTCCGTACCAAACGCCTTGGAAATATCCAGAGCCACGACCTTACTTTCACCAAGGCGGTGAATGGATCGACTCCATCGCTTCGTAAGGAACGCCATCAGGTCTTAAGTAGATTGATTTCTAACGAAACCATACTGTCCATCATTAAGAAGGCTGTTAGATTCTAAATACTTAACAAGATTGCGGTTAACCATGCTCTCCATAACCTTCGAGAGCGCCGAACATATTGCAATTGGACGGTAATTCGCAGGATTAGTAGCTTCACCTTTCGTGGGAATCGGCTGGACATTGGCAACTTTCCAACGTACGACATGTTGCAAAGATTGCGCAATGGACGAGCTAGCGTCGAAGAGCACTTACATAGGACAAGGCATTCAACTTGAGATCCATTGGAGCAACGTCATCCACTTACAACAGATTTAGTGATCTATCCAGTGTTGTGGATATGAATGATACTCCTGAATCGAATATTAATATGGTAGATGTTCCCCCTAAATTATTACCGATGTGAATATTCTACTACGTGAAATTCAACTTTTGCCGGGCACCGCAATTAGAATAAAGATATTCCCTCTAAACAAAGAAAAGTTCGATTGTTGCATTCAATCGTTTAAAGAATCTAAGATTGAGTTCCACATCTTTAATTCTAAGGAGGATAAACTTTACACGACCTTCAATTATGTCTTACCTAAGATAAACCTCGATGATATCATCAGCGAATTAAGAACTTAATCGCTTCAGTTCTGTTAACGTTGCAGTGTACAAAGTACAATTTGCCCGCAGATCTTTCATGCCAAACTCATTGAGAAGTGTTAATACAATATCCAATGTTATTATTACTTGGGAAAAATACAAACCAAAAAACAATAACAATTCAGCCGTGAGTTCGGAGCAGAAATTGCCAACAGTTTCGGCAGTTCTCCTTTTAGACCCCTAATAAAGGTATCTAAAGCCTTATCCCTGTAAGCGTTAATCATATTCAACAAGCTTTTGTCGTCATAATCAAGGCATGCTATTTTATCCAATATCAAAGATAAATGCTGATAGACGGCGTGATAAAATCCTGTTACTGTCATGATTCCCTGCCAAAGTGTTATCATTTAGTATTCTAAGGTACTAATATCGCGTTTGTCGGAATAGTGCATCATAAGAAATTTTTTTATCCTTCCCCAGTCATGGGTGTTCCATACGATTCTAATGCGGTGTCCGCATCCCCAGTTATTTTAGTTTTTTTTGTGTGTACAATGGCACAGTATTTTCCCGATCCCTTTATGCTTTCGAAGAGTCCTATCTACTGACTGTCGCCACGCATTATGATTATCCTGGACTACCAGAAAATTCTTGTAGCCTTTTAACAATATCGGGAATGAAATCGAATTCTTTCACATTGACCAGAGTAACGGGTAGGCGAAAAAACATCAAGATAAGGAAAAAATTAAAAAGGTCATAAAAAAAAAACTGACACATACGAACGCCAAACCCTTTGAGGGTTTTACTATACTGACCTAGTACCATCACCCTGACTTGGAATTTCTCACCCCCCAGATTGGCTGTTGTACTGTGATATTAAACGTTACGTTTATAATTTTTTTTTTTTTTTTTATTGTAATTCTTTAAAATAAATATTATATTTCAACATAAACTATTTTTTTTTTATTTGTTCAGTATTTTTTTTGTTAAGTTCAGGATATTTTTAGTGAATGTTCCGTAATTTCACTTTCATAGCTGGCAACCCTACCTGAAGTACGTTAAGTTTTCGTTAAATTAATAAATGGTATTATTGTACAATATAAAACTATGGGCAGAATACGTTTTATTTCTAGAAACATAAATGTTTCGGAAAGGTTTTAGTTACGTATATATATCGGACGTCGGAATTTCCACAATACATATATATCTGCGACAATGTGACTGGATAACTTAATTCGACATATTAGTTAGTAATAAAAGATATACTTTAAAGTATTGTATTGTAGAATAAGTACTTATGGTGCTACCTTCATTATCTATTATATTTGTTTGATCACAATATAGGAAAACAAATATATTACTCTCGCTTTCTTTTTATTCACTCACACCCACTCTCATACAGAGAATAACAATACCAACTTGTAACACAAACCCTTCAACACTCATCTATACGCACTCACAACAAAAGTCGCATAAAAAATGGTGTGTTCAGATATAACTGTGCACGTGTGTAGTTGATTGGTATGCACTATCACCGTGCATACCATCACTTGAACCACGAAACGGTCCTGAATGAAATTCGGCAAATATATTTCATCTTAAACCTAAGAGTTGTATACAAATGTATTCGAAGAAGTTGTCAATAATGTAAAGTGAACACAGCAAACCCGGTTGCTCCTCAAATGTCTCCATTACCAGCAGCTCGCCTTGGAGCTTTCCATCGACCTTTCACTTACGTAGGCGTCGACTACTTTGGGCCTATATCAGTAATCTCGTGCATAAAATCGTTGAAACGGTGGGGTGTGTTGTTCACATGTCTTACCATCAGAGCAATACATATAGGGATTCCTCATACTCTTTCCACAGATTCATTTCTTATGTGCTTGCGAAATTTTATATCCAGACTAGGAATCCCGCTAACGTATGTGTCCTTAGAAAATGAAGATCAGGAGGCAATAACACCGAACCATTTCTTACTAGGAAGTTCGAATGGAGCAAAACCATTCTCTATTGAAGAAAATATTGATCACAGAATGTGTCTTCGTCAAAGCGAAATGTTTGCTAAAATGTTTTGGCGTCGATGGATCAAGGAAATGTTGCCGACATTGACAAGAAGAAGTAAATGGTTTCAGAAGGTGAATCCGATAAGAAATGGCGATATCGTTATTATTTTGGACGAAAACACTGAACGCAATTCGAGTCGCTGAAGTAACTACAGCAAAAGATGGACAAGTTCGCCGAGCCAAGGTTAAAACAAAAAACGGGGTTGTGGAGCGTCCATCCGTAAAATTAGCTGTACTAGATGTCGGTAATTAGTTCTAGCAAGACACTGTATGCAGCCCCTTACCGGGGGGAGAATTGACACCGACGATTCCAATATCGATTGTTATATTTATCGAATACTCATTATAAAATTATTAAAATACAGGGTGGCTGATGAATTTATGTACATTAAGAAACTCAAACAACTTTTTTTTTAACTCATATAAATTATTTGAACTTTGTTTATTTAAAAACTAATACATAGTTATTAAATCTTTTAAATGTTTTTTTTCTAATACTACTTGGTAAAAAATGCATTCACCCTGGAGAGTTGCAGCGGGAATTGTCTGAATTGTTATTCGCATACATTGCTTTAAATCATTCAAATTCTATGGGTTTGTTTAGTAAACTTCCTTTTGCAATAATCGCACATGAAAAAGTCAGGTGCAGTAAGGTCAGGATACCTTGGGGCCAACGAAATGGCGAGTTTCTTTACTGGAGAATTTTCGCTGCAATTCTGTCATCACAGGACTAGCTATGTGACAAGTTGCACAATCTTGCTAAACCACACGGCACACGGTATTGCAAGGTATTCTCTTTCGGCAGAGTTCTGTACAAAACAAATTTCTATTGACCGTAACAATACAACTGTAGCAATATTAATCAGTCACCCGTACAACTCTAGTTAAAATACAACTCCTCATTTGAAATGTACTAAAATTATTCACATCTCTTATTTAAAAATGTGTTTCTCATTCCATTATAAATCTGTAAAGCGGTGTTACGCAATACTCTAAAAACCACAAAATATCTGAATTATTGAAATAATAAAACTCCTTTATGCTTTAGTATTTTATAGCACCCTCATCGACAAGAATTCGTAATTGCTCTTAAAACTTGGTTTTTTATTTCAACAGTAGGTAATGATACACACTATCAAGATTTACAATAATTCACATACAGATCGCGGTATTTTATTTAATATTAATATTTTTAATTAAAAAGCAAAGAACGATTACAAAAACGAGTTAAACTCAACCAAGGTTGCCAGACCGAGTGATTTGTTGCCTCACATTTCTTGGGGATCGGAAATCTTTTCAACATGTCGTACCGTGCTGGTATTTACCCTTAAGGTTGGAAAGTTGCCAATATTCAGCCGATCCCCAAGAAAAGTGAGGCTACAAATCCTGCGAACTAGCGCCCAATTGCAATATGTTCTGCGCTCTCGAAGGTCATGGAGAGCATGGTTAACCACAATCTTGTTAAGTATTTAGAGTCTAACAGCCTTCTTAATGATCGACAGAATGGTTTCCGTAGAAATCAATCTACTTAAGACCTGATGGCGTTCCTTTCGGAGCGATGGAGTCGATCCATTCACCGCCTTGGTGAAAGAAAGGTCGTGGCTCTGGATATTTCCAAGGCGTTCGATAGGGTCTGGCACTCATATCAAAACTTATTGCATTTGGTGTCGGTAATACCTTCTCTCGATTCATATCGAGTTTTCTCAGGGATCGCTCTATAAGAGTTGTTATAGATGGGTTCTCATCCAACAAGCATAGGCTGACCGCAGGAGTGCCAAGGGCGCTGTCCTCTCTCCTTCTCTATTTCTTATTTTCATTGACGACCTGTTGTGGCAGACGGTGAACCCAATCTACTCCTTTGTGGATGATAGCAACCTCTGTCATTCGTACGCATTTGAACATCGGCCAAGTGCCTCGGAGGTAGAGGACAAAAGGCAAACGATGAACGACTCACCCAACCGCGATCTGGCGACGATTTGTGAGTGGGGCCAAATGAACAGAGTAGATTTTAATGCACAAAAGACCCAGTGATGTTTGTTGTCACACAAACGTTCCACTGACACAGCACCGTCGTCAATATCTATGGGTGGTGTGGATATCAACGTATCAGATACTCTTGATGTTCTGGGCATGACGATGCAGGGTGATGCTCGTTGGGCTAGCCATATATTCGAAGTGTCGACAGAAGCATTGTTTAGGCTTTTTAAAGCGGTGCACCTCATCTAATCACGTAAATATTTACACCACCTACATCCGTCCTAAAATGGAATACAACTCCCATATATGGGCAGGGGCTCCAATGTCATCTTTGCAGCTTCTGATATGGGATGGTAGGGTATCCAACTCTATTGTCTCCATACAGCATCGCCGAAATGTGGGTTGTGTATCGCTATTCTATAGATATTTTAATGGTATCTGTTCAGAAGATATCCGTCGTATGGTCCCTGAAGTTAGAACATTTATCCG
Source organism: Hydrotaea cyrtoneurina (assembly GCA_958296145.1). NCBI lineage: Eukaryota > Metazoa > Arthropoda > Insecta > Diptera > Muscidae > Hydrotaea > Hydrotaea cyrtoneurina. Next base: position 73,704,337 of record OY282512.1, on the reverse strand, counting down.
GAATACACGGCTATCCAGGGAGTCTCATCCGTTCATTGTAAAATGCCCGGTTGATCGGACGATGCACTATAGAGAAAATTCGTTCTTCAGCCGGACTGTTCGTATGTGGAATAATCTTCCTACAAGCGTTTTTCCTGCCTGCTGTGACATCAAATTCAATGCCAACGTCAACAAACAATACTCCCTCTTTCCCCCCCTCCAATAACCTTCCTTCCTATCGCTAACACAGTGCATTGCATTTATAGGGGACATCCCCTGAGTGATAGTCACAAAAAAGTACAAAATACATATTAAAATGAAAATATTTACGACCTGTACGATCTACCTTTTACAAACCCATGTTGTTTATCAGAAATTGTATTACTAACTGAATGGGAAAGTCTACTAGTAATAAGTTTCTCAACCAGTTTTGGAATCGATCTCATCACAGACTCACAAAATGGAAGCAGCGATGCCATCAGGGCCACGGGAACAAGAAGCTTTTAACGATCTTAAACCTTTTAGAACTTCCTTGTAATAAAAAGAAATCATTGAAACGGAAGAACAAGGCTGAATACTATTGGGATAAACAGAATATAAAGGAACTAGTAAGTTGTAATGCGCCTATGGCGCCCGTTGAAATATGGACAACAAATTTTGTTGAAAAAAAAATTTTTTGTTGAAAAAAAAAAGTTTTAGTTTAAAAAAAAATTTTTGTTGAAAAAAAAAAATTTTTGTTGAAAAAAAAAAATTTGGTTGAAAAAAAAAATTTTTCTTGGAAAAAAAAATTTTGTTGAAAAAAAAATTTTTGTTGAAAAAAAAATTGTTGCTGAAAAAAAAAACTTTTGTTGAAAAAAAAAAATTTTGTTGAAAAAAAAAAAAATTTGGGGAAAAAAAAAAATTTTGTTGAAAAAAAAAATTTCTTGAAAAAAAAAATTTGGAAAAAAAAAATTTTTGTAAAAAAAAAAATTTTTAAGAAAAAAAAATTTTGGAAAAAAAAAATTGTTGGTAAAAAAAAAATTTGGTGAAAACACAATTTCTGTACAAAAAAAATATTATTTTTTTTATTATTATTATTTATAGAATTATTATAGAATGCCTATTTAAATTCCTACGTACTGCGTGACAGAGTCAGTGAATCAGGGAATCAGTGTATCAGTGTATCAGTGAATCAGTGTCGAGGGTAAATATATATTAAGATACTGCAGACATATATGCTCTGAAAAAAGCCGGCAAATAGATTCGCTATATCAGTGATATCAGAAGAATCAAATTCGTATACCTCATTAAACAAGGGAAACCAGTTGTTATCCTTTTAGATTTTTTTTTGGACTCAGGGGATGTCCCCTATGAATGCAATGCACTGTGTTAGCGATGGGAAAGAAGGGTAAAAGCTGCACAGATGTTTTTGGAGTTCCTGCCCATATATGGGAGATACATTCCATTTTAGACCGCGGTTAAGTGAATCGCGGTTAAGTGAGTCATTCATCGTTCACCTCTTTTCCTCGACCTCCAGAGGACCTGGCCGATGATCAAATGAGTATGAATGACAGAGGTTGCTGTCATCCGCAAAGCAGTAGATCGGATTCACAGTCTGACCCAACAAGTCGTCAATCAAAATAAGAAATAGAGAAGGAGAGAGGACAGAACCTTGTGGCACTCCTTTGGTCAACCTTTGATCGTTGGACCCCATTTTAACAACTCGTATAGAGCGATCCCTGAGAAAACTCGATATGAATCGAGAGAAGGTATTACCGACACCAAATGCAATAAGTTTTGATATGAGTGCTCCGTGCCATATCCTATCGAACGCCTTGGAAATATCCAGAGCCACGACCTTACTTTCACCAAGGCGGTGAATGGATCGACTCATCGCTCCGTAAGGAACGCCATCAAGTCTCCAGTATATCGATTTCTACGGAAGCCATACTGTCGATCATTCAGGACGCCGTTAGTCTCTAGATGGTGATTAACCATGCTCTCCATAACCTTCGACAGCGCAGAACATATTCCAATTGGACGGTAATTCGCAGGATTAGTAGCCTCACCTTTCTTAGGGATCGGCTGAACATTGGCAATTTTCCAACGTGAAGGGTAAATACCAGCACGGTACGACATGCTGAAAAGATTGCGCAATGAACGAGCTAGCGTCGAAGAGCACATACATAGGACAAGTGCTGAAATACCATCCGGGCCCTTAGTTTTATTTACGTTGAGATCTGCAAGAACCCTTTAAACTCCCCGTGTCCTAAAAAATATCTGAGGCATCGAACTAGATACGTTCTCGATCACGGGGAGTGGTTGACTGCTTTCTTGCAAAGATGCATTTTTTGTATATATTTCAGCCATAAGCTTAGCTTTGTAAACCGGGACCGTGAATACCTGGTCACCGTCAACAAGAGTTAAAATAGAAGATGAAGAATTGTTCCTTACCCTTTTAACGAATGACCAAAAGCTCGTACTTAGCCTGGGAGAAGAAAGAACTTTAGCACTCTGGCCCAATTGGATCTTGCCTGCTTACGTATCAGCTCAGTAGTGGCGTTTTTATTTATACGCCAATTTCTGAACTCTTCCTCTTTGGATCTAATAGCACCATTGGATGCCTGATTAAACCAACAATTCTTTGGAGGTTGAATCGAAGTAGTCTTCGAGTGAATAAACGTATTTTCTCGACCATTTCAGAAGCAGCATCGACATTGTTGTCTATGAAACATAATTTCCAGTTAAATTGCTGGTAAAAACTGTTGAGCTCGGCCCAACGTGCCTTTTCGTATATGTACATTGTCCTCTTCGTGACTGGTTTAGAAGAGCCTCGAATATCGGAGAACGAAAAGGATGCTGAGATGGTGCAATGATCCGAGTTTCCAAGAGAAGCAAGAATGTTAACCTCATATGTTCAGGGTGAGAAGTTAAGAAAAGGTCAAGAATATTATGGTATTGCTCTTCAATACGCGGAATGTGTGTTGGTTCATTCACTAATTGCGCAAAGTCATTGTGCGCGGCAAATAACTAAGCGTATTGACCCTCCGGAAAATGGGAAAGCCAAGAATTATTATGCTTTGAGGAACACAAGTGCAAAGACAGCGAGGGGGGCATAGAAAAGCCCTAAGTGTTATCTTTTTATGTTGATGCGTGTGGAGTTGATTTTTGTTGTTAATATTGTGGCCGATGTGCGTGGGCGATGTTTGTTGTTCTTTGTATGTGTAGCCGGTTTATTTCCTTTTTTTTGTGGTGACTGATTGTGTTGGTTTATTTTAATTTCTGAAAACGGAATATAGACATAATAGGTACAAGTCGCGGACCGAACAAAATTTGCGTGTGACACGACAAGGAACAAAACACTACTGAATAACAGAATAATTAATATAATCTATAGGCAATCTATTTATCTGAAATCTACTAAAAAGTCAATTTCTTCGATTTCTTAAACATCTTAAGTCTTTTGTAAATCATGGTGGTCCACTCACCTTAGTACTACTAAAAGAATATGGAATAGAATCTAAAAACCACCTCTTCAATATCATATAAAAAAACGGAGAGATCATTAACTAAATCAGGACTAAACGAGGGCAATACAACATGAGATAAAGACTCCTTAAGGGCAATTAAATTTATTGTTCTAAAGCTAAATCTAGGAGATTTAACAGACTGGGTAGAGGTTTCAGAAGGGTACAAATAAATGACATGACAAAAAAAAAATTTACAAGTCACTAATGCCGTCGATGACACAACAAAATTGATAAAATCACAAGAAAATTCACGAGTCTAAACAAACTACGAAAACACAATGGTAGGTAATGATACACACTATCAAGATTTACAATAATTCATATACAGATCGCTGTATTTTATTTAATATTAATATTTTTAATTAAAAAGCAAGGAACGATTACAAAAACGAGTTAAACTCAACCAAGGTTGCCAGACCGAGTAATTTGTAGCCTCACATTTCTTGGGGATCGGATTGCAGATCTTAACATAAACAAAACCCCGGGCCCGGATGATATTTCAGCACTTGTCCTATGTAAGTGCTCTTCGACGCTAGCTCGTCCATTGCGCAATCTTTTCAACATGTTGTACGGTGCTGGTATTTACCATTGACGTTGGAAAGTTGCCAATATTCAGCCGACCCCCAAGAAAGGTGAGGCTACAAATCCTGCGAACTACCGTCCAATTGCAATATGTTCTGCGCTCTCGAAGGTCATGGAGAGCATGGTTAACCACAATCTTGTTAAGTATTTAGAGTCTAACAGCCTTCTTAATGATCGCCAGAATGGTTTCCGTAGAAATCAATCTACTTAAGACCTGATGGCGTTCCTTTCGGAGCGATGGAGTCGATCCATTCACCGCCTTGGTGAAAGCAAGGTCGTGGCTCTGGATATTTCCAAGGCGTTCGATAGGGTCTGGCACTCATATCAAAACTTATTGCATTTGGTGTCGGTAATACCTTCTCTCGATTCATATCGAGTTTTCTCAGGGATCGCTCTATAAGAGTTGTTATAGATGGGTTCTCATCCAACAAGCATAGGCTGACCGCAGGAGTGCCAAAGGCGCTGTCCTCTCTCGTTCTATATTTCTTATTTTCATTGACGACCTGTTGGGGCAGACTGTGAACCCAATCTACTCCTTTGTAGATGATAGCAACCTCTGTCATTCGTACGCATTTGAACATCGCCCAAGTGCCAAATGAACAGAGTAGATTTTAATGCACAAAAGACCCAGTGATGTTTGTTGTCACACAAACGTTCCACTGACACAGCACCGTCGTCAATATCTATGGGTGGTGTGGATATCAACGTATCAGATACTCTTGATGTTCTGGGCATGGCGATACAGGGTGATGCTCGTTGGGCTAGCCATATATTCGAAGTGTCGACAGAAGCATTCAAGTGTTTAGGCTTTTTAAAGCGGTGCAAAAAATACTCATCTTTGCAGCTTCTGGACCGTGTACTGAGGTGAGCGGTGGTGATGATAGACGATGGTACGGTATCCAACTCTATTGTCTCCCTACATCATCGCCGGAATGTGGGTTGTATATCGCTGTTCATTGGCAACTTTCCATCGTGAAGGGTAAATACCAGCACGGTACGACATGTTGAAAAGATTGTGCAATGGACGAGCTAGCGAAGAGCACTTACATAGGACAAGTGCTGAAATACCATCCGGGCCCGGAGTTTTATTTACGTTAAGATCTGCAAGAACCCTTTTAACACCACGTGTTCGAAAAAATATCTGGGGCATCGAACTAGATACATTTCCGATCACGGGGAGTGGTTGACTGCTTTCTGGCAAAGATGAATTCTTTGCAAATATTTCAGCCAGAAGGTTAGCTTTGTCAACCGGATCAGTGAATATCTGGTCATCGTTAACGAGAGTTGTGATAGAAGATGAAGAATTGTCCCTTACCCTTTTTACGAATGACCAAAAGCTCTTACTTCCCCTGGGAGAAGAAATAACTTTAGCACGAAGACGCTGATCGTAAAGAAGTTTTACGCGCCTAAGTACTCTGGCACACGATGATCTTGCCTGTTTGCGTAGCAGCTCTTTGGATCTGACAGCTTCTTTGCATGTCTGATTAAACCAACAGTACTTTGGTGGTTTGATCGAAGTAGTCTTCGAGGGAATAAATGTATTTATACCAAGAAGAATCATTTTCTCAACCATTTCAGCAGCAGCATCGACATTGTTGTCAAGAAAACATAGTTTCCAGTTAAATTGCTGGTAAAAATTGTTGAGCTCGGCCCAACGTGCCTTTTCGTATATATACATTGACCGCTTCGTAACTGGTTTAGAATTGGCTCGAAGATCGGAGAACGAAAAGGATGCTGAAATTGTGCAATGATCCGAGTTACCAAGAGGTGCAAGAATGTTAACCTTGTACTTTTCAGGGTGTGAGGTTAAGAAAAGGTCAAGAATATTTTGTTGTTGCCCTTCAACACGCGGAATGTGTGTTGGTTCATTCACTAATTGCGCCAAGTCGTTGTGCGCGGCAAATAACTCAGCGTACTGACCCTCCGGAGATGTGTGGCTCGAATGAGAAAGCCAAGAATTATTGTGGACATTGAAATCCCCAGCAACTACAATTTCACTGTCCGGACAATCTTCTAAGACTTTTGAAATAGAATCGGAAAGGGAGTCGAAGCCATTTAGGGTAGCCTCCCGTTCCAAATTTGGACTTCTATAAAGAAACCCGAAGTGTAATAGGTGCGTTCCAATCCTGAATTTAACCCAGAGAGAGCTAAATTCTGGATCTTGTGAGTTCAAGTGTTGCTGACTCTGGAACACAACACCACTACGTATAAATACCACAAGGCCTCTGTGTGAAGAGAAAGAGGATAGAGTGTGATAACCAGGAATGTGAAAATCCTGTGGATCAGAATCCTCACACACCTGGGTCCCACATAGAGCGAGCACATCCGGCCTATGGAAACGAATATGAGAGTATACCGCAAAAAAATTCGACCTCAACCCGCGAATATTCGCAAAGTGAATTTGAAATCTACCTGACATAACACTACCAAAAAACAAGACAACATCAAAGCAAAACACAAATAACTCTGCACCCCTCCCGCCGCTGTTTGTTCTGTTAGTTATTCAGTGTTATACCTACAACAACTAACAGAACAGCGACAAGAAGAACGCAGAATTATTTGTGTTATGCGAATGGGAAAAGGGAGGGGGGAACACAAGTGCAAGGCACGGGGGACATAGAAAAGCCCTTTGTGTTAATCTGTGCGTTGATGCGTGTGTGGTTGTTTTTGTTGTTGTTGAGCGAGGGAGACGATCCGGTTTATGTTGCTGTTGGTATGACTGTGTTGATTTTGAATGTTTGTTTTGTTTTGTTAAATTTCACTTTGTTCACTTAGTAGTTTTGTTACTATTTTTATTGCTGTTTTGTTATTTTGATTTTCTATTAATTGTATTGTATTGTGATTTGTATTTTAGGTTTATTGATTCTTGTTTTATTGTTGTTATTTAGTTATTTTTAATATTTTATGTTTTTTTTGTTTTCTTCTTTGTTGGACAAAGACGGACAAGACAAACGCGACGCGGACGGAAGAAAAAAAAATTGTGCGTGCACAATGGACAAAGCACAGAACACTACTGAGAGTGACGACTCCGTGGAAACCCTAGTACCGCGAAAAACCAAAAATCCTGGCGGCTAGGACTAAAACGCTACGGGTAGGATCCCGGAATAATAAAACAAACTATGAAAAGGTCTAATGAAATAAATCCAGTTACGGTGCAGGGGCTAATGACCCCAGTGCCGCCGGCTCTAGGTGGTGCGCGAGCAGGCTACCAGTCATCGTTATCCAATGACTGCAATGTTACCCCGGTAAGCTTGGCTAGGGTAGCACAGAATGCTACAAGCAGAAACAGTCCAGTGGAACAATCACCTTTTGTAAGAAGATCGGTGATACAGAGAACCCCACCAGCAGGTAGTAATGGAGGTCGTGTCGTTGTCCAGAGAAATACATGCACTGTTTATTCATTCGATGGAAGATGGCTGTGGAAACGTTTACAGTGAAAGTGAAACCCGTGTAGACAAAGAAACACAGACAGAAGAACGCGAAATGCCTAGGAGTCTGTCCACTCCAATACGGAAACGACCGGCTAAAATGATGAGTCCCAAGGACAACAAACCAAAGAAAAGGGACAAAAAAGAACCGAAATCTAGTGAAAATAAGCTAGAAGAAATGCAAGAACCTTCATGCGAAAACTCTACCGCTGAAGAAAATGTTGTAAACGACTGGAAAAATGTTAAAAAAGAAGGGAGAGAAAGCGTGTTGCTCGACCCGATGCTCTGATAATTAAATCGTGTGCAGAGAAATCATATGCGGAGATCCTTAAATGTGTCAAGAGAGATACTAGATTAAGTGTTCTAGGTGACAATGTCAAAACCATTAGAAAAACCGCCAAAGGAGAATTGCTACTGGAGTTGAATAAACCTGAACATGAAAACTTGTTGCAGTTTCGCGGCAATGTTATGGAGGTACTAGGAGAGAATGCAGAAGTAAGAACTACTAGCCAGGAAACGCTTATAGAAATCAAGGACATCGATGAAGTTACCACAGAAGAGGAAGTTCTTGAAGCGCTGACAATATTCTCAGATAAAATGGAAGCACTACAAATATCCTCAATAAAATCAATAAGAGGCGCCTACAGAGGTACACGTGTAGCAACAGTTGGCTTGAGTAATTCTTTGGCTAATATTCTGACAGAGGCTGGCAAAATAAGAATTGGATGGGTAGTTTGTAGAATCCGGCGTTAGTTCTCGCTTACAAGATGTTTTAAATGTTTAGATTTTGGTCACATAGCTGTGAACTGCATGAGCCAAAACGACTACAAGGACACGTGCATAAAATGTGGAGAGAAGGGACATAAGATAAAGGAGTGTTTCAATAAGCCGTTATGTCTTTTGTACAAAGAGAGTAGAGGCCACATCACTGGCTCTACAATCTGTCCAAAATAAAAAAGAGCCATGGAAATTCGTAAGACAAAAGCATGAGATTTGTTTAACTGAATCTCAACCATTGCGAAGCAGCACAACGCCTGCTAAGCCAATGTGTAATAGAAAGAAAAGTCGACGTAGCTCTTTTAAGTGAGCCGTACAAAATAGAAGAAAATACAGCATGGACAAGTGACACGACTAAAACAGCATCAATTTGGGTAACACACGGAAAAATGACAAAACAAGCTGTTTCCGACAAGAAAGGTTTTGTACGGGTTAACATATCTGATATAGCAGTATATAGCTGTTATGTTGCCCCTCGTTACGATATTGACGAGTTCAAAAATGTAGTGGATAGTTTATCGTTTGATGCGGCCAAACAGAAAAAAGTATTGATTACCGGCGACTTCAACGCTTGGGCTACCGATTGGGGATGCCCACGGACACCGCACGCGGTAGAGCACTTCTAGAAGCATTTGCGAAATTAGATATGGTCCTGCTGAATCAAGGAAACGAACATACGTTTAGCCGAAATGGATGCGACTCTGTGATAGACATTGCGTTTGCAAGCAGCAGTATTGCGAACCGAATAGAGAAAATTCGTTCTTTAGCCGAACCGTTCGTATGTGGAATAATCTTCCAGTAAATGTATTTCCTGCCAGTTGTGACATTCAGAAATTCAAAACAAATGTCAACAAACACTACTCCCTCTTTCCTCCTTCCGATACCCTAATTTACTTCCGCTAACACAATGCATTGCATTTATAGGGGGCATCCCCTGAGTGTTGGCCTTCAAAAAAAAAAAAAACGTCAGGGACCAGACGACGGATATCTTCTGAACAGATACCATTAAAATATCTATAGAATAGCGATACACAACCCACATTTCGGCGATGATGTAGGGAGACAATAGAGCTGGATACCCTACCATCCCCTATCATCACCACCGCTCTCCTCTGTACACGGTCCAGAAGCTTCAAAGATGTTAATGGATCCCCTGCCCATATATGCGAGTTGTATTCCATTTTAGGCCGGATGTAAGTAGTGTAAATATTTACGAGATCAGATGGAGTGAAGTATTTCTTGCACCGCTTCAAAAAGCCTAAACACTTGAATGCTTCTTTCGACACTTCGAATATATGGCTGGCCCAGCGAGCATCACCCTGTATCTTCATGCCCAGAACATCAAGAGTGTCTGATTCGTCGATATCCACACCACCCATAGAAATTGACGATGATGCTGGATCTGGTGAACGTTTGTGTGACAACAAACAGCACTGGGTCTTTTGTGCATTAAAATCTACTCTATTCATTTGGCCCCACTCACAAATCGTCGCCAAATCGCGGTTAAGTGAGTCATTCATCATTCGCCTTTTGTCCTCGACCTCCAGAGGACATGGCCGATGATCAAATGAGTATGAATGACATAGGTTACCATAGATTCGATACCTCATTGATATCAGAAGAATCAAAATTCGTATACCTCATTAAACAAGGGAAACCAGTTGTTATCCTTTTAGATTTTTTTTTTGGACTCAGGGGATGTCCCCTATAAATGCAATGCACTGTGTTAGCGATGGGAAAGAAGGGTAAAAGCTGCACAGATGTTTTTGGAACTTCTGCCCATATATGGGAGTTATATTCCATTTTAGACCGCGGTTAAATGAATCGCGGTTAAGTGAGTCATTCATCGTTCGCCTTTTGTCCTCGACCTCCAGAGGACCTGACCGATGATCAAATGAGTATGACTGACAGAGGTTGCTGTCATCCACAAAGGAGTAGATCGGGTTCACAGTCTGACCCAACAAGTCGTCAATCAAAATATAGAAGGAGAGAGGACAGAACCTTGTGGCACTCCTGTGGTCAACGTTTGATCGTTGGACCCCATCTCTAACAACTCGTATAGAGCGATCCTTGAGAAAAATCAATATGAATCGGGAGAAGGTATTACCGACACCAAATGCAATAAGTTTTGATATGAGTGCTCCGTGCCAGACGCTATCGAACGGGAGTGGTTGACTGCTTTATGGCAAAGATGATTTTTTTTGCAAATATTTCAGTCATAGGGTTAGCTTTGTAAACCGGGTCGGTGAATATCTGGTCACCGTCAAAAAGAGTTGAAATAGAAGATGAAGAATTGTTCCTTACCCTTGTAACGAATGACCAAAAGCTCGTACTTAGCCTGGGAGAAGAAAGAACTTTAGCACTCTGGCACAATTGGATCTTGCCTGCTTACGTAGCAGCTCAGTAGTGGCGTTTTTATTTAAACGCCAATTTCTGAACGCTTCCTCTTTGGATCTAATAGCACCATTGCATGTCTGATTAAACCAACAATTCTTTGGAGGTTTGATCGAAGTAGTCTTCGAGGGAATAAACGTGTTTATGGCAAGAAGAATGATTTTGTCTACCATTTCAGCACCAGCGTCTACATTATTGCCTAGGAAACATAATTTCCAGTTAAATTGCTGGTAAAAATTGTTGAGCCAAACGTGTCTGATTAGATATACATTATCCGCTTAATGGCTGGTTTAGAAGTGGATCGGAGAACGAAAAGGATGCTGAAATGGTGCAATGATGCGAGTTACCAAGACGTGTAAGAATGTTAACCTCGTACTGTTTGGGTGTGAGGTGAAGTAAAGTCAAGAATGTTATGGTATTGCTCTTCAATACGCGGAATGTGTGTTGGTTCATTAACTAGTTACGCCATGTTGTTTTGCTCGGCGAAAACCTCAGTGGCTCGAATGAGAAAGCCATGATTGATTATGGACATTGAAATCCCCACCAACAAAAATTTTACTGTCCGTACAATCTTCTAAAAACTTTGATACAGAATAGCAAAGGGCGTGGAAGTCATTTAGGGTAGCCTCCCTTTCCAAATTTGGATTTCCGTAGAGCGAATACTGTAGTTAAGAAAAAAATCTCTTTCGTTTTCTTTTCTATAACTGCTTCTAGACTTTTCTATACCACGTTTATTTATTATCTGACACAAACTAAAGCTACTTAAAACTATCTAGAAGGATTTTAAGACTGGCTAAGCATAACACATGCCTGCCACCTATAGTCAGTGTGGTCACATACTCAACAAGGTGTGAGTATTTAGTTTAAATGTATTCTCTAAATTTAATTAAAATTAAAATATTTGTATTTCAGGAAAGTTCTTCCCTTCGCCATTTACTTAAAATTTTAATTTACAAACAAATGGGATATATAACAAATTAATTAACTACATTTGTATTTCTAATGGTTTAATTAAATTGCTTTGTTTTCCTGTTTTCCTTTTCCTATGCAATCATGCAATAACTTATTTTTATGTATCCGCACGGATTTATTATTCATATCAGTTCAGTTTATCTAATTTATGTCCAGCTTCATCGCGGACTAAAACTAAATCACCTATAGTTACATCTACTTTGTGGGAGAATCTTTCAGAATTATCCTTTCTTCTAAATTTAGCGTTCTCCAGCATGCTCCGTGCTCGTCGCTGAGCAACCTGTAGTCCTCGCTTCGGTATGATTCTACATTATAAAGAGGTTCCATAACCGTATCTTCTACAAAGTCAAATATTGGTGGGATTTTCCCAAAGACAAGTTCAAATGGGCAATATCAATGTGTGGTCGAAGGTGTAGTATTGTAGAAATATAAAATTTGTTTTATCCATACGTCCCAGTCAGACCTATCCGATGATATGTACGTTCTTAAATATTTACTACACGTTCTATGAGAACGTTCAACAGTCTCGCGGTGGTATGGCGTGGACTTTAATTTCTCTATCTTCAATAAAGTACAAAGTTCTACTAACACCTGATTCATGTATTCGGTACCAATATCAGTAACCACTTTGGTCATCAGTCATCTTGCTAGCGATTTAGCAGATTTGTCGCTGATGAGTATTGTAATCAAATACTTCGTCAAATCACACATTACGGTGACCGCGTATTCGCTTCCAGCTTCCGACCTGGTTAACGGTCCGATTGTGTCAATTATCACGATATCAAATGCCTCTGCCGGGGTCGGAGTTGTAACAAAGGATTCCTTGCGCTTGATCGCAGTTTCTCACATAACGGGAAATATCCCTTGTCATATTCTTCCAATAGTATCTCTAGCTGATTTTCCTTCATAAATGGGTCGTTCCAGGGTGTCCACCCCAAATTGGATCGTCGTGATACTTCCGTATGATCCTGTTCCTATCGGAAGTGGAATCAATCTTCAATAATGCGTGTACGAGTACTATTCTCAGCCCATTAAGGCTCTTGTTACCGGTATCTTTAAATTTCGCAATGTGCACATTTTCAAACTAATTATCCTTCAATGATAATTGTAAGGTTGAGAGACTCATTTTATCAACTACTTTTTCGATCTAAATCGATAATTCCATTAATAATATGGTTACTCTACTTGCCACTATAAATAATATTTTTCCCCTTCGGATAAAGAACTTATCCTTCGCAATATATAACCGTGGCATTTTACTGCATTAGCCTGATATCATCAGATGTCACTGATTCGGTCACTGTAAACTTATCGTCCAATTTCTCACGCCCTTTCCGTGACTGAAGTCTGGTGGTAACCCTACAAATAGTGTTGATATCGGAGTTCTGTATATCCGAGAACTCGATTCGCGACAACGCATCCGCCGCGTAGTAGTCCAAAACAAATAAGTTAGTTGTCTGTGATCAATCCTGTAAACTGTCTCGTTGCGTAAGCCACTGGTAACTGAATACCATCATATTCCTGGCTTAAAACTGCGCTTCAAGCGTGTTTACTTGCATCGGTAGTAATACAAAATTCTCTATCGAAATTATGATATTGTAAAATGTTCGGACTCAATAGTTGACTCTTGAGATATTCGAAAGATCTCTGGCATTCCTCAGTCCACTCAAAAGGAACATTCTTCCTATATAATTTAGTCAAATGCACTGATGAATCCGCAAAAGGAAAGCTTTGACGGGTTTTAGCCCTGAAAAAGCCAGTGCCATAATCCTTTGAAATGAATTTGGAGCTATTTTTATATCATATGGTAATCTTTTAAACCGGAAAGAACCCTTCTCCGTGGAAAACGATGTCATATTCCTGGAATCATCTTCCAATTCTATCTGGTGAAACACTGGCACTAAATCCAAACATTAAAAAAAATTTCGCCCTACCTAGTTGATCAAAGATATCATCTATACGAGCGAGTGGATATTTGTCAGCTACTAGTTTCTTATTTATCCCTCTATAATCCACGACCAGTCTCCACCGTTTCTTCTGCTTTCTTCTGGACAAGTAAAATTGGACTGTTATAGTCGGAAACAGATGGTTGAATTATGTCATCATATATCAATTTATCCACCTGTCTATTTATCTCGTCTTTGTGGGAGTGTGGGGTTCCATAGTTTGGGGTTCTTTCTTCGACAAACGTAGGGAAGTTTTTGGTAAGTCTTTTCGATTTCTCCCTGTCGGCGTGGTTGTCATTGCTCTGTTGGACAATATTATAGTCGTTAAGACTCTCCGTATGTATTTTAACATTATGAATAATTAAATTATTGTCCGTTGTGTTAGTAATTCTAACAAAAGGTTTAGACTTCGAAGTTATCGTATTCGCAATGTAGACACCATTCTGCAACATTTGATGCGGTATCAATACTTCATTTTCCATGGACTGGATATTGACGAGTCTTAGTACTTCCGATCGAGCGGATAGATATAATGAAGCTACACTTGGTGCGTTCATTAGTGGGATACCAATATCCTGGGGAATATCATCCTGTCTCAGGATAATTAAGTCTTGATCTCCCTGATAATCCAAAATACAATTGTATTTTCTCGGAGGGAAAGTCATCCTCGACAACGTGGAGTTCATGCCCTATGAGAATGTCCTCAATCATCAAGTCAGCATTGACTTTGTCTAAGGTAGTCATTAATCCTTGACCAACGCAACTAAGTTTCTTAGTGATACTTATATCCATTTGTCCGTTCAGAACTTTACCTAGTTTAACAACAGAAATATCCGCTACAGTATCAATCAAAAACGTCCTTGTCCCTCCATTTAATGACGATCTACTACTCATATAACTATAGTGACCCAAAATGTATGTTGTATACTTTACTATCTATTGCACATTCAGGGGATGTTGTCCGTTTCCCGAACTGTCCTCGGTTACCAGACGTATATTCCTATTACCACTCCTGGTATTATTGGAAATGTTGTAACGACCTCTATTGTGGTTGTTACCACTGCCGCCATTACGATAACCGTTCTTGTTATTATATGAAAAGTAATTCGTTCATGTTAGCAAACTGGTAATCGAATCGGGTCAGTTTGCTAACATGAACGAATTACTTTCCATATAATAACAACTCTCTCATTATGGGCGTTTTTAGCAACCGTTCTCACCACCTGCTGCATTGAATATTTGCCCGCAACTTCCGCCGGTAATCCATCCGAAATATATGTACTCTCCAGTATCTTAGCCAGGTCTTCAACTGCCTTCAAAGACAGGAAGTAGCTTTGAGGTCAATCCGAGAACTTGTGTCACTGATTGGGTCAACGTGGAAGCTTCGAGGGAATTTCAGTCTCCACCTGGGGAAAATCCAAACCTTCAACACCCTGACCTTCCGATTTATATAAAATCTTCTCGTGTATACCAGGGAATTTTAAATCCAAGCCCCTTCGTGACAATACATTGGCGAGTTTACACCGAATGTCTGCAAAGAAGCCTTCGGCAGCTGCCTTATGAGAAGGTGTGTTGAGGGTAATTTACGTTAATTAATACTCGAATTTCTTCGAAACAGTCAAATAATACACTCACGTGTTTATCTACCGTTTCGTCCTTAGTGAGCCTATCAGTGTTCTGACACTTGTAGGACCTATCAAAATATTCCTTCAACAATCTCAATTTCACAACAATTTGCTGCCAGTTCAAACAAAATTCTCCTATCCAATCAAATTAAACAATTAAATTACCACAAATCTTTCTTCAAAAAACACTGGCTCCCAAAATAATTAAACAAAACTAAATTCTCATAATTTGTTCAAATTCTATCAAAGTTATCGCCCATACTCGCGTACCTTTTACGCAACTACGCATTAAGTAAATCTTGAGCGGCAGATTAGCTCCGCTTATGTGTCAGGCACAAAATAAGGAACCACAATGAGTCCAGTTTCGCAGTGTGATCTATTACCTCAACGTTCGTTATCACATTCGCGTTTGGTTTTTCCAACTTGGACTCGGTTGTCCCCATAATGAAAATTTTCAGTTAACGAATTAATTAAATTAATAATGTAGCGGATGACTATTTATATTTTATACGTTAGCATGTTTAATATTGTAAGATTTCATTAATTTTATATTATTTCTGTTATTTTCATTAAATTACTTTATTATTGTATTACCAATTGTTGTAATTAACTATTATTTTTGTTCGAGTGTAGTACACAACGGATGATGTTTATGAGTGATAATGTTCTCACTTAAATTGTTTGCAATCTCACAAAGTATTGAGTGATAATTGTTTTCTATTTGTATTGATCAGTTATTGACCTCTCACTGAATCTCTCAATGACGGAATTCTCAATTACTCTCTTAATAAGTTAAAAATAACTCATGTAATTGTAGTGCCGTGCTAGTTGCACTTGTGATACTAATTATTGATAATCGATAAACACTCAATATATTAATATGTTCTTCTTTATTACTCTAATTTGTAACATTTATTTGGTTTATTGTCTAAATGTCTCGTGTTTGGTATAAAAATCAATGTAACAATTTCTACACTCTCTTTCTGGATGTTATCATAACCAATAAAGGTTCAACCTGAAACTCTAAACGGAAGCTTGTTTCCTTTAAAATTAATTAAATAAATTAAAATTAAATAATAAATCAGTGTGGACGAAATTGGACTTTACAGTCTGTTCCGACCCGCTACCTCTAAATACTAGGAAATAAAAACGTTCTTGGACGATACCGTCTGGATCATTATATTTTTGTGGTATATCCACGACTCCTACAAGTGGCGCCCAACTAAAATCTACTGAAATCCAGAATCATCAAATTCCTGATCACTGTGCATCATTTCATCATACTCCGGGACAACGTGTTGTGGTAATTCGTTTTGTAAAAATACGTTGTTGTTAATCGTGGTACGGTGTTGTTGTTGTGTACAAACCTCGTTGTTTGCTGATACTGTTTTGGGAAATGAGACGAAGCGCCCGTAATATGGATCCTGTTGCACATAGTCCTCCAGGTGTTCTTAATAGAGCTGGTACGGAAGAAGCAAGTGTGACCGGGTCTCTTTCACAACAAAATATTAATTCTACAGGAAACGTTCAACCTCAGAATTTTGTCCCGTTTCTCAATGAACCAAATGATTCGTCTAGTCAGTCGCAGACACCGATAAGTTTAAATATCGCGGAAGAAACGTTAAGACAAATTGTAAGTGGTTTAGCAATTAGGCAAGAGTCGAAAAATATTACCTTTAGCACATGTACGGCACGATTTAGCGGAGAACGAAATTCTTGCGTCGTAGACGATTTTATTGCGACCATAATGGTGTATAAAAGTGCAAAAAACATATCCGACAGTCACGCGCTTATAAGTCTTCGATTACTTCTTCAGGGCTACGCTACATCTTGGTGGCAAGGTGTTAAAAATTAGGCAAAATCCTTTGATGACGCCCTAAATCTCTTAAGAAATGCGTTCGCTCCACCAAAACCTGACTTGCGCATATATTCCGAAATTTTTCAAGGACGACAGAAGGCTTTTGAAACGGCCGATGCCTTTGTGTGCCGGAAAAGACGTTTATTTGCCCAATTATCGGAAAAGCAATCCGAAAAGGCAATGATAGATATGGTTTTCTCGCAGCTAAACATGCAAATACGGGAACGGATCTCAAGAGAAAGCGTTTCGTCATTCCAAGACCTTCTAAGTAGAGCTAGAGAAGTAGAAATGATTGCGAATGAAAATAGACAAGAAAGAGTAGAGCGAAAGTCGAACACTGAAAATTCCGATAAAAAAACTCTAAAGTGTTGATTTTGCAGGAAAAAAAATCACTCGATTGAAACTTGTTTTAAAAAGCAGGAAACCGAAAAGCTTTCAAACAATAAGTCGGAAGAGATTAAGTTGAATTGTTATGGCTGTGGTGCTGCTGGATTCTATCGTTGTAACTGTCCCTTTTGTAATAAGGAGAAGCCACTTACCAGTTCCACGAAGCTAGATTTCAATTCAGTACATGCAAGCTTGACAGGAAGAAATGTTCCAGTGACGGAAATTAATGTCAATGCTTTAAATGGAGAAGCATACTTTGACACTGCTGCCAGGACAAGTGTTGCTGGTCATGCCCTGTATGAGAAATTAAAACAAAAAGGATTGGAATTTAAAAAAGTCTGTGCAGAGATTATTCTAGCCGATGGCATTGTCCGAAATGAAATTGTTTACTCTACGACTGCGAGCATAATAATTGAAGGCAGATTTAAAAAGATAAAATTCATCTGTTTACCGAATGCTAAAGGAAACAGAACACTTCTTGGTATCAACTTTCTCGAAGAATGTGGAATCGTTCTTGATTTGGCTCAAAGGACATGGCATTTTAAAGATGACAGAAGCAAGATTTTTTCCTTCAAAATGCAAGAAGCTGTGGGCATTAACAATATTTCCATCGAACGCAAAGAAAGTAAATACTCTGAAGACGAGAAAAGTTTCTTCAGTAGGTTCGAATACTCGAATACAAAAAATAATGATTATTCTCCAGGATTCACCAATAAAGTGTTTGAATATTCGGTTCCTGAAGACTTTGAAGTAAAAATCGTCTCAAAATCGTCTCAGAAAAATCCAAAATGGATGATTATTGTAATGAGATATTTGAGCTAATAGAACTGAACGCTTTTGAGATAAAGCTTCGACCTGATGAAGCGATCCATTTGAAAGATGAGGAAAAGGAAGTTTTGGAAACTCTGCTCACAGAAGAAAGTGACGCGTTTGAGGATATCGACGTTCCTATAGCCCATGTAGAATATTATATAAAGACTGGAAATCATGATCCAATTGCTACATCGCCTTATCGAATTTATCCGAAAATGAAAACTTTATTGAAGCAGGAAATCGATAGTATGTTGAAAAAGAACATAATTGTTGAAATGGAATCAGCCTGGGCATATCCAGTTGTTCTAATTCCAAAAAAGAATAACAATATTCGATTGTTGTGTAGATTATCGACGTCTAAATGCCATTACCACGACTGATACATACCCATTACCAAGAATTGACGATCTTCTTCATACGGCGAAAACTACACCTTTTATGTCCACCATTGATTTAATTTCCGGCTACTGGCAGATAAAAATTGCAGAAAAAGACCGAGTTAAAACCGCATTTACGACTCCTTTCGGAATATATGTCTTCAACAGAATGCCATTCTGTTTAAAGAATGCTCCAGCCACATTTCAACGTCTGATCGATAAATTCCGAACTGGACTTCCAAATATTACCATTCTGGCATATCTTGATGACTAATTATTTGCTCAACAAGTTTGAATGCTCATATTATGGATCTCAAACAAACATTTAAAAGGCTGAAGAATTTCGGATTTCACCTTAATCGAGAAAAATTTCATTTTTGTTTGCCAAAAGTTAAGTATCTTGGCCATATTTTAACAACAGAAGGTATTACAGTTGATCCAGAAAAAACTCTAGCCATCCAGAAACGCCATAGACCTACACCGAGCCAAAAGTACAACGATTTTTTAACCATGTGTCTGGTTAATTTTTTCATGGTAAATATTTGATTACAAAGTCAAAATAACGTTATATAAGGTCAAATTTACATGAAAAATAGTTGAGTTAACATTATATAAGGTTGATTTTTTCGAGAGAGAGGCTGAAAAATGTGCGAAATAAACAACAATTCAAAGATCATTCGGCTCTGTTGTGTCGAAGTTCTTGAACTGCTTTGTGTTAGACGAAGTTCAGTATTATGTTACACGAAGTAGCAACGAATGCGATTGTGTTTCCCCGCCTCCCACACTTTTTCCCCTCTTACTTTTCTCTTAACATGTGAGAACGTTATCTCGCTCTTTCAAAAACCCACCACCAAATGCTATCGTCACTGCTTGTTGAGCTTTTGGTTTTCAGTGCTTTACTGCTTGCTTTTTCTGGAATATGCGCTACTAAACAGTAGTTCTCGTTCAATCGCTTAGAGCTAGGACACTTATTACACCAATATTTGCTGCAGAAATCATTGCAAATGGGTAACGATGAAGAACTGTTACAGCTTCCGAAACCTTACCTGCAATCAAAGCAAACACAATTCGTGAAGCTTTTTTGGAAAATTTATATTTCTGCAAAGAAATATAAAATTATTAAATTGAGCATGCATTGTTTCAATAAATTAACAATGAAATTTTTATATTAACAATTTTCATGGTTAAAAAATTCAACAATGCATTGTTAAAACAACAATAATTAATTTTATATCAACAAGTTTCATGGTTAAAAAATTCAACCAGGGAGTAGTTAAAGTAACTATTATTATTGTTAAATACCAGTCAACAAGAAGATGTTCAAATTAACCATATATAACGTAGACTCCAAATCATGTTTATTTATGGTTAAGTTAACCTTATATAAGGTTAATTTTTGTCTCTGTGTAAAAATCCGAAAGAAGTATTTTCGTTTTTACAAACTTGTTCGTGGTACAGACGATTTATACCATCATTCGCTGATGTTTCTAAACCATTATCTGATCTTACTAAGAAAAACGCAGAATGGATTTGGTCAGAAAGAGAGCAGAGATCTTTCGAAAATCTGAAGCTGTCATTAATTTCACCACCCATCTTAAAACAAGTGGATGAAAACCAACCTTTTATTATAAGGACAGACGCCAGAAATTATGCGTTAGGAGCTGTATTGGTCCAGGGGGAGAGAGACAACGAGCACCCGATTGAATATGCTAGCAGACTGCTACTACCGGCAGAGAGAAATTACTCGACAACGGAGCGTGAAGCCTTGGCGGTGGTTTGGGCTGTTCAAAAGTTTCGTGGGTACATCGAAGGCTCGGAGGTACAGGTGTTAACAGATCATCAACCTTTAAAATGGCTATTTAGTCTCAAAAGTCCTACAGGTCGACTCGCTAGATGGGCACTACAACTGCAAATGTACAATATTTGTTTCGGTTACACTCCTGGTCGAAAAAACGGTGTCGCCGATACGTTATCAAGACCACCATGTTCCAAAGAAAACCATGACGTCGCGCGTTGTGAAATATGTTCAATAATCATCATGATGAACCAACTGCTGGTCATTATGGCATAGAACGGACGATAAAGCGGATAACTCCTCATTATTACTGGCCAAAAATGAGAGCAGAGATTGCTCAATATGTAATATCGTGCGTTGAAACTAAGTAAATTGAAATGTACAAATTGTACATATGTACATAATATTACACATCCTTTACCATCTCTAATTGATTGTACCATCCCTACATGCATTCCAGTATGCAACAACAAGGTGCAATTAGAATGCATTAGGATGAGTGTAAGTGAGATGCTTAATATTAAGCAATAGATGTAAGTAGCATAGATATAGTTCTAGAATTACTTTAAGTTAATTTAAAAGTACTGTTATGTAGGTATAAAAGAAAGGCAAATTTTCGAAATAAAATAAGATAATCTTGGGAACAAGCCTTGGAAAAAGCTGTCACCTGGTCCTGGAGCAAATCGTGCTCAGGAAAATTTTCGAAATAAAATAAGATAATCTTGGGAACAAGCCTTGGAAACAGCTGTCACCTGGTCCTGGAGCAAATCGTGCTCAGGAAAAGACAAAATAAAAAGGGAATTGCTTTAGCACTGATCGAGTGCTTGCAATATTAGCCCGAGGCGTTCCTAAAGCGCCGGCTCTTTTATTCAAATTCAAATACTGTTGGTGAAGTAAATTATTTCCACTCACCCGACTGTAACAACGTATATTACATGGCGATCCTACCAACTACAGTCGAACCAACCCCAATAAAACCCCAAGAGCTGCATCCAAAGCCGCTGACGATTCAACAATACCTACAGCGCCAGGAAAGGCGCAAAGAAGATAAGCTGACAAGAATACCCGCAACAGCGAAACCAAAACATCGGCGAGGTGGTAAAATAGCAAAGCTGAGGAGGCGCCGTGCGGACCTGAAGGCAACAATCAACGCGGAACCACCACCATCCTGGGAGCAGGCATCCCGGTTATGGATTGAGCTGGATAAAGTTGAGGCCGAACTACACAAACACAGAAACAAGAACAATGTTATGATTTCACAATAAAAATACACATTACACTAAACATTTTTCTACAAACACTTTGTTAATCACGAAAACCATTAAAACCACAAATTTACATTGCGATCGTGTCCACCAGTTACTTAAACACGGCCTGTTCACCGACATCGAGGTGTGTGAACACAAACACACATACATAACAAACCGCGATGAATGCACATTTTGTATTTTCACCATTTCCCGAATTTAAAACGAATTCTCACTAGAATATGTATAATTACAATTAGTCAAATAATTACAAGTTAGTACGAATGTCAAAACAAATGAAAGAGATACTTGGTAGAAACCATTCACAATAACCGTGAACTGTCAGAAATCAACTGAAGTATTATAAGTCAACCGCTGTATCATAAGTATTATAAGTCAACCGCTGTATTATCTTAAATTAAAACTTATACACAGTTCCCACATACGTGTTGAAGAAAAATACGAAACGATAACAAAAACACATTTAAATAAACATAAGAAATACACCATAAATATATATATCAAATATATAATAAATGGAAGCCATTATAGAAGAAGTAGAGAATCTAACTTTAACTGCACGCAAATCAATATATAAACCGTATAAGACAGAGACAGTAAATGAGAAACTACAATTTATAGAAGAGAAAAACGAAGAATTTACGAAAATACAGGCAACAAAGCAGACAAAAAGCTAGACGAAACTGAACAAAATAATTGGAAAAAAAAATTTGAGATAGCTACTGCGAATTATAAACTGATTTTGCAAAGTCATAAAGACAAAAGACAGGAGAGCGAAAGAACAGAAGAAAACACAGGTACAACTAAAAATACTTTGAATATACAACCTGCCAAAATGGAAACAGCCGAAGTCGTTCAATTCATGAAACTGATACCAGTTTTAACTGGCGATAAAACGACTTTGGACAATTTTATTTTCACAATAGAATTGTTAAGCAACTCAATGACAGCTGCAAAGAAAGATATCTTCTTTTCTTTCGTGCTCACCAATAGAATAGATGTCAGGGTTCGGAACAAAATCAAGCAAGTAGGAACTCCCACAGATATGACACAACTAGTTAAAAGTCTAAAACAAATATTTAAAACAAAGAAAACAGAAAATACGTCGTTGAACGAAGTAACAAGGGCAGTACAGGGAAACGCGAGCGTAGACAAATTCGCAGAAAACATGATAACAGACTTAATCGAATTACAGATAACAGATTTAGGCGAAGAATGTAGGGAAACAATAACAAGTTTAAACTATAAAATAGGATTTAACGCCTTTAAAAACGGGTTAAATGACAAAGACATAGTACAGACCCTTGAGGCCAGTAGAGTCAAAACCCTACAAGAGGCACTTCAACTGGCTGAAGAAATGCAAACAAGTAGGCAGCAACAGAGAATCATGTATCAAACGGCACAAAGCCAAGAAAACAGACCACGCAGCATCCACCGAGGTCGTGGTCGTGGAAGATGGTACAGCAACAATTATCAAGACAGTAGGAATCAATACCAAGTAGAACCTCCTTATCAAGGACGTCAAAACAATATCAGAGGCCGACACCACAATGGTAATTACAATAACAGGAACCGCAACAACACAAATAACGATAGCCACAACTATCACAATAATAGAAACAGAAATTACACCAATAATAGTGGCCGTAATTACGACAATAACCACAGAATCCACCAGATACAGAACCAGGAAAACCCGGAGGATCCGGATATGGTGAGAGACTCCCAGTCTCCGGACGAAGAACAATAAAGTCGAGTAACATATATAAGGTATCTTCCGGGCTCAAAAATTACGTAGAACTAGATGTAGTAAACGTGCCATCTAAACTTACATTCCTGATAGACACAGGCGCAGATATCACACTAATAAAAGAACACCTACTTTTCAACTACATTAAAAACCCGAATGATTACTGTCGTCTAACAGGAATTACAAAAGAAGAAATACGATCTATTGGATCAGCGGAGATCAAAATAAATTTAGAAGGAGCAAATGTGGAACACAAAGTACTGATGGTGGCGGAAACTTTTCCAATTGACACCGACGGTATACTCGGTAGGGATTTTTTATGCAAGTACAACTGCAACATAGATTACGATAAATACGTACTAACAATAAACATACGAAATAATTGCATTGAAGTCCCAATACAAAACACAACAATAAAAATAAACCACATAAGTGTGCCGCCTAGAAGCGAAGTCATTGTACCAATTAAAATCAACGTAGAGGAAGATAGCGTCGTACACAATGAAATGATTACGGAAGGAGTTTACGTCGGCAACACAATAATACCCAAAGGTGGTGTACAGCATGTAAAATTGCTGAATATTACAGTAAAACCTATAACGATTCACAATGTAAAGTTGAACACTGTACCTTTACAAAATTACGAAATAATCAAAACTGAACCCCAAAATAAAACTCACGATGAGACCAGATTTGCAAAAATCCTACAAAAACTCAATCTGGACACCACTATAGATAGCGCAAAACCAAAATTACTAAAAATTTTACGGAAGTACCAAGGAATTTTTCATTTAGAGAATGAACCATTAACCGCCAACAATTTTTACAAACAGGACATTCAACTAAACGATACAAATCCAGTTTACATACGAAATTACAGATTACCTCACGCCCACAAAGAAGAGATACAATCTCAAGTACAAAAACTACTAGAAGACAATATAATAGAACCGTCCGCCAGTCCTTACAACGCACCACTACTCCTAGTACCAAAAAAGGAACACAAAGATTTAAAAAATTGGAGATTAGTGGTCGATTACAGAAAGTTAAACGATAGGATAGTCAATGACAAATTTCCTCTGACTAGGTTAGAAGACATTTTAGACGGTCTAGGTAGGGCAAAATATTTCTCAACATTGGACATGACCAGCTCATTCCACCAAATCGAGTTGAAACCTAAATCTAGACCTTTTACTGCGTTTTCTACAGCAAATGGACATTATCAATATACTAGACTACCACTCGGGCTTAAAATATCATCAAACAGCTCCAACGAATGTTGACATTGGCTCTCTCGGGTTTGGAATCCCAAGCGTTCCTATATGTAGACGATATTATCGTGTACGGGTGTAGTTTAGACCATCATAATGGTAACCTAACGAAAGTACTTAACAGACTATCGAAATGTAATCTAAAATTAAACCCAGACAAGTGCGTCTTTCTGCGACCAGAAGTAACATATTTAGGTCATCTCATTACCCAAAATGGAATAAAACCCGATCCTTCAAAGTTTGATACGATATCATATTATCCGGTACCGAAAAACGCAGACGAAGTAAGACGATTCGTAGCATTCTGCAATTATTACAGAAGATTTATAGAAAATTTTGCAGAAATTACTGTAAGTTTAAACGGACTGGTTAAGAAAAACGCCAAGTTTGAATGGACCGAAGAATGCCAAAACGCTTTCGACACATTAAAATGTAAACTCATAAACCCTCCAGTACTACAATATCCAAACTTTGAAAAACCTTTCATTCTTACAACTGACGCTTCAGACTTTCCGCTAGGCGCCATTTTGTCACAAGGAGAAATAGGCGAAGATCTACCAATATCGTATGCTAGTAAAAGTCTGAATAAACACGAAAAGAACAAACCGGTAATTGAAAAGGAATTATTAGCCATACATTTCGGAATACGATTCTTCACACCTTACATATATGGCAAACGATTTACAGTAGTAACAGATCACCGGCCATTAGTTTCTTTATTCTCTCACAAAAACCCAAACTCTAAATTGACCCGAATTAGACTAGAATTATATAGATATAGTTTACAAGAAAGGTAAGGAAAGTACAAACGCTGATGCATTATCGGAATTCAAATAAACTCCGACATATTAAAAACCATGATTCCTCTACATGATGACCCACACGTAAAGAAATCACTTGTAATAACAAGAAGCATGAAAACCAAATCACATATCGAAAAAGAGACAACGGAAAATCAATCATCACCAGAGCCAATCCAACTACAGATGTGGGATTGCACATCCATAAACGATATAAAGCGAGCTCGTACTTTAAAATTTATAGTAGAAAAAAGGCATAAGGCTCTGTTTGAAATAGAACATGACGACGAATTAAATGCAACGCGCATAAGATGTAGCGAAAATTCATATCACTCAGGTGATTTTTTGAAAAAACTACACTACTTTTTGAAAAATACGAAACATAAAACATACTGTTTAGAAAACAGTGACAGTATTTTTACTCTTATACCCCGGGAAATACTCAAAAATGAGTATAATAATAAAATGCCTCGTAATGACGTCACTATACTACTATACGAAAAGCCTCAAAGAATAGAACATATCGAAAAACAAAAGAAATTAATAAAAGAATATCATGCACTACCCTGCGGAGGACATTTTGGTGTAAGAAAAACCATTAACAAACTAAAACGAAAATACATATGGAAAAATATGTCAAAAATGGTCAAGGAACATATAAAATCATGCGATTCATGCCAGCGTAATAAACAGATAAGACACACTCAAGAAGTATTATGCATAACAGATACTCCAACGAAACCTTTTGAAGTAACAGTAATAGATACAGTAGGACCATTAAGACCGTCGGATAACTACAGATACATATTAACCATGCAATGTGAACTGACTAAATACATCATAGCTTGTCCAATGGAAACAAAAGAAGCTACATCGATCGCTAAAAGTTTAGTTGAGAACATGATACTTAAGTACGGATTATTTTCCACATTAAAATCAGACCGTGGTACAGAATTCGTAAACGAACTAATGAAGGAACTAATTAAAGTGTGATACATCGATGTTTTTGTATCGACGAGGTTTTTTTGTCTTTGAAGTCATTGAGCTCAAGCACCCCCTTCTGGTACTTACCCATCATATCTCAGTTGCTACTACCCTAATGTACCACTCTAATATCAGAAAATTAAAGCTCGCATAAATTCATGAAACTCTTCCTAAGGAAGTATGTCGATTTTCCCAGCAGAAAAAGTGTTAAACTAGTTTTTTCCTTATTTTACCGAGAGCATTGCATGTATTTATAAGTTGTTCTTTGTATCTTCGATGTTTACAGTCGGTTGTCAAAGTGTAATACATATATTGGTGTTTTTGTCCCGCAGATACCAGGTTTTCAGTTTTTAAAGTCGTTGACCTCAACAACCCCCTTCTACTATTTACGCATCATATTTCAATTCTTAGAACAATAAATATAAAAATTTAGGTACAATTAAAATTTTAATCAACCATATTTCGACGCGATTCAATTTGGGTGTATTTTTGGCGGCTTTCAAGTTTAGAAAAGATGTGGCCCATGCGTGGCTCATCGGTGACCGCCATAGCTGATTCATGCACAACATGAACAAAACGCTCGGTGTTTTGAGAATGGCATGGATAATCTGTGAAAATAAATGAGTTCAGCACCTGTTGCTTGCCTTTAGTTGGTGAGCGTCTGAGTTTGATTTCTGCTGATGTTTGCTGGAGTTATTGTTGCTGGTGTAGTGTGTTTGACTTAACTAAATACTCACACCTTGTTGAGTATTTGTCCACACTCACTATAGCTGGCAGACATGTATTATGCTTAGCCAGCAATTTCCCATAGTATAATTAGTATTTATGTATTAAGATACTTATAGGTAGTGTTAAGTAACTCAAGTTTGGTCGGTCAGTGGTGAACTGCAGTTTTGTTTTGGAATTGCTATTGTTGTAGTTTTAAATTTATTTTATCTCATATCCAATATGAGTGAATTATCTGTAAAGGCAAAGTGATAGTTCACGTGACTTAAGATTATGTGGATGAAAATAATCATTTTGCGGAAAAGAGTTTTAGAGATTGAAAAAAAATTTGCAACAGTGTTTTAAATGGCCTGAAACTTCTCAATACGGAAGACACTTACACGATGAAAAAATGGTGTCGCAGACGATGAGTTTTATCTTCTTAGCGTCACTTATTATTCACTTCCGCGAAAGAAAATGTTGGAAGGGCCGGCCGACTGAAAATTCATTGGCAGTGAAATTTTGGCACATGCACCTGGATACATTGTAAACGAACGCTTAAATAGCTGATTGGAGAAAAGACTCGCCACCGCAGTTAAACTTTCGCTTGGTTCGGTTCTCTGGTGCTGTTTGGAATTAATTTGTTGTGTTGTTTGTCAACAAAAGGTGATTAAAATTATTTCATATAAATAAACAAATAAAATGAGTTAAAAAAATTATAAAAGACTTGTTAAAAACATGAACATTAAGAAAATATTGCATATTTGGTGGTCCATTTTGAAGAAGATTCAAATTCAGGGCTGCAATGGAATCATTCATTCTAATTAAATAATTACTCATTTATGCCGTGAATTAGTAAAATCTTTATAAATACAAATTAATTAACACATGACTAATTTCTTCATTATTGCAATCGTTTCCAGGACAAGGTTTGAGAAAACCCATCGGATAACCGCGACAATCAAAAAATTCAAAAGATGATTTTTATACCCTCACCCTACGGGTAGGAGGGTATATATCATTTGATACGGCTCAAAAGTGCAACACATAGAAATATCCACATTAGACCACAGGTGTCTTTGAACCAAATTCGATTCATGACTTTCGGAATCGTTTGAGCCATGTCCGTCTGTCCTGCTGGTACGCACGATAACTTTCGAAAGTGTTAAACAATCTCTCTGGAATTTGGCATGGATTGCATATGGGCTATATGGCCACACCCCTTCGGGTACCTCCCATACAAATGTACCATCCCGCCATCCTTGGAAATCGTGTAATATCACCAATATGCCCAACGCGATCTTGCCCAAATTTAGTAAACGTATAGTTAGTCTAACTTTTGGACAAAAAATTGGAAGTCTGGCAACTCCCCTTCCGGCATCTCCCATACAAATGTACCATCCCGCCAACCTTAGAAATCGTGTAATATCACCAATATGCCCAACGCGATCTTGCCCAAATTTTGTATTAAGAAAACCTATAGTTGGTATAAGTTTTGAACAAAAACTTGGAAGTCTGGCAACTCCCCTTCTGGTACCTGTCATACAAATGTACCATCCCGCACCTTATAAACCGTGTAATACTATCAATATGACCAACGCGATCTTGCCCAAAATTCGTATTTGGTAAATGTATAACTGGACAAAGTTTCGTACATAAACTTGGAATTCTGGCAACTCCCCTTCTGGTACCTCCCATACAAATGTGCCATCCCGCCTATCTTAGAAATCGTGTAATAACATCAATATGCTCAACGCAATCTTGCCCAAAATTTTGTATTTAGTAAAGATAAAGCTAGACAAAGCTATTGCCAGATAATGCTTCGGACAAAAACTTGGAAGTGTGGCAACTCTCCTTCTGGTACCTCCCGTACATATGGACCATTCCACCACTTATAAACCGTGTAAAATTATCAATATGATCAACGCGATCTTGCCCAAATTCGGTAGTTAGTAAAGCTATGGCTGAAAAGTTTTGGACAAAAACTTGGAAGTCTGGCAACTCCCCTTCTGGTATCTGCCATACAAATGTATCATCCCGCCTACCTTAGAAATCGCGTAATAATATCAATATGATCAACGCAATTTTGCCCAAATTCTGTATTTAGTAAAGCTATAGCTATTCAAAGTTTTGGACAAAAACTTGGAAGTCTGGAAACTCCCCTTCTGGTACCTCCCATACAAATATACCATTCCACCTACTTTAGAAATTATATAAATTCGCTCAATGAATCTTTCCGAAATTCTGTAAAATTTAATAAAGCTTTAATTTATATATAGTAAAGCGATAATTTTCGAGAAAAAGCTCTGCTTTATATTCCGCAGGTTTAGTAAAGGTATAACTGGACAAAGTTTCGAACAAAAACTTGGAAGTCTGGCAACTCCCCTTCTGGTACCTGTCATACCAAAGTACCATCCCTCCTACCTTAGAAATCGTGTTATAACACCAATATGCCCAACGCGATCTTGCCCAAATTTTGTATTTAGTAAACGTATAGTTAGACTAAGTTTTGGACAAAAACTTGGCAGTCTGGCAACTCCCATTCTGGTACCTCCCATACAAATGTACCATTACAACCACTTTAGAAATCGTGTTATTATATAAACTCGCTCAACGAATCTTTCCGAAATTCTATATTTAGTAAAGCTTTAACTACATACAATTTTCTAGTAAAAACTCTGCTTTATATTCCGTCCTTTTTGTAAAAACATGTAATACAATATTTTTCTATAACATTCGGTATTTTGAGATTGACATTGACCATTTCATCAGAGGTTACATCCAATGATGGTAGCAACGCTCACTTTTGACTTTCCGATACTTTGGAATAGAGACTTGTATGTTTTTACTGAGGGTATATATAAGTAGGTTTACCCGACTGCAACTTTTTTACTGGTTTTCTGCAACATTTGGTATTTTAGGTTGCTATTATGACATTTCATCATATGTTACATCCAGTGGTGGTAGCCACGCTCACTTTTGAATTTCCGATACTTTGGAATATGAGACTTGTGTGTTTGTACTGTGGGTGAGGGTATATATAAGTCGGTTTACCCGACTGCAACTTTTTCACTGGTTTTCTATAACATTCGGTATTTTGAGATTGACATTTTTTTATGTTATTTTTATATTAATATATTAGACACCTTCGGTCTAAAGTGAATGTTTCTATGTGTTACCCTTTTTTTATAAACGCTCAGGCGATGCCCCCTATGAATGCTATGCACTGTGTTAGCGATAGGAAGTAAGATGGAGTAGTGTTTGTTGACGTTTGACTTGAATTTTAGAATGTCATAGCAGATAGGAAAGACAATTGCTGGTAGATTATTCTATATGTGAACAGTACGGCTGAAGAACGAATTATCTCTATAGTGCGTCATGCGGTCAACCGGCCGTGAGACTCCCTGGATAGCCCCGCGTATTCCGGATAAATGACGAACAGATACCGTTAAAATATCTATAGAATAGCGGTACACAACCCACATTCCGGATGACAATAGAGTTGGATACCCTACTATCCCCAATCAACACCACCGCTCTCCTCTGTACACGGTACAGAAGCTGCAAAGATGACATTGGAGCTCCTGCCCATATATGGGAGTTATATTCCATTTCTTGCACCGCTTTAAAAAGCCTAAACAATTGAATGCTTCTTTCGACAGAGGAGTTTTTAGCTCCTAAGTACCATGGCACACGATGATCTTGCATGTTTGCGTAGCAGCTCAGTATTGACATTTTGATTTAAACGCCAATTTCTGAACGCATCCTCTTTGGATCTGACAGCTTCTTTGCATGTCTGATTAAACCAGCAATTCTTTGGATGTTTCATCGAAGTTAGGTTAGGTTAGGTACATTGTCCGCTTCGTGACTGGTTTAGAAGTGGCTCGAAGATCGGAGAACGAAAAGGATGCTGAAATGACGGAATATACTCATACGTCCCCTTTTGGAAATATTTAGCAGACGACTTAAGTCGTCTGTGTATTAAATGGTCTTAGACAATAACAAAAACAAACAATATAAAAAGTTTTTGTGTTTGGTGAAAACAATTCAAATTCATATTAATGTAAATATGGCAACAACCTTTGTTTTCTCATTTTTTATTTAGAATTGAAATTCAAACAAATTTTATATAAAAAATTACCCCAATACACAATGGTCCAATTTTTTTGGTTGTTCTCAATAGTGGAACCATTTTTCATTTTCGCTCTAGGGTCAATCCAATACAAAATACCCATTACATGTTATATTTAAATTAATTTGTATTAATATAAACCACATAATTTTGCACAATTTGTAATCGATTTCCATAAAATTGCTTCTGTCATGTGCTATTTTGAACATAGCACACTATCATTGCCCAACACAACAAAAAACCCAAAATAGCAAATTGTTCCTCTGTCACTGCCCAGCGTTCGCAAACAATAGATCCCGTTTCTTGGGAAATGACACTATAACAGACTTGACCCATCTCAGGGGCGCAGACTGGAAAACAATTAAAGATTATGTCAACAGTACAGAGTTCTTAAAATAACTTCTCAAGACTTTTTTATGTACAGTTTAGAGCACACAACAAGCCGAATACTGGCTTAGGTGTATGTCTAAACCGCCTCCTCTTCTCAACCTAACCTAACCTAACCTACTACAGTGAAAATTCGGTTAAGCGGAAATAAAAAATTAAGAATTTTTGTTCACTTATCAGTGGTTTTTCATAAAAGGACTTGGGATAACTGAACCTTCTTTAATTTAAACGAACTGGGTACATTTGAAATTGTTGTGAGAAACAAGAGATAGAAACTTATGGCACAACTATTAAAAGGCATGTATACAAAATTTCAATTGAAAACACAACTCTCATTCGCTTTTTTGTAATATATTTGTTTTGTTGTGCGATGCTTGTAAGAGCATTTTTTTTGTAATTTTATAATGGTTGATGGACTACAATTGAATTGATTGCAAATTTCATTTGTGGGAATGTCAGATTCGATTTTTTTTTAATGCCAATTTTGTTCAGAATGGTAAGAAAGGTATATTTGTTTCCCAATCTCTTTAATAAACTATCGAAAATTATAAAATATTATTCGCACTAATTTCTGTCAACATGTACACTGTTTAAAAAATGTGTGTGAACTGTGCATGAATAAGACGGCATATAAGTTCGTGCCCTAAAAATGCGTTTCACATAAACGATTTTTCAATAAAGCAGATTTTCGTCTAATCGAAGTTAAGTGCATGGAAAATCATATAGAACAATCGTTACTAATATTTATTTTCAAATTTCAATTCAGCGACTTTTTAAATTAAAAGGCGTGCGAAGACGTGCATGAACGTTCGTACTATCACACAAAATAGCTTGTTATATATTCCAGAATAGCACTGTAAGGAACAAAATGTGATTTTAATTTTTTTCGACCGGTTTTACGGTACGTTCAAAAACCCTACCAACAATTTGAGACATGAAGCAAATAGGATTTCTTACACAGACGACTTAAGTCGCATGTTTATATTGTCAGCATGAAATCAGTATTTTCTCTGATCTCCATTGTAAAACTGTCAAATTGTGCCATGTGTATTAATGACAACGACTTGCGACGTCTGCCCTCTATATGGTCTTTACATGAAATGAACATGTTTTTAAAATAAGAAACACATTTATTGCAAAAAAAAAGTACTAACAAATTATTTTATTGCCTCGCAATTTTCTTTTTTAATTTTCTGTTGTTTCCCATTGTTTGTTCTTACAGAAAGAGAGGAATACATTTGCTGTGTGGTGGTCACACTACGGTCACATTTGCAATTTGTTTTGTCCACAAGAATCTGATTTGCTGTTTGACACTCAAAATAATAACTATTTTTGTCAAATATTTGCCCGTTCCTTAAATATCTATGTTTTTACTTTTATATATGTAATATAATTAATTGGTATTATATGTAGTGTAATAATATATATACTAATGCTGTTGAATAACGCGCGGGCTATCGGATTTCATTTAACAAATACAGTATAATCCCGATAATTCGTACCCCGCTAATTCGTAAACCCCGCTTATTCGTAACAAAATCCCGGTCCCTTGAAAAAATCGCGATAATTCGTAAAAATCCCATACATTTTGGTCCCCTCGATAAATCGTAAAATTTTCCAGCGAAATGCCTAAAAACCTCGTAATTTTTCGTTGAAAACCTCAATAATTCCTACACTTCAACTGTTTTGCTATTCTCTCTTTCACTTCTTTCGTGATTTTTTATGTAGCGGAGGCGACGCGTTCTTTGGAGGAAAAACGGTAAACCACTGACAAGTGATTCTATGCTCTCAAGTGGCGAAGCATTTGTTGTTGTTTATGTGTGTGTCTTTCTTTAACTCTCATTGTTCTTAAGTTGCTGTAAACTGGCATTGATCGGGCATATTCACATTTTTCTGCAGCTCAGTGAATTAAGTGGTGATTTTAATCCTTAAAAATGTGTGCGGATTGCCCGAAGGCCATTAAAATGTCACAAAAACGGTCGCTTTAAGTACTTTATGAATTAAGTTTTAGTTTTTTGATGAAAATGAATTGATTTTAAGTTGCTTTGTTTTTAAAAAATATAACTTTATACATATAAATATGTATTAAATTATTATTATATTATTATTAAATAAAAAACCCAGGTAATTCGTATTTTTTCTTTCTTCCCCCCGCTAATTCGTAGAAAACGGCCGGTCCCTTGACATTACGAATTATCGGGATTTTACTGTATTAAAGACTGAAAATAGAATATTCTACTGTGTGAATATTTTAGTCTGTACAGGATGAAGGGGTTTAAAATAATCATAACATATTATTCGTTCTAGGGAATCTCATGGCTTAAAGTGTTGCAGTAACTGCCCCGGTTTTGAAAATGATGTAAATTTCTCATCAATATTCGGCGTAAAAACCTGTCAGACATATGCTGCTTAGCAGAGCGCCTTCGAGTTGATGTGTCAGGATTCTCCTCAATACTATCCTGAACGCGTTGAATATTTCCTACATTAATTACAGAACGTTGTCCTCCGGTACGTGGAATATCCCTCACTGATATTTGTTCGCGTCACTAAGCGTCGAATCATTGATTAAGAGGGTGAATTCCGATAGGCCCGTTGTGTTTGAATTATTAATCGATGATGCTCTAAATAAAATTCTATTATTTTGGCTCGTTGATTAACGTTGTAACTTTCCATGATTACTCTCCCAGACATATTTTACAATTCCTAAAAAGAAGAAAGGGGAAAAATTACATTAGCAAAGTCATTAAATTTGCAAATCCCTTCGCGACTTTTGTCGCACCCTGTTCTTTCAATGTAAGGTAACATAACTTCTATACACTGCCAGTACACATATCCGAGTTTTCATAAATGCATCAACTTTTATAAGCATTCACAGTCGTGCAAAATAGTTCTCTATTCTGGGGAACTATGTTAAAATCACCCTTTACGGAAAAATCACTCTTGTAAAGAAATGTGAATCTTTTTTTATTGTGGTCAAGCAAAAAGGAGTGTGGCGCTTACGATACAATTGAATTTTCTATATCTTTGTGAACGTAAATTTTGTATATTTTGTCATTAAGAGCTTTCGACAATTTCGCGGTAAGGGCCGATATTTTCGTGAACTAGAAAATTCTTTTTATTTTGAATAATATAAAAGGTATTGAATTGGTCACATTTTAACTTTTTGTTAAGTTTTAAACTTAAAATTGTACCGTATTTTTTTCATCAATATATAGCAATTATTTTATTTATACCCTCGCCGTACGGGTAGGAGGGTATACATCATTTTATACGACTCAAAAGTGTAACACATAGAAAAATGCACTTTAGACCGTAGATGTCTTTAAACCAAAATCGATTTCTAAGTCGTTTGAGCCATGTCCGTCTGTCCTGATGGTACGCACGATAACTTTCGAAAGAGTTAAACAACCGCTATGGAATTTGGCATGGTTTAATATTTTCCCAAAACAACTTACGGGATTGCCTATGGGCTATATGTCCACACCCCTTCGTGTACCTTCCATACAAATCTCATATTTATCCCACTTTAGAAATCGTGTAATAACATCAATATTACCAGTGCGATCTTTCCCAAATTCTGTACTCAGTAAAGCTATAACTGGACAAAGATTCCTGTAAAGCTTTAACTACATAAAATTTTCGAGAAAAAACTTTGCTTTATATTCCGCCCGTGTAATACAATATTTTTCCATAACATTCGGTATTTTGAGGTTGCTATAATAACATTTCATCAGATGTTACATCTAATGGTAGTAGCCACTCTAACTTTTGACTTTCCGATACTTTGGAATATGAGACTTGTATGTTTTTACTGAGGGTGAGGGTATATAAAAGTCGGGCTTTTATGCTGACCAGCCTTATTTGGGATATAAAAAAACAACATTATGCACTTCTTCTACAGGCACAGAGATCGGGAAATAAAATTAGAAGAAATGAAAACAATGCCAAATAAATTAAGTTTTAGACATCATAATGAATATTGGTGTTGTCTTTTGCTGTGGTCGGTCAGTGGTGAACTGCAGGTTTGTTTTGGAATTGCTATTGTTGTAGTTTTAAATTTTTTTTTATCTCATAGCCAATATGAGTGAATTATCTGTAAAGGCAAAGGGATAGTTCACGTGACTTAAGATTATGTGGATGGAAATAATCATTTTGAGGAAAAAAGTTTGGGAGATTGAAAAAAACATTTGCAACAGTTTTTTAAATGGCCTGCTGACTTACAATAGGCACAAAAACGTAACTTCCAAGAAGGAACTAAGAAGTGACTCGAAAGTGTGTTCTTGAAGATAATTCCGGGGGTACAACGTCTCAATACGGAAGACACTTACACGATGAAAAAATGGTGTCGCAGACGATGAGATTTAACTTCTTAGCGTCACTTATTACTCACTTCCGCGATAGAAAATGGAAGGGCCGGAATGGCGAATGCACCTGGATACATTGTAAACGAACGCTTAAATAGCTGATTGGAGAAAAGACGCGCCACCGCAGTTAAACAATTTCGCTTGGTTCGGTCCTCTGGTGCTGTTTGGAATTAATTTGTTGTGTTGTTTGTCAACAAAAGGTGATTAGAATTATTTCATATAAATAGACAAATAAAATGAGTTAAAAAAATTATAAAAGACTTGTTAAAAACATGAACATGAAGAAAATATTGCATATTTGGTGGACCATTTTGAAGAAGATTCAAGATGCCCCCTATGAATGCAATGCACTTTGTTAGCGATAGGATGTAAGGGTATTGGAGGGTAAAATGGAGTAGTGTTTGTTGACGCTTGACTTGAATTTGAGAATGTCATAGCAGGTAGGAAAGACAATTCTGGAAGATTATTCCATATGTGAACAGTACGGCTGAAGAACGAATTTTCTCTACAGTTCGTCGTGCGGTCAACCGGCCATGAGACTCCCTGGATAGCCGCGTATTCCGGATAAATGTTCTAACGTCAGGGACCAGAAGACGGATATCTGACGAATGCATAATGATACCGTTAAAATATCTATAGAATAGCGATACACATCCCACATTCCGACGATGCTGAAGGGAGACAATAGAGTTGGATACCCTACCATCCCCAATCATCACCACCGCTTTCCTCTGTACACGGTCCAAAAGCTGCAAAGATGTCTTTGGAGCTCCTGCCCATATATGGGAGTTATATTCCATTTTAGGCCGGATGTAGGTGGTGTAAATATTTACGAGATCAGATGGAGTGAACTATTTCTTGCACAGCTTCAAAAATCCTAAACACTTGAATGCTTCTTTCGACACTTCGAATATATGGCTGGCCCATCGAGCATCACCCTGTATCTTAATGCCCAGAACATCAAGAGTGTCTGATTCGTCGATATCCACACCACCCATAGAAATTGATGACGATGCTGGATCTGGCGAACGTTTGTGTGACAACAAACAGCACTGGGCCTTTTGCGGATTAAAATCTACTCTATTCATTTGGCCACACAAAACGTCGCCAAATCGCGGTTAAGTGAGTCATTCATTGTTCGCCTTTTGTCCTCTATCTCCGAGGGACTTTGCCGATGATCAAATGAGTACGAATGACAGAGGTTGCTATCATCCGCAAAGGAGTAGATTGGTTTCACAGTCTGCCCCAACAGGTCGTCAATGAAAATAAGAAATAAGGAAGGAGGGAGGACAGAGCCTTATGGCACTCCTGCGGTCAGCCTATGCTCGTTGGATGAGACCCCATCTATAACAACTCGTATAGAGCGATCCCTGAGAAAACTCGATATGAATCGAGAGAAGGTATTACCGACACCAAATGCAATAAGTTTTGATATGAGTGCTCCGTGCCAGACCCTATCGAACGCCTTGGAAATATCCAGAGCAACGACCTTACTTTCACCAAGGGCGGGAATAGATCGACTCCATCGCTCCGAAAGGAACGCCATCAGGTATCCAGTAGATCAATTTCTACGGAAGCCATACTGTCGATCATTTAGAAGGCCGTTAGACTCTAAATACTTAACAAGATGGTGGTTAACCATGCTCTACATAACCTTCGAGAGCGCAGAACATATTGCAATTGGACGGTAATTCGCAGGAGTTGTTGCCTCACCTTTCTTGGGTATCGTCTGAACATTGGCAACTTTTCAACGTGAAGGGTAAATACCAGCATGGTACGACATGTTGAAAAGATTGCGCAATGGACGAGCTAGCGTCGAAAAGCACTTACATAGGACAAGTGCTGAAATACCATCCGGGCCCGGAGTTTTATTTACGTTAAGATCTGCAAGAACCCTTTTGACTCCACGCGTTCGAAAAAATATCTGAGGCATCGAACTAGATACGTTTTCGATCACGGGCAGTGGTTGACTGCTGTCTGGCAAAGATTAATTCTTTGCAAATATTTCAGCCAGAAGATTAGCTTTGTCAACCGGGTCCGTGAATATCTGGTCATCGTTAACGAGAGTTGGAATAGAAGACGAAGAATTGTCCCCTACTCTTTTAACAAATGCCCAAAAGGTCTTACTTCCCCTAGGAGAAGAAAGAACTTTAGCACGAAGACGCTGTTCGTGAAGAAGTTTTTCACGTCTGGCACACCTTAATCTTGCCTGCTTGCGTAGCAGCTTACGTTTATACAACACAAGGCCTCTGTGGGAAGAGAAAGAGTGTGATAGCCAGCAATGTGGAAATTCTGTGGATCAGAATCCCCACATACTTGGGTCTCACATTGAGCGAACACATCCGGCCTATGGAAACGAGCGTGAGTGTATACCGCAAAGAAATTTACTCTTAAGCCCCGTATGTTAGCACAGTGTATTTTAAAGTTACCTACCATTGCGACACAAACGAAAACAAGACTATATCAAAACATACATACAAATGACAGCGTACCCCTAATGTCGCTGTTATGTCCCTCTGCTGATCAGTGTTAGATCTTCACCAGCAAGAAAAGACAGCGACATGAAGAGCACACAATCGTTTGTATTATGTGTGGTGGAAGAGGGAGGGGGGAGCACACGTGCAAAACGAAAACAGAGACATAAATAAGCCCTGCGTGTTGCCTTTGTTGTGTGGCCGGTGACTGCAGCTGTTATTGTTGATATTGTTGGTTATGTTTGATGTTGTTGTTATTGTGGATAGTTGGAGCTGTTGGTTGTTTTGTGTGTTACTTTTTTTATTTTTATTTGTAAATTGTTGTTTTTTTTTATTTTTATTTTTCCTTTCTTACAAAAACACAGACACAGAGAACGCGACGCGGATGGAACAAAATTGTGCATGCACATCGGACAAAATACAAACACTGACAAAATACAAACACACAAATCCCAAAGTGGCTGCCTTATGTCGTCGACAGCCTTACGAATTATATCTTTGAGGTCTTGAATCGACGCTGGGCTGTTGGCGTAGACTTATATTTCACGTGATCCGAAAGGAAGAAGTCGCACGGTGTTAAATCTCAAAATATAGGTGGCCAATTGTGATCACTGCTTCGAGAGATAACACAGTCCGGAAACCTTTCCCGTAAAAGAGCAATTTACGAAAAAGTAATGTCCAATGTCCACACTTTTCTTTCAGGAACTCACCTAGATTTCCAGAAAATTCTCTGATGGATTTTGTTATATCCAATACATTCCCTAACTTAACCTCTGGTCTTATGGTGTTGTTCGTTCACAATCTCAATCAACTGTTCCATAGCCTGTGGAACTATCTGAGGACTAGAATGTGATGTATTCTGGTTATGTGGTAAATTCAAACCCGGGGGCCTAATTAAAAATTGGATTTGCCATTTTACATTTAAATTGTTTGAAACATTTTTTTAGAAAATATTGACATAACTGCTAAAAATTTTCTGTTAGCTAATTTCAATTAATTAGATGTAAAATTTTTTAAGTTAGAATCTTTTATATAATTATTCTTATTTTCTACTCCCACTAAACAAAATAACAAAATAATTATAAAAAACAGAGCCAATTTTATATTTAATTTTTTTGTGGAAAATTTTCACTTAACTGCTATAAATTTTCTGTTTTTCAATTTTTTGTATTATTATTTTCAGTTAATAAGTTGTTACCTTTTTTAAGTTAGAATCTTTCACTTAATTATTTGTATATTCTTATTTTCTATTTTCACTAAACTTACAAAATAATTGTAAAGAGCTAATATCCGATTCGAAGGGCCAAATGTAAAGCCATTAATCCGGTTCGAAGAACCAAATGTAAAGATCTAATATCGGAAATAAAAGACTTTACTTGTTGAGTACTTGTAGAATACTGATTTTATTTTCCAAAACAAAACACTCACTTAAATAAAATATAATCTGACAACACGTCTAGTACATGCCACTGGCAGTATATATGCCACATACATCGAATGCTCCTAAACAAAGAATCAATAAACTATATACATTAATACAAATACACTTCAGACTAATAAAGATTCCAAAAATACATAAACATTGAACTGACGCAAACATTTGCTACAGCGCATTGCATCTCCATGCAGTATTAGAGTATCGATATTCAATCGACTGAATGTGTGTGTGCTATTGATGGTGAACCACTTGAAGGGTTCGATCGTCGATTTCCAAGTCAACGTATACGCGAGTACAGCTCAGGCTGCTGATAGTGACACACTTAAAGTGTCATAACCCTATCGCCTGTACATACAAAGGATACATTGCCCACCCGTGTTTCTCTCTCACGATGCTGAGCGACCATCAGATGCTTTTTGTCGCGGTGAGTTCTGCGTTCTTCTGTAATATTATGCAATCCGTTGCCGAAGTCTTCGGCACTGTAGGTTTTCGTTGATACCGTGCTATCGCTTCGTTGAATGGTAGCACTGTCAACATTAGTTAAAGGTATCACCTTCGATGGATTCGTGTGCACTTTCTTGGCAACTCTGCAGACCGATGTGAGATTCGAACTTTGAGTTGGTGTAAGTAATCGACCAAGTACACGAGCTGGTTGATTACCAATGATTGGTGTTGTTGCAGACCTGGGTGAAACGTGTTCCTTTTTATTACGTATAGGTCGTTTATGTTTTTCCAATGTGGTGACTGCAGCATTTTCAAACGCTTCTGTACGCATCTTCTCTGCGTTTTGAGTCAACAGATTAAACCATTCATTGGTACATGGTGGCATTTCATATCCACATCTAGCGTAGGCGGTCACTGTAGGCGCATACTTCGCATATTCATCAATATAGTACGGTCGTTTAGCCTTTTCTACAACCGATGCTAAAGGTAGTGGGTCTTCGTCCTTATAAGTTTTAGCCATCCTTCTGCGTTTGCTTCCATGTCGTGTACGAGAAGATATTTGTGATGGCTTGGGATCCAAATGGCTGGATTGTCCGACTATGATGGATCGTGCAGCTTTCGCTTTGTGAAACCTTTAGCGTGTATCACTTGCTGCAATCAAATCGCTTTTCTTCGTTATTTTTTTATATTACCTGTAAGTATCCAACCGAGTTTTGTTTCCTGAGCTAGCATACCATTAGCTTTCAGGTTTCTCGTCTTTATGATTTCTGGATACACGTCCGCTCCCAGAATGATGTCTATCCTCCCAATTTTGTTGTAATTGGGATCCGCCAATACATAGTTGTCCCAATCTCGTAGATTCACATCAACTGACTCATTCACATCAACTGACTTCGGGAGCACTATTGCTTCCGTCATAATTGAACAATCGTCGCTGAAACGGGGACGCACTTCAATCACAACTTTGTGTCTTGCCGTCTCCACTCGATCCGACGATATTCCACTAACTTCAGTTGGCGCTCTTATACGTGGAAGTCTTAGCAGCTGTGCGGTTTTCTCCGATATAAATTATGTCTGAGAACCACTGTCCAGAAGCGCCCGTAGTAGTTGAAGTCGTCCATCCGGTGTCTTTACCTTCACTATTGCTGTTGCTTGCTTAGTTGCTGGACCATATTCGATGTCACCTTTTCGCCCGGTGTGTTGTATTCTTGGTGGATTAATGTATGGTGCGTATTCCGATTGCATATGGCACACCGGAACTCCTTCATACACCTTGTTTTAAAATTATGCTGCAAACATTTATAGTATAGTTTAGCAGCGTTTATAATCTGTTTTCGCTCCTCCGGGGTCATTGCTGTGAACTTCCGGCAATTTATTATATTGTGCCCAATTCTTCGGCAACATTCGCAAACTGGTCCCGAACTTTCTGTTGTCTGTGAGTAACTGGTATATGGACTTTTCTTCTTGATCGGAAAGGATGCAAAACTGATGCAAATTTGATCCAAAAATGTCTTCACATTTCGGAGTTTCTGCTCTTCTTTTGTCCTCTTTGTGTGATGTTCATACTGTTGGCGGGTGTTTCCATCAAACTTCCTCAAAATGATGTGCGCCAACAAAACCTCAACATCATTGCCAACCTCTGCTTCCTCTCTCATGATAAATGAACTTTCATTTATCTTACTGATGAATTTCTTGACACTTTGATGGTTCTCAGCATCCAGATTCGGCAGGTCTAATATGCGATCAAACGCTGACGAAAATATTTTTCTCTTATTTTCATATTTATCTACCAATAAGCTCCAGGTTTCATTATACTCGGATTCCGATCCGAACAGCAAATGTTGCACCATTGATTTTGCTTCACCTCGAAGCGATGACTTTAAATAATGGAACTTTACTGCATCCGTCAGGTCCTCTCTCTGATGTACCAGACTTTTAAACTCAGAGCAAAATGAAGGCCATTCTGGCTCGCTTCCGTCAAACATTGGTAGCTTCGTCACTGGCAACGGAAACCCTGGATTGAAGTTCTCTTTCTTCTGAACTCCATTAATTCCTTCTTCCAGTTTTGCCTGCATACGGTACATCCTGTCTTCTGAATCAGAAGTATCCCGTCGGTACTTTGCTTCTACCTCACTCGCCGCTTGCGATATTACTGACCAGATGTCCTTAATTTTATTCCGGAACATCCTCATGTCAGTGGTATCACTGCCTGGTAGACGTCGCTCTGCCTCATCTAGTATCTTCGATGCCTTAGCCATCTTTGACTCTAGCATATCTATAATGCTGTCAGCTGGACTTGGAGGCCTTAACTCACTTGTTTCTCTGATGTCTTCTGGTACATTTCCTTGTATTTGCAGTGTCTCTTCTAACACTGTCTTCACATCTTCTTGCCCACGTACTGTCTGAGTTGAAGGTGATTGTTGCAGTTTTACCAGTTTCTCCTTTACGGTCTGGTAACATTTATCGTTGAAATATTGATGATCAACGTTTGATGCTGATTTCAAAATTTTCACGTGGTTAATCTCAAACTTCTTCCAGTTCTCCTGCAACACCGGTGTTACTTTGCACTTTGCTATTAGTGTCAGAATTGCTATGTAGAGCTTTGATTGCTCTACAAACAACTTTTGTACGACGTCGGACAACATTTTTCTTTTTAGAAACCAATAGTTTCCCTTTAATGCACTTTGTGGCTGTTGTCTTGGATCTTCTGTCCAAGTTTTTTTTTATATTTTGAACGTTCGTCCTGTTTGTTATTGTCGTTTATCTTCGACAAGACTTGGAACCTTTTGGTCGAATTTTTGATTAAAAATCAAATTTTTAACACTTTTTGTGTATGGAGAAACGATATGTCTCCCTTGTGTTAAGCTCGATGTCAGCCTCGAGCACCCTTAATTCAAGAAAATTATTTTTCTTCCTTAAAATGTTCACTCTGGTTCTTTTTTAAATCTCTTACCACTGGTGGGGGAAAATTTAAAAAATCACTTTGGAAGGACCAAATGTAAAGATCTAATATAGGAAATAAAAGACTTTACTTGTTGAGTACTTGTAGAATACTGATTTTATTTTCCAAAACGAAACACTCACTTAAATAAAATATAATCTGACAACACGTCTAGTACATGCCACTGGCAGTATATATGCCACATACATCGAATGCTCCTAAACAAAGAATCAATAAACTATATACATTTATACAAATACACTTCAGACTAATAAAGATTCCAAAAATACATAAACATTGAACGGACGCAAACATTTGTTACAGCGCATTGCATCTCCATGCAGTATTAGAGTATCGAAATTCAATCGACTGAATGTGCGTGTGAGTGTGGCTTATGCTATTGATGGTGAACCACTTGAAGGGTTCGATCGTCGATTTCGAAGTGAATGTGTACGCGAGTACAGCTCGGGCTGCTGATAGACACACTTAAAGTGTCATAACCCTATCGCCGATACATACAAAGGGAAAGAGAAAAAAACTCATGTTCAATTCTGAACAATAATTTTAAAAAAACATCTCCAACTGTCGCTTAATGGCTGCTATTGGGGGTTCGCTCGCTCTATTAATTTGAAGTAAGCTAAGGTTTACCGTTGGTGTAAACATTTACGAGATCAGATGGAGTGAAGTATTTCTTGCATCCCTAAAAACCTTGAATGCTTCTTAGGTACTCCTGTGGTTAGCCTATGCTCGTTGGATGAGACATAATCTAAAACAACTCGTATAGAGCTATCCCTGAGAAAACTCGATATGAATCGAGAGAAGGTATTACCGACACCAAATGCAATAAGTTTTGATATGAGTGCTCCGTGCCAGACCCTATCGAACTCCTTAGAAATATCCAGAGCCACGACCTTGCTTTCACAAAGACGGTGAATGGATCGACTCCATCGCTTAGAAAGGAACGCCATCAGGTCTCCAGTAGATCGATTTCTACGGAAGCCATACTGTCGATCATTCAGGACGCCGTTAGACTCTAGATGGTGATTAACCATGCTCTCCATAACCTTCGACAGCGCAGAACATATTGCAATTGGACGGTAATTCTCAGGATTAGTAGCCTCACCTTTCTTGGGGATCGGCTGAACATTGGCAACTTTCCAACGTGAAGGGTAAATACCACGACATGTTGAAAAGATTGCTCAATGGACGAGCTAGCGTCGAACAGCACTTATATAGGACAAGTATTAAAATACCATCCGGGCCCGGAGTTTGTTTACGTTGCGATCTGCAAGAACCCTTTAAAAACCACGTGTTCGGAAAAATATCTGGCACATCGAACTAGTGGAGTCGACTGCTTTCTGGCAAAGATGAATTTGCGATAGAAGATGAAGAATTGTTCCTTAATTTTTTAACAAATGCATAAAAGCTCTTACTTCCCCTGAGAGAATAAAGAACTTTAGCACGAAGACGCTGTTCGTAAAGAAGTTTTTCGTGCCTAAGTATTCTGGCACACCTTGATCTTGCCTGTTTACGTAGCAGCTCAGTATTGACAT
Source organism: Hydrotaea cyrtoneurina (assembly GCA_958296145.1). Classification (NCBI taxonomy): domain Eukaryota; kingdom Metazoa; phylum Arthropoda; class Insecta; order Diptera; family Muscidae; genus Hydrotaea; species Hydrotaea cyrtoneurina. The sequence continues at coordinate 73,659,384 of OY282512.1, read as the reverse complement.
TTTTAATTAAACTACAATTCCTTTTTGTACCTTACAGCTTCTTTGCATGTCTGATTAAACCAACAATTCTTTGGGGTTTGATCGAAGTAGTATTCGAGGGAATAAATGTGTTTATACCAAGAAGAATAATTTTCATAAACATTTCAGTAGCAGCATCGACATTATTGTCTAGGAAATATAGTTTTCAGTTAAGTTGCTGATTAAAATTGTTGAGCTCGTTCTAACGTGCCTTTTCATATACATACATTGTCCGCTTCGTGACTGGTTTAGAAGAGGCTCGAAGATCGGAGAACGAAAAGGATGTTTAAATGGTGTAATGATCCGAGTTACCAAGAGGTGCAACAATGATAACCTCGTACTTTTCAGGGTGTGAGTTTAAGAAAAGGTAAAGCATTTTTTTTTGTTGCCCTTCAACACGCGGAATGTGTGTTGGTTCATTCACTAATTGCGACATCTCATTATGCGCGGCAAAAAGTTTAGCGTATTGACTCTCCGGAGATGTGTGGCTCGAATGCGAAAGCCAAGAATTATTGTGGACATTGAAATCCCCAGCAACTACAATTTCACTGTCCGGATAATCTTCTAAGACTTTTGAAACAGAATCGGAAAGGCCGTCGAAGCCATTTAGGGTAGCCTCCCTTTCCAAATATGGACTTCTATAAAGAAACCCAACGTGTAATATGTGCAATCCAATACTGAACTTAACCCAATAGGACTTAAATTCTGGATCTTCTGAGTCCAACTGTTGCTGACTCTGGAACACAACACCTTTACGTATACATACCACAACGCCTCTGCGGGAAGAGAAAAAGGATATAGTGTGATAACCAGGAATGTGAAAATCGCAGAATTATTTGCGATATGCGAAAGAGTAGGAGGAGGGGGGAACACAAGTGCAAAACAACAAGGGAGGCTTAGAAAAGCCCTTAGTTGTCTGTTTTGCGTTTATCCGTGTGTAGTTGTTTGTGATTGCTTGTTGTGTTGTGTATTGTTTTTAGTTTATTGTTGATGTCTGTTTTGAATTACAGAACAATGAATCCACAGTGCAATGTTTAAAATGTCCACAACAAGTACTCGTGCTATGCTGTGCGGGTGGAAATGTCGTATTGCACCAAGAAAAGACTCGCCACCGCAGTTAAACTTTCGCTTGGTTCGGTTCTCTGGTGCTGTTTGGAATTAATTTGTTGTGTTGTTTGTCAACAAAAGGTGATTAAAATTATTTCATATAAATAAACAAATAAAATGAGTTAAAAAAATTATAAAAGACTTGTTAAAAACATGAACATTAAGAAAATATTGCATATTTGGTGGTCCATTTTGAAGAAGATTCAAATTCAGGGCTGCAATGGAATCATTCATTCTAATTAAATAATTACTCATTTATGCCGTGAATTAGTAAAATCTTTATAAATACAAATTAATTAACACATGACTAATTTCTTCATTATTGCAATCGTTTCCAGGACAAGGTTTGAGAAAACCCATCGGATAACCGCGACAATCAAAAAATTCAAAAGATGATTTTTATACCCTCACCCTACGGGTAGGAGGGTATATATCATTTGATACGGCTCAAAAGTGCAACACATAGAAATATCCACATTAGACCACAGGTGTCTTTGAACCAAATTCGATTCATGACTTTCGGAATCGTTTGAGCCATGTCCGTCTGTCCTGCTGGTACGCACGATAACTTTCGAAAGTGTTAAACAATCTCTCTGGAATTTGGCATGGATTGCATATGGGCTATATGGCCACACCCCTTCGGGTACCTCCCATACAAATGTACCATCCCGCCATCCTTGGAAATCGTGTAATATCACCAATATGCCCAACGCGATCTTGCCCAAATTTAGTAAACGTATAGTTAGTCTAACTTTTGGACAAAAAATTGGAAGTCTGGGAACTCCCCTTCCGGCATCTCCCATACAAATGTACCATCCCGCCAACCTTAGAAATCGTGTAATATCACCAATATGCCCAACGCGATCTTGCCCAAATTTTGTATTAAGAAAACCTATAGTTGGTATAAGTTTTGAACAAAAACTTGGAAGTCTGGCAACTCCCCTTCTGGTACCTGTCATACAAATGTACCATCCCGCACCTTATAAACCGTGTAATACTATCAATATGACCAACGCGATCTTGCCCAAAATTCGTATTTGGTAAATGTATAACTGGACAAAGTTTCGTACATAAACTTGGAATTCTGGCAACTCCCCTTCTGGTACCTCCCATACCAATGTGCCATCCCGCCTATCTTAGAAATCGTGTAATAACATCAATATGCTCAACGCAATCTTGCCCAAAATTTTGTATTTAGTAAAGATAAAGCTAGACAAAGCTATTGCCAGATAATGCTTCGGACAAAAACTTGGAAGTGTGGCAACTCTCCTTCTGGTACCTCCCGTACATATGGACCATTCCACCACTTATAAACCGTGTAAAATTATCAATATGATCAACGCGATCTTGCCCAAATTCGGTAGTTAGTAAAGCTATGGCTGAAAAGTTTTGGACAAAAACTTGGAAGTCTGGCAACTCCCCTTCTGGTATCTGCCATACAAATGTATCATCCCGCCTACCTTAGAAATCGCGTAATAATATCAATATGATCAACGCAATTTTGCCCAAATTCTGTATTTAGTAAAGCTATAGCTATTCAAAGTTTTGGACAAAAACTTGGAAGTCTGGAAACTCCCCTTCTGGTACCTCCCATACAAATATACCATTCCACCTACTTTAGAAATTATATAAATTCGCTCAACGAATCTTTCCGAAATTCTGTAAAATTTAATAAAGCTTTAATTTATATATAGTAAAGCGATAATTTTCGAGAAAAAGCTCTGCTTTATATTCCGCAGGTTTAGTAAAGGTATAACTGGACAAAGTTTCGAACAAAAACTTGGAAGTCTGGCAACTCCCCTTCTGGTACCTGTCATACCAAAGTACCATCCCTCCTACCTTAGAAATCGTGTTATAACACCAATATGCCCAACGCGATCTTGCCCAAATTTTGTATTTAGTAAACGTATAGTTAGACTAAGTTTTGGACAAAAACTTGGCAGTCTGGCAACTCCCATTCTGGTACCTCCCATACAAATGTACCATTACAACCACTTTAGAAATCGTGTTATTATATAAACTCGCTCAACGAATCTTTCCGAAATTCTATATTTAGTAAAGCTTTAACTACATACAATTTTCTAGTAAAAACTCTGCTTTATATTCCGTCCTTTTTGTAAAAACATGTAATACAATATTTTTCTATAACATTCGGTATTTTGAGATTGACATTGACTATTATGACATTTCATCAGAGGTTACATCCAATGATGGTAGCAACGCTCACTTTTGACTTTCCGATACTTTGGAATAGAGACTTGTATGTTTTTACTGAGGGTATATATAAGTAGGTTTACCCGACTGCAACTTTTTTACTGGTTTTCTGCAACATTTGGTATTTTAGGTTGCTATTATGACATTTCATCATATGTTACATCCAGTGGTGGTAGCCACGCTCACTTTTGAATTTCCGATACTTTGGAATATGAGACTTGTGTGTTTGTACTGTGGGTGAGGGTATATATAAGTCGGTTTACCCGACTTCAACTTTTTCACTGGTTTTCTATAACATTCGGTATTTTGAGATTGACATTTTTTTATGTTATTTTTATATTAATATATAAGACACCTTCGGTCTAAAGTGAATGTTTCTATGTGTTACCCTTTTTTTATAAACGCTCAGGCGATGCCCCCTATGAATGCTATGCACTGTGTTAGCGATAGGAAGTAAGATGGAGTAGTGTTTGTTGACGTTTGACTTGAATTTTAGAATGTCATAGCAGATAGGAAAGACAATTGCTGGTAGATTATTCTATATGTGAACAGTACGGCTGAAGAACGAATTATCTCTATAGTGCGTCATGCGGTCAACCGGCCGTGAGACTCCCTGGATAGCCCCGCGTATTCCGGATAAATGACGAACAGATACCGTTAAAATATCTATAGAATAGCGGTACACAACCCACATTCCGGATGACAATAGAGTTGGATACCCTACTATCCCCAATCAACACCACCGCTCTCCTCTGTACACGGTACAGAAGCTGCAAAGATGACATAGGAGCTCCTGCCCATATATGGGAGTTATATTCCATTTCTTGCACCGCTTTAAAAAGCCTAAACAATTGAATGCTTCTTTCGACAGAGGAGTTTTTAGCTCCTAAGTACCATGGCACACGATGATCTTGCATGTTTGCGTAGCAGCTCAGTATTGACATTTTGATTTAAACGCCAATTTCTGAACGCATCCTCTTTGGATCTGACAGCTTCTTTGCATGTCTGATTAAACCAGCAATTCTTTGGATGTTTCATCGAAGTTAGGTTAGGTTAGGTACATTGTCCGCTTCGTGACTGGTTTAGAAGTGGCTCGAAGATCGGAGAACGAAAAGGATGCTGAAATGACGGAATATACTCATACGTCCCCTTTTGGAAATATTTAGCAGACGACTTAAGTCGTCTGTGTATTAAATGGTCTTAGACAATAACAAAAACAAACAATATAAAAAGTTTTTGTGTTTGGTGAAAACAATTCAAATTCATATTAATGTAAATATGGCAACAACCTTTGTTTTCTCATTTTTTATTTAGAATTGAAATTCAAACAAATTTTATATAAAAAATTACCCCAATACACAATGGTCCAATTTTTTTGGTTGTTCTCAATAGTGGAACCATTTTTCATTTTCGCTCTAGGGTCAATCCAATACAAAATACCCATTACATGTTATATTTAAATTAATTTGTATTAATATAAACCACATAATTTTGCACAATTTGTAATCGATTTCCATAAAATTGCTTCTGTCATGTGCTATTTTGAACATAGCACACTATCATTGCCCAACACAACAAAAAACCCAAAATAGCAAATTGTTCCTCTGTCACTGCCCAGCGTTCGCAAACAATAGATCCCGTTTCTTGGGAAATGACACTATAACAGACTTGACCCATCTCAGGGGCGCAGACTGGAAAACAATTAAAGATTATGTCAACAGTATAGAGTTCTTAAAATAACTTCTCAAGACTTTTTTATGTACAGTTTAGAGCACACAACAAGCCGAATACTGGCTTAGGTGTATGTCTAAACCGCCTCCTCTTCTCAACCTAACCTAACCTAACCTACTACAGTGAAAATTCGGTTAAGCGGAAATAAAAAATTAAGAATTTTTGTTCACTTATCAGTGGTTTTTCATAAAAGGACTTGGGATAACTGAACCTTCTTTAATTTAAACGAACTGGGTACATTTGAAATTGTTGTGAGAAACAAGAGATAGAAACTTATGGCACAACTATTAAAAGGCATGTATACAAAATTTCAATTGAAAACTCAACTCTCATTCGCTTTTTTGTAATATATTTGTTTTGTTGTGCGATGTTTGTAAGAGCATTTTTTTTGTAATTTTATAATGGTTGATGGACTACAATTGAATTGATTGCAAATTTCATTTGTGGGAATGTCAGATTCGATTTTTTTTTAATGCCAATTTTGTTCAGAATGGTAAGAAAGGTATATTTGTTTCCCAATCTCTTTAATAAACTATCGAAAATTATAAAATATTATTCGCACTAATTTCTGTCAACATGTACACTGTTTAAAAAATGTGTGTGAACTGTGCATGAATAAGACGGCATATAAGTTCGTGCCCTAAAAATGCGTTTCACATAAACGATTTTTCAATAAAGCAGATTTTCGTCTAATCGAAGTTAAGTGCATGGAAAATCATATAGAACAATCGTTACTAATATTTATTTTCAAATTTCAATTCAGCGACTTTTTAAATTAAAAGGCGTGCGAAGACGTGCATGAACGTTCGTACTATCACACAAAATAGCTTGTTATATATTCCAGAATAGCACTGTAAGGAACAAAATGTGATTTTAATTTTTTTCGACCGGTTTTACGGTACGTTCAAAAACCCTACCAACAATTTGAGACATGAAGCAAATAGGATTTCTTACACAGACGACTTAAGTCGCATGTTTATATTGTCAGCATGAAATCAGTATTTTCTCTGATCTCCATTGTAAAACTGTCAAATTGTGCCATGTGTATTAATGACAACGACTTGCGACGTCTGCCCTCTATATGGTCTTTACATGAAATGAACATGTTTTTAAAATAAGAAACACATTTATTGCAAAAAAAAAGTACTAACAAATTATTTTATTGCCTCGCAATTTTCTTTTTTAATTTTCTGTTGTTTCCCATTGTTTGTTCTTACAGAAAGAGAGGAATACATTTGCTGTGTGGTGGTCACACTACGGTCACATTTGCAATTTGTTTTGTCCACAAGAATCTGATTTGCTGTTTGACACTCAAAATAATAACTATTTTTGTCAAATATTTGCCCGTTCCTTAAATATCTATGTTTTTACTTTTATATATGTAATATAATTAATTGGTATTATATGTAGTGTAATAATATATATACTAATGCTGTTGAATAACGCGCGGGCTATCGGATTTCATTTAACAAATACAGTATAATCCCGATAATTCGTACCCCGCTAATTCGTAAACCCCGCTTATTCGTAACAAAATCCCGGTCCCTTGAAAAAATCGCGATAATTCGTAAAAATCCCATACATTTTGGTCCCCTCGATAAATCGTAAAATTTTCCAGCGAAATGCCTAAAAACCTCGTAATTTTTCGTTGAAAACCTCAATAATTCCTACACTTCAACTGTTTTGCTATTCTCTCTTTCACTTCTTTCGTGCTTTTTTATGTAGCGGAGGCGACGCGTTCTTTGGAGGAAAAACGGTAAACCACTGACAAGTGATTCTATGCTCTCAAGTGGCGAAGCATTTGTTGTTGTTTATGTGTGTGTCTTTCTTTAACTCTCATTGTTCTTAAGTTGCTGTAAACTGGCATTGATCGGGCATATTCACATTTTTCTGCAGCTCAGTGAATTAAGTGGTGATTTTAATCCTTAAAAATGTGTGCGGATTGCCCGAAGGCCATTAAAATGTCACAAAAACGGTCGCTTTAAGTACTTTATGAATTAAGTTTTAGTTTTTTGATGAAAATGAATTGATTTTAAGTTGCTTTGTTTTTAAAAAATATAACTTTATACATATAAATATGTATTAAATTATTATTATATTATTATTAAATAAAAAACCCAGGTAATTCGTATTTTTTCTTTCTTCCCCCCGCTAATTCGAAAACCCCGCTAATTCGTAGAAAACGGCCGGTCCCTTGACATTACGAATTATCGGGATTTTACTGTATTAAAGACTGAAAATAGAATATTCTACTGTGTGAATATTTTAGTCTGTACAGGATGAAGGGGTTTAAAATAATCATAACATATTATTCGTTCTAGGGAATCTCATGGCTTAAAGTGTTGCAGTAACTGCCCCGGTTTTGAAAATGATGTAAATTTCTCATCAATATTCGGCGTAAAAACCTGTCAGACATATGCTGCTTAGCAGAGCGCCTTCGAGTTGATGTGTCAGGATTCTCCTCAATACTATCCTGAACGCGTTGAATATTTCCTACATTAATTACAGAACGTTGTCCTCCGGTACGTGGAATATCCCTCACTGATATTTGTTCGCGTCACTAAGCGTCGAATCATTGATTAAGAGGGTGAATTCCGATAGGCCCGTTGTGTTTGAATTATTAATCGATGATGCTCTAAATAAAATTCTATTATTTTGGCTCGTTGATTAACGTTGTAACTTTCCATGATTACTCTCCCAGACATATTTTACAATTCCTAAAAAGAAGAAAGGGGAAAAATTACATTAGCAAAGTCATTAAATTTGCAAATCCCTTCGCGACTTTTGTCGCACCCTGTTCTTTCAATGTAAGGTAACATAACTTCTATACACTGCCAGTACACATATCCGAGTTTTCATAAATGCATCAACTTTTATAAGCATTCACAGTCGTGCAAAATAGTTCTCTATTCTGGGGAACTATGTTAAAATCACCCTTTACGGAAAAATCACTCTTGTAAAGAAATGTGAATCTTTTTTTATTGTGGTCAAGCAAAAAGGAGTGTGGCGCTTACGATACAATTGAATTTTCTATATCTTTGTGAACGTAAATTTTGTATATATTGTCATTAAGAGCTTTCGACAATTTCGCGGTAAGGGCCGATATTTTCGTGAACTAGAAAATTCTTTTTATTTTGAATAATATAAAAGGTATTGAATTGGTCACATTTTAACTTTTTGTTAAGTTTTAAACTTAAAATTGTACCGTATTTTTTTCATCAATATATAGCAATTATTTTATTTATACCCTCGCCGTACGGGTAGGAGGGTATACATCATTTTATACGACTCAAAAGTGTAACACATAGAAAAATGCACTTTAGACCGTAGATGTCTTTAAACCAAAATCGATTTCTAAGTCGTTTGAGCCATGTCCGTCTGTCCTGATGGTACGCACGATAACTTTCGAAAGAGTTAAACAACCGCTATGGAATTTGGCATGGTTTAATATTTTCCCAAAACAACTTACGGGATTGCCTATGGGCTATATGTCCACACCCCTTCGTGTACCTTCCATACAAATCTCATATTTATCCCACTTTAGAAATCGTGTAATAACATCAATATTACCAGTGCGATCTTTCCCAAATTCTGTACTCAGTAAAGCTATAACTGGACAAAGATTCCTGTAAAGCTTTAACTACATAAAATTTTCGAGAAAAAACTTTGCTTTATATTCCGCCCGTGTAATACAATATTTTTCCATAACATTCGGTATTTTGAGGTTGCTATAATAACATTTCATCAGATGTTACATCTAATGGTAGTAGCCACTCTAACTTTTGACTTTCCGATACTTTGGAATATGAGACTTGTATGTTTTTACTGAGGGTGAGGGTATATAAAAGTCGGGCTTTTATGCTGACCAGCCTTATTTGGGATATAAAAAAACAACATTATGCACTTCTTCTACAGGCACAGAGATCGGGAAATAAAATTAGAAGAAATGAAAACAATGCCAAATAAATTAAGTTTTAGACATCATAATGAATATTGGTGTTGTCTTTTGCTGTGGTCGGTCAGTGGTGAACTGCAGGTTTGTTTTGGAATTGCTATTGTTGTAGTTTTAAATTTTTTTTTATCTCATAGCCAATATGAGTGAATTATCTGTAAAGGCAAAGGGATAGTTCACGTGACTTAAGATTATGTGGATGGAAATAATCATTTTGAGGAAAAAAGTTTGGGAGATTGAAAAAAACATTTGCAACAGTTTTTTAAATGGCCTGCTGACTTACAATAGGCACAAAAACGTAACTTCCAAGAAGGAACTAAGAAGTGACTCGAAAGTGTGTTCTTGAAGATAATTCCGGGGGTACAACGTCTCAATACGGAAGACACTTACACGATGAAAAAATGGTGTCGCAGACGATGAGATTTAACTTCTTAGCGTCACTTATTACTCACTTCCGCGATAGAAAATGGAAGGGCCGGAATGGCGAATGCACCTGGATACATTGTAAACGAACGCTTAAATAGCTGATTGGAGAAAAGACGCGCCACCGCAGTTAAACAATTTCGCTTGGTTCGGTCCTCTGGTGCTGTTTGGAATTAATTTGTTGTGTTGTTTGTCAACAAAAGGTGATTAGAATTATTTCATATAAATAGACAAATAAAATGAGTTAAAAAAATTATAAAAGACTTGTTAAAAACATGAACATGAAGAAAATATTGCATATTTGGTGGACCATTTTGAAGAAGATTCAAGATGCCCCCTATGAATGCAATGCACTTTGTTAGCGATAGGATGTAAGGGTATTGGAGGGTAAAATGGAGTAGTGTTTGTTGACGCTTGACTTGAATTTGAGAATGTCATAGCAGGTAGGAAAGACAATTCTGGAAGATTATTCCATATGTGAACAGTACGGCTGAAGAACGAATTTTCTCTACAGTTCGTCGTGCGGTCAACCGGCCATGAGACTCCCTGGATAGCCGCGTATTCCGGATAAATGTTCTAACGTCAGGGACCAGAAGACGGATATCTGACGAATGCATAATGATACCGTTAAAATATCTATAGAATAGCGATACACATCCCACATTCCGACGATGCTGAAGGGAGACAATAGAGTTGGATACCCTACCATCCCCAATCATCACCACCGCTTTCCTCTGTACACGGTCCAAAAGCTGCAAAGATGTCTTTGGAGCTCCTGCCCATATATGGGAGTTATATTCCATTTTAGGCCGGATGTAGGTGGTGTAAATATTTACGAGATCAGATGGAGTGAACTATTTCTTGCACAGCTTCAAAAATCCTAAACACTTGAATGCTTCTTTCGACACTTCGAATATATGGCTGGCCCATCGAGCATCACCCTGTATCTTAATGCCCAGAACATCAAGAGTGTCTGATTCGTCGATATCCACACCACCCATAGAAATTGATGGCGATGCTGGATCTGGCGAACGTTTGTGTGACAACAAACAGCACTGGGCCTTTTGCGGATTAAAATCTACTCTATTCATTTGGCCACACAAAACGTCGCCAAATCGCGGTTAAGTGAGTCATTCATTGTTCGCCTTTTGTCCTCTATCTCCGAGGGACTTTGCCGATGATCAAATGAGTACGAATGACAGAGGTTGCTATCATCCGCAAAGGAGTAGATTGGTTTCACAGTCTGCCCCAACAGGTCGTCAATGAAAATAAGAAATAAGGAAGGAGGGAGGACAGAGCCTTATGGCACTCCTGCGGTCAGCCTATGCTCGTTGGATGAGACCCCATCTATAACAACTCGTATAGAGCGATCCCTGAGAAAACTCGATATGAATCGAGAGAAGGTATTACCGACACCAAATGCAATAAGTTTTGATATGAGTGCTCCGTGCCAGACCCTATCGAACGCCTTGGAAATATCCAGAGCAACGACCTTACTTTCACCAAGGGCGGGAATAGATCGACTCCATCGCTCCGAAAGGAACGCCATCAGGTATCCAGTAGATCAATTTCTACGGAAGCCATACTGTCGATCATTTAGAAGGCCGTTAGACTCTAAATACTTAACAAGATGGTGGTTAACCATGCTCTACATAACCTTCGAGAGCGCAGAACATATTGCAATTGGACGGTAATTCGCAGGAGTTGTTGCCTCACCTTTCTTGGGTATCGTCTGAACATTGGCAACTTTTCAACGTGAAGGGTAAATACCAGCATGGTACGACATGTTGAAAAGATTGCGCAATGGACGAGCTAGCGTCGAAAAGCACTTACATAGGACAAGTGCTGAAATACCATCCGGGCCCGGAGTTTTATTTACGTTAAGATCTGCAAGAACCCTTTTGACTCCACGCGTTCGAAAAAATATCTGAGGCATCGAACTAGATACGTTTTCGATCACGGGCAGTGGTTGACTGCTGTCTGGCAAAGATTAATTCTTTGCAAATATTTCAGCCAGAAGATTAGCTTTGTCAACCGGGTCCGTGAATATCTGGTCATCGTTAACGAGAGTTGGAATAGAAGACGAAGAATTGTCCCCTACTCTTTTAACAAATGCCCAAAAGGTCTTACTTCCCCTAGGAGAAGAAAGAACTTTAGCACGAAGACGCTGTTCGTGAAGAAGTTTTTCACGTCTGGCACACCTTAATCTTGCCTGCTTGCGTAGCAGCTTACGTTTATACAACACAAGGCCTCTGTGGGAAGAGAAAGAGTGTGATAGCCAGCAATGTGGAAATTCTGTGGATCAGAATCCCCACATACTTGGGTCTCACATTGAGCGAACACATCCGGCCTATGGAAACGAGCGTGAGTGTATACCGCAAAGAAATTTACTCTTAAGCCCCGTATGTTAGCACAGTGTATTTTAAAGTTACCTACCATTGCGACACAAACGAAAACAAGACTATATCAAAACATACATACAAATGACAGCGTACCCCTAATGTCGCTGTTATGTCCCTCTGCTGATCAGTGTTAGATCTTCACCAGCAAGAAAAGACAGCGACATGAAGAGCACACAATCGTTTGTATTATGTGTGGTGGAAGAGGGAGGGGGGAGCACACGTGCAAAACGAAAACAGAGACATAAATAAGCCCTGCGTGTTGCCTTTGTTGTGTGGCCGGTGACTGCAGCTGTTATTGTTGATATTGTTGGTTATGTTTGATGTTGTTGTTATTGTGGATAGTTGGAGCTGTTGGTTGTTTTGTGTGTTACTTTTTTTATTTTTATTTGTAAATTGTTGTTTTTTTTTATTTTTATTTTTCCTTTCTTACAAAAACACAGACACAGAGAACGCGACGCGGATGGAACAAAATTGTGCATGCACATCGGACAAAATACAAACACTAACAAAATACAAACACACAAATCCCAAAGTGGCTGCCTTATGTCGTCGATAGCCTTACGAATTATATCTTTGAGGTCTTGAATCGACGCTGGGCTGTTGGCGTAGACTTATATTTCACGTGATCCGAAAGGAAGAAGTCGCACGGTGTTAAATCTCAAAATATAGGTGGCCAATTGTGATCACTTCTTCGAGAGATAACACAGTCCGGAAACCTTTCCCGTAAAAGAGCAATTTACGAAAAAGTAATGTCCAATGTCCACACTTTTCTTTCAGGAACTCACCTAGATTTCCAGAAAATTCTCTGATGGATTTTGTTATATCCAATACATTCCCTAACTTAACCTCTGGTCTTATGGTGTTGTTCGTTCACAATCTCAATCAACTGTTCCATAGCCTGTGGAACTATCTGAGGACTAGAATGTGATGTATTCTGGTTATGTGGTAAATTCAAACCCGGGGGCCTAATTAAAAATTGGATTTGCCATTTTACATTTAAATTGTTTGAAACATTTTTTAGAAAATATTGACATAACTGCTAAAAATTTTCTGTTAGCTAATTTCAATTAATTAGATGTAAAATTTTTTAAGTTAGAATCTTTTATATAATTATTTTTATTTTCTACTCCCACTAAACAAAATAACAAAATAATTATAAAAAACAGAGCCAATTTTATATTTAATTTTTTTGTGGAAAATTTTCACTTAACTGCTATAAATTTTCTGTTTTTCAATTTTTTGTATTATTATTTTCAGTTAATAAGTTGTTACCTTTTTTAAGTTAGAATCTTTCACTTAATTATTTGTATATTCTTATTTTCTATTTTCACTAAACTTACAAAATAATTGTAAAGAGCTAATATCCGATTCGAAGGGCCAAATGTAAAGCCATTAATCCGGTTCGAAGAACCAAATGTAAAGATCTAATATCGGAAATAAAAGACTTTACTTGTTGAGTACTTGTAGAATACTGATTTTATTTTCCAAAACAAAACACTCACTTAAATAAAATATAATCTGACAACACGTCTAGTACATGCCACTGGCAGTATATATGCCACATACATCGAATGCTCCTAAACAAAGAATCAATAAACTATATACATTAATACAAATACACTTCAGACTAATAAAGATTCCAAAAATACATAAACATTGAACTGACGCAAACATTTGCTACAGCGCATTGCATCTCCATGCAGTATTAGAGTATCGATATTCAATCGACTGAATGTGTGTGTGCTATTGATGGTGAACCACTTGAAGGGTTCGATCGTCGATTTCCAAGTCAACGTATACGCGAGTACAGCTCAGGCTGCTGATAGTGACACACTTAAAGTGTCATAACCCTATCGCCTGTACATACAAAGGATACATTGTCCACCCGTGTTTCTCTCTCACGATGCTGAGCGACCATCAGATGCTTTTTGTCGCGGTGAGTTCTGCGTTCTTCTGTAATATTATGCAATCCGTTGCCGAAGTCTTCGGCACTGTAGGTTTTCGTTGATACCGTGCTATCGCTTCGTTGAATAGTAGCACTGTCAACATTAGTTAAAGGTATCACCTTCGATGGATTCGTGTGCACTTTCTTGGCAACTCTGCAGACCGATGTGAGATTCGAACTTTGAGTTGGTGTAAGTAATCGACCAAGTACACGAGCTGGTTGATTACCAATGATTGGTGTTGTTGCAGACCTGGGTGAAACGTGTTCCTTTTTATTACGTATAGGTCGTTTATGTTTTTCCAATGTGGTGACTGCAGCATTTTCAAACGCTTCTGTACGCATCTTCTCTGCGTTTTGAGTCAACAGATTAAACCATTCATTGGTACATGGTGGCATTTCATATCCACATCTAGCGTAGGCGGTCACTGTAGGCGCATACTTCGCATATTCATCAATATAGTACGGTCGTTTAGCCTTTTCTACAACCGATGCTAAAGGTAGTGGGTCTTCGTCCTTATAAGTTTTAGCCATCCTTCTGCGTTTGCTTCCATGTCGTGTACGAGAAGATATTTGTGATGGCTTGGGATCCAAATGGCTGGATTGTCCGACTATGATGGATCGTGCAGCTTTCGCTTTGTGAAACCTTTAGCGTGTATCACTTGCTGCAATCAAATCGCTTTTCTTCGTTATTTTTTTATATTACCTGTAAGTATCCAACCGAGTTTTGTTTCCTGAGCTAGCATACCATTAGCTTTCAGGTTTCTCGTCTTTATGATTTCTGGATACACGTCCGCTCCCAGAATGATGTCTATCCTCCCAATTTTGTTGTAATTGGGATCCGCCAATACATAGTTGTCCCAATCTCGTAGATTCACATCAACTGACTCATTCACATCAACTGACTTCGGGAGCACTATTGCTTCCGTCATAATTGAACAATCGTCGCTGAAACGGGGACGCACTTCAATCACAACTTTGTGTCTTGCCGTCTCCACTCGATCCGACGATATTCCACTAACTTCAGTTGGCGCTCTTATACGTGGAAGTCTTAGCAGCTGTGCGGTTTTCTCCGATATAAATTATGTCTGAGAACCACTGTCCAGAAGCGCCCGTAGTAGTTGAAGTCGTCCATCCGGTGTCTTTACCTTCACTATTGCTGTTGCTTGCTTAGTTGCTGGACCATATTCGATGTCACCTTTTCGCCCGGTGTGTTGTATTCTTGGTGGATTAATGTATGGTGCGTATTCCGATTGCATATGGCACACCGGAACTCCTTCATACACCTTGTTTTAAAATTATGCTGCAAACATTTATAGTATAGTTTAGCAGCGTTTATAATCTGTTTTCGCTCCTCCGGGGTCATTGCTGTGAACTTCCGGCAATTTATTATATTGTGCCCAATTCTTCGGCAACATTCGCAAACTGGTCCCGAACTTTCTGTTGTCTGTGAGTAACTGGTATATGGACTTTTCTTCTTGATCGGAAAGGATGCCAAACTGATGCAAATTTGATCCAAAAATTTCTTCACATTTCGGAGTTTCTGCTCTTCTTTTGTCCTCTTTGTGTGATGTTCATACTGTTGGCGGGTGTTTCCATCAAACTTCCTCAAAATGATGTGCGCCAACAAAACCTCAACATCATTGCCAACCTCTGCTTCCTCTCTCATGATAAATGAACTTTCATTTATCTTACTGATGAATTTCTTGACACTTTGATGGTTCTCAGCATCCAGATTCGGCAGGTCTAATATGCGATCAAACGCTGACGAAAATATTTTTCTCTTATTTTCATATTTATCTACCAATAAGCTCCAGGTTTCATTATACTCGGATTCCGATCCGAACAGCAAATGTTGCACCATTGATTTTGCTTCACCTCGAAGCGATGACTTTAAATAATGGAACTTTACTGCATCCGTAAGGTCCTCTCTCTGATGTACCAGACTTTTAAACTCAGAGCAAAATGAAGGCCATTCTGGCTCGCTTCCGTCAAACATTGGTAGCTTCGTCACTGGCAACGGAAACCCTGGATTGAAGTTCTCTTTCTTCTGAACTCCATTAATTCCTTCTTCCAGTTTTGCCTGCATACGGTACATCCTGTCTTCTGAATAAGAAGTATCCCGTCGGTACTTTGCTTCTACCTCATTCGCCGCTTGCGATATTACTGACCAGATGTCCTTAATTTTATTCCGGAACATCCTCATGTCAGTGGTATCACTGCCTGGTAGACGTCGCTCTGCCTCATCTAGTATCTTCGATGCCTTAGCCATCTTTGACTCTAGCATATCTATAATGCTGTCAGCTGGACTTGGAGGCCTTGACTCACTTGTTTCTCTGATGTCTTCTGGTACATTTCCTTGTATTTGCAGTGTCTCTTCTAACACTGTCTTCACATCTTCTTGCCCACGTACTGTCTGAGTTGAAGGTGATTGTTGCAGTTTTACCAGTTTCTCCTTTACGGTCTGGTAACATTTATCGTTGAAATATTGATGATCAACGTTTGATGCTGATTTCAAAATTTTCACGTGGTTAATCTCAAACTTCTTCCAGTTCTCCTGCAACACCGGTGTTACTTTGCACTTTGCTATTAGTGTCAGAATTGCTATGTAGAGCTTTGATTGCTCTACAAACAACTTTTGTACGACGTCGGACAACATTTTTCTTTTTAGAAACCAATAGTTTCCCTTTAATGCACTTTGTGGCTGTTGTCTTGGATCTTCTGTCCAAGTTTTTTTTTATATTTTGAACGTTCGTCCTGTTTGTTATTGTCGTTTATCTTCGACAAGACTTGGAACCTTTTGGTCGAATTTTTGATTAAAAATCAAATTTTTAACACTTTTTGTGTATGGAGAAACGATATGTCTCCCTTGTGTTAAGCTCGATGTCAGCCTCGAGCACCCTTAATTCAAGAAAATTATTTTTCTTCCTTAAAATGTTCACTCTGGTTCTTTTTTAAATCTCTTACCACTGGTGGGGGAAAATTTAAAAAATCACTTTGGAAGGACCAAATGTAAAGCCATTAATCCGGTTCGAAGAACCAAATGTAAAGATCTAATATAGGAAATAAAAGACTTTACTTGTTGAGTACTTGTAGAATACTGATTTTATTTTCCAAAACGAAACACTCACTTAAATAAAATATAATCTGACAACACGTCTAGTACATGCCACTGGCAGTATATATGCCACATACATCGAATGCTCCTAAACAAAGAATCAATAAACTATATACATTTATACAAATACACTTCAGACTAATAAAGATTCCAAAAATACATAAACATTGAACGGACGCAAACATTTGTTACAGCGCATTGCATCTCCATGCAGTATTAGAGTATCGAAATTCAATCGACTGAATGTGCGTGTGAGTGTGGCTTATGCTATTGATGGTGAACCACTTGAAGGGTTCGATCGTCGATTTCGAAGTGAATGTGTACGCGAGTACAGCTCGGGCTGCTGATAGACACACTTAAAGTGTCATAACCCTATCGCCGATACATACAAAGGGAAAGAGAAAAAAACTCATGTTCAATTCTGAACAATAATTTTAAAAAAACATCTCCAACTGTCGCTTAATGGCTGCTATTGGGGGTTCGCTCGCTCTATTAATTTGAAGTAAGCTAAGGTTTACCGTTGGTGTAAACATTTACGAGATCAGATGGAGTGAAGTATTTCTTGCATCCCTAAAAACCTTGAATGCTTCTTAGGTACTCCTGCGGTTAGCCTATGCTCGTTGGATGAGACATAATCTAAAACAACTCGTATAGAGCTATCCCTGAGAAAACTCGATATGAATCGAGAGAAGGTATTACCGACACCAAATGCAATAAGTTTTGATATGAGTGCTCCGTGCCAGACCCTATCGAACTCCTTAGAAATATCCAGAGCCACGACCTTGCTTTCACAAAGACGGTGAATGGATCGACTCCATCGCTTAGAAAGGAACGCCATCAGGTCTCCAGTAGATCGATTTCTACGGAAGCCATACTGTCGATCATTCAGGACGCCGTTAGACTCTAGATGGTGATTAACCATGCTCTCCATAACCTTCGACAGCGCAGAACATATTGCAATTGGACGGTAATTCTCAGGATTAGTAGCCTCACCTTTCTTGGGGATCGGCTGAACATTGGCAACTTTCCAACGTGAAGGGTAAATACCACGACATGTTGAAAAGATTGCTCAATGGACGAGCTAGCGTCGAACAGCACTTATATAGGACAAGTATTAAAATACCATCCGGGCCCGGAGTTTGTTTACGTTGCGATCTGCAAGAACCCTTTAAAAACCACGTGTTCGGAAAAATATCTGGCACATCGAACTAGGGGAGTCGACTGCTTTCTGGCAAAGATGAATTTGCGATAGAAGATGAAGAATTGTTCCTTAATTTTTTAACAAATGCATAAAAGCTCTTACTTCCCCTGAGAGAAGAAAGAACTTTAGCACGAAGACGCTGTTCGTAAAGAAGTTTTTCGTGCCTAAGTATTCTGGCACACCTTGATCTTGCCTGTTTACGTAGCAGCTCAGTATTGACATTTTTAATTAAACTACAATTCCTTTTTGTACCTTACAGCTTCTTTGCATGTCTGATTAAACCAACAATTCTTTGGGGTTTGATCGAAGTAGTATTCGAGGGAATAAATGTGTTTATACCAAGAAGAATAATTTTCATAAACATTTCAGTAGCAGCATCGACATTATTGTCTAGGAAATATAGTTTTCAGTTAAGTTGCTGATTAAAATTGTTGAGCTCGTTCTAACGTGCCTTTTCATATACATACATTGTCCGCTTCGTGACTGGTTTAGAAGAGGCTCGAAGATCGGAGAACGAAAAGGATGTTTAAATGGTGTAATGATCCGAGTTACCAAGAGGTGCAACAATGATAACCTCGTACTTTTCAGGGTGTGAGTTTAAGAAAAGGTAAAGCATTTTTTTTTGTTGCCCTTCAACACGCGGAATGTGTGTTGGTTCATTCACTAATTGCGACATCTCATTATGCGCGGCAAAAAGTTTAGCGTATTGACTCTCCGGAGATGTGTGGCTCGAATGCGAAAGCCAAGAATTATTGTGGACATTGAAATCCCCAGCAACTACAATTTCACTGTCCGGATAATCTTCTAAGACTTTTGAAACAGAATCGGAAAGGCCGTCGAAGCCATTTAGGGTAGCCTCCCTTTCCAAATATGGACTTCTATAAAGAAACCCAACGTGTAATATGTGCAATCCAATACTGAACTTAACCCAATAGGACTTAAATTCTGGATCTTCTGAGTCCAACTGTTGCTGACTCTGGAACACAACACCTTTACGTATACATACCACAACGCCTCTGCGGGAAGAGAAAAAGGATATAGTGTGATAACCAGGAATGTGAAAATCGCAGAATTATTTGCGATATGCGAAAGAGTAGGAGGAGGGGGGAACACAAGTGCAAAACAACAAGGGAGGCTTAGAAAAGCCCTTAGTTGTCTGTTTTGCGTTTATCCGTGTGTAGTTGTTTGTGATTGCTTGTTGTGTTGTGTATTGTTTTTAGTTTATTGTTGATGTCTGTTTTGAATTACAGAACAATGAATCCACAGTGCAATGTTTAAAATGTCCACAACAAGTACTCGTGCTATGCTGTGCGGGTGGAAATGTCGTATTGCACCAATTTCCACCGTCACGCTATTGATATTATTACTTTCTGGACGAGATTCTCGATATAAGCATATCGTGGAGAATATTGTCATTTGGAGCACGGGGTTTTAACCCAACTTTTAAGGTATCTTATTTCTGCTACTCCCACACACATCAACACCTCGTGCAACTACACATTAAGGATTCATATTGTTTCACCGCTACGAAATAATGTATACCTACGAGGATATTGTACCGGAATTTGTTATTAAATTTACACATTTAAGGACATATTCACCATCGTGCAGGAACGTTGCTACCATCGGTGAATGCTGATCACAAATTGGCGTTTAATTAAAAATGTCAATACTGAGCTGCTACGAAAACAGGCAAGACCAAGGTGTGTCAGAGTACTTATGCGCGAAAAATATCTTTACGAAGAGCGTCTTCGTGCGAAAGTTCTTTCTTCTCCCAGGGAAAATAAGAGTTTTTGGGCATTTGTTAAAATAGTAAGGGGCAATACTTCGTATTCTATTCCAACTCTCGTTAACTATGACCAGGTATTAACGGACCGGGTTGTCAAAGCTAACCTTCTGGCTGAAATATAATTCATATTTGCCAGACAGCAGTCAACGACTCCCCGTGATCGAAAACGTATCTCGTTCGATGCCTCAGATATTTTTTCGAACACGTGGAGGTAAACGGGTTCTTGCAGATCTCAATGTAAACAAAACTCCGGGCCCGGATGGTATTTCACCACTTGTCCTATGTAAGTGCTCTTCGGCGCAAGCTCGTCCATTGCGAAATCTATTCAACATGTCGTACCGTGCTGGTATTTACCTTTCATGTTGGAAAGTTTCAGCCGATCCCCAAGAAACGTGAGCCTACAAATCCTGCACATTACCGTCCAATTGCAATATGTTCTACGCACTCGAGAGCATGGTTAACCACCATCTTGTTAAGTATTAAGAGTCTAACGTCCTTAATAATGATCAATAGTACGGCTTCCGTAGAAATCGATCTACTGGAGACCTGATGGCGTTCCATTCGGAGCGATGGAGTCGATCCATGGAGTCATCTTTGTAAAAGCAAGGTCGTGGCTCTGGATATTTCTAAGGCGTTCGATAGGGTCTGGCACGGAGCACTCATTTCACAAATTATTGCATTTGGTGTCGGTAGTACCATCTCTCGATTCATATCGAGTTTTCTCAGGGATCGCTCTATACGAGTTGTTATACATGGGACCGCAGGAGTGCCACAAGGCTTTGTCCTCTTTCCTTCTCTATTTCTTATTTTCGTTGAGGACCTGTTGGGGCAGAATGTGAACCCAATCTACTCCTTTGCGGATGATAGCAACCTCTGTCATTCGTACTCCTTTGAAAATCGGTAAAGTCCCTCGGAGATAGAGGACAAAAGTCAAACGATGAACGACTCACTCAACCGCGATTTGGCGACAATTTGTGATTGGGGCTAAATGAACAGAGTTGATTTTAATGCACAAAAGACCCAGTGATGTTTGTTGTCACAGAAACGTTACAATGATCCAGCACATTCCTCAACCTCTATGAGTGGTGTGGATATTGACGTATCAGATACTCTCGATGTTCTGGGCATGAAGATACAGTGTGATGCTCGTTGGGCAAATGATTTCGTAAATATTTACACCACCGGCCTAAAATGTAATACAACTCCAATGTATGGGCACGGGCTCCAATGACATCTTTGCAGCTTCTAGACCGTGTACAGAGGAGAGCGGTGGTGATGATAGGGTATAGTAGGCTATCCAACTATATTGTCTCCCTACTGCATCGCCGGAATGTGAGTTGTGTATCGCTATTCTATAGATATTGTAATGGTATCTGTTCACAAGATATCCGTCGTCTGGTACCTGACGTCTGGTCATTCGTTCATTGACAAACGGTCGGTTGACCGGACGACACACTATAGAGAAAATTCGTTCTTCAGCGGACTGTTCGTTTGTGGAATAATCTTCCTTCACGTTTTTTCCTGCATGCTATGACATTATCAAATTCAAGGCAAACATCAACAAACACTACTTCCTCTTCCCCCCTCCAAACCTTTCCTTCCTATCGCTAACACAGTGCATTGCATTTATTGGCGGCATCCTCTGAGTGTCAGTCAATAAAATGTATTTCCTTGAATGTATGTATGATAAAATCAGCGTTGTGTTATCCATCAAGCAGTGAAGATTATTGCGCAACCTATTCGACTGCGTGATGGTGATAATCTTCAGAGTATCTCCGAAACCCATCGTTCGTATGATGCATGACAATATTCGCAGATATTTTGCACAGAATATGATGGATATCAATATCTAGTTAAAATGAATAATCCATTGACCGGTATCGTCTTTCATTTCGATTTCTAAGAAAAGTTCAATATTTACGTAAAGGTCAAGATACTAACAAAAAGGTCATCCATTTGAATTTGTATGCCTATCGTTTGATTATTCGTCAAACGAGTACAATCACATACTGAAATGTCGGAAATTATTTGATCAATTCGCAATTGATATGTATTTCAAAATCGAAACAGAATGTCTAAAATACATGCGTTAAAATAAAAAAATAAGTTCTGAGCAATATTAAATGCAGAATTAAATGCAAACAATGTCGGCCGACTTATCATTTTGCCAGATACGTAAGTATCCAGCTAACAATTTCTTCTGATTCAGGCAGAAACTTTTCGGAAGTATCGATTCTGATACCGATTACTGGGGAAATTCGAAAGAAACTTTAGAGTTTTCTGATAAATTTCTGTCCGAATTCGGAAATTTCGAAGGAAATATCGGAAATGGTTCGTATCGTATCAATTTCCAATTTTTGTGTGAGGCTTTTCGTAACAAATTTAGATTTAATAACAAAAATCTTCGAGAATTCGCAAATATCGCATGAGACACAAGTAAATATGCAGAAACGGCGAATGGAAAATGTGCAGAAAATCTGTTAAATTTCTAAAGGAAATTTGGAGAAATCGGTTAATTGTCCAATAAAACTTCAGATAATTTCGGAAAAAACTCTGATATCAGAAAGCTGGAAAGAACTTGCTGGCTGTGTTGGAAGCCCAAGGCACGGAAAGATTTACGCCATAATCAGAACTACTATTTACGAAATGGGCATATCCATAGTGACCGGTGTGACCATGTTACTTCCATTTTTTGTTATAACTCAGATATATAAAATTTATCGTAAGCGCCCCGGTAGGCGAGTTGGTAGCGTGCTTGCCTATCAGCGTGGGGGTTGTGGGTTCGATTCCCACCAGAGGCTTTGGTCTGTCGCTGCATAAATCTAAACATATGGTCTTTGTCACCCGGTTTACCTTTGGACCCAAAATTAGAATATAAATTTACTTTGTATTGTAATTAATAATAAATAAATAAATAAAAAATTTATCGTTTAAAAAAGAATGTGATTTCCAAGGATGTTACGCTTAAAAACTTTCAATAATAGGTACACACTGAAAGAACGTGATTTCTGCTAAGAATAGCCATCAGAAGGCTGTGACGGGTGTGACCTTACAAACCTCAATTTTTAGAGAGTTATGGCTTTTAGGACAGTTTCATTCAACGTTTTTTGAATGCATTATAAACTTACTGTCTGGAAAAAAATAGTTGTTGCTAAGAAATGCTTTTTTGAAACTGCGATCTCGAAAAGTCTAAAGTGACAAAAGCTTTTTATTGATTTAATCTTATATATATATATTATTATATAAATAAAAATGAATTGACGCATGTATGTTCATTCATCACATGAGAACGGATGAACCGATTTAGCTAATTTCTTTACTGTTGTATTCGTAGTTTCCAGGACAAGGTTTGTATGAAATAATATTTTGACAAATCCCACCGGAAAAGCACGTAAAGAATTGTACATGTTTTTCTTTTTTTTTTTTGTTCTACTGACAGCATTATTTTATGAGGGATTTGAAAAATGTTCATCGTAAAAATTTGACTGTTGATATGAAAGTATGACAATGAATGAGTTTGAGTTTCACAGTTTCTGACAACTTTAGGTAATCACAACAGAACATTTTCTCAAAAACAAAATTTTAAAAGGCGATATTTTATTCAGTACGTGATTTTATTTCGTGTTTTATTATTTGAAAAATGACACAAGTAAGGCGTCGAAATATTGGCCGGCGAACACGCTCAGCGATGTATCGACATAATCGGAGATCAAATGAGACTGATGATGAGCGTAGTCAGCGTTTGGAGGAAAATCGCATGCGAAGTTTTCAAGAGCGATCCATTATGACCCCAGAGCAGAGAATACAGTCGAGTTCGACTCGCTCTGTTGGAGCTCGCGCACAAAATATATTGGATCGTCGGTAAAACAGACGACAACATGCCACAATTGTATATGAGCGATTGGCATTCAGATACGACCCAACGGTAGATTACGCTGCAGACGAATCGGTCGACATTGGAACGATGAGCACTGTATTTCGACACGAAACCCCAGGACTATGCTGTGCAGATGGGAAGGTCGTATTACCACAGTTGTCACCGCCACCAGAGCCATTGGCATTATTACTTTCTGGAAGAGATCTTCGATCTAAGCATTTCTTGGACAATATTCAGAAGTACAACAGTTCCTTCCAAATGACGTCATGTGATGAATGAACACTTATTTTAGCCACTCCCACATACATCACAAACACCCCATAAAAATACATATCAAGGATTCGTAACGTTTCACCGTATTAAATTCACAGATTCAAGGACAAATTCACCATCGTACAGGTGCATTGTTGCCTCCAGTGGATGCTGATCACAAATTTCTGCAGATATATTTCCTTGGAAATTCTGATGATGAAATCAATCAGCGTTGTGCCATCAAGCGAGCAGTGAAGCGAGAGATTATTGCGCAACTCCAACTACTGTTACATGAACACAATCAACTGGTCACATTGTTCAAGAGTGCACTAGAAATGATGCCTTTGGATGATCACAAAATAGTGATCAGAGCCGATAAAAGACCAACAGGTGAACATGAAAGACGCTTTAATGCGCCAATGTTGAACGAAGTGGCCATTGTGATAGTTGGAGAGAATATTGAATCTCGAGACATTGTAATTCGACGGCGTGATGGTGATAATCTTCAGCGTATATCCGAAACAAATCGTTCGTATGATGCCTTACAACACCCGCTGCTATTTTGCAGGGGAGAGGATGGATATCACTTTCTAATTAAGATGATTAATCCATTGACTGGTATGTACTGGTATGTAGCTGTATGAATTTTTATGCCTATCGTTTGATGATTCGTCAAAGCGAGGACAACTACATATTGAAATGTCGCAATTTATTTCATCAATACGCTGTTGATATGTATGTAAAAAAAACGGAACGCCTGATATACATACGCTTAAACCAGCAAAAACTGCGTTCAGAGCAATATGTACATCTGTGCGATGCATCAATGCTGAAGTAAATGTAAACAATGTCGGCCGACTTACCATTTTACCAGCTACATATGTTGGAAGTTACGATACAATTGAATTTTCTATATCTTTGTGAACGTAAATTTTGTATATTTTGTCATTAAGAGCGTTCGACAATTTCGCGGTAAGGGCCGATATTTTCGTGAACTAGAAAATTCTTTTTATTTTGAATAATATAAAAGGTATTGAATTGGTCACATTTTAACTTTCTGTTAAGTTTTAAACTTAAAATTGTACCGCATTTTTTTCATCAATATATAGCAATTATTTTATTTATACCCTCGCCGTACGGGTAGGAGGGTATACATCATTTTATACGACTCAAAAGTGTAACACATAGAAAAATGCACTTTAGACCGTAGATGTCTTTAAACCAAAATCGATTTCTAAGTCGTTTGAGCCATGTCCGTCTGTCCTGATGGTACGCACGATAACTTTCGAAAGAGTTAAACAACCGCTATGGAATTTGGCATGGTTTAATATATTCCCAAAACAACTTACGGGATTGCCTATGGGCTATATGTCCACACCCCTTCGTGTACCTTCCATACAAATCTCATATTTATCCCACTTTAGAAATCGTGTAATAACATCAATATTACCAGTGCGATCTTTCCCAAATTCTGTACTCAGTAAAGCTATAACTGGACAAAGATTCCTGTAAAGCTTTAACTACATACAATTTTCGAGAAAAAACTTTGCTTTATATTCCGCCCGTGTAATACAATATTTTTCCATAACATTCGGTATTTTGAGGTTGCTATAATAACATTTCATCAGATGTTACATCTAATGGTAGTAGCCACTCTAACTTTTGACTTTCCGATACTTTGGAATATGAGACTTATATGTTTTTACTGAGGGTGAGGGTATATACAAGTCGGGCTTTTATGCTGACCAGCCTTATTTGGGATATAAAAAAACAACATTATGCACTTCTTCTACAGGCACAGAGATCGGGAAATAAAATTAGAAGAAATGAAAACAATGCCAAATAAATTAAGTTTTAGACATCATAATGAATATTGGTGTTGTCTTTTGCTGTGGTCGGTCAGTGGTGAACTGCAGGTTTGTTTTGGAATTGCTATTGTTGTAGTTTTAAATTTTTTTTATCTCATAGCCAATATGAGTGAATTATCTGTAAAGGCAAAGGGATAGTTCACGTGACTTAAGATTATGTGGATGGAAATAATCATTTTGAGGAAAAAAGTTTGGGAGATTGAAAAAAACATTTGCAACAGTTTTTTAAGTGGCCTGCTGACTTACAATAGGCACAAAAACGTAACTTCCAAGAAGGAACTAAGAAGTGACTCAAAAGTGTGTTCTTGAAGATAATTCCGGGGGTACAACGTCTCAATACGGAAGACACTTACACGATGAAAAAATGGTGTCGCAGACGATGAGATTTAACTTCTTAGCGTCACTTATTACTCACTTCCGCGATAGAAAATGGAAGGGCCGGAATGGCGAATGCACCTGGATACATTGTAAACGAACGCTTAAATAGCTGATTGGAGAAAAGACGCGCCACCGCAGTTAAACAATTTCGCTTGGTTCGGTCCTCTGGTGCTGTTTGGAATTAATTTGTTGTGTTGTTTGTCAACAAAAGGTGATTAGAATTATTTCATATAAATAGACAAATAAAATGAGTTAAAAAAATTATAAAAGACTTGTTAAAAACATGAACATGAAGAAAATATTGCATATTTGGTGGACCATTTTGAAGAAGATTCAAGATGCCCCCTATGAATGCAATGCACTTTGTTAGCGATAGGAAGTAAGGGTATTGGAGGGTAAAATGGAGTAGTGTTTGTTGACGTTTGACTTGAATTTGAGAATGTCATAGCAGGTAGGAAAGACAATTCTGGAAGATTATTCCATATGTGAACAGTACGGCTGAAGAACGAATTTTCTCTACAGTTCGTCGTGCGGTCAACCGGCCATGAGACTCCCTGGATAGCCGCGTATTCCGGATAAATGTTCTAACGTCAGGGACCAGAAGACGGATATCTGACGAATGCATAATGATACCGTTAAAATATCTATAGAATAGCGATACACATCCCACATTCCGACGATGCTGAAGGGAGACAATAGAGTTGGATACCCTACCATCCCCAATCATCACCACCGCTTTCCTCTGTACACGGTCCAAAAGCTGCAAAGATGTCTTTGGAGCTCCTGCCCATATATGGGAGTTATATTCCATTTTAGGCCGGATGTAGGTGGTGTAAATATTTACGAGATCAGATGGAGTGAACTATTTCTTGCACAGCTTCAAAAATCCTAAACACTTGAATGCTTCTTTCGACACTTCGAATATATGGCTGGCCCATCGAGCATCACCCTGTATCTTAATGCCCAGAACATCAAGAGTGTCTGATTCCTCGATATCCACACCACCCTTAGAAATTGATGACGATGCTGGATCTGGTGAACGTTTGTGTGACAACAAACAGCACTGGGTCTTTTGCGGATTAAAATCTACTCTATTCATTTGGCCCCACAAAACGTCGCCAAATCGCGGTTAAGTGAGTCATTCATTGTTCGCCTTTTGTCCTCTATCTCCGAGGGACTTTGCCGATGATCAAATGAGTACGAATGACAGAGGTTGCTATCATCCGCAAAGGAGTAGATTGGTTTCACAGTCTGCCCCAACAGGTCGTCAATGAAAATAAGAAATAAGGAAGGAGGGAGGACAGAGCCTTATGGCACTCCTGCGGTCAGCCTATGCTCGTTGGATGAGACCCCATCTATAACAACTCGTATAGAGCGATCCCTGAGAAAACTCGATATGAATCGAGAGAAGGTATTACCGACACCAAATGCAATAAGTTTTGATATGAGTGCTCCGTGCCAGACCCTATCGAACGCCTTGGAAATATCCAGAGCAACGACCTTACTTTCACCAAGGGCGGGAATAGATCGACTCCATCGCTCCGAAAGGAACGCCATCAGGTATCCAGTAGATCAATTTCTACGGAAGCCATACTGTCGATCATTTAGAAGGCCGTTAGACTCTAAATACTTAACAAGATGGTGGTTAACCATGCTCTACATAACCTTCGAGAGCGCAGAACATATTGCAATTGGACGGTAATTCGCAGGAGTTGTTGCCTCACCTTTCTTGGGTATCGTCTGAACATTGGCAACTTTTCAACGTGAAGGGTAAATACCAGCATGGTACGACATGTTGAAAAGATTGCGCAATGGACGAGCTAGCGTCGAAAAGCACTTACATAGGACAAGTGCTGAAATACCATCCGGGCCCGGAGTTTTATTTACGTTAAGATCTGCAAGAACCCTTTTGACTCCACGCGTTCGAAAAAATATCTGAGGCATCGAACTAGATACGTTTTCGATCACGGGCAGTGGTTGACTGCTGTCTGGCAAAGATTAATTCTTTGCAAATATTTCAGCCAGAAGATTAGCTTTGTCAACCGGGTCCGTGAATATCTGGTCATCGTTAACGAGAGTTGGAATAGAAGACGAAGAATTGTCCCCTACTCTTTTAACAAATGCCCAAAAGGTCTTACTTCCCCTAGGAGAAGAAAGAACTTTAGCACGAAGACGCTGTTCGTGAAGAAGTTTTTCACGTCTGGCACACCTTAATCTTGCCTGCTTGCGTAGCAGCTTACGTTTATACAACACAAGGCCTCTGTGGGAAGAGAAAGAGTGTGATAGCCAGCAATGTGGAAATTCTGTGGATCAGAATCCCCACATACTTGGGTCTCACATTGAGCGAACACATCCGGCCTATGGAAACGAGCGTGAGTGTATACCGCAAAGAAATTTACTCTTAAGCCCCGTATGTTAGCACAGTGTATTTTAAAGTTACCTACCATTGCGACACAAACGAAAACAAGACTATATCAAAACATACATACAAATGACAGCGTACCCCTAATGTCGCTGTTATGTCCCTCTGCTGATCAGTGTTAGATCTTCACCAGCAAGAAAAGACAGCGACATGAAGAGCACACAATCGTTTGTATTATGTGTGGTGGAAGAGGGAGGGGGGAGCACACGTGCAAAACGAAAACAGAGACATAAATAAGAACGGCGTGTTGCCTTTGTTGTGTGGCCGGTGACTGCAGCTGTTATTGTTGATATTGTTGGTTATGTTTGATGTTGTTGTTATTGTGGATAGTTGGAGCTGTTGGTTGTTTTGTGTGTAACTTTTTTTTTTTTATTTGTAAATTGTTGTTTTTTTTTATTTTTATTTTTCCTTTCTTACAAAAACACAGACACAGAGAACGCGACGCGGATGGAACAAAATTGTGCATGCACATCGGACAAAATACAAACACTAACAAAATACAAACACACAAATCCCAAAGTGGCTGCCTTATGTCGTCGATAGCCTTACGAATTATATCTTTGAGGTCTTGAATCGACGCTGGGCTGTTGGCGTAGACTTATATTTCACGTGATCCGAAAGGAAGAAGTCGCACGGTGTTAAATCTCAAAATATAGGTGGCCAATTGTGATCACTTCTTCGAGAGATAACACAGTCCGGAAACCTTTCCCGTAAAAGAGCAATTTACGAAAAAGTAATGTCCCATGTCCACACTTTTCTTTCAGGAACTCACCTAGATTTCCAGAAAATTCTCTGATGGATTTTGTTATATCCAATACATTCCCTAACTTAACCTCTGGTCTTATGGTGTTGTTCGTTCACAATCTCAATCAACTGTTCCATAGCCTGTGGAACTATCTGAGGACTAGCCTGTGATGTATTCTGGTTATGTGGTAAATTCAAACCCGGGGGCCTAATTAAAAATTGGATTTGCCATTTTACATTTAAATTGTTTGAAACATTTTTTAGAAAATATTGACATAACTGCTAAAAATTTTCTGTTAGCTAATTTCAATTAATTAGATGTAAAATTTTTTAAGTTAGAATCTTTTATATAATTATTCTTATTTTCTACTCCCACTAAACTTACAAAATAATTATAAAAAACAGAGCCAATTTTATATTTAATTTTTTTGTGGAAAATTTTCACTTAACTGCTATAAATTTTCTGTTTTTAAATTTTTTGTATTATTATTTTCAGTTAATAAGTTGTTACCTTTTTTAAGTTAGAATCTTTCACTTAATTATTTGTATATTCTTATTTTCTATTTTCACTAAACTTACAAAATAATTGTAAAGAGCTAATATCCGATTCGAAGGGCCAAATGTAAAGCCATTAATCCGGTTCAAAGAACCAAATGTAAAGATCTAATATCGGAAATAAAAGACTTTACTTGTTGAGTACTTGTAGAATACTGATTTTATTTTCCAAAACGAAACACTCACTTAAATAAAATATAATCTGACAACACGTCTAGTACATGCCACTGGCAGTATATATGCCACATACATCGAATGCTCCTAAACAAAGAATCAATAAACTATATACATTAATACAAATACACTTCAGACTAATAAAGATTCCAAAAATACATAAACATTGAACTGACGCAAACATTTGCTACAGCGCATTGCATCTCCATGCAGTATTAGAGTATCGATATTCAATCGACTGAATGTGTGTGTGCTATTGATGGTGAACCACTTGAAGGGTTCGATCGTCGATTTCCAAGTCAACGTATACGCGAGTACAGCTCAGGCTGCTGATAGTGACACACTTAAAGTGTCATAACCCTATCGCCTGTACATACAAAGGATACATTGTAAACCCGTGTTTCTCTCTCACGATGCTGAGCGACCATCAGATGCTTTTTGTCGCGGTGAGTTCTGCGTTCTTCTGTAATATTATGCAATCCGTTGCCGAAGTCTTCGGCACTGTAGGTTTTCGTTGATACCGTGCTATTGCTTCGTTGAATAGTAGCACTGTCAACATTAGTTAAAGGTATCACCTTCGATGGATTCGTGTGCACTTTCTTGGCAACTCTGCAGACCGATGTGAGATTCGAACTTTGAGTTGGTGTAAGTAATCGACCAAGTACACGAGCTGGTTGATTACCAATGATTGGTGTTGTTGCAGACCTGGGTGAAACGTGTTCCTTTTTATTACGTATAGGTCGTTTATGTTTTTCCAATGTGGTGACTGCAGCATTTTCAAACGCTTCTGTACGCATCTTCTCTGCGTTTTGAGTCAACAGATTAAACCATTCATTGGTACATGGTGGCATTTCATATCCACATCTAGCGTAGGCGGTCACTGTAGGCGCATACTTCGCATATTCATCAATATAGTACGGTCGTTTAGCCTTTTCTACAACCGATGCTAAAGGTAGTGGGTCTTCGTCCTTATAAGTTTTAGCCATCCTTCTGCGTTTGCTTCCATGTCGTGTACGAGAAGATATTTGTGATGGCTTGGGATCCAAATGGCTGGATTGTCCGACTATGATGGATCGTGCAGCTTTCGCTTTGTGAAACCTTTTGCGTGTATCACTTGCTGCAATCAAATTGCTTTTCTTCGTTATTTTTGGATATTACCTGTAAGTATCCAACCGAGTTTTGTTTCCTGAGCTAGCATACCATTAGCTTTCAGGTTTCTCGTCTTTATGATTTCTGGATACACGTCCGCTCCCAGAATGATGTCTATCCTCCCAATTTTGTTGTAATTGGGATCCGCCAATACATAGTTGTCCCAATCTCGTAGATTCACATCAACTGACTCATTCGGCAATGTTTTGTGTAGCTTCGGGAGCACTATTGCTTCCGTCATAATTGAACAATCGTCGCTGAAACGGGGACGCACTTCAATCACAACTTTGTGTCTTGCCGTCTCTACTCGATCCGACGATATTCCACTAACTTCAGTTGGCGCTCTTATACGTGGAAGTCTTAGCAGCTGTGCGGTTTTCTCCGATATAAATTATGTCTGAGAACCACTGTCCAGAAGCGCCCGTAGTAGTTGAAGTCGTCCATCCGGTGTCTTTACCTTCACTATTGCTGTTGCTTGCTTAGTTGCTGGACCATATTCGATGTCACCTTTTCGCCCGGTGTGTTGTATTCTTGGTGGATTAATGTATGGTGCGTATTCCGATTGCATATGGCACACCGGAACTCCTTCATACACCTTGTTTTAAAATTATGCTGCAAACATTTATAGTATAGTTTAGCAGCGTTTATAATCTGTTTTCGCTCCTCCGGGGTCATTGCTGTGAACTTCCGGCAATTTATTATATTGTGCCCAATTCTTCGGCAACATTCGCAAACTGGTCCTGAACTTTCTGTTGTCTGTGAGTAACTGGTATATGGACTTTTCTTCTTGATCGGAAAGGATGCAAAACTGATGCAAATTTGATCCAAAAATGTCTTCACATTTCGGAGTTTCTGCTCTTCTTTTGTCCTCTTTGTGTGATGTTCATACTGTTGGCGGGTGTTTCCATCAAACTTCCTCAAAATGATGTGCGCCAACAAAACCTCAACATCATTGCCAACCTCTGCTTCCTCTCTCATGATAAATGAACTTTCATTTATCTTACTGATGAACTTCTTGACACTTTGATGGTTCTCAGCATCCAGATTCGGCAGGTCTAATATGCGATCAAACGCTGACGAAAATATTTTTCTCTTATTTTCATATTTATCTACCAATAAGCTCCAGGTTTCATTATACTCGGATTCCGATCCGAACAGCAAATGTTGCACCATTGATTTTGCTTCACCTCGAAGCGATGACTTTAAATAATGGAACTTTACTGCATCCGTAAGGTCCTCTCTCTGGTGTACCAGACTTTTAAACTCAGAGCAAAATAAAGGCCATTCTGGCTCGCTTCCGTCAAACATTGGTAGCTTCGTCACTGGCAACGGAAGCCCTGGATTGAAGTTCTCTTTCTTCTGAACTCCATTAATTCCTTCTTCCAGTTTTGCCTGCATACGGTACATCCTGTCTTCCAGAGCCTCATATGCTTCTGAATCAGAAGTATCCCGTCGGTACTTTGCTTCTACCTCACTCGCCGCTTGCGATATTACTGACCAGATGTCCTTAATTTTATTCCGGAACATCCTCATGTCAGTGGTATCACTGCCTGGTAGACGTCGCTCTGCCTCATCTAGTATCTTCGATGCCTTAGCCATCTTTGACTCTAGCATATCTATAATGCTGTCAGCTGGACTTGGAGGCCTTGACTCACTTGTTTCTCTGATGTCTTCTGGTACATTTCCTTGTATTTGCAGTGTCTCTTCTAACACTGTCTTCACATCTTCTTGCCCACGTACTGTCTGAGTTGAAGGTGATTGTTGCAGTTTTACCAGTTTCTCCTTTACGGTCTGGTAACATTTATCGTTGAAATATTGATGATCAACGTTTGATGCTGATTTCAAAATTTTCACGTGGTTAATCTCAAACTTCTTCCAGTTCTCCTGCAACACCGGTGTTACTTTGCACTGTGCTATTAGTGTCAGAATTGCTGTGTAGAGCTTTGATTGCTCTACAAACAACTTTTGTACGACGTCGGACAACATTTTTCTTTTTAGAAACCAATAGTTTCCCTTTAATGCACTTTGTAGCTGTTGTCTTGGATCTTCTGTCCAAGTTTTTTTTTATATTTTGAACGTTCGTCCTGTTTGTTATTGTCGTTTATCTTCGACAAGACTTGGAACCTTTTGGTCGAATTTTTGATTAAAAATCAAATTTTTAACACTTTTTGTGTATGGAGAAACGATATGTCTCCCTTGTGTTAAGCTCGATGTCAGCCTCGAGCACCCTTAATTCAAGAAAATTATTTTTCTTCCTTAAAATGTTCACTCTGGTTCTTTTTTAAATCTCTTACCACTGGTGGGGGAAAATTTAAAAAATCACTTTGGAAGGACCAAATGTAAAGCCATTAATCCGGTTCGAAGAACCAAATGTAAAGATCTAATATAGGAAATAAAAGACTTTACTTGTTGAGTACTTGTAGAATACTGATTTTATTTTCCAAAACGAAACACTCACTTAAATAAAATATAATCTGACAACACGTCTAGGACATGCCACTGGCAGTATATATGCCACATACATCGAATGCTCCTAAACAAAGAATCAATAAACTATATACATTTATACAAATACACTTCAGACTAATAAAGATTCCAAAAATACATAAACATTGAACGGACGCAAACATTTGTTACAGCGCATTGCATCTCCATGCAGTATTAGAGTATCGAAATTCAATCGACTGAATGTGCGTGTGAGTGTGGCTTATGCTATTGATGGTGAACCACTTGAAGGGTTCGATCGTCGATTTGGAATGAATGTGTACGCGAGTACAGCTCGGGCTGCTGATAGACACACTTAAAGTGTCATAACCCTATCGCCGATACATACAAAGGGAAAGAGAAAAAATCTCATGTTCAATTCTGAACAATAATTTTAAAAAAACATCTCCAACTGTCGCTTAATGGCTGCTATTGGGGGTTCGCTCGCTCTATTAATTTGAAGTAAGCTAAGGTTTACCGTTGGTGTAAACATTTACGAGATCAGATGGAGTGAAGTATTTCTTGCATCCCTAAAAACCTTGAATGCTTCTTAGGTACTCCTGCGGTTAGCCTATGCTCGTTGGATGAGACATAATCTAAAACAACTCGTATAGAGCGATCCCTGAGAAAACTCGATATGAATCGAGAGAAGGTATTACCGACACCAAATGCAATAAGTTTTGATATGAGTGCTCCGTGCCAGACCCTATCGAACTCCTTAGAAATATCCAGAGCCACGACCTTGCTTTCACAAAGACGGTGAATGGATCGACTCCATCGCTTAGAAAGGAACGCCATCAGGTCTCCAGTAGATCGATTTCTACGGAAGCCATACTGTCGATCATTCAGGACGCCGTTAGACTCTAGATGGTGATTAACCATGCTCTCCATAACCTTCGACAGCGCAGAACATATTGCAATTGGACGGTAATTCGCAGGATTAGTAGCCTCACCTTTCTTGGGGATCGGCTGAACATTGGCAACTTTCCAACGTGAAGGATAAATACCACGACATGTTGAAAAGATTGCTCAATGGACGAGCTAGCGTCGAACAGCACTTATATAGGACAAGTGCTAAAATACCATCCGGGCCCGGAGTTTGTTTACGTTGCGATCTGCAAGAACCCTTTAAAAACCACGTGTTCGGAAAAATATCTGGCGCATCGAACTAGATACGTTTCCGATCACGGGGAGTCGACTGCTTTCTGGCAAAGATGAATTTGCGATAGAAGATGAAGAATTGTTCCTTAATTTTTTAACAAATGCCCAAAAGCTCTTACTTCCCCTGGGAGAAGAAAGAACTTTAGCACGAAGACGCTGTTCGTAAAGAAGTTTTTCGTGCCTAAGTACTCTGGCACACCTTGATCTTGCCTGTTTACGTAGCAGCTGAGTATTGACATTTTTAATTAAACTACAATTCCTTTTTGTACCTTACAGCTTCTTTGCATGTCTGATTAAACCAACAATTCTTTGGGGTTTGATCGAAGTAGTATTCGAGGGAATAAATGTGTTTATACCAAGAAGAATAATTTTCATAAACATTTCAGTAGCAGCATCGACATTATTGTCTAGGAAATATAGTTTTCAGTTAAGTTGCTGATTAAAATTGTTGAGCTCGTTCTAACGTGCCTTTTCATATACATACATTATCCGCTTCGTGACTGGTTTAGAAGAGGCTCGAAGATCGGAGAACGAAAAGGATGTTTAAATGGTGTAATGATCCGAGTTACCAAGAGGTGCAACAATGATAACCTCGTACTTTTCAGGGTGTGAGTTTAAGAAAAGGTAAAGCATTTTTTTTTGTCAACACACGCGGAATGTGTGTTGGTTCATTCACTAATTGCGACATCTCATTATGCGCGGCAAAAAGTTTAGCGTATTGACTCTCCGGAGATGTGTGGCTCGAATGCGAAAGCCAAGAATTATTGTGGACATTGAAATCCCCAGCAACTACAATTTCACTGTCCGCATAATCTTCTAAGACTTTTGAAACAGAATCGGAAAGGCCGTCGAAGCCATTTAGGGTAGCCTCCCTTTCCAGATATGGACTTCTATAAAGAAACCCAACGTGTAATATGTGCAATCCAATACTGAACTTAACCCAATAGGACTTAAATTCTGGATCTTCTGAGTCCAACTGTTGCTGACTCTGGAACACAACACCTTTACGTATACATACCACAACGCCTCTGCGGGAAGAGAAAAAGGATATAGTGTGATAACCAGGAATGTGAAAATCGCAGAATTATTTGCGATATGCGAAAGAGTAGGAGGAGGGGGGAACACAAGTGCAAAACAACAAGGGAGGCTTAGAAAATCCCTTAGTTGTCTGTTTTGCGTTTATCCGTGTGTAGTTGTTTGTGATTGCTTGTTGTGTTGTGTATTGTTTTTAGTTTATTGTTGATGTCTGTTTTGAATTACAGAACAATGAATCCACAGTGCAATGTTTAAAATGTCCACAACAAGTACTCGTGCTATGCTGTGCGGGTGGAAATGTCGTATTGCACCAATTTCCACCGTCACGCTATTGATATTATTACTTTCTGGACGAGATTCTCGATATAAGCATATCGTGGAGAATATTGTCATTTGGAGCACGGGGTTTTAACCCAACTTTTAAGGTATCTTATTTCTGCTACTCCCACACACATCAACACCTCGTGCAACTACACATTAAGGATTCATATTGTTTCACCGCTACGAAATAATGTATACCTACGAGGATATTGTACCGGAATTTGTTATTAAATTTACACATTTAAGGACATATTCACCATCGTGCAGGAACGTTGCTACCATCGGTGAATGCTGATCACAAATTGGCGTTTAATTAAAAATGTCAATACTGAGCTGCTACGCAAACAGGCAAGACCAAGGTGTGTCAGAGTACTTATGCGCGAAAAATATCTTTACGAAGAGCGTCTTCGTGCGAAAGTTCTTTCTTCTCCCAGGGAAAATAAGAGTTTTTTGGCATTTGTTAAAATAGTAAGGGGCAATACTTCGTATTCTATTCCAACTCACGTTAACTATGACCAGGTATTAACGGACCGGGTTGTCAAAGCTAACCTTCTGGCTGAAATATAATTCATATTTGCCAGACAGCAGTCAACGACTCCCCGTGATCGAAAACGTATCTCGTTCGATGCCTCAGATATTTTTTCGAACACGTGGAGGTAAACGGGTTCTTGCAGATCTCAATGTAAACAAAACTCCGGGCCCGGATGGTATTTCACCACTTGTCCTATGTAAGTGCTCTTCGGCGCAAGCTCGTCCATTGCGAAATCTATTCAACATGTCGTACCGTGCTGGTATTTACCTTTCATGTTGGAAAGTTTCCAATGTTCAGCCGATCCCCAAGAAACGAGAGCCTACAAATCCTGCACATTACCGTCCAATTGCAATATGTTCTACGCACTCGAGAGCATGGTTAACCACCATCTTGTTAAGTATTAAGAGTCTAACGTCCTTAATAATGATCAATAGTACGGCTTCCGTAGAAATCGATCTACTGGAGACCTGATGGCGTTCCATTCGGAGCGATGGAGTCGATCCATGGAGTCATCTTTGTAAAAGCAAGGTCGTGGCTCTGGATATTTCTAAGGCGTTCGATAGGGTCTGGCACGGAGCACTCATTTCACAAATTATTGCATTTGGTGTCGGTAGTACCATCTCTCGATTCATATCGAGTTTTCTCAGGGATCGCTCTATACGAGTTGTTATACATGGGACCGCAGGAGTGCCACAAGGCTTTGTCCTCTTTCCTTCTCTATTTCTTATTTTCGTTGAGGACCTGTTGGGGCAGAATGTGAACCCAATCTACTCCTTTGCGGATGATAGCAACCTCTGTCATTCGTACTCCTTTGAAAATCGGTAAAGTCCCTCGGAGATAGAGGACAAAAGTCAAACGATGAACGACTCACTCAACCGCGATTTGGCGACAATTTGTGATTGGGGCTAAATGAACAGAGTTGATTTTAATGCACAAAAGACCCAGTGATGTTTGTTGTCACAGAAACGTTACAATGATCCAGCACATTCCTCAACCTCTATGAGTGGTGTGGATATTGACGTATCAGATACTCTCGATGTTCTGGGCATGAAGATACAGTGTGATGCTCGTTGGGCAAATGATTTCGTAAATATTTACACCACCGGCCTAAAATGTAATACAACTCCAATGTATGGGCACGGGCTCCAATGACATCTTTGCAGCTTCTAGACCGTGTACAGAGGAGAGCGGTGGTGATGATAGGGTATAGTAGGCTATCCAACTATATTGTCTCCCTACTGCATCGCCGGAATGTGAGTTGTGTATCGCTATTCTATAGATATTGTAATGGTATCTGTTCACAAGATATCCGTCGTCTGGTACCTGACGTCTGGTCATTCGTTCATTGACAAACGGTCGGTTGACCGGACGACACACTATAGAGAAAATTCGTTCTTCAGCGGACTGTTCGTTTGTGGAATAATCTTCCTTCACGTTTTTTCCTGCATGCTATGACATTATCAAATTCAAGGCAAACATCAACAAACACTACTTCCTCTTCCCCCCTCCAAACCTTTCCTTCCTATCGCTAACACAGTGCATTGCATTTATTGGCGGCATCCTCTGAGTGTCAGTCAATAAAATGTATTTCCTTGAATGTATGTATGATAAAATCAGCGTTGTGTTATCCATCAAGCAGTGAAGATTATTGCGCAACCTATTCGACTGCGTGATGGTGATAATCTTCAGAGTATCTCCGAAACCCATCGTTCGTATGATGCATGACAATATTCGCAGATATTTTGCACAGAATATGATGGATATCAATATCTAGTTAAAATGAATAATCCATTGACCGGTATCGTCTTTCATTTCGATTTCTAAGAAAAGTTCAATATTTACGTAAAGGTCAAGATACTAACAAAAAGGTCATCCATTTGAATTTGTATGCCTATCGTTTGATTATTCGTCAAACGAGTACAATCACATACTGAAATGTCGGAAATTATTTGATCAATTCGCAATTGATATGTATTTCAAAATCGAAACAGAATGTCTAAAATACATGCGTTAAAATAAAAAAATAAGTTCTGAGCAATATTAAATGCAGAATTAAATGCAAACAATGTCGGCCGACTTATCATTTTGCCAGATACGTAAGTATCCAGCTAACAATTTCTTCTGATTCAGGCAGAAACTTTTCGGAAGTATCGATTCTGATACCGATTTCTGGGGAAATTCGAAAGGAACTTTAGAGTTTTCTGATAAATTTCTGTCCGAATTCGGAAAATTCGAAGGAAATATCGGAAATGGTTCGTATCGTATCAATTTCCATTTTTTTTGTGAGGCTTTTCGTAACAAATTTAGATTTAATAACAAAAATTCTCTTTCGAGAATTCGCAAATATCCTATGAGACACAAGTAAATATGCAGAAACGGCGGATGGAAAATGTGCAGAAAATCTGTTAAATTTCTAAAGGAAATTTGGAGAAATCGGTTAATTGTCCAATAAAACTTCAGATAATTTCGGAAAAAACTCTGATATCAGAAAGCTGGGAAGAACTTGCTGGCTGTGTTGGAAGCCCAAGGCACGGAAAGATTTACGCCATAATCAGAACTACTATTTACGAAATGGGCATATCCATAGTGACCGGTGTGACCATGTTACTTCCATTTTTTGTTATAACTCAGATATATAAAATTTATCGTTTAAAAAAGAATGTGATTTCCAAGGATGTTACGCTTAAAAACTTTCAATAATAGGTACACACTGAAAGAACGTGATTTCTGCTAAGAATAGCCATCAGAAGGCTGTGACGGGTGTGACCTTACAAACCTCAATTTTTAGAGAGTTATGGCTTTTAGGACAGTTTCATTCAACGTTT
Source organism: Hydrotaea cyrtoneurina (assembly GCA_958296145.1). NCBI lineage: Eukaryota > Metazoa > Arthropoda > Insecta > Diptera > Muscidae > Hydrotaea > Hydrotaea cyrtoneurina. The sequence continues at coordinate 73,619,710 of OY282512.1, read as the reverse complement.
TTTGAATGCATTATAAACTTACTGTCTGGAAAATAAATAGTTGTTCCTAAGAAATGCTTTTTTGAAACTGCGATCTCGAAAAGTCTAAAGGGACAAAAGCTTTTTACTGATTTAATCTTATATATATATATTATTATATAAATAAAAATGAATTGACGCATGTATGTTCATTCATCACATGAGAACGGATGAACCGATTTAGCAAATCCCACCGGAAAAGCACGAAAAAAATTATTTTGTATGTTGTTTTTGTAAAGAATTGTACATGTTTTTCTTTTTTTTTTTTTTGTTCTACTGACAGCATTATTTTATGAGGGATTTGAAAAATGTTCATCGTAAAAATTTGACTGTTGATATGAAAGTATGACAATGAATGAGTTTGAGTTTCACAGTTTCTGACAACTTTAGGTAATCACAACAGAACATTTTCTCAAAAACAAAAATTTAAAAAGGCGATATTTTATTCAGTACGTGATTTTATTTCGTGTTTTATTATTTGAAAAATGACACAAGTAAGGCGTCGAAATATTGGCCGGCGAAGACGCTCAGCGATGTATCGACATAATCGGAGATCAAATGAGACTGATGATGAGCGTAGTCAGCGTTTGGAGGAAAATCGCATGCGAATTTTTCAAGAGCGATCCATTATGACCCCAAAGCAGAGAATACAGTCGAGTTCGACTCGCTCTGTTGGAGCTCGCGCACAAAATATATTGGATCGTCGGTAAAACAGACGACAACATGCCACAATTGTATATGAGCGATTGGCATTCATATACGACCCAACGGTAGATTACGCTGCAGACGAATCGGTCGACATTGGAACGATGAGTACTGTATTTCGACACGAAACCCCAGGACTATGCTGTGCAGATGGGAAGGTCGTATTACCACAGTTGGCACCGCCACCAGAGCCATTGGCATTATTACTTTCTAGAAGAGATCCTCGATCTAAGCATTTCTTGGACAATATTCAGAAGTACAACAGTTCCTTCCAAATGACGTCATTTGGAGCAAATATTGTCAAGGAACGGGGTTTTAAACCAACTTTTAAGGTAACTTATTTAAGCCACTCCCACATACATCACAAACACCCCATAAAAATACATATCAAGGATTCGTAACGTTTCACCGTATTAAATTCACAGATTCAAGGACAAATTCACCATCGTACAGGTGCATTGTTGCCTCCAGTAGATGCTGATCACAAGTTTCTGCAGATATATTTCCTTGGAAATTCTGATGATGAAATCAATCAGCGTTGTGCCATCAATCGAGCAGTGAAGCGAGAGATTATTGCGCAACTCCAACTACTGTTACATGAACACAATCAACTGGTCACATTGTTCAAGAGTGCACTAGAAATGATGCCTTTGGATGATCACAAAATAGTGATCAGAGCCGATAAAAGACCAACAGGTGAACATGAAAGACGCTTTAATGCGCCAATGTTGAACGAAGTGGCCATTGTGATAGTTGGAGAGAATATTGAATCTCGAGACATTGTAATTCGACGGCGTGATGGTGATAATCTTCAGCGTATATCCGAAACAAATCGTTCGTATGATGCCTTACAACACCCGCTGCTATTTTGCAGGGGAGAGGATGGATATCACTTTCTAATTAAGATGATTAATCCATTGACTGGTATGTACTGGTATGTAGCTGTATGAATTTTTATGCCTATCGTTTGATGATTCGTCAAAGCGAGGACAACTACATATTGAAATGTCGCAATTTATTTCATCAATACGCTGTAAAAAAACGGAACGTCTGATATACATACGCTTAAACCAGCAAAAACTGCGTTCAGAGCAATATGTACATCTGTGCGATGCATCAATGCTGAAGTAAATGTAAACAATGTCGGCCGACTTACCATTTTACCAGCTACATATGTTGGAAGTCCTAGGCACATGCATGAATACGCGCAAGATGCAATGACCTACGTGCGCCAATATGGTCGACCAGACTTATTTATTACATTCACTTGCAACCCTAAATGGATCGAAATCACGCAGCTGTTACAACCTGGTCAATCATCAAGCGACCGCCCTGACATTACAGCACGAGTATTTAAGCAGAAACTCAAGGCCCTCTTGGACTTCATTGTAAAGTATCGTGTCTTTGGAGCTGTACGCTGTTGGATGTACTCAGTAGAATGGCAGAAAAGAGGACTGCATCATGCGCATATTCTCCTGTGGATGGTCGAGAAAATAAGACCGGATGAAATTCCTGATCCTGAAGTAGATCCACAGTTGTACGAAGTAGTGACAAATATGATTCATGGACCATGTGGGGAACACAACCGCGACTCACCGTGCATGGTTGAAAACAAATGCTCCAAACATTATCCACAATCCCCTATTCCCCATTACTTTCCAAAACTTTCAAGTCTCATTGCAATGTTGAATACTGCAATTCGGTCAAGTCCATCAAATATGTTTGCAAATATGTCACAAAGGGAAGCGACATGGCTGTATTTGGCATTGCTGCTCCTGATAACAATGATGAAGTTTCGCAGTATCAAATGGGAAGATATGTCAGTAGCAATGAGGCGATTTGGAGAATATTTTCATTCGCCATACACGAACGGCATCCTACGGTGGTGCATTTAGCTGTGCATCTGCAAAATGGACAACGAGTATATTTCACGGCGGCAAACGCTGTACAGATAGCTGAAAGGCCACCATCAACAACGCTGACAAGCTTCTTCGCTACATGTGCAAGTGATCCATTTGCAAGAACACTGCTGTACTCAGATATGCCAAGATATTTTACATGGAATGCATCATCAAAAAAATTTGAACGTCGGAAACACGGACAGCCTGTTCCTGGATACCTGTATGTATATTCTACCGATGCACTGGGGCGCATATACACGGTTCATCCGAACAATGACGAATGTTTTTACCTGCGTCTGTTATTGGTCAATGTTCGTGGACCGACTTCATTTGAATCTATACGAACTGTTGATAGTGAATTGTGCGCAACATATAGAGAAGCCTGTCAGCGTTTACATTTGCTCGAGGATGACTTCCATTGGGATCGCACACTCGACGATGCTGTAATTTCGTCTTCTCCGCACCAAATTCGGGCACTTTTTGCCATCATAATTTCGACGTGTTTCCCATCGAACCCACTTCATCTGTGGAACAAATACAAAAACGATATGGCTGACGACATTTTGTATCGAGTGCGCTTAACAACTGTAAATCCTGAACTGGAGTTCAACGCGGAGATCCACAATGAGGCTTTGACTTCGATAGATGATTTGTTCTTAATGATGTCAGGCAAGATGTTGCATGAATTAGGAATGCTAGCTCCGAACCGCCCAATGCATGACGCATTAAATCGAGAATTGCAGCGAGAACACCAATATGATCGAGAAGCTTTAAGTGAATCAGTTAGCACAAACGTCCAACTTTTGAATCTTCAGCCGAAAACCGTATTCCACATATTAATGAAATCCATCAACGACGGTAATGGAGGAATCTTCTTCCTAGATGCACCTGGTGGAACTGGCAAAACGTTCCTACTTTCATTGATTTTGGCATCGATTCGCTCACAAAGTCAAATAGCGTTGGCTCTTGCATCATCTGGGATCGCTGCCACATTGTTGGAGGGCGGACGAACAGCACTTTGTGCGCTTAAACTGCCACTCAATTTGCAAACGATAGACGAACCGACATGCAACATTACCAAAAGATCTGCAATGGCAAGGGTACTTCAGGATACAAAGATTATCATTTGGGATGAGTGCACGATGGCACACAAACGAGCATTAGAAGCACTCGATCGGACAATGAAAGATTTACGCAATAATCAGAACCACTTTGGAGGTGCGATGATTCTGCTGGCCGGCGATTTTCGTCAAACGCTGCCTGTCATTCCAAGATCAACAGCTGCTGATGAAATAAATGCTTGCCTGAAATCATCGAATTTATGGAGATATGTCAGAACTCTGAAGTTAACAAGAAATATGCGGGTAGAGTTACAAAATGACGAATCTGCGGACGTCTTTTCGAAGCAATTGTTAGACATTGGCAATGGGAAAATTTCAATTGACCCTTTAGCTGGCCTCATTTCGTTTCCACCTAATTTTTGCCAAGTCACAACGTCAACAGAAAACTTGATAGCGAATGTTTTCCCGAATATTAAAACAAATTATAAAAACCAAGTTTGGTTGAGCGAACGAGCCATATTGGCGGCAAAGAACAAGGAGGTTGACGGTTTGAATATATCAATTCAAAGTCAAATCACTGGCCAATTATATTCATTTCAGTCGATCGATTCTATTACCGATCCAAATGAAGTCGTCAACTATCCAATTGAATTCCTGAACTCATTGGACTTACCGGGAATGCCGCCACACAATTTGCAGCTCAAAGTCGGATCGGTTATAGTATTGTTACACAACCTGAACCAACCAATACTTTGTAATGGAACAAGATTAGCTGTTAAAAAGCTAATGAAGAACCTGATTGAAGCAACGATCATCGTCGGAAAATTCAAAGGCGAGGATGTTCTGATTCCAAGGATTCCAATGATTTCAACTGACTTGCCGTTCCAATTCAAGCATGTACAGTTTCCAGTTCGCCTTGAATTTTCAATGACAATTAATAAATCCCAAGGCCAATCATTGCAAGTCTGCGGAATAAACCTTGATTTGCCCTGTTTTTCCCATGGGCAGTTGTACGTGGCATGCTCAAGAGTCGGTAAACCATCGGCGCTTTTCATTTTCGCTCCGGGCGGAAAGACAAAAAATTTGGTGTATCAGCAGGCTTTACGATGAGTGCATATAAGTCATAAGCAATTTTTTTCAAAATAAAAATTCCAATTTGTTTTTTTCATTCATTCAATGTAACTTAATTTCGTATGTAAACGTTTATCACCTACCTTATCAACAGCTACAGGTACAAGTTCAGCTAGGCGAGGACAAGCAACGCGGAATGGGTCACCTAAGTCAAAATTGGTCTATGTAGGTCGAAGTCTACCGGGTCAGCTACTTAATGTAATAAAAGTAGAAATAAATCCACAAGAAAAATAATATCACAAATTTATTCGCTATCCGTACTATCGGTGACAGAAGAATAATTATTATTTTAATTTCAGATAAATATGTACAGCAAACATACTCAGACACTACATCTGCAGTTATTATGCATTATTTTGAATATTGGGTATTGTTTCGAAGTCTTCCCACTACTTGTTTAAAAAAATACTTTTCTTCACTCTTTCATCTTTAGAAGTGTAAAAACGAAACGAATCTACTAGATTTTTGAAGCAATCCATGGCTTTAATCGCTGTCCATAATGATTTATTTTAAAATTTGGCTTTCATAATTTTTCCGTTGTCTGCTCTTTTGTTTTTTCTCGAATATCTACACAAACTGCAAATTTATATACCTCTGAACAAAATCGACATGTGTTTTATAAAAGAAAAACGTTTAAGATCTAATAATAAAATCTACCTAAACGGATATGATTTTATAAACGATAATTCAAGCGTTGAAGTGCAGTATATCTACAGTATAAATTACAAAACCATTGACATGTATGATCTGGGAATAATTGGCATTTTTATTCAAATTGAACTTTAAACCTGGTAGGAACATTTTTGTAGGTTCAATCCATATAAAATAAAGCCTCTAATCGCGGACAGCACCCGTAGACGGACAAATTTCTCGGTCCCATGCGGTATTTTTAGAGCAAATTAATCTCCCGAGGACGCACAAGATCTCTGCGACCGTCGGCGTCCGCCCATCAGAGCTTTCACTGTACTAACAAATCATCCATCTGTTCTGCCCCTTGCAGATTTAAATAATATGTTAAATATTGCCTCCACAGTTGATGGGTTTGTTTTTTGTTGGGGTCTTAATGCCAAAAATCCTACATGGGGTGACTTGTGTGACAATTGGGAGAACCCTTTTAAGATTTTTTTTTATTGACTAACACTTAGAGGATGCCCTCTACAAATGCAATGCACTGTGTTAGCGATAGGAAGGAAGGGTATTGGAAGGGGAAAAGAGGAAGTAGTGTTTGTTGACGTTGGACTTGAATTTGAATTTGATAATGTCATAGCAGGCAGAAAAAACACTCGCAGAATGATTTTTCCACGAACGAATTTTCTCTATAGTGCGTCGTCCGGTGAACCGGCCATTTGACAATGAACGGATGATAGACCCAGGATAGTGGCATATTCCGGCTAAATGTTCTAACGTCAAGGACCAAACGACGGATATCTTGTGAACAGATACCATTGAAATATCTATAGAATAGCTATACACAACCCAAATTCCGGCGATGCTGTAGGGAGACAATAGAGTTGGATACCCTACCATCCCCTATCATCATCACCGCTCTCCTCTATACACGGTCCAAAAGCTGCAAAGATGTTATTGAAGACCCTGCCCATATATGGGAGTTGTATTCCGGTTTAGGCCTGATGTAGGTGGTGCAAGTATTTACGAGATCAGATGAAGTGAAGTATTTCTTGCACCGCTTTAAAAAGTCTAAACACTTGAATGCTTCTTCCGACACTTCCAATATATGGCTTGCCCAACGAGCATCACCGTGTATCTTCATGCCCAGAACATCGAGAGTATCTGATACGTCGATATCCACACCACTCATAGAGATTGACGAAGGTTCTGGCTCAGTGTAACGTTTCTGTGACAACAAACATCACTGGGTCTTTTGTGCATTAAAAACAACTCAGATCATTTTGCCCCACTCACAAATCGTCGCCAAATCGCGGTTGAGTGAGTCGTTCATCGTTTGCCTTTTGTCCTCTACCTCCAATAAGTACGAATGATAGAGGTTGCTATCATCCGCACAGGAGTAGATTGAAGAGCACTTACATAGGACAAGTGCTGAAATACCATCCGGGCCCGGAGTATTGTTTACAGTGAGATTTGCAAGAACACTTTTAACTCCGCGTGTTCGAAAAAATATCTGAGGCATCGAACTAAACACGTTTTCGATCACGTTGAGTGGTTGACTGCTGTCTTGCAAAGATTAATTCTTTGCGAATATTTCAGCCATAAGGTTAGTTTTGTCAACTGGGTCCATGAATATCAAGTCATCGTTAACGAGAGTTGTGATAGAAGTCGAAGTATTGCCCCTTAATTTTTTAACAAATGCCCTAAAGCTTTTACTTCCCCTGGGAGAAGAAAGGACTTTAGCACGAAGACGCTATTCGTAAAGAAGTTTTTCGTGCCTAAGTACTCTGGCACACCTTGATCTTGCCTGTTTACGTAGCACCTCAGTATTGACATTTTTAATTAAACGACAATTTCGGAACGCTTCCTCCTTGGACCTTACAGCTTCTTTGCATGTCTGATTAAACCAACAATTCTTTGGGGGTTTGATCGAAGTAGTATTCGAGGGAATAAATGTGTTTATACCAAGCAGCATCGGCATTATTGTCTAGGAAATATAGTTTTCAGTTAAATTGCTGGTAAAAATTTTTGAGCTCGCCCCAACGTGCCTTTTCATATACATACATTGTCCGCTTCGTGATTGGTTTAGAAGTGGTTCGAAGATCGGAGAACGAAAAACAGCATCGTTTTCGTTCTCCGATGGTGCAATGATCTGAGTTATCAAGAGGTGCAAGAATGTTGACGTCGTACTTTTCAGAGTATGAGGTTAAGAAAAGGTCAAGAAGATTTTGTTGTTACACGCGAAAAGAGTGTTGCTTCTTTCACTAATTGCGATAACTCGTTATGCGCGGCAAAAAGTTCAGCGTATTGACCCTCCGGAGATGTGTGGCTCGAATGCGAAAACCAAGAATTATTGTGGACATTGAAATCCCCAGCAACTACAATTTCACTGTCCGGATAATCTTCTAAGACTTTTTAAATAGAATCGGAAAAGGCGTCGAAGCCATTTAGGGTAGCGTCAAGAACAAAGGAGACTTATTTGTGATATGCGAAAGGGAAGAAAAAGGGTGTTGAATGAAAAACCAAGTTTTAAGAGCTAACTTTACGCCGCTTTAAAATTCTGAAAGCGGATACTTTATTAATTCAATGATGCAATATTTGATAAAAATTTACCTTAGTGTTCTTTAAATATGTTTAACAACAAAATAACGCAAACACAAGTTCGATTTATGGTGTTCTGAAAAATGGCGAACAAGTTTTGCGTGCCCACCATGAACAATTTTTAGTACAAAAGGGAAATTTACATGGTTGTAAACAATGTTAATAATAAAAGAATATTTACGATAATTTCAACGATAACTTTCGTTGTATTTAAATATTTACGGCAACAATTCTCCCCCCAGTAAGGATGTATAAGAGATCTTACTTCATTCCATTGCCGACATCCAGTATTGCCAATTTTACTGCTGGTCGCTCCATGATGCCATTTTTAGTTTTGACCTTTGCTCTCTGCACCTGTCCGTCTTTTGCTTTTACGACTTCGACTACCCTTCCCTTGAGCCACAAATTTCTCTCTGCGTTTTCATCAACAATAATCACAATATCGTCTACTTGAATCGGCTTAACTGTCTGAGTCCACTTACATCGTCGCGTTAATGTTGGCAACATTTCTTTAACAAATCGACGCCAAAATAGATTTCCAAATACTTCACTTTGACGTAGGCAAAGTCTGTGATCAATACTTTCTGGGTTACAAAATGGTTTTGTTCCGCTTGAACTGCCCAACAGGAAATGGTTCGGAGTTATGGCTTCCTGATCCTCAGTCTCTAAGGATACGTATGTTAACGGCCGTGAGTTAATAACCATTTCAACTTCCATCAATGCACTTCTCAAACTTTCGTCGCTGAATTTATGTGAAGGAGCTAGTTTTAATAAAATAGTTTTGATGGACATCACTAATCTCTCCCACGCTCCCCCCATATGAGGAGCCGCTGGTGGATTAAATTTCCATGAGATCCCTTTTCCAGCCATTTCGGTGTGTACTTCGCCAAAATTTATGTTTTTGATTTGGTCCTTTAAAAACGGTCTGCACCACGAAAATTTGTGCCATTATCGCTATAAATTTCTGCTGGAGAACCACGTCTGGCTATGAAATTTCGTAGTGCCATCAGAAATGAGTCTGTTGATAGTGTATGCGAAATCTCAATATGAACTGCTCTTATCGTCAGGCACGTAAACACAACTCCCCATCGCTTTAAATATTTTCTTCCAAATATAACAGTCATGGGACCAAAGTAGTCAACCCCAACAAATGTAAACGGCCGTTGGAAGGCCCCAAGACGTGCTGGCGGTAGGGGAGACATTCGTGGGGAAATTGGTTTCGCTGCTTCGTTTTTACAAAATTGACAGTTTCTTCGAATTACTTTGTATACGACCCTTAGCTTGATGATAAAGTAAACCTGGCGAATCTCATTAAGAACAGTTTCATGATTTGAGTGGTGATAAGCTCGATGATAACTATTTATGATAAGTTTTACTGCGTGATGTTTACCTGGGAGAATTATCAAGTCGCGTTGAGGACCACAGGCTGGAGTTCCATATTGGGCACGATTTTTCACCCTGACTACACCCTCATAGTCCATATAGACATTCAGTTTGTCAAATGCGCCACCCTTTGGAACTGGTTTATTCATCTCAACAGCGGCGTAATCGTCAGCAAAACTGTCAATCTGGATTACCCTGTAGATTATATTTTTGGCTTTAAAAAGATAAGATGCATTGAGATTTATTATTTATTAAAATATAAACTATCCAGTTACCGATCGCACGGCAAAGCCTGTACCAACTTGAGAAATATTCAAAATTAATACATATCATAATTGACTTTCGAGTGTGTATATTCAAATAGCGATGGCGTACTTCAGATGTATCAATGTTAGTTATAGGATGGTCATCATATTTCGTGGGCCAATCGGATTCAGGAAGAAGCAGCCAAGAAGTGCCATCGAACCACTCGTTGTAGTTATCAGATGCGGGCCTATATTTCGTAGCAAAATCAGATACATTCAGAGCGCTAGGTACCCATCTCCAATCGTTGACATTCGTAAACTTAAGTATTTCAGCGACACGGAACATAACGAACTGTTTGTATTTCTTTGGGTCACCAGAAAGCCAACACAAAACAGTTTTTGAGTCGGTCCACATTACTATGCGCTCTATATTAACAGCCTTTGTGAGCCTTGCACCAATTGTTGCAGCTTGCAATTCCAGTCGTGGCACTGAGAGGGGTCGAAGCGGCGCCAACTTCGATTTTGCGTCAACGAGTATTACTTCAACATGATCTCCGACTTCTATTCGGAAATATGAAACAGCTGCATATGCATCTTCACTTGCGTCGACGAAGGTGTGTAGTTCAACTCTGTAGATTTGCTTCTGTATTGCCAATGAGTAACAACGCGATATGGAAACAGTGGCAATAGCTGGTAGGAATGTTAACAAATTTCTGCACTTGCAGTAAAGGTCTTCGTTAAGCGGCTGGTCCCAAGCTATACCGCACCGCCATATTTCCTGCAAGATTGTTTTAAGATATGAAGTAAAACATACTACAAATCCCAAGGGATCAAAAACCGACATCAACACTTGCAAAACCTCTCTTTTTGTGGGCACTATGGTCTCATTAAGAATTGGTCTTTGTAATCGAACAAATTTTAAATTCATTTTAAATGTGTCACTTTTGGGGTTCCAATATAGACCAAGAATCTTCTCAAAATGTACTGAATTCTCGTTGTTTTCCAATGTTTTGTTTGCTATTGAATTGGTTTCATCAAGTGCGTTCAGGACTTCTGCTGAGTTCGATGACCAGTTTCGCATGTGAAAGCCACCCTTTGCATGAATATCCCGTACGCTTAGAGCTAAATTAATAGCGTCTTTCACAGTAGCGGCAGAGTCAATGAAGTCATCGACGTAATGCTGTTTAGTTATAGCTTCAATCACAAGCATATCGTTGCCAAACTTATGTGCATTTTTATCCCTTACAAAATGTGAGATACACGGTGAGCACGAAGCTCCAAATGTAAGACCAAGAATCTTCTCAAAATGTACTGAATTCTCGTTGTTTTCCAATGTTTTGTTTGCTATTGAATTGGTTTCATCAAGTGCGTTCAGGACTTCTGCTGAGTTCGATGACCAGTTTCGCATGTGAAAGCCACCCTTTGCATGAATATCCCGTACGCTTAGAGCTAAATTAATAGCGTCTTTCACAGTAGCGGCAGAGTCAATGAAGTCATCGACGTAATGCTGTTTAGTTATAGCTTCAATCACAAGCATATCGTTGCCAAACTTATGTGCATTTTTATCCCTTACAAAATGTGAGATACACGGTGAGCACGAAGCTCCAAATGTAAGCACATTAAGTTGATAAGCTGTAATAGATTTATCGCTGTCCCACCATAGAAAGCGTTGAGCTCCAGAATCTTCTTTACGAACTTCTATTCGGTGAAACATCTCAGCTATATCACCACATATCGCAACGGCTCCCACACGGAATTTAAATAAAACATTAATGAGGGGTCTTAATAGATCCGGGCCCTTTAATAATATATATAATAAAATAAATCATTTAAAGCGAACTCACCAGACTTAGCGGCGGCATCCCACACCAATCGTATCTTGTTCGGTTTTTGTGGATTTTTCACTATAAATGTGGGCAAGTACCATACTTTATCCTCTTTTTGCTTTAAAGCATTCAGTGGTAACCGTTCTGCATAGCCCTTTTCTTCTAAAGTCGAGATTTGTTGTTGCAGCATATCTGCTAATTTTGAGTCACGACTTGCTTTTCGCTGCAAACATTCCAAACGGTTCATGGCCATAGGTAAACTATTTGGTAAGGTTGGCGAATCAACTTTCCATAAAAGCCCGACTTCGTATCTGCCATCGGTGAGCTTGCAGGTTTTATCTAAAATGTCCATTGCTCTTTGGTCATCTTTCGTCAATGGCTCTGAAGTAGGAGGTGCAATGGCTACACTCTCATCGGAAAGGAATCGATTTACAAGGCCGTCTAATTCTTCACAACTGCACTTGTGAAAGCTTAATCGACCACACGTATTTGGGCCGCCTCCAAAAATTGTCAATCCTAACCTTGTTTTGGCTGCCACAGGTTGCTGCCAACCGCCCTCTTGTGTTTTCATTGCCGATATTAAATTTTGATTGTTTACACCGATGATCATGGATGGAGTTGCGTTTTCGTATCCTTTTAGATGAATGTCTTTGAGATGAGGAAACTTGTTTCTAATAGCATCTGCATTTAAGGTTTCAGATGAAAGATTTTACTTTTTAACCGTGTAAATTGTTGGATTTTACTATGTCCCATTTTTCTGTTATTGGTAAGTCTTTAAACATGGTACATTGGGTGATTTTATGGCATTCGCTACAAAAAATACACTGTTGCCGTGAGTTCTGTTGATTCGATTCAGATGACCCTCCCTTTTAAATTGTTTTTTGCCGTCTGAGTCAAATACAGGAACTGTGACACGGCATGTGGCTACTGCGACAGTGTACAACCAATTCGAAAAATCCATTAAATTTGGTCGAGTAATGTCTCTGGAATACATAGCCCATTGAAGCAAAGTGTCGGGCTGCAACTTTTCAACCAAACCCTGTAGGAGGGTTGGGTTATTTAAGTAATCGTCTAACTGAGATGCGCGAATTGCGGCACAAATGTTTTTTACAGCAAATGCAAACTCAATTAAAGCTTCCAGGTTACCCTTTGGCAATGACATTTTACGCACTTCTTCGATAACGTTTTTCAACACACCCGTCCAAAATACATTTTTAGTGTTCTTATAATGTCAGGGACCATGTCTGGAAGCATTAAACAATTGCGAACTGCTTCCCGAGCTTTACCTTTTAAACACTTTTGTAGCCGAAGAAGGTTCTCGTCATTAGAATAACCAGCAACACGGGAGCTCTGTTCAAACGCGCTAAAAAATATAGGCCACTCTTTACGATCACCGTAAAACAATGGCAACTCCCTTGAAATTCCTTGACGAGCTGCTATCTGTGTTGTGGTCATGTTCTCATAATTGTTGGTTTTGTTTATTTCGTGATGTTGACAGCCAGTGTTCATATTATCATAATTATTCGTTGTGTTTACATCGTGATTCTGACAACTAATCGTATTGCTGTTTTGATATGTCATGTTGTGTACGTTCAGTTCACGCTCATTAACATTGATTATGTTGGGGGGATTGATATATGTGCTCACATACTCACCACTGTTTTGCATTCTTTGCATTTTGTTAACATACGCGGATGGTTGTTGGGTTTGCAGTGGGGGTGAATCCAATGTTTAGTAATTGTTGCTATTGTTACATACCGATACCAGTTCTGTTTGAAGGGCAATGTTATTAACAGTACGGTGATGTTCATTATCATGATTTATGATTCTCTCTACAGATTCATCAGAGTTCTGGTTCCTTCCTATATTCGTTTGTTGAACATTTCGTACACACGGTGGATTTCCAAGTTGACAATAATTTATATTATCTTCTACCAGCCGTACCATTTGTCTGTCTGCTCTCTCTTCACTTTCGTGACATTCATCGTCGTTTGAATATAGAAGTTCATATTTACGCCTCAAAAACTCCTGCCGTAGAAGCATTTCCTCTTCCAGTTGTTGCAATTGAAGTAGCTTTTTTCGGTTTAATACTGGACGAGAAACCGACTGCGGAATGGTAGTGTTGTTTGCAGATACAGGTGGTTGCTGTGGTGCAGGCTCTGTTTATTCAACAGTTGGTATAAGTACCTGCACTTGTGGATTGAGGTTAGGTGATACCTCCCCAAATGCAGTGCAGTTTGTACAACCCCATGTAAATATATCAATTCCATCAGTGATATTACAGCACCTACGATGGTAGCTGCCAAGGCATTTAGAACAGGTAACCATATCTGAACTATCTGGGTCCGTGCACGAAATGCAGGTTGATGCCACATCAGCGCTTACTTGTGCCATATTCTTAGCGTAAGAATTTTAAAGAAATTGTTGAATGAAAAACCAAGTTTTAAGAGCTAACTTTACGCCGCTTTAAAATTCTGAAAGCGGATACTTTATTAATTCAATGATGCAATATTTGATTTTACCTTAGTGATTTACCTTAGTGTTCTTTAAATATGTTTAACAACAAAATAACGCAAACACAAGTTCGATTTATGGTGTTCTGAAAAATGGCGAACAAGTTGTGCGTGCCCAGCATGAACAATTTTTAGTACAAAAGGGAAATTTACATGGTTGTAAACAATGTTAATAATAAAAGAATATTTACGATAATTTCAACGATAACTTTCGTTGTATTTAAATATTTACGGCAACAAAGGGGGAACACAATTGTGTACCCTGGGCACCATAAAAGCCAACTTCAAGCTCTATAAGAATATAGAAAATAAACCCGAAGAATAACCCGAAGTTACGCTTTTGAATAAAACCCCGGAATTTAAAAAATTTGGAAAAACTAATTTGTTGTTTTTTTCCTATGTTTGGGTAGAATTATTTTATTCACCCCCCGCATATTATTTTATTTTTATTTTTATTTTATTTAATTACAATACAAAGTAAATTTATATTCTAATTTTGGGTCCAAGGATAAACCGAGTGACAAAGACTATTTGGCTTGATTTTTTGCAGCGACAGACCAAAGCCTCTGGTGGGAATCGAACCCACAACCCCCACGCTGATAGGCAAGCACGCTACCAACTCGCCTACCGGGGCGCTTAACCCCGCATATTTATTGGTCCTTCGAGCCGTTGTATCCCGACTCAGTTGCAGTTTTGGATACCCCTCAATACTGAGCTGCTACGCAAACAGGCAAGACCAAGGTGTGTCAGAGTACTTATGCGCGAAAAATATCTTTACGAAGAGCGTCTTCGTGCGAAAGTTCTTTCTTCTCCCAGGGAAAGTAAGTGTTTTTGGGCATTTGTTAAAAGATTAAGGGGCAATACTTCGTATTCTATTCCAACTCTCGTTAACTATGACCAGGTATTAACGGACCCTGTTGTCAAAGCTAACCTTCTGGCTGAAATATAATTCATCTTTGCCAGACAGCAGTCAACGACTCCCCGTGATCGAAAACGTATCTCATTCGATGCCTCAGATATTTTTTCGAACACGTGGAGGTAAACGGGTTCTTGCAGATCTCAATGTAAACAAAACTCCGGGCCCGGATGGTATTTCACCACTTGTCCTATGTAAGTGCTCTTCGGCGCAAGCTCGTCCATTGCGAAATCTATTCAACATGTCGTACCGTGCTGGTATTTACCTTTCATGTTGGAAAGTTTCCAATGTTCAGCCGATCCCCAAGAAACGTGAGCCTACAAATCCTGCACATTACCGTCCAATTGCAATATGTTCTACGCACTCGAGAGCATGGTTAACCACCATCTTGTTAAGTATTAAGAGTCTAACGTCCTTAATAATGATCAATAGTACGGCTTCCGTAGAAATCGATCTACTGGAGACCTGATGGCGTTCCATTCGGAGCGATGGAGTCGATCCATTAGCCGTCTTTGTAAAAGCAAGGTCGTGCCTCTGGATATTTCTAAGGCGTTCGATAGGGTCTGGCACGGAGCACTCATGTCAAAACTTATTGCATTTGGTGTCGGTAATACCATCTCTCGATTCATATCGAGTTTTCTCAGGGATCGCTCTATACGAGTTGTTATACATGGGGTCTCATCCAACGAGCAAATGTTGACCGCAGGAGTGCCACAAGGCTTTGTCCTCTCTCCTTCTCTATTTCTTATTTTCGTTGAGGACCTGTTGGGGCAGAATGTGAACCCAATCTACTCCGTTGCGGATGATAGCAACCTCTGTTATTCGTACTCCTTTGAAAATCGGTAAAGTCCCTCGGAGATAGAGGACAAAAGTCAAACGATGAACGACTCACTCAACCGCGATTGGGCGACAATTTGTGATTGGGGCTAAATGAACAGAGTTGATTTTAATGCACAAAAGACCCAGTGATGTTTGTTGTCACAGAAACGTTACAATGATCCAGCACATTCCTCAACCTCTATGAGTGGTGTGGATATTGACGTATCAGATAATCTCGATGTTCTGGGCATGAAGATACAGTGTGATGCTCGTTGGGCAAATGATTTCGTAAATATTTACACCACCGGCCTAAAATGTAATACAACTTCAATGTATGGGCACGGGCTCCAATGACATCTTTGCAGCTTCTAGACCGTGTACAGAGGAGAGCGGTGGTGATGATAGGGTATAGTAGGCTATCCAACTATATTGTCTCCCTACTGCATCGCCGGAATGTGAGTTGTGTATCGCTATTCTATAGATATTGTAATGGTATCTGTTCACAAGATATCCGACGTCTGGTACCTGACGTCTGGTCATTCGTTCATTGACAAACGGTCGGTTGACCGGACGACACACTATAGAGAAAATTCGTTCTTCAGCGGACTGTTCGTTTGTGGAATAATCTTCCTTCACGTTTTTTCCTGCATGCTATGACATTATCAAATTCAAGGCAAACATCAACAAACACTACTTCCTCTTTCCCCCCTCCAAACCTTTCCTTCCTATCGCTAACACAGTGCATTGCATTTATTGGCGGCATCCTCTGAGTGTCAGTCAATAAAATGTATTTCCTTGAATGTATGTATGATAAAATCAGCGTTGTGTTATCCATCAAGCAGTGAAGATTATTGCGAACCTATTCGACTGCGTGATGGTGATAATCTTCAGAGTATCTCCGAAACCCATCGTTCGTATGATGCATGACAATATTCGCAGATATTTTGCACAGAATATGATGGATATCAATATCTAGTTACAATGAATAATCCATTGACCGGTATCGTCTTTCATTTCGATTTCTAAGAAAAGTTCAATATTTACGTAAAGGTCAAGATACTAACAAAAAGGTCATCCATTTGAATTTGTATGCCTATCGTTTGATGATTCGTCAAACGAGTACAATCACATACTGAAATGTCGGAAATTATTTGATCAATTCGCAATTGATATGTATTTCAAAATCGAAACAGAACGTCTAAAATATATGCGTTAAAAAAAAAAATAATTTCTGAGCAATATTAAATGCACAATTAAATGCAAACAATGTCGGCCGACTTATCATTTTGCCAG
Organism: Hydrotaea cyrtoneurina; assembly: GCA_958296145.1. Taxonomy (NCBI): domain Eukaryota; kingdom Metazoa; phylum Arthropoda; class Insecta; order Diptera; family Muscidae; genus Hydrotaea; species Hydrotaea cyrtoneurina. Next base: position 73,602,671 of record OY282512.1, on the reverse strand, counting down.
ATACGTAAGTATCCAGCTAACAATTTCTTCTGATTCAGGCAGAAACTTTTCGGAAGTATCGATTCTGATACCGATTTCTGGGGAAATTCGAAAGGAACTTTAGAGTTTTCTGATAAATTTCTGTCCGAATTCGGAAAATTCGAAGGAAATATCGGAAATGGTTCGTATCGTATCAATTTCCAATTTTTTTTGTGAGGCTTTTCGTAACAAATTTAGATTTAATAACAAAAATTCTCTTTCGAGAATTCGCAAATATCCTATGAGACACAAGTAAATATGCAGAAACGGCGGATGGAAAATGTGCAGAAAATCTGTTAAATTTCTAAAGGAAATTTGGAGAAATCGGTTAATTGTCCAATAAAACTTCAGATAAGCCCAAGGCACGGAAAGATTTACGCCATAATCAGAACTACTATTTACGAAATGGGCATATCCATAGTGACCGGTGTGACCATGTTACTTCAATTTTTTGTTATAACTCAGATATATAAAATTTATCGTTTAAAAAAGAATGTGATTTCCAAGGATGTTACGCTTAAAAACTTTCAATAATAGGTACACACTGAAAGAACGTGATTTCTGCTAAGAATAGCCATCAGAAGGCTGTGACGGGTGTGACCTTACAAACCTCAATTTTTAGAGAGTTATGGCTTTTAGGACAGTTTCATTCAACGTTTTTTGAATGCATTATAAACTTACTGTCTGGAAAAAAATAGTTGTTCCTAAGAAATGCTTTTTTGAAACTGCGATCTCGAAAAGTCTAAAGGGACAAAAGCTTTTTATTGATTTAATTAATGTAATAAAAGTAGAAATAAATCCACAAGAAAAATAATATCACAAATTTATTCGCTATCCGTACTATCGGTGACAGAAGAATAATTATTATTTTAATTTCAGATAAATATGTACAGCAAACATACTCAGACACTACATTATGCATTATTTTGAATATTGGGTATTGTTTCGAAGTCTTCCCACTACTTGTTTAAATAAATACTTTTCTTCACTCTTTCATCTTTAGAAGTGTAAAAAACGAGGGTGTAACTTTATTTTTTTTCTACTACATTTTTGAAGCAATCCATGGCTTTAATCGCTGTCCATAATGATTTATTTTAAAATTTGGCTTTCATCATTTTTCCGTTGTCTGCTCTTTTGTTTTTTCTCGAATATCTACACAAACTGCAAATTTATATACCTCTGAACAAAATCGACATGTGTTTTATAAAAGAAAAACGTTTAAGATCTAATAATAAAATCTACCTAAACGGATATGATTTTTTTTTTTTTAATTCAGGTTTATTGTGTATGGTATCAATACAATTCATCTTATTGCTAATCCCACGAAGCCAACATGGCTTGTCTGCAGGATGTAATTTAAATAAATTGTGTATTGTATATGTTTGTAACATTTCTAGCTCAGCTATATGACTAAATATTAAAAACTAAATTTTAAGATGTAAAAGTAAATATATAAATAATTCATGAAATTAAAGTAATGTATATATTGTATTATAGGGCTTTCAGTTTTAAAAGCAAAAATTATTTTTAAAATGATTTTTTAATAATTTTTTCATCAGTGTTTTATTTTGAACATTTATCAGGTGTTTTGGCAACTTATTTAGTGCTGATGGTAAAGTTACAGCCAACGAATTTTTTCCATAGTCGTTTCGAAAACTTGGAACTTTGTAGCGTCCTTCTGATCTGCTTCGAGTATTTTGTTGATGGTTTATGCGTTGTATGAACTCTGGATCGTTGTAAAATTCATTTATAATTGTTGTTTTGTATATGCTTGAGATATCCATTATCTCTAGGCTCTTATATAGTTCTTTGTTATTAAGTGATGTGCGAGTGTTATCTGCGTGGTTATTTTGATTTTGATTTATTTGTATATTTTGTTTGTTTTTGTGAAGTAATTTTAGAAGTCTATTTTGTGTTAGTTGTAGTGTCCTACAGTGCGTTGAGCTTCCCCAAGCAGTTATACCATGTCTTAAGTAAGACTCTACCAATGAGAAGTAAGCTTGTCTCAAGACGCTATATGGAGAGCAGTTGCTTAGGTGGTATAATGCGTATGATGAACTTCTAAGCTTCTTTTGCATATTTTCAATATGTATTTTCCACTTGAAGTGGCTGTCTAGATGGACACCTAAGTATTATTCCATTTCTTTCCAAAATTTCAATCAGCTTGCTGTGCGAAAGAGTGTCAAATGCTTTGCTGAAGTCGATAAACAGGGCTAGACAGTGCATGTTTTTACTCAGGCTTTGGTTTACATGGTTAGAAAAACGACCTAGCAATTGATTTATGTTCTTTCCTTTTTGGAAACCATACTGGTTTTTGCTTATGATGTTGTATTTGGATAGAAATGCGTTCAGTCTTCTTACCATTACTTCCTCCAGGACTTTTTCCAACGCGGACAAAATTGAGATTGGTCTGTAGTTACTATACTCCGATTTACTGCCCGTTTTGTGTATTGGTCGAATTAACGATATTTTAAGTATTTCAGGTATAGTTGATTCACTAAGACTACTATTTACTAATTTTGTTATTATTGGTGTTAGGCACAATGCGTTTGTTTTTAAATCTATGGCTCTTATTCCATCCGCTCCAGCACTTTTTCTTGGATTAAGGGTTTTCAGTATATTGAAGATTTCATCTTCATTTGTGTTTTCTAGATACATCGTGTTTGGTATATTTATTTCTGTGTTTTCAATTGTTTTTATTTGGCATGTATGAAGGATATTTTGTACATTTTCTTTAAAATTAATAGCGAATTTATTAGTAATATCATTTAAGTTTTCATTTGCAAAGTTTTTTTGAATTATTTCATCAACATTGTACACCTTTTTCCCAATTAACTCGTTAATAAGTGCCCAAGTTCCTCGTAAATTATTTCTATTGAGTACAAATTGGTTCATGTTGTATGCATTTTTAGCGTAAATTATCTTTTTATTTAATTTATTGTTGAATGTTTTGTATATTTTTTCATTTAATTTATTGTTTTTGTTGTGCAGCCATTTTTTGTGTAGTTTATCCCGTATGGAGCAGGATTTTAATAACTCCTCGCTTAGCCATGGATATGGTTTTCGTTTTTTTATTTTTTTCACAGACTCTTTCGATTGATCATATATTTGCGAAAATGTACTATGTATATTATCGAAGATCTCATTTGTATTATGGGATTGGTTTAATATCACATTCCAATTTATTTCCCTCATTAAACGATTTACATTCGTATTGTTTATTTTGGAATTTACTAACTCCCGGCTCTGGATATTCTGTGTGTTTTTCTCCGTTTTGTTTTGTTCTTCTCCAACGCAGCCAAAGAGAGCATAATGATTTGATATGTTTGTTGTAATAACAGCCGAATGTGCGTCAGACCTTGCTTTATTGCTTCTCACAAACAAGTGGTCAATGCAGGTACTTGTGTTGTTGCTTGCATCTTCTCTTGTCGGTTGCGTTACCAAGCAGTTGAGACCATTTGACGAGAGCATGTCTAAGTACTTCGTAGTTGTTGTTGTTTTTCTGTTTATGTCTATGTTCATGTCTCCAACTAGAACTGTCTCTTGTTTTTTGTTGAGTGTGTTTATGCATTCCTCTAGTTCATGGATGAAGACGTTAACGTTCTGTCGTGGGGGACGGTAGACGGGAATGACCGTAATGATTTTGTTGTGTGCTGTTGTTATTTCTATTTTCATGGTTTCGAAAGAGGTTGCGTTCATGGGTATGTTTTTGTATTGGATTTCTTCATTTATGTATACAGCAATTCCTCCTCCTCTTCCATCTCTGTTTAAGAATACAGCATTGAAGCCGTGTATGGGGTAAAGATCATTTTCTGCATCTGTTATGTTTGTTTCTGTTAATATTATTAGGTGTATTTTATGTGAGATATTTTTTATATGTGATAATAATGTAACAAAGTTTTTTCTGAGCGATCGTATGTTCAAATATATTAGCGACGCTGGATAACTTAAGAGTTTTTTTTTATCGATTTCATCGAAGTTATTTATAATTTTATTAGTGGAATTCATTTTTGTATCAATAAAAGTTATAAATATTATAAATTAATTAATAGTTTTATAAATTAAAAATGTTTTTGTTGTGGGTTCGTTTTTTGCTTAAAAAAAGAGGAAAAATTGCGAAATGGTAATTGCTGATTTATAGGGTTGCGTGGATTTTTAACTCAACTTTTAAATTGTGGAATTTATGGATTCAATATCTGCAGTGTTTTTAATAATAATTGCTGAAGAATTTTCATTTTTACGGGCATAAATATGTCCATTCCGGACCCATACAAATTTCCAGCCGCATTCTTTCGATTTTGTTTTCGCCATCCATAAAAGACGCCTATTGTGCGGTGTCAGTTCTTCGTTGACGTAGATGTAATTTTGTGTGTGTGTGTTTGTCTCATTGCTGAGTACATTGGCATCAATTCGGTGTCTCTTTAAGTGGCTCATTAGTTCCTTCTTTTTTTTCGTGTTGGAGAATTCAACGATAATTTTATTATTTCTCTTTATGCGGTGTGCTCCTTCAATATCAGCGTCACACAGATCGACTCCTACCGACGCTGATATTGTTTTAACAACAGTTTCGGGTGAAATTTCGGTGTTAGACACATTGTTTATTTCAACATTTCTGCACAGTTGTTGTTGTTCCAATTGGTTGATTCGTTCATCCATATGACTTATTTGTTTCGTTTTCTCTATGTCTTTTTCTCGGAGATCTTTGACTTGTTCAGAGAGAGTTGCAAGTGTCTCATTTATTTTGCTGAGAGCTGTAGCTAACTGATCTTTTATGTCGTTGTTTGCTTTTATTATGGTATCGGTTAGAGAGTTTGTTAGTTGTTGGATGGATTCCTTGACTTCGCTCATGCCGACCTTTAGTTCCATTACATCAGATTGATGTTGGTTTGAAGTTGTAGGGTGATTTGTGATCGATGTTGCATCTTTGAACCGTTTGCTGTTGTCATTTTCATCCTCATCATCTTCTCTTTGTTGCTTTTGTTGATCTTGCGCATTTCCACTGTACACGAAGGTTTGGTAAATGTTATTTGGCGATTTATTTCGTGGTTTGCACATATGACATTTCCACTCTGCCTTTTTTGCGTTGCTCATGTTGTTGTATGTGCTCTCCGAGAGCACAGTACAAGAGCTAAAGTGAAATTTTTTATTGCAATGATGGCACAGAACGTAATTGCTTGTTAATATAATATTGCAGCTACTGCACACATTTTCTGGGACTTTTAGTAACGACATTCTCACTTGTACACTCACTAATATCACTATAGAATGTGTATGCATTTTCAATAATATTTTCTTCCGCGCAATATGAAAGCACAACCGTTCACGTCAAAGGCTATAGCTGAACTTTATAAACGATAATTCAAGCGTTGAAGTGCAGGTTTTATTTTTATTATTTACTACAGTATAAATTACAAAACCATTGACATGTATGATCTGGGAATAATTGGCATTTTTATTCAAATTGAACTTAAAACCTGGTAGGAACATTTTTGTAGGGTCAATCCATATAAAATAAAACCTCTACTCGCGGACAGCACCCGTAGACGGACAAATTTCTCGGTCCCATGCGGATTTCCCATTTCAATTTCTAAGAAAAGTTCAATATTTACGTAAAGGTCAAGATACTAACAAAAAGGTCATCCATTTGAATTTGTATGCCTATCGTTTGATGATTCGTCAAACGAGTACAATCACATACTGAAATGTCGGAAATTATTTGATCAATTCGCTATTGATATGTATTTCAAAATCGAAACAGAACGTCTAAAATCCATGCGTTAAAATAAAAAAAAAAAAGTTCTGAGCAATGCATCCACTTATCATTTTGCCAGATACGTAAGTATCCAGCGAACAATTTCTTCTGATTCAGGCAGAAACTTTTCGGAAGTATCGATTCTGATACCGATTTCGTATTCAGTATTCGTACCTAATGTTGTATGTGTGGTGGCCAAGAATTCCGACCGAATTGTCTGGGGAAATTCGAAAGGAACTTTAGAGTTTTCTGATAAATTTCTGTCCGAATTCGGAAAATTTGAAGGAAATATCGGAAATGGTTCGTATCGTATCAATTTCCAATATTTGTGTTAGGCTTTTCGTAACAAATTTAGATTTCTCACCTTTAAAAACAAAAATTCTCTTTCGAGAATTCGCAAATATCGTATGAGACACAAGTAAATATGCAGAAACGGCGGATGGAAAATGTGCAGAAAATCTGTTAAATTTCTAAAGGAAATTTGGAGAAATCGGTTAATTGTCCAATAAAACTTCAGATAAGCCCAAGGCACGGAAAGATTTACGCCATAATCAGAACTACTATTTACGAAATGGGCAATTCCATAGTGACCGGTGTGACCATGTTACTTCCATTTTTTGTTATAACTCAGAAATATAAAGTTTATCGTTTAAAAAAGAATGTGATTCCCAAGGATGTTACGCTTAAAAACTTTCAATAATAGGTACACACTGAAAGAACGTGATTTCTGCTAAGAATAGCCATCAGAAGGCTGTGACGGGTGTGACCTTACAAACCTCAGTTTTTAGAGAGTTATGGCTTTTAGGACAGTTTCATTCAACGTTTTTTGAAAGCATTATAAACTTACTGTCTGGAAAAAAATAGTTGTTCCTAAGAAATGCTTTTTTGAAACTGCGATCTCGAAAAGTCTAAAGGGACAAAAGCTTTTTATTGATTTAATTAATGTAATAAAAGTAGAAATAAATCCACAAGAAAAATAATATCACAAATTTATTCGCTATCCGTACTATCGGTGACAGAAGAATAATTATTATTTTAATTTTAGATAAATATGTACAGCAAACATACTCAGACACTACATCTGCAGTTATGATGCATTATTTTGAATATTGGGTATTGTTTCGAAGTCTTCCCACTACTTGTTTAAAAAAATACTTTTCTTCACTCTTTCATCTTTAGAAGTGTTAAAAACTAGGGTGTAACTTTATTTTTTTTCTACTAGATTTTTGAAGCAATCCATGGCTTTAATCGCTGTCCATAATGATTTATTTTAAAATTTGGCTTTCATCATTTTTCCGTTGTCTGATCTTTTGTTTTTTCTCGAATATCTAGACAAACTGCAAATTTATATACCTCTGAACAAAATCGACATGTGTTTTATAAAAGAAAAACGTTTAAGATCTAATAGTAAAATCTACCTAAACGGATATGATTTTATAAACGATAAGTCAAGCGTTGAAGTGCAGTATATCTACAGTATAAATTACAAAACCATTGACATGTATGATCTGGGAATAATTGGCATTTTTATTCAAATTTAACTTAAAACCTGGTAGGAACATTTTTGTAGGGTCAATCCATATAAAATAAAAGCTCTACTCTCGGACAGCACCCGTAGACGGACAAATTTCTCGGTCCCATGCGGTATTTTTAGAGCAAATTAATCTCCCGAGGACGCACAAGATCTCTGCGACCGTCGGCGTCCGCCCATCAGAGCTTTCACTGTACTAACAAATCATCCATCTGTTCTGCCCCTTGCAGATTTAAACAATATGTTAAATATTGCCTCCACAGTTGATGGGTTTGTTTTTTGTTGGGGTCTTAATGCCAAAAATCCTACATGGGGTGACTTGTGTGACAATTGGGAGAACCCTTTTAAGATTTTTTTTTATTGACTAACACTTAGAGGATGCCCTCTACAAATGCAATGCACTGTGTTAGCGATAGGAAGGAAGGGTATTGGAAGGGGAAAAGAGGAAGTAGTGTTTGTTGACGTTGGACTTGAATTTGAATTTGATAATGTCATAGCAGGCAGAAAAAACACTCGCAGAATGATTTTTCCACGAACGAATTTTCTCTATAGTGCGTCGTCCGGTGAACCGGCCATTTGACAATGAACGGATGATAGACCCAGGATAGTCGCATATTACGGCTAAATGTTCTAACGTCAAGGACCAAACGACGGATATCTTGTGAACAGATACCATTGAAATATCTATAGAATAGCTATACACAACCCAAATTCCGGCGATGCTGTAGGGAGACAATAGAGTTGGATACCCTACCATCCCCTATCATCATCACCGCTCTCCTCTATACACGGTCCAAAAGCTGCAAAGATGTTATTGAAGACCCTGCCCATATATGGGAGTTGTATTCCGGTTTAGGCCTGATGTAGGTGGTGCAAGTATTTACGAGATCAGATGAAGTGAAGTATTTCTTGCACCGCTTTAAAAAGTCTAAACACTTGAATGCTTCTTCCGACACTTCTAATATATGGCTTGCCCAACGAGCATCACCGTGTATCTTCATGCCCAGAACATCGAGAGTATCTGATACGTCGATATCCACACCACTCATAGAGATTGACGAAGGTTCTGGCTCAGTGTAACGTTTCTGTGACAACAAACATCACTGGGTCTTTTGTGCATTAAAAACAACTGAGATCATTTTGCCCCACTCACAAATCGTCGCCAAATCGCGGTTGAGTGAGTCGTTCATCGTTTGCCTTTTGTCCTCTACCTCCAATAAGTACGAATGATAGAGGTTGCTATCATCCGCACAGGAGTAGATTGAAGAGCACTTACATAGGACAAGTGCTGAAATACCATCCGGGCCCGGAGTATTGTTTACAGTGAGATTTGCAAGAACACTTTTAACTCCGCGTGTTCGAAAAAATATCTGAGGCATCGAACTAAACACGTTTTCGATCACGTTGAGTGGTTGACTGCTGTCTTGCAAAGATTAATTCTTTGCGAATATTTCAGCCATAAGGTTAGTTTTGTCAACCGGGTCCATGAATATCATGTCATCGTTAACGAGAGTTGTGATAGAAGTCGAAGTATTGCCCCTTAATTTTTTAACAAATGCCCTAAAGCTTTTACTTCCCCTGGGAGAAGAAAGGACTTTAAAAAAGTTTTTCGTGCCTAGGTACTCTGGCACACCTTGATCTTGCCTGTTTACGTAGCACCTCAGTATTGACATTTTTAATTAAACGACAATTTCGGAACGCTTCCTCCTTGGACCTTACAGCTTCTTTGCATGTCTGATTAAACCAACAATTCTTTGGGGGTTTGATCGAAGTAGTATTCGAGGGAATAAATGTGTTTATACCAAGCAGCATCGGCATTATTGTCTAGGAAATATAGTTTTCAGTTAAATTGCTGGTAAAAATTTTTGAGCTCGCCCCAACGTGCCTTTTCATATACATACATTGTCCGCTTTGTGATTGGTTTAGAAGTGGTTCGAAGATCGGAGAACGAAAAGCAGCATCGTTTTCGTTCTCCGATGGTGCAATGATCTGAGTTATCAAGAGGTGCAAGAATGTTGACGTCGTACTTTTCAGAGTATGAGGTTAAGAAAAGGTCAAGAAGATTTTGTTGTTACACGCGAAAAGAGTGTTGCTTCTTTCACTAATTGCGATAACTCGTTATGCGCGGCAAAAAGTTCAGCGTATTGACCCTCCGGAGATGTGTGGCTCGAATGCGAAAACCAAAAATTATTGTGGACATTGAAATCCCCAGCAACTACAATTTCACTGTCCGGATAATCTTCTAAGACTTTTTAAATAGAATCGGAAAAGGCGTCGAAGCCATTTAGGGTAGCGTCAAGAACAAAGGAGACTAATTTGTGATATGCGAAAGGGAAGAAAAAGGGTGTTGAATGAAAAACCATGTTTTAAGAGCTAACTTTACGCCGCTTTAAAATTCTGAAAGCGGATACTTTATTAATTCAATGATGCAATATTTGATAAAAATTTACCTTAGTGTTCTTTAAATATGTTTAACAACAAAATAACGCAAACACAAGTTCGATTTATGGTGTTCTGAAAAATGGCGAACAAGTTTTGCGTGCCCACCATGAACAATTTTTAGTACAAAAGGGAAATTTACATGGTTGTAAACAATGTTAATAATAAAAGAATATTTACGATAATTTCAACGATAACTTTCGTTGTATTTAAATATTTACGGCAACAATTCTCCCCCCAGTAAGGATGTATAAGAGATCTTACTTCATTCCATTGCCGACATCCAGTATTGCCAATTTTACTGCTGGTCGCTCCATGATGCCATTTTTAGTTTTGACCTTTACTCTCTGCACCTGTCCGTCTTTTGCTTTTACGACTTCGACTACCCTTCCCTTGAGCCACAAATTTCTCTCTGCGTTTTCATCAACAATAATCACAATATCGTCTACTTGAATCGGCTTAACTGTCTGAGTCCACTTACATCGTCGCGTTAATGTTGGCAACATTTCTTTAACAAATCGACGCCAAAATAGATTTCCAAATACTTCACTTTGACGTAGGCAAAGTCTGTGATCAATACTTTCTGGGTTACAAAATGGTTTTGTTCCGCTTGAACTGCCCAACAGGAAATGGTTCGGAGTTATGGCTTCCTGATCCTCAGTCTCTAAGGATACGTATGTTAACGGCCGTGAGTTAATAACCATTTCAACTTCCATCAATGCACTTCTCAAACTTTCGTCGCTGAATTTATGTGAAGGAGCTAGTTTTAATAAAATAGTTTTGATGGACCTCACTAATCTCTCCCACGCTCCCCCCATATGAGGAGCCGCTGGTGGATCAAATTTCCATGAGATCCCTTTTCCAGCCATTTCGGTGTGTACTTCGCCAAAATTTATGTTTTTGATTTGGTCCTTTAAAAACGGTCTGCACCACGAAAATTTGTGCCATTATCGCTATAAATTTCTGCTGGAGAACCACGTCTGGCTATGAAATTTCGTAGTGCCATCAGAAATGAGTCTGTTGATAGTGTATGCGAAATCTCAATATGAACTGCTCTTATCGTCAGTAAACACAACTCCCCATCGCTTTAAATATTTTCTTCCAAATATAACAGTCATGGGACCAAAGTAGTCAACCCCAACAAATGTAAACGGCCGTTGGAAGGCCCCAAGACGTGCTGGCGGTAGGGGAGACATTCGTGGGGAAATTGGTTTCGCTGCTTCGTTTTTACAAAATTGACAGTTTCTTCGAATTACTTTGTATACGACCCTTAGCTTGATGATAAAGTAAACCTGGCGAATCTCATTAAGAACAGTTTCATGATTTGAGTGGTGATAAGCTCGATGATAACTATTTATGATAAGTTTTACTGCGTGATGTTTACCTGGGAGAATTATCAAGTCGCGTTGAGGACCACAGGCTGGAGTTCCATATTGGGCACGATTTTTCACCCTGACTACACCCTCATAGTCCATATAGACATTCAGTTTGTCAAATGCGCCACCCTTTGGAACTGGTTTATTCATCTCAACAGCGGCGTAATCGTCAGCAAAACTGTCAATCTGGATTACCCTGTAGATTATATTTTTCGCTTTAAAAAGATAAGATGCATTGAGATTTATTATTTATTAAAATATAAACTATCCAGTTACCGATCGCACGGCAAAGCCTGTACCAACTTGAGAAATATTCAAAATTAATACATATCATAATTGACTTTCGAGTGTGTATATTCAAATAGCGATGGCGTACTTCAGATGTATCAATGTTAGTTATAGGATGGTCATCATTTTTCGTGGGCCAATCGGATTCAGGAAGAAGCAGCCAAGAAGTGCCATCGAACCACTCGTTGTAGTTATCAGATGCGGGCCTATATTTCGTAGCAAAATCAGATACATTCAGAGCGCTAGGTACCCATCTCCAATCGTTGACATTCGTAAACTTAAGTATTTCAGCGACACGGAACATAACGAACTGCTTGTATTTCTTTGGGTCACCAGAAAGCCAACACAAAACAGTTTTTGAGTCGGTCCACATTACTATGCGCTCTATATTAACAGCCTTTGTGAGCCTTGCACCAATTGTTGCAGCTTGCAATTCCAGTCGTGGCACTGAGAGGGGTCGAAGCGGCGCCAACTTCGATTTTGCGTCAACGAGTATTACTTCAACATGATCTCCGACTTCTATTCGGAAATATGAAACAGCTGCATATGCATCTTCACTTGCGTCGACGAAGGTGTGTAGTTCAACTCTGTAGATTTGCTTCTGTATTGCCAATGAGTAACAACGCGATATGGAAACAGTGGCAATAGCTGGTAGGAATGTTAACAAATTTCTCCACTTGCAGTAAAGGTCTTCGTTAAGCGGCTGGTCCCAAGCTATACCGCACCGCCATATTTCCTGCAAGATTGTTTTAAGATATGAAGTAAAACACACTACAAATCCCAAGGGATCAAAAACCGACATCAACACTTGCAAAACCTCTCTTTTTGTGGGCACTATGGTCTCATTAAGAATTGGTCTTTGTAATCGAACAAATTTTAAATTCATTTTAAATGTGTCACTTTTGGGGTTCCAATATAGACCAAGAATCTTCTCAAAATGTACTGAATTCTCGTTGTTTTCAAATGTTTTGTTTGCTATTGAATTGGTTTCATCAAGTGCGTTCAGGACTTCTGCTGAGTTCGATGACCAGTTTCGCATGTGAAAGCCACCCTTTGCATGAATATCCCGTACGCTTAGAGCTAAATTAATAGCGTCTTTCACAGTAGCGGCAGAGTCAATGAAGTCATCGACGTAATGCTGTTTAGTTATTGCTTCAATCACAAGCATATCGTTGCCAAACTTATGTGCATTTTTATCCCTTACAAAATGTGAGATACACGGTGAGCACGAAGCTCCAAATGTAAGCACATTAAGTTGATAAGCTGTAATAGATTTATCGCTGTCCCACCATAGAAAGCGTTGAGCTCCAGAATCTTCTTTACGAACTTTTATTCGGTGAAACATCTCAGCTATATCACCACATATCGCAACGGCTCCCACACGGAATTTAAATAAAACATTAATGAGGGGTCTTAATAGATCCGGGCCCTTTAATAAAAAATCATTTAAAGCGAACTCACCAGACTTAGCGGCGGCATCCCACACCAATCGTATCTTGTTCGGTTTTTGTGGATTTTTCACTATAAATGTGGGCAAGTACCATACTTTATCCTCTTTTTGCTTTAAAGCATTCAGTGGTAACCGTTCTGCATAGCCCTTTTCTTCTAAAGTCGAGATTTGTTGTTGCAGCATATCTGCTAATTTTGAGTCACGACTTGCTTTTCACTGCAAACATTGCAAACGGTTCATGGCCATAGGTAAACTATTTGGTAAGGTTGGCGAATCAACTTTCCATAAAAGCCCGACTTCGTATCTGCCATCGATGAGCTTGCAGGTTTTATCTAAAATGTCCATTGCTCTTTGGTCATCTTTCGTCAATGGCTCTGAAGTAGGAGGTGCAATGGCTACACTCTCATCGGAAAAGAATCGATTTACAAGGCCGTCTAATTCTTCACAACTGCACTTGTGAAAGCTTAATCGACCACACGTATTTGGGCCGCCTCCAAAAATTGTCCATCCTAACCTTGTTTTGGCTGCCACAGGTTGCTGCCAACCGCCCTCTTGTGTTTTCATTGCCGATATTAAATTTTGATTGTTTACGCCGATGATCATGGATGGAGTTGCGTTTTCGTATCCTTTTAGAGGAATGTCTTTGAGATGAGGAAACTTGCTTCTAATAGCATCTGCATTTAAGGTTTCAGATGAAAGATTTTACTTTTTAACCGTGTAAATATTTTTAATTGGAAATATTTTCGAGTTTTCTACAGTGGACGAAATCTTCAAGTTGAGTCTCTGAGATGAATCCTCAAATCGTGAGACATCCCCAGTCCATCGAATACATAGCGGATCATTTATACCCCTTACACCTAAAGAATCAGCTACACTCTGTTCTAAAAGAGTTAAGGACGAACCGTCGTCCATAAGGGCGTATATTGACACTGATGTTGTATCGCTGTAGAGTGTAACTGGCACTATGATTCACTATCGTTTTTATGGCTGTTAAGAACGCTTCTTCCAGTTCCTTCTACGGGCCGTTCTTCATCGTGTAATAAAACATTATGATTAAGAGTGCATCCAGTTATTCCACACCGTTTCTGAAACCAACATCTTCTTCTATGTTTGCCAAGACAAATTTGGCACAAATTGTTGGATTTTACTATGTCCCATTTTTCTGTTATTGGTAAGTCTTTAAACATGGTACATTGGGTGATTTTATGGCATTCGCTACAAAAAATACACTGTTGCCGTGAGTTCTGTTGATTCGATTCAGATGACCCTCCCTTTTAAATTGTTTTTTGTCGTCTGAGTCAAATACAGGAACTGTGACACGGCATGTGGCTTCTGCGACAGTGTACAACCAATTCGAAAAATCCATTAAATTTGGTCGAGTAATGTCTCTGGAATACATAGCCCATTGAAGCAAAGTGTCGGGCTGCAACTTTTCAACCAAACCCTGTAGGAGGGTTGGGTTATTTAAGTAATCGTCTAACTGAGATGCGCGAATTGCGGCACAAATGTTTTTTACAGCAAATGCAAACTCAATTAAAGCTTCCAGGTTACCCTTTGGCAATGACATTTTAAGCACTTCTTCGATAACGTTTTTCAACACACACTCGGGTCGTCCAAAATACATTTTTAGTGTTCTTATAATGTCAGGGACCATGTCTGGAAGCATTAAACAATTGCGAACTGCTTCCCGAGCTTTACCTTTTAAACACTTTTGTAGCCGAAGAAGGTTCTCGTCATTAGAATAACCAGCAACACGGGAGCTCTGTTCAAACGCGCTAAAAAATATAGGCCACTCTTTAGGATCACCGTAAAACAATGGCAAATCCCTTGAAATTCCTTGACGAGCTGCTATTTGTGTTGTGGTCATGTTCTCATAATTGTTGGTTCTGTTTATTTCGTGATGTTGACAGCCAGTGTTCATATTATCATAATTATTCGTTGTGTTTACATCGTGATTCTGACAACTAATCGTATTGCTGTTTTGATATGTCATGTTGTGTACGTTCAGTTCACGCTCATTAACATTGATTATGTTGGGGGGATTGATATATGTGCTCACATACTCACCACTGTTTTGCATTCTTTGCATTTTGTTAACATACGCGGATGGTTGTTGGGTTTGCAGTGGGGGTGAATCCAATGTTTAGTAATTGTTGCTATTGTTACATACCGATACCAGTTCTGTTTGAAGGGCAATGTTATTAACAGTACGGTGATGTTCATTATCATGATTTATGATTCTCTCTACAGATTCATCAGAGTTCTGGTTCCTTCCTATATTCGTTTGTTGAACATTTCGTACACACGGTGGATTTCCAAGTTGACAATAATTTATATTATCTTCTACCGGCCGTACCATTTGTCTGTCTCCTCTCTCTTCACTTTCGTGACATTCATCGTCGTTTGAATATAGAAGTTCATATTTACGCCTCAAAAACTCCTGCCGTAGAAGCATTTCCTCTTCCAGTTGTTGCAATTGAAGTAGCTTTTTTCGGTTTAATACTGGACGAGAAACCGACTGCGGAATGGTAGTGTTGTTTGCAGATACAGGTGGTTGCTGTGGTGCAGGCTCTGTTTATTCAACAGTTGGTATAAGTACCTGCACTTGTGGATTGAGGTTAGGTGATACCTCCCCAAATGCAGTGCAGTTTGTACAACCCCATGTAAATATATCAATTCCATCAGTGATATTACAGCACCTACGATGGTAGCTGCCAAGGCATTTAGAACAGGTAACCATATCTGAACTATCTGGGTCCGTGCACGAAATGCAGGTTGATGCCACATCAGCGCTTACTTGTGCCATATTCTTAGCGTAAGAATTTTAAAGAAATTGTTGAATGAAAAACCAAGTTTTAAGAGCTAACTTTACGCCGCTTTAAAATTCTGAAAGCGGATACTTTATTAATTCAATGATGCAATATTTGATAAAAATTTACCTTAGTGTTCTTTAAATATGTTTAACAACAAAATAACGCAAACACAAGTTCGATTTATGGTGTTCTGAAAAATGGCGAACAAGTTTTGCGTGCCCAGCATGAACAATTTTTAGTACAAAAGGGAAATTTACATGGTTGTAAACAATGTTAATAATAAAAGAATATTTACGATAATTTCAACGATAACTTTCGTTGTATTTAAATATTTACGGCAACAAAGGGGGAACACAATTGTGTACGCTGGGCACCCTAAAAGCCAACTTCAAGCTCTATAAGAATATAGAAAATAAACCCGAAGAATAACCCGAAGTTACGCTTTTGAATAAAACCCCGGAATTTAAAAAATTTGGAAAAACTAATTTGTTGTTTTTTCCTATGTTTGGGTAGAATTATTTTATTCACCCCCCGCATATTTATTGGTCCTTCGAGCCGTTGTTCTATTTAAAAAATAAAGTAAATTTTACCCAAACACTTTATTACAGATCCCGACTCAGTTGCAGTTTTGGATACCCCTCAATACTGAGCTGCTACGCAAACAGACAAGACCAAGGTGTGTCAGAGTACTTATGCGCGAAAAATATCTTTACGAAGAGCGTCTTCGTGCGAAAGTTCTTTCTTCTCCCAGGGAAAGTAAGTGTTTTTGGGCATTTGTTAAAAGATTAAGGGGCAATACTTCGTATTCTATTCCAACTCTCGTTAACTATGACCAGGTATTAACGGACCCTGTTGTCAAAGCTAACCTTCTGGCTGAAATATAATTCATCTTTGCCAGACAGCAGTCAACGACTCCCCGTGATCGAAAACGTATCTCATTCGATGCCTCAGATATTTTTTTGAACACGTGGAGGTAAACGGGTTCTTGCAGATCTCAATGTAAACAAAACTCCGGGCCCGGATGGTATTTCACCACTTGTCCTATGTAAGTGCTCTTCGGCGCAAGTTCGTCCATTGCGAAATCTATTCAACATGTCGTACCGTGCTGGTATTTACCTTTCATGTTGGAAAGTTTCCAATGTTCAGCCGATCCCCAAGAAACGTGAGCCTACAAATCCTGCACATTACCGTCCAATTGCAATATGTTCTACGCACTCGAGAGCATGGTTAACCACCATCTTGTTAAGTATTAAGAGTCTAACGTCCTTAATAATGATCAATAGTACGGCTTCCGTAGAAATCGATCTACTGGAGACCTGATGGCGTTCCATTCGGAGCGATGGAGTCGATCCATTAGCCGTCTTTGTAAAAGCAAGGTCGTGGCTCTCGATATTTCTAAGGCGTTCGATAGGGTCTGGCACGGAGCACTCATGTCAAAACTTATTGCATTTGGTGTCGGTAATACCATCTCTCGATTCATATCGAGTTTTCTCAGGGATCGCTCTATACGAGTTGTTATACATGGGGTCTCACCCAACGAGCATATGTTGACCGCAGGAGTGCCACAA
Organism: Hydrotaea cyrtoneurina; assembly: GCA_958296145.1. Lineage (NCBI taxonomy): Eukaryota > Metazoa > Arthropoda > Insecta > Diptera > Muscidae > Hydrotaea > Hydrotaea cyrtoneurina. The sequence continues at coordinate 73,585,436 of OY282512.1, read as the reverse complement.
GGCTTTGTCCTCTCTCCTTCTCTATTTCTTATTTTCGTTGAGGACCTGTTGGGGCAGAATGTGAACCCAATCTACTCCTTTGCGGATGATAGCAACCTCTGTCATTCGTACTCCTTTGAAAATCGGTAAAGTCCCTCGGAGATAGAGGACAAAAGTCAAACGATGAACGACTCACTCAACCGCGATTTGGCGACAATTTGTGATTGGGGCTAAATGAACAGAGTTGATTTTAATGCACAAAAGACCCAGTGATGTTTGTTGTCACAGAAACGTTACAATGATCCAGCACATTCCTCAACCTCTATGAGTGGTGTGGATATTGACGTATCAGATAATCTCGATGTTCTGGGCATGAAGATACAGTGTGATGCTCGTTGGGCAAATGATTTCGTAAATATTTACACCACCGGCCTAAAATGTAATACAACTCCAATGTATGGGCACGGGCTCCAATGACATCTTTGCAGCTTCTAGACCGTGTACAGAGGAGAGCGGTGGTGATGATAGGGTATAGTAGGCTATCCAACTATATTGTCTCCCTACTGCATCGCCGGAATGTGAGTTGTGTATCGCTATTCTATAGATATTGTAATGGTATCTGTTCACAAGATATCCGTCGTCTGGTACCTGACGTCTGGTCATTCGTTCATTGACAAACGGTCGGTTGACCGGACGACACACTATAGAGAACATTCGTTCTTCAGCGGACTGTTCGTTTGTGGAATAATCTTCCTTCACGTTTTTTCCTGCATGCTATGACATTATCAAATTCAAGGCAAACATCAACAAACACTACTTCCTCTTTCCCCCCTCCAAACCTTTCCTTCCTATCGCTAACACAGTGCATTGCATTTATTGGCGGCATCCTCTGAGTGTCAGTCAATAAAATGTATTTCCTTGAATGCATGTATGATAAAATCAGCGTTGTGTTATCCATCAAGCAGTGAAGATTATTGCGAACCTATTCGACTGCGTGATGGTGATAATCTTCAGAGTATCTCCGAAACCCATCGTTCGTATGATGCATGACAATATTCGCAGATATTTTGCACAGAATATGATGGATATCAATATCTAGTTACAATGAATAATCCATTGACCGGTATCGTCTTTCATTTCGATTTCTAAGAAAAGTTCAATATTTACGTAAAGGTCAAGATACTAACAAAAAGGTCATCCATTTGAATTTGTATGCCTATCGTTTGATGATTCGTCAAACGAGTACAATCACATACTGAAATGTCGGAAATTATTTGATCAATTCGCAATTGATATGTATTTCAAAATCGAAACAGAACGTCTAAAATATATGCGTTAAAATAAAAAAATAAGTTCTGAGCAATATTAAATGCACAATTAAATGCAAACAATGTCGGCCGACTTATCATTTTGCCAGATACGTAAGTATCCAGCTAACAATTTCTTCTGATTCAGGCAGAAACTTTTCGGAAGTATCGATTCTGATACCGATTTCTGGGGAAATTCGAAAGGAACTTTAGAGTTTTCTGATAAATTTCTGTCCGAATTCGGAAAATTCGAAGGAAATATCGGAAATGGTTCGTATCGTATCAATTTCCATTTTTTTTGTGAGGCTTTTCGTAACAAATTTAGATTTAATAACAAAAATTCTCTTTCGAGAATTCGCAAATATCCTATGAGACACAAGTAAATATGCAGAAACGGCGGATGGAAAATGTGCAGAAAATCTGTTAAATTTCTAAAGGAAATTTGGAGAAATCGGTTAATTGTCCAATAAAACTTCAGATAAGCCCAAGGCACGATAAGATTTACGCCATAATCAGAACTACTATTTACCAAATGGGCATATCCATAGTGACCGGTGTGACCATGTTACTTCCATTTTTTGTTATAACTCAGATATATAAAATTTATCGTTTAAAAAAGAATGTGATTCCCAAGGATGTTACGCTTAAAAACTTTCAATAATAGGTACACACTGAAAGAACGTGATTTCTGCTAAGAATAGCCATCAGAAGGCTGTGACGGGTGTGACCTTACAAACCTCAGTTTTTAGAGAGTTATGGCTTTTAGGACAGTTTCATTCAACGTTTTTTGAATGCATTATAAACTTACTGTCTGGAAAAAAATAGTTGTTCCTAAGAAATGCTTTTTTGAAACTGCGATCTCGAAAAGTCTAAAGGGACAAAAGCTTTTTATTGATTTAATTAATGTAATAAAAGTAGAAATAAATCCACAAGAAAAATAATATCACAAATTTATTCGCTATCCGTACTATCGGTGACAGAAGAATAATTATTATTTTAATTTCAGATAAATATGTACAGCAAACATACTCAGACACTACATCTGCAGTTATTATGCATTATTTTGAATATTGGGTATTGTTTCGAAGTCTTCCCACTACTTGTTTAAATAAATACTTTTCTTCACTCTTTCATCTTTAGAAGTGTAAAAAACGAGGGTGTAACTTTATTTTTTTTCTACTAGATTTTTGAAGCAATCCATGGCTTTAATCGCTGTCCATAATGATTTATTTTAAAATTTGGCTTTCATCATTTTTCCGTTGTCTGCTCTTTTGTTTTTTCTCGAATATCTACACAAACTGCAAATTTATATACCTCTGAACAAAATCGACATGTGTTTTATAAAAGAAAAACGTTTAAGATCTAATAATAAAATCTACCTAAACGGATATGATTTTTTTTTTTTTTAATTCAGGTTTATTGTGTATGGTATCAATACAATTCATCTTATTGCTAATCCCACGAAGCCAACATGGCTTGTCTGCAGGATGTAAATTAAATAAATTGTGTATTGTATATGTTTGTAACATTTCTAGCTCAGCTATATGACTAAATATTAAAAACAAAATTTTAAGATGTAAAAGTAAATATATAAATAATTCATGAAATTAAAGTAATGTATATATTGTATTATAGGGCTTTCAGTTTTAAAAGCAAAAATTATTTTATAAAATGATTTTTTAATAATTTTTTCATCAGTGTTTTATTTTGAACATTTATCAGGTGTTTTGGCAACTTATTTAGTGCTGATGGTAAAGTTACAGCCAACGAATTTTTTCCATAGTCGTTTCGAAAACTTGGAACTTTGTAGCGTCCTTCTGATCTGCTTCGAGTATTTTGTTGATGGTTTATGCGTTGTATGAACTCTGGATCGTTGTAAAATTCATTTATAATTGTTGTTTTGTATATGCTTGAGATATCCATTATCTCTAGGCTCTTATATAGTTCTTTGTTATTAAGTGATGTGCGAGTGTTATCTGCGTGGTTATTTTGATTTTGATTTATTTGTATATTTTGTTTGTTTTTGTGAAGTAATTTTAGAAGTCTATTTTGTGTTAGTTGTAGTGTCCTACATTGCGTTGAGCTTCCCCAAGCAGTTATACCATGTCTTAAGTAAGACTCTACCAATGAGAAGTAAGCTTGTCTCAAGACGCTATATGGAGAGCAGTTGCTTAGGTGGTATAATGCGTATGATGAACTTCTAAGCTTCTTTTGCATATTTTCAATATGTATTTTCCACTTGAAGTGGCTGTCTAGATGGACACCTAAGTATTTGTAAGTTGGTACAAGTTCTATAAGCGTTGCACAAGTATCTTCTATTTCAATGTTGTTGTTGTTGTTGTAGTATGTTTTGTGTAGGCATTCTGTGTTGTGAAATGTAAGTGAAATATTTGTTTGTGGAAAGTGTCGAGGTCTGAAGTGCATAAGTTTCGTTTTCGATGCATTTATTATCAATCCGCTGTCATGGCACCACTTTGTAATTGCGTCTAACTGGTTTTGCATTTTAGTTTTAGCAGCGTTGATACATTTATCAGTTACGACAATGGCCGTGTCATCTGCATACGCAAAAGCCGTGCTTTCCCTCAATAGCCTCATCATATCATTCGCGTATACTATGTACATGATTGGTCCGAGTTTTTAACCTTGTGGTACTCCGTGTGTTGTGGTGGTGATTTCACTGAGTTTACTGTCAATTTTGACGCGAAAAGTTCTGCATTGAAGGTAATTTTTGAACCATTTCAGGCAGTGGCCTCTTATTCCATTTCTTTCCAAAATTTCAATCAGCTTGCTGTGCGAAAGAGTGTCAAATGCTTTGCTGAAGTCGATAAACAGGGCTAGACAGTGCATGTTTTTACTCAGGCTTTGGTTTACATGGTTAGAAAAACGACCTAGCAATTGATTTATGTTCTTTCCTTTTTGGAAACCATACTGGTTTTTGCTTATGATGTTGTATTTGGATAGAAATGCGTTCAGTCTTCTTACCATTACTTCCTCCAGGACTTTTTCCAACGCAGACAAAATTGAGATTGGTCTGTAGTTACTATACTCCGATTTACTGCCCGTTTTGTGTATTGGTCGAATTAACGATATTTTAAGTATTTCAGGTATAGTTGATTCACTAAGACTACTATTTACTAATTTTGTTATTATTGGTGTTAGGCACAATGCGTTTGTTTTTAAATCTATGGCTCTTATTCCATCCGCTCCAGCACTTTTTCTTGGATTAAGGGTTTTCAGTATATTGAAGATTTCATCTTCATTTGTGTTTTCTAGATACATCGTGTTTGGTATATTTATTTCTGTGTTTTCAATTGTTTTTATTTGGCATGTATGAAGGATATTTTGTACAGTTTCTTTAAAATTAATAGCGAATTTATTAGTAATATCATTTAAGTTTTCATTTGCAAAGTTTTTTTGAATTATTTCATCAACATTGTACACCTTTTTCCCAATTAACTCGTTAATAAGTGCCCAAGTTCCTCGTAAATTATTTCTATTGAGTACAAATTGGTTCATGTTGTATGCATTTTTAGCGTAAATTATCTTTTTATTTAATTTATTGTTGAATGTTTTGTATATTTTTTCATTTAATTTATTGTTTTTGTTGTGCAGCCATTTTTTGTGTAGTTTATCCCGTATGGAGCAGGATTTTAATAACTCCTCGCTTAGCCATGGATATGGTTTTCGTTTTTTTATTTTTTTCACAGACTCTTTCGATTGATCATATATTTGCGAAAATGTACTATGTATATTATCGAAGATCTCATTTGTATTATGGGATTGGTTTAATATCACATTCCAATTTATTTCCCTCATTAAACGATTTACATTCGTATTGTTTATTTTGGAATTTACTAACTCCCGGCTCTGGATATTCTGTGTGTTTTTCTCCGTTTTGTTTTGTTCTTCTCCAACGCAGCCAAAGAGAGCATAATGATCTGATATGTTTGTTGTAATAACAGCCGAATGTGCGTCAGACCTTGCTTTATTGCTTCTCACAAACAAGTGGTCAATGCAGGTACTTGTGTTGTTGCTTGCATCTTCTCTTGTCGGTTGCGTTACCAAGCAGTTGAGACCATTTGACGAAAGCATGTCTAAGTACTTCGTAGTTGTTGTTATTTTTCTGTTTATGTCTATGTTCATGTCTCCAACTAGAACTGTCTCTTGTTTTTTGTTGAGTGTGTTTATGCATTCCTCTAGTTCATGGATGAAGACGTTAACGTTCTGTCGTGGGGGACGGTAGACGGGAATGACCGTAATGATTTTGTTGTGTGCTGTTGTTATTTCTATTTTCATGGTTTCGAAAGAGGTTGCGTTCATGGGTATGTTTTTGTATTGGATTTCTTCATTTATGTATACAGCAATTCCTCCTCCTCTTCCATCTCTGTTTAAGAATACAGCATTGAAGCCGTGTATGGGGTAAAGATCATTTTCTGCATCTGTTATGTTTGTTTCTGTTAATATTATTAGGTGTATTTTATGTGAGATATTTTTTATATGTGATAATAATGTAACAAAGTTTTTTCTGAGCGATCGTATGTTCAAATATATTAGCGACGCTGGATAACTTAAGAGTTTTTTTTTATCGATTTCATCGAAGTTATTTATAATTTTATTAGTGGAATTCATTTTTGTATCAATAAAAGTTATAAATATTATAAATTAATTAATAGTTTTATAAATTAAAAATGTTTTTGTTGTGGGTTCGTTTTTTGCTTAAAAAAAGAGGAAAAATTGCGAAATGGTAATTGCTGATTTATAGGGTTGCGTGGATTTTTAACTCAACTTTTAAATTGTGGAATTTATGGATTCAATATCTGCAGTGTTTTTAATAATAATTGCTGAAGAATTTTCATTTTTACGGGCATAAATATGTCCATTCCGGACCCATACAAATTTCCAGCCGCATTCTTTCGATTTTGTTTTCGCCATCCATAAAAGACGCCTATTGTGCGGTGTCAGTTCTTCGTTGACGTAGATGTAATTTTGTGTGTGTGTGTTTGTCTCATTGCTGAGTACATTGGCATCAATTCGGTGTCTCTTTAAGTGGCTCATTAGTTCCTTCTTTTTTTTCGTGTTGGAGAATTCAACGATAATTTTATTATTTCTCTTTATGCGGTGTGCTCCTTCAATATCAGCGTCACACAGATCGACTCCTACCGACGCTGATATTGTTTTAACAACAGTTTCGGGTGAAATTTCGGTGTTAGACACATTGTTTATTTCAACATTTCTGCACAGTTGTTGTTGTTCCAATTGGTTGATTCGTTCATCCATATGACTTATTTGTTTCGTTTTCTCTATGTCTTTTTCTCGGAGATCTTTGACTTGTTCAGAGAGAGTTGCAAGTGTCTCATTTATTTTGCTGAGAGCTGTAGCTAACTGATCTTTTATGTCGTTGTTTGCTTTTATTATGGTATCGGTTAGAGAGTTTGTTAGTTGTTGGATGGATTCCTTGACTTCGCTCATGCCGACCTTTAGTTCCATTACATCAGATTGATGTTGGTTTGAAGTTGTAGGGTGATTTGTGATCGATGTTGCATCTTTGAACCGTTTGCTGTTGTCATTTTCATCCTCATCATCTTCTCTTTGTTGCTTTTGTTGATCTTGCGCATTTCCACTGTACACGAAGGTTTGGTAAATGTTATTTGGCGATTTATTTCGTGGTTTGCACATATGACATTTCCACTCTGCCTTTTTTGCGTTGCTCATGTTGTTGTATGTGCTCTCCGAGAGCACAGTACAAGAGCTAAAGTGAAATTTTTTATTGCAATGATGGCACAGAACGTAATTGCTTGTTAATATAATATTGCAGCTACTGCACACATTTTCTGGGACTTTTAGTAACGACATTCTCACTTGTACACTCACTAATATCACTATAGAATGTGTATGCATTTTCAATAATATTTTCTTCCGCGCAATATGAAAGCACAACCGTTCACGTCAAAGGCTATAGCTGAACTTTATAAACGATAATTCAAGCGTTGAAGTGCAGGTTTTATTTTTATTATTTACTACAGTATAAATTACAAAACCATTGACATGTATGATCTGGGAATAATTGGCATTTTTATTCGAATTGAACTTAAAACCTGGTAAGAACATTTTTGTAGGGTCAATCCATATAAAATAAAACCTCTACTCGCGGACAGCACCCGTAGACGGACAAATTTCTCGGTCCCATGCGGATTTCCCATTTCGATTTCTAAGAAAAGTTCAATATTTACGTAAAGGTCAAGATACTAACAAAAAGGTCATCCATTTGAATTTGTATGCCTATCGTTTGATGATTCGTCAAACGAGTACAATCACATACTGAAATGTCGGAAATTATTTGATCAATTCGCTATTGATATGTATTTCAAAATCGAAACAGAACGTCTAAAATACATGCGTTAAAATAAAAAAAAAAGTTCTGAGCAATGCATCCACTTATCATTTTGCCAGATACGTAAGTATCCAGCGAACAATTTCTTCTGATTCAGGCAGAAACTTTTCGGAAGTATCGATTCTGATACAGATTTCGTATTCAGTATTCGTACCTAATGTTGTATGTGTGGTGGCCAAGAACTCGGACCGAATTGTCTGGGGAAATTCGAAAGGAACTTTAGAGTTTTCTGATAAATTTCTGTCCGAATTCGGAAAATTCGAAGGAAATATCGGAAATGGTTCGTATCGTATCAATTTCCAATATTTGTGTTAGGCTTTTCGTAACAAATTTAGATTTCTCACCTTTAAAAACAAAAATTCTCTTTCGAGAATTCGCAAATATCGTATGAGACACAAGTAAATATGCAGAAACGGCGGATGGAAAATGTGCAGAAATTCTGTTAAATTTCTAAAGGAAATTTGGAGAAATCGGTTAATTGTCCAATAAAACTTCAGATAAGCCCAAGGCACGGAAAGATTTACGCCATAATCAGAACTACTATTTACGAAATGGGCAATTCCATAGTGACCGGTGTGACCATGTTACTTCCATTTTTTGTTATAACTCAGAAATATAAAGTTTATCGTTTAAAAAAGAATGTGATTCCCAAGGATGTTACGCTTAAAAACATTCAATAATAGGTACACACTGAAAGAACGTGATTTCTGCTAAGAATAGCCATCAGAAGGCTGTGACGGGTGTGACCTTACAAACCTCAGTTTTTAGAGAGTTATGGCTTTTAGGACAGTTTCATTCAACGTTTTTTGAATGCATTATAAACTTACTGTCTGGAAAAAAATAGTTGTTCCTAAGAAATGCTTTTTTGAAACTGCGATTTTGAAAAGTCTAAAGGGACAAAAGCTTTTTATTGATTTAATTAATGTAATAAAAGTAGAAATAAATCCACAAGAAAAATAATATCACAAATTTATTCGCTATCCGTACTATCGGTGACAGAAGAATAATTATTATTTTATTTTCAGATAAATATGTACAGCAAACATACTCAGACACTACATCTGCAGTTATTATGCATTATTTTGAATATTGGGTATTGTTTCGAAGTCTTCCCACTACTTGTTTAAAAAAATACTTTTCTTCACTCTTTCATCTTTAGAAGTGTAAAAAACGAGGGTGTAACTTTATTTTTTTTCTACTAGATTTTTGAAGCAATCCATGGCTTTAATCGCTGTCCATAATGATTTATTTTAAAATTTGGCTTTCATCATTTTTCCGTTGTCTGCTCTTTTGTTTTTTCTCGAATATCTAGACAAACTGCAAATTTATATACCTCTTAACAAAATCGGCATGTGTTTTATAAAAGAAAAACGTTTAAGATCTAATAGTAAAATCTACCTAAACGGATATGATTTTATAAACGATAATTCAAGCGTTGAAGTGCAGTATATCTACAGTATAAATTATAAAACCATTGACATGTATGATCTGGGAAGAATTGGAATTTTTATTCAAATTGAACTTAAAACCTGGTAGGAACATTTTTGTAGGGTCAATCCATATAAAATAAAACCTCTACTCGCGGACAGCACCCGTAGACGGACAAATTTCTCGGTCCCATGCGGTATTTTTAGAGCAAATTAATCTCCCGAGGACGCACAAGATCTCTGCGACCGTCGGCGTCCGCCCATCAGAGCTTTCACTGTACTAACAAATCATCCATCTGTTCTGCCCCTTGCAGATTTAAATAATATGTTAAATATTGCCTCCACAGTTGATGGGTTTGTTTTTTGTTGGGGTCTTAATGCCAACAATCCTACATGGGGTGACTTGTGTGACAATTGGGAGAACCCTTTTAAGATTTTTTTTTATTGACTAACACTTAGAGGATGCCCTCTACAAATGCAATGCACTGTGTTAGCGATAGGAAGGAAGGGTATTGGAAGGCGAAAAGAGGAAGTAGTGTTTGTTGACGTTGGACTTGAATTTGAATTTGATAATGTCATAGCAGGCAGAAAAAACACTCGCAGAATGATTTTTCCACGAACGAATTTTCTCTATAGTGCGTCGTCCGGTGAACCGGCCATTTGACAATGAACGGATGATAGACCCAGGATAGTCGCATATTCCGGCTAAATGTTCTAACGTCAAGGACCAAACGACGGATATCTTGTGAACAGATACCATTGAAATATCTATAGAATAGCTATACACAACCCAAATTCCGGCGATGCTGTAGGGAGACAATAGAGTTGGATACCCTACCATCCCCTATCATCATCACCGCTCTCCTCTATACACGGTCCAAAAGCTGCAAAGATGTTATTGCAGACCCTGCCCATATATGGGAGTTGTATTCCGGTTTAGGCCTGATGTAGGTGGTGCAAGTATTTACGAGATCAGATGAAGTGAAGTATTTCTTGCACCGCTTTAAAAAGTCTAAACACTTGAATGCTTCTTCCGACACTTCCAATATATGGCTTGCCCAACGAGCATCACCGTGTATCTTCATGCCCAGAACATCGAGAGTATCTGATACGTCGATATCCACACCACTCATAGAGATTGACGAAGGTTCTGGCTCAGTGTAACGTTTCTGTGACAACAAACATCACTGGGTCTTTTGTGCATTAAAAACAACTGAGATCATTTTGCCCCACTCACAAATCGTCGCCAAATCGCGGTTGAGTGAGTCGTTCATCGTTTGCCTTTTGTCCTCTACCTCCAATAAGTACGAATGATAGAGGTTGCTATCATCCGCACAGGAGTAGATTGAAGAGCACTTACATAGGACAAGTGCTGAAATACCATCCGGGCCCGGAGTATTGTTTACAGTGAGATTTGCAAGAACACTTTTAACTCCGCGTGTTCGAAAAAATATCTGAGGCATCGAACTAAACACGTTTTCGATCACGTTGAGTGGTTGACTGCTGTCTTGCAAAGATTAATTCTTTGCGAATATTTCAGCCATAAGGTTAGTTTTGTCAACTGGGTCCATGAATATCAAGTCATCGTTAACGAGAGTTGTGATAGAAGTCGAAGTATTGCCCCTTAATTTTTTAACAAATGCCCTAACGCTTTTACTTCCCCTGGGAGAAGACAGGACTTTAGCACGAAGACGCTATTCGTAAAGAAGTTTTTCGTGCCTAAGTACTCTGGCACACCTTGATCTTGCCTGTTTACGTAGCACCTCAGTATTGACATTTTTAATTAAACGACAATTTCGGAACGGTTCCTCCTTGGACCTTACAGCTTCTTTGCATGTCTGATTAAACCAACAATTCTTTGGGGGTTTGATCGAAGTAGTATTCGAGGGAATAAATGTGTTTATACCAAGCAGCATCGGCATTATTGTCTAGGAAATATAGTTTTCAGTTAAATTGCTGGTAAAAATTTTTGAGCTCGCCCCAACGTGCCTTTTCATATACATACATTGTCCGCTTCGTGACTGGTTTAGAAGTGGTTCGAAGATCGGAGAACGAAAAGCAGCATCGTTTTCGTTCTCCGATGGTGCAATGATCTGAGTTATCAAGAGGTGCAAGAATGTTGACGTCGTACTTTTCAGAGTATGAGGTTAAGAAAAGGTCAAGAAGATTTTGTTGTTACACGCGAAAAGAGTGTTGCTTCTTTCACTAATTGCGATAACTCGTTATGCGCGGCAAAAAGTTCAGCGTATTGACCCTCCGGAGATGTGTGGCTCGAATGCGAAAACCAAAAATTATTGTGGACATTGAAATCCCCAGCAACTACAATTTCACTGTCCGGATAATCTTCTAAGACTTTTTAAATAGAATCGGAAAAGGCGTCGAAGCCATTTAGGGTAGCGTCAAGAACAAAGGAGACTTATTTGTGATATGCGAAAGGGAAGAAAAAGGGTGTTGAATGAAAAACCATGTTTTAAGAGCTAACTTTACGCCGCTTTAAAATTCTGAAAGCGGATACTTTATTAATTCAATGATGCAATATTTGATAAAAATTTACCTTACTGTTCTTTAAATATGTTTAACAACAAAATAACGCAAACACAAGTTCGATTTATGGTGTTCTGAAAAATGGCGAACAAGTTTTGCGTGCCCACCATGAACAATTTTTAGTACAAAAGGGAAATTTACATGGTTGTAAACAATGTTAATTATAAAAGAATATTTACGATAATTTCAACGATAACTTTCGTTGTATTTAAATATTTACGGCAACAATTCTCCCCCCAGTAAGGATGTATAAGAGATCTTACTTCATTCCATTGCCGACATCCAGTATTGCCAATTTTACTGCTGGTCGCTCCATGATGCCATTTTTAGTTTTGACCTTTGCTCTCTGCACCTGTCCGTCTTTTGCTTTTACGACTTCGACTACCCTTCCCTTGAGCCACAAATTTCTCTCTGCGTTTTCATCAACAATAATCACAATATCGTCTACTTGAATCGGCTTAACTGTCTGAGTCCACTTACATCGTCGCGTTAATGTTGGCAACATTTCTTTAACAAATCGACGCCAAAATAGATTTCCAAATACTTCACTTTGACGTAGGCAAAGTCTGTGATCAATACTTTCTGGGTTACAAAATGGTTTTGTTCCGCTTGAACTGCCCAACAGGAAATGGTTCGGAGTTATGGCTTCCTGATCCTCAGTCTCTAAGGATACGTATGTTAACGGCCGTGAGTTAATAACCATTTCAACTTCCATCAATGCACTTCTCAAACTTTCGTCGCTGAATTTATGTGAAGGAGCTAGTTTTAATAAAATAGTTTTGATGGACCTCACTAATCTCTCCCACGCTCCCCCCATATGAGGAGCCGCTGGTGGATTAAATTTCCATGAGATCCCTTTTCCAGCCATTTCGGTGTGTACTTCGCCAAAATTTATGTTTTTGATTTGGTCCTTTAAAAACGGTCTGCACCACGAAAATTTGTGCCATTATCGCTATAAATTTCTGCTGGAGAACCACGTCTGGCTATGAAATTTCGTAGTGCCATCAGAAATGAGTCTGTTGATAGTGTATGCGAAATCTCAATATGAACTGCTCTTATCGTCAGGCACGTAAACACAACTCCCCATCGCTTTAAATATTTTCTTCCAAATATAACAGTCATGGGACCAAAGTAGTCAACCCCAACAAATGTAAACGGCCGTTGGAAGGCCCCAAGACGTGCTGGCGGTAGGGGAGACATTCGTGGGGAAATTGGTTTCGCTGCTTCGTTTTTACAAAATTGACAGTTTCTTCGAATTACTTTGTATACGACCCTTAGCTTGATGATAAAGTAAACCTGGCGAATCTCATTAAGAACAGTTTCATGATTTGAGTGGTGATAAGCTCGATGATAACTATTTATGATAAGTTTTACTGCGTGATGTTTACCTGGGAGAATTATCAAGTCGCGTTGAGGACCACAGGCTGGAGTTCCATATTGGGCACGATTTTTCACCCTGACTACACCCTCATAGTCCATATAGACATTCAGTTTGTCAAATGCGCCACCCTTTGGAACTGGTTTATTCATCTCAACAGCGGCGTAATCGTCAGCAAAACTGTCAATCTGGATTACCCTGTAGATTATATTTTTCGCTTTAAAAAGATAAGATGCATTGAGATTTATTATTTATTAAAATATAAACTATCCAGTTACCGATCGCACGGCAAAGCCTGTACCAACTTGAGAAATATTCAAAATTAATACATATCATAATTGACTTTCGAGTGTGTATATTCAAATAGCGATGGCGTACTTCAGATGTATCAATGTTAGTTATAGGATGGTCATCATATTTCGTGGGCCAATCGGATTCAGGAAGAAGCAGCCAAGGAATGCCATCGAACCACTCGTTGTAGTTATCAGATGCGGGCCTATATTTCGTAGCAAAATCAGATACATTCAGAGCGCTAGGTACCCATCTCCAATCGTTGACATTCGTAAACTTAAGTATTTCAGCGACACGGAACATAACGAACTGCTTGTATTTCTTTGGGTCACCAGAAAGCCAACACAAAACAGTTTTTGAGTCGGTCCACATTACTATGCGCTCTATATTAACAGCCTTTGTGAGCCTTGCACCAATTGTTGCAGCTTGCAATTCCAGTCGTGGCACTGAGAGGGGTCGAAGCGGCGCCAACTTCGATTTTGCGTCAACGAGTATTACTTCAACATGATCTCCGACTTCTATTCGGAAATATGAAACAGCTGCATATGCATCTTCACTTGCGTCGACGAAGGTGTGTAGTTCAACTCTGTAGATTTGCTTCTGTATTGCCAATGAGTAACAACGCGATATGGAAACAGTGGCAATAGCTGGTAGGAATGTTAACAAATTTCTCCACTTGCAGTAAAGGTCTTCGTTAAGCGGCTGGTCCCACCGCCATATTTCCTGCAAGATTGTTTTAAGATATGAAGTAAAACACACTACAAATCCCAAGGGATCAAAAACCGACATCAACACTTGCAAAACCTCTCTTTTTGTGGGCACTATGGTCTCATTAAGAATTGGTCTTTGTAATCGAACAAATTTTAAATTCATTTTAAATGTGTCACTTTTGGGGTTCCAATATAGACCAAGAATCTTCTCAAAATGTACTGAATTCTCGTTGTTTTCAAATGTTTTGTTTGCTATTGAATTGGTTTCATCAAGTGCGTTCAGGACTTCTGCTGAGTTCGATGACCAGTTTCGCATGTGAAAGCCACCCTTTGCATGAATATCCCGTACGCTTAGAGCTAAATTAATAGCGTCTTTCACAGTAGCGGCAGAGTCAATGAAGTCATCGACGTAACGCTGTTTAGTTATAGCTTCAATCACAAGCATATCGTTGCCAAACTTATGTGCATTTTTATCCCTTACAAAATGTGAGATACACGGTGAGCACGAAGCTCCAAATGTAAGCACATTAAGTTGATAAGCTGTAATAGATTTATCGCTGTCCCACCATAGAAAGCGTTGAGCTCCAGAATCTTCTTTACGAACTTTTATTCGGTGAAACATCTCAGCTATATCACCACATATCGCAACGGCTCCCACACGGAATTTAAATAAAACATTAATGAGGGGTCTTAATAGATCCGGGCCCTTTAATAAAAAATCATTTAAAGCGAACTCACCAGACTTAGCGGCGGCATCCCACACCAATCGTATCTTGTTCGGTTTTTGTGGATTTTTCACTATAAATGTGGGCAAGTACCATACTTTATCCTCTTTTTGCTTTAAAGCATTCAGTGGTAACCGTTCTGCATAGCCCTTTTCTTCTAAAGTCGAGATTTGTTGTTGCAGCATATCTGCTAATTTTGAGTCACGACTTGCTTTTCACTGCAAACATTGCAAACGGTTCATGGCCATAGGTAAACTATTTGGTAAGGTTGGCGAATCAACTTTCCATAAAAGCCCGACTTCGTATCTGCCATCGATGAGCTTGCAGGTTTTATCTAAAATGTCCATTGCTCTTTGGTCATCTTTCGTCAATGGCTCTGAAGTAGGAGGTGCAATGGCTACACTCTCATCGGAAAAGAATCGATTTACAAGGCCGTCTAATTCTTCACAACTGCACTTGTGAAAGCTTAATCGACCACACGTATTTGGGCCGCCTCCAAAAATTGTCCATTCTAACCTTGTTTTGGCTGCCACAGGTTGCTGCCAACCGCCCTCTTGTGTTTTCATTGCCGATATTAAATTTTGATTGTTTACGCCGATGATCATGGATGGAGTTGCGTTTTCGTATCCTTTTAGAGGAATGTCTTTGAGATGAGGAAACTTGCTTCTAATAGCATCTGCATTTAAGGTTTCAGATGAAAGATTTTACTTTTTAACCGTGTAAATATTTTTAATTGGAAATATTTTCGAGTTTTCTACAGT
The DNA here is from genome assembly GCA_958296145.1 of Hydrotaea cyrtoneurina. Classification (NCBI taxonomy): domain Eukaryota; kingdom Metazoa; phylum Arthropoda; class Insecta; order Diptera; family Muscidae; genus Hydrotaea; species Hydrotaea cyrtoneurina. The sequence continues at coordinate 73,569,923 of OY282512.1, read as the reverse complement.
GGACGAAATCTTCAAGTTGAGTCTCTGAGATGAATCCTCAAATCGTGAGACATCCCCAGTCCATCGAATACATAGCGGATCATTTATACCCCTTACACCTAAAGAATCAGCTACACTCTGTTCTAAAAGAGTTAAGGACGAACCGTCGTCCATAAGGGCGTATATTGACACTGATGTTGTATCGCTGTAGAGTGTAACTGGCACTATGATTCACAATCGTTTTTATGGCTGTTAAGAACGCTTCTTCCAGTTCCTTCTACGGGCCGTTCTTCATCGTGTAACAAAACATTATGATTAAGAGTGCATCCAGTTATTCCACACCGTTTCTGAAACCAACATCTTCTTCTATGTTTGCCAAGACAAATTTGGCACAAATTGTTGGATTTTACTATGTCCCATTTTTCTGTTATTGGTAAGTCTTTTAACATGGTACATTGGGTGATTTTATGGCATTCGCTACAAAAAATACACTGTTGCCGTGAGTTCTGTTGATTCGATTCAGATGACCCTCCCTTTTAAATTGTTTTTTGTCGTCTGAGTCAAATACAGGAACTGTGACACGGCATGTGGCTTCTGCGACAGTGTACAACCAATTCGAAAAATCCATTAAATTTGGTCGAGTAATGTCTCTGGAATACATAGCCCATTGAAGCAAAGTGTCGGGCTGCAACTTTTCAACCAAACCCTGTAGGAGGGTTGGGTTATTTAAGTAATCGTCTAACTGAGATGCGCGAATTGCGGCACAAATGTTTTTTACAGCAAATGCAAACTCAATTAAAGCTTCCAGGTTACCCTTTGGCAATGACATTTTAAGCACTTCTTCGATAACGTTTTTCAACACACACTCGGGTCGTCCAAAATACATTTTTAGTGTTCTTATAATGTCAGGGACCATGTCTGGAAGCATTAAACAATTGCGAACTGCTTCCCGAGCTTTACCTTTTAAACACTTTTGTAGCCGAAGAAGGTTCTCGTCATTAGAATAACCAGCAACACGGGAGCTCTGTTCAAACGCGCTAAAAAATATAGGCCACTCTTTAGGATCACCGTAAAACAATGGCAAATCCCTTGAAATTCCTTGACGAGCTGCTATTTGTGTTGTGGTCATGTTCTCATAATTGTTGGTTCTGTTTATTTCGTGATGTTGACAGCCAGTGTTCATATTACCATAATTATTCGTTGTGTTTACATCGTGATTCTGACAACTAATCGTATTGCTGTTTTGATATGTCATGTTGTGTACGTTCAGTTCACGCTCATTAACATTGATTATGTTGGGGGGATTGATATATGTGCTCACATACTCACCACTGTTTTGCATTCTTTGCATTTTGTTAACATACGCGGATGGTTGTTGGGTTTGCAGTGGGGGTGAATCCAATGTTTAGTAATTGTTGCTATTGTTACATACCGATACCAGTTCTGTTTGAAGGGCAATGTTATTAACAGTACGGTGATGTTCATTATCATGATTTATGATTCTCTCTACAGATTCATCAGAGTTCTGGTTCCTTCCTATATTCGTTTGTTGAACATTTCGTACACACGGTGGATTTCCAAGTTGACAATAATTTATATTATCTTCTACCGGCCGTACCATTTGTCTGTCTTCTCTCTCTTCACTTTCGTGACATTCATCGTCGTTTGAATATAGAAGTTCATATTTACGCCTCAAAAACTCCTGCCGTAGAAGCATTTCCTCTTCCAGTTGTTGCAATTGAAGTAGCTTTTTTCGGTTTAATACTGGACGAGAAACCGACTGCGGAATGGTAGTGTTGTTTGCAGATACAGGTGGTTGCTGTGGTGCAGGCTCTGTTTATTCAACAGTTGGTATAAGTATCTGCACTTGTGGATTGAGGTTAGGTGATACCTCCCCAAATGCAGTGCAGTTTGTACAACCCCATGTAAATATATCAATTCCATCAGTGATATTACAGCACCTACGATGGTAGCTGCCAAGGCATTTAGAACAGGTAACCATATCTGAACTATCTGGGTCCGTGCACGAAATGCAGGTTGATGCCACATCAGCGCTTACTTGTGCCATATTCTTAGCGTAAGAATTTTAAAGAAATTGTTGAATGAAAAACCAAGTTTTAAGAGCTAACTTTACGCCGCTTTAAAATTCTGAAAGCGGATACTTTATTAATTCAATGATGCAATATTTGATAAAAATTTACCTTAGTGTTCTTTAAATATGTTTAACAACAAAATAACGCAAACACAAGTTCGATTTATGGTGTTCTGAAAAATGGCGAACAAGTTTTGCGTGCCCAGCATGAACAATTTTTAGTACAAAAGGGAAATTTACATGGTTGTAAACAATGTTAATAATAAAAGAATATTTACGATAATTTCAACGATAACTTTCGTTGTATTTAAATATTTACGGCAACAAAGGGGGAACACAATTGTGTACGCTGGGCACCCTAAAAGCCAACTTCAAGCTCTATAAGAATATAGAAAATAAACCCGAAGAATAACCCGAAGGTACGCTTTTGAATAAAACCCCGGAATTTAAAAAATTTGGAAAAACTAATTTGTTGTTTTTTCCTATGTTTGGGTAGAATTATTTTATTCACCCCCCGCATATTTATTGGTCCTTCGAGCCGTTGTTCTATTTAAAAAATAAAGTAAATTTTACCCGAACACTTTATTACAGATCCCGACTCAGTTGCAGTTTTGGATACCCCTCAATACTGAGCTGCTACGCAAACAGGCAAGACCAAGGTGTGTCAGAGTACTTATGCGCGAAAAATATCTTTACGAAGAGCGTCTTCGTGCGAAAGTTCTTTCTTCTCCCAGGGAAAGTAAGAGTTTTTGGGCATTTGTTAAAAGATTAAGGGGCAATACTTCGTATTCTATTCCAACTCTCGTTAACTATGACCAGGTATTAACGGACCCGGTTGTCAAAGCTAACCTTCTGGCTGAAATATAATTCATCTTTGCCAGACAGCAGTCAACGACTCCCCGTGATCGAAAACGTATCTCGTTCGATGCCTCAGATATTTTTTCGAACACGTGGAGGTAAACGGGTTCTTGCAGATCTCAATGTAAACAAAACTCCGGGCCCGGATGGTATTTCACCACTTGTCCTATGTAAGTGCTCTCGGCGCAAGCTCGTCCATTGCGAAATCTATTCAACATGTCGTACCGTGCTGGTATTTACCTTTCATGTTGGAAAGTTTCCAATGTTCAGTCGATCCCCAAGAAACGTGAGCCTACAAATCCTGCACATGGTTAACCACCATCTTGTTAAGTATTAAGAGTCTAACGTCCTTAATAATGATCAATAGTACGGCTTCCGTAGAAATCGATCTACTGGAGACCTGATGGCGTTCCATTCGGAGCGATGGAGTCGATCCATTAGCCTTCTTTGTAAAAGCAAGGTCGTGGCTCTGGATATTTCTAAGGCGTTCGATAGGGTCTGGCATGGAGCACTCATGTCAAAACTTATTGCATTTGGTGTCGGTAATACCATCTCTCGATTCATATCGAGTTTTCTCAGGGATCGCTCTATACGAGTTGTTATACATGGGGTCTCATCCAACGAGCATATGTTGACCGCAGGAGTGCCACAAGGCTTTGTCCTCTCTCCTTCTCTATTTCTTATTTTCGTTGAGGACCTGTTGGGGCAGAATGTGAACCCAATATACTCCTTTGCGGATGATAGCAACCTCTGTCATTCGTACTCCTTTGAAAATCGGTAAAGTCCCTCGGAGATAGAGGACAAAAGTCAAACGATGAACGACTCACTCAACCGCGATTTGGCGATAATTTGTGATTGGGGCTAAATGAACAGAGTTGATTTTAATGCACAAAAGACCCAGTGATGTTTGTTGTCACAGAAACGTTACAATGATCCAGCACATTCCTCAACCTCTATGAGTGGTGTGGATATTGACGTATCAGATAATCTCGATGTTCTGGGCATGAAGATACGGTGTGATGCTCGTTGGGCAAATGATTTCGTAAATATTTACACCACCGGCCTAAAATGTAATACAACTCCAATGTATGGGCACGGGCTCCAATGACATCTTTGCAGCTTCTAGACCGTGTACAGAGGAGAGCGGTGGTGATGATAGGGTATAGTAGGCTCTCCAACTATATTGTCTCCCTACTGCATCGCCGGAATGTGAGTTGTGTATCGCTATTCTATAGATATTGTAATGGTATCTGTTCACAAGATATCCGTCGTCTGGTACCTGACGTCTGGTCATTCGTTCATTGACAAACGGTCGGTTGACCGGACGACACACTATAGAGAAAATTCGTTCTTCAGCGGACTGTTCGTTTGTGGAATAATCTTCCTTCACGTTTTTTCCTGCATGCTATGACATTATCAAATTCAAGGCAAACATCAACAAACACTACTTCCTCTTTCCCCCCTCCAAACCTTTCCTTCCTATCGCTAACACAGTGCATTGCATTTATTGGCGGCATCCTCTGAGTGTCAGTCAATAAAATGTATTTCCTTGAATGTATGTATGATAAAATCAGCGTTGTGTTATCCATCAAGAAGTGAAGATTATTAAAACCTATTCGACTGCGTGATGGTGATAATCTTCAGAGTATCTCCGAAACCCATCGTTCGTATGATGCATGACAATATTCGCAGATATTTTGCACAGAATATGATGGATATCAATATCTAGTTACAATGAATAATCCATTGACCGGTATCGTCTTTCATTTCGATTTCTAAGAAAAGTTCAATATTTACGTAAAGGTCAAGATACTAACAAAAAGGTCATCCATTTGAATTTGTATGCCTATCGTTTGATGATTCGTCAAACGAGTACAATCACATACTGAAATGTCGGAAATTATTTGATCAATTCACAATTGATATGTATTTCAAAATCGAAACAGAATGTCTAAAATACATGCGTTAAAATAAAAAAATAAGTTCTGAGCAATATTAAATGCAGAATTAAATGCAAACAATGTCGGCCGACTTATCATTTTGCCAGATACGTAAGTATCCAGCTAACAATTTCTTCTGATTCAGGCAGAAACTTTTCGGAAGTTCGATTCTGATACCGATTTCTGGGGAAATTAGAAAGGAACTTTAGAGTTTTCTGATAAATTTCTGTCCGAATTCGGAAAATTCGAAGGAAATATCGGAAATGGTTCGTATCGTATCAATTTCCAATTTTTGTGTGAGGCTTTTCGTAACAAATTTAGATTTAATAACAAAAATTCTCTTTCGAGAATTCGCAAATATCGTATGAGACACAAGTAAATATGCAGAAACGGCGGATGGAAAATGTGCAGAAAATCTGTTAAATTTCTATAGGAAATTTGGAGAAATCGGTTAATTGTCCAATAAAACTTCAGATAATTTCGGAAAAAACTCTGATATCAGAAAGCTGGGAAGAACTTGCTGGCTGTGTTGGAAGCCCAAGGCACGGAAAGATTTACGCCATAATCAGAACTACTATTTACGAAATGGGCAATTCCATAGTGACCGGTGTGACCATGTTACTTCCATTTTTTGTTATAACTCAGATATATAAAATTTATCGTTTAAAAAAGAATGTGATTTCCAAGGATGTTACGCTTAAAAACTTTCAATAATAGGTACACACTGAAAGAACGTGATTTCTGCTAAGAATAGCCATCAGAAGGCTGTGACGGGTGTGACCTTACAAACCTCAATTTTTAGAGAGTTATGGCTTTTAGGACAGTTTCATTCAACGTTTTTTGAATGCATTATAAACTTACTGTCTGGAAAAAAATAGTTGTTGCTAAGAAATGCTTTTTTGAAACTGCGATCTCGAAACGTCTAAAGGGACAAAAGCTTTTTATTGATTTAATTAATGTAATAAAAGTAGAAATAAATCCACAAGAAAAATAATATCACAAATTTATTCGCTATCCGTACTATCGGTGACAGAAGATTATTATTATTTTAATTTCAGATAAATATGTACAGCAAACATACTCAGACACTACATCTGCAGTTATTATGCATTATTTTGAATATTGGGTATTGTTTCCAAGTCTTCCCACCACTTGTTTAAAAAAATACTTTTCTCACTCTTTCATCTTTAGAAGTGTAAAAAACGAGGGTGTAACTTTATTTTTTTTTCTACTAGATTTTTGAAGCAATCCATGGCTTTAATCGCTGTCCATAATGATTTATTTTAAAATTTGGCTTTCATAATTTTTCCGTTGTCTGCTCTTTTGTTTTTTCTCGAATATCTACACAAACTGCAAATTTATATACCTCTGAACAAAATCGACATGTGTTTTATAAAAGAAAAACGTTTAAGATCTAATAATAAAATCTACCTAAACGGATATGATTTTATAAACAATAATTCAAGCGTTGAAGTGCAGGTTTTATTTTTATTATTTACTACAGTATAAATTACAAAACCATTGACATGTATGATCTGGGAATAATTGGCATTTTTATTCAAATTGAACTTAAAACCTGGTAGGAACATTTTTGTAGGGTCAATCCATATAAAATAAAACCTCTACTCGCGGACAGCACCCGTAGACGGACAAATTTCTCGGTCCCATGCGGATTTCCCATTTCGATTTCTAAGAAAAGTTCAATATTTACGTAAAGGTCAAGATACTAACAAAAAGGTCATCCATTTGAATTGGTATGCCTATCGTTTGATGATTCGTCAAACGAGTACAATCACATACTGAAATGTCGGAAATTATTTGATCAATTCGCTATTGATATGTATTTCAAAATCGAAACAGAACGTCTAAAATACATGCGTTAAAATAAAAAAAAAAAGTTCTGAGCAATGCATCCACTTATCATTTTGCCAGATACGTAAGTATCCAGCGAACAATTTCTTCTGATTCAGGCAGAAACTTTTCGGAAGTATCGATTGTATACGATTTCGTATTCAGTATTCGTACCTAATGTTGTATGTGTGGTGGCCAAGAATTCGGACCGAATTGTCTGGGGAAATTCGAAAGGAACTTTAGAGTTTTCTGATAAATTTCTGTCCGAATTCGGAAAATTCGAAGGAAATATCGGAAATGGTTCGTATCGTATCAATTTCCAATATTTGTGTTAGGCTTTTCGTAACAAATTTAGATTTCTCACCTTTAAAAACAAAAATTCTCTTTCGAGAATTCGCAAATATCGTATGAGACACAAGTAAATATGCAGAAACGGGGGATGGAAAATGTGCAGAAAATCTGTTAAATTTCTAAAGGAAATTTGGAGAAATCGGTTTATTGTCCAATAAAACTTCAGATAAGCCCAAGGCACGGAAAGATTTACGCCATAATCAGAACTACTATTTACGAAATGGGCAATTCCATAGTGACCGGTGTGACCATGTTACTTCCATTTTTTGTTATAACTCAGATATATAAAATTTATCGTTTAAAAAAGAATGTGATTTCCAAGGATGTTACGCTTAAAAACTTTCAATAATAGGTACACACTGAAAGAACGTGATTTCTGCTAAGAATAGCCATCAGAAGGCTGTGACGGGTGTGACCTTACAAACCTCAATTTTTAGAGAGTTATGGCTTTTAGGACAGTTTCATTCAACGTTTTTTGAATGCATTATAAACTTACTGTCTGGAAAAAAATAGTTGTTGCTAAGAAATGCTTTTTTGAAACTGCGATCTCGAAAAGTCTAAAGGGACAAAAGCTTTTTATTGATTTAATTAATGTAATAAAAGTAGAAATAAATCCACAAGAAAAATAATATCACAAATTTATTCGCTATCCGTACTATCGGTGACAGAAGATTATTATTATTTTAATTTCAGATAAATATGTACAGCAAACATACTCAGACACTACATCTGCAGTTATTATGCATTATTTTGAATATTGGGTATTGTTTCGAAGTCTTCCCACCACTTGTTTAAAAAAATACTTTTCTCACTCTTTCATCTTTAGAAGTGTAAAAAACGAGGGTGTAACTTTATTTTTTTTCTACTAGATTTTTGAAGCAATCCATGGCTTTAATCGCTGTCCATAATGATTTATTTTAAAATTTGGCTTTCATAATTTTTCCGTTGTCTGCTCTTTTGTTTTTTCTCGAATATCTACACAAACTGCAAATTTATATACCTCTGAACAAAATCGACATGTGTTTTATAAAAGAAAAACGTTTAAGATCTAATAATAAAATCTACCTAAACGGATATGATTTTATAAACAATAATTCAAGCGTTGAAGTGCAGGTTTTATTTTTATTATTTACTACAGTATAAATTACAAAACCATTGACATGTATGATCTGGGAATAATTGGCATTTTTATTCAAATTGAACTTAAAACCTGGTAGGAACATTTTTGTAGGGTCAATCCATATAAAATAAAACCTCTACTCGCGGACAGCACCCGTAGACGGACAAATTTTCTCGGTCCCATGCGGTATTTTTAGAGCAAATTAATCTCCCGAGGACGCACAAGATCTCTGCGACCGTCGGCGTCCGCCCATCAGAGCTTTCACTGTACTAACAAATCATCCATCTGTTCTGCCCCTTGCAGATTTAAATAATATGTTAAATATTGCCTCCACAGTTGATGGGTTTGTTTTTTGTTGGGGTCTTAATGCCAAAAATCCTACATGGGGTGACTTGTGTGACAATTGGGAGAACCCTTTTAAGATTTTTTTTATTGACTAACACTTAGAGGATGCCCTCTACAAATGCAATGCACTGTGTTAGCGATAGGAAGGAAGGGTATTGGAAGGGGAAAAGAGGAAGTAGTGTTTGTTGACGTTGGACTTGAATTTGAATTTGATAATGTCATAGCAGGCAGAAAAAACACTCGCAGAATGATTTTTCCACAAACGAATTTTCTCTATAGTGCGTCGTCCGGTGAACCGGCCATTTGACAATGAACGGATGATAGACCCAGGATAGTCGCATATTCCGGCTAAATGTTCTAACGTCAAGGACCAAACGACGGATATCTTGTGAACAGATACCATTGAAATATCTATAGAATAGCTATACACAACCCAAATTCCGGCGATGCTGTAGGGAGACAATAGAGTTGGATACCCTACCATCCCCTATCATCATCACCGCTCTCCTCTATACACGGTCCAAAAGCTGCAAAGATGTTATTGAAGACCCTGCCCATATATGGGAGTTGTATTCCGGTTTAGGCCTGATGTAGGTGGTGCAAGTATTTACGAGATCAGATGAAGTGATGTATTTCTTGCACCGCTTTAAAAAGTCTAAACACTTGAATGCTTCTTCCGACACTTCCAATATATGGCTTGCCCAACGAGCATCACCGTGTATCTTCATGCCCAGAACATAGAGATTGACGAAGGTTCTGGCTCAGTGTAACGTTTCTGTGACAACAAACATCACTGGGTCTTTTGTGCATTAAAAACAACTCAGATCATTTGGCCCCACTCACAAATCGCGGTTGAGTGAGTCGTTCATCGTTTGCCTTTTGTCCTCTACCTCCAATAAGTACGAATGATAGAGGTTGCTATCATTCGCACAGGAGTAGATTGAAGAGCACTTACATAGGACAAGTGCTGAAATACCATCCGGGCCCGGAGTATTGTTTACAGTGAGATTTGCAAGAACACTTTTAACTCCGCGTGTTCGAAAAAATATCTGAGGCATCGAACTAAACACGTTTTCGATCACGTTGTGTGGTTAACTGCTGTCTTGCAAAGATTAATTCTTTGGGAATATTTCAGACATAAGGTTAGTTTTGTCAACCGGGTCCATGAATATCAAGTCATCGTTACCGAGAGTTGTGATAGAAGTCGAAGTATTGCCCCTTAATTTTTTAACAAATGCCCTAAAGCTTTTACTTCCCCTGGGAGAAGAAAGGACTTTAGCACGAAGACGCTATTCGTAAATAAGTTTTTCGTGCCTAAGTACTCTGGCACACCTTGATCTTGCCTGTTTACGTAGCACCTCAGTATTGACATTTTTAATTAAACGACAATTTCGGAACGCTTCCTCCTTGGACCTTACAGCTTCTTTGCATGTCTGATTAAACCAACAATTCTTTGGGGGTTTGATCGAAGTAGTATTCGAGGGAATAAATGTGTTTATACCAAGCAGCATCGGCATTATTGTCTAGGAAATATAGTTTTCAGTTAAATTGCTGGTAAAAATTTTTGAGCTCGCCCCAACGTGCCTTTTCATATACATACATTGTCCGCTTCGTGACTGGTTTAGAAGTGGTTCGAAGATCGGAGAACGAAAAGCAGCATCGTTTTCGTTCTCCGATGGTGCAATGATCTGAGTTATCAAGAGGTGCAAGAATGTTGACGTCGTACTTTTCAGAGTATGAGGTTAAGAAAAGGTCAAGAAGATTTTGTTGTTACACGCGAAAAGAGTGTTGCTTCTTTCACTAATTGCGATAACTCGTTATGCGCGGCAAAAAGTTCAGCGTATTGACCCTCCGGAGATGTGTGGCTCGAATGCGAAAACCAAAAATTATTGTGCACATTGAAATCCCCAGCAACTACAATTTCACTGTCCGGATAATCTTCTAAGACTTTTTAAATAGAATCGGAAAAGGCGTCGAAGCCATTTAGGGTAGCGTCAAGAACAAAGGAGACTTATTTGTGATATGCGAAAGGGAAGAAAAAGGGTGTTGAATGAAAAACCAAGTTTTAAGAGCTAACTTTACGCCGCTTTAAAATTCTGAAAGCGGATACTTTATTAATTCAATGATGCAATATTTGATAAAAATTTACCTCAGTGTTCTTCAAATATGTTTAACAACAAAATAACGCAAACACAAGTTCGATTTATGGTGTTCTGAAAAATGGCGAACAAGTTTTGCGTGCCCAGCATGAAAAATTTTTAGTACAAAAGGGAAATTTACATGGTTGTAAACAATGTTAATAATAAAAGAATATTTACGATAATTTCAACGATAACTTTCGTTGTATTTAAATATTTACGGCAACAATTCTCCCCCCAGTAAGGATGTATAAGAGATCTTACTTCATTCCATTGCCGACATCCAGTATTGCCAATTTTACTGCTGGTCGCTCCATGATGCCATTTTTAGTTTTGACCTTTGCTCTACGCACCTGTCCGTCTTTTGCTTTTACGACTTCGACTACCCTTCCCTTGAGCCACAAATTTCTCTCTGCGTTTTCATCAACAATAATCACAATATCGTCTACTTGAATCGGCTTAACTGTCTGAGTCCACTTACATCGTCGCGTTAATGTTGGCAACATTTCTTTAACAAATCGACGCCAAAATAGATTTCCAAATACTTCACTTTGACGTAGGCAAAGTCTGTGATCAATACTTTCTGGGTTACAAAATGGTTTTGTTCCGCTTGAACTGCCCAACAGGAAATGGTTCGGAGTTATGGCTTCCTGATCCTCAGTCTCTAAGGATACGTACGTTAACGGCCGTGAGTTAATAACCATTTCAACTTCCATCAATGCACTTCTCAAACTTTCGTCGGTGAATTTAAGTGAAGGAGCTAGTTTATTTAAAATAGTTTTGATGGACCTCACTAATCTCTCCCACGCTCCCCCCATATGAGGAGCCGCTGGTGGATTGAATTTTCCAGCCATTTCGGTGTGTACTTAGCCAAAATTTATGTTTTTGATTTGGTCCTTTAAAAAACGGCCTGCACCACGAAAATTTGTGCCATTTCGCTATAAATTTCTGCTGGAGAACCACGTCTGGCTATGAAATTTCGTAGTGCCATCAGAAATGAGTCTGTTGATAGTGTATGCGAAATCTCAATATGGACTGCTCTTATCGCCAGGCACGTAAACACACCTCCCCATCGCTTTAAAGATTTTCTTCCAAATATAACAGTCATGGGACCAAAGTAGTCAACCCCAACAAATGTAAACGGCCGTTAGAAGGCCCCAAGACGTGCTGGCGGTAGGGGAGACATTCGTGGGGAAATTGGTTTCGCTGCTTCGTTTTTACAAAATTGACAGTTTCTTCGAATTACTTTGTATACGACCCTTAGCTTGATGATAAAGTAAACCTGGCGAATCTCATTAAGAACAGTTTCATGATTTGAGTGGTGATAAGCTAGATGATAACTATTTATGATAAGTTTTACTGCGTGATGTTTACCTGGGAGAATTATCAAGTCGCGTTGAGGACCACAGGCTGGAGTTCCATATTGGGCACGATTTTTCACCCTGACTACACCCTCATCGTCCATATAGACATTCATTTTGTCAAATGCGCCACCCTTTGGAACTGGTTTATTCATCTCAACAGCAGCGTAATCGTCAGCAAAACTGTCAATCTGGATTACCCTGTAGATTATATTTTTGGCTTTAAAAAGATAAGATGCATTGAGATTTATTAAAGGTTTCTTCAATATTTGCTTTTTGCGTTGAATATAAACTATCCAGTTACCGATCGCACGGCAAAGCCTATACCAACTTGAGAAATATTCAAAATTAATAGATATCATAATTGACTTTCGAGTGTGTATATTCAAATAGCGATGGCGTACTTCAGATGTATCAATGTTAGTTATAGGATGGTCATCAGATTTCGTGGGCCAATCGGATTCAGGAAGAAGCAGCCAAGAAGGGCCATCGAACCACTCGTTGTAGTTATCAGATGCGGGCCTATATTTCGTAGCAAAATCAGATACATTCAGAGCGCTAGGTACCCATCTCCAATCGTTGACATTCGTAAACTTAAGTATTTCAGCGACACGGAACATAACGAACTGCTTGTATTTCTTTGGGTCACCAACATGCCAACACAAAACAGTTTTTGAGTCGGTCCACATTACTATGCGCTCTATATTAACAGCCTTTGTGAGCCTTGCACCAATTGTTGCAGCTTGCAATTCCAGTCGTGGCACGAAGCGGCGCCACCTTCGATTTTGCGTCAACGAGTATTACTTCAACATGATCTCCGACTTCTATTCGGAAATATGAAACAGCTGCATATGCATCTTCACTTGCGTCGACGAAGGTGTGTAGTTCAACTCTGTAGATTTGCTTCTGTATTGCCAATGAGTAACAACGCGATATGGAAACAGTGGCAATAGCTGGTAGGAATGTTAACAAATTTCTCCACTTGCAGTAAAGGTCTTCGTTAAGCGGCTGGTCCCAAGCTATACCGCACCGCCATATTTCCTGCAAGATTGTTTTAAGATATGAAGTAAAACACACTACAAATCCCAAGGGATCAAAAACCGACATCAACACTTGCAAAACCTCTCTTTTTGTGGGCACTATGGTCTCATTAAGAATTGGTCTTTGTAATCGAACAAATTTTAAATTCATTTTAAATGTGTCACTTTTGGGGTTCCAATATAGACCAAGAATCTTCTCAAAATGTACTGAATTCTCGTTGTTTTCAAATGTTTTGTTTGCTATTGAATTGGTTTCATCAAGTGCGTTCAGGACTTCTGCTGAGTTCGATGACCAGTTTCGCATGTGAAAGCCACCCTTTGCATGAATATCCCGTACGCTTAGAGCTAAATTAATAGCGTCTTTCACAGTAGCGGCAGAGTCAATGAAGTTATCGACGTAATGCTGTTTAGTTATAGCTTCAATCACAAGCATATCGTTGCCAAACTTATGTGCATTTTTATCCCTTACAAAATGTGAGATACACGGTGAGCACGAAGCTCCAAATGTAAGCACATTAAGTTGATAAGCTGTAATAGATTTATCGCTGTCCCACCATAGAAAGCGTTGAGCTCCAGAATCTTCTTTACGAACTTTTATTCGGTGAAACATCTCAGCTATATCACCACATATCGCAACGGCTCCCACACGGAATTTAAATAAAACATTAATAAGGGGTCTTAATAGATCCGGCCCCTTTAATAATATATATAATAAAATAAATCATTTAAAGCGAACTCACCAGACTTAGCGGCGTCATCCCACACCAATCGTATCTTGTTCGGTTTTTGTGGATTTTTCACTATAAATGTGGGCAAGTACCATACTTTATCCTCTTTTTGCTTTAAAGCATTCAGTGGTAACCGTTCTGCATAGCCCTTTTCTTCTAAAGTCGAGATTTGTTGTTGCAGCATATCTGCTAATTTTGAGTCACGACTTGCTTTTCGCTGCAAACATTGCAAACGGTTCATGGCCATAGGTAAACTATTTGGTAAGGTTGGCGAATCAACTTTCCATAAAAGCCCGACTTCGTATCTGCCATCGATGAGCTTGCAGGTTTTATCTAAAATGTCCATTGCTCTTTGGTCATCTTTCGTCAATGGCTCTGAAGTAGGAGGTGCAATGGCTACACTCTCATCGGAAAAGAATCGATTTACAAGGCCGTCTAATTCTTCACAACTGCACTTGTGAAAGCTTAATCGACCACACGTATTTGGGCCGCCTCCAAAAATTGTCCATCCTAACCTTGTTTTGGCTGCCACAGGTTGCTGCCAACCGCCCTCTTGTGTTTTCATTGCCGATATTAAATTTTGATTGTTTACGCCGATGATCATGGATGGAGTTGCGTTTTCGTATCCTTTTAGAGGAATGTCTTTGAGATGAGGAAACTTGCTTCTAATAGCATCTGCATTTAAGGTTTCAGATGAAAGATTTTACTTTTTAACCGTGTAAATATTTTTAATTGGAAATATTTTCGAGTTTTCTACAGTGGACGAAATCTTCAAGTTGAGTCTCTGAGATGAATCCTCAAATCGTGAGACATCCCCAGTCCATCGAATACATAGCGGATCATTAATACCCCTTACACCTAAAGAATCAGCTACACTCTGTTCTAAAAGAGTTAAGTACGAACCGTCGTCCATAAGGGCGTATATTGACACTGATGTTGTATCGCTGTAGAGTGTAACTGGCACTATGATTCACAATCGTTTTTATGGCTGTTAAGAACGCTTCTTCCAGTTCCTTCTACGGGCCGTTCTTCATCGTGTAACAAAACATTATGATTAAGAGTGCATCCAGTTATTCCACACCGTTTCTGAAACCAACATCTACTTCTATGTTTGACAAAAGACAAATTTGGCACAAATTGTTGGATTTTACTATGTCCCATTTTTCTGTTATTGGTAAGTCTTTAAACATGGTACATTGGGTGATTTTATGGCATTCGCTACAAAAAATACACTGTTGCCGTGAGTTCTGTTGATTCGATTCAGATGACCCTCCCTTTTAAATTGTTTTTTGCCGTCTGAGTCAAATACAGGAACTGTGACACGGCATGTGGCTACTGCGACAGTGTACAACCAATTCGAAAAATCCATTAAATTTGGTCGAGTAATGTCTCTGGAATACATAGCCCATTGAAGCAAAGTGTCGGGCTGCAACTTTTCAACCAAACCCTGTAGGAGGGTTGGGTTATTTAAGTAATCGTCTAACTGAGATGCGCGAATTGCGGCACAAATGTTTTTTACAGCAAATGCAAACTCAATTAAAGCTTCCAGGTTACCCTTTGGCAATGACATTTTACGCACTTCTTCGATAACGTTTTTCAACACACACTCGGGTCGTCTAAAATACATTTTTAGTGTTCTTATAATGTCAGGGACCATGTCTGGAAGCATTAAACAATTGCGAACTGCTTCCCGAGCTTTACCTTTTAAACACTTTTGTAGCTGTAAAGAGCTTAATTCGGTTCGAAGGACCAAATGTAAAGACATTAATTCGGTTCGTAGAACCAAATGTAAAGAGCTAATCCGAACTAAAAGTCTTTACTTGTTGAGTGCTTGTAAGACACTGATTTTATTTTCCAAAACTAAACACTCACTTAAATAATACAGAATTTGACAATACGTCTAGTACATGAAACTGGCAGTACATATTCCACATACATCGAATGCTCCTAAACAAAGAAGCAATAAACTATATACATGTATACAAATACACTACAGACTAATACAGATTCCAAGAATACATAAACATTGAACAGTCGTAAACATCTGCGCATTGCATTCCCATGCAGTATTGAATGTGCGTGTGTGTGTGGCTTATGCTATGAAAAGTGAACCACTTGAAGGGTTCGATCGTCGATTTCCAATTGCATGTATACGCGAGTGCAGCTCAGGCTGCTGATAGTGACACACTTGAAGTGTCATAATCGTGTCGCCTGTACATACAAAGGGAGAAAGAAAAAGACTCATGTTCAATTCTGAACATTCTGCGCGGGGCTAACAAAAAGAACAGTAGACAAGCGCTTTCTTAAAATAATTTTCTTAATACAATATATTCTGCATTCCTTGGCTGTCTTGAGTCGGGCATCCTCTTCTTCTTGTAGTTGTAAGCGTAACATACGTTGCATACAACCACTTCACGTTCCTGTTGTCTCTGCGGGTGCCTCTTCTTCCTTCTCTTGGATACATTGTCCACCTGTGTTTCTCTCTCAGGATGCTGAGCGACCATCAGATGCTTTTTGTCGCGGTGAGTTCTGCGTTCTTCCGTCATGTTATGCAATCCCTTGCCGAAGTCTTCGGCACTGTAGGTTTTCGTTGATACCGTGCTACCGCTAGTAGCCCTGACAACATTAGTTAAAGGTATCACCTTCGATAGATTCGTGTGCACTTTCTGGGTAACTCTGCAGACCGATGTGCGATTCGAACTTTGAGTTGGTGTAAGTAATCGACCACGCACACAAGCTGGTAGATTACCATCAATTGTTGTTTTTGCAGACCTGGGCGAAACGTTTCCCTTTTTATTACGTAAAGGTCGTTTCTGTTGTTCCAATGTGGTGACTGCAGCATTTTCAAACGCTTCTGTACGCAACTTCTCTGCGTTTTGAGTCGACGGATTAAACCATTCATTGGTACATGGTGGCATTTCATATCCACCTCTAGCGTAGGCGGTCACTGTAGGCGCATACTTCGCATCTTCATAAATATAGCACGGTCGTTTAGCCTTTTCTACAACCGATGCTAAAGGTAGTGCGTCTTCGTCCTTATGAGTTTGAGCCATCCTTCTGCGTTTGCTTCCATGTCGTGTACGAGAAGATATTTGTGATGGCTTGGGATCCAAATGGCTGGATCGTCCGACTGTGATGGATCTTGCAGCTTTCGCTTTGTGAAACCTGTAAGTATCCAACCGAGTTTTGTTTCCTGAGCTAGCATACCATTAGCTTTCAGGTTTCTCGTCTTCATGATTTCTGGATACACGTCCGCTCCCAGAATGATGTCTATCCTCCCAATTTTGTTGTAATTGGGATCCGCCAATACACAGTTGTCCCAATCCCTTAGATTCGCATCAAATGATTTATTCGGCAATGTTTTGTGAAGCTTCGGGAGCACTATTGCTTTCGTCATAATTGAAAAATCGTTGCTGAAACGTGGACTCACTTCAATCACCACTTTGTGTCTTGCCGACTCCACTCGATCCGACGATATTCCAGTAACTTTAGTTGGCGCTCTTATGCGTGGAAGTCTTAGCAGCTGTGCGGTTTTCTCCGATATAAATGATGTCTGAGAACCACTGTCCAGAAGCGCCCGTAGAAGTTGAAGTCGTCCATCCGGTGTCTTTACCTTCACTATTGCTGTTGCTAACAGTGTGTCCTTGCTTAGTTGCTGGACCATATTCGATGTAACCTTGTCTCTCGGTTTGTTGTACCCTTGATGGATTAATGAATGGTGAGAACTCCTGTTGCATGTAGCACACCGAACTTCCTTCGTACACTTTGTACTAAACTCATGCTGTAAACATTTATAGCATAGTTTCGCAGTGTTTACCATCTTTCTTCGCTCCTCCGGGGACATTGCTGCAAACTTACGACAATTTACTATATTGTGCCCAATCCTTCGGCAACATTCGCAAACTGGTCCTGAACTTTCTGTTGTCTGTGAGTAACTGGTGTATGGACTTTTCTTCTTGATCGGAAAGGATGCCAAACTGATGCAAATTTGATCCAAAAATGTCTTCACATCTCGGAGTGTTTGCACTTCTTTTGTCCTCTTTGTGTGATGTTCATACTGTTGGCGGGTGTTTCCATCAAACTTCCTCAAAATGATGTGCGCCAACAAAACCTCAACATCATTGCCAACCTCTGCTTTCTCTCTCATGATAAATGAACTTTCATTTATCGTACTGATGAACTTCTTGACACTTTGATGGTTCTCAGCATCCAGATTCGGCAGGTCTAATATGCGGTCAAACGCTGACGAAAATATTTGTCTCTTATTTTCATATGTATCCACCAATAATCTCCAGGTTTCATTGTACTCGGATTCCGATCCGAGCAGCAAATGTTGCACCATTGATTTTGCTTCACCTCGAAGCGATGATTTTAAATAATGGAACTTTACTGCATCCGTAAGGTCATCTTTCTGGTGTACCAGACTTTTATACTCAGAGCAAAATGAAGGCCATTCTTGCTCGCTTCCGTCAAACATTGGTAGCTTCGTCACTGGCAACGGAAACCCTGTATTGAAGTTCTCTTTCTTCTGAACTCCATCAATTCCTTCTTCCAGTTTTGCCTGCATACGGTACATCCTGTCTTCCAGAGCCTCATATGCTTCTGAATCAGACGTATCCTGTCGGTACTTGGCTTCTACCTCACTTGCCGCTTGCGATATTACTGACCAGATGTCCTTAATTTTATTATGGAACATCCTCATGTCAGTGGTATCACTGCCTGGCAGACGTCGTTCTGCCTCATCTAGTATCTTCGATGCCTTAGCCATCTTTGACTCTAGCATATCAATAATGCTGTCAGCTGGACTTGGAGGCCTTGGCTGACTTGTTTCTCTGATGTCTTCTGGTACATTTCCTTGTACTTGCAGTGTTTCTTCTAACACTGTCTTCATAATTTTTCTTTTTCAGAAACCGATAGTTTCCCTTTAATCAAATTTTTAACACTTTTTGTCTATGGAGAAACGATATTTTTCTCTTGTGTTAAGCTCGATGTCAGCCTCGAGCACGCTTATTTCAAGGAAATTATTTTTTCTTCCTTAAAATGTTCACTCTGGTTCTTTTTTAAATCTCTTACCACTGGTGGGGGAAAATTTAAAAAATTACTTTCGTGTTGGAGAAACGATATTTCTCCTTTGAGTTAAGCTCGATGTCAGCCTCGAGCACGCTTATTTCAAGGAAATTATTTTTCTTCCTTAAAATGTTCTTTTTGGTTCTTTTTTAAATCTCTTACCACTGGTGGGGGAAAATTTAAAAAAATCACTTTTCGAAGGACCAAATGTAAATCCGGTTCGAAGGACCAAATGTAAAGAGCTAATTCGAACTCAAAATCTTTACTTGTTGAGTGCTTGTAAGACACTGATTTTATTTTCCAAAACTAAACACTCACTTAAATAATACAGAATTTGACAATACGTCTAGTACATGAAACTGGCAGTACATATTCCACATACATCGAATGCTCCTAAACAAAGAAGCAATAAACTATATACATGTATACAAATACACTACAGACTAATACAGATTCCAAGAATACATAAACATTGAACAGTCGTAAACATCTGCGCATTGCATTCCCATGCAGTATTGAATGTGCGTGTGTGTGTGGCTTATGCTATGAAAAGTGAACCACTTGAAGGGTTCGATCGTCGATTTCCAATTGCATGTATACGCGAGTGCAGCTCAGGCTGCTGATAGTGACACACTTGAAGTGTCATAATCGTGTCGCCTGTACATACAAAGGGAGAAAGAAAAAGACTCATGTTCAATTCTGAACAGTAGCCGAAGAAGGTTCTCGTCATTAGAATAACCAGCAACACGGGAGCTCTGTTCAAACGCGCTAAAAAATATAGGCCACTCTTTGGGATCACCGTAAAACAATGGCAAATCCCTTGAAATTCCTTGACGAGCTGCTATTTGTGTTGTGGTCATGTTCTCATAATTGTTGGTTCTGTTTATTTCGTGATGTTGACAGCCAGTGTTCATATTATCATAATTATTCGTTGTGTTTACATCGTGATTCTGACAACTAATCGTATTGCTGTTTTGATATGTAATGTTGTGTACGTTCAGTTCACGCTCATTAACATTGATTATGGGGGGATTGATATATGTGCTCACATACTCACCACTGTTTTGCATTCTTTGCATTCTGTTAACATACGCGTTTGGTTGTTGGGTTTGCAGTGGGGGTGGATCCAATGTTTGGTAATTGTTGCTATTGTTACATACCGATACCAGTTCTGTTTGAAGGGCAATGTTATTAACAGTACGGTGATGTTCATTATCATGATTTATGATTCTCTCTACAGATTCATCAGAGTTCTGGTTCCTTCCTATATTCGTTTGTTGAACATTTCGTACACACGGTGGATTTCCAAGTTGACAATAATTTATATTATCTTCTACCGGCCGTACCATTTGTCTGTCTCCTCTCTCTTCACTTTCGTGACATTCATCGTCGTTTGAATATAGAAGTTCATATTTACGCCTCAAAAACTCCTGCCGTAGAAGCATTTCCTCTTCCAGTTGTTGCAATTGAAGTAGCTTTTTCGGTTTAATACTGGACGAGAAACCGACTGCGGAATGGTAGTGTTGTTTGCAGATACAGGTGGTTGATGTGGTGCAGGCTCTGTTTATTCAACAGTTGGTATAAGTACCTGCACTTGTGGATTGAGGTTAGGTGATACCTCCCCAAATGCAGTGCAGTTTGTACAACCCCATGTAAATATATCAATTCCATCAGTGATATTACAGCACCTACGATGGTAGCTGCCAAGGCATTTAGAACAGGTAACCATATCTGAACTATCTGGGTCCGTGCACGAAATGCAGGTTGATGCCACATCAGCGCTTACTTGTGCCATATTCTTAGCGTAAGAATTTTAAAGAAATTGTTGAATGAAAAACCAAGTTTTAAGAGCTAACTTTACGCCGCTTTAAACTTCTGAAAGCGGATACTTTATTAATTCAATGATGCAATATTTGATAAAAATTTACCTTAGTGTTCTTTAAATATGTTTAACAACAAAATAACGCAAACACAAGTTCGATTTATGGTGTTCTGAAAAATGGCGAACAAGTTTTGCGTGCCCAGCATGAAAAATTTTTAGTACAAAAGGGAAATTTACATGGTTGTAAACAATGTTAATAATAAAAGAATATTTACGATAATTTCAACGATAACTTTCGTTGTATTTAAATATTTACGGCAACAAAGGGGGAACACAATTGTGTACGCTGGGCACCCTAAAAGCCAACTTCAAGCTCTATAAGAATATAGAAAATAAACCCGAAGAATAACCCGAAGGTACGCTTTTGAATAAAACCCCGGAATTTAAAAAATTTGGAAAAACTAATTTGTTGTTTTTTCCTATGTTTGGGTAGAATTGTTTTATTCACCCCCCGCATATTTATTGGTCCTTCGAGCCGTTGTTCTATTTAAAAAATAAAGTAAATTTTACCCGAACACTTTATTACAGATCCCGACTCAGTTGCAGTTTTGGATACCCCTCAATACTGAGCTGCTACGCAAACAGGCAAGACCAAGGTGTGTCAGAGTACTTATGCGCGAAAAATATCTTTACTAAGAGCGTCTTCGTGCGAAAGTTCTTTCTTCTCCCAGGGAAAGTAAGAGTTTTTGGGCATTTGTTAAAAGATTAAGGGGCAATACTTCGTATTCTATTCCAACTCTCGTTAACTATGACCAGGTATTAACGGACCCGGTTGTCAAAGCTAACCTTCTGGCTGAAATATAATTCATCTTTGCCAGACAGCAGTCAACGACTCCCCGTGATCGAAAACGTATCTCGTTCGATGCCTCAGATATTTTTTCGAACACGTGGAGGTAAACGGGTTCTTGCAGATCTCAATGTAAACAAAACTCCGGGCCCGGATGGTATTTCACCACTTGTCCTATGTAAGTGCTCTTCGGCGCAAGCTCGTCCATTGCGAAATCTATTCAACATGTCGTACCGTGCTGGTATTTACCTTTCATGTTGGAAAGTTTCCAATGTTCAGCCGATCCCCAAGAAACGTGAGCCTACAAATCCTGCACATTACCGTCCAATTGCAATATGTTCTACGCACTCGAGAGCATGGTTAACCACCATCTTGTTAAGTATTAAGAGTCTAACGGCCTTAATAATGATCAATACTACGGCTTCCGTAGAAATCGATCTACTGGAGACCTGATGGCGTTCCATTCGGAGTTATGGAGTCGATCCATTAGCCGTCTTTGTAAAAGCAAGGTCGTGCCTCTGGATATTTCTAAGGCGTTCGATAGGGTCTGGCACGGAGCACTCATGTCAAAACTTATTGCATTTGGTGTCGGTAATACCATCTCTCGATTCATATCGAGTTTTCTCAGGGATCGCTCTATACGAGTTGTTATACATGGGGTCTCATCCAACGAGCATATGTTGACCGCAGGAGTGCCACAAGGCTTTGTCCTCTCTCCTTCTCTATTTCTTATTTTCGTTGAGGACCTGTTGGGGCAGAATGTTAACCCAATCTACTCCTTTGCGGATGATAGCAACCTCTGTCATTCGTACTCCTTTGAAAATCGGTAAAGTCCCTCGGAGATAGAGAACAAAAGTCAAACGATGAACGACTCACTCAACCGCGATTTGGCGACAATTTGTGATTGGGGCTAAATGAACAGAGTTGATTTTAATGCACAAAAGACCCAGTGATGTTTGTTGTCACAGAAACGTTACAATGATCCAGCACATTCCTCAACCTCTATGAGTGGTGTGGATATTGACGTATCAGATAATCTCGATGTTCTGGGCATGAAGATACAGTGTGATGCTCGTTGGGCAAATGATTTCGTAAATATTTACACCACCGTCCTAAAATGTAATACAACTCCAATGTATGGGCACGGGCTCCAATGACATCTTTGCAGCTTCTAGACCGTGTACAGAGGAGAGCGGTGGTGATGATAGGGTATAGTAGGCTATCCAACTATATTGTCTCCCTACTGCATCGCCGGAATGTGAGTTGTGTATCGCTATTCTATAGATATTGTAATGGTATCTGTTCACAAGATATCCGTCGTCTGGTACCTGACGTCTGGTCATTCGTTCATTGACAAACGGTCGGTTGACCGGACGACACACTATAGAGAAAATTCGTTCTTCAGCGGACTGTTCTTCAGCGGACAGAGTATCTCCGAAACCCATCGTTCGTATGATGCATGACAATATTCGCAGATATTTTGCACAGAATATGGTGGATATCAATATCTAGTTACAATGAATAATCCATTGACCGGTATCGTCTTTCATTTCGATTTCTAAGAAAAGTTCAATATTTACGTAAAGGTCAAGATACTAACAAAAAGGTCATCCATTTGAATTTGTATGCCTATCGTTTGATGATTCGTCAAACGAGTACAATCACATACTGAAATGTCGGAAATTATTTGATCAATTCGCTATTGATATGTATTTCAAAATCGAAACAGAACGTCTAAAATACATGCGTTAAAATAAAAAAATAAGTTCTGAGCAATATTAAATCCAGAATTAAATGCAAACAATGTCGGCCGACTTATCATTTTGCCAGATACGTAAGTATCCAGCTAACAATTTCTTCTGATTCAGGCAGAAACTTTTCGGAAGAATCGATTCTAATACCGATTTCTGGGGAAATTCGAAAGGAACTTTAGAGTTTTCTGATAAATTTCTGTCCGAATTCGGAAAATTCGAAGGAAATATCGGAAATGGTTCGTATCGTATCAATTTCCAATTTTTGTGTGAGGCACAACTAAATATGCAGAAACGGCGGATGGAAAATGTGCAGAAAATCTGTTAAATTTCTAAAGGAAATTTGGAGAAATCGGTTAATTGTCTAATAAAACTTCAGATAATTTCGGAAAAAACTCTGATATCAGAAAGCTGGGAAGAACTTGCTGGCTGTGTTGGAAGCCCAAGGCACGGAAAGATTTACGCCATAATCAGAACTACTATTTACGAAATGGGCATATCCATAGTGACCGGTGTGACCATGTTACTTCCATTTTTTGTTATAACTCAGGTTTATCGTTTAAAAAAGAATGTGATTTCCAAGGATGTTACGCTTAAAAACTTTCAATAATAGGTACACACTGAAAGAACGTGATTTCTGCTAAGAATAGCCATCAGAAGGCTGTGACGGGTGTGACCTTACAAACCTCAATTTTTAGAGAGTTATGGCTTTTAGGACAGTTTCATTCAACGTTTTTTGAATGCATTATAAACTTACTGTCTGGAAAAAAATAGTTGTTCCTAAGAAATGCTTTTTTGAAACTGCGATCTCGAAAAGTCTAAAGGGACAAAAGCTTTTTATTGATTTAATTAATGTAATAAAAGTAGAAATAAATCCACAAGAAAAATAATATCACAAATTTATTCGCTATCCGTACTATCGGTGACAGAAGAATAATTATTATTTTAATTTCAGATAAATATCTACAGCAAACATACTCAGACACTACATCTGCAGTTATTATGCATTATTTTGAATATTGGGTATTGTTTCGAAGTCTTCCCACTACTTGTTTAAATAAATACTTTTCTTCACTCTTTCATCTTTAGAAGTGTAAAAAACGAGGGTGTAACTTTATTTTTTTTCTACTAGATTTTTGAAGCAATCCATGGCTTTAATCGCTGTCCATAATGATTTATTTTAAAATTTGGCTTTCATAATTTTTCCGTTGTCTGCTCTTTTGTTTTTTCTCGAATATCTAGACAAACTGCAAATTTATATACCTCTGAACAAAATCGACATGTGTTTTATAAAAGAAAAACGTTTAAGATCTAATAGTAAAATCTACCTAAACGGATATGATTTTATAAACGATAATTCAAGCGTTGAAGTGCAGTATATCTACAGTATAAATTACAAAACCATTGACATGTATGATCTGGGAATAATTGGCATTTTTATTCAAATTGAACTTAAAACCTGGTAGGAACATTTTTGTAGGGTCAATCCATATAAAATAAAAGCTCTACTCTCGGACAGCACCCGTAGACGGACAAATTTCTCGGTCCCATGCGGTATTTTTAGAGCAAATTAATCTCCCGAGGACGCACAAGATCTCTGCGACCGTCGGCGTCCGCCCATCAGAGCTTTCACTGTACTAACAAATCATCCATCTGTTCTGTCCCTTGCAGATTTAAATAATATGTTAAATATTGCCTCCACAGTTGATGGGTTTGTTTTTTGTTGGGGTCTTAATGCCAAAAATCCTACATGGGGTGACTTGTGTGACAATTGGGAGAACCCTTTTAAGATTTTTTTTTATTGACTAACACTTAGAGGATGCCCTCTACAAATGCAATGCACTGTGTTAGCGATAGGAAGGAAGTGTATTGGAAGGGGAAAAGAGGAAGTAGTGTTTGTTGACGTTGGACTTGAATTTGAAAATGTCATAGCAGGCAGAAAAAACACTCGCAGAATGATTTTTCCACGTACGAATTTTCTCTATAGTGCGTCGTCCGGTGAACCGGCCATTTGACAATGAACGGATGATAGACCCAGGATAGTCGCATATTCCGGCTAAATGTTCTAACGTCAAGGACCAAACGACGGATATCTTGTGAACAGATACCATTGAAATATCTATAGAATAGCTATACACAACCCAAATTCCGGCGATGCTGTAGCGAGACAATAGAGTTGGATACCCTACCATCCCCTATCATCATCACCGCTCTCCTCTATACACGGTCCAAAAGCTGCAAAGATGTGATTGAAGACCCTGCACATATATGGGAGTTGTATTCCGGTTTAGGCTTGATGTAGGTGGTGCAAGTATTTACGAGATCAGATGAAGTGAAGTATTTCTTGCACCGCTTTAAAAAGTCTAAACACTTGAATGCTTCTTCCGACACTTCTAATATATGGCTTGCCCAACGAGCATCACCGTGTATCTTCATGCCCAGAACATCGAGAGCATCTGATACGTCGATATCCACACCACTCATAGAGATTGACGAAGGTTCTGGCTCAGTGTAACGTTTCTGTGACAACAAACATCACTGGGTCTTTTGTGCATTAAAAACAACTCAGATCATTTGGCCCCACTCACAAATCGCGGTTGAGTGAGTCGTTCATCGTTTGCCTTTTGTCCTCTACCTCCAATAAGTACGAATGATAGATTGAAGAGCACTTACATAGGACAAGTGCTGAAATACCATCCGGGCCCGGAGTATTGTTTACAGTGAGATTTGCAAGAACACTTTTAACTCCGCGTGTTCGAAAAAATATCTGAGGCATCGAACTAAATACGTTTTCGATCACGTTGAGTGGTTGACTGCTGTCTTGCAACGATGCAAATATTTCTGCCAGAAGGTTAGCTTTGTCAACCGGGTCCGTGAATATCTAGTCGTCCTTAACGAGAGTTGGAATAGAAGACGAAGTATTGCCCCTTACTCTTTTAACAAATGTATACACATATACATACGTTATGCGCGGCAAACAGTTCAGCGTATTGACCCTCCGGAGATGTGTGGCTCGAATGAGAAAGCCAGGAATTATTGTCGACATTGAAATCCCCAGCAACTACAATTTCACTGTCCGGATAATCTTCTAAGACTTTTGAAATAGAATCGGAAAAGGCGTCGAAGCCATTTAGGGCCCTTTCCAAATTTGGACTTCTATAAAGAAACGCGGAGTGTAATATGTGCAATCCAATTCTGAACTTTACCCAGAGGGACTTAAATTCTGGAACTTCTGAGTCCAACTGTTGCTGACTCTGGAACACAACACCATTACGTATAAATACCACAACGCCTCTGTGGGAAGAGAAAGAGGATATAGTGTGATAACCAGGAATGTGAAAATCCTGTGGATCAGAATCCTCACATACCTGGGTCTATGTGAGAGCGAGGACATCTGGACTATGGAAATTGACGCGAGTATACCGCAAAGTGAATTGGAAATCTACCTACCATAACACTACCAAAAACAAGACAACATCAAAGCAAAATTAGAAATAACGCTGCAGTCCTCCCGCTGGTGTTATTTCTTTTATTTGTTCAGTGTTATACCTACAACATCTAACAGAACAGCGTCAAGAACAACGGAGACTTATTTGTGATATGCGAAGGAGAAGAAAAAGGGGGAACTCAATTGTCTACGCTGGGCACCCCAAAAAGCCAACTTCAGGCACAGTAAGAATATAGAAAATAAACCCGATGAATTACCCGAAGGTACGTTTTTGAATAAAACATCGAAATTTTAAAAATTTAGAAAAACTAATTTGTTGTTTTTTTTCCTATGTTTGGGTAGAATTATTTTATTCACCCCCCGCATATTTATTGGTGCTTCGAGCCGTTGTTCTATTTAATAAATAAAATAAATTTTACCCGAACACTTTATTACAGATAAAAAGTTTGTAACCATCCCCTAAACCCCAATACACTCAACAAAAAACAAGGTAGGTTTATTGGATATAGTGTGTGTGCAAAAAAACAAAAATAATAAATATCAGTGCAGTGCGCGTTTTAGTTTGTTGAAATTATTTCTCTGTTGTTCCGCGTTTCGTTTTACGTACAAATGTACATTTTACAACAACAAAACTCCAAGTCTCTATTCCGCGGTTTGATCCCCACTTAGTGCGCACAGTGTAACATTTGGCCAATCTAGAGGGACAAAAATCGAATTGTGAAGATATTGAGTTCAAATTTGCATGTACGTTGCTAGCGATGTAGAAAATATTTTCCCAGAAAATGGGCTGGGTGCAAACCTGCCACGCCCCTTTTTTTTTAATAAAAATAGAGGGAAAACTCTAATTTTAACGATTTTTTTATTAAAACATAACGTAAATTATA
Source organism: Hydrotaea cyrtoneurina (assembly GCA_958296145.1). Lineage (NCBI taxonomy): Eukaryota > Metazoa > Arthropoda > Insecta > Diptera > Muscidae > Hydrotaea > Hydrotaea cyrtoneurina. Next base: position 73,542,301 of record OY282512.1, on the reverse strand, counting down.
TGTTCAAGTATTTATGTATTTACACTTTTAAATTATATATTTTTTAGTCCGAATCGTAAAATTCTTCAGTGACATCCGGCAAGAGTTCCTGGCGTTAGTATTCCCCGTATTGTTTTTGGGGAACAACGTAGCACACTGTGACATTTGGGCAATCTAGAGGGACAAAAATCGAAATATTAAAGTTGTTCGAATGACGAGATATTTTTGTATCTCTGAGAAATCTATATTTTGTGATAGCCATTTGGAATGTTTTTGTAAAAATGTTTTTTTCGTTCGATTTTCTTTTGCCCATTTCGATTTGAATTTACAACATTCTCTCTATATAAATTGTTGACATTTTTTTACATCGACATCTTTCCCAATTACTTCTATTACATACTTTAATAATGATTTTGATTTATCAGCACCTTTGTTACCTAACCACTTTTCAAAAAGATGTAAATGTGTCATATCAAAATTCATTGTAAACGATATGTCTGTAATGGAAAGAAATTTTTTATATGGTAGTGTAAAATTATTTTTATAGTACATATATTTTAATAACAAATTAATAAAACAGGACCAATAACTCTAAATCGGGTTGATTTTACTTTAATCGCAATTTTTTAATTCTTCACTTTTTATTGTTTATAAACTAATTATTTTTGCAATCGAAAAAAAAAACTTTGACGCGAATAAAATGACAAATCTGTTGTTTTTGCTATTTTCTTTGAATTCTTGTTATTTTCTTCTACAAACTCCATTCAATACAATAACACCAAATTTGATTTATATTGAAACCAAACAACTACAACAACAAACGAACCAGTGTTAACAAACACAGAAAAATTTCAGAGTATATTTTAATAAAATCGGCATCTTTTAAAGTGCAGTGTTTCATAATTTTTGGCAACTTTAGGCAAAAAATTTTCACTATTACTCCTAGAGGAGATACAACTCTAACTCCAGGTTACATAATTTTTGGTGGAGTTTGGTGGAGTCGTAATGTAATGGCCCATACAAAAAACCCAATCAAGCGAAATTTAATAAATTTTTGGTGCATTATTAGAAATAAAATATATATATATATATTACTTTTTAAGATAGCTCGCCGTATAGTATAAACACCATAAATTACTTTTAAAATAAAAAAAAAATGGTTAGAAAAGGTGCAGGAATAAACAAGCTACGAGCGTTGAAAGTGCCCCTTGCGGAAAACTAATCGCTGATATGCTGTTTGATCTGGGTGTACCAGGATTTGCCTGTAAATATCGGCATTGAAGACATACGGGAATAGTCTCCAGCGCAGAATCAAAATCATTAAATCTGATTGTAATACGGGTCCGGTGTACAATACATTATTTAAACTTATGTCATTAGAAGTTGGGGACGAGGCATTAAAAACTACTCGAAGTTTTGTAGTTAAACTGTCAGGCTTCAAAACAGCGTGATGTGGTAGATAGAATATAGGTCTCGAAGGCGTTGGGTATTGATTTTCAACTTTGGACATCTGTCCCAAAGAATAATATTCTTTTATGACAGAGTCATATTGAGTCTTGAGAGCGGGGGTTTTCAACAAGCGGGTTTCATTTCTCATAAATTGGGAAACTGCACCCTTTCGAGATTGAGCTAACTGTAACTCTAAGGGTATTCACGTTTAAAATGGAGAGAAACAACGTATCTACCATCCGTATTACAGTATGTGGTGTCACGATATAATTTTTCGCAGAAGTTATCTTCGTCTGAAAGAATTCTCACCTTGGGCACCTCTTCAATCTCCCAAAAGCGAGACAGTGTGTCATTCAGCTCCAGGTGGTTATAGAATGTCACAACAGATTGTAATGGTTTGGGTTGGGAGATCTTACCGGTGACTATCCAGACGAACACGGTTTTCTGTGCAATAAGGTCGCCGCTAGGATGTTTGTGAACATCGGTGAGCATAATTCTGGAGTATATGTCTCCACCTAATAGCAAACCCATATGAAAACATTTTAGATCGTTCATGGAAATTTCGGTTAAATGAGAATCTAAAAATAGGGCAAACGAATATGTTGGTAGACGACCGGTGAGGTTTTCGACAACATAAGCTTCGGTGGTCACTTCAAATTGGAGGTCAATGGGAAAACCAATAGAAATTCGACATATCTTAGTCGACCATGCTGTAATAGCACCATTAAGGCCAATAATTTCTGCTGTAGGGGCACTAAATGTGGGTAAAGAATGTTTTCTTTGTAACTTTCGCGAAATGAAAGTCGCTAGAGATGCTGGGCCAATTAGAGCTCTTGCAGAACATCTAAGTTTATGTACGCACATATCCACTGCGGTTGTCCCTAAAAGGACCGTGGAGTACATACTAGATTGCAATTGGGTTGCAAAAGTCTGAAAAGAGCGGGTACCAGTCGATGCAGTCATCATCATTTAAATTCGATTGTAAGTGAGTGAATCGAGGGTCTGAATTTGACGAGGGGTTAACGGATGTGTTATTAGAAACATGGGTGTACGAGTTCCGTTGCGTCGAGATATCTTTTCGATGCAACATCGAATGGTATTTCTGTTTGCAGAAATAACACACATTAGAACTCGTACAATTACTATATGTGTGCCCGGTCGCTAAACAATTCGTGCTACATTTAAATCTTTTTACAGCTTCCAGACGTTCTGGTATAGATAGTTTTTGAAATTCTGCGCATAATCTCAACGGATGAGAATCAGAAATTTTTTTTTAGTTTTATTTGGTTGAGCGGGGATAGTGGTGGCTAAGCTTTTGAACTTCCTACTATCATTTGAATTAGCAGAGAATGCCGGGTTATGAGCACCTCGAATGTCGATTTAAGAGTTTGATATCTCGAAGTCAGAAATGTGTCCATATTTGCCCATTTGGAAGATCAGAACTTGTGCCTTGGCACTGTTCCCAAAGTCCGAGAGTGACTTCAGGAAGTCGTGTCGAACAGATGAATACAAAAATTGCGTCCCAGTTCGTCTTTTCAATGCTAAGTAAAGCAAGATTCGTGATGCAATCGTTCAACGTACGTTGAAATTTCTTTAGAGTGGGACCAGATTCTTTCGAGATAGGGGCCAAATTAAATAACGTCTTGAGTTGAGCGTTCGCTTATTCTCATATCTGTCAACTAAGATTTGCCAGGCCATGGCGAAGCCATCATTTGTCATCGGAGAAGATTTTATAATATCTCGGGCTTCACCCTCAGTTTTCTGCATCAGATAATACATTTTTTGAATGTCACTGATGTGGGTGTTTTCTTTGTAAATAGCTGAAAATATGTCTCTAAACGTTTGCCATTTTTTATAATCACCGGTAAAAACTTCGGTGTCACAAGGGGGAAGATTAATGGGAATGTGCGAACTATTCGATCTTTTCTTAGCGTTGATCTTTTCAATATGATCTTCTATATACGCTAATGCCCGGGAATATGTTTTATATATCGAAATATAATTATTTTTAATTTCCGCAATATTTGAGGCCTTTTTGTCTAAAGAATCCGATAAATCTTCATAACAATTGCGGAAAGTTTCCCACAAACGTTCCATTTCTTTCTTATGGGTGTTGAGAGAATGAACAGTGTGATCTTCATCTTTCATAGAAGTTACTAAGAACTCGAAATCTACGATACTGTCGCCGCTTCTAATAAGTGTAGTTAGAGCAGACATCTTTGGTTGTTATAACGGGCGTTGAAATATTCAAAAAACGATCAAGATAATAGAACAAATCTCTGGAAAAATTACTGTTCCCTTTCGATTTGGGCAAAAAATCAACGAACTTTAGATGGATTTGAGAGCTATCGCGATGTAAAAGTTTAGAAACTGATCAAAATCGTATTTGTAGGGTCGAAATCAATAGTAAATTTAAAATTCGAAATCAAAATAAAAAAAAGCAACGAAATCGAAATAAATATTATATATTTTATTTATGTGAATAAAAATCGACAAATGTGAAAGAAAATAATTTTACAATTGGTGGATGATGCTGCACACACAAACTACATACGCACCACACTGTGACATTTGGGCAATCTAGAGGGACAAAAATCGAAATATTAAAGTTGTTCGAATGACGAGATATTTTTGTATATAATAAAAAACATTCGCATTAAAACAGAAAGCAACATCATAATGATAATTTACTATTATTTCTCACAATATAGTAGCTCAAAGTTGGGCATTTTAATCTTAAAAATACCATACTGATAGTTTATTAAATATAGGGGCACTTTCAACGCTCGTAGCTTGTTTATTCCTGCACCTTTTCTAACCATTTTTTTTTTATTTTAAAAGTAATTTATGGTGTAATATATATATATATATATATATATATATATATTACTTTTTAAGAAATAGCTCGCCGTATAGTGTAAACACCATAACACCATTGCTGCCAACCGCCCTCTTGTGTTTTCATTGCCGATATTAAATTTGGATTGTTTACGCCGATGATCATGGATGGAGTTGCGTTTTCGTATCCTTTTAGAGGAATGTCTTTGAGATGAGGAAACTTGCTTTTAATAGCATCTGCATTTAAGATTTCAGATGAAAGATTTAACTTTTTAACCGTGTAAATATTTTTAATTGGAAATATTTTCGAGTTTTCTACTGTGGACGAAATCTTCAAGTTGAGTCTCTGAGATGAATCCTCAAATCGTGAGACATCCCCAGTCCATCGAATACATAGCGGATCATTTATACCCCTTACACCTAAAGAATCAGCTACACTCTGTTCTAAAAGAGTTAAGGACGAACCGTTGTCCATAAGGGCGTATATTGACACTGATGTTGCATCGCTGTAGAGTGTAACTGGCACTATGATTCACAATCGTTTTTATGGCTGTTAAGAACGCTTCTTCCAGTTCCTTCTACGGGCCGTTCTTCATCGTGTAACAAAACATTATGATTAAGAGTGCATCCAGTTATTCCACACCGTTTCTGAAACCAACATCTTCTTCTATGTTTGCCAAGACAAATTTGGCACAAATTGTTGGATTTTACTATGTCCCATTTTTCTGTTATTGGTAAGTCTTTAGAAATGGTACATTGGGTGATTTTATGGCATTCGCTACTAAAAATACACTGTTGCCGTGAGTTCTGTTGATTCGATTCAGAATGGGTGTTGAGATGACCCTCCCTTTTAAATTGTTTTTTGCCGTCTGAGTCAAATACAGGAACTGTGACACGGCATGTGGCTTCTGCGACAGTGTACAACCAATTCGAAAAATCCATTAAATTTTGTCGAGTAATGTCTCTGGAATACATAGCCCATTGAAGCAAAGTGTCGGGCTGCAACTTTTCAACCAACCCCTGTAGGAGGGTTGGGTTATTTAAGTAATCGTCTAACTGAGATGCGCGAATTGCGGCACAAATGTTATTTACAGCAAATGCAAACTCAATTAAAGCTTCCAGGTTACCCTTTGGCAATGAAATTTTACGCACTTCTTCGATAACGTTTTTCAACACACACTCGGGTCGTCCAAAATACATTTTTAGTGTTCTTATAATGTCAGGGACCATGTCTGGAAGCATTAAACAATTGCGAACTGCTTCCCGAGCTTTACCTTTTAAACACTTTTGTAGCCGAAGAAGGTTCTCGTCATTAGAATAACCAGCAACACGGGAGCTCTGTTCAAACGCGCTAAAAAATATAGGCCACTCTTTGGGATCACCGTAAAACAATGGCAAATCCCTTGAAATTCCTTGACGAGCTGCTATTTGTGTTGTGGTCATGTTCTCATAATTGTTGGTTCTGTTTATTTCGTGATGTTGACAGCCAGTGTTCATATTATCATAATTATTTGTTGTGTTTACATCGTGATTCTGACAATTAATCGTATTGCTGTTTTGATATGTCATGTTGTGTACGTTCAGTTCACGCTCATTAACATTGATTATGTTGGGGGGATTGATATATGTGCTTTGACCCTGTGGTGTGATATTGGTGATGGTTGGTGTCTGGGCTAAAATCACATACTCACCACTGTTTTGCATTCTTTGCATTCTGTTAACATACGCGTTTGGTTGTTGGGTTTGCAGTGGGGGTGGATCCAATGTTTGGTAATTGTTGCTATTGTTACATACCGATACCAGTTCTGTTTGAAGGGCAATGTTATTAACAGTACGGTGATGTTCATTATCATGATTTATGATTCTCTCTACAGATTCATAAGAGTTCTGGTTCCTTCCTATATTCGTTTGTTGAACATTTCGTACATACGGTGGATTTCCAAGTTGACAATAATTTATATTATCTTCTACCGGCCGTACCATTTGTCTGTCTCCTCTCTCTTCGCTTTCGTGACATTCATCGTCGTTTGAATATAGAAGTTCATATTTACGCCTCAAAAACTCCTGCCGTAGAAGCATTTCCTCTTCCAGTTGTTGCAATTGAAGTAGCTTTTTCGGGTTTAATACTGGACGAGAAACCGACTGCGGAATGGTAGTGTTGTTTGCAGATACAGGTGGTTGCTGTGGTGCAGGCTCTGTTTGTTCAACAGTTGGAATAAGTACCTGCACTTGTGGATTGAGGTTAGGTGATACCTCCCCAAATGCAGTGCAGTTTGTACAACCCCATGTAAATATATCAACTCCATCAGTGATATTACAGCACCTACGACGGTAGCTGCCAAGGCATTTAGAACAGGTAACCATATCTGAACTATCTGGGTCCGTGCACGAAATGCAGGTTGATGCCACATCAGCGCTTACTTGTGCCATATTCTTAGCGTAAGAATTTTAAAGAAATTGTTGAATGAAAAACCAAGTTTTAAGAGCTAACTTTACGCCGCTTTAAAATTCTGAAAGCGGATACTTTATTAATTCAATGATGCAATATTTGATAAAAATTTACCTTAGTGTTCTTTAAATATGTTTAACAACAAAATAACGCAAACACAAGTTCGATTTATGGTGTTCTGAAAAATGGCGAACAAGTTTTGCGTGCCCAGCATGAACAATTTTTAGTACAAAAGCGAAATTTACATGGTTGTAAACAATGTTAATAATAAAAGAATATTTACGATAATTTCAACGATAACTTTCGATGTATTTAAATATTTACGGCAACAAAGGGGGAACACAATTGTGTACGCTGGGCACCCTAAAAGCCAACTTCAAGCACTATAAGAATATAGAAAATAAACCCGAAGAATTTTCTCTATAGTGTGTCGTCCGGTCAACCGACCGTTTGTCAATGAACGAATGACCAGACGTCAGGTACCAGACGACGGATATCTTGTGAACAGATACCATTACAATATCTATAGAATAGCGATACACAACTCACATTCCGGCGATGCAGTAGGGAGACAATATAGTTGGATAGCCTACTATACCCTATCATAACCACCGCTCTCCTCTGTACACGGTCTAGAAGCTGCAAAGATGTCATTGGAGCCCGTGCCCATACATTGGAGTTGTATTACATTTTAGGACGGTGGTGTAAATATTTACGAAATCATTTGCCCAACGAGCATCACACTGTATCTTCATGCCCAGAACATCGAGATTATCTGATACGTCAATATCCACACCACTCATAGAGGTTGAGGAATGTGCTGGATCATTGTAACGTTTCTGTGACAACAAACATCACTGGGTCTTTTGTGCATTAAAATCAACTCTGTTCATTTAGCCCCAATCACAAATTGTCGCCAAATCGCGGTTGAGTGAGTCGTTCATCGTTTGACTTTTGTCCTCTATCTCCGAGGGACTTTACCGATTTTCAAAGGAGTACGAATGACAGAGGTTGCTATCATCCGCAAAGGAGTAGATTGGGTTAACATTCTGCCCCAACAGGTCCTCAACGAAAATAAGAAATAGAGAAGGAGAGAGGACAAAGCCTTGTGGCACTCCTGCGGTCAACATATGCTCGTTGGATGAGACCCCATGTATAACAACTCGTATAGAGCGATCCCTGAGAAAACTCGATATGAATCGAGAGATGGTATTACCGACACCAAATGCAATAAGTTTTGACATGAGTGCTCCGTGCCAGACCCTATCGAACGCCTTAGAAATATCCAGAGGCACGACCTTGCTTTTACAAAGACGGCTAATGGATCGACTCCATAACTCCGAATGGAACGCCATCAGGTCTCCAGTAGATCGATTTCTACGGAAGCCGTAGTATTGATCATTATTAAGGCCGTTAGACTCTTAATACTTAACAAGATGGTGGTTAACCATGCTCTCGAGTGCGTAGAACATATTGCAATTGGACGGTAATGTGCAGGATTTGTAGGCTCACGTTTCTTGGGGATCGGCTGAACATTGGAAACTTTCCAACATGAAAGGTAAATACCAGCACGGTACGACATGTTGAATAGATTTCGCAATGGACGAGCTTGCGCCGAAGAGCACTTACATAGGACAAGTGGTGAAATACCATCCGGGCCCGGAGTTTTGTTTACATTGAGATCTGCAAGAACCCGTTTACCTCCACGTGTTCGAAAAAATATCTGAGGCATCGAACGAGATACGTTTTCGATCACGGGGAGTCGTTGACTGCTGTCTGGCAAAGATGAATTATATTTCAGCCAGAAGGTTAGCTTTGACAACCGGGTCCGTTAATACCTGGTCATAGTTAACGAGAGTTGGAATAGAATACGAAGTATTGCCCCTTACTCTTTTAACAAATGCCCAAAAACTCTTACTTTCTCTGGGAGAAGAAAGAACTTTCTCACGAAGACGCTCTTCGTAAAGATATTTTTCGCGCATAAGTACTCTGACACACCTTGGTCTTGCCTGTTTGCGTAGCAGCTCAGTATTGAGGGGTATCCAAAACTGCAACTGAGTCGGGATCTGTAATAAAGTGTTCGGGTAAAATTTACTTTATTTTTTAAATAGAACAACGGCTCGAAGGACCAATAAATATGCGGGGGGTGAATAAAATAATTCTACCCAAACATAGGAAAAAACAACAAATTATTTTATCCAAATTTTTTAAATTCCGGGGTTTTATTCAAAAGCGTACCTTCGGGTTATTCTTCGGGTTTATTTTCTATATTCTTATAGTGCTTGAAGTTGGCTTTTAGGGTGCCCAGCGTACACAATTGTGTTCTCCCTTTGTTGCCGTAAATATTTAAATACAACGAAGGTTATCGTTGAAATTATCGTAAATATTCTTTTATTATTAACATTGTTTACAACCATGTAAATTTCCCTTTTGTACTAAAAATTGTTCATGCTGGGCACGCAAAACTTGTTCGCCATTTTTCAGAACACCATAAATCGAACTTGTGTTTGCGTTATTTTGTTGTTAAACATATTTAAAGAACACTAAGGTAAATTTTTATCAAATATTGCATCATTGAATTAATAAAGTATCCGCTTTCAGAAGTTTAAAGCGGCGTAAAGTTAGCTCTTAAAACTTGGTTTTTCATTCAACAATTTCTTTAAAATTCTTACGCTAAGAATATGGCACAAGTAAGCGCTGATGTGGCATCAACCTGCATTTCGTGCACGGACCCATATAGTTCAGATATGGTTACCTGTTCTAAATGCCTTGGCAGCTACCGTCGTAGGTGCTGTAATATCACTGATGGAGTTGATATATTTACATGGGGTTGTACAAACTGCACTGCATTTGGGGAGGTATCACCTAACCTCAATATTTACTTATTCCAACTGTTGAACAAACAGAGCCTGCACCACAGCAACCACCTGTATCTGCAAACAACACTACCATTCCGCAGTCGGTTTCTCGTCCAGTATTAAACCGAAAAAAGCTACTTCAATTGCAACAACTGGAAGAGGAAATGCTTCTACGGCAGGAGTTTTTGAGGCGTAAATATGAACTTCTATATTCAAACGACGATGAATGTCACGAAAGTGAAGAGAGAGGAGACAGACAAGTGGTACGGCCGGTAGAAGATAATATAAATTATTGTCAACTTGGAAATCCACCGTATGTACGAAATGTTCAACAAACGAATATAGGAAGGAACCAGAACTCTGATGAATCTGTAGAGAGAATCATAAATCATGATAATGAACATCACCGTACTGTTAATAACATTGCCCTTCAAACAGAACTGGTATCGGTATGTAATAATAGCAACAATTACCAAACATTGGATCCACCCCCACTGCAAACCCAACAACCAAACGCGTATGTTAACAGAATGCAAAGAATGCAAAACAGTGGTGAGTATGTGATTTTAGCCCAGACACCAACCATCACCAATATCACACCACAGGGTCAAAGCACATATATCAATCCCCCCAACATAATCAATGTTAATGAGCGTGAACTGAACGTACACAACATGACATATCAAAACAGCAATACGATTAGTTGTCAGAATCACGATGTAAACACAACAAATAATTATGATAATATGAACACTGGCTGTCAACATCACGAAATAAACAGAACCAACAATTATGAGAACATGACCACAACACAAATAGCAGCTCGTCAAGGAATTTCAAGGGATTTGCCATTGTTTTACGGTGATCCCAAAGAGTGGCCTATATTTTTTAGCGCGTTTGAACAGAGCTCCCGTGTTGCTGGTTATTCTAATGACGAGAACCTTCTTCGGCTACAAAAGTGTTTAAAAGGTAAAGCTCGGGAAGCAGTTCGCAATTGTTTAATGCTTCCAGACATGGTCCCTGACATTATAAGAACACTAAAAATGTATTTTGGACGACCCGAGTGTGTGTTGAAAAACGTTATCGAAGAAGTGCGTAAAATGTCATTGCCAAAGGGTAACCTGGAAGCTTTAATTGAGTTTGCATTTGCTGTAAATAACATTTGTGCCGCAATTCGCGCATCTCAGTTAGACGATTACTTAAATAACCCAACCCTCCTACAGGGGTTGGTTGAAAAGTTGCAGCCCGACACTTTGCTTCAATGGGCTATGTATTCCAGAGACATTACTCGACCAAATTTAATGGATTTTTCGAATTGGTTGTACACTGTCGCAGAAGCCACATTCCGTGTCACAGTTCCTGTATTTGACTCAGACGGCAAAAAACAATTTAAAAGGGAGGGTCATCTCAACACCCATTCTGAATCGAATCAACAGAACTCACGGCAACAGTGTATTTTTTGTAGCGAATGCCATAAAATCACCCAATGTACCATGTTTAAAGACTTACCAATAACAGACAAATCGGACATAGTAAAATCCAACAATTTGTGCCAAACTTGTCTTGGCAAACATAGAAGAAGATGTTGGTTTCAGAAACGGTGTGGAATAACTGGATGCACTCTTAATCATAATGTTTTGTTACACGATGAAGAACGGCCCGTAGAAAGAACTGGAAGAAGCGTTCTTTACAGCCATAAAAACGATTGTGAATCATAGTGCCAGTTACACTCTACAGCGATGCAACATCAGTGTCAATATACGCCCTTATGGACAACGGTTCGTCCTTAACTCTATTAGAACAGAGTGTAGCAGATTCTTTAGGTGTAAGGGGTATAAATGATCCGCTATGTATTCGATGGACTGGGGATGTCTCACGATTTGAGGATTCATCTCAGAGACTCAACATGAAGATTTCGTCCACAGTAGAAACCTCGAAAATATTTCCAATTAAAAATATTTACACGGTTAAAAAGTTAAATCTTTCATCTGAAACCTTAAATGCAGATGCTATTAGAAGCAAGTTTCCTCATCTCAAAGACATTGCTCTAAAAGGATACGAAAACGCAACTCCATCCATGATCATCGGCGTAAACAATCCAAATTTAATATCGGCAATGAAAACACAAGAGGGCGGTTGGCAGCAATGGTGTTATGGTGTTTACACTATACGGCGAGCTATTTCTTAAAAAGTAATATATATATATATATATATTTTACACCATAAATTACTTTTAAAATAAAAAAAAAGAAAAGGTGCAGGAATAAACAAGCTACGAGCGTTGAAAGTGCCCCTATATTTAATAAACTATCAGTATGGTATTTTTAAGATTAAAATGCTCAACTTTGAGCTACTATATTGTGAGAAATAATAGTAAATTATCATTTTGATGTTGCTTTCTGTTTTAATGCGAATGTTTTTTATTATATACAAAAATATCTCGTCATTCGAACAACTTTAATATTTCGATTTTTGTCCCTCTAGATTGCCCAAATGTCACAGTGTGTTGCGTATGTAGTTTGTGTGTGCAGCATCATCCACCAATTGTAAAATTATTTTCTTTCACATTTGTCGATTTTTATTCACATAAATAAAATATATAATATTTATTTCGATTTCGTTGCTTTTTTTTATTTTGATTTCGAATTTTAAATTTACTATTGATTTCGACCCTACAAATACGATTTTGATCAGTTTCTAAACTTTTACATCGCGATAGCTCTCAAATCCATCTAAAGTTCGTTGATTTTTTGCCCAAATCGAAAGGGAACAGTAATTTTTCCAGAGATTTGTTCTATTATCTTGATCGTTTTTTGAATATTTCAACGCCCGTTATAACAACCAAAGATGTCTGCTCTAACTACACTTATTAGAAGCGGCGACAGTATCGTAGATTTCGAGTTCTTAGTAACTTCTATGAAAGATGAAGATCACACTGTTCATTCTCTCAACACTCATAAGAAAGAAATGGAACGTTTGTGGGAAACTTTCCGCAATTGTTATGAAGATTTATCGGATTCTTTAGACAAAAAGGCCTCAAATATTGCGGAAATTAAAAATAATTATATTTCGATATATAAAACATATTCCCGGGCATTAGCGTATATAGAAGATCATATTGAAAAGATCAACGCTAAGAAAAGATCGAATAGTTCGCACATTCCCATTAATATTCCCCCTTGTGACACCGAAGTTTTTACCGGTGATTATAAAAAATGGCAAACGTTTAGAGAAATATTTTCAGCTATTTACAAAGAAAACACCCACATCAGTGACATTCAAAAAATGTATTATCTGATGCAGAAAACTGAGGGTGAAGCCCGAGATATTATAAAAACTTGTCCGATGACAAATGATGGCTTCGCCATGGCCTGGCAAATCTTAGTTGACAGATATGAGAATAAGCGAACGCTCAACTCAAGACGTTATTTAATTTGGCCCCTATCTCGAAAGAATCTGGTCCCACTCTAAAGAAATTTTAACGTACGTTGAACGATTGCATCACGAATCTTGCTTTACTTAGCATTGAAAAGACGAACTGGGACGCAATTTTTGTATTCATCTGTTCGACACGACTTCCTGAAGTCACTCTCGGACTTTGGGAACAGTGCCAAGGCACAAGTTCTGATCTTCCAAATGGGCAAATATGGACACATTTCTGACTTCGAGATATCAAACTCTTAAATCGACATTCGAGGTGCTCATAACCCGGCATTCTCTGCTAATTCAAATGATAGTAGGAAGTTCAAAAGCTTAGCCACCACTATCCCCGCTCAACCAAATAAAACTAAAAAAAAATTTCTGATTCTCATCCGTTGAGATTATGCGCAGAATTTCAAAAACTATCTATACAAGAACGTCTGGAAGCTGTAAAAAGATTTAAATGTAGCACGAATTGTTTAGCGACCGGGAACACATGTAGTAATTGTACGAGTTCTAATGTGTGTTATTTCTGCAAACAGAAATACCATTCGATGTTGCATCGAAAAGATATCTCGACGCAACGGAACTCGTACACCCATGTTTCTAATAACACATCCGTTAACCCCTCGTCAAATTCAGACCCTCGATTCACTCACTTACAATCGAATTTAAATGATGATGACCCTTCTACATCGACTGGTACCCGCTAGGGAATTCCTATTTCCGAATTACCGGTAATTTTGATTTTTTATTACCGGTAAATCTTCTATTTTTGTTAATTTTTACTCAGGGTTAAAAATTACTAACTAATATTCATTTCCAGTATGTGTTATTGACTGTGACTTCCAAAATAATTTGAAAGCAAAATTAAATGCAACAGATACACACAAAATGATTGCGTTTGCAACGACTTCGGCAAACACACAGTCGTAGTCTTTTTTCTTTTCTAGTTTTCTTTCATGTATGAATCAAGGGTTTATTTTTATTCTCGCGTCGGTGAAAAAATAATAGTAGTAGGCTTTGTTTTGTTTAGTTTCTTTGATTCAGTTTCTTTGAACAAGTGTCACTGTTGTGTGGTGTTCTATTTTTGATACAGCGGAGGTATGAACGTGTTTTTTTTTTATTATTATTCATTATTATATTATTCATGTTGGTTTGACAAAACACGGTAGGCTTTAACTCTGCCTGTCTATTATTGAATTGAATTGTGGTTCAATTTGACTTGTGCTGTTATGTATGTATTCTTATGATTTTTCTTGTCCTATTTAAATTTTCACACATAGCACAACCATGGCAAAAAATAACGAAACAGATAAGAACTCAGTGTGGCAATATTTCAACAGAAACAAAGACAACGACACAGGTACATGTAATAGAGAAGGATGTAAAAAACAAATTAAAGCAGCTGGTGGCAGTACAAGCGATCTCCATGCACACTTAAGAAGTCAGCATAAAATTAATCTACTTAAAAGAACTGACAATAATAGTAGTTATACTGCTTCAACATCAAAATCAGCTTCAGCATCAAGGAGTCAAAATTATTCGACAGCGAAAATAACTTCATACTTTGTTAGTGACTTCATTTGCAGCTACAGTTTCGCGCATGACTGCAAAAGATGGATTTGCGTTTGCCAAGTTTACAGATTCATATGATCTTCGGAAACTATTAGCGTCACAGGGCTTTCGTGATATTCCAAAATCACCTCATACCATAAAAAAGCACGTGATGGAATATAAAAAAAATTACATGATTCTGTAATCAGAAGCGTTACGAATAGAAAAGTTTCTGGTGAAAAATTTAGTCTATCCCTGGATGAGTGGACCTCCATTAGAAACCGTAGATACGTAAATATAAATGTGCACGCTATGGATACGATGTGGAATTTAGGTCTGGTGCGAGTCCAGGGGTCACTTCCTGCTGAAAAGTGTGTAGACATTATTGATAAAAAACTCATGGATTTTAAATTAAACATTAACGATATTGTAAGTATGACAACAGACGGCGCATCCGTTATGGTTAAATTGGGTAAAATAATCAATGCTGATCACCAATTATGCTTGGCCCATGGCACTCAACTTGCCATAATTGAAGTTTTATACAAAGCAAGTGGCCCTGATTCAACAGATATAGATTCCGATGATTATTCTGATACCGACGATGAGGATGACAACGACTGCATGGAAATTGATTATAATAATGATCATTTAAATAATGAAAAGTTTACATTATTAAGTAACAAACAAATTCATTCTATCGTATCAAAAATTAGAGAAGTTGTTCGAAATTTTCGACGATCTCCAACAAAAAATGAAATACTGCAGAAGTATGTAAAACTGGAGCACAAGAAGGAGTTGTCTCTTATTTTAGATTCCCCAACACGATGGAACAGCTTACTATCAATGCTCGAGAGATTTTTTAAATTAAGAAATAGTATAAAGAAAGCTTTAATTGATACCAATTCCGACATAACATTTTCAGCTACGGAATTAGCTACAGTTGCCAGTACAATATCGGCACTACTACCAATTAAATTGGCTGTGGAAGCTTTGTGTTGTGAAGGAGTTACTTTACTTCAGGCAGATATAACTCTTAAATTTATGTTAGACAAGCTGTCCAAACAGGAAAATAGTTTGTGTGATGAATTTAAGGTAGCCCTAACAAAGCGCATCATCGAAAGACGAAGTATCTTTGCTGACGTCTTTCAATATTTGTCAGACCCAAACTGTCTTTTAAGAGATGATGCAGATTACGGCCTATTCAATACAACAAATAAATCGACGATTATTAAATCTTTACAAAATTTGATTGAACGACTTTATTGTGCTACCAATGATGATATCGAAATTCATAATGATTGCACTGTTCCACGTGATGTATCAGAGACTGAATTATCAGTGCAAGAAGAAGGTACAAGCGATTCACTCTCAGTATCAGCAGAAGTTGACATGAAGGAACAACTGTATTTAGCTGTACAAAAAAGTATCTCAACAACAGCAAATTTGGAAAAATCTGCGGCTGAATCGGCTGGAAACAAAAATCTTTTAAAAACATTACGACGCGAAATCACTTACTTTGTCGAAGAAGGAATTCGAGGAAAATACATACAACTGGCTTATAATTATATTAAAACTATTCGACCTACGAGTGTTGACTCTGAAAGAGCCTTTTCGGCTGCCGGACAAATATGCACAAAAATACGCTCCAGGCTTAATGACCAAACGCTGGATAGTCTCTGCTTTTTACGAGCACATTTTAATAAGCAAAAAGATTTATATAAAATATAAATTTCTGAGCAATACCTGAAGCTGAAATGAACTGAATGAAATGCGTTTTATTTGAACTTTTTGGAATACAATTTTAACTAGTTTTATTAATTTGTTCCTTCTTAGACATTGAATTAACTCTAATATTTATTATTTTTAGGATTGTTTATGAATTATAATAAAAATAAAAATTACTTTTATTAAACGAATAATCTCATATATTGACCATAAATTACTTTTTTTATTACCGGCAAACCGGTAAATCCAAAAAAAAAATACCGGTTATCCGGTAAATCGATTTTGGTCAAATTCTGCATTCCCTAGTACCCGCTTTTTTCAGACTTTTGCAACCCAATTACAATCTAGTATGTACTCCACGGTCCTTTTTGGGACAACCGCAGTGGATATGTGCGTACATAAACTTAGATGTTCTGCAAGAGCTCTAATTGGCCCAGCATCTCTAGCGACTTTCATTTCGCGAAAGTTACAAAGAAAACTTTCTTTACCCACATTTAGTGCCCCTACAGCAGAAATTATTGGCCTTAATGGTGCTATTACAGCAAGGTCGACTAAGATATGTCGAATTTCTATTGGTTTTCCCATTGACCTCCAATTTGAAGTGACCACCGAAGCTTATGTTGTCGAAAAGCTCACCGGTCGTCTACCAACATATTCGTTGGCCCTATTTTTAGATTCTCATTTACCCGAAATTTCCATGAACGATCTAAAATTTTCTCATATGGGTTTGCTATTAGGTGGAGACATATACTCCAGAATTATGCTCACCGATGTTCACAAACATCCTAGCGGCGACCTTATTGCACACAAAACCGTGTTCGGCTGGATAGTCACCGGTAATATCTCCCAACCCAAACCATTACAATCTGTTGTGACATTCTATAACCACCTGGAGCTGAATGACACACTGTCTCGCTTTTGGGAGATTGAAGAGGTGCCCAAGGTGAGAATTCTTTCAGACGAAGATAACTTCTGCGAAAAATTATATCGTGACACCACATACTGTAATACGGATGGTAGATACGTTGTTTCTCTCCATTTTAAACGTGAATACCCTTAGAGTTACAGTTAGCTCAATCTCGAAAGGGTGCAGTTTCCCAATTTATGAGAAATGAAACCCGCTTGTTGAAAACCCCCGCTCTCAAGACTCAATATGACTCTGTCATAAAAGAATATTATTCTTTGGGACAGATGTCCAAAGTTGAAAATCAATACCCAACGCCTTCGAGACCTATATTCTATCTACCACATCACGCTGTTTTGAAGCCTGACTGTTTAACTACAAAACTTCGAGTAGTTTTTAATGCCTCGTCCCCAACTTCTAATGACATAAGTTTAAATAATGTATTGTACACCGGACCCGTATTACAATCAGATTTAATGATTTTGATTCTGCGCTGGAGACTATTCCCGTATGTCTTCAATGCCGATATTTACAGGCAAATCCTGGTACACCCAGATCAAACAGCATATCAGCGATTAGTTTTCCGCAAGGGGCACTTTCAACGCTCGTAGCTTGTTTATTCCTGCACCTTTTCTAACCATTTTTTTTTTATTTTAAAAGTAATTTATGGTGTTTATACTATACGGCGAGCTATTTCTTAAAAAGTAATATATATATATATATTTTATTTCTAATAATGCACCAAAAATTTATTAAATTTCGCTTGATTGGGTTTTTTGTATGGGCCATTACATTACGACTCCACCAAACTCCACCAAAAATTATGTAACCTGGAGTTAGAGTTGTATCTCCTCTAGGAGTAATAGTGAACATTTTTTGCCTAAAGTTGCCAAAAATTATGAAACACTGCACTTTAAAAGATGCCGATTTTATTAAAATATATTCTGAAATTTTTCTGTGTTTGTTAACACTGGTTCGTTTGTTGTTGTAGTTGTTTGGTTTCAATATAAATCAAATTTGTTGTTATTGTATTGAATGGAGTTTGTAGAAGAAAATAACAAGAATTCAAAGAAAATAGCAAAAACAACAGATTTGTCATTTTATTCGCGTCAAAGTTTTTTTTTTCGATTGCAAAAATAATTAGTTTATAAACAATAAAAAGTGAAGAATTAAAAAATTGCGATTAAAGTAAAATCAACCCGATTTAGAGTTATTGGTCCTGTTTTATTAATTTGTTATTAAAATATATGTACTATAAAAATAATTTTACACTACCATATAAAAAATTTCTTTCCATTACAGACATATCGTTTACAATGAATTTTGATATGACACATTTACATCTTTTTGAAAAGTGGTTAGGTAACAAAGGTGCTGATAAATCAAAATCATTATTAAAGTATGTAATAGAAGTAATTGGGAAAGATGTCGATGTAAAAAAATGTCAACAATTTATATAGAGAGAATGTTGTAAATTCAAATCGAAATGGGCAAAAGAAAATCGAACGAAAAAAACATTTTTACAAAAACATTCCAAATGGCTATCACAAAATATAGATTTCTCAGAGATACAAAAATATCTCGTCATTCGAACAACTTTAATATTTCGATTTTTGTCCCTCTAGATTGCCCAAATGTCACAGTGTGCTACGTTGTTCCCCAAAAACAATACGGGGAATACTAACGCCAGGAACTCTTGCCGGATGTCACTGAAGAATTTTACGATTCGGACTAAAAAATATATAATTTAAAAGTGTAAATACATAAATACTTGAACATATAATTTACGTTATGTTTTAATAAAAAAAATCGTTAAAATTAGAGTTTTCCCTCTATTTTTATTAAAAAAAAAGGGGCGTGGCAGGTTTGCACCCAGCCCATTTTCTGGGAAAATATTTTCTACATCGCTAGCAACGTACATGCAAATTTGAACTCAATATCTTCACAATTCGATTTTTGTCCCTCTAGATTGGCCAAATGTTACACTGTGCGCACTAAGTGGGGATCAAACCGCGGAATAGAGACTTGGAGTTTTGTTGTTGTAAAATGTACATTTGTACGTAAAACGAAACGCGGAACAACAGAGAAATAATTTCAACAAACTAAAACGCGCACTGCACTGATATTTATTATTTTTGTTTTTTTGCACACACACTATATCCAATAAACCTACCTTGTTTTTTGTTGAGTGTATTGGGGTTTAGGGGATGGTTACAAACTTTTTATCTGTAATAAAGTGTTCGGGTAAAATTTATTTTATTTTTTAAATAGAACAACGGCTCGAAGCACCAATAAATATGCGGGGGGTGAATAAAATAATTCTACCCAAACATAGGAAAAAAAACAACAAATTAGTTTTTCTAAATTTTTAAAATTCCGATGTTTTATTCAGAAACGTACCTTCGGGTTATTCATCGGGTTTATTTTCTATATTCTTACTGTGCCTTAAGTTGGCTTTTTGGGGTGCCCAGCGTAGACAATTGAGTTCCCCCTTTTTCTTCTCCTTCGCATATCACAAATAAGTCTCCGTTGTTCTTGACGCTGTTCTGTTAGATGTTGTAGGTATAACACTGAACAAATAAAATAAATAACACCAGCGGGAGGACTGCAGCGTTATTTCTGATTTTGCTTTGATGTTGTCTTGTTTTTGGTAGTGTTATGGTAGGTAGATTTCCAATTCACTTTGCGGTATACTCGCGTCAATTTCCATAGTCCAGATGTCCTCGCTCTCACATAGACCCAGGTATGTGAGGATTCTGATCCACAGGATTTTCACATTCCTGGTTATCACACTATATCCTCTTTCTCTTCCCACAGAGGCGTTGTGGTATTTATACGTAATGGTGTTGTGTTCCAGAGTCAGCAACAGTTGGACTCAGAAGTTCCAGAATTTAAGTCCCTCTGGGTAAAGTTCAGAATTGGATTGCACATATTACACTCCGCGTTTCTTTATAGAAGTCCAAATTTGGAAAGGGCCCTAAATGGCTTCGACGCCTTTTCCGATTCTATTTCAAAAGTCTTAGAAGATTATCCGGACAGTGAAATTGTAGTTGCTGGGGATTTCAATGTCGACAATAATTCCTGGCTTTCTCATTCGAGCCACACATCTCCGGAGGGTCAATACGCTAAACTGTTTGCCGCGCATAACGTATGTATATATATGTGTATACATTTGTTAAAAGAGTAAGGGGCAATACTTCGTCTTCTATTCCAACTCTCGTTAAGGATGACTAGATATTCACGGACCCGGTTGACAAAGCTAACCTTCTGGCAGAAATATTTGCATCGTTGCAAGACAGCACTTAGTGGAAAGTTGCCAATGTACAGCCGATCCCCAAGAAAGGTGAGGCCACAAATATTGCGAATTACCGTCCAATTGCAATATGTTCTGCGCTCTCAAAAGTCATGGAGAGCATGGTAAACCACCATCTTGTTAAGTATTTAGAGTCTAACGGCCTTCTTAATGACCGTCAGTATGGCTTCCGTAGAAATCGATCTACTGGATACCTGATGGCGTTCCCTTCGGAGCGATGGAGTCGATCCATTCACCGCCTTTATGAAAGCAAGGTCGTAGCTCTGGATATTTCCAAGGCGTTCGATAGGGTCTGGTTATTGCATTTGGTGTCGGTAATACCTTCTCTCGATTCATATCGAGTTTTCTCAGGGATCGCTCTATACGAGTTGTTATAGATGGGGTCTCATCCAACGAGCATAGGCTGACCGCAGGACTGCCACAAGGCTCTGTCCTCTCTCCTTCTCTATTCCGTATTTTCATTGACGACCTGTTGGGGCAGACTGTGAACCCAATCTATTCCTTTGCGGATGATAGCAACCTCTCTCATTCGTACTCATTTGAACATCGTCCAAGTCCCTCAGAGGTAGTGAGTTTTTAAAGTACTTCAAATACTTCACCCCATCTATTCTCGTAAATATTTACACCACCTACATCCGGCCTAAAATGGAATATAACTCCCATATATGGGCAGGAGCTCCAGGCACATCTTTGCAGCTTCTGGACCGTGTACAGATGAGAGCGGTGGTGATATTAGGGGATGGTAGGGTATCCAACTCTATTGTCTCCCTTTAGCATCGCCGGAATTTGGGTTGTATAGGTCTGTTCTATAGAAATTTTAACGGTATCTGTTCGTCAGATATCCGTCGTCTGGTCCCTGACGTTAGAGCATTTAGCCAGAATACTCTTCAATCCAGGGTCTCTCATTCTTCGTTGTAAAGTGGACGGTTGACCGGACGACTCACTAATAACCTTCCTTCCTATCGCTAACACAGTGCGTTGCATTTATAAGTGGCATCCCCTGAGTGTTAGTCAAAAAAAAAAAGGTTAATATAAATTTCTGTTTTATCTTATATTTCCTTTTTTTAATATAAGCATTCTTTGTTCTAGATGAAAGGTTTTTATAAGCCAAATCTCTAATTTTTTTATGACACTGATACATTAATTATACCCTCACCGTGCTGGTAGGTGGGTATATATCCTTTGAAACTATTCAAAAGTGTAACATAGAAAAATTCATATTAGATCGAAGATGTCTTGGAACAAAATTCGATTCATGACTTTCTAAGTAGTTTGAGCATAGTCCGTCTGTCTGTCTTGCTGACACGCACGATAATTTTTGAAAAAGTTCAAGAATCGCTTTGAAATTTGGCATGGGTTAATATTTTTCCAAATCTACTTATGGAATTACATATCATTTGTTTCGCCCACTTTAGAAATCGTGTAATAATATCAATACGCCCAGCTGGATCTTGGCCAAATCTGTATTTATTAAAGCTATTACTGTACGAAGTTTCGGGCAAAACCTTAGAAGTCTGGTCACTCCCCTTATGGTACCTACCATACAAATGTACCGTCCCGAAGTCGTGTAAGAATAATTATACGCTTAACGCAATCATGCCGAAATTCTGTGTTTAGTAAAGCTTTCACTAGATACAGTTTTCGACCAAAAAACTCTACTCTATGTTCCGCCCACTTTGTAAAACGTGTTATGCACTATTTTTCTATAAAATTCGGTATTTTAAGGTTGCTCACTTTTGACTTTCCGATACTTTGGAATATGAGACTTGTATGTTTTTACTGAGTGTGAGGGTATATATCAGTCAGGTTTGCCCGACTGAACTTTTTCACTAGTTTCTAAAGATTGCAACTACTACATTCCGAGACCTTGGAATCAAGACTTGGCACAGCTCTTTCAGGTATGTTTGAGCAAAAACCTGAGTGTAGTAGTTCCGGAAGGACTTCCGGTGCTATTTGTTGCTATCGTATTATCGTGGTGTTTTTGAGGGCAAAATAGGGATTTTTGTTTGCCAAGCACTTGTCCAATCCATTAAAATGATTTGGGCCCAGGTTTAATCTATCGTAATATTTCACCACATGTTTTTGCTTTTGATATAGCTACAATCTCTTTTAAAAACTTGAGTTGTTCAGAAATCATGGAATATGCACTGTTGGGTCTATTTCCCGTTCGGTGATATAATGTTTTAGATTAAAATTTGAATATTCTCATTTAAAGGAATTTTTCTATTATACATTAAGATGAGCTCAGAGTGAGTACCGTTAATTTTTAGATAACTCTTCATAAAACTGATTGGTAAGCATGTCTATACCATAATTATAAAGGTTTCTGTTTACTATAGCCATCAACCGCGTAGCCATATCATTTCGAATGACGTTCCAATTTGAATTTGTATATGACTTAATCCACCCGTCGCGTCTCGTGTGTTTTCATGTGTCTTGTCTGATATTAAAAGGGAGAAAATAAAATTAACAACCAGTGCAATCAATCAAAATAATTAAATGAAAATAAATAAAATAAAATAGAATAAATAACTACAAATTAAGACACAAAATAGAATAACAAAGAAATAAACACAACAATAACAAACATATTAAAACGGCTACAAACGAAAATAACAACTAGAACCAACAACCATCGCACACACAACAACCAGCTTCACACACGTATTGTAAAAAAAAGACAACACTAAGGACTTTTTTATGCACCCCTCGTTGTGTTGTAATTGTAAATATGCGGGAGCTAGTCTGGGCAGGAAAAAATTCATTTCATAGATATAGAGGGGGAAGGGGGCTTAACAATTAACCATAATGTTAATGTTTGGCAGCAATCCGCCATTCTTGCGGCGATTGTTGGTGCCGCGTCGGTTGTTGCGGTGGTTGTCGCCAAGGGGGATGTTGCGACCACGCCGCCGACTGTTGTCCCGATTGTTACTGTCGCGGTTGGATTGGTCGACGCTGCTCCTGTTGCTGGGTCTATTGGCGTTGCTCCTGGTGTTGCCGGTGTCGCGGTTGCCACGATGCGGGTTCCGGTTTCGATGGTTGGGAGTGCTGTCGATTCCTCGTTTCCTCATACGGTGAGGCTGGTGGAGCATTTTGTGATGCTCCGACAGACACTCCCTGCATCTGTCCCGACTTCGGCAGTCCCTAACAAAATGCGACTGGACCAAGCAGTTTATGCAGTATTTGTGCTGCTGTACTGCTGCCAGTCGCTTTTTTGGGTCCATAGCGCGGAATCGGGGGCATCGTCGCAACACGTGTTTTGCAAGCAAATGCGACAACAGGCGGCTGACTCCGACAAAACCTTAGTAGGGGATCCAGCGGGGGACTCCTAAGACACCGAACGTTCGGAGGTAAGTCGTCGTGGTTGGGCTGACATCGTTATAAGGGAAAAACAACAACAAAAAGAAAAAAATACGTGTTAGTGGTGTTCGGGGTTGGGTAGTACGAGTTTCACTACTGGCCGCGAGAGCACGCCGTTTGCGGTCCGTACATCAGTCACTCGTACTTTGGAATCTGATCCTATATATACTTTTACGACTCTTCCTATATTCCACACATTTGGAGGCAAATTGTCTTTTTTAATGACGACCAAATCATTTACAGCTACATCGCGCTGAGGGTACTTCCACTTATTCCTTTTGTGAAGTTCGACTAAATACTCATCTTTCCATTTTCTAGCGAAAACCTTCAGTTTTTGCCAACGGTTTTGGTAACTTAACTTTTCTGAGTTCACATCAGGTTTTGGGGGAGAAAGCAAAGCATTTCCTATCAAAAAATGTCCAGGAGTCAACGGCTTCAAATCACTCGGATCATCATTCATCGGACTAAGGGGCCTGGAATTCAAACATGCTTCGATTCTTGCTAACATGGTAGCAAATTCTTCAAAGGTGAAGCTTTTAACTCCAGCTTCCCAGAGCCCATATGTGGAGCTCCGGGTGGAATAAAATGTCATTCCATCAATTGAAAAGCATTGAGATTTAATATTTGGCGTTTTACGTCGAGGAGAAATTGGGTCTGATCTTTTTTTGAAAATATTGGACGCTCCAACAAAGGTAGTTCCATTATCAGAAAACATTTTCGAGGGGCATCCTCGACGAGAGAAAAAACGGGTAAACGCAGCAGTGAAGCAATTTGTCGACAGATAATTTGTGGCTTCAAGATGTATAGACTTTGTTGCGAAACAGACAAAGACCAAAACGTATCCCTTTGTGATTCGACAACCTCTACCGATATGGGATTTTATTTCAAAGGGTCCTGCAAAGTCAACGCCGGTGCAAGTAAAAGGACGAGATAGTGAAGTTCTCTCAGGGGGAAGAGCGGCCATAATCTGCTCGGCAGATTTATTTTTCTGCAGGACACACTCACCACAATTGTGTATCACAGGTCGCACTAGATTTTTTAGTTTTGGGACCCAAAATTCGAGTCGCATCAGTCGTAACATTAAAGAGTTTTTTCCATGTATAGAGTACTGATGAACATATTCTAAGTAGACTTTTGTGAATCGACCGTTATATGGGAGAATTTTCGGGAAACGCTCATCGTACGTAAGCGTCTGAGATCGGCTTAATCTGCCATTCATTCGTAGAAAGCCATTCGAATCTATAAAGGGGTTAAAACACAAAAGGGGGCTTTTAAGGGATACTTCAACTCCTTGCTCGAGGAAGGAGTATTCGGGAAAATGTGTTCGTTGGCACAAAATTACCAAACGACCTTTTACGAAATTGATTTCACCTTGACCAAGTTCCAAGGTAGAATGCGAGTGGGTCGACTTGAATTTTGATAACGATAGGTGGTAAAAACGGAAAATATACGATATCACCCTCATAGCTCGAGGGAGACTGGAAAATCGCGTTAAAATACCTTCTGTAAAGGATACCAGAGTCGTATGCACTTTCACAGAACGGGTTTCCAGATTTGTCATGATTCTGAATATCTGTTTGGGCCATTCCGTGCGAGGAAGGCTTAACCAATTGGGACCTTTCCACCAAAGGTTGTGTGATTTTAAATCTCGTGCTAAAATACCACGAGATGCAATATCAGCCGGGTTGTCGTGGGAGACGACATGATGCCAGTTTTCAGTACCAACTTTATTCTTAATTTTAGAGACTCTGTTAGCTACAAAAGTGGGCCAAGTACACGGAAGCCAAGATAAGACAATTGTCGAATCTGTCCAAGAAAACACTTCCATCGAGTTGAGACACATCTCTTCGCGAAGCGTATGCACCATTTCGGCAAGTAGAGTTGCACACATCTCTAATCTGGGTAAAGATTCAACCTTATTTTGACTGTTCGTAGTCCATTATCGCAGACTCATTCCAGCAGAAGCTGGAACTGTAATAAGTTGATCGCGACCCCTGGTCGCTTCTTCAATGCTATGAGCTCCGGCCAAGACATCATCGACGTACATTTGTGATTTAATAATCTGGGCAGCTAGAGGATATTGCGTTTCGGAATCATCAGCTATCTGGAACTATGTTCCAATTCACTACAAATGTGACTGTGTTCAATTCGAAATCGCAAATTTCACGTTTCGGGTCCTTGCGGAAAACTAATCGCTGATATGCTGTTTGATCTGGGTGTACCAGGATTTGCCTGTGCATTTTTTCAATATCGGCATTGAAGACATACGGGAATAGTCTCCAGCGGAGAATCAAAATCATTAAATCTGATTGTAATACGGGTCCGGTGTACAATACATTATTTAAACTTATGCCATTAGAAGTTGGGGACGATGCATTAAAAACTACTCGAAGTTTTGTAGTTAAACTGTCAGGCTTCAAAACAGCGTGATGTGGTAGATAGAATATAGGTCTCGAAGGCGTTGGGTATTGATTTTCAACTTTGGACATCTGTCCCAAAGAATAATATTCTTCTATGACAGAGTCATATTGAGTCTTAAGAGCGGGGGTTTTCAACAAGCGGGTTTCATTTCTCATAAATTGGGAAACTGCACCCTTTCGAGATTGAGCTAACTGTAACTCTAAGGGTATTCACGTTTAAAATGGAGAGAAACATCGTATCTACCATCCGTATTACAGTATGTGGTGTCACGATATAATTTTTCGCAGAAGTTATCTTCGTCTGAAAGAATTCTCACCTTGGGCACCTCTTCAATCTCCCAAAAGCGAGACAGTGTGTCATTCAGCTCCAGGAGGTTATAGAATGTCACAACAGTATGTAATGGTTTGGGTTGGGAGATCTTACCGGTGACTATCCATCCGAACACGGTTTTCTGTGCAATAAGGTCGCCGCTAGGATGTTTGTGAACATCGGTGAGCATAATTCTGGAGTATATGTCTCCACCTAATAGCAAACCCATATGAAAACATTTTAGATCGTTCATGGAAATTTCGGGTAAATGAGAATCTAAAAATATGGCCAACGAATATGTTGGTAGACGAGCTTTTCGACAACATAAGCTTCGGTGGTCACTTCAAATTGGAGGTCAATGGGAAAACCAATAGAAATTCGACATATTTTAGTCGACCATGCTGTAATAGCACCATTAAGGCCAATAATTTCTGCTGTAGGGGCACTAAATGTGGGTAAAGAAAGTTTTCTTTGTAACTTTCGCTAAATGAAAGTCGCTAGAGATGCTGGGCCAATTAGAGCTCTTGCAGAACATCTAAGTTTATGTACGCACATATCCACTGCGGTTGTCCCTAAAAGGACCGTGGAGTACATACTAGATTGCAATTGGGTTGCAAAAGTCTGAAAAGAGCGGGTACCAGTCGATGCAGTCATCATCATTTAAATTCGATTGTAAGTGAGTGAATCGAGGGTCTGAATTTGACGAGGGGTTAACGGATGTGTTATTAGAAACATGGGTGTACGAGTTCCGTTGCGTCGAGATATCTTTTCGATGCAACATCGAATGGTATTTCTGTTTGCAGAAATAACACACATTAGAACTCGTACAATTACTATATGTGTGCCCGGTCGCTAAACAATTCGTGCTACATTTACATCTTTTTACAGCTTCCAGACGTTCTGGTATAGATAGTTTTTGAAATTGCGTCCCAGTTCGTCTTTTCAATGCTAAGTAAAGCAAGATTCGTGATGCAATCGTTCAACGTACGTTGAAATTTCTTTAGAGTGGGACCAGATTCTTTCGCGATAGGGGCCAAATTAAATAAAGTCTTGAGTTCTCATTTAAAGGAATTTTTCTATTATACATTAAGATGAGCTCAGAGTGAGTACCGTTAATTTTTAGATAACTCTTCATAAAACTGATTGGTAAGCATGTCTATACCATAATTATAAAGGTTTCTGTTTACTATAGCCATCAACCGCGTAGCCATATCATTTCGAATGACGTTCCAATTTGAATTTGTATATGACTTAATCCACCCGTCGCGTCTCGTGTGTTTTCATGTGTCTTGTCTGATATTAAAAGGGAGAAAATAAAATTAACAACCAGTGCAATCAATCAAAATAATTAAATGAAAATAAATAAAATAAAATAGAATAAATAACTACAAATTAAGACACAAAATAGAATAACAAAGAAATAAACACAACAATAACAAACATATTAAAACGGCTACAAACGAAAATAACAACTAGAACCAACAACCATCGCACACACAACAACCAGCTTCACACACGTATTGTAAAAAAAAGACAACACTAAGGACTTTTTTATGCACCCCTCGTTGTGTTGTAATTGTAAATATGCGGGAGCTAGTCTGGGCAGGAAAAAATTCATTTCATAGATATAGAGGGGGAAGGGGGCTTAACAATTAACCATAATGTTAATGTTTGGCAGCAATCCGCCATTCTTGCGGCGATTGTTGGTGCCGCGTCGGTTGTTGCGGTGGTTGTCGCCAAGGGGGATGTTGCGACCACGCCGCCGACTGTTGTCCCGATTGTTACTGTCGCGGTTGGATTGGTCGACGCTGCTCCTGTTGCTGGGTCTATTGGCGTTGCTCCTGGTGTTGCCGGTGTCGCGGTTGCCACGATGCGGGTTCCGGTTTCGATGGTTGGGAGTGCTGTCGATTCCTCGTTTCCTCATACGGTGAGGCTGGTGGAGCATTTTGTGATGCTCCGACAGACACTCCCTGCATCTGTCCCGACTTCGGCAGTCCCTAACAAAATGCGACTGGACCAAGCAGTTTATGCAGTATTTGTGCTGCTGTACTGCTGCCAGTCGCTTTTTTGGGTCCATAGCGCGGAATCGGGGGCATCGTCGCAACACGTGTTTTGCAAGCAAATGCGACAACAGGCGGCTGACTCCGACAAAACCTTAGTAGGGGATCCAGCGGGGGACTCCTAAGACACCGAACGTTCGGAGGTAAGTCGTCGTGGTTGGGCTGACATCGTTATAAGGGAAAAACAACAACAAAAAGAAAAAAATACGTGTTAGTGGTGTTCGGGGTTGGGTAGTACGAGTTTCACTACTGGCCGCGAGAGCACGCCGTTTGCGGTCCGTACATCAGTCACTCGTACTTTGGAATCTGATCCTATATATACTTTTACGACTCTTCCTATATTCCACACATTTGGAGGCAAATTGTCTTTTTTAATGACGACCAAATCATTTACAGCTACATCGCGCTGAGGGTACTTCCACTTATTCCTTTTGTGAAGTTCGACTAAATACTCATCTTTCCATTTTCTAGCGAAAACCTTCAGTTTTTGCCAACGGTTTTGGTAACTTAACTTTTCTGAGTTCACATCAGGTTTTGGGGGAGAAAGCAAAGCATTTCCTATCAAAAAATGTCCAGGAGTCAACGGCTTCAAATCACTCGGATCATCATTCATCGGACTAAGGGGCCTGGAATTCAAACATGCTTCGATTCTTGCTAACATGGTAGCAAATTCTTCAAAGGTGAAGCTTTTAACTCTAGCTTCCCAGAGCCCATATGTGGAGCTCCGGGTGGAATAAAATGTCATTCCATCAATTGAAAAGCATTGAGATTTAATATTTGGCGTTTTACGTCGAGGAGAAATTGGGTCTGATCTTTTTTTGAAAATATTGGACGCTCCAACAAAGGTAGTTCCATTATCAGAAAACATTTTCGAGGGGCATCCTCGACGAGAGAAAAAACGGGTAAACGCAGCAGTGAAGCAATTTGTCGACAGATAATTTGTGGCTTCAAGATGTATAGACTTTGTTGCGAAACAGACAAAGACCAAAACGTATCCCTTTGTGATTCGACAACCTCTACCGATATGGGATTTTATTTCAAAGGGTCCTGCAAAGTCAACGCCGGTGCAAGTAAAAGGACGAGATAGTGAAGTTCTCTCAGGGGGAAGAGCGGCCATAATCTGCTCGGCAGATTTATTTTTCTGCAGGACACACTCACCACAATTGTGTATCACAGGTCGCACTAGATTTTTTAGTTTTGGGACCCAAAATTCGAGTCGCATCAGTCGTAACATTAAAGAGTTTTTTCCATGTATAGAGTACTGATGAACATATTCTAAGTAGACTTTTGTGAATCGACCGTTATATGGGAGAATTTTCGGGAAACGCTCATCGTACGTAAGCGTCTGAGATCGGCTTAATCTGCCATTCATTCGTAGAAAGCCATTCGAATCTATAAAGGGGTTAAAACACAAAAGGGGGCTTTTAAGGGATACTTCAACTCCTTGCTCGAGGAAGGAGTATTCGGGAAAATGTGTTCGTTGGCACAAAATTACCAAACGACCTTTTACGAAATTGATTTCACCTTGACCAAGTTCCAAGGTAGAATGCGAGTGGGTCGACTTGAATTTTGATAACGATAGGTGGTAAAAACGGAAAATATACGATATCACCCTCATAGCTCGAGGGAGACTGGAAAATCGCGTTAAAATACCTTCTGTAAAGGATACCAGAGTCGTATGCACTTTCACAGAACGGGTTTCCAGATTTGTCATGATTCTGAATATCTGTTTGGGCCATTCCGTGCGAGGAAGGCTTAACCAATTGGGACCTTTCCACCAAAGGTTGTGTGATTTTAAATCTCGTGCTAAAATACCACGAGATGCAATATCAGCCGGGTTGTCGTGGGAGACGACATGATGCCAGTTTTCAGTACCAACTTTATTCTTAATTTTAGAGACTCTGTTAGCTACAAAAGTGGGCCAAGTACACGGAAGCCAAGATAAGACAATTGTCGAATCTGTCCAAGAAAACACTTCCATCGAGTTGAGACACATCTCTTCGCGAAGCGTATGCACCATTTCGGCAAGTAGAGTTGCACACATCTCCAATCTGGGTAAAGATTCAACCTTATTTTGACTGTTCGTAGTCCATTATCGCAGACTCATTCCAGCAGAAGCTGGAACTGTAATAAGTTGATCGCGACCCCTGGTCGCTTCTTCAATGCTATGAGCTCCGGCCAAGACATCATCGACGTACATTTGTGATTTAATAATCTGGGCAGCTAGAGGATATTGCGTTTCGGAATCATCAGCTATCTGGAACTATGTTCCAATTCACTACAAATGTGACTGTGTTCAATTCGAAATCGCAAATTTCACGTTTCGGGTCCTTGCGGAAAACTAATCGCTGATATGCTGTTTGATCTGGGTGTACCAGGATTTGCCTGTGCATTTTTACAATATCGGCATTGAAGACATACGGGAATAGTCTCCAACGGAGAATCAAAATCATTAAATCTGATTGTAATACGGGTCCGGTGTACAATACATTATTTAAACTTATGCCATTAGAAGTTGGGGACGATGCATTAAAAACTACTCGAAGTTTTGTAGTTAAACTGTCAGGCTTCAAAACAGCGTGATGTGGTAGATAGAATATAGGTCTCGAAGGCGTTGGGTATTGATTTTCAACTTTGGACATCTGTCCCAAAGAATAATATTCTTCTATGACAGAGTCATATTGAGTCTTAAGAGCGGGGGTTTTCAACAAGCGGGTTTCATTTCTCATAAATTGGGAAACTGCACCCTTTCGAGATTGAGCTAACTGTAACTCTAAGGGTATTCACGTTTAAAATGGAGAGAAACATCGTATCTACCATCCGTATTACAGTATGTGGTGTCACGATATAATTTTTCGCAGAAGTTATCTTCGTCTGAAAGAATTCTCACCTTGGGCACCTCTTCAATCTCCCAAAAGCGAGACAGTGTGTCATTCAGCTCCAGGAGGTTATAGAATGTCACAACAGTATGTAATGGTTTGGGTTGGGAGATCTTACCGGTGACTATCCATCCGAACACGGTTTTCTGTGCAATAAGGTCGCCGCTAGGATGTTTGTGAACATCGGTGAGCATAATTCTGGAGTATATGTCTCCACCTAATAGCAAACCCATATGAAAACATTTTAGATCGTTCATGGAAATTTCGGGTAAATGAGAATCTAAAAATATGGCCAACGAATATGTTGGTAGACGACCGGTGAGCTTTTCGACAACATAAGCTTCGGTGGTCACTTCAAATTGGAGGTCAATGGGAAAACCAATAGAAATTCGACATATCTTAGTCGACCATGCTGTAATAGCACCATTAAGGCCAATAATTTCTGCTGTAGGGGCACTAAATGTGGGTAAAGAAAGTTTTCTTTGTAACTTTCGCTAAATGAAAGTCGCTAGAGATGCTGGGCCAATTAGAGCTCTTGCAGAACATCTAAGTTTATGTACGCACATATCCACTGCGGTTGTCCCTAAAAGGACCGTGGAGTACATACTAGATTGCAATTGGGTTGCAAAAGTCTGAAAAGAGCGGGTACCAGTCGATGCAGTCATCATCATTTAAATTCGATTGTAAGTGAGTGAATCGAGGGTCTGAATTTGACGAGGGGTTAACGGATGTGTTATTAGAAACATGGGTGTACGAGTTCCGTTGCGTCGAGATATCTTTTCGATGCAACATCGAATGGTATTTCTGTTTGCAGAAATAACACACATTAGAACTCGTACAATTACTATATGTGTGCCCGGTCGCTAAACAATTCGTGCTACATTTACATCTTTTTACAGCTTCCAGACGTTCTGGTATAGATAGTTTTTGAAATTGCGTCCCAGTTCGTCTTTTCAATGCTAAGTAAAGCAAGATTCGTGATGCAATCGTTCAACGTACGTTGAAATTTCTTTAGAGTGGGACCAGATTCTTTCGCGATAGGGGCCAAATTAAATAAAGTCTTGAGTTGAGCGTTCGCTTATTCTCATATCTGTCAACTAAGATTTGCCAGGCCATGGCGAAGCCATCATTTGTCATCGGACAAGTTTTTATAATATCTCGGGCTTCACCCTCAGTTTTCTGCATCAGATAATACATTTTTTGAATGTCACTGATGTGGGTGTTTTCTTTGTAAATAGCTGAAAATATGTCTCTAAACGTTTGCCATTTTTTATAATCACCGGTAAAAACTTCGGTGTCACAAGGGGGAAGATTAATGGGAATGTGCGAACTATTCGATCTTTTCTTAGCGTTGATCTTTTCAATATGATCTTCTATATACGCTAATGCCCGGGAATATGTTTTATATATCGAAATAAATTTATTTTTAATTTCCGCAATATTTGAGGCCTTTTTGTCTAAAGAATCCGATAAATCATCATAACAATTGCGGAAAGTTTCCCACAAACGTTCCATTTCTTTCTTATGGGTGTTGAGAGAATGAACAGTGTGATCTTCATCTTTCATAGAAGTTACTAAGTACTCGAAATCTACGATACTGTCGCCGCTTCTAATAAGTGTAGTTAGAGCAGACATCTTTGGTTGTTATAACGGGCGTTGAAATATTCAAAAAACGATCAAGATAATAGAACAAATCTCTGGAAAAATTACTGTTCCCTTTCGATTTGGGCAAAAATTCAACGAACTTTAGATGGATTTGAGAGCTATCGAAACTGATCAAAATCGTATTTGGGTCGAAATAAATAGTAAATTTTTTTTTTTTTTTTTTTTTTTATATTCTTTTATTTGCAATCTATTTACAATATAAATATTAAGCAAGTATTATAAAACATAAAAAAATAACAGAGTTGTCGAGTTCCATTGAACTAAACATACACAATAATATTACATAATTGAAATACTTATTTGTACAAGAGTTTTTAGATTACGTTTATCTCAAAAAAGGGAGATCTAATATATGCAGTCTTTTAAGTCGTTGAACTTCTTCACTATCGTCTAATAATGTTATTGCCAGAACATTAGGATGATTGCTAAGTCTATTTAAGTAATTTGAGCTAAACCTTTTAATTTCCTCTTTAATGTTAGGAACGCCAAGATCATTGTGAATTGTGTTATTTTTAACGAACCAGGGAGCACCAACGATAAGTCGCAGAGTTTTAGACTGATATTTCTGAAGAATATCTACGTTTGAATAACTAGCTGTTCCCCATAGTTGAATGCCATACGTCCATACAGGCTTTAGAACTGTTTTGTAAAGAAGCAGCTTATTTTCTAAACTTAACTGTGATTTGGGACCCAAAAGCCAATACATTTTACCCGTTTTGATATCAAGTTGCTTTCTTTTTGTTTGAATATGATTTTTCCACGTTAATCTTCTGTCAATATGTAAGCCCAAATACTTCGCCGAATTATATGTCGGAATAATGACTCCATTTAAAAACACACTGGGACAGTCGCCTTCTTTAAGTGTAAATGTTACATGAGTCGATTTTTCGGCGTTAACTTTAATGTTCCATTTGTTAAACCAATTCTGCAAGGAGTCAAGTTGTCTTTGAACTGCATGGGACGCATCAGTGGCAGAATGTTTGGCAGCTAGGACTGCAGTATCATCTGCATATGTTGCAATTGTAACCTCATCGTTTGTAGGCATATCGGATGTAAAAACTGTGTATAAAACTGGCCCCAAAACACTACCCTGTGGGACGCCAGATTGGATAGAACCGATTTGAGAATCTTCATCATTTATATTAACATAGAAACTACGTTCCGTTAAATACGATTTCAACATAAGGTAAAACGGCGTGGGTAATGCATTTTTCAATTTAAACAGCAGACCTTCGTGCCATACTCTATCAAAGGCTTGCTTTACATCCAAGAATACCGATGAACAATATCGTTTAGTTTCCAAAGCGTGTCTTATAGTTTTAACAACTCTATGGCATTGTTCTGGTGTTCCGTGCTCATGCCTAAATCCAAATTGATGATCGGGAATAACATACTGCTGTTCAAGGATGGGCAACAATCTTTTCTGTAGAAGGCGTTCAAATAATTTTGACAAAATTGGTAAAAGGCTTATAGGTCTATAAGAGCTAATACAGTTCTCGGGTTTATTTGGTTTTAGTACCATTATTATTTTTGCAAGCTTCCATTGTGTAGGAAAGTGAGTCAGCCTTAAGACGGAGTTAAAAAGCGTTGTGAGGAATACTCTTCCCTTTTTAGGTAACGATTTTATCACATTCCCATCGATGTTGTCATAACCAGGAGCTTTTTTGGACGTTAGCTTTTTAATTTCTGTATTGATTTCCCGAACAGTAAAATGCTTTATAGGTCTGCTCATTTGGCAAGAAACATCGAGAAAATTGCATACTTCTGTTGCTTCCATTGTGGTGCAGAATGAAAATGGGGTAAAGGTATCTTCCAGGAAATCTTTAAATGCTTCAGTTTTACTCGCGTCTGATCTACACCATGTGTTATTCAAGTCCTTTATGGGAATATTTCGCTTTTGACCTCTTTTCAGATATTTAGTCGCCTTCCACAGATTATGGTCATTATTATTTGAAGGTGTTAAGCTTGTTAAAAATGTTGTCACTGAGTCATTTTTTAAATCACTCATACGCTGTTTTAGATGATTAGCTGCCCGATTTAAGTTCGTTTTGTCGGTAGGATGTCTCGTCCTTTGCCATATTTTTCGAAGACGTCGTTTTATACTTACTAATTCTCTTAGTTCAAGAGTTAGCCTGACACTTGATTTGTTATAGTAGCTATTTTGTGGTGTGGATAAAAACGCTGCTTCGTGGATTAACTTAGAAAAATTCTCCGTAGCGTCTTCTAATTCAACACCAGTTTTTAGTGGGATATTCAAATGAATATTTGAATCAATAATGTGTTTAAATGTTTGAATGTTAGTTTTAGAGGAGAAAAGTTTGGGGTTATATTGGCGTTTTCTTGGCGTGGTTCTATAGTTGACAATTATTGGACTATGGTCAGAACTTAAATCATAGCTAGGTATAATATCTAACAGCGATCTGGATATACCTTTATAGATAATAAAATCTAGTAAATCTGGAATTTTAGCAGGATCACTGGGCCAGTAAGTGGGGCAGCCTGTAGATAAAGTACTGTATTGGTGTTTAGCGATGCATTTGTGCAGTTCCTTTCCTTTAGGATTTGTCAATCGGGATCCCCACCAAGTATGTTTGGCGTTAAAATCGCCACCAACAATGAATTTGTTACCAAGTTTATTGAAGAAATGTTCATACTGCTCACAAATTACTTTATATCTGGGGGGAAAGTACACAGAACATACAGATACCCTGCTATCATTGCATATAATTTTGACTCCAGCTGCTTGTAAAAACGTCTCTGTTATTGGATCTAAAACTTCATACTTTATAGAAGATTTTATTACTACAGCCGCTCCAGCATGGGCTCTATCGTCTGGTTGATTTGCACTTATTACATCATATCCTTTAAATCGAATGAATGATTTGCTGGTAAGGTGCGTCTCGGAAACTAAAAGTACGTCTACACAATTGTTTTTAAGAAAAAGTTCAACTTCATTTATGTGGTTACAAATCCCGTTGGCATTCCACTCCGCAATAACGAGATCTAGTTGCATAATTTGGTCATTAACATTGACATCATATTCATTAAGGTATTGATTAGCTCATTTTGTTTAGCTAGCATAGCTTCTACCTTTTCCAGAATATTGTTTGTGACATGTTCTGTGCCTCTCACTGCCTGCGCGTATGTTAGTGGGTTGTTTTCTTTTGTTGGTTGAGTGTAGCTGTTATGATATACGGATGCATAATTCGTTCTTTCATTAGCACCTCCAAACTTAAGATTAGACCGCTTACTAATCAGTTTTTGATAAATTTCACATCCTTTGTAATTGGCAGTATGGTTACTCAAACAATGAACGCATTGAGGAGGAGTATTGGGTGTTTTTGTGCACTCAGCTGTTGAATGGCCTAAACCACACTTTACACATCTAAAGGGTTTGCGGCAATACGATTTAGTGTGCCCAAACTGTTGACATCTAAAGCATTGGACAAGGTCGTCGTATT
This sequence comes from Hydrotaea cyrtoneurina, assembly GCA_958296145.1. NCBI lineage: Eukaryota > Metazoa > Arthropoda > Insecta > Diptera > Muscidae > Hydrotaea > Hydrotaea cyrtoneurina. The sequence continues at coordinate 73,505,651 of OY282512.1, read as the reverse complement.
TTTTTTTTTTTTAGGCGGCTCAACTTCAATAATTGCATGGTCAAATGTACGCATATTGTAAATATCTTTATTATTCGGTTGAGGGTCTAAATCTATGAAAAACATTGGAAGCGGCAGCTTCGTTTTTCGGCTTATGATGTTTCTGACGCTTCTAACTTGGTGCCCCGACGACAATAATTTAGCCTTTATATCTGCAATTGGCGTGGAATAATGGAGTCCCTTAATCACTGCACTAAAAGCTCGATCTTGTTTAAGTTGATACGTATGAAACATGATTTTGTTATTTTCAAAGAACTTGATTAATTTTCTGTACGAATCAACTGTCTTAATACTTAAGCGAACCTGACCATCTCTCAAGGATTTATAGTGATAATCAACACTAGGAATTACTTTATCTAATCTAACTACCATTTTACCAATGTCTTCAACATTTGGGATAAATATCGGTGGTGGCTTCGGAATCATTGGTTGAGCTGAATTATTGTTGCTGTCATTACTACCGTCATCACAGGCAAGGGCTGCATATCGATTTGATGTTGATGGTCCGTCATCTAAGTGTTTGCGTTTTACTACAAACATTTGGGGTGACATTGTGCTTGTTCTCTTACGAACATTTCCAGGTACCTGCTGCCAGTTGGAGTCATCGTCACTGCTATCATCACTTAGATTCACAGTGCCGGTACGCACTTGTTGTTGTTCACTTGCACCGTCAGTTGGCATACTGCTCATGATGTACACTTGTTGTTGTCACCAAATGTACGCACAATATGTGCGTACATTGAATGTGCGTAATTGTTTTTGTTTTTATTGAACCTTTTGCGATGGTCCACCGTTTTCGTTGCGAAAAAATTTAATGTTTTTGAAATTGTTATTGTCACCAAATGTACGCACGAAATGTGCGTACATTGAATATGCGTAATTGTTGTTGTTTTTTTATGGAACCTTTTACGATGGTCAACCGTTTCGTTTTGAACAATTATGAATGTTTGTGAAATTGTTATTGTTTTTTTTTTTTAAATAAGAAAAAGAATTTTTGCGTAGACACGTCTTTCAGCACTCACAGTCGAATTGAGACTGATATAGTAAATTTAAAATTCGAAATCAAAATAAAAAAAAGCAATGAAATCGAAATAAATATTATATATTTTATTTATGTGAATAAAAATCGACAAATGTGAAAGAAAATAATTTTACAATTGGTGGATGATGCTGCACACACAAACTACATACGCACCACACTGTGACATTTGGGCAATCTAGAGGGACAAAAATCGAAATATTAAAGTTGTTCGAATGACGAGATATTTTTGTATATAATAAAAAACATTCGCATTAAAACAGAAAGCAACATCAAAATGATAATTTACTATTATTTCTCACAATATAATAGCTCAAAGTTGGGCATTTTAATCTTAAAATTAAATCAACTAGTATTTAATCTTATTAAATACTAGTTGAAAAGCCCGTCAAACAACGGTCGAAAAAAAACATGTCTTTCTGCTTTTTATGTGTGTTTGTTGTTCTTTTTGTGAACATGACAACAACAACGAAACAGCCAAACACACATGTGTAAACAACACACAGCCACACACACTGCGACTGTGAAAAGATAATGATGACGTGTTAAAAAATGAGCGAGCAAGAGAGAGAGTAATGAAAGAGAGTAAAGAAATGCTTCACCGCAGGCAGTGAGGTGCACAAATTATTATATTTAGGATAGGGGCACATTCAACGCTCGTAGCTTGTTTATTCCTGCACCTTTTCTAACCATTTTTTTTTTATTTTAAAATTAATTTATGGTGTAAAATATATATATATATATATATATTACTTTTTAAGAAATAGCTCGCCGTATAGTGTAAACACCATAACACCATTGCTGCCAACCGCCCTCTTGTGTTTTCATTGCCGATATTAAATTTGGATTGTTTACGCCGATGATCATGGATGGAGTTGCGTTTTCGTATCCTTTTAGAGCAATGTCTTTGAGATGAGGAAACTTGCTTCTAATAGCATCTGCATTTAAGGTTTCAGATGAAAGATTTAACTTTTTAACCGTGTAAATATTTTTAATTGGAAATATTTTCGAGTTTTCTACAGTGGACGAAATCTTCAAGTTGAGTCTCTGAGATGAATCCTCAAATCGTGAGACATCCCCAGTCCATCGAATACATAGCGGATCATTTATACCCCTTATACCTAAAGAATCAGCTACACTCTGTTCTAAAAGAGTTAAGGAGGAACCGTTGTCCATAAGGGCGAATATTGACACTGATGTTGCATCGCTGTAGAGTGTAACTGGCACTATGATTCACAATCGTTTTTATGGCTGTTAAGAACGCTTCTTCCAGTTCCTACTACGGGCCGTTCTTCATCGTGTAACAAAACATTATGATTAAGAGTTATTCCACACCGTTTCTGAAACCAACATCTTCTTCTATGTTTGCCAAGACAAATTTGGCACAAATTGTTGGATTTTACTATGTCCCATTTTTCTGTTATTGGTAAGTCTTTAGACATGGTACATTGGGTGATTTTATGACATTCGCTACTAAAAATACACTGTTGCCGTGAGTTCTGTTGATTCGATTCAGAATGGGTGTTGAGATGACCCTTACTTTTAAATTGTTTTTTGCCGTCTGAGTCAAATACAGGAACTGTGACACGGCATGTGGCTTCTGCGACAGTGTACAACCAATTCGAAAAATCCATTAAATTTGGTCGAGTAATGTCTCTGGAATACATAGCCCATTGAAGCAAAGTGTCGGGCTGCAACTTTTCAACCAACCCCTGTAGGAGGGTTGGGTTATTTAAGTAATCGTCTAACTGAGATGCGCGAATTGCGGCACAAATGTTATTTACAGCAAATGCAAACTCAATTAAAGCTTCCAGGTTACCCTTTGGCAATGACATTTTACGCACTTCTTCGATAACGTTTTTCAACACACACTCGGGTCGTCCAAAATACATTTTTAGTGTTCTTATAATGTCAGGGACCATGTCTGGAAGCATTAAACAATTGCGAACTGCTTCCCGAGCTTTACCTTTTAAACACTTTTGTAGCCGAAGAAGGTTCTCGTCATTAGAATAACCAGCAACACGGGAGCTCTGTTCAAACGCGCTAAAAAATATAGGCCACTCTTTGGGATCACCGTAAAACAATGGCAAATCCCTTGAAATTCCTTGACGAGCTGCTATTTGTGTTGTGGTCATGTTCTCATAATTGTTGGTTCTGTTTATTTCGTGATGTTGACAGCCAGTGTTCATATTATCGTAATTATTTGTTGTGTTTACATCGTGATTCTGACAACTAATCGTATTGCTGTTTTGATATGTCATGTTGTGTACGTTCAGTTCACGCTCATTAACATTGATTATGTTGGGGGGATTGATATATGTGCTTTGACCCTGTGGTGTGATATTGGTGATGGTTGGTGTCTGGGCTAAAATCACATACTCACCACTGTTTTGCATTCTGTTAACATACGCGTTTGGTTGTTGGGTTTGCAGTGGGGGTGGATCCAATGTTTGGTAATTGTTGCTATTGTTACATACCGATACCAGTTCTGTTTGAAGGGCAATGTTATTAACAGTACGGTGATGTTCATTATCATGATTTATGATTCTCTCTACAGATTCATCAGAGTTCTGGTTCCTTCCTATATTCGTTTGTTGAACATTTCGTACATACGGTGGATTTCCAAGTTGACAATAATTTATATTATCTTCTACCGGCCGTACCATTTGTCTGTCTCCTCTCTCTTCGCTTTCGTGACATTCATCGTCGTTTGAATATAGAAGTTCATATTTACGCCTCAAAAACTCCTGCCGTAGAAGCATTTCCTCTTCCAGCTGTTGCAATTGAAGTAGCTTTTTTCGGTTTAATACTGGACGAGAAACCGACTGCGGAATGGTAGTGTTGTTTGCAGATACAGGTGGTTGCTGTGGTGCAGGCTCTGTTTGTTCAACAGTTGGAATAAGTACCTGCACTTGTGGATTGAGGTTAGGTGATACCTCCCCAAATGCAGTGCAGTTTGTACACCCCATGTAAATATATCAATTCCATCAGTGATATTACAGCACCTACGATGGTAGCTGCCAAGGCATTTAGAACAGGTAACCATATCTGAACTATCTGGGTACGTGCACGAAATGCAGGTTGATGCCACATCAGCGCTTACTTGTGCCATATTCTTAGCGTAAGAATTTTAAAGAAATTGTTGAATGAAAAACCAAGTTTTAAGAGCTAACTTTACGCCGCTTTAAAATTCTGAAAGCGGATACTTTATTAATTCAATGATGCAATATTTGATAAAAATTTACCTTAGTGTTCTTTAAATATGTTTAACAACAAAATAACGCAAACACAAGTTCGATTTATGGTGTTCTGAAAAATGGCGAACAAGTTTTGCGTGCCCAGCATGAACAATTTTTAGTACAAAAGGGAAATTTACACGGTTGTAAACAATGTTAATAATAAAAGAATATTTACGATAATTTCAACGATAACCTTCGTTGTATTTAAATATTTACGGCAACAAAGGGGGAACACAATTGTGTACGCTGGGCACCCTAAAAGCCAACTTCAAGCACTATAAGAATATAGAAAATAAACCCGAAGAATAACCCGAAGGTACGCTTTTGAATAAAACCCCGGAATTTAAAAAAATTGGATAAAATAATTTGTTGTTTTTTTCCTATGTTTGGGTAGAATTATTTTATTCACCCCCCGCATATTTATTGGTCCTTCGAGCAGTTGTTCTATTTAAAAAATAAAGTAAATTTTACCCGAACACTTTATTACAGATCCCGACTCAGTTGCAGTTTTGGATACCCCTCAATACTGAGCTGCTACGCAAACAGGCAAGACCAAGGTGTGTCAGAGTACTTATGCGCGAAAAATATCTTTACGAAGAGCGTCTTCGTGAGAAAGTTCTTTCTTCTCCCAGGGAAAGTAAGAGTTTTTGGGCATTTGTTAAAAGAGTAAGGGGCAATACTTCGTATTCTTTTCCAACTCTCGTTAACTATGACCAGGTATTAACGGACCCGGTTGTCAAAGCTAACCTTCTGGCTGAAATATAATTCATTTTTGCCAGACAGCAGTCAACGACTCCCCGTGATCGAAAACGTATCTCGTTCGATGCCTCAGATATTTTTTCGAACACGTGGAGGTAAACGGGTTCTTGCAGATCTCAATGTAAACAAAACTCCGGTCCCGGATGGTATTTCACCACTTGTCCTATGTAAGTGCTCTTCGGCGCAAGCTCGTCCATTGCGAAATCTATTCAACATGTCGTACCGTGCTGGTATTTACCTTTCATGTTGGAAAGTTTCCAATGTTCAGCCGATCCCCAAGAAACGAGAGCCTACAAATCCTGCACATTACCGTCCAATTGCAATATGTTCTACGCACTCGAGAGCATGGTTAACCACCATCTTGTTAAGTATTAAGAGTCTAACGTCCTTAATAATGATCAATAGTACGGCTTCCGTAGAAATCGATCTACTGGAGACCTGATGGCGTTCCATTCGGAGCGATGGAGTCGATCCATGGAGTCATCTTTGTAAAAGCAAGGTCGTGGCTCTGGATATTTCTAAGGCGTTCGATAGGGTCTGGCACGGAGCACTCATGTCAAAAATTATTGCATTTGGTGTCGGTAGTACCATCTCTCGATTCATATCGAGTTTTCTCAGGGATCGCTCTATACGAGTTGTTATACATGGGGTCTCATCCAACGAGCAAATGTTGACCGCAGGAGTGCCACAAGGCTTTGTCCTCTCTCCTTCTCTATTTCTTATTTTCGTTGAGGACCTGTTGGGGCAGAATGTGAACCCAATCTACTCCGTTGCGGATGATAGCAACCTCTGTTATTCGTACTCCTTTGAAAATCGGTAAAGTCCCTCGGAGATAGAGGACAAAAGTCAAACGATGAACGACTCACTCAACCGCGATTTGGCGACAATTTGTGATTGGGGCTAAATGAACAGAGTTGATTTTAATGCACAAAAGACCCAGTGATGTTTGTTGTCACAGAAACGTTACAATGATCCAGCACATTCCTCAACCTCTATGAGTGGTGTGGATATTGACGTATCAGATAATCTCGATGTTCTGGGCATGAAGATACAGTGTGATGCTCGTTGGGCAAATGATTTCGTAAATATTTACACCACCGGCCTAAAATGTAATACAACTCCAATGTATGGGCACGGGCTCCAATGACATCTTTGCAGCTTCTAGACCGTGTACAGAGGAGAGCGGTGGTGATGATAGGGTATAGTAGGCTATCCAACTATATTGTCTCCCTACTGCATCGCCGGAATGTGAGTTGTGTATCGCTATTCTATAGATATTGTAATGGTATCTGTTCACAAGATATCCGTCGTCTGGTACCTGACGTCTGGTCATTCGTTCATTGACAAACGGTCGGTTGACCGGACGACACACTATAGAGAAAATTCGTTCTTCAGCGGACTGTTCGTTTGTGGAATAATCTTCCTTCACGTTTTTTCCTGCATGCTATGACATTATCAAATTCAAGGCAAACATCAACAAACACTACTTCCTCTTTCCCCCCTCCAAACCTTTCCTTCCTATCGCTAACACAGTGCATTGCATTTATTGGCGGCATCCTCTGAGTGTCAGTCAATAAAATGTATTTCCTTGAATGCATGTATGATAAAATCAGCGTTGTGTTATCCATCAAGCAGTGAAGATTATTGCGAACCTATTCGACTGCGTGATGGTGATAATCTTCAGAGTATCTCCGAAACCCATCGTTCGTATGATGCATGACAATATTCGCAGATATTTTGCACAGAATATGATGGATATCAATATCTAGTTACAATGAATAATCCATTGACCGGTATCGTCTTTCATTTCGATTTCTAAGAAAAGTTCAATATTTACGTAAAGGTCAAGATACTAACAAAAAGGTCATCCATTTGAATTTGTATGCCTATCGTTTGATGATTCGTCAAACGAGTACAATCACATACTGAAATGTTGGAAATTATTTGATCAATTCGCTATTGATATGTATTTCAAAATCGAAACAGAACGTCTAAAATACATGCGTTAAAATAAAAAAAAAAAAGTTCTGAGCAATGCATCCATTTATCATTTTGCCAGATACGTAAGTATCCAGCGAACAATTTCTTCTGATTCAGGCAGAAACTTTTCGGAAGTATCGATTCTGATACCGATTTCGTATTCAGTATTCGTACCTAATGTTGTATGTGTGGTGGCCAAGAATTCCGACCGAATTGTCTGGGGAAATTCGAAAGGAACTTTAGAGTTTTCTGATAAATTTCTGTCCGAATTCGGAAAATTTGAAGGAAATATCGGAAATGGTTCGTATCGTATTAATTTCCAATATTTGTGTTAGGCTTTTCGTAACAAATTTAGATTTCTCACCTTTAAAAACAAAAATTCTCTTTCGAGAATTCGCAAATATCGTATGAGACACAAGTAAATATGCAGAAACGGCGGATGGAAAATGTGCAGAAAATCTGTTAAATTTCTAAAGGAAATTTGGAGAAATCGGTTAATTGTCCAATAAAACTTCAGATAAGCCCAAGGCACGGAAAGATTTACACCATAATCAGAACTACTATTTACGAAATGGGCAATTCCATAGTGACCGGTGTGACCATGTTACTTCCATTTTTTGTTATAACTCAGAAATATAAAGTTTATCGTTTAAAAAAGAATGTGATTCCCAAGGATGTTACGCTTAAAAACTTTCAATAATAGGTACACACTGAACGTGATTTCTGCTAAGAATAGCCATCAGAAGGCTGTGACGGGTGTGACCTTACAAACCTCAGTTTTTAGAGAGTTATGGCTTTTAGGACAGTTTCATTCAACGTTTTTTGAATGCATTATAAACTTACTGTCTGGAAAAAAATAGTTGTTCCTAAGAAATGCTTTTTTGAAACTGCGATCTCGAAAAGTCTAAAGGGACAAAAGCTTTTTATTGATTTAATTAATGTAATAAAAGTAGAAATAAATCCACAAGAAAAATAATATCACAAATTTATTCGCTATCCGTACTATCGGTGACAGAAGAATAATTATTATTTTAATTTCAGATAAATATGTACAGCAAACATACTCAGACACTACATCTGCAGTTATTATGAATTATTTTGAATATTGGGTATTGCTTCGAAGTCTTCCCACAACTTGTTTAAAAAAATACTTTTCTTCACTCTTTCATCTTTAGAAGTGTAAAAAACGAGGGTGTAACTTTATTTTTTTTCTACTAGATTTTTGAAGCAATCCATGGCTTTAATCGCTGTCCATAATGATTTATTTTAAAATTTGGCTTTCATAATTTTTCCGTTGTCTGCTCTTTTGTTTTTTCTCGAATATCTAGACAAACTGCAAATTTATATACCTCTGAACAAAATCGACATGTGTTTTATAAAAGAAAAACGTTTAAGATCTAATAGTAAAATCTACCTAAACGGATATGATTTTATAAACGATAATTCAAGCGTTGAAGTGCAGTATATCTACAGTATAAATTACAAAACCATTGACATGTATGATCTGGGAATAATTGGCATTTTTATTCAAATTGAACTTAAAACCTGGTAGGAACATTTTTGTAGGGTCAATCCATATAAAATAAAACCTCTACTCGCGGACAGCACCCGTAGACGGACAAATTTCTCGGTCCCATGTGGTATTTTTAGAGCAAATTAATCTCCCGAGGACGCACAAGATCTCTGCGACCGTCGGCGTCCGCCCATCATAGCTTTCACTGTACTAACAAATCATCCATCTGTTCTGCTCCTTTCAGATTTAAATAATATGTTAAATATTGCCTCCACAGTTGATGGGTTTGTTTTTTGTTGGGGTCTTAATGCCAAAAATCCTACATGGGGTGACTTGTGTGACAATTGGGAGAACCCTTTTAAGATTTTTTTTTATTGACTAACACTTAGAGGATGCCCTCTACAAATGCAATGCACTGTGTTAGCGATAGGAAGGAAGGGTATTGGAAGGGGAAAAGAGGAAGTAGTGTTTGTTGACGTTGGACTTGAATTTGAATTTGATAATGTCATAGCAGGCAGAAAAAACACTCGCAGAATGATTTTTCCACGAACGAATTTTCTCTATAGTGCGTCGTCCGGTGAACCGGCCATTTGACAATGAACGGATGATAGACCCAGGATAGTCGCATATTACGGCTAAATGTTCTAACGTCAAGGACCAAACGACGGATATCTTGTGAACAGATACCATTGAAATATCTATAGAATAGCTATACACAACCCAAATTCCGGCGATGCTGTAGGGAGACAATAGAGTTGGATACCCTACCATCCCCTATCATCATCACCGCTCTCCTCTATACACGGTCCAAAAGCTGCAAAGATGTTATTGAAGACCCTGCCCATATATGGGAGTTGTATTCCGGTTTAGGCCTGATGTAGGTGGTGCAAGTATTTACGAGATCAGATGAAGTGAAGTATTTCTTGCACCGCTTTAAAAAGTCTAAACACTTGAATGCTTCTTCCGACACTTCTAATATATGGCTTGCCCAACGAGCATCACCGTGTATCTTCATGCCCAGAACATCGAGAGTATCTGATACGTCGATATCCACACCACTCATAGAGATTGACGCAGGTTCTGGCTCAGTGTAACGTTTCTGTGACAACAAACATCACTGGGTCTTTTGTGCATTAAAAACAACTGAGATCATTTTGCCCCACTCACAAATCGTCGACAAATCGCGGTTGAGTGAGTCGTTCATCGTTTGCCTTTTGTCCTCTACCTCCAATAAGTACGAATAATAGAGGTTGCTATCATCCGCACAGGAGTAGATTGAAGAGCACTTACATAGGACAAGTGCTGAAATACCATCCGGACCCGGAGTATTGTTTACAGTGGGATTTGCAAGAACACTTTTAACTCCGCGTGTTCGAAAAAATATCTGAGGCATCGAACTAAACACGTTTTCGACCACGTTGAGTGGTTGACTGCTGTCTTGCAAAGATTAATTCTTTGCGAATATTTCAGCCATAAGGTTAGTTTTGTCAACCGGGTTCATGAATATCAAGTCATCGTTAACGAGAGTTGTGATAGAAGTCGAAGTATTGCCCCTTAATTTTTTAACAAATGCCCTAAAACTTTTACTTCCCCTGGGAGAAGAAAGGACTTTAGCACGAAGACGCTGTTCGTAAAGAAGTTTTTCGTGCCTAAGTACTCTGGCACACCTTGATCTTGCCTGTTTACGTAGCACCTCAGTATTGGCATTTTTAATTAAACGACAATTTCTGAACGCTTCCTCTTTGGACCTTACAGCTTCTTTGCATGTCTGATTAAACCAACAATTCTTTGGGGGTTTGATCGAAGTAGTATTCGAGGGAATAAATGTGTTTATACAAAGCAGCATCGGCAATATTGTCTAGGAAATATAGTTTTCAGTTAAATTGCTGGTAAAAATTGTTGAGCTCGCCCCAACGTGCCTTTTCATGTACATACATGGTCCGCTTCGTGACTGGTTTAGAAGTGGTTCGAAGATCGGAGAACGAAAAGCAGCATCGTTTTCGTTCTCCGATGGTGCAATGATCTGAGTTATCAAGAGGTGCAAGAATGTTGACGTCATACTTTTCAGAGTGTGAGGTTAAGAAAAGGTCAAGAAGATTTTGTTGTTGCCCTTCAACACGCGAAAAGAGTGTTGGTTCTTTCACTAATTGCGACAACTCGTTATGCGCGCAAAAAGTTCAGCGTATTGACCCTCCGGAGATGTGTGGCTCGAATGCGAAAACCAAGAATTATTGTGGACATTGAAATCCCCAGCAACTACAATTTCACTGTCCGGATAATCTTCTTTTGAAATAGAATCGGAAAGGCGTCGAAGCCATTTAGGGTAGCCTTCGTTTCCAAATTTGGACTTCTATAAAGAATCCCGAAGTGTAATATGTGCAATCCAATCCAGAACTTAACCCAGAGGGAGTTATATTCTGGATGTTCTGAGTCCAACTTTTGCTGACTCTGGAACACAACACCATTACGTATACATACCACAACGCCTCTGTGGGAATAGAAAGAGGATATAGTGTGATAACCAGGAATGTGAAAATCCTTAGGATCAGAATCCTCACATACCTGGGTCTCACATAGAGCGAGGACATCCGGCCTTTGGAAACAAATATGCGAGTATACCGCAAAAAATTCGACCTCAACCCGCGAATATTCGCGAAGTGAATTTTAAACCTACCTACCTATCAAAACAACATCAAAGCAAAATCACAAATAATGCTGCACCACTGTGTTGGTGATTGCTGTGTTTCGTATTGTTTTTAGTTTATTATTGATGTCTGTTTTGTTACTTAGTAGTTTTGTTATTACTTTTTGTATTGCATTTTGGAGTTTCATTCTATTGCTTCTTATTTTGAAGTTCTTGTTTTAGTTTATGGTATTGCATTTTGGAGTTTTAGTCTAGTGCTTCTTATTTTGAAGTTCTTGTTTTAGTTTATACTATTATTTCATTTTTGGTGTTTTCATTTGATAGACAAAGACGAACAAGAAAAACGCGACCCGGACGGAACAAAAAAAATTGGGGGTGCACAATGGAAAAAGCACAGAACACTACTCTCAAATAACAACGATATTTAGTTGTAAAGGAAACGTTCACTGATTTTATCTATACGTTTTTTAACATATTCTATATCATATTTGCTATGGAGGCGATGGATGGTTTAAAAATCATCTTAAGGAGTTTGTTTTGGCAAATTTGATTTTATTAATGTATTTTTGCTCAAAAACATAGACGTTGCTTAGAAGAACTCCCAAGCATTTAACTTTATTAAACCAGGGAATATATATACAATACATGGTAAAGGATCTATTGGTACGTCTTTTTCTAGTAAAAAATATAGCTTGAGATTTGTCTGCATTAATCTTAATGTTCCATTTATTAAAGTAATCCGAATGGGTATATGATTTACACCGGAACAAAATATCTCTGTATGATCAGTATAGCAATCACAGTTGCTCACGCTTAGTTTGGGGATATCAGAGCAATAAATTATATAAAAAATCGTACCCATTACAGTGCCTTGGGCGACTGCAGCACTTACATCATACAAACCAGAGACAAATTAGTAAAGGGAAATACTAAACTAACGGTTAGGAAGGAAAAATTTATAGTGATTTTTATGAGGCAGTGGGGAAAATTCAGATTTACTAATTTGTAAATTAAATCCTTATGCCTAACAGTATCAAATCTCTTATCTACATCTAAGAGAACCATAGCAGTTAGTCACCCGTTTTAACTGTTGTGTTGTGGACGAAACCCAAACTGTACATTCGGGACTATCTTCTTTAGATTCAAATTTTGCATAAATTTGTCCTTTACAATTTTTTCGTACACTTTACCTAGACAACTTAGTACGGAATTTTCTGACAACAATTATAAATAAATGTTAAAAGTCTTACACCAGATTCTTAAATATTTATTTTGGATACCCGCATGATTTTCTTTTTGTTTGTTATTAATAAGTAATATAAAGAAGTGTCAGAAATGTATCTAAAGAGTTGAATTGATTTAGAACAGTATAAACAGTTTGTTCTATCGCATGACAACCCAAAGTATTTGATACTTGATGGTTTTTAATGCATGTGTTGGCAATCGCGTTTCACAATCAATAATTAGTATGCGGTTTTCATATTTAACAGTCGGTATATTTGTAAATTTTCCCATCAATATCTATGTAATGTTCCAGAAAGGCTTTAAACGCATATCAAGTTTGCTGATTTTTTTATTCCACTCACGATTTCTGTAAGCCCAAACACTATTTCGAATTTGTTTTTTATAATATTTGAAATATTCATAGTCGGACTGAAGTCTGCACCTTTTCCATTGTTGCCTATAATAGTTTCATTCCTTAGTCAGAACATTAATGGCTCGAGGAAGTTTTTTGTATCTAAAATGGATTGAAATATGAATATACCAACCATATTATCTGTATCTGCCAGTTCTATTACACCGCTATTACTAGTCAAATTAGTTTGAGGTAATCAATTAGTACTTTCTGAATAATTTGTGTTTCTATTGTAGTCGTAACGTGAGTTTTCCATAATATTTAACAATCAACGAATGGAAAACATAACCGGTAAGTGATTAGACGAAAGTGTGTTCAAAACTTCTGATTGAGTAATGTAACCGGGTACATTAGTCAATATAATGTCGACCGTTTATGGGTGAGATCTAGAAGAAGGGGAAGCTGTATAGGAAAGCTATATATATGTTAAATTAGAAAGGATGTTCCAAAAGAATTCCTTCTGTTAAATCCATACAAGATAAATTGTTTGAATGTTGAGCATTTTTCTTTAATCACTTCTACACTTTAGTAGAATATCTGAATTTTCTCTTCCACCCGGAGAAGAGTTTGATCTTCCTACCAGTATCCAATATAATTTCAATGCCAATATTTGCAATTACTTCAGTTCTTATGTATTGTAATTCGGAATAATTGCTAATTTTTTTAATAACGATAAATACTTTTCCACCTGGTCTTTTCTGCCGATCAAATCGAACACAATTATACATAGTTTCGTGAAGTTAAAAAATTCAATCATTTTGGTACGAATGCTTCCAGCATTCCAAAAAAAAATATGGGTGGAATGGTACATTTGTATGGGAGGTACCAGAAGGGGAGTTGCCAGGCTTCCAAGTTTTTGTCCGAAACTTTGTACAGTTAAAGCTTTACTAAATACAGAATTTGGATAAGATCCAGCTGGGCGTATTGATATTATTACACGATTTCTGAAGTGGGGGATATAGATGAGTTGTATGGGAGGAGCCCATATGTAATCTCATAAGTAGCCAAATTTCAAAGCGATTGTTGAACTCTTTCGAAAGCGACCCAGCAGGACAGACAGACGGACATGTCTCAAACGACTTAGAATTTGGTTCACAAACACCTACGGTCTATGTTGAATTTTTCTATGTGTTACACTTTTGCATCGTATGTGGCCATATAGCCCATATGCAGACCCATAAGTAGTTTTGGGAAAATATTAACCCATGCCAAATTTCAAAGCGATTGTTTAACTCTTTCGAAAGTTATCGTGCGTACCAGCAGGACAGAGAGATAGACATGGCTCAAACTATTTAGAAAGTGATGAATTGAATTTTGTTCAAAGACACCTACGGTCTAAAATTAATTTGTCTATGTGTTACACTTTTGAAACGTATCAAATGATATATACCCTCCTACCCGTGGGTTGAGAGTATAGAAATACGGACTCCCCCTAATGTTGACGACCACCGCAAAGGTTTAAAGGACAACGATTTACGGATATGCTTTTGAAATATACAAACACTCCTCAAACCAGGTGCCTCTATCCAACTGGCGGATGTCTTCTAGGAGTGCAGAGCTGACATCACCGCCATCCAGGAAATAAGATGAAAAGGTCATGGCGTAAACAAAATGAGAAATTGCGACATTTACTATAGCTGACATCATTGGCATAACTAGACAATTTGCCTGGAGGGGCCACAGCCACTGTGTTGGTGCATTATACTTCCTTCGCAACCCGCAGAGCTGATTTCTGGGGTGGGGGGCTAAAATTGTTCTTACAACCACCAGCACCCATATTCCTACGCCAATGGCTGACATGCAGGCACCAGTTCGAATGCGGATTTGTTGTCAATAAAAGGGTACGTCACGTGATCGCCGGTTTCACAGCAGTGGACGAACGGCTGGCCATAATCCATCCAGGCTAAGTTCTTCTTTATCAGCCTGATTTGTGCGCACACGCCTAGGTCAAGCATACGGCTGCCATGGCTTTAAAAACACTCTGCGACAAATGGTAAGGGTCAGTGATCGGTTTGGAATGAAACCACCGGGGAAAGTTATATTGGTAAAAAAAAAGTCATACGTGTTCCAGCGTTTCGCTGGGTCTCATCTAGGAATCGAGATATATCGATTTGAAGTTAGTAAGTATCGTATAGGGGAATTTGTCACGTTTTAGGCTCTTTTGTTTGACATAACTCGAGAACCACTCGTCCGATTTAGCTGAAACAAATTTAGAAAAATTATGAATTACAATTCCTCTAATCTGTTCTTAAACCGTTTTCCTACTTAAGCAACAGTTTCGCAATTATAAATAAATGTATGAAAAAAAAAAATTATTTTTGCCTAAAAATTAAAATTTTTTTTTTTTAATTCATAAAAAATCCAAAACGGTAAAAAGTGTCAAGTCCTATTAAAATGTAAATAAATGTATTTAAAAAAAAAATAAAAAAAAAAAAAATTTCTTCATGCGCTTATTTTTAACTTGGAAACTATTACTTGTAAAGGAAAATAATATATGAACAGATTAAGGGAATTGTAATTCTTGGTTTTTTAAAATTTATTTCAGCTAAATCGGACGAGTGGTTCTCAAGTTATGTCAAACAAAAGAGCCAAAAACGTGACAAATTCCCCTATACGATACTTACTAACTTCAAATCGATATATCTCGATTCCTAGATGAGACCCCGCGAAACGCTGGAACACGTATGACTTTTTTTTTACCAATATAACTTTCCCCGGTGGTTTCATCCCAATCCGATTGTGGCTGTCGCACAGTGAAATTTTCTTGGGGATTTTAATGGCAAAGTAGGCAGGGAAAACATCTGTGGTCCCACCGCAACTAAGTTCAGCCTCCACAATAACAATGAGGCTTATCGATTAAGCCGCCGCACGGAATATGGGAAATAGCAGCACCAGGTTTAAACATCGGGAAACCCATAAGGAAACATGGCTGTCATCTGGTCGGAAAACGAAAAACCAAATCGATAATGTTGTGATATATGGAAGGCATGCATCGAGCGTGCTGTACGTACGGACTTTCAACTTATTGTAGCAGCCAAGGTACGCACTCGCTTAAGTGCAGCAAAACCCGTACGTAAAAGCATCAAACGAATGCGAGACGTCGAAAAGCTGCAATCGCTACCGACAACTCAACCTTACTCCACGAAGCTATCTCATCTCCTTCTGATAAACCCTCCTCAACCCGATGATATCAGCGAAATGAACCAATGGTACGATGAAGAGCACAAAGCCCTTGTCGGTAAGATAGAGCGAGATGTAATTGTTGCTTTTTCAAGTACAAACCAAAATGTATGCCTGCTACTGCTAGGCAAACCTCGCGATGAAAGAAAGGCGGCATAGTGAAGCGGGATTTGCAACGTCGAGGTAGTGGAAGAATTTATATACCTCGGCTCCGCCATTCATATAAATATCAATGTCAGCATCGAAATAAAGCGAAGGATCGTGCTGGCAAATAGATGTTATTTCGGGCTCAACAAAAAATTCAAGAACAGAGCTCTCTCTCGTCGAACAAAAATAACACTATACAACACGTTTATTCTACCTGTGCTTCTTTATGGCGTCGAAGCCTGGGTACTTGCGACAGCAGATGAAGCTGTCGTGGCGATTACGCTGGCTGGGACATGTCAAATGAATGCAAACTCTCCAGCCAGAAAGACGTTGGGCGACAACATCCACGGAAAGCGCAGACAGGGAAGACCGAGACTCCGGTGGAAGAACCAAGTGGAAGAAGACTTGAAAATCCTTGGTATTACGAACTGTAGAAGACCGAGATGCTTGGAAATTATTTATTAACAGGCCAAGGCCAACAAAAAGTTTTAGAGCCAACTTAAGTAAGTAAGTTTGTTTGGATTTCAAAACTGGAAATTCTGTAGGAACATTCGAAAAAGAAACACTTTGTTGTCGAGATTTGGTAATTTGTTTTGACTATTTTCTCGAAGGTATGGGGAAGCCGTGTCAGTAGATTTGTGTGTTCCGTTGCATGTTGGTGTTTTTCAAGTCCATACTGTTGTATCCATACTTTTGCGCAAATGGTTCCCCTAAAACAGAAAGGATCTGATAATAAAGTTAAAGATTATCGACCCATATTACTAACATAAAAGATTACATATCACAAACAGGGCCGGTAAACAGAGGAGTTCTACGGGGGAGTGTATTGATGTCATATGGCACAGAGAAAACATAAAGTTAAAAAATATCAATGGATTCCAACTCAGGACTCCTTTTTATAAAATATAAAGATTTTTTTAAAAAATGTCTTGGTCATGAATTGGTTAATATATGTTTGCACGATTGCCCACACCTGACAAAAAATATAACTGTCATACTATATGCCGATGATTGTCTTATAGTTTGTCTTTTGTCCAGTGCGCACGCACTTTCTGTCCGGTCGCTGTCGCGTTATTTTATGTTTTGTCGCGTTCTTTTATGTTTTGTCCGTTGTATGCTAAATCAAAACAAAATATAAACAACGAAAATAGAAAAAAAAACAATAAACCAACTACAGACTCCACAACAAAAATATACGTGCAAAAAAATAGTGTCCCAATAAACAAAAAGAATAAAAAAAATAAAATAAAACCAACCACCATCTCCACAAACAAAACATCAAACATACACAACATGAACAACAAACAACAACACTAACACCAGCAGTCACACACATCATCATCAACGCCAAGACGAAGGGCTTTTTTATGCTCCCCTTCTCCTGTGTTCCCCCTTCCTCTCCGCATCCCTTTTCGCATAATACAAACGACTGTTGAAGGTTTAACACTGAACACTTGTTGGGTCTAGCAGCGGCAAGAGGGGTGCACAGTTATTTGTATTTATGCTTTGATATTGTTTTGTTTTTCTGTATGTTACAATGGTAGGTTCATTTAAAACACATTTTGCGAACATACGAGGGCTGAAGGCAAATTTCTTTGCGGTATACACTCACGTTCAGTTCCATAGGCCAGATGTACTCGCTCTATGTGAGACCCAGGTGTGTGAGGGTTCTAATCCACAGAATTTTCACATTCCTGGATATCACAACTTTTCCTCTATCACTTTCCACAGACGCCTTGTGGTATACATACGTAATAGTGTGGTTTTCCCGAGCCAGCAACATTTGGACTCACAAGATCCAGAATTTAACTTTCTTTGGGTTAAGTTCAGGATTGGATCACACCCATAACACTTCGGGTTTCTTTACAGAAGCCCAAATTTGGAAAGGGAGGCTACCCTAAACGGCTTTGACGCCCTTTCCGACTCTATATCAAAAGTCTTAGAAGATTGTCCGGACAGTGAAATTGTAGGGATTTCAATGTCCATAATCAATCTTGGCTTTCCCATTCGAGCCACACTTCTACGGAGGGACAGTACGCTGAGCTTTTCGCCGCGCACAATAACATGATGCAACTAGTGAATGAACCAACACACATTCCGCGTGTTGAAGGGCAATATCTTAATATTCTTGACCTTTTCTTAACCTCATACCCTGAAAAGTACGAGGTTAACATTCTTGCACCTCTTGGTAACTTGGATCATTGCACCATTTCAACATCCTTTTCGTTCTCCGATCTTCGATCCACTTCTAAACCAGTCACGAAGCGGACATTGTACATATACGAAAAGGCACGTTGGGCCGAGCTCAACAATTTCTATCAGCACTTTAAGTGGAAATTATGTTTCGTAGACAATAAAGTCGCTGCAGCTGAAATGGTCGAGAAAATAATTCTTCATGGAATAAACACGTTTACGAAGACTACTTCGATTAAACCTTCAACAAATTGTTGGTTTAATCAGACATGCAAAGAAGCAGTCCGATCCAAAGATGAAGCGTTCAGAATTTGGCGTTTAAATAAAAACGTCACTACTGAGCTGCTACGCAAGCAGGCAAGATCCAATTGTGCCAGAGTGCTTAGGCGCGAAAAACTTCTCCGAACAGCGCCTTCGTGCTAAAGTTCTTTCTTCTCCCAGGGGTAGTAAGAGCTTTTGGGCATTTGTTAAAAGAGTAAGAGACAATTCTTCGTCTTATATTCCCACTCTCGTTAACGGTGACCAGATATTCACTGACCCGGTTGACAAAGCTAACCTTCTGGCTGAAATATTTGCAAAGAATTCATCAAACAGCAGTCAACCACTCCCCGTAATCGAAAACGTATCTACTTCGATGCCTCAGATATTTTTTCGAGAGGTTCTTGCAGATCTCAATGTAAACAAAGATCCGGGCCCGTATGGCATTTCAGCACTTGTCCTATGTAAGTGCTCTTCGCCGCTAGCTCGTCCATTGCGCAATCTCTTCAACATGTCGTACCGTGCTGGTATTTACCCTTCACGTTGCAAAGTTGCCAATATTCAGCCGATCCCCAAGAAAGGTGAGGCCACAAATCCTGCGAATTACCGCCCAATAGCAATATGTTCTGCGCTCGCAAAGGTTATGGAGATCAAGGTTAACCACCATCTTGTTAAATATTTAGAATCCAATAGCCTTCTAAATGATCGACAGTATGGTTTCCGTAGAAATCGATTTACTGGATACCTGATGGCGTTGCTTACGGAGCGATGGAGTCGATCCATTCACCGCCTTTATGAAAGCAAGGTCGTAGCTCTGGATATTTCCAAGGCGTTCGATAGGGTCTGGTTATTGCATTTGGTGTCGGTAATACCTTCTCTCGATTCATATCGAGTTTTCTCAGGGATCGCTCTATACGAGTTGTTATAGATGGGGTCTCATCCAACGAGCATAGGCTGACCGCAGAAGTTCCACAAGGCTCTGTCCCCTCTCCCTCTCTATTTCTTATTTTCATTGACGACTTGTTGGGTCAGACTGTGAACCCGATCTACTCCTTTGCGGATGACAGTAACCTATATCATTCATACTCATTTGATCATCGGCCAGGTCCTCTGGAGGTCGAGGGCAAAAGGCGAATGATGAATGACTCACTAAACCGCGATTTGGCGACGATTTGTGAATGGCATTGCATCCCATCCCATCCCATGAGTGTTGGCCATCAAAAAAAATATATTGTCGATTTGTTGTAGATATTCCATTTAAATCAGACGTAAAATATCTCGGAGTCCAGTTCAACAAGCTGTTAAAATTAAAGAATCATTTCAGGAAAACAAAGAGAATATGCGGAATGTTTTCCAACCTACTGAAAAGTCAATATCTACTCCAAAATACAAAGCTTCTAATATATAGTGTAGGAAACTGTGGCCAAGGAACTGTAAATTCTAGAAAGAAAAATTCTAAGAAGATGGTCAACAAGCACTTTCACAATCCGAGTTTAAAATTGTCAAACTAATAACTGAAAATATTTTAAATACTAACAACAGACAAATTTTTATCGATGGCACATTTTCCATTGTACCGCGTGGATGTTTAAAACAACTAGTTTTGGTTCATATTCAATAATATAATTCATATAATATGAAAATATTTCAAATAATAACAACAGACGAATTTTTATCGATGGCACATTTTCAATTGTACCGCGTGGATGTTTTAAACAACTAGTTTTGATTCATATTCAATAATATAATTCATATAATATGAACATATTTCAAATAATAACAACAGACGCATTTTTATAAATGTCACATTTTCAATTGTACCGCGTGTATGTTGTAAAGAACTAGTTTTGTTTCATATTCAATAATATAATTCATATAACATGTAAATATTTCAAATAATAACAACAGACGAATTTTTATCGATGGCACATTTTCAATTGTACCGCGTGGATGTTTAAAACAACTAGTTTTGGTTAATATATATTCAATATAATATATTAATAATTAATATATCTTATATCTTAATATATATTTACCCTCGACACTGATTCACTGATACACTGATTCACTGATTCCCTGATTCACTGATTCACTGACTCTGTCACGCAGTACGTAGGAATTTAAATAGGCATTCTATAATAATCTATAAATAATATTAATAAAAAAAATAATATTTTTTTTGTACAGAAATTGTGTTTTCCCCAAATTTTTTTTTTTACCATAATTTTTTTTTTTCCAAAATTTTTTTTTCTTACAAATTTTTTTTTGACAAACATTTTTTTTTTTCCAAATTTTTTTTTTCAAGAAATTTTTTTTTTCCACAAAATTTTTTTTTTCAAGAAAAATTTTTTTTTTCCACAAAAATTTTTTTTTTCAACAAAATTTTTTTTTTCAGCAAAAATTTTTTTTTTCAACAAAATTTTTTTTTTTTCCACAAAAATTTTTTTTTTCAACAAACATTTTTTTTTCAGCAAAAATTTTTTTTCCACAAATTTTTTTTTTTTTCGAAATTTTTTTTTACAAAATAGTTTTCTCAAAATATTTTTTACAAAATTTTTAAAATTAAGTAACAAATACTTTCTCAAGCAAATTAACGGGCGCCATAGGCGCATTACAACTTACTAGTATTCAATAATATGAAAAGATATGAAAACTGCGAGGGGTGGGGGAATAGGCGGCTCTAAATTTCTTTTACGTTACCCTCACCCTACAGATAGGAGGGTATATATCATCCAAAAGTGTAACACATAGAAATATTATATTCATGACTTTCTAAGTCGTTTCAGCCATGTCCGTCTTTCCTGCTGGTACGCACTATAACTTTTGACAGAGTTAAATAATCGCATTGAAATTATATTATTACGCCCAATCCGGTCCTACCCAAAATCCGTATTTAATTCACCAATAAACATGTAAAGTTCTAAAGAAAAAATTGGACACCTAGTCGATCCCCGTCAGGTACGCCCATACAATTGTACCATTCTGCCCACTTTAGAAATCTTGCCGAAATAATGTATTTAGTAAAGCTTCAACTACATAGTTTCCGAGAACAACAATTTAAACTCTACTCTGTATTCCACCCACTTTGTAAAACGTGTAATACAATATTCTTCTGTAAATTCGGTATTTTGAGGTTGCTATAATGACATTTCAGCAGATATTACATCCAGTGGTGGTGGCCATAATTGGTTTACCAGACTGAAACTTTCTCACTGTTTTTTTTTAGGTTTTTGCAATATTTTTCTTTTTGACGACTTTTTTCATTGGGAGATATTTTATTTAAGAAAAAAAGTCGTTAAGAATTAAGTCCCAAATTTTGGAACTTTTTTAATTTTTATCTTTGGGAGTTATTCCATTTTTTAAAGTTGGGAGGTGTTTTGCTATTCTTGGGACTTATTTCATTGAGAGTTATTTCATTAGGATTTATTTCACTGTACCATTCAACTTAGTCCGAATTATTGATAAATTCAGTATATTTAGTACAGTAGGGCGGGTTGATTTGAAAGAAATAGGAATAATAAATGATCTCGACTAGCAGAAACCTGCATTATGTACAAACTTTTTTACTTGGGCAAATATTTTTTTTAATGAATGAATAGACCAATAATTTGTAGCATGAAATCGATTCCAAATTTCAAACCTATGTATTATCCCATTATCAACTTCAGTATTAGTAGGCTCTTCTTCGGAACAAATTCCAATCAACTTGGTGAGAGATTTTTTTTCTTCGAAGAATTCACATAATTTTTTAGTTTGTATTAGCGTCTTCTGCGTCAACTTGTATGCAACCTAACAATTGGCTTCTTCAAAACCACTATATGAGATTCTTTTTCCATTCTTGGAAATTTCTCCATTATTTATTTCTCCATTTTTAGTGCGTTATTTTTTTTTCTGCCATCATAAGAAAATTCTACCAAATTTGATTCGTTGCAGTTTCGTCCCAAAACGAAACCTGCATATATATTTCAAAAAAAGAAAATAATTTTAGCGAAAGAAGAGGAAACTAATTTTCAAGTCGAGAGGCGAGGACTAGGATAATATTTTAGACCCATGTTTTCTTCGGAGAATTTTCTAAGAATTTAATGTAGATTACGTGTTTGTTATACGACATTCAATTATTTATTAATCCATACAAATCAACCCGCCCTACTGTACATACATATACTGAATTTATCAATGATTCGGACTGAGTTGAATGGTACCGTGAAATAAATTCTAATGAAATAACTCCCAATGTAATAAGTCCCAATAATAGCAAAATACCTCCCAACTTTAAAAAATGGAATAACTCCCAAAGATAAAAATTAAATAAGTTCCAACATTTGGGACTTAATTCTTAACGACTTTTTTTCTAAATGAAATATCTCCCAATGAAAAAAGTCGTCAAAAAGAAAAATATTGCAAAAACCTAAGAAAAAACAGTGAGGAAGTTTCTGTCGGGTAAACCAATTTATGGCCACCACCACTGGATGTAATATCTGATGAAATGTCATTATAGCAACCTCAAAATACCGAATTTACAGAAGAATATTGTATTACACGTTTTACAAAGTGGGTGGAATACAGAGTAGAGTTTAAATTGTTGTTCTCGGAAACTATGTAGTTGAAGCTTTACTAAATACATTATTTCGGCAAGATTTCTAAAGTGGGCAGAATGGTACAATTGTATGGGGGTACCTGAAGGGGACCGACTAGGGATTACGGATTTTGGGTTGGACCAGATTGGGCGTAATAATATAATGTCAATGCGATTATTTAACTCTTTCAAAAGTTATAGTGCGTACCAGCAGGAAAGACGGACATGGCTGAAACGACTTAGAAAGTCATGAATATAATTTGGTTCAAAGACACCTAGGGTTTAATCAAATGATATATACCCTCCTATCCGTAGGGTGAGGGTAACATAAAAGAAATTTAGAGCCGCCTATTCCCCCACCCCTCGCAGTTTTCATATCTTTTCATATTATTGAATATGAACCAAAACTAGTTGTTTAAAACATCCACGCGGTACAATTGAAAATGTGCCATCGATAAAAATTCGTCTGTTGTTATTATTTGAAATATTTACATGTTATATGAATTATATTATTGAATATGAAACAAAACTAGTTCTTTACAACATACACGCGGTACAATTGAAAATGTGACATTTATAAAAATGCGTCTGTTGTTATTATTTGAAATATGTTCATATTATATGAATTATATTATTGAATATGAATCAAAACTAGTTGTTTAAAACATCCACGCGGTACAATTGAAAATGTGCCATCGATAAAAATTCGTCTGTTGTTATTATTTGAAATATTTTCATATTATATGAATTATATTATTGAATATGAACCAAAACTAGTTGTTTAAAACATCCACGCGGTACAATTAGAAATGTGCCATCGATAAAAATTCGTCTGTTGTTAGTATTTAAAATATTTTCAGTTATTAGTTTGACAATTTTAAACTCGGATTGTGAAAGTGCTTGTTGACCATCTTCTTAGAATTTTTCTTTCTAGAATTTACAGTTCCTTGGCCACAGTTTCCTACACTATATATTAGAAGCATTGTATTTTTGAGTAGATATTGACTTTTCCGTAGGTTGGAAAACATTCCGCATATTCTCTTTGTTTTCCTGAAATGATTCTTTAATTTTAACAGCTTGTTGAACTGGACTCCGAGATATTTTATGTCTGATTTAAATGCAATATCTACAACAAATCGACAATAATTTTAGTGCCCCATATTTTATAGTAGTCGCTGATTTTGTCCAGATGAAAGGCCACGATGTATAGTGCTAGGGATGCAGAAGTATCATAAGCATATATGAGACAATCATCGGCATATAGTATGACAGTTATATTTTTTGTCAGGTGTGGGCAATCGTGCAAACATATATTAACCCATTTATGACCAAGACATTTAAAAAAAAAGCTTTATATTTTGTAAAAAGGAGTCCTGAGTTCGAATCCATTGATATTTTTTAACTTTATGCAATTATTTTCTCTGTGCCATATGACATTAATACACTCCCCCGTAGAACTCCTCTGTTTACCGGCCCTGTTTGTGATATGTAATCTTTTATGTTAGTAATATGGGTCGATAATCTTTAACTTTATTATCAGATCCTTTCTGTTTTAGAGGAACAATTTGCACAGATTTCCAGGCCGTTGAAAAAGAGCTATGGTGGAGACACTTATTAAAGAGAATGTTCAAAAATTTGGTGTCAGGAAATTTCTTAATGATTAAGATAGAAATTCTTTCTATCCCACTAGACTCTTTGTTGATGATGTTAGCAATAATAGATTTAATAGAAAGTGGAAAAGGCAGGCATATACATTTTCAAGTCGAGAGGCGCGGATTAGGATTTTATTTTAGATACATGGTTACTTCGGAGAGTTTTCTTAGAATTGTATGTGGTTTACGTTTTTACGTTTTTTTAGTATTGAGTATGAAAACAGCTGCAAATACACTGTTCAGATTTCTGTAAATCCTCACATGATTTTTATCCTTTTTTGTTGAAAGTATAAAACTGTACTATTCAATGTATTCAATCATGTGTGTATTTTATGGCTTAGGGTTTTTAAGATAAGCAGACAATAAGCACTCTTGTGTTGTGGTATTTTTAGGAAAAGGGACGCGCATGTTGATAATGAGTGACATTTTCCACAAGATGCTACGCATAGGTGTGTTGACAAAATAACCCCACGCATGCGTCTACCGGTTTCTCGTTCCTTCTTTAAGATTAGTTTAGTATAGGAAAATATTTAAAAATTAAAATTAGTGTTTTACTAGCAAGCATTCAGACGTGCGGGTTAAATTAACATCTCTCGTCCATACATTTTGGTCGTTCGAACCAGATTATTTTATCCAGTTTGAACCTTTGAACAGTTAATCCTACGAAACTTTGCACGTGCCAAAGAGGATAATGAAAGGCCGAACAGATAAAAGAGAGTCCACATCCAAGGAGGTACCGGAACAGATGGATAAACACAAATTCATCAAGGCCTTGTATGTTTGAGGTAAAAGAATTTTTTTTTTTTTTTTTACTAACACTCAGGGATGCCCTCTATAAATGCAATGCACTGTGTTAGCGATGGGAAATAAGGGTATTGGAGGGAGGAAAGAGGGAGTAGTGTTTGTTGATGTTGGCCTTGAATTTGGTAATGTCGTAGCATGCAGGAAAAACTCTTGCAGGAAGATTATTCCACAAACGAACAGTCCGGCTGAAGAACGAATTTTCTCTATAGTGCGTCGTCCGGTCAACCGGCCATTTGACAATGAACGGATGAGAGACCCTGGATACCCGCGTATTCCGGCTAAATGTTCTAACGTCAAGGACCAGACGACGGATATCTTCTGAACAGATACCATTAAAATATCTATAGAATAGCGATACACAACCCACATTTCGGCTATGCTGTAGGGAGACAATAGAGTTGATACCCTACCATCCCCTATCATCACCACCGCTCTCCTCTGTACACGGTCCAGAAGCTTCAAAGATGTTAATGGAGCCCCTGCCCATATATGCGAGTTGTATTCCATTTTCAACCTTCTCAACCGCAAGCTATGATGGTCGAAAGGTTTCGCAAAGAAGTTTAGGAATTGAAGACAATAATAAATATGATCAGAAATTCAATTCTCAATCTCAAGTCCGAACGGCTGGTAGAGAAACAATGTTGACGTTGTTCAGGCATATAGGAAGATTGTCGCTAAAAATCTTGATGATGACGAAGTTTACGGCGTGTATACGAAAATACGGAGGCAGTATCGATATGATATCGCGAGTCAAAGTGGAGACATCAAGAGGGAAAAGGAATTTTCTGAAGCAAGCGGAAGTGCAGCTATCGAGAACATAGAAATAGGACCATTTGTATGACAGCGCCATCTAGCGTTAGTTTTAGGTAAAAATAAATATCAAAAATTAGTTCCTCAAATACAGTAAGATACGACGACTTGCAGGATAATAAAAATAACAATGTTAATCGTTGATGGCCTTCTATTTGTCTGGTGCACATAGTATCCTTACAAAAAAAAAAAAAAGGTTATCAACGCAAAGTGGTCGATCCCATTGGCCAAAAATAAAAAAATCAAAGTCAGAAATTTGTCACCAAGTGTGGCATCACTGTTTCTTAACAAAACAAGGTTTTAAAATTTATAGTTGTTTCTGTTTTATTCCATCTGTACCCTTTAAGAACAGCTTCAAAAGAGAGAGTAAGTAAGCAGCTGGTTTTTGCAGTGTGAAAAAGTGGAAAATTAAGTGCAACTTAAAATTAATTAAAACAAAAGAAAAGAAACTTCTATTGAAATAAATCGAAATGAATATTGAATCAAATGGTATTTACTATATTTTAAAATAATAACAATGTGTTAAGCTTGTTGTAAATTTGTTATAGAATTAATTTTTTTTCCAGTGTCATTGTTAGTGTTCGTTTGTCCATATATGTAAATTTTAACTAGAGTTTTAGTTGTGTTCCCCCTGAGGTCTCCAATGGGATTTTTTTTGGTTTACTAGGTAATATTTCAAGATTCTAAAATTGGTAATATCAGCTGCACATTTTAGCCCGTCTTTGTGTTATCCCCCTCAGACCCAACCAGCCTCGTTGTTTTTATGTCCAAATATGAATTTTTGTGTGGTGTTTGTTAATTTATGTTCGCGTTGCTCTGTTATTGTTATGCATGTAAGGAAATGTGTTTATTTTTTGTTTTTTACCCAATTTTAATTTAATTTTTTCTTAATTTGATCCTTGTTATAAATTGTTTCTGCAATAGGCACAGTTAATAAATGCAAAATTCCGCGCTCACACATTTTTGATATTTGGTGCTCAGAAAGAGGTACAAATGCTATAAAAGTGAAGGATGCCGTGAAAAGCTATATTAAAAATGAGGGCTACACATTTCGACTCCAGCACACGCGTAAAATTTCACGCATTTCAACAAATACTGATTTGTTTAACCGTTTACTTTTAACTTCGGATTCTTTTATAACGGGACAACGAAAGTTACCATGCAAGGACAAATCAATTTTATTAAAATCTGTTTTTGAATTGCTAGATTAATTTGAAGTCGATTTTCGTTTAAGGGGTGTTGTTACTAAAAAACAGACTAAATATCAACAATTTTAAAACTTCTATAAAAAAATGAATACGCAATGTTTCAAAGAGTATTTATCGTTATACTTTTAGGCAACCCTCCTTACCCTTTTGTATTACATTTTGTTTTATATGAAATTTATCACTATTTTTAATTTTTAAACTAATCTTGTAAACAAGTTGTTAACATATGAATTAAAAACAAGTTTCGTAAATTTTCTCAAGTTTTTGCTGACGTGGGGTAAATGTGGGTGCCTGGGTACGGTAGGAGGGGGGTTATGAGTCATCAACCACTCCCATTTTATCAGTAAATAGTTCTGACATATTTATAAAGCCGTGACCAAAGTTTCACGCTGATACCTACAGTGGAAGTAGTTTTGGCCGCTAACTCCATACAGTTCCGACCACTGTGCAACGGTGAGCTGGATGATAGACAAAAAATTGCATAAATTCTGCATGGAAATACCAGATGCATTATTGCAAGGACAAATCCAGGAAATATGTTTGGCATTAAAATTGCCCAGAATTATGAAATCCTTATTACGTTGTGTTAATGCTGAGATGTCGCTGCAGAAGTGTCGATTATGTTTGGGAAAGTACGCTGTAGTAACTATATCCTGGGTTCTATTATTATTTACTTGAACTGCAATATTTTCAATGTATGTAGTTTTTGTAATTGGAAGAATTTTGTGAGATAGAGATTTGTGTACCAAAAGAGCTACTTCTCCACCTCTTCTTCTTGGTCTGTCGCTACGCTAGAGAAAATAGTTTTCAAAGTAGGCTTTGTGATTCTCGTTGAGAAAAGGTTCATTTACGCTAGCGATATGTATATGTTGATCCGACAATAACATCTCTAGTTGCTTTTGATGAGAGTGAGAAGTAATGCCATTAGCATTCTAATGAAACAGGTTGAATTTCTTTAAATTATCGGATGACATGGGCATACTTTAGAAGAGATATAACGACATGTATTTGCTGGATTTTTATTGTACATCTACCTAACTCGTCGAGGGCAGAAGTAAAGATATTGAAAAGTTCATCAATATTAAAGAGATCACTGCTCTCATTTCTCGTTACTCCCCA
The DNA here is from genome assembly GCA_958296145.1 of Hydrotaea cyrtoneurina. Classification (NCBI taxonomy): domain Eukaryota; kingdom Metazoa; phylum Arthropoda; class Insecta; order Diptera; family Muscidae; genus Hydrotaea; species Hydrotaea cyrtoneurina. Next base: position 73,476,855 of record OY282512.1, on the reverse strand, counting down.
GTATGACCGGTTGTCGCGCTGCTGGTGCTTGGTTCGAAGTATTGCGCTGCGAGCGGGGGGAGTAGATACATGAGTGTTTTTTGTAGCGTTGTCGCATGACAGTTCACAATTCCAACATTGAGTTGGCTTGTTATTTTTTTTTTTTTGGTTTGTATTTTTCCCAAGTAATAATAACGTTGGATATTGTTTTGACACTTTTCAATGAGTTTGGCATGAAAGATCTGCGGGCAAATTGCACTTTGTACACTGCATCCTTAAAATTACTGAAGCGAGGATTAATCTCAGTGATAGACACGGGCGATAAGTTGTACGTTCTTAATTCGCTGATGGTATCATCGAGGTTTATCTTAGGTAAGCCATAATTGAAGGTCGTGTAAAGTTTATCCTCCTTAGAATTAAAGGTGTGGAACTCAATCTTAGATTCTTTTAACGATTTAATGGAAAAATCTAACTTTTCTTTTTTTAGAGGGAATATCTTTATTCTAATTGCGGTGCCCGGCAAAAGTTGAATTTCACGTAGTAGAATATTCACTTCGGTAATAATTGGTGGTGGTTTAGGGGGAACATCTACAATATTAATGTTCGATTCAGGAGTATCATTCATATCCTCAATACTGGATAGATCACTAAATCTGTTGTAAGTGGATGACGTTGCTCCAATGGAAGCTGAATCCAAGCTGAATGCCTTGGTGTGGGGTTTTTGTTTGTTAAAAGTGGCTTTCCCCTTGGGGCGCGCCAGCGATTTGGCACCGCGGAGCATCTTCACTTTATTTCTCAATAATTCCGATGTACCGTACATTCCTTCTTGTTAAGCAAGAAAGCAGAGACAAACTTGAGAGGAAGTGTTTGCGACCAAACAGGGCAAAGGTAAGCAAAGACCTGTTTTTTACTTTCATTGATTCTGCTGAATTCGCTAAAAGTAGAATACAGTCGAATAAGCGCACGCCCTTTTAATTAAAAAATCTCTTAATGGAAAATAAATATTAGTAACGACTGTTCTGACTGATTTTCCATGCACTGTACTCGCTTAAACGAAAATCCGCTTTATTGAAAAATCGTTTATGTGAAACTCATTTTTAATGCAAAGACACAAACTTATATGAGACGAACACCGCATAAGAGAAATGCATGCAACTCATTAAAATACATACACAAGAATAGAGAAGAATCGACGGACCATGATATAATAGAGGAGGGGACCTAGATGTCCAAAGTAAACGTTGAAAATGCCGTTGTAGGTTCAATAGAATTTATTATGAGATCATCATACTACGAATCAATTTATGTTATGGAAATATTTGTTTGAAGTCTTGGGCAAACCAAATGATTGCAAAAAATTATCTGTCAGTCACATTTAACACAACCCAACAAAATAAAAATAAGCTCATTAATCTTGAATTTAAATTTTAAATGTATATTTTAATAGTTGTGTCACAAGTATCTCTCTTCGTTTCAGAGAACAATTTCAGGAGTATATACTCAGTTCGTCATTTTAACAAATTTTGCATCAACCATTTGTCCAAACCACAAACATTAACTTGTTTCTAGATTGTAAAAAAATGTGTGGTTCCCACGAAATGAGCATATACTTACGTGTAGCAAACATTAATTACTTTTTGTTTCAATAATTGGTACCTTGTCATCAGTTCCGGATTCTACATTAACGTTCTGATTTGCTGAAAAGTAATTTGTATTAGTTTTGTATATACATCTAATTATGTATATTTGGGTGGTTTTATCCCATAGGGTAAACAAAATGTCAGAATTTTTTTGGGGGCACCCCCCAAGTTTTTAGGATTACCAAAGTTTGAGCACGATAGAAAGAAAGCCACTGGGGCCTCAAAGTTTTGAAAATCTCGATTTTTTGGCAGTTGGCAACCCATATCTCTGGAATGGCTAAAGCTATTTGCTCGTGTCAAACATCAATTTAAAGACCATACTGTTTTTAACATTTTATATTCTACACAATAAATACGCAACTAGTACTAAAACGGAAAAAATAGAGCCAATGTCCCTAAAAACGTGACTAGGTACCCCCGAGAGCGAAGATGCGTTATTTGTATTATTATTGCATATTATGGAAAAATATTTGTACTTTGGACCGTTAATTTTAAACCCTTGTGGGTTTTATTTATGTCAGGTATGTACAGTCGAGTCCGGTTATAACGAACTCCTAGGGACTCGACAAATTAGTTCGTTATATGCAAAGTTCGTTATATCCAGGGTAAAATGGGATAGATGCAAAACTCTTGGGACCTAAAAAAGTGTTCGGTATAGACGAAAGTTCGTTATAACCGGTGTACGTTATAACCGGACTCGACTGTATCTATCTTTTCCTCATACTGTATGACTGGCGACCCCAAACAGGTAAAACCAAATTAGTTAAACATGTTTTGGGTTTCCCTACTACCTATTGTTATATTTTAAGTAGAAGGCTAGGGGTTCAGAATCAGTTCACAGTCAGAGTCTTGGTCAGTTGAAAAGTATTCGCTGAATGGTGAAAGTCGTATTTTGTTCTACGTTCGTGTGATCAAGTTTCAAAACTCCCACTTAATATTAACTATAAAAGAAATTTTTATTTATTTTAATTGTTAGTACTTGTTTTAGTTAGTGTCATTCATTTATTCTTTGTTCTAGTGAACATTTTTATTTCTACTGTCAGTTCCAGGAACGCCCAGGAGTTGTTCTTTAGTCCCATGTTATACCAGATCAGCAACCCGTTCTTTCGCTCTGTTTTGGGGATACCTGGTAGTAGTTTTCCATCCCAATGCACTCCAGATCACTTCTGGAGATCTTATATTATTTGGGATCCTCTCCGAGAGCTTCTACTGTAGCTAAAATGATACGAGTAATATTGATGGAAATTTCAGCTAGTGATCTAGATCTTATAAAGTTTCTATACAAGGAAAATATTTTTTTAATGCTTACTTCATGTCAACTCCGAGCATGGATCCTGGTCTTCCTTTCTATCTTTATTTGAACAAAAACTCCTTGCCTTCTTCTGAACGTATCATCGTCAGGGCATCTTGGTGGCCAATATCAAAGAGATCATCCAACTCTAGGGTAAACTTTTTTACAGCATTACTTACACTTTTTCTATCCTTGTACTTTTGCACTTTTCTCCAATCATCGTTCAGTTTTCCAGCTTTACTACGACATTTTTCTTTTGTTTTGTAGGAATTCGAGCTTTTGTCCAAAAAACGGAAACCTCGTCAACAGTAGTTGTGGCAGACTTCACATTTAACTTCACAGTACGCAAATTGTAGAACATAGTACAGTCGAGTCCGGTTATAACGTACACCGGTTATAACGGACTTACGTCTATAACGAACATTTTTTTACTTCCCAAGTTTTGCTTCTACCCTATTTTACTCTGGATATAACGAACTTCGCTTATAACGAACCAATTTGTCAAATCCCTAGGAGTTCGTTATAACCGGACTCGACTGTAGTTAGAACTTATCGATTGGAGGACAGCTCACACCCTACCTCTCTCTACCTCTACTCCTCATTCCAGATGTAGAAGCCATCACTTTTACGATAAATAAAAATGATCACTAGAAGAAATAATAAGTGAAGGAGAATGACGCTAAATAAAACCACTGAAAAAGTTGCAGTCGGGTAAACCGACTTATATAAACCCTCACCCTCAGTAAAAACATACAAGTCTCATATTCCAAAGTATCGGAAAGTCAAAAGTGAGCGTGGCTACCACCAATGGATGTAACCTCTGATGAAATGTCATAATAGCAATCTCAAAAAAACGAATGTTATAGAAAACCGGTCGGGTAAACCGACTTATATATACCCTCAGTAAAACCATACAAGTCTCATATTCCATAATAGCAACCTCAAAATACCGAATGTTATAGAAAAATATTGTATTACACATTTTTAAAGAAAGGGCGGAATATAAAGCAGAGTTTTTTCTCGAAAATTTTATGTTGTTAGAGCTTTACTAAATATAGAATTCGTTGAGCGAATTTATATAATTGCACGATTTCTAAAGTTGGTGGAATGGTAAATTTGTATGGGAGGTACCAGAAGGAGTCCGACTAGGGGTCCAATTTTTTCTGGAGAGCTTTAGATGTTTATAGATTTACCAAATACAGAATTTGGGCAAGATCGCGTTGGTCATATTGATCATATTACCGGATTTCAAAGGTAGGCGGGATGGTACATTTGTATGGGAGGTACCAGAAGGGAAGTTGCCAGACTTCCAACTTTTTGCCCGAAAGTTTTTCCAGCCATAGCTTTACTAACTACCAAATTTGGGCAAGATCCCGTTTGGCATATTAATATTATTACATGGTTTTTAATAAAGCGGGATGGTACATTTGTATGGGACGTACCAGAAGGGAAGTTGCCAGACTTCCAAGTTTTTATCCAAGACTTATTCTAACTATACGTTTACTAAATACAAAATTTGGGCATGATGTCGTTGGGCAAATTGATAGTATTACACGGTTTATAAGGGACGGGATGGTACATTTGTATGGCAGGTACCAGAAGGGGAGTTGCCAGACTTCCAAGTTTTTGTCCAAAACGTTGTCTAACTATACGATACTAAATACTAAATTTGGGCAAGAGCACGTTGGGCATATTTGTATTATTACACGATTTCTAAAGTAGGCGGGATGGTACATTTGTATGGGAGGTACCAGAAGGGGAGTTGTCTAGTTATACCATTACTAAATACGGAATTTGGCCAAGATCGAACTTGCGCGTGTTGATATTATTACACGATTTATAAAGTGGGCGACATAGACGATTTGTATGGGAGGTACCCGAAGGGGTGTGGCCATATAGCCCGTATGCAATCTCATAAGCAGTTTTGGGAAAATATTACGCTATGTCAAATTTCAGAGTGATTAACTCTTTCGAAAGTTATCGTGCGTACCAGCAGTACATACAGATGGACGGACATGGCTCAAACAAATCAGAAAGTCATGAATGGAATTTGGTTCAAAGACACCTGGGGTCTAATGTAGATTTTTCTATGTGTTACACTTTCGAGCCGTATCAAATAATATATATTCTCCTACCCGTAGGAGATACATAATACATAAAATAATGTAGTCTTTAGTGTGTTTAGTTTAATGTGTCTTTTGTAGTTAATACTTAGTGGGTTTTTTAAACTCGATCACACGAATTGGCAACTATTGTAAAGAAATTTGAGTGTTTGGAGGATATGTTTAATGACGTCAAAATTCCTCAGAAATGTTGTGATTCTCCTAGGAAAAGGAAGAAACCCACCGCTTCGCCTGGTGGACCTCTTCCTAGTGATACAATTATCATCCCGGATTTGCCTAGAATCGTCCTTTCTATAGTCCTTACTGGTCTGAACGTGGCTAAGACTTCTTCCGCAGTTACTCCAGCTCCGAAACAAATAAGTCTGTATCTTCGCCCAATATTTTAGTGACCTCGGAACTGTCATCGTCGGAATTATCCTCTCATGAATTCCCGGTTCTTTCTTCTGTTAACTGATGCTATTTTAGCTGCAGCGACTATCCAATTGTGATTTAGTTGTTATCCCCCCTCGGAAACTGTGTCCCCAAGTTGTCCTCTGATATCTCAGTGGATAAGATAACCGCGTATGTTAAATCTAGATATGCTGATTTCCCTGAAAATGATTGTAATATTTTTAAGTTCAATTAGTCTCAGTCTAGGGATATAGCGTCGTTTAAACTTGTTGTTCCGTCCAAAATATTTGAAATGATAGTTTTGGAATAATTTTGGCCGCCTGGTACTCTGGTGAAGGAATTTCTTTCTAGAAATAGGGACTCTATTTCAGGACCAAGACGTAACAGGGGAGTAGTTTGAGAATCTGATCCAAAAAAATAGTTCTGTATAAAAATGTTCGTGGCTTAAATTCTAAATTGCGTAATGTATATGTGGATAGTTTCTCATGTAAATATATGATTTTAGTTTTTACAGAAACTTGGCTCAAACCTGATATTTTTAGTTCTGAAATTCTTTGTGGTGATTAATATATTTATAGAAATTATCGTTTGGTTTGTAGGGGGTGTGGTGTGCTAATTTCCGTTGCTCTATAGCATCATCATTAGTAGAACTGTCTGTAAATCCTGAAGATGAATTTTTATATGTTAGCATTAGTGTTGGTAATTTAAAGGTATATATTTTTAGGTGCCCCGGTAGGCGAGTTGGTAGCGTGCTTGCCTATCAGCGTGGGGGTTGTGGGTTCGATTCCCACCAGAGGCTTTGGTCTGTCGCTGCAAAAATCTAAAAACATATGGTCTTTGTCACCCGGTTTACCCTTGGACCCAAAATTAGAATATAAATTTACTTTGTATTGTAATTTATAATAAATAAATAAAAAAAATAGGTATATATTTCCTGCTCATATATTCCACCTAATTCTAATATCGATAGATTATTGGATCTTGTATTTAAAGGGTCCCCCATCTAACGCCATTTCAACTATTATTTCGTTATCGGGCCATGTTGATCGAATTTTCGAATACGACCCAAATGTGTAACACGTACAAATATTCACATTAGAACCCAAGTGTCTTTGAACCGAATTCGATTCATGACTTTCTAAATCGTTTGAGCCATGTCACATATGGCCACACCCCTTCGGGGACCGGCCATACAAATCGTCTATTTCGCACATTTTAGAAATCCTGTAATAATATCAATATTACCAACGCGATCTTGCCCAAATTTTGTATTTAGTAAAGCAATTGCTAGACAAAGTTTCGGACAAAAACTTGGAAGTCTGGCAACTCCCCTTGTGGTACCTCCCATACAAATATACCATCCCGCACCATTATAAATCGAGTACTAATACCAATATGTCCTACGCGATCTTGCACAAATTTTGTATTTAGTAAAAATATAGCAAGACAAAGCTTTGAACAAAAACATGGAAGTCTGGCAACTCCCCTTCTGGTATCTCCCATACAAAAGCTCCATCCCACCCACTTTAGAAATCGTGCAATAATATCAATACGGCCAACGCGATCTTGCCCAAAATCTGTATTTGGTAAAGCTATAGTTTTATTTGGAAGTCTGGCAACTCCCCTTCTTGTACCTCCCATACAAATGTACCATTCCGCCCCTTATAAACCGTGTAATGTTATCAGTATGACCAACGAGATCTTGCCCAAATTTTGTACTTAGTAAACCTATAGCTAGACAAAGTTTTGGACAAAAACTTGGAAGTCTGGCAACTCCCCTTCTGGTACCTCCCATACAAATGTACCATCCCGCCCCTGATAAACCGTCTAAAACTATCAGTATGGCCATCGCTATCTTGCTCAAATTTTGTGTTTAGTAAAGCTATAGCTAGACAAAGTTTTGGACAAAAACTTGGAAGTCTGGCAACTCCCCTTCTGGTACCTCCCATACAAATGTACCGTCCCGTCCATTATAAACCGTGTAATAATATCAATATCAATATGCCCAACGCGATCCTGCCCAAATTTTGTACTTAGTAAACCTATAGCTAGACAAAGTTTTGGACAAAAACTTGGAAGTCTGGCAACTCCCCTTCTGGTACCTCCCATACAAATGTACCATCCCGCCCCTGATAAACCGTCTAATACTATCAGTATGACCAACGCTATCTTGCCCAAATTTTGTATTTAGTAAAGCTATAGCTAGACAAAGTTTTGGACAAAAACTTGGAAGTCTGGCAACTCCCCTTCTGGTACCTCCCATACAAATGTACCGTCCCGTCCATTATAAACCGTGTAATAATATCAATATGCCCAACGTGATCTTGCCCACATTTTGTATTTAGTAAAGCTATAGCCAGACAAAGATTTGGACAAAAACATGGAAGTCTGGCAACTCCCCTTCTGGTACCTCCCATACAAATATACCATCCCGCACCATTATAAATCGAGTACTAATACCAATATGTCCAACGCGATCTTGCACAAATTTTGTATTTAGTAAAAATATAGCAAGACAAAGTTTTGAACAAAAACATGGAAGTCTGGCAACTCCCCTTCTGGTATCTCCCATACAAAAGTTCCATCCCACCCACTTTAGAAATCGTGCAATAATATCAATACGGCCAACGCGATCTTGCCCAAATTCTGTATTTGGTAAAGCTATAGTTTTATTTGGAAGTCTGGCAACTCCCCTTCTTGTACCTCCCATACAAATGTACCATTCCGCCCCTTATAAACCGTGTAATGTTATCAGTATGACCAACGAGATCTTGCCCAAATTTTGTATTTAGTAAATCTATACATGGAAGTCTGGCAACTCCCCTTCTGGTACTTACATACAATTTTCGAGAAAAAACTCTGCAATATTTTTCTATAACATGCGGTATTTTGAAGTTGCTATTATGGAATATGTGACTTGTATGTTTTTACTGAGGGTGACGGTATATATAAGTCGGTTTACCCGACTGCAACTTTTCACTGGTTTTTTATAAAATTTTCAAAAAAAAAACAAGTTATTTGGCGGGCCCAGTAGTAATACGTCTGATGTACTACTCACTAGGACAACTCCTTTAGTATCACATGAGGATAAATACCACCCTACACTAAATATGAATCTTATTCTGAAACTCCTACTCAGTCTGTAATATCTGATAGATTTAACTTTAAAAGAATACATTTAATTAGTCTTTATTTACTGCTGATTTAGTTTATGATATGTCCGCTTTTTATATGATAATTAGGAGGTGCTTTTTAGATTCTATTCCATTTTCTTTTTGCAGTACTAAGGTGAGTGGACCGCCATGGTTTACAAAAGACTTAAGATATTTAAGAAATCGAAGAAATAGGGTTTTTAGTAGATTTCAGAAAAGTAGAATGCCTATAGATTATATTAATTATTCTGTGGCAAGGAGTAATTATATTAAATTAAATCGTAGATCATATAAGAATTATCTCTCTAGGATGAATGCTAGCTTGAAAAAGAATCCTAAGGGATTCTATAACTTTGTTTACTCTAAAAGGAAAACGTCTGGTTTCCCTAGTTCTAGAGGTATACGAATTTTGATTCTTCTGATGTCAATGAGATATCAAACCTATTTGCCGACTTTTTTAGAGCACATAAATATGTCTGTAGTAGTCCATTATATTCTGATTATCCCAATAGTATTCAATCTTGTTCTTCCCTTCCCTTATTTTTCTTACAATATAGTTTTGGAAGGTTTAAGGTAGTTAAAAGCTTCTTGTTCCCCTGGCCCTGATGGCATCCCTGCTTACATTTTGAGAGACTGTGATGGTGAGTTGTTTGTCCCACTAACCAATCTTTTTAATATTTCACTATTATCAGGTCACTTTCCTAATTGTTGGAAAGAAAGTTATATTATACCTTTATATAAAAATGGAAGTAGATTTAATGTTGATAATTATAGGTGTATTGCTAAGTTAAGCTCGATCCCAAAAATCGTTGAGAAACTTATTACTAGGCTTTCTCATTTACTTAGTAATACAACCGATACTTCTACGTTGGATTTCTTCGTTCCTGTGCCATAGGCTACAAAAGGTACTACTTAAGGGCTTGTTCTACCTCAAGGTATCCATTTAGACCGTCTATTATTTAAATTTTGTTTAACTGAACTCCCCTTGGTTGTTTGCTCATGAAAAATATTGATGTATGCTGACGATGTCAAACTCTTTAAGTCTTACAGTTTAATTAATTCGTCTATTTTATTACAAGATGATCTCAGTAGATTATCTGCACTTTTCTAGATTTTCCCCTTTGCCTTCCTATTATTCTATTAATAACCATATTCTTGAAAACGTGTCGTCTTTCAATGATTTAGAAGTTTTGTTGGATTGTAGGCTAAATTTTAATCTTCACATTGAATCTTGTTCACGTACAGCTATGGGTATTTTTGGTTTCATAAAGAGATGTTCCAGAGAGTTTAGCGATCCTTATTTAGCGAAACGTCTATATGTTAGCCTTGTTAGACCTGTTTTTGGAAACACCGTTGTATGGTCTCCTTATTATACTTGTCATATTGATAGGGTCGAGTCTGTTAATTTCTTAATTTTGCCTTAAAGGGACTTGGGTGGAATGACCCAGTGAATCTTCCAACATATGACAATCGTCTTACATTGATTGATCTACCTACTCTAAAACGTAGTAGATTCATGCAACTAATCTAATCAATGGTAAGAATTTTCTTTTAATATTCCAAATACTCTACGCAGAAATTTCAATTCTTTGTATTTTTTGTTAGCTACAACATATCCAATAGTTACCGTAAAACATGCTCTACTAAATTTGCGTTTTTAACTATCTCACACCAATGTTGCCAACCCACTTCTTTGCTGTTCTGTTATCATGACTAACACCCCAACTCTCATCAGTTTCTGCTGTCATCCCTGCTCCTGTCGCATTATTCCTGTCTCATCCGTTCCAATCCCATCAGTTCCTGCTAACACCTGTTCCTGATCACGCCAGCTTAAGTTCTCATCAGTTCCTGTTCCTGTAACCGTATATGATATGATTAGCTCCAGTCTTATTCATTAGTTCCTGTTCTTTGCTGTTCTATTATCATGACTAACTCCCCAACTCTCATCAGTTTCTGCTGTCATCCTTGCTCCTGTAGCATTATTCCTGTCTCATCCGTTCCAATCCCATCAGTTCCTGCTAACACCTGTTCCTGATCACGCCAGCTTAAGTTCTCATCAGTTCCTGTTCCTGTAACCGTATATGATATGATTAGCTCCAGTCTTATTCATTAGTTCCTGTCTTATTAGTTAGCTCCTGTCTTATTCAATAGTTCCTGTTTTATTCGTTCAAATCCTATCAGTTCCTGCTAACACCTGTTTCTGTTCACACCAGTTAAAGAAATAAATTACTCACCCGTTCGTTGTAAAGTGGCCGGTTGATCGGCCGATGCACAATAGAGAAATTCGTTCGTCAGCCGAACCGTTCGCGATCCTGCCCAAAATTTTGTACTTAGTAAACCTATAGCTAGACAAAGTTTTGGACAAAAACTTGGAAGTCTGGCAACTCCCCTTCTGGTACCTCCCATACAAATGTACCATCCCGCCCCTGATAAACCGTCTAATACTATCAGTATGACCAACGCTATCTTGCCCAAATTTTGTATTTAGTAAAGCTATAGCTAGACAAAGTTTTGGACAAAAACTTGGAAGTCTGGCAACTCCCCTTCTGGTACCTCCCATACAAATGTACCGTCCCGTCCATTATAAACCGTGTAATAATATCAATATGCCCAACGTGATCTTGCCCACATTTTGTATTTAGTAAAGCTATAGCCAGACAAAGATTTGGACAAAAACTTGGAAGTCTGGCAACTCCCCTTCTGGTACCTCCCATACAAATGTACCATCCCGCCCCTGATAAACCGTCTAATACTATCAGTATGACCAACGCTATCTTGCCCAAATTTTGTATTTAGTAAAGCTATAGCTAGACAAAGTTTTGGACAAAAACTTGGAAGTCTGGCAACTCCCCTTCTGGTACCTCCCATACAAATGTACCGTCTCGTCCATTATAAACCGTGTAATAATATCAATATGCCCAACGTGATCTTGCCCACATTTTGTATTTAGTAAAAATATAGCAAGACAAAGTTTTGAACAAAAACATGGAAGTCTGGCAACTCCCCTTCTGGTATCTCCCATACAAAAGTTCCATCCCACCCACTTTAGAAATCGTGCAATAATATCAATACGGCCAACGCGATCTTGCCCAAATTCTGTATTTGGTAAAGCTATAGTTTTATTTGGAAGTCTGGCAACTCCCCTTCTTGTACCTCCCATACAAATGTACCATTCCGCCCCTTATAAACCGTGTAATGTTATCAGTATGACCAACGAGATCTTGCCCAAATTTTGTATTTAGTAAATCTATACATGGAAGTCTGGCAACTCCCCTTCTGGTACTTACATACAATTTTCGAGAAAAAACTCTGCAATATTTTTCTATAACATGCGGTATTTTGAAGTTGCTATTATGGAATATGTGACTTGTATGTTTTTACTGAGGGTGACGGTATATATAAGTCGGTTTACCCGACTGCAACTTTTCACTGGTTTTTTATAAAATTTTCAAAAAAAAAAACAAGTTATTTGGCGGGCCCAGTAGTAATACGTCTGATGTACTACTCACTAGGACAACTCCTTTAGTATCACATGAGGATAAATACCACCCTACACTAAATATGAATCTTATTCTGAAACTCCTACTCAGTCTGTAATATCTGATAGATTTAACTTTAAAAGAATACATTTAATTAGTCTTTATTTACTGCTGATTTAGTTTATGATATGTCCGCTTTTTATATGATAATTAGGAGGTGCTTTTTAGATTCTATTCCATTTTCTTTTTGCAGTACTAAGGTGAGTGGACCGCCATGGTTTACAAAAGACTTAAGATATTTAAGAAATCGAAGAAATAGGGTTTTTAGTAGATTTCAGAAAAGTAGAATGCCTATAGATTATATTAATTATTCTGTGGCAAGGAGTAATTATATTAAATTAAATCGTAGATCATATAAGAATTATCTCTCTAGGATGAATGCTAGCTTGAAAAAGAATCCTAAGGGATTCTATAACTTTGTTTACTCTAAAAGGAAAACGTCTGGTTTCCCTAGTTCTAGAGGTATACGAATTTTGATTCTTCTGATGTCAATGAGATATCGAACCTATTTGCCGACTTTTTTAGAGCACATAAATATGTCTGTAGTAGTCCATTATATTCTGATTATCCCAATAGTATTCAATCTTGTTCTTCCCTTCCCTTATTTTTCTTACAATATAGTTTTGGAAGGTTTAAGGTAGTTAAAAGCTTCTTGTTCCCCTGGCCCTGATGGCATCCCTGCTTACATTTTGAGAGACTGTGATGGTGAGTTGTTTGTCCCACTAACCAATCTTTTTAATATTTCACTATTATCAGGTCACTTTCCTAATTGTTGGAAAGAAAGTTATATTATACCTTTATATAAAAATGGAAGTAGATTTAATGTTGATAATTATAGGTGTATTGCTAAGTTAAGCTCGATCCCAAAAATCGTTGAGAAGCTTATTACTAGGCTTTCTCATTTACTTAGTAATACAACCGATACTTCTACGTTGGATTTCTTCGTTCCTGTGCCATAGGCTACAAAAGGTACTACTTAAGGGCTTGTTCTACCTCAAGGTATCCATTTAGACCGTCTATTATTAAAATTTTGTTTAACTGAACTCCCCTTGGTTGTTTGCTCATGAAAAATATTGATGTATGCTGACGATGTCAAACTCTTTAAGTCTTACAGTTTAATTAATTCGTCTATTTTATTACAAGATGATCTCAGTAGATTATCTGCACTTTTCTAGATTTTCCCCTTTGCCTTCCTATTATTCTATTAATAACCATATTCTTGAAAACGTGTCGTCTTTCAATGATTTAGAAGTTTTGTTGGATTGTAGGCTAAATTTTAATCTTCACATTGAATCTTGTTCACGTACAGCTATGGGTATTTTTGGTTTCATAAAGAGATGTTCCAGAGAGTTTAGCGATCCTTATTTAGCGAAACGTCTATATGTTAGCCTTGTTAGACCTGTTTTTGGAAACACCGTTGTATGGTCTCCTTATTATACTTGTCATATTGATAGGGTCGAGTCTGTTAATTTCTTAATTTTGCCTTAAAGGGACTTGGGTGGAATGACCCAGTGAATCTTCCAACATATGACAATCGTCTTACATTGATTGATCTACCTACTCTAGAACGTAGTAGATTCATGCAACTAATCTAATCAATGGTAAGAATTTTCTTTTAATATTCCAAATACTCTACGCAGAAATTTCAATTCTTTGTATTTTTTGTTAGCTACAACATATCCAATAGTTACCGTAAAACATGCTCTACTAAATTTGCTCTACCAATGTTGCCAACCCACTTCTTTGCTGTTCTGTTATCATGACTAACACCCCAACTCTCATCAGTTTCTGCTGTCATCCCTGCTCCTGTCGCATTATTCCTGTCTCATCCGTTCCAATCCCATCAGTTCCTGCTAACACCTGTTCCTGATCACGCCAGCTTAAGTTCTCATCAGTTCCTGTTCCTGTATCCTTATATGATATGATTAGCTCCAGTCTTATTCATTAGTTCCTGTTCTTTGCTGTTCTATTATCATGACTAACTCCCCAACTCTCATCAGTTTCTGCTGTCATCCTTGCTCCTGTAGCATTATTCCTGTCTCATCCGTTCCAATCCCATCAGTTCCTGCTAACACCTGTTCCTGATCACGCCAGCTTAAGTTCTCATCAGTTCCTGTTCCTGTAACCGTATATGATATGATTAGCTCCAGTCTTATTCATTAGTTCCTGTCTTATTAGTTAGCTCCTGTCTTATTCAATAGTTCCTGTTTTATTCGTTCAAATCCTATCAGTTCCTGCTAACACCTGTTTCAGTTCACACCAGTTAAAGAAATAAATTACTCACCCGTTCGTTGTAAAGTGGCCGGTTGATCGGCCGATGCACAATAGAGAAATTCGTTCGTCAGCCGAACCGTTCGTATGTGGAATATTCATCCAGCAAATGTGTTTCCTTCCAGATGTGATATTCAGAAATTCAAAACAACTGTCAACAAACACTACTTCCTCCTTCCGATACCCTCATTTCTTTCCGTTAACACAATACATTGCATTTATAGGTGGCATGACCAGAGTGTTGGCTTTCCAAAAAAAACATATATTGTCCTCAGATGAAACTGGATCCTCCTCTTCTGCTACCTCCCTTACAGACGTACCATTCCACCCACATTAGAAATCGTATATTAATATAAATAAGCCCAGCTCGATAATAAATTCTGTATTTAGTAAAGCTGTAACTGGAGGAAGTTTCCGACAAAAAGTTGGAAGTCTTGTCACTCCTCTTCTGGTACCTTCCATGCAAATTAACCATTTCACCCACTGTGCAATAGCAGTACTACGCTCTATGAGATCTTAGCCAAATTTCGCATTTTATAAAACTATAAGCATATAAAATTCTCCAGAAAAAATTTACCACCAGTTTACGAGAAAAAAATTTGGAATTTGGAACTCTACTGTACATTCCGCCCACTTTGTAAAACGGGTAATACAATATCTATATAGAGTTTTCCAACAAGAGGTGTCATTTTGGTATTCAAAGAAAAAAATTCGAGATAAATGATCGGGCGTTTATTTCATATGAAAGGTATGCCGTTAATAATGAAAGACAACATCAGCCAAATGGCCACCACGACCATGCTTACAGGACCATATACTTTTCATGAAATTTTCCTTAACCAAATCGCAAAGTGGCTGCCCTATGCCCTCGATATGCTGACGAATTCTATATTTGAGGTATTGGGCTGTTGACGTAGACCTTGTCTTTCACGTGGCCCCAAAGGAAGACGACTCAAGGTGCTAAATCACAAGATCTCGGTGGCCAATTGTGATCACATCTTCGAGAGATAACACTGTTCGGAAACTTTCGCGTAAAAGAGCAATGGTTTCGTTACTTGTGCGGCACGTAGCGCCGTCTTGTTGAATGTAAACGTTTGGGCTACAGCAGCAATATTCTCAGTTGTTCTTGAACAACGTGCACGGGTTTTATTCTTCACATCACTAACTTGTCCCAACAGCTCGAATTTTTCCACCAATTTCTGTATTGCGGTCCGTTGTTTAAGCGTATATCGCCATTTTTAGTAATGGCTTCAAAAGTGTTTTTTTAGAATTCAGGTTTATTGAGTATGCGATTGATACAATTCATCGTATGGCTAATCCCACGAAGCCAACTAGGCTTGTCTGCAGGATGTAAAATAAATAAATTGTGTATACTATATGTTTGTAACAGTTTTCGGTTTAGCTCAGCTGTTTAACAGAATATTAAAAAAATTAAGATAAAAAAGTTAAACAATATATAAATAGTTTATTAAATAAAAGATATACAAAATGACACTTAAAAATGTTTCCTATGTGTTCTATTTTGAACATTTAGCAGGTGTTTTGGTAACTTATTTAATGTTGATGGTATAGTTACAGCCAACGAATTTGTTCCATGAACTCTGGATCTTTGGTGTTAAGTGATTGATTTGCGTGGTTATTTTGATTTCGAATTATTGGTATATTTTGTTTGTTTTCCGTGGATTCCCAACCAACATTATTCAAATTGTGAACCGTACAACAAAAATAATGAAGACGAACATCACACAAAATCTTAAATCTATTATATATACTATATACCCAACAGCCTCAACAAACACCAAATTCCTGGGAACGAAATTCTTCCCATTAGCCACTGCCCATCCAAACCTAAGTCATTAGCATTTCTACCTGCTTTATACATAGGTTTTTTTTTGTTCACTGACCGCTATTACTTGTCATTTATCTAAATAGTGTTGTTTTGGTTTGTCAATGTTTCTAAAGAAAAACAACTCTAGTTATGAACTAGGACTTCAAACCATCGTGTGTTTCGTTTTGCATCTATATTGTTTATATCCTCTCCATACGGGTAGGAAGGTATATATAATTTGATTCGATTCAAAAGGTAACACATAGAAAAATTCACTTTATACCACAGCTGACTTTGAACCAAATTCGACTCCTGACTTTCTAAGTCGTTTGAGCCATGTCCGTCTGTCGGACCCGGCAGGACACGATAACTTTCGAAAGAGTTAAACAATCCCTTAGAAATTTGGCATGGGTCAATATTTTCCCAAAAGTACTAATGCAATTGCGTATGGGCAATATAGCCACACCCCTTCGGGTACTTCCCATACAAATCCTGCATTTCACCGAATTTAGCAAAAGTGTAATACTATTACTACTTTGGGAAATCATCGTGGGCCATCTTGACGAAATTCCGTATTTAATAAAGGTATTACTGGTTAAAATTATGGATGTCTGGCCACGCCCCTTCTCGTACCTCCCATATAAATGTAGCATTTGTCCACTTTAGAAATCGCGTAATAATAATACGTCTTCTTCTTTCTATAAACACATAAACTTATAAAGATCTCCAGAATTGGACCCGTAGTCATACCCCTTCAGGTACCTCCCACACAAATGTACCAAACCGCCCACTTTAGTAATCGGGTATTATCGGTATGATCAGCGCGATCTTTTTTTTTGAATACCACTACTCAAGGGATGCCCCTAAATGCAATGCATTGTGTTAGCGGAAGGAAATTAGGATATCGGAAGGAGTAAAGAGGGAGTAGTGTTTGTTTTGAATTTCAGAATTTCACAACTGGCAGGAAACATACTTGCCTGAAGAATATTCCACATACGAACGGTTCGGCTGTAGAACGAATTTCTCTATAGTACATAGCAGTAGTAGTTTGTCTCCCGTCCGGTGCATACGCACTTTTTTGTCTGTCCGGTCGTTGTCGCGTTTGTTTATGTTCTGTCCGTTCAGTGTCATCAAAAACAACAACACAGAAAAAAACAAACAAACAACATATTCACAAAACAGAAAAAAAAACAAACATATTCACAAAACAGAAAAACAAAAATCCTAAAAACAATACATAAAGTGCACACCAACAATAACCAAGACCAACAATAAACAACAACAAAATCTACAGCAGCCACAGCCATCTCACACATCTCGCTGCTCATCAACGCCAACACGAAGGGCTTTTTTATGATCCCCTTCTCCTGTGTTCTCCCCTTCCTCTCAGCATCACTTTTCGCATAATACAAACGACTGTGCTCTCTTCATGTCGCTGCCTGACTTGTGTTAAAGATCTAACACTGAACACTTGTTGGGTCTAGCAGCGGCAAGAGGTGTGCACAGTTATTTGTATTTATGCTTTGATATTGTTTTGTGTTTCAGTATGTTACAATGGTAGGTTCATTTAAAACACATTTTGCGAACATACGAGGGCTGAAGGCAAATTTCTTTGCGGTATACACGCACGTTCAGTTCCATAGGCCAGATGTACTCGCTCTATGTGAAACCCAGGTGTGTGAGGGTTCTAATCCACAGAATTTTCACATTCCTGGATATCACAACCTTTCCCCTATCTCTTTCCACAGACGCATTGTGGTATACATACGTAATAGTGTGGTTTTCCCGAGCCAGCAACATTTGGACTCACAAGATCCAGAATTTAACTTTCTTTGGGTTAAGTTCAGGATTGGATCACACCCATTACACTTCGGGTTTCTTTACAGAAGCCCAAATTTGGAAAGGGAGGCTACCCTAAACGGCTTTGACGCCCTTTCCGACTCTATATCAAAAGTCTTAGAAGATTGTCCGGACAGTGAAATTGTAGTTGCTGGGGATTTCAATGTCCATAATCAATCTTGGCTTTCCCATTCGAGCCACACTTCTACGGAGGGACAGTACGCTGAGCTTTTCGCCGCGCACAATAACTTGGTGCAAGTAGTGAATGAACCAACACACATTCCGCGTGTTGAAGGGCAATATCATAATATTCTTGACCTTTTCTTAACCTCACACCCTGAAAAGTACGAGGTTAACATTCTTGCACCTCTTGGTAACTCGGATCATTGCACCATTTCAGCATCCTTTTCGTTCTCCGATCTTCGATCCACTTCTAAACCAGTCACGAAGCGGACATTGTAAATATACGAAACGGCGCGTTGGGCAGAGCTCAACAATTTCTATCAGCATTTAAATTGGAAATTATGTTTCCTAGACAATAATGTCGATGGTGCTGCTGAAATGGTCGAGAAAATAATTCTTCTTGGAATAAACACTTTTATTCCCTCGAAGACTACTTCGATTAAACCTTCAAAGAATTGTTGGTTTAATCAGACATGTAAAGAAGCTGTCAGATCCAAAGAGGAAGCGTTCAGAAATTGGCGTTTAAATAAAAACGTCACTACTGAGCTGCTACGTAAGCAGGCAAGATCCAATTGTGCCAGAGTGCTTAGGCGCCAAAAACTTCTCCACGAACAGCGCCTTCGTGCTAAAGTTCTTTCTTCTCCGAGGGGAAGTAAGAGCTTTTGGGCATTTGTTAAAAGAGTAAGGGACAATTCTTCATATTCTATCCCAACTCTCGTTAACGATGACCAGATATTCACTGACCCGGTTGACAAAGCTAACCTTCTGGCTGAAATATTTGCTAAGAATTCATCTTTGCCATACAGCAGTCAACCACTCCCCGTAATCGAAAACGTATCTAGTTCGATGCCTCAGATATTTTTTCGATCACGTGGGGTTAAAAGGGTTCTTGCAGATCTCAATGTAAACAAAACTCCGGGCCCGGATGGCATTTCAGCACTTGTCCTATGTAAGTGCTCTTCGACGCTAGCTCGTCCATTGCGCAATCTTTTCAACATGTCGTATCGTGCTGGTATTTACCCTTCACGTTGGAAAGTTGCCAATGTCCAGCCGATCCCCAAGAAAGGTGAGGCTACAAACCCTGCGAATTACCGCCCAATAGCAATATGTTCTGCGCTCTCAAAGGTTATGGAGAGTATGGTTAACCACCATCTTGTCAAATATTTAGAGTCTAATGGCCTTCTAAATGATCGACAGTATGGCTTCCGTAGAAATCGATCTACTGGAGACCTGATGGCGTTCCTTACGGAGCGATGGAGCCGGTAATATCTTCACTCGATTCATGTCAAGTTTTCTCAGGGATCGCTCTATACGAGTAGTTATAGATGGGGTCTCATCCAACGAGCATAGGTTGACCGCAGGAGTGGCACAAGGCTCTGTCCTCTCTATTTCTTATTTTCATTGACGACCTGTTGGGTCAGACTGTGAACCCGATCTACTCCTTTGCGGATGACAGTAACCTATGTCATTCATACTCATTTGATCATCGGCCAGGTCCTCTGGAGGTCGAGGACAAAAGGCGAATGATGAATGACTCACTTAACCGCGA
This sequence comes from Hydrotaea cyrtoneurina, assembly GCA_958296145.1. Taxonomy (NCBI): domain Eukaryota; kingdom Metazoa; phylum Arthropoda; class Insecta; order Diptera; family Muscidae; genus Hydrotaea; species Hydrotaea cyrtoneurina. The sequence goes on along the minus strand of OY282512.1, from coordinate 73,457,071 downwards.
TTTGGCGACGATTTGTGAGTGGGGCCAAATGAATAGAGTAGATTTTAATGCACAAAAGACCCAGTGCTGTTTGTTGTCACACAAACGTTCACCAGATCCAGCATCATCGTCAATTTCTATGGGTGGTGTGGATATCGACGAATCAGACACTCTTGATGTTCTGGGCATGAAGATACAGGGTGATGCTCGCTGGGCCAGCCATATATTCGAAGTGTCGAAAGAAGCATTCAAGTGTTTAGGCTTTTTGAAGCGGTGCAAGAAATACTTCACTCCATCTGATCTCGTAAATATTTACACTACTTACATCCGGCCTAAAATGGAATACAACTCGCATATATGGGCAGGGGATCCATTAACATCTTTGAAGCTTCTGGACCGTGTACAGAGGAGAGCGGTGGTGATGATAGGGGATGGTAGGGTATCCATGGCGTTCCTTACGGAGCGATGGAGCCGGTAATATCTTCACTCGATTCATGTCAAGTTTTCTCAGGGATCGCTCTATACGAGTAGTTATAGATGGGGTCTCATCCAACGAGCATAGGTTGATCGCAGGAGTGGCACAAGGCTCTGTCCTCTCTATTTCTTATTTTCATTGACGACCTGTTGGGTCAGACTGTGAACCCGATCTACTCCTTTGCGGATGACAGTAACCTATGTCATTCATACTCATTTGATCATCGGCCAGGTCCTCTGGAGGTCGAGGACAAAAGGCGAATGATGAATGACTCACTTAACCGCGATTTGGCGACGATTTGTGAGTGGGGCCAAATGAATAGAGTAGATTTTAATGCACAAAAGACCCAGTGCTGTTTGTTGTCACACAAACGTTCACCAGATCCAGCATCATCGTCAATTTCTATGGGTGGTGTGGATATCGACGAATCAGACACTCTTGATGTTCTGGGCATGAAGATACAGGGTGATGCTCGCTGGGCCAGCCATATATTCGAAGTGTCGAAAGAAGCATTCAAGTGTTTAGGCTTTTTGAAGCGGTGCAAGAAATACTTCACTCCATCTGATCTCGTAAATATTTACACTACTTACATCCGGCCTAAAATGGAATACAACTCGCATATATGGGCAGGGGATCCATTAACATCTTTGAAGCTTCTGGACCGTGTACAGAGGAGAGCGGTGGTGATGATAGGGGATGGTAGGGTATCCAGCTCTATTGTCTCCCTACATCATCGCCGAAATGTGGGTTGTGTATCGCTATTCTATAGATATTTTAATGGTATCTGTTCAGAAGATATCCGTCGTCTGGTCCCTGGCGTTAGAACATTTAGTCGAAATACACGGCTATCCAGGGTCTCTCATCCATTCATTGTGAAATGGCCGGTTGACCGGACGACGCACTATAGAGAAAATTCGTTCTTTAGCCGAACCGTTCGCATGTGGAATAATCTTCCAGCAAATGTATTTCCTGCCAGTTGTGACTTTCAGAAATTCAAAACAAATGTCAACAAACACTACTCCCTCTTTCCTCCTTCCGATACCCTAATTTCCTTCCGCTAACACAATGCATTGCATTTATAGGGGGCATCCACTGAGTGTTGGCCCTCAAAAAAAAAAAAAAAAAAAATGTTCTAAATCAGGGACAAGGCGACGGATATCTGAGGAGCAGATACCGTTAAAATATCTATGGAACAGCGATATACAACCCAGATTACGGCAATATAGTTCGACACCATACTATCCCCAATCGTCACCACCGTCCTCCTCTGTACACGGTCTAAAAGCTGTGTTTGTAGCTCCTCCTCATATATGGGAGTTATATTCTATTTTAGGCCGGATGTAGGTGGTGTAAATATTTACGAGATCAGATGGAGTAAAGTATTTCGTACACCGCTTCTAAAAGCCTAAACACTTGAATGCTTCTTTCGACACTTCGAATATATGGCTTCCCAACGAGTGTCTGATTCGTCGATATCCACACCATCCATAGAGATTGACGACGATACTGGACCAGTGGAACGTTTGTGTGACAACAAATAGCATTGAAATCTACTCTGTTCATTGGCCCCACTCACAACTCGCGGTTAAGTGAGTCATTCATCGTTCGCTTTTTGTCCTCGACCATCGAGGGACTTGGCCGATGATCAAATGTGTACGAATGACAGAGGTTGCTATCATCCGCAAAGAGTAGATTGGGTGCACAGTCTGCCCCAACCCGTCGTCAATGAAAATAATAATTAGAAAAGGAGAGACGACAGAGCTTTGTGGCATCCCTGCGGTCAACATTTGCTCATTGGATGCGACCCCATCTATAACAACTCGAATAAATCGATAACTGAGAAAACTCGATATGAATCGAGAGAAGGTATTACAGTAAAATCCCGATAATTCGTAATGTCAAGGGACCGACCGTTTTCTACGAATTAGCGGGGTTTTCGAATTAGCGGGGTTTCGAATTAGCGGGGTGAAGTAAGAAAAAATACGAATTACCGAGATTTTTATTCAATAATGAATATATATACACACATACATATTTATATGTATGTATGTACAAAGTTTTATTTTTTAAAAACAAAGCAACTGAAACTCAATTAATTTTTGAACAAAAAAACAAAAACTTAATTCATAAAGTACTTAAAGCGACCGTTTTTGTGACATTGTGACATAAACAACAACAAATGCTTCGCCCCTTGAGAGCATAGAATCACTTGTCAATGGTTTACCGTTTTTCCTGCAAAGAACGCGTCGCCTGCGCTACATAAAAAAGCACGAAAGAAGTGAAAGAGAGAATAGCAAAACAGTTGAAGTTTGCGAATTATCGAGGTTTTCAACGAAAAATTACGAATTATAAGAGTTTTTTAGGCATTTCGCTGGAAAAATTTTACGATTTATCGAGGGGACCGAAATGTATGGGATTTTTACGAATTATCGCGATTTTTTCAAGGGACCGGGATTTTGTTACGAATAAGCGGGGTTTACGAATTAGCGGGGTACGAATTATCGGGATTATACTGTACCGACAAAAATGCAATAAGTTTTAAGTTCTTCATGTCAGGCCCTATCGAACGCCTTAGAAATATCCAGAGCAACGACCTTACTTTTACCAATGGCGTCAATATGTCGACTTCATCGCTCCGAAAGGAACGCCATCAGGTTTCCAGTAGATCGATTTCTACAGAAGCCATACTGCTGATCATTAATAAGGTCGTTAGACTCTTAATACTTAACAAGATGGTGGTTAACCATGATCTCGAGTGCGCAGAACATATTGCAATTGGACGGTAATGCGCAGTATTTGTAGCCTCTTGGGGATCGGCTGAACATTGGCAACTTTCCGACATGTTGAAAAGATTGCGCAATGGACGAGCTAGCGTCGAAGACCACTTACATAGGACAAGTGCTGAAATACCATCCGGGCCCGGAGTTTTGTTTATGTTGCGATCTGCAAGAACACATTTTACACCACGTGTTCGAAAAAAATTTCTGAGGCATCGACCTACATATGTTTTCGATCACGGGGAGCGGTTGACTGCTGTCTGGCAAAGATGAATTCTTTGCAAATATTTCATCCAGAAGGTTAGCTGTATTAACCGGGTCAGTGAATATCTGGTCATCGTTAACGAGTGTTGGAATAGAAGGCGAAGAATTGCCCCTTACTCTTTTAACAAATTCCCAAAAACTCTTACTTCTCCCGGTAGAAGAAAGAACTTTAGCACGAAGACGCTGTTCGTAAAAAAGTTTTTCGCGCCTAAGTAAGTACCCTGTCAAACGATGATGTTGCCTGTTTGCGCAGCCGCTCAGTATTGGCATTTTTATTTTCACACCAATTTCTGAACGCTTCCTCTTTGGATCTGACAGCTTCTTTGCATGTCTGATTAAACCAAGAATTCTATGGAGGTTTGATCGAAGTAGTCTTTACCGGAATAAACGTATTTATTGCAAGAAGAATTGTTTTCTCAACCATTTCGGCAAAATTCTGAATTTTTGTACTAATTTTTAAAAAATAATTTTGAAAAAATTTAAAATTATTGATAGAATAGGTAAGGTTAGGTTAGGTTGAAAGGAGGATCGGTCATGTACCATGACCGTCTCATGTCACTGACATACACCTAAGCCAGCAATTCGGCCTGTTGTGCGCTCTACAAATTCCCTTCCCCTTTTTCCTACGTTAGGAATTCGGTCCCCTCTATAAAGTTCCTTAAATTCCTTATGTCTATTGCTTTGACGGCCGATATGTCATCTGAGGTGTCCTCTCCTAACTGGACTTTCCTGACCTGCGAGAAAGCAGGGCATTGGCACAGGAAGTGTTCCGCCGTCTCGGCGTCTTCTCCGCATGCCCTGCGTTCGTCGCTCTGGGAACATCCTATTCTAAATAGGTGTGCCCTTAGGCTAGTGTGTCCTGTGATGACCCCTACTAGCTTACTCATTTCATTTTTGTTAAACCCGAGTATTCTCTTTATTTTCTTGTAATCGAGGTTTCCGTTGTGGTTCTTCCTACCTGTTCCTCTAGCCATCTTAAGGCATGGGTCGTTTTCATCCATTCCCTCAACTCCTTTTTTGTCTCTAGAAAAGGTTTAGACAGTTGCAGAGTATTTTGGTTGGACTCCCTTCCTATTTTAGCCAGTTCGTAAGCCCTGACATTGCCTGGAAACCCTTGGTGGCCTGGTATCCAGTTTATAATTATGTTGTTATTTCTCGATACGTCATTTATCGTTTCCTTAGTGCATGAGTGTCCTTGATTTATACAAATAGTTGAAAATACAGATAGTTTTTCCTGTGATTCTGTTCCACGCCATTCTAGTGTAATATGTTTTCTTTTATTTATTTTTGTGAGGGCCTGCCTATTGAGGTGCCGGCGCTTAATAACGCCACTGGCAAAAAAATAAAAGGTGGTTGCTTTTGCAGGCACTCAAAAGCGCCAATGCAAGTTTATGTTTAGCACTTTATAGCGCTATACAAAAAAATGAATAACTAATTCCAATGGATCGGCTAATTCAATTTTTACTGATCCTTTATTTCATGTTTTCCATTGTTTATAAACAAAACTAACGGTATCCTTAATTCTAGTTTTTCTTACATCTATATCCTTAAAAGTAAACAATGATTCTTAGTACTAAACAGCTGTTTATCAGCTGTTACAAAAATTAGGGATGTTATCCTATCGATAACACTACACCCTCACCCTTTAAAAAAAAAATTATTTTTATACAAAAGAGGAAAAATTATTTTTTAGTATTTAATTTAAGTAACAATTAACAATTTTCATTATTCCATTTCTTTAACATGTTGTTATGATACTTTTTTAATTTCCCATCTACATTAATAATAGAATTTACCCCTTCTCTATCTACGATTCTATACGGTCCTCGATACGGTGCCTGATGCTTTTTTCTATCCATAACCCTCAAGAGTACTTGATCTCCTACCTTCAAATTAAGTGGATTTAAGTTTTCGTTTTGGAGTTCTTTTTATCTTTGCTTTCTCCAAGAATTCCTTGGCTTTTTGCAGAGAAAATTTTAATCTTTGTTTGATTTCAGAGGCATAATTTTCTGTATTATAGAATTGCCTCTCTTTAATAATTTCGTCACCCGGTAAGTAGGGAAGTTTACCAAATACTAACTCATAAGGAGAATAGCCAGTATCAACATGTGGCGTCGTATTGTAAGCAAATGTAAAATATGGTATCCAAAACTCCCATTCATCATCTTTGGAAAAATTTAATAAAAATTCATTTAGTACTCTATGACTTCGTTCAATCGAGCCCAAGGTTTCATGATGATACGGCGCACTAAAAATCTGCCTGATATCTAATAACCTACATATTTCCGACATTAACTGGTTCGTAAATTCCGTGCCTTTATCTGACTTAAGCCTTTTAAAATTTCCATATGTTAGTATTAATTGTTCAACCAAAGTTTTCGCGACCGTCTTTGCATCTTTCGTTTCCATAGGATAAGCTACAATATATTTTGTTAAATCACATTGTATCGTGAGTACATATCGATAATGATTAGATAACCTCAGCGGACCTACTGTATCAATCGATACCGTCTCGAAGCTTGTTCCCGGCGTGTCCGTTAAAGTATATGGTTCTTTCGTATGTCTTGTCTGTTTGTTGATTTTGCACTGCGGGCAATCTAGTACATAATCCTTGATCATTCTGTACATGTTCTTCCAAATATATCTCTGTTTTAACCTCAATGTTGTTTTTCTGACACCCAAGTGTCCCCCGTGTGCTGAATCGTGGTAATCAGTTATTAACCCCAACTGTGTATCCCGACAAAGTATTCTCTTCGGTTCCTCATATAATAAAATTTTCAAATCTGTCTTTTTTTTATGTTGTATTCTATTAAAAACTGTTTTAAACTCTTCCATTGTCATTGTTTTAAATATATCATCATTTTTGTTCAATGCTAACTCGCGTATCCCTAAATCACGCATCTTTGATGTCAGTTTTCCAAGGACAACTTAGTGTTCGATGGATTATCGCTGAATCCCGCCGTAATAAAACGATCTTCAATTATAATTTGTAGCTTTTTACCCTCCGTTTGAGGCGTAAACTTAAGTTTTCTCGTGTTGCGTATATCTGTTATTGATGTACAATCCCATATAAAAAGTTGATTGGCTTTCCGTTGTTCATGTATTTAGCACTGTTATTCGTATCTGTGTCTTTATTAACTGTTTTCTCTTTCTGCATACTCCTTGTGATCGCTAAAATCATTTCATCTCTTTCAGTCTTACTGTCTTTATTGACGCGAATATCCAGAGGCAGAATAATTTCCGACCTCGCAGGTACTACCCTACTAATCTGAGATACAGGTCTCGAATTCATAGGTAGAACAATATCATTGTCAGCAACATTAAACGTTATGGTAAATGTTTCGAAGTCTATTTTGCACATACGCTGTGTCAAAATATCTCTTCCAATTATGCCATCGGTTGGGATTGGGAAATCCCTTTCAACAATATAGAAATCGTGTGCTATCGTTGCTGATTCAACCGACAATTCCAATTTTGTAGCGCCAATATACTGTACCGCATCCTCTGTTATTCCGGTTAGTCTAGCAGATATATTTTCATTTATATTAGTAAAATTCTGATCTTTGCAAATCGACACGTCTGCCCCCGTATCTATTAAAAATTTTAAACTTCTGTTAATGTTGTTGCATTTGAGAGTTATAAACGCGCTAGATTTAGCTGATATATAAAAATCCTTATATTTGGCCTTCCTGGACAACGTCTTCCGTCATCCGGCCATCTGAGTTTTCCGACTCCTCCGCGTAGGGAAAAGCTCTGAAGTTTCTGTTCCTCTGGTTGTTATACCCGCGATCTCTTGGACCATAATCTGATTCGATTGTACCACGCGCGTAACCATTATTACCTCTAGATTGGTTGTTCTGATAGCTCCCTCTGGAATTTCCGTAATTATAACTTGCATTGTTTGCAAATTGGTCTCGGTAGTCTCTCCTAGGATTATTGCCATTGTAACTGGCACTATTTCCAGCTTGATTATTCCGGGTGTTTCCTCTGAAATTATCGTTGTTGTAATTCCGGTTGTCCCTGTCGTAATTGTTTCTATGGTTATCGTATCTATTTCCGTAATTGTTTCTGTCACCGTTATTATATCTACCACCACCGTTATGTCTATTCCCTTCGGAACGCCTATCCGTTCTATGAACCGGAAATAAATTTTTGCTTTCGAAACCAAAGCTTTTCTCGGCTGTTACGCACCTTTGTGCTGCCTCATTTAAAGTGTTTGGCATATTTGCCAATAAAAGCGGTTGATACTCCGAATTTACTCCCTTTATAAAAACATTAAGAGCCATACTATCGCTAACTTTATAAATTGCATCCTTAGTTTCCTCAGAGGGGTTTGTTAAGTTACCTATTTCAAATAAACTTAATTGATCAGAAAGCTCTGAAACCTTCTCCCTAAATTCTGTTATGCTCGATTCTCCTTGTTTTGTAGTTCCTAGCTCCGTTAATGTTTGTTGTAACGTCCTAGGATTTGGATAAGCGTCTTCCAGACATTTCTTCAAACCAGCGAATGTAGTCGGTCTGTTTGAACGACCTAAAATGCTACGTACTTGGCAGATAACTTGAAGTTATACACGTACTTAATGAATATTTCTTTATCCTCATTCCTTAATAAATCATGCAGCAACTCAGTCTGCGCAATAAAATCTTCCAAATACTTGAATGTGCCTTTGAATACTTGTAGGTTTTTACCCACCATTGAAATGTCAAATTGAGCCATGCTTGGTAAATTTCTCTCCTGCGTTTTTAAATTTTTCAAAAATTCTTCTATTTCTCCACGAAGTTTCTCAAATCTTAATTTGCAGGTAGCAATATCTTCCTCAGAGGTGATTTTAACTACTTCACTTGATTCTTCTTCTTTCCCTACTCCTTCACTTTTTGGAAATATTTTATCCACCGTACCTTGTAAAAATCCTAACCTCTCTAGCTTTTCCTCTACGTATTTGTTCGCAAAAACTCTATTCTTACTTTTCTTTAAATTTACTTTTAATTTTTCCAATTCATCAATACATTCATTAATTAACTCCATTAATTTGAAATTTTTAAATCACTTTGTACAGAACAGTATTAAAAATAGTGTGAACAATATTAACTAAATAGTGTAAAATTCGTATAGTGTGAAACGCTCCCAATTAATTTCCTTAAAAATGGTTCGTATAGTGTGAACGCACCTAAATGCAACCCTGTACTAGCATATATGGTTGTACCGGGTCCTTGAGTAACCGGATATTCGTTAACCTATTTATACAACGAGCGGCTGTCAACCAGTGTTTATTTATTCGCCGACATTTTGTTACGTGTTGTTTTTGTGTAATTTGCGAAAAATAAACTTTAACTTCAATTCCAATCTAATTAAATTAATTTATGTGCAAAATATGTATAAAATTCATATGTTATTTATATTTAAATTGTTTTTCTTTTAGAATAAATAAATAAAATATGTGTTGTGTTTTATTGTTTAATTGTGCATAGTGTTAGGTTTTTTTTTAGCTGTGCTTCAATAGCTTCTACTCGTTCCCACATCTTTAATGCACTTTGGTATGGTGGTGGGGGATCGTTATTTATTGTTGCCTTTAAATCAGCCAGTTGTCTTCGGAGCCGCACAATTCTGCCACCCCTCCTGTGTTTCGGTTTCTCGGTAGGGGGAATCCGTGTGAGCTTCTCTTCCTTTCGTTGTTGTTGCCGCTGCAAATATTGTTGAATTGTTATAGGCTTCGGTTGTTGGTAGTTTGTTGTCGGACAAGAGGTCTCCACTGGAACGTTGTTGTTGTTTGGCAGGATCGCCATGTAATATGTTTTCTTTTATTTATTTTTATGAGGGCCTGGCACTCAAAAGCGCCAATGCAAATTTATGTTTAGCACTTTATAGCGCTATACAAAAAAATGAATAACTAATGCCAATGGATCGGCTAGTTCAATTTTTACTGATCCTTTATTTCATGTTTTCCATTGTTTATAAACAAAACTAATGGTATCCTTAATTCTAGTTTTTCTTACATCTATATCCTTAAAAGTAAACAATGATTCTTAGTACTAAACAGCTGTTTATCAGCTGTTACAAAAATTAGGGATGTTATCCTATCGATAACACTACACTAGGCATTCTGTGATGGCCTTGATCTCTGCTTGTAGAATCGCTGAGTACTTTGGTAATTGGTATACTAATTCAGTCCTCGGATTGTGGATGTAGATCCCTATGCCTACTCCTAACTCGGATTTGGATGCGTCTGTGTAGCACTCCACTATTCCCCCATCTTGGGTGTATGTGTCGTGTTCTTGTCCGCTTCTATCTTCTATTCTTGTCGTGCAGTTCGCAACCACGTGTGTTTCTGAGATGCGATCTGTCTGACAGTTTGTTGTCAGGAAACCTCCTAGGTGTTCCAATATTCTCTGATGTTGTGTTTGAGGTGCGTCCTCAATCCACTAATTCAATGCCCTTAGTCTCCTTTCTGAGATCGCTGCCTCAGATTTGATTTGAATATCTATTGGGTGGATGTATATCAGAATTTCGAGGGCGCTCGTCGGCGCGGTCCTCATTGCTCCGCATATTTCTACGCAGCAAATTCTTTGAATCCCTTGTAGTTTCTTCACGTTACATTTCTTTGTCATTGCCGTCCACCATACTATTGACGAATAAGTTATAATCGGCCTTATTACGCTTTTGTATAGCCAGTGCTATATGCTTGGGCGGATGCCCCATGTGGAGCCAATTGCTCTACGGCATATTGACCAGCATCTGAGGGCTTTTTCGGCTCTGCTGTTGATGTGATCTTTCCACCTTAGTTTCCTGTCCAGAATTACTCCCAGATATTTAACGTTCGTGTTTAATTCAATGTTCTTGTTCCTGAAGCAAGGTTTGACGTATTGTGCAATTTTTGTCTTCCTTGTGAACAGACATAGTTCTGTTTTGTCCGGGTTCACGTTTAGTCCCCTAGGCTTCGCCCAGTTGTATGCCAGAGTTAGCACTTTTTCGGCATCTCTGCATAATTTGTTCGGATCTTTCCCTTCAAAAGTATCGCGACGTCGTCTGCATATTAGACTAGTTTGAATCCTTCATCAGTCAGCATCCTTAGGAGATTGTTTATTGTAGTCACCCACAGGAGTGGTGATAATATACCTCCCTGTGGTGTCCCTCTCCCTTATATTTATGCCGTGGGATTCGCAATTAATCCATCTATGCCTTAGCATATAGCTGACCCAGTCGATTATTGACCTGTTCACTCTAAACTGGTCTAAGGAGTGGATTAACGTCTGCGTGCTCACGTTGTTGAAGGCCCCCTCTATGTCGTTAAAAACACCAAGTGTATATATTTTATCGTCGAAAGAGCTTTCTATGAGATGTACTACCTCATGCAGGGCTGTCTCTACAGATCTTCCCTTGACATAGGCGTGTTGTTGAAATTTTAGCTTATCGCTCGGGATCTGTCTTTTAACCATAGAGTCTATTAATCTCTCATTCGTTTTTAATAAGAAGGATGTAAGGCTTTCCTTTCCCGGTTTTGGTATGAACTCGTGCTTCTTGCCATTTCCTAGGGATATAGGCTAGTCTGAGGCAGGATGCAAATATGCCTGCCAGGTGTTTTCCCACTACATCTATGCTCCTTTGTAGAAGCGCCGGGAATATGCCATCCGGTCCAGCCGCCTTAAACGGAGAGAAGCTTTTAACTGCTTCTCTGACCATTTCTGGCGTGATGGTTTCGGGTCTATGTTGTACTTCCCTGGTCGGACTGAGTTCCTCTATTAGGTCCTCTGTACCCGTGGGGAAATGTGTGTTTATTAACAACTAGCTGACCCGGCAAACGTTGTTTTGCCTTCAAATTTTATTTATGTAGCTAGCGGACCCCGGCGTGCTTCGCTACGCATGAATATTAACTTTGAATCAAATTCGTTTGGGTTTTTTATTTATTTTTTATTTGGAAGTAATGAAAAAAACTAAATCAATTTAATACAATAGTGTATACAATATTTTTTGTTTGATTGTGTGGTGCATGAATAAATAAATTAGTTGGTGCTCCCACTCTGGAACATGCGACGTATAATTGTCCGTGAGAAAAGCACGGTTCCTCCAAATTCACACCACACACTTGAAGCGTTTGTCCTTGAGCTTTATTTATGGTTATAGCAAATGATAAACGCACGGGAAATTGAAGACGTCTGAATTGAAATGGGATGTCGTTTGGTAATAATGGTATCCGTGGTATTAGTACAACTTCTCCTTTTGCTTTGCCAGTGAGAATTGTTGCTTCAATCAAATTGGGCATTAATTTCTTCACGGAAAGTCTCGTTCTATTGCAGAGTTTTGGTGTATTGAGATTTCGAAGAAGTATGATCGATGAACCTATTTTCAAATTCAAAAGATGCGGTGGCATACCGGGTGGTTCCAAAGAATTCAAAAATTCAACCGGATAATTTACTGCGTCCTCTTCATTCGTAGCAGTACCAATAGATTTGTATGATACCAAGTCACCTGGCAACTTTTGTTGAATTTGAAAATTTATTTCATTAACATTGGAATTTGTTGGTGCTAAAATTGCACGTTCTCTTAACCAATCATGATTTTTATAGTTTTGAACAATGTTTGGAAAAACGCGATCAATTAGTTCTTCTTTTGATGGCATAATTGTGCAAAAGTTGTTTGGTAACGTGATAAAGCCATTTAAATCACTTGCAATTTTGCCATCGCCAATCTGCAGCAGATGTTTCGAAAAGTCACGTGCTGATGGATTATTTTGAAGATGCACACGCATTTTATGTTAAGCGATAACTTCTGTACATTTCCCCAAAGAAACGAACTTTTCAAACATGCATTAATTTCATCAGCTGGAGTCGATCTGGGAATGACGGGCAACGTTTGTCGAAAATCACCAGATAGCAATATTAATGCACCTCCGAACAACTGTTGATTTCAACGTAGATCCTGTAATGTTCGATTCAATGCTTCCAAAGATTTTTTATGGGCCATCCTCAATGTGGATACGTGTATGCACTACAACGTGTATTTACCTTGTATATATATGGTCAAAATCACATGTTGACATGTATATGGACAAAATTACATGTTGACATGAAAAGTCATAACTCGCGAACGCGTTGACCGATTTCGTGCAAACTTACATATCCATCTACAAACCATCTGCACGACCATACGAACAAACACTTAAAATTTAAGCGAATTCGGTTCGAACGTCCTTGAGTTATAAAGTCACAACGCACTTGCAACAATTTTTTATATATATAGATATATAGATTTGATTGATTGTTCTACCGTTTCTGTTTTATTTCCGTCTTTGTCCACTAAGGCTTCCACCTGTGTATGTGTCTTAGATAGAAATTTCTTTATTTTAGACATGTCGTTAACGGTGTCGACCTGTTCGCAGAACAGTCTCCACGACCCTCGTTTCGCTCTTCTTAGTGCTTTTTTGTACAATCTATGTTTGGACTTGTATTCGTCCCAGTATACTTGAAGTTTTTTACGTCTAGCTCTGTTGTAAGATCTACGGACTTCTTTGCTTAGGTTTCTAACCTCCCCCGTTATCCAGGGTTTCTCCTGAGCCGACCTCCTTTCTCTGAGTGGACAACACTCTTCGAAGGACCTCACTAATACTGACGTACCTCTTTCGAACTCCTCTTCGATTTCCTCTTCGTTTTGGAGAATTTCTTTGGAAGTCCCTATATCTCTGCTCACTAGATCTCTGAAACGGTGCCAATTGGTTTTGGTCTTTTTCCTGAAACTTAGCGGTTCTGGTGGTGGTTTTATTAAACTAAAAATTATGTATCGGTGATCTGAAAAGGAGTGCTTGTCGGAGACATGCCATCCTTGGATCTCTTCTACTATCTCTTCGGAACCGAAAGTGATATATAATACCTCCTCTCTGATTTATAAAGTTGGCTTTGTTGCCCGTATTTATTGTAATAAGATCATGCTTATTAACCCTTCGTCAGGCACATATTTTGAGCCCCTAGTTCTGGCACATGGTGTCTGGCCAGACCCCTATATATTTACATGCATTTGTATGGAAATTAGGGCTGTTTGCCGTTAAATTTTTTACTAAGATAGGATAATATTTGTTATATTTTGTGTTTCTATTTCTTTTTACTATGTTATTAGCTACCTGAGGAAGAAAAAATAGACCTGAAAAAATCTTTGGAATGAAAAGTGCAACAATTTTTTTGTTCTATATATATTTCTCTTTATTATGGGTAAAGTAATAAATGTTTATGACAAAATAGAAAATTATTATGAAGAATACATTGAATTTTTTTATTCAGAATTTTGCGGAAGGCAACAAAAACATAAATAATCTACTTTTGAATGTAGCTGACAAACAGGATTGTTGCATTTGCAGCAAAAAAAAGTGTGTCTTATGGCGTATTTTGTCACCTTGTTGCAGGCAAATTCTGCAATCTTTTTTGGCAGCTAATGTGTCTGGACCACTGCGTGAAGCCACATTAAGGTTTGCTATATTGAGAGGTCTCCCAAAGTACGCTTCAAATCGGCAATTCCACGGTGTCGAACGTGACCGTTGTACACATTCAAAGTGCAAAAAAGGTCAGAATAAAATATATTTTAGATTCATCTTATACATATTCGTACAGGTCCATAGTAATACTATCACCGGTGGTTTAGTTTTTTTCAGGCGAAATAGTGATAACAAAATAAGGACAAAACAGGGAGCGGGTCGAACGCGACAAAAACAGAAGTAGTTTCCGTGAACATCTTTAAAAACATGAGAATCAGCGAAATCAAACAGAATATGTTATCGATGAAAATTGTAAAATGTTAAAAAATGACAAAGCTTTCGTATCCTCTTTATTTCATAGAAATATCATGGATAGTTTTTTACATTTAATTTTTAGGTTGGTTCGAACGTGACATGTCGAACGTGACAGTTTTTCTATGACTATCATATAGACAAATTAGACCAAAAAGTACCGTTATTCTTCATTCCTTTTGATTCGTCTCTTCAATTTAAGATTTCTTATGCTCTTAGAAAGATTATTTATAATAAGCCTCTTTTTACATAAGCCTCTCTTTACGAAGGAAATTTTTAAAAAAATGTGCATTTAAAAATCTGAAAATGATCCAAAACTACAATTTTCCACTTTGCAATTGTTTTTCGTAAATTTTTGAGTAAATACACGTGAAATTCTTTAATTTCATTAAAATTTGAATATTTTTGTATAGTAATATATTACATTAATGTGATTTTAATAACTTTTAATTTTTTCATCACGGTAGACCTTTTGGTGGAATTACCCAAATGCTATACGAGTTGTTGGTTGAGCTACAATGTGCGGATTATTGGTGCGATTTTCAACGTTGGCCAGTACCAATGGCTTTGCAAGTTTATATAAAAATATGCGTCTTTTTTCTTTTCTTGTATTTTCATCATTTAGCTTACATATAATGTAACTTGTCAATGCCATCACATCAATCATGTTGCAGAAAAACGCGTATGTCCAGCGTCTGGTTGACCGTTTTGTTGTGTAATGAGTTAGCATTTAATCCATCGTATCGACTTTAGTTGAATTGTAGAATAAAATTGCTTCCGGTTTCATTGCTACGCCTTCAACATATTTCGTGTAATGCACGGTTGAAATTAAATTGACTGCCTTATTTTGTTTGGGCACGTAGCTACAAAGTCCAACAAGATTTTCATGAAAACCAAACACACTTGAAAGAATTGGTCGTCTGGTGCTCTTCATAACTTCCTTAGGAAGACATCTTTTTTTTGGTGCCAACAAATGCCAGTCCCATAGCAGCCAGTCGTTTAGCGCCGTTCAATGAGGTGAACAAATTATCAGAAATATTTGTTCTGCCGCTGTTTGCGTAACGATTTGCCAAATACATTAGAACGTTTTCACCTTGATTTATCTCCCGATTGTCTCCTTCCTTTCCAGTGTATAGTTTTCCTTTCAATGGAAATTTAGTCTTAGCATCGCATGCACACCAAACTTTGATCCCATACCTTGCAGTTTTTGATGGGATATATTGGGTAAACTTGGTGCGCCCGTGATACGGAAACAACTGCTCATCGATGGTGATATTTTCATAAGGTTCATAATAATTTTTCAGATTTTCATTGAGAAAATTCCAAAGGTCCCGGATAGGAGCTGCTTTATCTGTTTGCTGTCGGAATGCCCGCGTACGACTATTATCGAAACGAATATATTTGGAGTGAGTAACGATATGCAGGGGGTTCAGTTTCGTTCCATTTAGTACCGTCTTTACCATAAAAACAGTCTGAGTCGACTTCATTTGCTGCTTCAGCATTATTTCCACTTTCTTCATCTACGTCTTCATCACTACCATAAAGTTCGTTAGGTTCAATTTCCAAATCATTTGCTATGTCTGATGCATCATCTTCTGGCACATAATCAGCAGTGTCGTCACCATCGTTTTCAAAAACATCATAATTTTCATCAGCTTCTACCTGACTTTGAAAATCACGCACTAATGCCTCTGACAATTTGGGTTGCAAATTCGCGCTACGCAAGCGTGTATTATAAATAAATTCCAGTTCATCAGCCATAATATACTAACAACGCAACAAATCCACCTGCGTACAATTATTCACAAGTTCAAAATTACCGCACAAAAACTAGATTACTTCTTCACTGTTCAACGTTCAATGAATAACTACCTCACAAACAAAAGCAGAAGAAAGAAAGAAGCATGAAAGAATAAAGTAAATACAAATTTCCAACTCGTGCCATGTGCTTTGCCTATGCGTTCATACAAAATGCATAGGGGACTGGCCAGACAGATGTACCAAAAGTAAGGTGAGGATTTTTTATTTGGCTTTTTGTCCTGTTCCAAGGACTTTTTGTCAATTATTAATTTATACATCGAAAGCCAACAATATTTTGGGAGATTACCTGAAATTACAGCCATGTACCTAAAATAGAAGTATGCTAAATTGAAGCATGAAAATTAAATATGTCAGGCCAGAACCATGTGCCAGTTCGAGGGTTAAGGAATTATAATAAGGCTATTCCTCTTTTGTTGCAATTCGAACTACCCCGGGTGATGTGGTGTGCGTTCGCGTCGCAGCCTACTCGTAATTTCTTACCTTTTGTCTTGGCTTCTCTCACCAGATGTTGTAGCTCAGACGTTGGTGGAAGTGTCGCCGAGTCGAATGGAAGGTACATCGACGCAAGGTACAGTCTACCATTCCCAAGTCTAAGCACCGTCGCATCCGCAGTTTACAACTCTGGGAAGAAAAAGAAGCTTAAGTTATTATGTGTGAGTATGCAAGTTCTGGGTCGTCCCCCTGATCTTGCGTAGAATAGTTGGTAAAGCGGGTTGTTTAAACCAATAACCTTGTTCTTGTGTGTCCATGGTTCTTGGATTTAAGCTATATAAACCTTACCTTTGATTATGTTGTCCATCAGCGCGGTAGTTGCCGTTTCGCTCCGATGGAGGTTGATCTGGATGACCTTGATGCCGGTCATGCCAGAAGTCGGTCTTCTTGGGAGCTGGTGATATGGTCCCCAGCCTCCGCTTCTGCTTTTTTCGTCGCTTTGTTCGTCGTATTCGTATTTGTGTTCGTATTCGTAGCCGTTTCCGTGTTTTTTTTTTTTTTTTTGAAGGCCAACACTCAGGGGATGCCCCCTATAAATTCAATGCATTGTGTTAGCGGAAGGAAATTAGGGTATCGGAAGGAGGAAAGAGGGAGTAGTGTTTGTTGACATTTGTTTTGAATTTCTGAATGTCACAACTGGCAGGAAATACATTTGCTGGAAGATTATTCCACATGCGAACGGTTCGGCTAAAGAACGAATTTTCTCTATAGTGCGTCGTCCGGTCAACCGGCCATTTCACAATGAACGGATGAGAGACCCTGGATAGCCGTGTATTCCGACTAAATGTTCTAACGTCAGGGACCAGTCGACGGATATCTTCTGAACAGATACCATTAAAATATCTAAAGAATATAAGCGCCCCGGTAGGCGAGTTGGTAGCGTGCTTGCCTATCAGCGTGGGGGTTGTGGGTTCGATTCCCACCAGAGGCTTTGGTCTGTCGCTGCAAAAATCTAAACATATGGTCTTTGTCACCCGGTTTACCCTTGGACCCAAAAATTAGAATATAAATTTACTTTGTATTGTAATTAATAATAAATAAATAAAAAAAATCTAAAGAATAGCGATACACAACCCACATTTCGGCGATGCTGTAGGGAGACAATAGAGCTGGATGCCCTACCATCCCCTATCATCACCACCGCTCTCCTCTGTACACGGTCCAGAAGCTTCAAAGATGTTAATGGAGCCCCTGCCCATATATGCGAGGATTATCCATTTCTGGAAGAGGACTCCCGTCAGCATGGCCAGCTCGTCTGACACGTAGGCCCTCGCATCGAGTCCAGATGGTTACCCCTTCACGAGGGATTGATAGAATAGACATTTTTTTATAATAATTATAGTCTTTAAAAAATTATTAATATTATAATTAAATTTTAAATATACTTTTATTTATTTATAGTCACAGAAACATAACTTCCAGTAACATTTTTTATAAAAATTGTTGAGCTCGGCCCAACGTGCGTTTTCGTATATATACTGTTCATAATTAAACATCAGTCTTTTTCTCTTTCCTTTTGTATGTACAGGCGATAGAGTTATAACACTTCAGGTGTGTCACTATCAGCAGTCCCGTCAAGTGGTCAGTCGAATGGATGTCAAAAAGCTACGTAATACTGCATGGGGTTCAATACGCTGTAATAAATGTTTGCGTCTTACATGTTTATGTATTTTGTTGAATCTATAGTCTAGTTTTATTTCTGATATTAGGTCTTTACATTTGGTCCTTCGAAAGTGATCTTTTAAAGCAGCATCAAACGTGAATCACCAATATTTCAACGATAGATGTTACCAGAACGTAAAGGAGAATCTGTTAAAACTGCGACAATCAACGCTGGCAGTACCTGGGCAAGAAGATGTAAAGAAGGTGTTGGAAGAGACGCGGCAAGTACAAGGAAACGTACAGAAAGAAACCGCACAATCAAGTCATCCAAGGCCGCCAAATCCAGCTGATAGCTTTATAGAGATGGTAGAATCTCAAAAATATTAGATGAGGCAGAACGGCGTCTACCCCACAGTGATACCACTGACATGAGGATGTATAGGAGTAAAATCAATAACAGCAGAATCAAAGTACCGACGGGATACTTCTGATTCAGAAGCATTTGAGGCTCTGGAAGACTGAATGTACCGGATGCAAGCAAAACTGGAAGAAGGAATTTATGGAGCTCAGAAGAAAGAGAACTCCTATTCAGGTTTTACGTTGCCGGTGACAAAACTACCCATGTTTGATGGAAGTGAGCAATAGCGGCCTTCATTTTCCTCAGAGTTTAAATGTCTGGTACACTAGAGAGAGGACCTTACGGATGCAGTAAAGATCCACTATTTAAAATTACCGCTCCGAGGTGAAGCTAAAGCAATGGTTCAACATTACAATGTAACCTGAAGTTTATTGGTCGACAAATATGACATTTGCAATGATTTCTGCTACAAATTATTGGTCTAATAGCGCATATCCCCAAAAAAAATTAGCCGTAAACCAAACAAAGCAAACACATGCGTTGAAAATCTTTTGTTATGTGTAACTGTCATCGGCAAAAAATACACACGGTGGTTTGTTGTTGTTAAAGCAACAACTTTAGCTGTACTCTGCGTGTTCCTTAATTTTGTTTATGTATTGTTGATTTATATTCTTCATGCAGTTTTGTTTCTGTTAGTCGAGTTCGAGATTATTTATTAATTGTATTTCTTCGCAAAATATAAATGTTTAACAAAGGTTTCAAGCTTGTGTGTGCTTTGATTGTAGGCAAGGTACACGGATCCGTATCGGAAGCTACAACACTTCTTCATCGGTACCCATTTGCAATGATTTCTGCTACAAATTATTGGTCGAATATACGCATAGTTCTCACAAGTGAATGAGAACAACTGTTTAGTAACGCATATCCCCAACAAAATTAGCAGTAAACCAAACAAAGCAAACACATGCGTTGAAAACCTTTTGTTGTGTGTAACTGCCATCGGCAAAAAATACACACAGTGGTTTGTTGTTGTTTAAGCAACAACTTTAGCTGTAGTCCGCTCATTCTTTAATTTTGTATTGTTGATCTGTATTCTTCATGCAGTTTTGTTTCTGTTAGTCGAGTTCTAGATCATTTATTATTTATATTTCTTCACAAAAATAGAAATGTTTAAACAGGTTTCAAGCTTGTGTTTGCATTGATTGCAGGAAAGGTATACGAATCCGTAAAATGTGTTTTAAATTTACCTACGATTGTAACATAAAAAACAATAACTGTAGATCTTATAGGGAGCGGAGGAATAAAAACGACAGAACGGTTTCGCTCTTAGTCAGGAACTAACTTTATTTACAATAGAATATTAACTTGAAACCTACATAAATAAAGAAACTTGCCTACGAAATCTATATAGTTTCTGAAATGGTGTTAAGTGTTGATCAGAGGCCTTACATTCCTTACATATACCAAGTTCTCACAAAATGTCTTACTTGTGTCGTCGTGTTGGGCCAGTAATATATCATACTAATTGCGTGTAATGTTTTAGCTATTCCACCATGGGTCTTATTGACTGATTAATGGGCGTCTTGAATAATTGTGCTGGTTATCGAACTTGGAACCCAAAGTTTCCACAGAAACTCTATTGTTTCCTCCATCTCAACTGGTAAATTATCTCTTTTGAAAACTAAACCATTCTGAACATTTAAGTCCGGCAATCTATCCTTATTTTTTATTGATTGTATCAATCAAGGATAAATATTCATAGGAATTGAACTCGGTGTTCTCGAATCACATCACATTCTCGGCCGATCAGACCAATTCCTCTACCGAACTCGACAGTGTATCAGCAACGACGTTATCCGAACCTTTTCGGTGTTCCATGACGAATTCGAATGCCTGCAATTGTAATGCCCTTGCTAACCTTTCATTCAAGTCTCTCAAAGACATCAACCATTTTAGACTCGCAGTTATGACTATAGACGGTATTAATTCTATATATGGCCGAAAGTGTTTTATAGCAACACTGCCGACAGACATTCCTTTTCCGTAACGCTGTAGTTTCTCTGGCCGTTATTCAACTTTTGGAAAAATAATGCTATTGGCCTTTCATGTCCCTTATCGTCATTCTGAAAAAGAACAGCACCAACCCAGAAACTTGAAGCATCAAAGTGTACGAAAAATCGTTTTTTAAAATTTGGATGAGATCAAAGGGGAGCGGTGGTTAAAGCTTTTTTCAGTGTTTCATAGCTATCCCTAGCTTCATCTGTTATTTGGAACCTAATTCCTTTCCTAATCAAATCAGTTAAGGGTACGGTTAAAGTGGAGAAATTCTTAATAAATTATATTCCCAGAAAGCTCCGAACTCCTCGAACAGACTTCGGTATTGGAATTGGTTGAATCCCTGGATTTTACCTGGGTCGGTTTTAAGTTCAACACCACTTATAATAAACCCCAGATATTTTAACTCTCTAAAAGAAAACCGTTAGTTTGACAAAATAATAGTTAACCCTGTAAGTCAATATGTTTATTAAAATCTGCAGAAGTCGCAAGCAAGTTGTTTAGATACACAAATACATTCGACTTAAAATTTTCTGAGATCACCTTGTCCCTTTGCCTTTGCGCCGCATCAATTAATTCGAACGGAATCACCTCGAATTGGTACAATGGTCGTGCAAAAAAATAGAGGCTGTGTAGGGCTCTGGACTTTTCCTCTAACTCGACTTGCCAAAATGAGTATGTACTTCAGGTCGACACTACTAAAATAGTGTGTTTCATCTAATCGAAACTAATGTGTTTAGTTTCCTTGCATTTAAACATCATCTGTTCTTCCCGGGCTTCCTAATAATGGTAACTCTACTACTCCAAGGATTTTGACATTGTTAAATAACAATTAGTATCAAAATTACGTCAACTTCGATGAGTTTTGCCAAGTTCATGGGTTTGTAATGTTCTTAACTATGACTTAACTTCGTCTAGCCCCTTCTTTTCTTTCACCAGGCAGTAGACATTCTTGTGGGTGATATTTTTAGGAAAAGGGGCGATCATGGTGATAATGAGTGGAACTTTTCACAAGGTGTTACCCATATGTTGGTTTAACATAACAAGCCCTTCAATCATTAGACTATTGCGTTATCATTTGTTCTTTAAGATTATTGTAGTTTAAGAGAATGTATGCGAGTTTAGGAAAATATTTATTTTAAAATAAAAATTAGTGTCTTACAAACAATCAACCGTGCGGTTTACTGATTAGTTCTTAGTAAACTATTTTTTTCTGTTTAAATCTAATTCTATCTTGCCTAATCTTGTCTAATTTTCTATTACCTTCACCATCGCCCAATATTCTACTCCATACTTAATTGTAGTTTTCTACTCTGACTTGTTACGAATTAGGTTAGGGTGAACGGGTTGCCGCTTGCGGCGAGTTCACTCGGAGGCCTTAAGGACCATTGTGATATCCTTAAAAGTTGTGGAAAGTGATGGGGAAACAGATAGAAAAGAGAAGTAAAGTGCTCGAAAGCATTTTCAGATTATGCTTGCAATCCCACTTGTGGTGTCCACCTCATTGCTCCTGTGATGCCGACACAGACCGGTCTTTGGATTTTAGCAAGTTTGGAGAGGTGTGTTTTCTTCTCTACAGTACTCCACCATAATAATGCACCGTATGTTAGTGTTGGTCTTATGATCTTCGGAACAGTTTCCTACAGGTATAGAAGGTGCAAAGAACCTTCTTACCTCTCTCCTCGGTATTATTTTTCCAAGAAAGTTTCGAATCAAGAATAACGCCTAGGTACTTCGCTTCGCTCGATACCTACCGTTTGTCTCCGTTAGTGTGGGAAGTCTGAAGTCGGGAATTTTGTATTGTATTTTTGATTACTCTGCTTTGTAGCTTGTTGTCCGTCCACTGGGTTAGTCCAGGGTGGACCCCTGTGCGGTTTAGAGCAGCGATGATCGATTGAATTTGTTCGTTGGTGAAGGCTCCTTCCACGTCCAGAAATGCTGCCAGGGTATAGTCTTTGTGATGGAGAGAGTTTTCGACGAAGTTTACCATTTCGTGTAGGGCTCTTTTCACAGACTTACCTTTGAGGTAATTTGTATCTTACATGAAGGTCGATTAGCCTTTCCATTGTTTTTCGTAAAAACGCTGACAGACTCTAGTCCTTTGCGTGTTGTGATTATTTTTTCCCGCTTTGGGGATGAATACCACTTTGACGATGAATACCACATTTTGGGTATGTGAGACCATGTCAGACTAGCAGCAAACAAGTTTTTCAGCCATAGCTGGATTACATTTAGGGATTCGTGTTGTAGAGCTGGGAAGATACCGTCCGGTCCAGCTGATTTAAACGGTTGGAATGTTCGTATCGCCCCCACTATCTTATAATCATCATCAATACTTCTTATGAAATCGTCCGTGCAGCTAAGTTGTGGATTTATTATGACGCTCGTGTCATCATGTCCATTTTGGTTGCCTGGAAAGTGAGTTTCCATCAGAAGTTCCATTGTTTCTTGATTGTTTTCTGTGTAAGACCCATTTGTCCACATTACAAGCCCTGGTGTGGTTGGATCCTTGTATAGTGTCTTTCGACGTCGAGATGCTTCATTTGTACATTCCCGTTCCTCGCAAAATTTCATCCAGGATTTTCTTTTCGCATTTCGAGTCTCTTTTTTGTAGCTATTGAAGGCTTCATGATAATCGTCCCAGCAATTTGCTGTGTTATCTCTTTTTGCCTTGTTGAAAAGTCTTCTGCTATCTTTCCTGAGCACTTTAAGTTCCGGAGTCCACCATGTTTGGTTGGTTTTACGCGGCGGTGCTCGTCTGGACACGATTTTAGAAACGCTTCGGCAAGGCGGTTCGTAATGTTGTTCACTGCGGATTCCAGTTCCTGTACATTTGATATAGGGTAATAGCGCTTGCATTTGTGTTTTAAGCTTGGCCCAGTTGGTTTTCCTTTGGAAGCACTAATTTTGTACCTGGACTAGTCTGAGTATGACTTCATCCTCCAGCACTGGGGTAGGAATCTATACTCGGACCGTCGTCCAACTCGGGATCTGGTCAATCGGGACCATGTCTATCTTCATGTATGGCCAGAGGGGGTTAAGATCGTTGATGCATGCTGAAAGAAAGTCTAGTTCTTTTTTTCAGAATGCATCAACGATCTTAACTCCTTTTTGCCATTTGGCACCGTCAAACTCTGTAAAGGAGTCATCCTCACATTGTATGACGGCTTCGGATAGAGATCGGAGAATGGCTTCTTCGATCAATAGCCATCGGTCAGTGGCTAGCTTGCCTTCAGGATTGCTCCGGAGTTCAAGTGCTGATGACAAACTCCTGGATTTCTTCAATCGTTTTTTACGAACTTGTTTTAAATAAATAATTTGAATTTTCTGCTTCACTATCTCTTTTTTGCTGTTTTTTTCTTTTCAGGATTTGGTATTGAGCATTCTCGGTTTGAGTGGCTATTGTTCTTATTTTTCGGATTGAGTCTGGGTAGAGTGTGGTTCCGTCTTCTCCACACCCTCGATGTGTTCCCGAAGACTTGGACAGCTTGGAGCGTACACTCCCGCAATGCCGCATTTATAACAGAATAGGGATATTTGCGGAGACGGACAGTCCATGAATGCATGCCCATTTTGTCTACAATTCCAGCATGTCAATACTTTGTTTGTCCGAGGAATGTTGTTTTTGGCTTTTGTCGTTTCGTAGAGAAATTCTTCTATAACTTCATGATCATCTGTGACTACGTTGCAGAATTCGTATCCGTTTCAGTGTTTGTTGTAGTCCTTGTAGGGGCTGACGAGTTTGGGGCCTGCAGATATTCTGCCCCGGCCGAAGAATCCTCCGAGGGAGATTCTTCGTGTGGATTTCCTTTGCCTTTTATACCTACGGCCAGGTGTGGTAAATGCTGCCGCTCCTATAGACAGACGCAATAATTTGCAAGCAATGATTTTATCAACTACTGTTGCTCTTTGATAGTATTGGTTTCTATGGAACCTAAGAGTTGTTGGGGAAACTGGAATCTAAGGGTTCTCGTGGAAAGAGGAAACTTATAACAGACTATTTCAAAAATACAAAAATAAAATGTTGAAACAAGTATGGCAAGTTTAAAGACCTAAGTGTATTCTTATTAAAACCGGTAAAAAATGATAATCTGTGGATTTTTGATGCAGCTGTGGTCGTGTTAGTGGGTGCATGTGCGAAAAAAACGTTTTTTTTTGCCGTTATTCAAAATTTCGATGGGCTCCAAAAAATTCTAGTATGCCACAATGTCACAGTGTCTAATTATTTCCCAAAAATAGACAAACAAACATAACACATATTAAGATACAAATATTGATTATCTTATTAGGAATAACCTACATATATTCGATATTGTTGAGTTCCTAAGGCGTTATATTGTTCTATTATAATTAATACTTTTGTTTATTTATTGTACAGAAAGCATTCTTGAATAAAATAAAATAAAATAAACAACGAAAAAATTTCCCAAGACAGCTAAATTTACAAGACTTAATGAGAAGCTTTGGAAAAATTAGTACGAAAATATGACATTAGTAGCCGTGAAACATTAAAAAATGCACTTATTCAGCCGATATTACGGAGAGTTTGGTATTATCAATGCCACGACGACGTACAGTGTAAGATTTAATCAATCTGGCATCTCGAAATTCAAAAAAAAAAAATGTTTTCGTAACTCGCTCATATTTTTTTGGCGTGATAACAGCTATCAGACACGTGCAATTGCATAGTGCAAACCTTGATTTGCAAGCTTGCATTGATCACAAAAGTTTGGGTGAGCAGGTCGAAGTTGTGAGTGGTTTTGTTTGGCCTAAAATATTTTTTGTTTTGAAGTTTATTACTTAAACTTAAAATTTTTGCTTTATACAATATTTATTTTTGCACTCAAGTATTTTGAAAAAATTGTTTTATAACCAGCTAAAAGGTAAGACAAATTTTAAAGCTTTAAAATCTTTGATAGACTAGAACTTCCAAGTCCCATGGAGTTGCGTGATGGGAATGCCAGCAGAATCTTTATTAATGTACCCAAAACAAATTTCAAAAATAAAATCCTGCCCATTTTTTGCCTTTTTTTAGTATGAGTGAAATTCGCGAGAGGAGCTATTTTGGATTTGGTTGAGCAAGGTGAAAAGCGAAAAAACAGAAGCGCGTTATATAAATTTTTGGACCAGATGTTGACGATACAAAAATTAAAGATCGTATAAAAAAGCTGTGCTTCCAATTTCAATCGCGATGGAGCCAATCTCACCGTGATAAAGCCAGATTTATGCACGACAATGCTATTTGGCTAAGTTCAAAAATTTCTGCTGTTGATTTTGGTCTTGATCACGCACCATCAACTTCAAATCAAATATCGCAACGCGGAAGGCGAGAAAAAGAGTTTGCTGAAAGTGCTTCGAGTACACAAAAAGGAAAATGCAAAGAGTTAATATCAAATGTAGCTTCGGAACAATTAACTATGGCTACCGCAATGCATCTGAGATCCTGTGGAAAAGAGACTCAGCAAAATTTGTCAAAGAGTTGTCGGCTGCATCCCCTTCGCGAGGTACAGCTATAAAAATAGCAAGGGTAAGCATTACTGAAAAGAAAAGTCTTACTCCAGATCAAGCAATGGCCATGATCGTAGACGAAAATTTATCAACTGAGCAATACCGTGGAATGCGAATGCATACGAAACCATACAGTCCGAAATTGTATCCATGCTATGACCTCATTAAGCAATCAAAATGATTGTGCTACCCAAGCCATGTTACTGTTACTGAAACATATACCGAACTCAATTTGCAATCCTTAATAGACCACACGGTGAAAAGATTAATAGATGCACAATATGAGGTTTTTAAGTCGTTCCCTGCCATTCAGGATGAATTGAGCATAATAATAAAAGGGGGATGCGATGGAGCTGAACAGAACCGTTACAAGCAAAAATTTTCGGAGGACAACATGTCAGACGAAAGCATGCTTTCTCTTGCGATGGTGCCTCTTCAACTTAACACTGGAGCTGAAGGAAGGAAACATATTTTTTATTTTTCTCATTTGCAAAGAATCATCGAAAACTAAAGTTCGAAACTTGAAGCATTTTATACAAATCGACAAGTTTTAGTTAGAAGAGAAAAAAGAAGTAATTTTGAATATGAAAGTGTAAAAAAAATTATCCCCAACTAGTGTTTTTGAGGATAGTTCGGAACTAGTCCCCTTTGACACTAGTTGGAACTAGTTATCTTTCACCATATTGAAGCTTATAATCTCCTTAACGATCATGCCAAATTTCAAGTGGATATCTCTAAAACTTCATATAAAACTTAATTTTGAGATACTAGATTGACTAAATCTCACACTGTGCGACGTCAAGCAGTTGTTGATGCCCGAGGTGGTCCGACCAAATACATAAAGTTAATTTTTTTTATTTTGTATACGGGTGAATAATCTGAAATGACTCCTTTTCTTTGCGAAAAAGGGGACAGTCTCCGACCACTCCGACGAAAATAATTCGCAAACTAAAATAGAAGTAGAGTTTCTTCGAGAACCTTCGAAGAGAACAATACTTCAGCGCGAGAGAAACACTACAAATTGAACGTAACGGCCGTTACCTTTTTTTTAAGCAGAAACCACGGGACTGAGAGAAAATGTTCCGGACAAAAGTCAATGATTTTTATAATTTCTTAAAATTAATTTAATTAAATCAAAAAAAGAGTATATGTGACTTGAAGTGATAGTGCATAAATTCATTTGAATGCAATTACAGATTTTTAATATTTACATACATAATAAGTACGGTTTATTTTGCTGCGTCGGTTTTGGACACGCCACGGGACTGAGACTACATGTACTGTTTTCTTTTTTTCGATATTAACAAATTAAAAATTTTAAAAACTAATACGTGGGTTATTTTAACAAATATAATAAGCTGCTTAGAACATATTTATAAAAAAAATTAGTTAATACAACATAATTTTAAACAGCCGGACACAGAAAGGAGTCATTTAAGATTATTCACCCATACAGTGAAAGTTCCGGTGGGCGGACACCAACGGTCACAGTGGCTTTGTCCGTCCACGGGAGATGTCCGCCCAGCGGAGACTAATTGACTCAGAAAATACCGCATGGTACCGAGAAGTTTGTCCTTCTACGGGAGCTGTCCGCGAGTAGAGCTTTTACTGTATATAAAATTTAAATTTTTGAAGCTCTATGTCGGCTTTCTTCCTACGAATTTTTAATGTTTTTGTACTTATTGTTTTTATTATGTAAATGAATTGTTTTTTATTTCATATATAACCCTATTCATTAATGTCTTAAATACTGGCATAAACATTTTTTTTTAATTTTCATCACAAACACTCTGAAACCTCTAGACTTTTTTCCTTGACTGGATATATACATATGTATCTATATATACATATATATCTATATATATATATGTATATATACGTCATGAAAGATATTTCTATGAGCTTTCGAAAATGTTGTCCCTATCCCATAAAAAGAGGATGCAGTTCTGGGCCAGTAACTCGGAAAATATGGACCAGGGGTCGTTGTTTATTTCATTACCCAAAAAACAATAACCTAAAGTCGTTTTTTTGGTTGATTCTTTTAATTTTTTTTAAGACCAACACTCAGGAGATTCCCCCCAATAAATGCAATTCGGAAGTAAATTAGTGGATCGGATGGAGGAAAGAGGGAGTAGTGTCTGTTGACACTTGTTCTGAATTTCAGAATGTCACAACTTGCAGGAAATATACATGCTGAATACTATTCCACATACGAACGGTTCGGCTATAGAACAAATTGTCTCTATAGTACGTCTATAGCCGCGTATTCCGGCTAAATGTTCTAAGATCAGGGACAAGTCGAGGGATATCTGAGGAACAGATTCCGGCTATGCTGCAGGGAGGCAATAGAGTAGGGTACTCTACTACCCCCAATCATCAAGAGAATTGAGAGATTGACGACAATGCAGGACCAGTGGAATGTTTGTGTGACAACAAACAGCACTGGGTCTTTTGTACTAGAGGTCTGCACAATTCCATTTGTATTTGCAGTGTACACATGTACCGACGAAGCATAAACACTTACTCGAAGTGACGAAAAAACAAATGTTCACATTTGGAGGAACAACAAAATCTTCGAATAACTACTAGTTGTTACTCGGCTATGGTCTCTGCCAGCGAATACATGTTCCTCTTTCTGTTTTATTCGAACATACCGACAGCGATCTTGTCGAGTACGTCGCGACAGCGAAAGTGATTGCGGTACTCTATGTACAACGTTCAGTATAACAAATAGAAGGAACAGTTGTCTATGATTTCTTATCGCCTTTCAGTGTCTAATGAAAATGAATACTCTTGAAGTAAGTTTATTTAAAATTATAACAAAATAAAATAATATCGATTAAAGACTACTTAAAAATTCTTAACAAACTTACTTCTTTTCTCTTCTTACAAAGGCATCAGGTTCGAATTTACTGCCGATTATGGATATCAAGTGCAAAATTTTAAGCGGCCAATACACCACATTTAATAAAATGGGGAAAAGTAAGGTGTGGGATATGTATGGAGGAATTTTAAACGAAAACGGCAAAGAAATAGAAAGTGTTGTGACTTGCAAAAAGTGCAATAATAAGTTAAGTTTTTACTTTTTTTTTTGTTACCTAAAAGGCTCAACCTCTGTGTATATTTACTTGATTTACTTAACATCATAAAATAAAAATGATATCTAAGCATAACCATAATATAAATATAATATAAAAATTATATTATATATATATAGTTAAATAAAGACGATTGAATTAGAATAATTTAATTAAAACAACCTTCACAGTTCCGTTGTGAATTTAAGTCTGATTCTATTTTTCGTTTTTTGATAACTAGGTGACAATATTTTTAATTTTTAAAACATGGGAAAATAAAAAATACATTTGTTTATGAAAAATAACTGAGTTAATATTGATACAAAGTAGAATAGTAGTTTATATGTTTGTGTTGGTTATTCCATAACTCCCCCAGACGAAGATCTTTGTCCATATTTCGAAGGAAGTAGGGCAAAGAGATTATTATTTTTTTTTCAACAAACATAAAAATAAGTCTAAAAAGTAAATAGTTATGGGGTTTTTTTTTCTTTAAAATTACAACATTTAGGTGACTTTTTGTATATTTTATAAGACATAATTGAGATGCGGATCGTTGTTTATTTCATTACCCAAAAAACAATAACCTAAAGTCGTTTTTTTGGTTGATTCTTTTAATTTTTTTTAAGACCAACACTCAGGAGATTCCCCCCAATAAATGCAATTGGGATGTAAATTAGTGGATCGGATGGAGGAAAGAGGGAGTAGTGTCTGTTGACACTTGTTCTGAATTTCAGAATGTCACAACTTGCAGGAAATATACATGCTGAATACTATTCCACATACGAACGGTTCGGCTATAGAACAAATTGTCTCTATAGTACGTCTATAGCCGCGTATTCCGGCTAAATGTTCTAAGATCAGGGACAAGTCGAGGGATATCTGAGGAACAGATTCCGGCTATGCTGCAGGGAGGCAATAGAGTAGGGTACTCTACTACCCCCAATCATCAAGAGAATTGAGAGATTGACGACAATGCAGGACCAGTGGAATGTTTGTGTGACAACAAACAGCACTGGGTCTTTTGTACTAGAGGTCTGCACAATTCCATTTGTATTTGCAGTGTACACATGTACCGACGAAGCATAAACACTTACTCGAAGTGACGAAAAAACAAATGTTCACATTTGGAGGAACAACAAAATCTTCGAATAACTACTAGTTGTTACTCGGCTATGGTCTCTGCCAGCGAATACATGTTCCTCTTTCTGTTTTATTCGAACATACCGACAGCGATCTTGTCGAGTACGTCGCGACAGCGAAAGTGATTGCGGTACTCTATGTACAACGTTCAGTATAACAAATAGAAGGAACAGTTGTCTATGATTTCTTATCGCCTTTCAGTGTCTAATGAAAATGAATACTCTTGAAGTAAGTTTATTTAAAATTATAACAAAATTAAATAATATCGATTAAAGACTACTTAAAAATTCTTAACAAACTTACTTCTATTCTCTTCTTACAAAGGCATCAGGTTCGAATTTACTGCCGATTATGGATATCAAGTGCAAAATTTTAAGCGGCCAATACACCACATTTAATAAAATGGGGAAAAGTAAGGTGTGGGATATGTATGGAGGAATTTTAAACGAAAACGGCAATGAAATAGAAAGTGTTGTGACTTGCAAAAAGTGCAATAATAAGTTAAGTTTTTACTTTTTTTTTTGTTACCTAAAAGGCTCAACCTCTGTGTATATTTACTTGATTTACTTAACATCATAAAATAAAAATGATATCTAAGCATAACCATAATATAAATATAATATAAAAATTATATTATATATATATAGTTAAATAAAGACGATTGAATTAGAATAATTTAATTAAAACAACCTTCACAGTTCCGTTGTGAATTTAAGTCTGATTCTATTTTTCGTTTTTTGATAACTAGGTGACAATATTTTTAATTTTTAAAACATGGGAAAATAAAAAATACATTTGTTTATGAAAAATAACTGAGTTAATATTGATACAAAGTAGAATAGTAGTTTATATGTTTGTGTTGGTTATTCCATAACTCCCCCAGACGAAGATCTTTGTCCATATTTCGAAGGAAGTAGGGCAAAGAGATTATTATTTTTTTTTCAACAAACATAAAAATAAGTCTAAAAAGTAAATAGTTATGGGTTTTTTTTTTCTTTAAAATTACAACATTTAGGTGACTTTTTGTATATTTTATAAGACATAATTGAGATGCGGATAATGAAAATAATGATAATATTTGCCGGGTGTTGCTAATGTTATGTTTAGCAACTTTTCAAGAGTCATATTATTATTTCCAATTTATTCAATTTATCAATAGTTTTTTCCAAGTGTATTAAATTGTACTTAATTTGTTGTAATTTGTTCGCTTTAAGAATTGATCTTTATAAATGTGTAAATGTTTGTTTCTTGTTCTGTACCGTTTTTCGTCAATCTGTTCGACGTCAACTTTGTCCTGTCTTGCTTCCATTTTTTGAACATTAGGATTTTTTTTTTGAAATTTTCATTAACGTCTGCATCTTTTCTATCTTTATTTCTGTATTCTAAAGTTTTTTCTTTCATTTTTTCAATTTGATTATAGACATCTTTGAAATCAACTCTACCTCCTGAAAAATGTACGTCTATTGGCTTTCTTCTAGTTGTTAGATGGATAGTGTTGTTGTAAGTGTAATTGGATTGAATAACTAAGTCAATATTGTAGGTGATATCATTTTCTTCCTCTCTTTTTTTGTACAACCTTATATTCTCATTCAGACTGCTGTGAAATCGCTCGATGTCCGAGTTTCCAGTATGTCTGTTTGGAGTTGTTAGATGTAACTCAATATTCTTTTTGTTTAGAAAGTCTTTAAATATTGCCGTGGTTAATGCTGTTTCATTATCTGTTATTAATAATTTTGGTGCTTTCATTAAATTAAACACAATTGTAAAAGCTTTCATTAAACATAGAGGCGTTCTTTCTTCTATTTCGTGCACAAGTGCATATTTGGAGAATTTATCGATAATGGTCAGATACTTCTTATCTCTGTTCATATACCAAATGTCAGCATGATAAATTTCATAAGGATTTTTTGGTGTCTCCGTTTTTTCATATGGCAATTTAATTGGTCTTCGTTCTATTTTAAAATTGCATATTTCGCAATTATTAATTATTTTCGTAATTTCACGTTTTAAATTGGGGTAGTAATAAACGTCTTTCAATTCCTGGTAAGTTTTCTCTATCCCGGGATGGTTATTCTCAAACTTGTGATGTCTGAAGATAATTTCCATAAGGTCTTCTAAATCAACGTTTTCTACTATTTTATACGTTCTAAGTATTTTTGAATTTTTTATACCTCTCATCCTGATGACTTCCTCTTGAATTTTTAAATAAATTTCCTCATTCTCACAATAAATTGTTACATTTTCTTCATTGTTTATGATTTCTAAAATTTTTTCAACCAGTTTTTTATCTTGTTTATATGTGAATTGATATTTTCTTTTGTCAAATGTTTCTATTAATTCATACTTATCTTCATTACCGTTCAATATTAATATTTGCCTTTTGTAGTATTGCAACGGCTTATCCGTTATTGGAATGCAATCAATACCATCTTCACTAGCACTATGTAATGTGGGTACAGGAGATTGTCCCCTTTTTGTATCATCATCGTTTATCGCAACTGTTTCTGGTTGATTATCCCTAGAATCCGTTTTGGTAAAGGATAGTTTTTGTTTTGGGTGTTGACTATTGAAGTGCTGTTTTACCGAGTTTTTCATTTTGAATTGACGTTTGCATACATTGCATTCGAATCTAATGTTTTGGTGTACAATTCTTTTATGAATCCCGAGATTGGTTGCTTGGGTGTATTTCTTATTACACTTATCACACTCGAAAAGGTTTACTTCACATTTGATTCTTGAAAGGGCATCAGCCACCTTATTTTCCTTACCCTCTACATGACTAATATCGAACTCGTACTCATTTAGTTTTATCTTCCATCTTATTAATTTTGAGTTGGGTTCTTTCAGTGAGGATAACCATATTAGCGGCTTATGGTCAGTATTAAGCTTAAACTTTCTACCGTAGAGGTAATGCCTGAACTGACTAGTAGCCCATACGATGGCTAATAATTCTTTTTCTATTGTACTATAGTTGATTTCATGTTTGTTGAGTGTTCGTGATGCAAAAGCTATGGGTCCGTTATCTTGTGATAAAACTGCTCCTAGAGCGAAGTTGCTAGCATCTGAAGTAAGTGTAAATTTTTTTGTGAAGTTTGGGTATCTTAATATCATATCAGACATTAGAATGGTCCTGAGTTTATTAAAGGATTCTATATAGTCATGATCGTTTATACTGATATTTGAATCTTTTTTAAGTCTCATAGTTAAGGGTTTAGCTATCTTGGCATAGTCTGGAATAAACTTCCTATAATAGCCACTTAGTCCAAGAAAGCTTTGGATTTCCTTAATGGTTTTTGGAATAGGAAAATCTTTGATACACTTTACTTTATTAGGATTGGGTTTGACACCGTTTGAAGTGACTACGTGTCCTAAGAAATCTGTCTCTTTTTTTAGAAAATCACTTTTGTTTAAAGAAACTTTCAAATTAGCTTTTCTTAAGGTTTTGAGTACTGTACTAATGTTATTTATATGCTCTTGTAGGGAGGTACTAAAGACTAAAACGTCATCCATGTAAACTACACATATTTTGTTTACGTGTTCTTTGAGGACATTATTCATCATCCTCTGAAACGTTGCAGGAGCGTTTTTTAGCCCAAAAGGCATTCTCTTGAATTCGTAATGACCATCTGATGTAGAAAAGGCTGTTTTCTCTTGATCTTCAGAATTCATTTCAATTTGGTAGAAGCCTTTAGTTAAATCAAGTGTAGAAAAGTAATTTGCTCTACCTAATTTACTTAGTATGTCATCAATAAGAGGTATAGGAAATTTATCTTCTTTTGTGACTGAATTGAGTTTACGGTAATCAATTACAATACGCCATTCCTTACTGCCCTCTTTGTCTTCTTTTTTGGGGACAATCCAAATAGGAGCATTAGAAGGAGATGAACTGTTCGTAATGATACCTTGTTTTAACATTTCTTTAATCTGACGATTAACTTCTTCCTTATGAATTTCAGGTTATCTGTATGTTCGTGAGTATATGGGACTTGAGTTCTTTGTCGGAATGTTGTGTTTTATTTCATTCGTGAAGGAAAGGTCATCGCCTTTATGATAGAACACATCATTGTAGTTACAAACTAATTTCTTGATATTTTCTTTTTCTTCTACATTTAAATGTTCGATTCTTAATTGTTCTGAAACTCCTAGAACGTCTAAATGAAATAACTCAGGAAGGTCAACTATCCTAACATTTTCTTCATCTTCATTGTCCCCTTGAAAGTACAACAAAAGTTCCTGATTATTTATTTATATATATATATAGTTAAGGTTTTTTTTTCATAATCAATTACTGCGTTATTTTCTTTTAATAACGTTGAACCAAATATTCCCGCAAATGTGGGATGAAATTCGAATATTCTAAATATAAGATCATTTTTTACAGTTATAGGCATTTGGACGATTGCTTCTCTATTTACCTGTATGTGTCCAGATGCCGTTTTGATTGATATCGGGTTTGAAAGATTTGTTATGTACTTTTTAGGGCAGTGTGATTCCGCCAATATATTTTCTGTGGAACCTGTGTCTACTAAAATTCTGGTCGCTCTAAACTCGTTTCTGAACAAAACATAGGGTAGTTCGGTTTTTCGTCGGGAGGTCCCGTCGAGGCCATATGACGAAAATTTTGGTGCTGATTATCATTATTTTCATTAAAATTACTATGGAAATTATTATAATTATTATACGGAGAACTACCATTACTAATGTTTGGTTCTTGGAAATTTTGATTATAACTATTGTTACAATTATTATACTCATCAGGATGATAATTATTAAATGTATTATTACTACTATACTTATCGGGGTTATTTAAATGATAATTTTGCCTCGTTTGTCCACTAACATCCATAGATTCTGGGGCCGGCTGTCGGGGCTGCCACTGTTGCTGCGTGTATTGTCTTTGCTGAGAATTTCGTTGTGGTCGATGTTGGTATTGGTTGGATTGATGATAATCCTGTTGCTGATGAACGTATGGTTTTGGTTGCAATTGTTGATTTATAGTTGGTTGCTTCGCCTGTTGGTTCTTTTGGGATTTTTGATACTTCTGGTGGTTCGAAGGGTTGGCATGTACTAAACCAGCTGTTACTAATTCTTGTAATGCTTTTTCTAGCGATAATGGTTTTAATGCACATAACACTGTCTTTTGATGAATTGGTAACTTGTTCATAAAAACGTTAAGCGCCGTTCTGTTGTTATGGGTTATCTCTAGAAGATTTCCATCCATAGTGTTACGCTGATTTAGCAAGGATAGTTTTAATTGAATATAGCTATAAAAAGCCATAACATCACCTCGGTATTGTGAATTTCTGAGGTCCTCATAAAGTTGTTCGGGGGAGGATAATCCTCCAAAATTTGTCTCCAACATTCTCTTTATTTCCACCCATGTCGTCAGGTGAGGATGAATATCCAGGGCAGTTTTAGCTTTTCCTATTATCTTGCCTTTTATTATCGTTAGCAGCATTCTCTGTGATGGCTCCGTATACGATACCATCATGGGTGATATGTTGTCGATGGCAGCGATGAAAGAATTTAAATTCTCACTTTGTCCGTCGAAATTTGGGATTAGACCCAGATATGTTAAGGGGGATATTTCTGCTGCCATTACGATTTTAATATTTCACGACTTTAACTATTTTCCTTTTGTGATGGATTTTTTTCCTTTACAGGACTTGAATGTTTAAAATTGTTCTCTTATATATATAATATTATATATTATACGAATAATTTGGTTTTGTTTAATATAAAAACATAAGTTAAAAAAACTTTATTGTTTTATTTTTAAAGGTCACGACATAACTCTTATATTGCCATACAGCAAAATAGGTGGTATTATATTTTATTTAAATTCAAAATAAAGTTTAGTTGCACAACAGTCAACGTGTCAATGTTACCTACTGTATATCGCCACTAAAACAACAAATGTTTGAAATAACTGAAAATCCATGCACAAAATACCAGTTAAATTTTAATTCGAATGTCAAAACCATCATCAACGAATTGTTAATACTCGAGGTACCACGTGAAGTGAACATCATATTCGCAGTACTTTTTCTGTGTTGTTCTCATTTGTATATTTGCTTTTTATATGCTTTTTTCGGAACACATTGTGCTGCGGCTACATACTCTTCTGTATTTGATATACAACCGTTCTCTTCACTTCATTGCTTACTCGTTTCGAATTAGAACTTCATATGTGCAGCGAAAAGTTATTCGTTGCAGACCTCTATTTTGTACATTGAAATCTACTCTGTTAATTTGGCCCCACTAACAAATCATCGGTTAAGTGCTACTTTACTATTCGCGCATCAACTTTGAAAAATAATCGCACTCAACCGCCAAATCTAACAGAACACGCATTAACACAACACAACGACCTACATAAACGCAGAATTTCTACCTGTTTTATACACACAGTGCTGTCTCGCTAGAGTGAAGAAATTTTTGTTCACTAAATCAAGGATGATTATTTTTGTATTAAATAAACAAATTTATCTATTTGAAATGCATTTATAGGCTATAAATTTTATTTATTTCTATGTAATAGAGAAATTTAAATTAAAGACTGGAAAAAATTAGTAAAAGTTTTCTGTTTCTTTGGTTTGATCTGGCCGATATCTGCAGTGCTTGAAAGCGAAGGCAATGTAGAGCTTGTATATTCGGAAAATGTGTAGTACTACCTTTAGCAAAAACCTTAATGGCTTTAGCAGCTGATATCGGATTTTTATGTTTTGTAGTGTCTACGCTGGGCACCCTAGTTCTAAGCTTAGTTTTAAGACTATTGTGAATTTACATGAATTACAACACTGAATTTATAACGATGAAAATAAAACCAAAAGGACACGAAAAAAGCCAACTTCAGGCACAAAAAAGAATAAACAATCATAACTAACCCGAATAATAACCCGAAGGTACGTTTTTTAATAAAAACCCCGAAATTTTAAATTTTAGAAAAACTAATTTGTTGTTTTTTTCATTTGTTTGGGTAAACTTATTTTATTCACCCCCCGCATATTTATTGGTCCTTCGAACCGGATTTTCGAGCCGTTGTTCAATTTAAAAAAAAATAAAATACATTTTTCCCGAACACTTTATTACAGATCCCGACTCAGTGGCAGTTTTTTGGATACCCGAAAATAAAAAGATTGTAACCATCCCCTAAACCCCAATCAAAAAATACCCAACAAAAAACAAGGTATGTTTTTTGGATATAGAGTGTGTGTGTGCAAAATAAACAAAAATAATAAATATCAGTGCAGTGCGCGTTTTAGTTTGTTGAAATTGCTTCTTTGTTGTTTCGCAGTTTCGTTTTACGTACAAACGTACATTTTACAACAACAAAACTCCAAGTCTCTATTCCTCGGTTTGATCCCCACTTAGTGCGTACGTAGATTGTGTGTGCAGCGTCATCCACCACTATAAATAACAAGCATAAATAACTACAACAACAGGTACTCTCTGTTCATTTGAGCGCGTTTTGTTATTCTCATTGTTTCTACCATTTGTTTTGTGCACAGTGGGCCCGTACTGACCAAAATCTGATCGATGTAATTTATTTACAATTTAATCCGAAACTGTTAATAACGCAAATAATACGCACTCGGCACATTAATACTGATATTTTTGTTTTCACACAATTTCATAGCGCAATAAATTGTTTTCGAACTATATTCGATAGTTACGACCCGGTATAAAAAAGTAATTTTTCTTGCACACTGTAACGTGTTTTACATAGTACATTGGTGTTGGTTGGGCACAATTGTGAAAATATTTTCTTTCACATTTGTCGATTTTTATTTACATAAATAAAATATATAATATTTATTTCGATCTGGTTGCTTTTTTTTGATTTTGATTTCGAATTTTAAATTTATTATTGATTTCGACCCTACAAATACATACTTAGTTATTCAATTTGTTGAATTTTTTGGTATCGTTTTCGACACGACTTCCTGAAGTCACTCTCGGACTTTGGGAACAGAGTCAAGGCACAAGTTCTGATCTTCCAAAATGGGCAAACATGGACAAATTTCTGACTTCGAGATATCAAACTCTTGAATCGGTATTCGATATTCGAGGTGCTCATAACCCGGCATTTTCGCCTAACACGACACTCTATAAAGGGCCCATCAGTCAAAAAGTAAATTCGAATGATAGTAGGAAGTTCAAAAGCTTAGCCACCACTATCCCCGCTCAACCAAATAAAACTGAATGTCCTTTATGTTCTGATTCTCATCCGTTGAGATTATGCGCAGAATTTCAAAAACTATCTACACCAGAACGTCTGGAAGCGGTAAATAGATTTAAATGCTGCTCGAATTGTTTAGCGACCGGTCACACATATAGTAATTGTACGAATTCTAATGCGTGTTATTTCTGCAAATAGAAACACCATTCGATGTTGCATCGAAAAGATATTTCGACGCAACGGAACTCGTACACCCCTGTTTCTAATAATAGTGCTATTGCAGCAAGATCAACTAAGATATGCCGAATTTCTATTGGTTCTCCCATTGAAGTGACCACCGAAGCTTATGTTGTCGAAACGCTCACCGGTCGTCTACCAACATATTCGTTGGCCCAATTTTTAAATTCTCATTTACCCGAAATTTCCATGATCGATCTAAAATGTTCTCATATGGATTTGCTATTAGGTGGAGACATATACTCCAAAATTAGTCGAACTCCACAAAAGGAATAAGAGGAAGTACCCTCAGCGCGATGTAGCTGTAAATGGTCGTCATTAAAAAAGACAATTTGCCTAAAAATTAGTGGAATATAGGCAGGGTCGTAAAAGTATATATAGGATCAGATTCCAAAGTACGAGTGGCTGATGTACGGACCGCAAACGGCGTGCTCTCGCGGCCAGTAGTGAAACTCGCACTGCTACCCAACCCCGAACACCACATATTTTTTACGGCTTTTTTTCTTTTTGTTGTTGTTTTTCTGTCGGAGCATCACACAATGCTTCACCAGCTCCACCAGGCCGCGAGGAACCGACAGCACTCCCTACCGTCGAAACCGGAACCCGCATCGTCGCAACCGCGACACCGGCAACACCAGGAGCAACGCCAATAGACCCAGCAACAGG
Source organism: Hydrotaea cyrtoneurina (assembly GCA_958296145.1). Lineage (NCBI taxonomy): Eukaryota > Metazoa > Arthropoda > Insecta > Diptera > Muscidae > Hydrotaea > Hydrotaea cyrtoneurina. The sequence goes on along the minus strand of OY282512.1, from coordinate 73,417,669 downwards.
AGCAGCGTCGACCAATTCAACCGCGACAATAACAATCGGGACAACAGTCGGCGGCGTGGTCGCAACATCCCCCTTGGCGACAACCACCGCAACCACAACATCAGCAACAACCGAGGCGGCAGCAACGACCGTGGCGACAGCAACAATCGCCGCAACAATGGCGGATTGCCACCCAACATCAACATTACTGTTAATTGTTAAGCCCCCCCTTCCTGTCTTTATCTATTCAATTTTTCCTGCCCAGACTAGCTCCTGCCTTTCCTTGATTTGCATTCTTGCAAGGGGTCGGGATGTCTACGCTGGGCACCCTAGTTCTAAGCTTAGTTTTAAGACTATTGTGAATTTACATGAATTACACCATTGAATTTATAAGAAGAAAAAAAATAACCAAAAGGACACGAAAAAAGCCAACTTCAGGCACAAAAAAGAATAAACAAAAGCGCCCCGGTAGGCGAGTTGGTAGCGTGCTTGCCTATCAGCGTGGGGGTTGTGGGTTCGATTCCCACCAGAGGCTTTGGTCTGTCGCTGCAAAAATCTAAACATATGGTCTGTGTCACCCGGTTTACCCTTGGACCCAAAAATTAGAATATAAATTTACTTTGTATTGTAATTAATAATAAAAAAAAAAAAAAAAAAAAAAAAATAAACAATCACAAACCCGAATAATAACCCGAAGGTACGTTTTTTAATAAAACACCGAAATTTAAAATTTTAGAAAAACTAATTTGTTGTTTTTTTTCATTTGTTTGCGTAAAATTATTGTATTCACCCCCCGCATATTTATATAGTGTTTCGCCGGGAAGCCAAGCGAAGAAGCTGTGTCATCGTCGCAGTAGCCTCATTTTACAGATATTCCAATCACTGCTCTAAAAAAAATTTTATTTTATGTTCTCTTTCATTGTTATACTCTTTTTTTATTGTTTATCTTCTTCGCCAAACCTACAAAATTACTGTAAACTATGTTCACTTTACTAAGGTTCATTATTGTTCACTCTACACAGTAGTCAATGCAAACTCTACCCAGACAGCACTGTAGGGTTTTTTTGGTTCAGTTACCGCCATTATTTGCCCTTGTCATTATTTGCGTCTGTCAGTGTTTCAAAAAAAAAAAAAAAAAAACTTTGGTTATGAACTAGGACTTCTCTGACACACCCGGTATATTTCCCACGCGATCTATACTAGCATTGCAATCATTTTGAAGGCTGACAAACCATGGTGTCTTTCTTCATACCGGCAAACACATGGACATTTTAATCTGCACAATAAATTAAAGTAAACCACAGCACAACCACCAACATTAATAACACGGTGTGACAGTCAAAAAACTTCTGGGATGCGACTTAGCGTATGTCTTAAACTATATAGTTTTTAATACGTTTTTTCATCTTTCCAACGGTGTATTACACTATAATCTGGGATATATATATATAAAATATTTGGATTTTTTTAGTTTTTGGCAACTTCACCGTACTTTGAACGAACATTAATAAGTCAAATTTCTATAAAACTATTTACTTTTGGTATGCAAGTTAACACCAGACACGTTTAAAGCCAATGTCATCAAACCCAACAACCAAAGTATGAGCGTGTCATATTGCTGAGGCAGCAATTCCCACCAAAACGCAGACAGCAGAATTCAACAGACAACACGAGCAAGTGTCAAGTATCATCTGGGTGCATGAATCTACAGAATAAAAGTTAGGGTAGTTTAATCATTCTTTGCTTTTTGTTACGGAACCTTTGAATAATGAAGACGCGATTGCCTGCAGTTAGCAGCAATCGAACTTTTTTAAAAAATAAATAAATTGTGATAAAACATAATTGGCGCCCGAGCAGGGACCTGTTTTTACACAGGTTTAGCAACCCGTAAAGGATATCCGACATAAGTCAAGCCTTTAGGTGGCACCCCAGTAACTTCAGTGTAAAAAGGACGTGACGTTATGTCACAGCCCCTAAAGCCCGCGGAGCGGTTTACTAGAATACGATAGTTTTATAAGTGAAAAAGTGAAATTGAAACAAATAAAAAATAATGAAATGAATTAAAAAAGAAAAAACTAAAAGAACAAATTAAAATTAAATGAAAAAGAAAGGAATTTAAATAAAAAACTGTGGAAAATGAAAATGATTAAAGAAAATAACTACATTAGAAAAAAAGGAATTTAAATAAAATTGTGAAAAATTAAGACGAAAAATAATAGAAAAATGAACTAAATAAAATTAACAAAGATAATATTTTTAAGTGAAAAAAATACTTATGAACATTAGAAAAAAAGGAATTTAAATAAAATTGTGAAAAATTAAGACGAAAAATAATAGAAATTTGAACGAAATAAAATTAACAAAGATAATAATTTTAAGTGAAAAAAATACTTATGAATATCATTGAAAATAAAATGAACAAAATTTAAGTGAAAAAAAAAAATTAATTAAGCTTGATTAACAACTTTAAAAAATCAAACAATAATTTCAAGGAAAAAAGAGAGAGATATTCAAAAAGTTAAACTGACCGTGAACAAAGTAACAACAGCTAAGATAACAACTCATCTGTACTAAATTTCAATCAAGAAGGATGCTACTCTGTACTACAAGGATGCTGCTTATGTAAGACTAATTTAAGAATTTAAATTTAAAATTTTTTTTTTTTTTTACTATTGTCTACAGTAAAATTTTTGATCCCCATATTTATTTAAAAAATCAATAGCAAAGTAAATATTTGTACTAGCTCCACCTTTCCTTTTGAAAAAAAAAAATAAAAATTTTAGAAACAGTAGATGACATTACCGCCAAATTAAACAGAATTACAATGAACCCCGCTACTAGCAACACAGAGACCCCAGCAAGGATAAGCACCCTTACATCAAGTAGTTCAGCACTTACGGACAGACAAAAGAATGAAATTACTCAAATGATAACAAACCTTTTGGCCGGACGAGACCAAACGCTTGACGACGGTAATGACGTTCCGGTAGGGACAGTATCCTCGAGACTGGAAGAACTGGACAAGGTTCCAGATATAGTCAAATCCTTGAGAGAATTTTCTGGAAAACCCGGAGAATTCAGCTCTTGGCGGAAATCAGTTGAAAGGGTAATTGAATTATATTCATCCCTTCGAGGCACCGGCAAGTACTATGCAATTTTACATACGGTTCGTACAAAGATTGTAGGTGAGGCCGATACTGCTTTGGAATCCTATAGGACTCCACTAGATTGGCCCAAAATACGTAGGTGTCTAATGGTACACTATGCGGATAAGCGAGACATCGGTACGCTAGAATACCAAATGAACGTTCTATGTCAGGGACACAGAAGCGTCACAAAATTCTATCAGAACGTTTATCAAATATTGTCTCTAATTCTGGATAAGGTATCCTGCTTGGAATTAGACGAGAGTAGTCTTAGAGCTATGACAAATACGTATCGAGAGAAAGCACTTGATACCTTCATAAGAGGCCTGAACAGTGATCTTCCTAGGCTAATTAGTGTCAAAGGCCCTACATCGCTGCCAGAAGCTCTGCACCTTTGTTTGAAACTGGACAATATGTCATTCCGGAGAGATTATGCCCAGAAAGGAGGTCATAGACAAGAGACGAGGGAACCATCGAAAATGTCAATTGGATCGAAATTTTACCCAGAACTAGCGAATATTCCTACTCATAGGCCTAAGGTATTTCCAGCTTACCAATTCCCAAATAATTTAAATCTGCAAAATCAACGTCCTCAGTTTGGGGGACCACAATTTGTTAGTCATCCTCAGCAATTCTTTCAACGTAATCAAATTGGAGGACCTCAATACACAACTCGTCCTTATACAGGAACCCAGATGTTTCCTCGAGACCAATTCAGACCAGTACCCTCACAATTTCAAAATAACCAGATTAAGCCAGAACCCATGGATATTGATAGATCTACACAAGTAAGGCCCCAACAGAATCAGAATTATAAGAGGCCTGCCCAGTTTTCTGTGCAGACTCCTATGAATAAACTTCAGAGGAATTTTCACGTGAACGTGGAAAATCAGTACCTAGATATCGAAAATGAGTCGGTTGACGATTATAGGGATAATAGCGATTATGAGGCAGTAGTTGAAAATGACACAGATCATTACGGACAACAGGATATGATACCGGACGATTACCAGGAACGTAGCCCCGCTGACATTCCAGCCAATTTCATAGATGTACATTTTTTAGACTAAACTGTTCCTCGTTGCCATACTTTCAGGCCAAAACGAGGGACGGAAAGACTTTGGACTTTTTATTAGACACAGGAAGTTGTAAAAACTATATAAAACCAAGCTTAGTATCAAAACCCAAATCAAATGACCAGAAGTTTAACATAAAATCTGTAGGGGGTTATGTAGAAGTTTCACACCATACTCTTCTTAACATGTTCGGCGTCAATGACGTTCCCTTTAAATTCTTTCTTTTACCTGGTTTGTTATCATTCGACGGAATCCTAGGAGGAATCCAGCTTGAAGGAATTATCAGCAGTAATTCATACTTCGGAAGATTATTTCCAAGTAAGAGGAGGCAGGCACATTGCCTTTAGACAAAGAGTTTCCCAAAATGTTAATCTGATCATCTATCATTAAGTCAGAGGAACTCTCTCAACAATATTGCAAGGCAACACTGGAACCTGTTTGCAGATCCGGACGAGAGATTAACATACACCTCTGTTGTGGTTGGAGAGATTCAGACTAACATCGAATCTCCAATATATGCAAGAAGTTATCCTTACCCAATGGCATTGAAAGATGTATTGGAGGAAGAAATTAATCGTCTCCTTCGAGATGGCATAATAAGACCATCCAGATCCCCATACAATTCCCCTATTTGGGTAGTGCCCAAAAAGGAAGATAGTTCTGGTCGGAAGAAATATCGTTTGGTCGTTGACTTTCGAAAACTCAACGCCGTCACCATACCGGATAAATATCCGATTCCCGAGGTGACAGAAGTCCTATCTAACCTTGGGGGAACCAATATTTTACAGTCATTGATCTTAAAAGCGGCTTCCATCAAATACCTCTACGGGAGGAGGATAGACAGAAAACCGCATTTTCGATCAACAACGGCAAGTACGAATTTACGAGACTGCCGTTTGGACTGAAGAACGCGCCGGCAATATTTCAGCGAACGCTGGACGATATTCTCAGGGAATTGATTGGTAAAACTTGCTTTGTGTACATTGATGATATTATCATCTTTGGCAAAGACGAAAAGTCACACATCGAGAACATAGGAAAAGTCTTTCGAACATTAGAGGCCGCTAATATGAAGATTCAATTAGATAAGTTCTCATTTTTTAAACATGAAGTGGAATTATTGGGATTTATTGTGTCAAGGGATGGTATAAAGACCAACCCCAAGAAAGTAGAGGCCATTCTCAATTTTCCAATCCCCAGGACACTTAACCCTTTCACTACCGAATTAAAATGGATGTGGCTAAAATTTTTTTTTTGTTTTTTTAATTAATATGCTAAAGACAAACACCCCTGCCTAGTTTCACACTGTAAAGTACGAATTATGCGTGGTAGTGATGCAAAAGTACCGTTTAACATATTTCAACAAAAAAAAACATGTTTGTTGTTAGTAACAATGTTTAGTGGAGTCGCGAAGTTACGTCCACTACAGTGGACATCAGTAGTGAAAGGGTTAAGGAACTTCGTTCTTTCCTTGGCCTCTCAGGCTATTATCGAAGATTCGTGAGGGGATATGCTGACGTAGCGAAACCGTTGACGTCTCTTCTTAGAGGGGAGGAAGGCAGAGTTCCAAAGACAGCCTCCAGCCGAATTCCGGTAACATTAGATGTAAAAGCTTTCAACGAGCTAAGAAATGCATTGGTTTCAAATGATGTGGTACTTGCGTGTCCAGATTTTAAGGAAGATTTGGATCTTACGACAGATGCTTCCAATGTCGCTCTCGGAGCAGTTTTGAGTCAAAATGGAAGACCAATCGCATTCATATCAAGAACTCTGGACGAAGCAGAGGAACATTACGCCACAAACGAAAGGGAAATGTTGGCCATCATATGGGCCCTCACTACCTTGAGAAATTATTTATACGGGTCAAAGAAGGTTATAATTTATACCGACCACCAACCTCTGACGTACGCAATTAGCAACAAAAATACCAACGCAAAGATGAAACGTTGGAAATGCACTCTAGAGGAATATAATTATGAATTACGGTATAAACCCGGAAAGAAAAACGTCGTAGCAGATGCTCTGTCTAGAATGGTACAGAACAGCGATAACGTTATTTCACCAGTTAACTCGCTAACACCCACACAACATAGTGCAGAAAGTTCATCTGAGGCCCTTATACCCAGTGTTGAGTCACCCATCAGTGTTTTCAAAAACCAGCTTCTTATAAGCACAGATGACACATCAACATATCATTTTAAAGTAATTTTCCCATGCATTCACCGACATATAATTACTGGATCCCATTATGATGAACAAAAACTTCAGACAATCTTAAAAAGATATCTGAACCCATCTGTAATTAACAGAATTAAAGCACCTGAAAAATTCAGAACATTTACCCACTTCATTTTAGCCAATACAAATGCCGGTTTACCCAGAAAGTAGTGGAGGACATATTATCGGAAAATGACCAGGAAAAAGTAATTATTGACACCCAGAATAGAGCACATAGGAACGACAGAGAAAACAAAATACAGATTTTAGAGAAATATTATTTTCCAGGGATGTCGGGAAAAATAAAGCGAATTATGAAATTGTGCTCAACATGTAAGAAAAATAAATATGAAAGACATCCCAATGAACCTCACCTTTGTGAAACTCCCATTCCAACTTACCCAGGTCATACTATTCATATTGACATCTTCTCTACAGATAGGAAATTAATTCTAACCTCAATTGATAAATTCTCAAAGTATGTTAAAGTGAAATTGCTAGACGGAAGATCTACGGAAGCTATTAGGAAACCATTGAGGGAATTACTATTTTCCTACGGAGTTCCGAAGAACGTAGTAATGGACAACGAACCGTCCTTAAATTCCAGTTCAATATTATTTATGATGAAGGACGAATTGGGAATAGACATTTTTACGACCCCATCCTATAGAAGCGAAGCCAACGGACAGATAGAACGATTTCATTCCACTCTCGCTGAGATAATGAGATGTTTGAAAAGTGATGGAACCTCCAGGAATTTCGAGGAATTACTGGAGAGGGCTGTTAATGAGTACAATCACTCTATTCACTCCACAGTGAATAAGAGACCTGTAGATTTGTATTTCGGACGCACAATTGACTTTTCTCCACAGGACATAGAGACTACCAGACAGGATATTGTTGAAAAACTAAGACAGAAACAGGCTGCCGACTTGACATACCATAACAAAAAGAAACGACCAGTTAAAGATTATATTCCCGGACAAGTAATTTATGTGAAGAATAACAAAAGGTTAGGGACAAAACTAAGTGACCGATTCAAGGAAGAAATAGTTAAAGAAATTCGGTATACCACCGTCTTGACCGCAAGCGGAAGAGTTATGCACAAAAGCCACATTAGAAATTAATCAAATCCTAAATTTTACAGATTGTTTTTTGGAAGTGCACTAGCTGACTTCAGTATCCTGGACTACTCGAACGCAAGACTTATTTCAATTCATAATGGAATAGCAAGAAAACAGAATGGGACATTTAAAGTAATTCATTCGATAAACCTTGAACAATATGAAAACCTCACTTGTGGAACCGAGGACATGTTGAATAATTACGTAAACATAGACCACTCTCTCCGTCCATTTATAAAGCAACAACTCATTGACATCAAGGGACTATTAGACCGTCTGAGTCCACATAGAGAGCGAAGATCGATAGATTTTATAGGCAGTGCTTGGAAGTGGATTGCAGGCAGCCCAGATAGTCATGATTTTCAGATCCTAGAACAGAAAATTGGCAATATTTTGGAAAATAACAATAGACAGCTGATCATAAACCAATTGATTTCGGAAAGAATCACTGAAATAACTAACACAACAAATAAATTAATAAAAAAGGAAGGGTGGAACGATGAAGTAGTAATCAAAATCGAAAGAAAGCTTAATTACAAAACGTAGAGTTTGCAATACAGTGGGCTAAGGCTAATATTGTCAATTCATTTTTGCTTTCTAAAATCGAAATCGATCATATAAAAAGTATTTTTGAAAAATATAATATTCCTTCTTATTCGATAGACGAATTATTAACTTTTGGATCTGTTAAAATTTTTACAAATAAGCGAGAAATTTTGTACATCCTTAGTATCCCTGTAACTGCAAAAGAAGCTTGTAAAGTATATTTAATAAAGCCTATAAAAAATGGGCATGTAATTGATAAAATTGAATACGAAAAAATTTTAGAATGTAATAAAGAATTATTTGGAATAAAAACAGAATGTAAAAGTAATTACGACATAACAATTTGTAATAGATATAAGCTAATTCCATTAAGAAATGAAGATTGTATAAATAATTTGTTCAGAAATAGAGAGGGAAATGCACCCAAATAAACAACGAACACATACCAACAATTGAAGAAATCGGATCGGACTTGCTTTTGCTCAACCAGTATCAAGGCACTGTCAGCGTGTATGACGAGCAGATTCTCCTAAACGGGACTTATCTGATTAAACATTTCAACGTCACCATCGGAATCGATGGGCATAAGTACAATTCAAGAGGAATTAGCGCCAATAAACCACTTCCCGCCTTTTTGCAACCAAAAGGTCCAGAAGATAAAATAGAGGAAGTGATATCATTGGAGCTGCTTAAACAGTTGCACACAAAAAACATAGAACGACTACAATCTATGGAAAACAAAAGTACCTTTGCAATCGGAATTAGTGGTGTTTTTACAACAATCAATTATAATAATAATATTACTGAGAAAAAAATACGCAAAAAATTCAGAGAAGAATAATCAGAATATCAAAGATGCCCCACATGGAGATGAAATAGAAATCACGGAAGTAAATTTACCTGCAACTTCAAAAGAAGCCAAAACATCCAGCATCTACAATATTCACTCATTTTGAACAATCGGGACTATTGTATTTAAGAGGGGAGGAGTTAGCACCAGACATGTTTAAAGCCAATGTCATCAAACCCAACAACCAAAGTATGAGCGTGTCATATTGCTGAGGCAGCAATTCCCACCAAAACGCAGACAGCAGAACAACAGACAACACGAGCAAGTGTCAAGTATAATCTGGGTGCATGATTCTACAGAATAAAAGTTAGGGTAGTTTAATCATTCTTTGCTTTTTGTTACGGAACCTTTGAATAATAAAGACGCGATTGCCTGCAGTTAGCAGCAATCGAACTTTTTTAAAAAATAAATAAATTGTGATAAAACATCAGCAGTATCAAAAAAAAAAAAATTCTTCGTCTTCTGCACTTAATTTTTTTAAAATCGAGTAATATTTAATGGAGTTATTCAACTTTTTAGGAAAAAATCCATTTACCCATATTTTAGATTCATGATGTTAAATTCAATTTGTCATTATTGTTTGAATTTGTAACTAACAATAATATAAACATTCTGAAAAGTAAACATATGAAGTTATGGAAAAAATACTCCGTTTCGTTAACTACGCAATATACAAATGGTAAATTGTTGCAGATCTAAAGGTGTTGAAAGGTGAATTGTAAACAAATTTTTAACGGCGTACAATGATATGGGCTGCAACATGTCTATAAAACCCCATTTTTGTATTCCCATTTAAATTTCTTCCAGGTTATCTGACCCAGTTGAGCGATGAACAAGGTGAACGGTTTCACCAAGAAATGGCTACTAGAAGAGCGCTCTGATCGTAAAAACAATATCAACATGATAACAAATTACTGCTGGTGACTTAAACGAGAAACCGATAATTAGTTTAAAAGAAAAAGATCGAGTAAACATTTATGAGTGTGTACTAAAAGTTAAAAAATAAAAAAATATTAATAAATTGAAGTAGCTTGATATGTTTTATTTAATTTAACAGTAGTACTTAGAGACACTTTCGTTCTAAAAACAATTCTTTAAGTGCTACAAATTTATTGTAACTTTGGTAATTATTGACCGATTTTAGAAAATAGACACACGTTTTACTCATGACAATGCGTTCTTTTTAAATAATAAAACAACTTTAAGGGTTTTCTAACAAAATAGTTTTCAAAAATATCACCGATTTCAAAAAAGTTTCAAATAAACAAAAATAAAATGTTGAAACCTGTAAAGTCAAGTATGTCACGTTTAAAGACCTAAGTGTCTTCTTTTTAAAACCGGTAAAAAAATGGAAATCAGTGGATATTTGATGAAGCTATGGGCGTATTAGTTGGTGCATGAGCGAAAAAACGTTTCTTACCGTTATTCAAAATTTTGATGTTCACCAAAAAATTCTAGTATGCCACAATGTTACATTTAACTATACCTACAACATACGCTATGTCCCATCCCAGAATTTTTGCTTTGATCTTTTTTGTCACAGTGTGTAATTCTTTCCCAAAAATAGACAAACAAACTTTGTCGTATCAATGAGTGTTATTCTGTCTTACGGTGTATACGTGTTTTTGTTTTGTGCTCATAAAATTCAAAGTTTTTGTGTTTTTGTTACAAATATAATCGTCTGTATCAGTGGGAGCTAAGTGATAGTGTTTTTTAAGTTAATTTCCAATTATCTTTTTGTGCTGTTTAAAAAGTTTATTTACTAATTCTTGTGTTAATATTAATTTTAACAACAAAAACAATCATTAGTTTTGAGTTATGTTTGTTTTACAACAACAATAATAACATTGTCTCTGTTGGCGCTTTTCCTTGCTTTGTGTTTATCATTCGTTCTTTGAATAACAGTTACAAAAGTTGTTGTAGTAGTTCCGAGTTGTAATTTATATTTGATAATTGTCAGTGTTGTATTAAATTGTTTTACACCGTTTACGTTGTTAAATATACAAAGATAAATAATGGCTTGTAAATTACAGTCGTGTAATGTAACAAAACTTTCTGAGTGTCGATTGGCTTTGTAGTGGTGAGTACCACGTAAAATGTGTTGGTCTCTCAGCTCGCTTGGTTGACCAGTTATATGAAGTGAAGGGTATTCGTTGGTGTTGCCCAAACTGTAGAGACCTCGACCTGGAATTTTATAAATTCTAACAATTCATGAAAAATAACTTCCTTGACATTTTCAAATATTTTTCATCTTTACATATTACATATTAAATTTGATGTTTGAAGAAAAGTGTAGCAGTTATAAATGTCTAAATAAAGTAGATATTGCTGAAACGTCACCAAAACGTGAGAAGACTGTTAAAGACATTCGCGCCCTTTAACTATCCCTTCAATTATTACCGAATGCGTACCAGCCCATTAGACCCATTTAATGTGGACGCAGTTACTCAAAAGATCCTCCTTCTGCAGAATGTTTGCCTAATGTTAGTTGGAACTTTTCCGTAAAATCGAAGTAATTTCTTCCTTCATCCAATAATCTTTGGGTTGATCAATTGCTTGGAAATATGTCTGATTTGGGTATTTTTCAAATAAACAACATTCCCAATGCTAATCTGAGATTTCTAGACCTTATATTTGTAGATAATACTGATGCTTTCACCATACATCGTATTGACCCGATTTCTTATCCCGAAGATACATATCAGCCCACTTTGATGATAATTTGCGATTATTCAATGCCACGTTCTGTGAGCAATACAGATTTAAATACTGAAAAAGTTTTTTTTTTTCCGGAAAACAGATTATTCTAAATTAAATGCTCTTTTGTCAGATATAAATTTGTTTGATATTTTTGATCTGAGTAATATTTATAACATTGATTTTCTGTTACAGTGTTTCTATAAATTTTTGAATAACTGCCTAAGAGATTGTGTTCCTCTTGTAAATCCCCGAAGAAAGATTAATTCTCCTCCAGGGAATACTAAAGAGTTGTCTGGCTTAAAAAACTGTTAATCAAGATTGTTTAAAAAGTATAAACGCTCGGGTTTACTGTCTGTTTATGCTCAATATGTCGCCATGACTATAACCATTTAACTAAAAGGTGTTCAAGTCTTATCTCGATAAATTAAAAAATTATTTTAAAGTAAACCTTAAATATTTTTATGATTTTGTTAATAAAAAGAGGAAATCAAATACATTTCCTACTACTTTGCGCTATCATGATTCATTCTCCTCAAATGGAGCAATAATTGCTGACATGTTTGCTGACATTTTCCAATCCACTTACACTGTTCCAAATAACAACATTCCCGATTATCCATACTTGATTAATGGGAAATTATTCGCAAACTTACCTATGTTTCAAACCGGAAAGTTACGTGATACAATGATTGCATCAGTTTCCCTTTAACACTAATTTTCAACTTTCTCTTGAGCTCTGGTCACTTCCCTCATGTTTGGAAGCAAGCGTTTATTATTTCTCTTTACAAAAATGGTGGAAAATCTAACGTCACCAACTATCGCGGCATTGCTAAACTTAGTGCTACTCCGAAACAAACAAACTGACGGTGTCTGTACCGATTTTAGTAAAGCATTTGATCGTGCGAACCATAGAATTCTAATGATGAAATTGAACCGTATAGGTTTTCTAAAAACATTGTTAAACTTCATTCTCTCTTATCTTTCTTCGCGTGAGCAACGTGTCTTATTTGGGCACGTCATATCGAAACCCATATTTGTTACTTCGGGAGTGCCACAAGGAAGTCATCTGGGCCCGTTACTATTCTCAAATGACCTTCCAGAAATTTTGAATAAGAATGTCGTTCTATAGAAGTAAATTAATAAATAATGAATATTTTTTGGAAAATTTTGTCATTGGCAGAGTAAGCACTTTTTTGGATCTTGGTGTTCTTATGGGTAACAAACTTAATTTTGTTAACCATATAAATTTGACAATAAATAAGGGACGATCAATTATCGGATTTATTAAAAGATGGTCCAAAGAATTCTCGGACCCATATATAACGAAGCAGCTGTACACTTCTCTTGTTCGACCTGTTATGGAATACGCCTCTGTTGTATGGAATCCGTATTCTGATAAAATAGAATCAGTTCAGAAACAATTTCTTTTGTTCTGTTTGCGTGGTCTGGGATGGAACTCAAATTTGGTGATCCCTCCATATGAACATCGCCTCAAACTGATTAGTCTCCCTAGTTTGTCTAGTCCCAGAACTATGCTAGATGTCGTTCTTGTATTTAATCTTATCAATGGAGAAACTGATTCTCAATTTTTATTGTCTAATCTGAAGTTTTTTTTCCACAAAGATAATCTCGCAATATTCGCGTTCTTAGTCTACCCCATTGCAGAACAAATTATGCAAATTTTCATCCATTTAACCGAATTTGTGGTGAAATTAATTTGTATTATGAACACATTGATTTGCAAAAGGGTGTTGTAGAAATAAAACATGCTATTCTAGATTTAACTAATGTTTAGTTTTAGTAGTAGTAGAGTATCTTTTAAGTATTTAATTTCGTACGTTTTGATTTAAGTTTATATACTGGCTGAAGATAATTAGTTGTGGCCAGTTGAATGTGAAACTAAACAATATCATAGTATAACACCAATTCCGCCAGGCACGGTGCATGGTGCGTACATGGTCCCTACGTTATGGGGATGTGCCCTCTCGGTCGGGCGGGGCGGGATACTTATTGCGGAGGCGGGGTTTCCGTTCGTTAACAAAAATGACCAAAAGCACAACACATATTAACATACAAATATTAAATATTTTAGTAGGAATAAACTACTTATATTCGATATTGTTGAGTTTCCGTCCTAGGGCGTTACATTGTTCTATTATAATTAATACTTTTGTTTATTTATTGTACAGAAAGCATTCTTGAATAAAATAAAATAAACAACCAAAAAAATTTCCCAAGACAGCTAAATTTACGAGACTTAATGAGACGTTTTGGAAAAATTAGTACGAAAATATGACATTACCCAACAAACCAGTCCCTAAGCGTAATATAACTAAATTGGAGAATAAACTTACTACTAACAAATTTCTACAACTTTTCTTAAATATACATCATTTGAACCCATAGATTTCGTAACAAAGAAAAATAAACACAAAGTCGTCAACTATACGCTGCTTGCTTCACACATAAAGTACAACGAAAACCGGTTTCGTAAGAAAAAGCTTACATTTCTAAGCTTATTGTATATTATAGACTAGCAAGCTTATAACAGGGTTCAATTTTGTTTATTATATAATTGTTACCAAGCGTATTACTATAGTTTTCACTAACGTTTTCTAAGCTTAAGGCTTATGATAGTAAGTTTGTTACAAGTTATTTCTAAAGGGTTTTGGTTTGTTGGGTAGTAGCCGTGAAACATTAAAAAATGTCTTATTCATGCATGGGTATCCGATATTACGGAGAGTTTGGTATTATGAATGCCCCGACGACTTCAAGCAGTTGTTGATGCCCGAAGTGGTCCGACCAAATACCAAAAAGTTAATTTTTTTGTATTTTATATACAGTAAAAGTTCCGGTGGGCCGACACCAACGGTCGCAGTGGCTTTGTCCATCCACGGGAGATGACCGCCCAGCGGAGACTAATTTACTCTGAAAATACCGCATGGTACCGAGAAATTTGTCCTTCTACGGGACCTGTCCGCGAGTGTGTATATAAAATTTAATTTTTTTATGCTCTGTGTCATAAAAAAGGATGCAGTTCTGGGCCAGTAACTCGGCAAATATGGACCAGGGGTCGTTGTTTATTTCAATACCCAAAAAACAATAACCTCAAATCGTGTTTTGATTGATTCTTTTAAATTTTTTTAAGACCAACCCCCTTTAAATGCAATTCGGAAGTAAATTAGTGGATCGGAAGGAGGAAAGAGGGAGTAGTACCTTTTGACATTTGTTTTGAATTTCAGAATGTCACTACTTGCAGGAAACACACTTGCTGGAATAATATTCCACATACGAACGGTTCGGCTATAAAACGAATTTTCTCTATAGTACGTCTATAGTGGAAAGCTGCGTATTCCGGCTAAATGTTCTAACATCAGGGACAAGACGAGGAATATCTGAGGAACAGATTCCAGCTATGCAGCAGGGAGACAATAGAGTAGGGTACCCTACTATCCCCAATCATCACCACCGCTGTCCCATGTACACGGTCCAGATCTACTCTGTTAATTTGGCCCCACTAACAAATCGTAGCCAAATCGCGGTTAAGTGAGGTAAGTCAGAAAATGTTTCCTCCTCTTCCATCGCCACCATCGTTGATGCTTCACAACATCAAAGTTATTCTTCTGCATCATTCGGCAACCATTTTTTCCTAAACTTCTGTTTAGAACGATTCTACAGCTATTTTAACAAACAAAAACGAGCAAATATTTGGTCGTAATGTTACAACAAAATCAACCCTATGTTATTAATCGTCATCGTTTAAATATTCAGCTAGTTTTTGTTAGCCTGATGACATAAATTTAGAAAACGAAGTTCTATGTTATTTGTATCGTTTACAAAAATTTTCTTAGATCTCAACATCCAGAATTTTCGTATAGAAGCATTTAACGCCTTTATGCACCCAAATTTTAACAATCTTTCATAGTAACTGAAAACCCCGTAACAAAT
The DNA here is from genome assembly GCA_958296145.1 of Hydrotaea cyrtoneurina. Lineage (NCBI taxonomy): Eukaryota > Metazoa > Arthropoda > Insecta > Diptera > Muscidae > Hydrotaea > Hydrotaea cyrtoneurina. Next base: position 73,402,083 of record OY282512.1, on the reverse strand, counting down.
TCTGCTAAATGCATTTCGTCTTTATGCTTAAATCGCTTTTATGCACAGAAAATTATCATTTGAACTATCATTTGATCATTTGATACGACTCAAAAGTGTAACCCATACAAAAATCCACATTAGACCCCAGGTGTCTTTGAACCGAATTCGATTCATGAATTTCTGAATAGTTTGAGCGATGTCCGTCCGTCTGTCCTGCTGGTTCGATCTTGGCCAAATTCCGTAGTTAGTATATAAGGTATAACTGGACAAAGTTTCGGACAAAAACTTGGAAGTCTGGCATGTCCCCTTCTGGTACCTCCCATACAAATGTACCATCCCGCCTACCTTAGAAATCGTGTTATAATAATCCCAACGCGATCTTGCCCAAATTTTGTATTAAGTAAAGCTATAGTTAGACTAAGTTTTGGACAAAAACTGGGAAGTCTGGCAACTCTCCTTCTGGTACCTACCAGACAAATGTACCATCCCGTCCCTTATAAACCGTGTAATACTATCAATATGACCAACAAATTCTGTATATTGTAAAGCTGTAACTAGACAAAGTTTTGGACAAAAACTTGGAAGTCTGGCAACTCCACTTCTGGTACCTCCCATACAAAAGTACCATTGTACCCACTTTAGAAATCGTGTAATTATATAAACTCGCTCAACGAATCTTTCCGAAATTCTATATTTAGTAAAGCTTTAACTACATACAATTTTCTAGTAAAAACTCTGCTTTATATTCCGTCCTTTTTGTAAAAACATGCAATGCAATATTTTTCTATAACATTCGGTATTTTACTTTGCTATTATGACATTTCATCAGATGTTACATCCAATGGTGGTAGCCACGCTCACTTTTGACTTTCCGAAACTTTGGAATATGAGACTTGTATGTTATTACTGAGGGTATAGTTATATAAGTCGGTTTACCAGACTGCAACTTTTTCATTGGTTTTTGTTAAGGGCAACACTCAGGGGATGCCCCCTATAAGTACAATGCATTGTGTTAGCGGAAGGAAATTAGGGTATCGGAATGAGGAAAGAGGGAGTAGTGCAGTCAAATGGCAGGAAAAACACTTGCTGGAATAATATTCCACATGCGAACAGTACGGCTGAAGAACGACTTATCTCTATAGTGCGTCGTCCGGTCAACCGGCCATTTGACAATGAATGAATGTGAGACCCTGGATAGCCGCGTATTCCGGCTAAATGTTCTAACGTCGGGGACCAGATGACGGATATCTTGTGAACAGATACCATTAAAATATCTATAGAACAGCGATACACGACTCACATTTCGGCGATACTGTAGGGAGACAATAGAGTTGGATACCCTATCATCCCCTATCATCACCACCGCTCTCCTCTGTACACGGTCCAGAAGCTTCAAATATGTCTCTGGAGCTCCTGCCCATATATGGGAGTTATATTCCAATTTAGGCCGAATGTACGTGGTGTAAATATTTACGAGATCAGATGGAGTGAAGTATTTCTTGCACCGCTTCAAAAAGCCTAAACACTTGAATGCTTCTTTCGACAGTTCGAATATATGGCTAGCCCAGCGAGCATCACCCTGTATCTTCATGCCCAGAACATCAAGAGTGTCTGATTTGTCGATATCCACACCACCCATAGAAATTGACGACGATGCTGGATCTGGTGAACTTTTGTATGACAACAAACAGCACTGGGTAAATACCAGCACGATACGACATGTTGAAGAGATTGCGCAATGGATGAGCTAGCGTCGAAGAGCACTAATAGAGGACAAGTGCTGAAATGCCATCCGGGCAAGAACCCCTTTGACCCCACGTGATCAAAAAAAAAATTCTGTTGCATCGAACTAGATACGTTTTCGATTACGGGAGTGGTTGACTGCTGTCTGGCAAAGATGAATTCTTTGCAAATATTTCAGCCAGAAGGTTAGCTTTGTCAACCGGGTCAGTGAATATCTGGTCATCGTTAACGAGAGTTGGAATAGATGACGAAGAATTGTCCCTTACCCTTTTAACAAATGCCCAAAAGCTCTTACTTCCCCTGGGAGAAGAAAGAACTTTATCACGAAGGCGCTGGTAGGTACTCCGGCACACGATGATCTTGCCTGTTTGCGTAGCAGCTCAGTATTGGAATTTTTATTTAAACGCCAATTTCTGAACGCGTCCTTTTAGATAAATAGATAATAATAACAATAGATAAAATATAGATATTTCAGCTTCTTTGCATGCCTGATTAAACCAACAATTCTTTGAAGGTTTAATCGAAGTGGTCGAATAAGCGTGTTTATTCCACGAAGAATGATTTTCTCGACCATTTCAGAAGCAGCATCGACATTATTGTCTAGGAAACATAATTTCCAATTAAAGTGCTGATAGAAACTGTTAAGCTCGGCCCAACGTACCTTTTCGTGTATGTACAATCCGCTTCATAACTGGTTTAGAAGTGGATCGAAGATCGGAGAACGAAAAGGATGCTGAAATGGTGCAATGATCCGAGTAACCAAGAGGTGCAAGAATGTTAACCTCGTACTTTTCAGGGTGTGAGGTTAAGAAAATGTCAAGAATATTATGGTATAGCCCTTCAACACGCGGAATGTGTGTTGGTGCATTCACTAGTTGCGTCAAGTTGTTATGCGCGGCGAAAAGCTCAGCGTACTGTCCCTCCGGAGAAGTGTGGCTCGAATGAGAAAGCCAAGATGGACATTGAAATCCCCAGCAACTACAATTTCACTGTCCGGACAATCTTCTAAAATTGTTGATATAGAGTCGGAAAGGGCGTCGAAGCCGAATGTATTTTAAATGAACCTACCATTGTAACATACAGAAAAACAAAACAATATCAAAGCATAAATCCAAATAACTGTGCACCCTCTTGCCGCTGCTAGGCCCAAAAAGTATTCAGTGTTAAACCTTCTACACAAATCAGGCAGCGACACGAAGAGAGCACAGTCGTTTGTATTATGCGAAAAGGGATACGGTGAGGAAGGGGGGAACACAGGAGAAGGGGAGCATACAAAATTATGATTATTGTTGGTGTGCACTTTATGTATTTGGTATTGATTTTTGTTATTGGGACAGTGGTTGGATTTTTGTTTTTCTGTTTTTGTTTTGTTGTTTTGATGACACTGAACGGACAGAACATAAACAAACGCGACAGCGACCGGACAGACAAAAAAGTGTAAACAATTAAAGAGTAATTACTACTAAATTCTCGTTGAATACGAATTCGAGTGCGACCAAAAAGTGTTCTCTAAATACCAAAACCAGTGACACAGTCTCAGTCGGGTAAACCCTCTTACATACACGCTGAAAAATCCATCATTTTACAATGTTTGTACAGAAGTAAAACGCGTGTTTGTAGCTTGTAGCAAGTAAAGCTTATTTCCTTCTACTTATTATTTGAATGTAAATATAACTCATTTGCTATTAATATTACGTATTCGGATATACGCAATAGCGTGTTTGACGAAAACTACGCAATGAACGTGTTAAATTCTACAAAGTACAATATTTGCGTACTTTTAAACAACAGATAAATTCACAGGGATAGAGAACACAAAAAGGAGTAACACACCATTTTATATACACATGCATATACATGAGAATGTGTGAAATTTTGTATATGCGTGTACATCAGGGATACAAAAGATTATACAATTGTACTTCTGTGGTACATTTTCGTGATCGAAAGTACCGTGATACAGCTCTTTGGGGCGTAATTTAATACTATTTACAAATGTTCGTTTTTTTTGTAAGTAATTTGAAAAAAATCTACGCAAAGTGAAAATTTATATATTTTGAAATGGAGTGTTCCAATAATTTGTCGTTAATGTCACATTAACAGACGTGGTATGAGAGAATCTCAGGTAAAAAAATAAATAAAATAACTTTTCAGCCAATGTCATGCAAGCAATTTTCCAACTTTTGCCAAAGATATTATTTTTCACTGGCAATAGACGAACTGATGACAAGATGCTATGTATTAAAACAAAAACTAATTACTTATTTAGTGTTTTTTTGGAATAATTAGATTTATACATATAAATACTAATGCATGTATTATAACTATCAAATATGCAATAAAAAACAATATTTATATTATATACGAGTACTTTCTCATAAGTACATGCATGTTTGCTCATCAACATACACGTGCTTACACTTAATTAATTGCATGTTTGCAAGGAAATATGTATGTGCTTCTACGAGTAGTTGTAGTTCGGGCAAATATTTATATGGTTCTATGGTGTGCGTGCTAAATCTTAGGAGTGATACAAAGAAAGTAGAAGACGAAGAAGAAGGAGACCTAGCTAATACAAAACCCAGAAGTTGTAATACTGAGTAGATGTGTTGATGTTAACATCCATGTTTCCTGTCCCAGCCATGACCATGGATGGAAAGCCGAATATAGTTTCATGGCCCCATAAATGCATCCATTCGCTAAACCATTAAGAAATTTAATATGTTTCTTTTAGAAATTCATTATGTTTATTGAACCATTCAATATAAATTATAAAAATCTTAACAAGAAAAATTATTATGTGTAATTGGAATTCGCATAAGGAATGAATCATCCTATTTCTAAGCGATGTAATTCATAATAATAAACACTGTTTAATGCCATATTAAGATTATTCTAGTTGATTTTAATTCTAAATGACAAAATAGAATAAATGATTTTGTGCAGTATCGGCGGAAAAACGAATGAAAATAAAAAAAGCTGGAAAAAATATATCCAGTTCGGATATAATAGGTATAAAGTAAAAAAAAACCGGAAATATATTTATGTGGTCAAAAATCAAATATATGTGTCAAACAACAACAAAAAAATATATATACAAACGATTCCAGTGGATAATATTCGCCAAAAAAAAATGTAATCGGTAATTGAAATAAACGACACTCGAAAGTCGGAGTCACGAATAGAACCCGAGCAACTACACGTAACTTATATAAAAATAGACGATGTAGAATCACTTCGGCATTTACTTTTGGTAATATATATCTCTGTGCAATATATCGTATTTTTTAATAGTTGAAATTTTAATGATTTAGTTTAAAACTATATTTTAATTGATAATAAAACCAAAAAAAAAATCAAAAATTTCGAGACAACTGTTTAGATTGTTCATAAGTATTAAAGTTGTCTAAAGCAACATCTGGGTATATTATATTGTCGTAGGAAGTAACAACTACACATAATTTAATTAATTGTATTAAGATAATTGATTTAAAAAAAAAATCTATCACTTACATACATTAATACGGCTCCCACGATGAAAGGCCTTTCACTGGTTGTCCGTGATGTTTGTTCGTCGTTCTTTTTGCTTGTTTGGTAGGGTAGGGTTTAACTTATTTAAGTAAAATTAATATATATTTGCCTGCACATAGTATCACCATTTTTTCCATGAAAGTTTAAATAAACGAGGTTTCCCCAGGTTTCTTTTGTGGTTCTTCCCACCTGTTCCTCTAGCCACTTAAAGGCATGGGTCGTCTTCATCCATTCCCTCAACTCCTTTTTTGTCCCAAGAAAAGGTTTAGACAGTTGCAGAGTATTTTGGTCGGATTCCCTTCCTATTTTAGCCAGTTCGTCAGCCTTGACATTGCCTGGAAACCCTTTGTGGCCTGGTATCCAGTTTATAACTATGTCGTTATTTCTCGATACGTCATTTATTGTTTCCTTACAGTACATGAGTGTCCTTGATTTGACATTATCATCTCTGAGGGATCTAATTGCGTTTTGACTGTCTGTGAAAATACAGATAGTTTTTCCTGTGATTCTGCTCCGCAGCCATTCTAGGCATTCTGTGATCGCCTTGATCTCTGCTTGTAGAATCGTTGAGTACTTAGGTAATTGGTATACTAATTCAGTCCTCGGATTGTGGATGTAGATCCCTATGCCTACTCCTAACTCGTTTTTGGATGCGTCTGTGTAACACTCCACTATTCCCCATCTTGGGTGTATGTGTCGTGTTCTTGTCCGCGTCTATCTTCTATTCTTGTCGTGCAGTTCGCAACCACGTGTGTTTCTGAGATGCGGTCTGTCTGACAGTCTGTTGTCAGGAAACCTCCTAGGTGTTCCAATATTCTCTGATGTTGTGTTTGAGGTGCGTCCTCAATCCACTAATTCAATGCCCTTAGTCTCCTTTCTGAGATCGCTGCCTCAGATTTGATTTGAATATCTATTGGGTGGATGTATATCAGAATTTCGAGGGCGCTCGTCGGCGCGGTCCTCATTGCTCCGCATATTTCTACGCAGCAAATTCTTTGAATCCCTTGTAGTTTCTTCACGTTACATTTCTTTGTCATTGCCGTCCACCATACTATTGACGAATAAGTTATAATCGGCCTTATTACGCTTTTGTATAGCCAGTGCGACATGCTTGGGCGGATGCCCCATGTGGAGCCAATTGCTCTACGGCATATTGACCAGCATCTGAGGGCTTTTTCGGCTCTGCTGTTGATGTGATCTTTCCAGTTTAGTTTCCTGTCCAGAATTACTCCCAGATATTTAACGTTCGTGTTCATTTCTATGTTCTTGTTCCTGAAGCAAGGTTTGACGTATTGTGCAATTTTTGTCTTCCTTGTGAACAGACATAGTTCTGTTTTGTCCGGGTTGACGTTTAGTCCCCTAGGCTTCGCCCAGTTGTATGCCAGAGTTAGCACTTTTTCGGCTTCTCTGCATAATTTATTCGGATCTTTTCCCTTCAAAAGTATCGCAACGTCGTCTGCATAGCAGACTGGCTTGAATCCTTCATCAGTCAGCATCCTTAGGAGATCGTTTATTGTAGTCACCCACAGGAGTGGTGATAAAATACCTCCCTGTGGTGTCCCTCTGTGTACTCTCTCCCTTATATTTATGCCGTGGGATCCGCAATTAATCCATCTATGCCTTAGCTGACCCAGTCGATTATCGACCTGTTCACTCCAAACTGGTCTAAGGAGTGGATTAATGTCTGCGTGCTCACGTTATTGAAGGCCCCTTCTATGTCGATAAAAACACCAAGTGTGTATATTTTATCGTCGAAAGAGCTTTATATGAGGTGCACTACCTCATGCAGGGCTATCTCTACTGATCTTCCCTTGACATAGGCGTGTTGTTGAAATTTTAGTTGATCACTCGGGATCTGTCTTTTAACCATGGAGTCTATTAATCTCTCATTGGTTTTTAATAAGAATGATGTAAGGCTTATGGGTCTATAAGCCTTACACATCGCGTAGCTTTCCTTCCCCGGTTTTGGTATGAAAACAACTCGTGCTTCTTGTCAGTTCCTGGGGGTATAGGCTAGTCTGAGGCAGGATGCAAAGATGCCTGCCAGGTGTTTTCCCACTATATCTATGCTCCTTTGTAGAAGCGCCGGGAATATGCCATCCGGTCCAGCCGCCTTAAACGGAGAAAAGCTTTCAACTGCTTCTCTAACCATTTCTGCCGTGTTGTTCTCGGGTATATGTTGTACTTCCCTGGTCGGACGTTAATCCACTATTGGGTCCTCAGTACCTGTGGGGAAATGTGTGTTTATTAACAATTTGATTGATTGTTCTAACGTTTCTGTTTTATTTCCATCTTTATCCACTAAGGCTTCCACCTGTGTATGTGTCTTAGATAGAAATTTCTTTATTTTAGACATGTCGTTAACGGCGTCGACCTGTTCGCAGAACAGTCTCCACGACCCTCGTTTCGCTCTTCTTAGTGCTTTTTTGTACAATCTATGTTTGGACTTGTATTCGTCCCAGTATACTTGAAGTTTTTTACGTCTAGCTCTATTGTAAGATCTACGGACTTCTTTGCTTAGGTTTCTAATCTGCCCCGTTATCCAGAGTTTCACCTGAGCCGACCTCTTTTCTCTGAGTGGGCAACACTCTTCGAAGGACCTCACTAGTACTGACGTAACTCTTTCGACCTCCTCTTCGATTTCCTCTTCGTTTTGGAGGATTTCTTTAGGGGTCCCTATATCTCTGCTCAGTAGATCTCTGAAACGGTGCCAATTGGTTTTGGTCTTGTTCCTGAAACTTAGCGGTTCTGGTGGTGGTTTCATTAAACTAAAAATTATGTACCGGTGATCTGAAAAGGAGTGCATGTCGGAGACATGCCATCCTTGGATCTCTTCTACTATCTCTTCAGAACCGAAAGTGATATCTAATACCTCCTCTCTGATTCGATTTATGAAGGTGGCTTTGTTGCCCTTATTTATTGTAATAAGATCATGCTTATTAAGGAATTCTAATAAGGCTATTCCTCTTTTGTTGCAATTCGAACTACCCCAGGTGATGTGGTGTGCGTTCGCGTCGCAGCCTACTAGTAATTTCTTACCTTTTGTCTTGGCTTCTCTCACCAGATGTTGTAGGTCAGCCGTTGGTGGTAGTGTCGGCGAGTCAAATGGATTCCGCAGTTGACAACTCTGGGAAGAAAAAGAAGCTTAAGTTTTTTTGTGTGAGTATGCAAGTTCTGGGTCGTCCCCCTGATCTTGCGTAGAATAGTTGGTAAAGCGGATTGTTTAAACCAATAACCTTGTTCTTGTGTGTCCATGGTTCTTGGATTAAAGCTATATGAACCTTACCTTTGTTTATGTTTTCCATCAGCACGGTAGTTGCCGTTTCGCTCCGATGGAGGTTAATCTGGCTGACCTTGATGTCGGTCTTCTTGGGAGCTGGTGATGTGGTCCCCAGCCCCCTCTTCTGCATTTTGCGGTGCTGCTGCTGCATCACTGCTCTCTTTTTTTGGTTCCTCGTCGGCAGCGTCGTGCTTATCTGCCGTCCTGCCAATGGGTACCTTGCCGATTTTGATGTACACGGCTGTTGAGACGAAGAAGGCCCTCCCCTTCATCTTTTTGAGCCGTGCGAGGGACCCGTGGTCGATTCCCACAACGAAGAGGGTACCGTCTAGGCTCTCTTCCCTGTGGAAGATTTCCCATTTGCCCGTCTCCAGACCCTTGTTCTGCTGTCCCAACCCTTCAGAAAGAAGGACGCCTTCGTAAGTTCCGGAATGTCCCTTTTCCTAATGAGGTCGAGCTTGCCGCCCTCCCAAGGGGTAGGAACATCCTTCACTAGGCGTGCCAAGGTGTTTACGCATTTATTTGATGCGAGTTACATCATCAAGATGCCCTTGGCGTAGGAGCAGCTCAGGATTTCAATTTCGTCGCAGTCGTCTCCCTTCCCTAGGACGTGCTCCAAGATTTTGATATTTATCAGCTCTTCTACGGCTGACCTATGCTCTTCCGGGATTATTCCCGTGACACTTTTTGTGTCGATAACGCCAAAGCATAGCTCGTCCAATTTTCGACGTTTCGCTACTTTGGCGTAAGATGGCGGCTTCTTACCAGTTTCAACGTTTGCCTTCCTCTTAAGTGACGGGCGTTCCTTTGGTAGGTCGCCTTTCCTTGAGGTGCAAGGCAAGTTGTCCGACGTCGTGGTAGGATTTCGAACTTCCTTCTTACTAACGCCAGAATTCTGCTTAGAGACTTCTTTTGGTTTCGGATTGGAAGATGTTGTCCTACTTGATGTCAGGAAGCTCTTTCTCTTTTTTGTTGCAGCTTCGGCAGATTCCTCCTGTGGAGAGCGGATTATTTTACCTGCGGGTGCAGGTGTAGGCTCCGTTGTATCTTTGGGAGTCTGCTGCAGAGATGCTTTTTCGGTTGCTAGTCGCATTCTTCGGAGCTTTTTCCTCTGAGCTCCTGACAACTTTTTCTTTTTAGCAAGGCTCTTGCCTGCTTCATTCTTCCGGTCTTTGCTAGCCACTAATGGAGCTGCAAGGATTGTGGAGTCAGATTCCTCGGCTCCTGAAGTTAGTCTATGACTCCCTTCGCTTGCCAATTCATCGGTTGCTATTCATCGGTTTTCGGTTGCTAGTCGCATTCTTCGGAGCTTTATCCTCTGAGCTCCTGACAACTTTTTCTTTTTAGCAAGGCTCTTGCCTGCTTCATCCTTCCGGTCTTTGCTAGCCGCTAATGGACCTGCAGATTTGTGACGTTTCCGTCCCTGGAGGAGTAAGATTCCTCGGCTCCTGAAGTTAGTCTATGACTCCATTCGCTTGCCAATTCATCTGGTGTTTGTATTCTTGCTGCGTCTTCGAACAAGGCAGCCAAGTCTCCCACTGCTCTGTTCGTCGTATTCGTATTTTTGTTCGTATTCGTATCCGTTTCCGAGTTTGTTGTAGTCGTTGTAGGGGCTGATGAGTTTGGGGCCTGCAGATATTCTGCCCCGGCCGAAGAATCCCCCGAGGGAGATTCTTCGTGTGGATTTCCAGGTTCTACCTGGGTACCACCTGCAGAGTTAGTTAATATTTGGCTCATCTTGGTTGGGGGGGGTTGCCTTTTATACCTACGGCCAGGTGTGGTAAATTCTGCCGGTCCTATGGAGACAGACGCAGACCATCCAGCCGCCCAATATGGGAAGAAACAGACGTTGGATGGATTTATTGACTTGAGAGTAGGGGATGGGGAACTCTTAGTTAGTGTCGAGCGCCCTTCTGACATGGTTGGACCTGAGGGAGTTTCCGTAAAGGATTATCCATTTCTGGAAGAGGACTCCCGTCAGCATGGCCAGCTCGTCTGACACGTAGGCCCTCGCATCGCGTCCAGATGGTTACCCCTTCGCGAGGGTAGTTGTGTGAATTAGTGGGGAGTTCTAGAAAAAGGCCTAATCCACTAAATTATGGGATTCACACGAGCCTGTTCCTTGTTTAAGCTTTCACAGTCATAGGTTAAGCCCAGTAAGTTGATTTGTAAATATTAAAAACAAATTCAAATATACTTATTTGATATTTTTTTATACTTGCTCGGTATACAACAACTTTATACAAATTTGGTTAACTAACCCCTTTTACTAATGTCACGTCTAGGTTTTGTTTTCTTATAACTTCCGACTTTCTGCTTCCGAAATACCTTTACAAGTACCAAAGTAAATCCTAAATATCTAACTTAACTATATAAATATCCTACTTACTATTGCTATCCTCTGCAATATTTTTCAAGCAATGATTTTATCAGCGACTGTTAGTTTTGGTTTTTATGGAACCTAAGAGTTGTAGGGAAAAGTAGAACTCCGCTAAACAAACATGAAATGGCTTGAAATACGTGGGTGAATTTTGGGAAATAGGATTTTGTAGAGCGTTTAATGGACTTGATCCTGCCCGTATACTAGTCTCAATCATTCTAGACAATTGATCACTTAGGCCTCTCATCATAGCGGCCTGTTGTGTACTGACAGCTTCAATAACCAAATCTCTAATATAGTCCTTATTTACTACCAAATTATTAAACATTAGCTTTAGGGGCCGGATCAGAATTATGGGCGTTGCCGGACGTCGCAGGCTGATTTTGGTTCTGAATTGGGGACGAATTAGCTGGTGCGCGTGTGTGTTAACCCAACCCACTTGAGTCAAATTGTGAAGCTCGGTGGGATTGAGACCGGGTGATCATAGGTGATGTTGGTCTGCCTGCATATGTTGCAGTAGACACCCTTATGGAATTTGGAGTTCCGCCACAGGTGGGACATCTTTCACTTGATTTACAAAGTTTCGCAAACAATATTTGTGGGCAACATGTGCACATTGAATAGTGTACACAAAACTACTACTGCCAGTATCATGATTGCAAAGACCATAGCTTGGTGCGGTGCCAGAAGCTGCTAAATTTTCTATGCTTCGTCGTAATGGCATTAGTAACTACAGATACAATAGTCCACAAAAGAAAATAAGAATGAATAAAAAAAAACATGCATGTACTTTTGAGCAAGTACTGGTATATAATATAAATATTGTTTATCTTTTATCTTAATATATATTTACCCTCGACACTGATACACTGATACACTGATTCACTGACTCTGTCACGCAGTACGTAGGAATTTAAATAGGCATTCTATAATTTTCTATACATAACTAGTAAGTTGTAATGCGCCTATGGCGCCAGTTAATTTGCTTGAGAAAGTATTTGTTACTTAATTTTAAAAATTTTGTAAAAAATATTTTGAGAAAACTATTTTGTAACAAAAAATTTCGAAAAAAAATAAAATTTGTGGAAAAAAAATTTTTGTTGAAAAAAAAAAATTTTGTTGAAAAAAAAAATTTTTGTGGAAAAAAAAAAATTTTTGCTGAAAAAAAAAATTTTGTTGAAAAAAAAAATTTGGAAAAAAAAAATTTCTTGAAAAAAAAAAATTTGGAAAAAAAAAAATTTTGGAAAAAAAAAATTTTGGTAAAAAAAAAATTTGCTAAAATATTGCTACAATTGAATTGTTACGGTCAATAGAAATTTGTTTTGTACAGAACTCTGCCGAAAGAGAATACCTTGCAATACCGTGTGCCGTGAGGCGTGTGGTTTCAGCAAGATTGTGCAACTTGTCACATAGCTAGTCCTGTGATGACTGAATTGCAGCGAAAATTCTCCAGTAAAGAAACTCGCCATTGCGTTGGCCCCAAGCTATCCTGACCTTACTGCACCTGACTTTTTCATGTGCGATTATTGCAAAAGGAAGTTTACTAAACAAACCCATAGAATTTGAAGGAAGTTTACTAAACAAACCCATAGAATTTGAAGGAAGTTTACTAAACAAACCCATAGAATTTGAATGATTTAAAGCAATGTATTGGAACAACAATTCAGACAATTCCCGCTGCAACTCTCCAGGGTGAATGCATTTTTTTTTACCAAGTAGATTAGAAAAAAAAACATTTAAAAGATTTAATAACTATGTATTAGTTTTTAAATGAACAAAGTTCAAATAATTTATATGAGTTAAAAAGAAAGTTGTTTGAGTTTCTTAATGTACATAAATTCATCAGCCACCCCGTATATGTAAATCTAATTATGTATATACCTTGCGCACATCTATTTGCAAAATAAGTTATGAGGGGCAATAAAACGATTTTGGTAACAAAATAAGAAGGGTTCAATTATTATTATTCAATTATTTTATTATGGTTGCGTTGCAATTTCACTATTTTTATTATGGTCGATTATTGTGTATAGATGCGCGCAAATTCATTGGGCTTGGAATTTTGTGTGTGTGTTTTTTGTTTTTGTTTTTTTTTTTACTAACACTCAGGGGATGCCCCCTATAAATGCAATGCACTGTGTTAGCGATAGGAAGAAAGGGTATTGGAGTGGGGGAAAGGGAGTAGTGTTTGTTGACGTTGGCCTTGAATTTGGTAATGTCATAGCAGGCAGGAAAAACACTTGCAGGAAGATTATTCCACAAACGAACAGTCCGACTGAAGAACGAATTTTCTCTATAGTGCGTCGTCCGGTCAACCCCGCCATTTGACAATGAACGGATGAGATTCCCTGGATAGCCGAGTATTCCGGCTAAATGTTCTAACGTCAGGGACCAGACGACGGATATCTTCTGAAAAGATACCATTAAAATATCTATAGAATAGCGATACACAACCCACATTTCGGCGATGCTGTAGGGAGACAATAGAGCTGGATACCCTACCATCCCCTATCATCACCACCGCTCTCCTCTGTACACGGTCCAGAAGCTTCAAAGATGTTAATAGAGCCCCTGCCCATATATGCGAGTTGTATTCCATTTTAGGCCGGATGTAAGTGGTGTAAATATGTACGAGGTCAGATGGGGTGAAGTATTTCTTGCACCGCTTTAAAAAGCCTAAACACTTGAATGCTTCTTTCGACACTTCGAATATATGGCTAGCCCAGCGAGCATCACCCTGTATCTTCATGCCCAGAACATCAAGAGTATCTGACACGTCTATATCTACACCACCCATAGATATTGACGACGGTGCTGGATCAGTGGAACGTTTATGTGAAAACAAACAGCACTGGGTCTTTTGCATACTGATGAACATGAATGGCCACACAATGGTCACTGTGTCCTACAAACAGAGAGAATATGTGATGAGAGTAATCATTGACGAGTGCGTAACATCCGCATGAAAATGTTAAAGATGTCGTTTGGCTGCAACCCTGTAAATAAGAAAATTGCATATTAATCATTGAACGAATTACTTTCGAACGTCCAAGGAACTGCATAAAAACTCACTGCCAACCAATTTTGTCTGCGCAAACCGTTACTATTTCATTAATCTTCGTCTTTGTTTCTTCTACGTTTTAAATTTTTTTCACTGAAAGGAACACATTACTTTTATTCGCCATACTCATTCATTCTTACTGACTGTTTTTCTTTCGCTTGATTTTTTTTTGTAAAAATAATAATTCTAGCACTTTCCGCACATTTACACGCTAAAAAAATGGCCATTTTAACAAATTTTTGCAAACAAATTATGCATCAACCATATATATATTTGACCGAACCACAAACATTAACTTGTTTATAGGTTGTAAATATGTGATTGTTTTCTACGAAGTGAGCATATAGTTACGTGTAACAAACATTACTTTCTTAGTCGGAAGTATATACCTATCACCCCCCCAACCCCCTTCGTACACACGCTCTCCTGTTTTATTATTGTTGTAATAGTGTTTATTATTGCACATTTGATAGTAATAATATGTGTAAATCTAGTTATTAAAAAAAATAAACACTAAATAAGTAATTAGTTTTTGTTTCAATACATGGCATCTTGTCATCGGTTCCTGTTTTTTCCTTCAACGTCGTGATGTGCTGAAAAGTAAATTAGTTTACAAAATGCATGTACAGTAGTTTTGACTTAACTGCCACTCTTTTAGCTGACAATTTGAGATACCTGCCAAAAACCACAAAATTTTACTCATTTCTTCAATTTCGTATGAAATGTACTTGTTTAAGTGCCAATTTCATACGTGCCAATTTAAGTTAGCTGCCACAATATTTGGAATTATTATCCCATATTCATTGATAATTTTTAATTTAACAGCCACAAAATTTAATTTGCAACTGTTGCTAACGAAAACTATGTATGTAGTTTGTTTTTGTTACAATGATCGCTCTCTCATTCTCTTTGTAACTCTCTCTTGGTTTAAAAAAAAAAACAAAAAAAACAGTGTGTATGTATGTGAGTTCCTAGCATGGTTGAAAGAATAATAGGTTACGCAAAGAAGTGTGCAAATTTTTTCATCTCTCTGCGCATGTCGTCACAATTTCAGTTTGGTGTATGTATATTAGGGTGGAGTGAAAACATGCTTTTTTTTTAATTTGAAAAAGTTAACCTCGGAAAGAGATGTAGTCTGGGGTCCTAATGAGGGGAAAAATAAAGAAAAAAATTTTAAAAAAATTTTAGGGGTCGCGCCACTCCCTCGAAATTTGGAAATTATCGCTATTTTGGCGTTGATTTTAGAAAAATCCTAAAAATTAACGACTTAACTTATTCGAAATTTAAATGTTTGAGGCAAATATGAGGATAATCGACTAATATTTGTAGCTTTGGTGGCGATTTCATTGTTCAGTCAATTTTCTGAAGAAGGGACGATTTGACTTATTTTACTTTTTGAAATTTTTGAACAATGAGAAAAATTTTATTAAATTTTTTCATGCCCTTATTTCATTGTTTACGCTATTGCAAACATTTATTGACATAAAACTTTTTAGGATTTTTCTAAAATCAACGCCAAAATAGCGATAATTTCCAAATTTCGAGGGAGTGGCGCGACCCCTAAAATTTTTTTAAAATTTTTTTCTTTATTTTTCCCTTCATTGGGACCCCAGACTACATATCTTTCCGAGGTTAACTTTTTTTTTTTGAATTTCACTCCACCCTAATGTATATGAACCAGTGTTGCCGATAAGCCCATTTTACACACTCTCCAAGAGGAACTTATTTCACCAGACTGTCATTTTCCACAAAAATCAAGCCACTTCTGTTGCATTTTTTTTTCCTTTGGAAACCTAAAAAATTATATTTTGTTTGCTTTGCTATAATTGTGTAAACAATTCTTAACACAACACTTAATTTTAAAGAATTTTTAATTCCCACCAAGGTTATGTATGGTAACACTGCCAAAATCAAAGAAAAGTAAAAAAAGAAATTGTAAAACCACAGATGGAAAAAGTTGTAGAATTGTACCAAAAGTAGTAGAATTGTACCAAAAGTGGTAGAAATGTACAAAAAGTGGAACAATTGAATACTTGGTGGTTCTAGAACTGATACCAAATTACACAGACTATATTAACTGTGACGCCGATGTGGACTGTTACGGAGAGTTATCGGATAACGAAATTCTCGAGTCTATTAAAGAAACTACTCCTATTGAGGATGAAGACATTGAAGGAGACAATGAAGAAGATAACGTCCCATTCAAAATTCCATCGACTAAGGAGGCATTAGAAGCTTTGAATGTCCTCCAAAAATATTGTATGCACCACGAGATTGATATCATTCCAGAAACTGTAGAGGTTCATATCCTAAAAGGGTCTATAAAAGCTTTTAAGCAAACTTCAATCACAGAATATTTTTCTTGAATGTTACTTTTAATTACCTTTTACTAAAAAAATTTTTTTGCAAAGACTGAGATAATTTGTTCCTTTTAATTTATATTATTTTTCCTGAAGTACCTTTATGTTGTTTTATTAATAAATAATAAATATATATTTATATTTTTTTTTTAGTTTTGGTTGTAAAACTAGTGAATTGTGTGAATCGCAATTATGGTCCACTTCTGTGGCAGGTAAACGAAGCAGATAACTACCAATTTTTGGCAGTTAAAAAATTTAACTTAAGTGCCATTTTGACTTACCTGCCACAAAATGCGTGCAAAACACGGTGTGGCAGTTAAGTCAAAAGTACTGTATATGTAAATCGAATTATGTATGTACCTTGTACTCCCGTATGAATTCGAAGGCGTTTTCTTCATTATACTCAATGCGCACATCTATTGGCAAAATAAGTTATGAGGGGCAATAAAACGATTTTGGTAACAAAAAAAGGGTTCAATATTTTATTACGGTTGCGTTGCAATTTCCGTACTGTTATTACGGTCGCTGGTTGTGTATCGATTTGCGAAAATGCATTGGGCTTGGAATTTCGTGGAATGTGTGTTGTCTATGGCGACTGCGCGACGCCGTCGGTGTTAGAGAACATTCTGGAAATAAAACGATGTGTTGTTATACACACAAAATTCATTTAAATTATTTTTTTCTGTGGCACAAAGTCTCGTACATTCCATACTGATGAACATGAATGTGTTCTGTTGACAATGGTCACTGTGTCCTACAACCGGAGAGAAAATGTGATGAGAGTAATCGTTGACGAATGATTAACGTGTGCATAAACATGAAAATATTGATGCAGACGTTTGGCATCAACCCTGTAAATAAAAAATTTTCAACATATTCATATTAATCATTGCACAAACGTCAAAGGAACTGCATTAAAACTCACTGCCATTATATTTTATCTGCGCAAACCATTACAATTTCATTCAGCTTCGTCTTTCTTTCTTCAAATTTTTTTTTTTTTTCACTGAATGAACACAGTATTTAATTCGACATACTCATTCATTCTTACTGACTGTTTTTCTTTCTCTTCATTTTTTTTTTGTAAAAACAATAATTCTAACACTTTCCGCACTTCTAGGAGTATACAGCACATCTCCTGATTGACGACTGAACGTTTGATAACAAAACGAAATAAATCAAAAGAAGAAGAACATGTACATCAGGGATGAAAAATCAGTTTCCTCGTTTTGTACTTTCCGTTCTTTGAAATGGTACTTTTTGATCCCGATTGTACCAAAATCAAAAAAGATATCAGAATCAATTTTATTAAAGTAAAAAGACTCTACATAAAGAATGAACATAAACATTATATTTAATGTTAATGCACTGCAAACAGTGCTTTCGTCTTTTGCCAGTAAATAATAATTTCTTTGGCAAAAGTTGGAAAATTGCTTGCAGTTTTTACACTATTTATTAGCCACGAGAGATCTCACGACATTTTTTTATTTTTTACCTGAGATTCTCACATAGTCACTTAATCTGACATTAACGACACATTATTAGAACATCTTTGTTACACCCCATTCCACAATATAAAAATTTTCTATTTGTATAGCTTTTCTTCAAATTACGTAAATTTTTGTAAAAACGAATATTTGTAAATAGTATCAAATTAGGCCAAATTAGTGCTGTTCATGGTACTTTCGATCACGAAAATGTACGTAATATTAATAGCAAATGAGTTATATTTACATTCAAATAAGCTTTGTGTAGAAGGAAAAAAGCTTTACTTGCTACAAGATCCAAACATGCGTTTTACTTCTGTACAAACATTTAAAAATGACGGATTTTTCAGAGTGCACCGAGTGGGAAATGTGCTTCATAGCCGTAATCTCCTCTTAAAGCACCATATATGGCTGTGTCAGAATCACCATTTTTGTAGTAGATTTTAATAATTTTTACGCGTTGTGTGATAGTTAAGAGATCCATTTTCGTCAATTTCGATCCCCAAGAAAGGTGTTAAATGTTTACAGTCTAATAGCCTTCTAAATGATCGACAGTATGGCTTTCGTAGAAATCGATCTACTGCAGATCTGATGGCGTTCCATACGGAGCGATGGAGTCGATCTATTCACGCCCTTGGTGAAAGTAAGGTCGTTGCTCTGGATATTTCCAAAGCGTTCGATAAGGTCTGGCACGAAGCACTCATATCAAAACTTATTGCATTTGGTGTCGGTAATATCTTCTCCCGATTCATATCGAGTTTTCTCAGAGATCGCTCTATACGAGTTGTTATAGATGGGGTCTCATCCAACGAGCATAGGCTGACCGCAGGACTGCCACAAAGCTCTGTCCTCTCTCCTTCTCTATTCCGTATTTTCATTGACGACCTGTGGGGCAGACTGTGAACCCAATCTACTCCTTTGCGGATGATAGCAACCTCTCTCATTCATACTCATTTGATCATCGACCAGGTCCTCTGGAAGTCGAAGACAAAAGGCGAACTGTGAATGGCTCACTTAACCGCGATTTGGCGACGATTTCTGAGGGGGGCCAAATGAATAGAGTAGATTTTAGTCCACAAAAGACCCAGTGCTGTTTCTTGTCACACAAAAGTTCACCAGATCGTCGTCAATTTCTATGGGTGGTGTGGATATCGACGAATCAGACACTCTTGATGTTCTGGGCATGAAGATAGAGGGTGATGATAGCTGGATGCAAGAAATACTTCACCCCATCTATTCTCGTAAATATTTACACCACCTACATCCGGCCTAAAATGGAATATAACTCCCATATATGGGCAGGAGCTCCAGGGATATCATTGCAGCTTCTGGACCATGTACAGAGGACAGAGGTGGTTATGATTGGGGATAGTAGGGTATCCAACTCTATTGTCTCCCTTCAGCATCGTCGGAATGTGGCTTGTATATCGCTGTTCTATAAATATTTTAACGGTATCTGTTCGTCAGATATCCGTTGTCTGGTCCCTGAAGTTAGAACATATAGTCGGAATACGCAGCTATCAAGGGTCTCTCATCCGTTCATTGACCGCACGACGCACTATAGAGAAAATTCGTTCTTTAGCCGAACCGTTCGTATGTGGAATAATCTTCCAGCAAATGTCTTTCCTGCCATTTGTCTCATTCAGAAATTCAAAACAAATGTCAATAAACACTACTCCGTCTTTCCGATATCCTAATTTCCTTCCGCTAACAATGCATTGCATTTATGGGGACATCACCTGAGCGTTTGCCTTCAAAAAAAATCCCAAATCTACTTATGGGATTACATATGGGTTATATGGCCACACCCCCTCGGTTACCTCCCACACAAATCATTTATTTCGCCCACTTTAGAAATCGTGTAATAATATCAATATTACCATCGCGGTCTTTCCCAAAATATGTACTTAGTAAAGCTATAACTGGAAAAATATTCCGACAAAAACTTGGAAGTATGACCACGCACCTTCTGGTACCTCCCACAAAAAAATCTAATGGTGTCAGATCGCATGATCTTTGTGGCCAGTTGATGTCGCCACGGCGAGAAATTACGCGGCCAGGAAATGTCTCTTGCAATAAAGACATATTCGCTCGAGTTGGTGGCATGTGGCACAGTCACGTATTCTTCCATAGCCTACAAAAAATTCGGTTATCATACGACCATAACGCTTCGAATTGACGGTGACAGTCGTTCCCTCGTCGTTTTCGAAGAAGTAAGGTCCAATCACACCTTCGGACCAAAGAGCGCACCAAACAGTGACTTTTTGTGGATGTAATGGCCTCTCTTCAATTACTTGAGGATTCTCAGAACCCCAAATACGACAATTTTGTTTATTAACATACCCACCGAGTGAGAAAAGTGCTTCATAACCATAAACCATAATCTCCTCTTAAAGCACGATATGTGGCTGTGCCAGAATCACCATTTTTGTAGTAGGTTTTGTAGTTAAGCGATTCATTTTCGTCAATGTCAGACTTCAAACTGAAAAGACAAAAATTTGGTTTAACAACTTAGTTTGACAGATGTCGAATTCCAGCCCTTTACTTTTGAAATCACGAAATGGATAACCCTTTATTATGAACACATTGATATTCAGAAGGGTGTTGTAGAAATAAAACAATTAACTAATGTTTAGTCTAATGTCTAATGTTTAGTAGAGTATCTTTTAAGTATTTAATTTGTACGTTTTGTTTTTAGTTTTATAAACTGGCTGAAGATAATTATTTGTAGCCAGTTGAATGTCAAACTACAGAATATCATAGTATAATACCAACTCATCCATGCTTGGTGCGTACGCGGTCCTACGTTATGGGGATGTACCCACCCGGTCGGGCGGGTGGTATACTTATTGTGGTGGAGGGGTTTCCGTTCGTTTGAAAAAAAATACACGATTCATGAGTTGATTGCTACCGTGGATCGTGACTTTATGGACAAATTCTGTTACTAATTGTGACAGACGATGATCATATGGCAAAAGTATTGGGTGTCGTTCATTTTAAGATATGGCAGATGATTGTAAATTTCTGATAACACCTTTTGGTCCAAAAAAATGTTTAAGAGCCAGGAGGCTGATGCTTGGCGAAATACTTGATTTTTGAAGTAATGCTTGGTACCCGATTTGGAAATGATGTTTTCTGCGTGAGAACGAGGAGTCGTGTCTTAACATCTTGGTTCACTACAGCCATAATTACCATACATGAAATTCTCAGGTGAGACCTATTTCCGCCGGTATTTCGTTAGAATCGAAGAACATATGCCAACACCTTGTAGGCTCGGGATAAGGACTTGTAAACTTGTATCTTCCAGCACTTCGTATCGTATCGGTCATTTGGTAACTATTAAGGTCCCTGTTACCATAGATGATGAGGAACGACCACTGCTGCTAATTCAGAAAAAAGTACCGCCCCGCAAAAGGAAAGAAGTACCGCCTCGCAAAAGGAAAGAAGTACCGCCCCGTAAAGTTCAAGTCGTGGCAACGAGATTTGTTTGATTAGTGCAAAACGAGTTTTCACATCCAGTGTGTGTCGTTTTGTTTGAAAACTAGAGTGCGGCAGCATACGCGCTCTCTGATGCATCACAAAACCCAAGGACTTCCACCAGACTTAATGGTTGCAATTGAATACATCAAAGAATTGTTATTGTGACTACTAATGGCAATTTTTTTACGAAATTGTATTTGAGTATTGGGCTTCAAAGCATCATTATTTGATATTTGGTTTGTCTATGGTCTAACAAGATTTGGCGGTACATTTTGGTTATATCGAGATCTTGTTGAAGAATGGGTCTAGGATGTAAAATGTCGTTGAACATGTCGTACGGTGCTGGTATTTACTCACGTTGGAAAGTTGCCAATGTTCAGCCGATCCCCAAGAAACGTGAGACTACAAATTCTGCGAACTACTGTCCAATTGCAATATGTTCTGCGCTTTCAAAGGTTATGGAGAGCATGGTTTACCACCATCCGGTAATGTATATTCAGTCTATCTGCCTTCGGAATGATCGACAGTATGTCTTCCGTAGAAATCGATCTACTGGAGAACTGATGGCGTTAATTTCGGAGCGATGGAGTCGATCTATTCACCGCCTTGGTGAAAGCACGGAGCACTCATATTAAAATTTTTGGATTTGGTGTCGGGAATACCTTCTCTCGATTCATATCATATTTTCTCTGTGATCGCTCTATACGAGTTGTTATAGACGAGCATAGGCTGGCCGCAGGAGTACCACATAGTTCTCTCCTCTCTCCTTCTCTATTTCTTAATTTCATTGACGACCTGTTGGGGCAACTGTGAATCTACTCCTTGCGGATGACAGCAACCTCTGTCATTCGTACTCATTTGAACACAGGCCAAATCCCCCGGAGGTCGAGGGCAAAAGGCAAATGATGAATGACTCCGATGATGAATGATTTGACAACGATTTGTGTGTGGGCCAAATGAACACAGTAGACTTTAATGCACAAAAATACCCAGTGCTGTCTGTTGTCACACAAACGTTTTTTTTTTTTATGGCCAACACTCAGGAGATTTCCCGTATAAATGCAATGCATTGTGTTAGCGGAAGGAAATTAGGGTATCGAATGGGGGAAAGAGGGAGTAGTGTTTGTTGACATTTGTTTTGAATTTCTGAATGTCACAACTGGCAGGAAACACATTTGCTGGAAGATTATTCCACATACGAACGGTTCGGCTAAAGAACGAATTTTCTCTATAGTGCGTCGTCCGTTCAACCGGCCATTTGACAATGAATGGATGTGAGACCATGGATAGCCGCGTATTCCGGCTAAATGTTCTAACGTCAGGGACCAGATGACGGATATCTTGTGAACAGATACTATACGAGTAGAGTATTGATATACATATTACAGTCAACCTAATTAACGATGTATCTATAAATGCTAATTGTCGGCTACAAATGTAAACAACATTCCATTTATTATATTGCTCTCACTCTCCCAATGTTGTTATGTTATTGTAATATATATATATGAACACAAACATACATACATACATATTCACTTAGTACTAAATAACAAATGAGAGGTAACGTTATTGAATTTAAATAAAGACAAAACAGTTGTTATTTGAACTCAGAGAAGGCCTCTTGTTTTCTTCGCTTGATACACTACATATTGGCGACGAGGTTAAAATCGGAAAAGTAAAAAAATAAATTAAGTGCAACAAAAACAAATATATGTAAAAACATATTAGATAATTTCGATAAATAGAAGAAGACATGGCGCTTAAAAATGATGTATCAGCCAATGATAGTTTGATGGTGACACCGGTTACAATGCTACAATCAACAAATGTACAAGAATTCAACCCTAATTGGTCAATTGGTGCCGTTCCATACAAAGTTCTATACAGTTTATGCAGTCCAGCTTCTCCCGTGTCAAAATCATTTGAAGTGTTGTGTGAAATATTAAACACACAATACACTCCACCTACAATTATATTTAGCGAGCGGAAAGTGTTTCACAGTGCAACGAAGCAAGAAAGTGAGTCTGTAGCGGAATGGTATGCTCGGGTAAAGACGTTGGCACTTAATTGTAAATTTGGAGTCAACTTAGAGGCATTTGTGTTAAACCAATTCGTGATGGGTTTGCCAGATTTTGTTTTTGAAAGACTGTGCGAAGAAGATGAGAGTCTCACAATTCAAACGGCATTGAAAAAGGCGATGATATTGGAGACGAAATGCATAATAAAGGGAGGTAAAGAAGACAATGCACTGAATTTTGTCAAGAAGCAGAAACATCAGAAGAAGAATAACGGTAGTGGTATCGGCAACAGAGGCAATGGTGGTGGCGATAACAGAGGCGACAGTGGCAACAGCAACAGAGGCAAATGGGGAAGCAGCAGCAGGCGATGGTGAGAGAAAATTTCCTTGTTCTCATTGTGGTTGGCGAAACCATGCATCTCAGTCATGCAAATACAAAGATAGCAAGTGTCATTCGTGTGGAAGAGTTGGACATTTGGCGTCTGTTTGTTACATTAATAAGAGAAGTGTCAATTTTGTTTCTAATGATAATGATTTGTTTAATTATTCAATTTTTAGTGTGGCTGAGCGAAATTCTGGTGACGTGTATTCTCTTCCAGTCGTTATTGATGGCGTTAAATTAGATGCTGTGTGTGACACAGGTGCACCGTGCACATTGTTGCCTATGTCGTTTTACGAAGAGAATATTATGAATAAAAATCTTCGGCCATGCAATATTCCATATGTTGACTACAGTGGTGATAAGTTGAAGCTGGTTGGAGAATATGATGCATCGATTACTTCTGAAGGTAATACTAAGTCTGTTGTTGTTGTTGTTGCGGATTCTACAAATCCTCCATTACTTGGTCGTTCGTTTTTACGCTCTTTCAATTTTGAATTGTTGCAAGTAAACAATATTAATCGCGTGAATAATAATGATGCAGTCGTCGATCAATTGAGAAATGAGTTCTTTGAGGTTTTTGAGGATAAGTTGGGTGAATATAAAATTACAAAAGTTTCTTTAAAAGTTGTTGAAGATGCAACTCCAGTATTTTGTAAACCCAGACCCTTGCCATTGGCGTGGAAGGGTAAAGTTGAGAAACAGTTGCGGGATTTAATTGGTTCTGGTGTTCTTGAACCTGTTGACAACTCTGATTGGGGTACTCCCTTAGTACCAGTTTTGAAACCCAACGGTGACTTACGAATATGCGGTGATTATAAGGTCACTATTAACAAATTTTTGATGGATTTTAAATATCCGTTGCCCAGAATAGATGAGATTTTCGCATCTTTCGAGGGTGGTGAAGTTTTCACAAAGCTTGATTTGTACAATGCCTACAATCAGCTTGTTCTTGATGATGAGTCGCAATTATTGTGTGCATGGAGTACGCATATAGGGACATTAAAGGTTAAACGCTTGCCTTTTGGTGTTAAGACTGCAGCAGCGATTTTTCAAAAAACAATGGAGAATTTATTAAGAGACATACCGTTAGTTGTGGTGTACTAGGATGACATTACGGTCACTGGTAGGACAATGCAGGACCACATTAGAACGTCGAGGCTAGTACTTCAACAAGTGGACAAATAGTAAGTTCGGCCGGGTCGAATCTTATATACCCTCCATCATGGATCCTTAAAAAGTCAATAAATAAGAAAACTAACTGAGTTTTTGGTCCGCTCGTGACCCGATAGTCCCAGGAACCCGATCACAAATTTTATCCAAATCATGAAAATAAATGCATATTTGGGTTCGCGAGAAAATTTCGTTGCATTTCGATACCCATATGTATATAAACTTAGAACTTAGATGTAGTGAAAAAAAATATTTGAAAAATTTTATTATGGCCGGAATATATTTAGTCCCGTAAAGGGGAACTTTTTCCCCTTTGGTCCGATATGGCCCATTCTCGAACTTAACCTGCTTATGGGCAAAAAAACATCTTCCTACAAAATTTCAGTCTTAGAATGTTACACTGACCAATAATATATATACTTTATAGGGTCGCAGATCACTCTTTCGAGGTGTTGCAAACGGAATGACAAACTTAGTATATACTCCATCCTATGATGGAGTGTATAAAAACTAAAGTCTGCTGGATTGAAACTAAATATCAAGAAGTCAATGTTCTTTCAGTCAAAAATTTCATATTTGGGCTTCAATATTGATAAGAATGGATTGAGTAAGAATGACGATCGAATTTCGAGCATTGTTTCTGCCCCTATTCCGGGTAATACTTCGGAAGTTAGAGCGTTTGTCGGTATGGCAAATTACTTCTCAAAATTTATAAATGATTTTGCAAATACAATGTCTCCACTATATCGTTTATTGAGCCAGGATGTACCGTTTTTATGGTCGAAAGATTGCCAGAGGGCATATGATACTATCAAGAATGCTGTGACGTCAGACCAAGTTTTGGTTCATTTCAATCCTAGTTTACCATTGGTATTAACAACCGACGCTTCGAATACTGCCGTCGGAGGAATTTTGTCACACGAATTTGCAAGTGTAAGAGTGAGAAAAATTATAGCACCCTTGAGAAAGAAGCCTTGTCGATTGTTTTTTGTGTTACCAAACTTAGGCAGTACTTATTGGGAAATACCTTCATATAGCCTAGTTGGACACAGGCAATTGTGGAACAACAACTTGGACCTCAATCATACTCGTGTACTTTGGCTCACAACAAGCTCATTATTAAACGTCATTTGGACCAAATTAGAAACCAACAAATCCAACAGCAACAACAACCCGTCGAAGGCAACATGCAAATGTTATCAGACAATAACACGGCTTTGACAGCAGCCAAAGAGATGCCAACTATGGAAGATTTTTCACGCACTAGAAGAGAACTCAGACCACGGGAAGGAGGTAGAGTAGTTAAAAATTTAAATTCTACTTAATATTTGCAAAAATAATTTCTCTGATGTATTTCAATTTTATTCTATCACAAATTATATTTTATAATAAATTTTCAATTTAACAACAGCTTTAGGAGGAGCATATAGAGTATTGATATACATATTACAGTCAACCTAATTAACGATGTATCTATAAATGCTAATTGTCGGCTACAAATGTAAACAACATTCCATTTATTATATTGCTCTCACTCTCCCAATGTTGTTATGTTATTGTAATATATATATATGAACACAAACATACATATATACATACATATTCACTTAGTACTAAATAACAAATGAGAGGTAACGTTATTGAATTTAAATAAAGACAAAACAGTTGTTATTTGAACTCAGAAAAGGCCTCTTGTTTTCTTCGCTTGATACACTACAGATACCATTAAAATATCTATAGAACAGCGATACACAACTCACATTTCGGCGATACTGTAGGGAGACAATAGAGTTGGATACCCTATCAGCCCCTATCATCACCACCGCTCTCCTCTGTACACGGTCCAGAAGCTTCAAATATGTCTCTGGAGCTCCTGCCCATATATGGGAGTTATATTCCAATTTAGGCCGAATGTACGTGGTGTAAATATTTACGAGATCAGTATTTCTTGCACCGCTTCAAAAAGCCTAAACACTTGAATGCTTCTTTCGACAGTTCGAATATATGGCTAGCCCAGCGAGCATCACCCTGTATCTTCATGCCCAGAACATCAAGAGTGTCTGATTCGTCGATATCCACACCACCCATAGAAATTGACGACGATGCTGGATCTGGTGAACTTTTGTATGACAACAAACAGCACTGGGTCTTTTGCGGATTAAAGTCGACTCTATTCACTCACAAATCGTCGCCAAATCGCGGTTAAGTGAGTCATTTATCATTCGCCTTTTGTCCTCGACCTCCAGAGGACCTGGCCTATGATCAAATGAGTATGAATGTCATAGGTTACTGTCATCCGCAAAGGATTAGATCGGGTTCACAGTCTGACCCAACAAGTCGTCAATGAAAATATGAAATAGAGAGGGAGAGAGGACAGAGCCTTGTGGAACTCCTGCGGTCAATCTATGCTCGTTGGATGAGACCCCATCTATAACAACTCGTATAGAGCGATCCCTGAGGAAACTCGATATAAATCGAGAGAAGATATTACCGACACCAAATGCAATAAGTTTTGATATGAGTGCTCCGTGCAAGACCCTATCGAACGCCTTGGAAATATCCAGATCAACGACCTTACTTTCACCAAGGGCGTGAATAGATCGACTCCATCGCTCCGTAAGGAACGCCATCAGGTATCCAGTAGATCGATTTCTACGGAAGCCATACTGTCGATCATTTAGAAGGGTTAACAAGATGGTGGTTAACCATGCTCTCCATAACCTTTGAGAGAGCAGAACATATTGCTATTGGGCGGTAATTCGCAGGATTTGTGGCCTCACCTTTCTTGGGGATCGGCTGAACATTGGCAACTTTCCAACGTGAAGGGTAAATACCAGCACGATACGACATGTTGAAGATATTGCGCAATGGATGAGCTAGCGTCGAAGAGCACTAACAGAGGACAAGTGCTGAAATGCCATCCGGGCAAGAACCCCTTTGACCACACGTGATCAAAAAAAATTTCTGTTGCATCGAACTAGATACGTTTTCGATTACGGGAGTGGTTGACTGCTGTCTGGCAAAGATGAATTCTTTGCAAATATTTCAGCCAGAAGGTTAGCTTTGTCAACCGGGTCAGTGAATATCTGGTCATCGTTAACGAGAGTTGGAATAGAAGACGAGGAATTGTCTCTTACTCTTTTAACAAATGCCCAAAAGCTCTTACTACCCCTGGGAGAAGAAAGAACTTTAGCACGAAGGCGCTGTTCGTGGAGACGTTTTCGCGCCTAATCATTCTGGCACAATTGAATCTTGCCTGCTCAGTAGTGACGTTTTTATTTAAACGCGAATTTCTGAACGCTTCCTCTTTGGATCTGACAGCTTCTTTGCATGTCTGATTAAACCAACAATTCTTTGAAGGTTTATTCGAAGTAGTCTTCGAGGGAATAAACGTGTTTATTCCATTAAGAATTATTTTCTCGACCATTTCAGCAGCAGCATCGACATTATTGTATAGGAAACATAATTTCCAATTAAAGTGCTGATAGAAATTTTTGAGCTCGGCCCAACGTACCTATTCGTATATGTACAATGTCCGCTTCGTGACTGGTTTAGAAGTGGATCGAAGATCGGAGAACGAAAAGGATGCTGAAATGGTGCAATGATCCGAGTTACCAAGAGGTGCATAAATGTTAACCTCGTACTTTTCAGGGTGTGAGGTTAAGAAAAGGTCAAGAATATTATGATATTGCCCTTCAACACGCGGAATGTGTTGTGGTTCATTCACTAGTTGCGTCAAGTTATTATGAGCGGCGAAAAGCTCAGCGTACTCTCCCTCCGGAGAAGTGTGGCTCGAATGGGAAAGCCAAGATTGATTATGGACATTTTAATCCCCAGCAACTACAATTTCACTGTCCGGACAATCTTCTAAAACTTTTGATATAGAGTCGGAAAGGGCGTCGAAGCCGTTTAGGGTAGCCTCCCTTTCCAAATTTGGGCTTCTGTAAAGAAACCCGAAGTGTAATGGGTGTGATCCAATCCTGAACTTAACCCAAAGAAATTTAAATTCTGGATCTTGTGAGTCCAAATGTTGCTGGCTCTGGAACACCACAACATTACGTATGTATACCACAAGGCCTCTGTGGGAAGAGAAAGAGGAAAGTGTGTGATAGCCAGGAATGTGAAAGTTCTGTGGATTAGAACCCTCACACACCTGGGTCTCACATAGAGCGAGTACATCTGGCCTATTGAACTGAACGTGAGTGCATACCGCAAAGAAATTTGCCTCAGCACTCGTATGTTCGCAAAATGTATTTTAAATGAACCTACCATTGTAACATACAGAAAAACAAAACAATATCAAAGCATAAATACAAATAACTATGCACCCCTCTTGCCGCTGCTAGACCCAACAAGTGTTCAGTGTTAAACCTTCAACACAAGTCAGGCAGCGACATAAAGAGAGCACAGTCGTTTGTATTATGCGAAAAGGGATGCGAAGAGGAAGGGGGGAACACAGGGGAAGGGGAGCATAAAAAAGCCCTTCGTGTTGGCGTTGATGATGATGTGTGTGACTGCTGGTGTTATTGTTGTTGTTTGTTGTTGATGTTGTGTATGTTTGATGTTGTTTTTGTTTGTACAGATGGTGATTGGTTTTTTATTCTCTTTTTGTTTTGTGAGACAATATTTTTTTTTCACGTATATTTTTGTTGTTGTGGAGTCTGTAGTTGGTTTATTGGTTTTTTGTCAATATCTATGGGTGGTGTGGATATCGACGTATCAGATACTCTTGATGTTCTGGGCATGAATATACAGGGCGATACTTCCTGGGCTAGCCATATATTCGAAGTGCCGTAAGACGCATTCAAGTGGTTAGGCTTTTTAAAGCGGCTCAAGAAATACTTCACCCCATCTGATCTGGTAAATATTTACACCACCTACATCCGGCCTAAAATGGAATACAACTTCCATATATGGATAGGGTAAGCTATAATGACATCTTTGCTGCTTCTGGGCCGAGGAGAGCGGTGGTGATGATAGGGGATAGTAGGGTATACAACGGTATTGTCTCCCTACAGCATCGCCGGAATGTGGGTTGTGTATCACTATTCCATAGATATTTTAACTGTTTCTGCTCCTCAGATATCCGTCGTCTGGTCCCTGAAGTTAGAACATTGACCCAGAATACGCGGCTATCTCTCATCCATTCATTGTCAAATGGCCGGTTGACCGGACAACACACTATAGAGAAAATTTGTTCTTCAGCCGGACTGTTTGTATGTGGAATAATCTTCCTGCAAGTGTTTTTCCTGCATGCTATGACATTACCAATTTCAAGGGCAACGTCAACAAATTATTTCCCATGGCTAACGCAGTGCATTGCATTTATAGGGGGCATACCCATAGTAAAAAAACACAACTCTAAGTTTCGTTGTCACTCGATGTGATGATTGGGAATAGTAGGGTATCCAACTCTATTGTGTAACTTCAGCATCGTTGGAATGTGGGTTGTATATCGCTGTTCTATAAATATTTTAACGGTATCTTTTCGTCAGATATCCGTTGTCTGGTCCCTGAAGTTAGAACATTTAGTCGGAATACGCAGCTACCCAGGGTCTCTCATCCGTTCATTGACCTCACGACACACTATAGAGAAAATTAGTTCTTTACCCGAACCGTTCGTATGTGGAATAATCTTCCAGTAAATGTGTTTCCTGCCATTTGTCACATTCAGAAATTCAAAACAAATGTCAACAAACACTACTCCCTCTTTCCTCCTTCCGATACCCTAACTTCCTTCAGCTAACACAATGCATTGCATTTACAGGGGACATCCCCTGAGCGTTGACCTTAAAAAAAATCCCAAATCTACTTATGGGATTACATATGGGCAATATGGCCACACCCCCTCGGTTACCTCCCACACAAATCATTTATTTCGCCCATTTTAGAAATCGTGTAATAATATCAATATTACCATCGCGGTCTTTCCCAAAATATGTACTTAGTAAAGCTATAACTGGAAAAATATTCCGACAAAAACTTGGTCGCACCTTCTGGTATCTCCCACAAAAAAAAGTAATGGTGTCAGATCGCATGATCTTTGTGGCCAGTTGATGTCGCCACGGCGAGAAATTACGCGGCCAGGAAATGTCTCTTGCAATAAAGCCATATTCGCTTGAGTTGGTGGCATGTGGCACCGTCACGTGTTCTTCAATAGCCTACAAAAAAGTCGGTTATGACAGTCGTTCCCTCGTCGTTTTCGAAGATGTAAGGTCCAATCACACCTTCGGACCAAAGAGCGCACCAAACAGTGACTTTTTGTGGATGTAATGGCCTCTCTTCAATTACTTGAGGATTCTCTGAACCCCAAATACGACAATTTTGTTTATTAACATACCCACCGAGTGAGAAAAGTGCTTCATAACCATAAACCATAATCTCCTCTTAAAGCACGATATGTGGCTGTGCCAGAATCACCATTTGTGTAGTAGGTTTTGTAGTTAAGCGATTAATTTTCGTCAATGTCAGACTTCCAACTGAAAAGACAAAAATTTGGTTTAACAACATAGTTTGACAGATGTCGAATTCCAGCCCTATACTTTTGAAATCACGAAATGGATAACCCTTTATTATGAACACATTGATATTCAGAAGGGTGTTGTAGAAATAAAACAATTAACTAATGTTTAGTAGTAGAGTATCTTTTAAGTATTTAATTTGTACGTTTTGTTTTTAGTTTTATAAACTAGCTGAAGATAATTATTTGTAGCCAGTTAAATGTCAAACTACAGAATATCATAGTATAACACCAACTCCTCCATGCTTGGTGCGTACGTTATGAGGATGTACCCACACGGTCGGGCGGGTGGTATACTTATTGTGGTGGAGGGGTTTCCGTTAGTTTGAAAAAAAATACACGATTCATGAGTTGATTGCTACCGTGGATCGTGACTTTATGGACAAATTCTGTTACTAATTGTGACAGACGATGATCATATGGCAAAAGTATTGGGTGTCGTTCATTTTAAGATATGGCAGATGATTGTACAATTCTGATAACACCTTTTGGTCCAAAAAAATGTTTAAGAGCCAGGAGGCTGATGCTTGGCGAAATACTTGATTTTTGAAGTAATGCTTGGTACCCGATTTGGAAATGATGTTTTCTGCGTGAGAACGAGGAGTCGTGTCTTAACATCTTGGTTCACTACAGCCATAATTACCATACACGAAATTCTCAGGTGAGACCTATTTCCGCCGGTATTTCGTTAGAATCGAAGAACATATGCCAACACCTTGTAGGCTCGGGGTAAGGACTTGTAAACTTGTATCTTCCAGCACTTCGTATCGTATCGGTCATTTGGTAACTATTAAGGTTCCTGTTACCATTGATGATGAGGAACGACCGCTGCTGCTAATTCAGAAAGAAGTACCGCCTCGCAAAAGGAAAGAAGTACCGCCCCGAAAAGTTCAAGTCGTGGTAACGAGATTTGTTTGATTGGTGCAAAACGAGTTTTCACATCCAGTGTGTGTCGTTTTGTTTGAAAACTAGAGTGCGGCAGCATACGCGCTCTCTGATGCATCACAAAACCC
This sequence comes from Hydrotaea cyrtoneurina, assembly GCA_958296145.1. NCBI lineage: Eukaryota > Metazoa > Arthropoda > Insecta > Diptera > Muscidae > Hydrotaea > Hydrotaea cyrtoneurina. The sequence continues at coordinate 73,369,674 of OY282512.1, read as the reverse complement.
AAGGACTTCCACCAGACTTAATGGTTGCAATTGAATACATACAATTTCGTAAAAAAATTGCCATTAGTAGTCACAATAACAATTCTATTGTGACTACTAATGGCAATTTTTTTAAGAAATTGTATTTGAGTATTGGGCTTCAAAGCATCATTATTTGATATTTGGTTTGTCTATGGTCTAACAAGATTTGGCGGTACATTTTGGTTATATCGAGATCTTGTTGAAGTATGGGTCTAGGATGTAAAATGTCGTTGAACATGTCGTACGGTGCTGGTATTTACTCACGTTGGAAAGTTGCCAATGTTCAGCCGATCCCCAAGAAACGTGAGACTACAAATTCTGCGACTACTGTCCAATTGCAATATGTTCTGCGCTTTCAAAGGTTATGGAGAGCATGGTTTACCACCATCCGGTAATATATATTCAGTCTTTCTGCCTTCGGAATGATCGACAGTATGGCTTCCGTAGAAATCGATCTACTGGAGAACTGATGGCGTTAATTTCGGAGCGATGGAGTCGATCTATTCACCGCCTTGGTGAAAGCACGGAGCACTCATATTAAAATTTTTGGATTTGGTGTCGGGAATACCTTCTCTCGATTCATATCATATTTTCTCTGTGATCGCTCTATACGAGTTGTTATAGACGAGCATAGGCTGGCCGCAGGAGTACCACATAGTTCTCTCCTCTCTCCTTCTCTATTTCTTAATTTCATTGACGACCTGTTGGGGCAACTGTGAATCTACTCCTTGCGGATGACAGCAACCTCTGTCATTCGTACTCATTTGAACACAGGCCAAATCCCCCGGAGGTCGAGGGCAAAAGGCAAATGTTGAATGACTCCGATGATGAATGATTTGACAACGATTTGTGTGTGGGCGAAATGAACACAGTAGACTTTAATGCACAAAAATACCCAGTGCTGTCTGTTGTCACACAAACGTTTTTTTTTTTTTTTTTTTTTTGATGGCCAACACTCTGGAGATTTCCCGTATAAATGCAATGCATTGTGTTAGCGGAAGGAAACTAGGGTATCGGAAGGAGGAAAGAGGGAGTAGTGTTTGTTGACATTTGTTTTGAATTTCTGAATGTCACAACTGGCAGGAAACACATTTGCTGGAAGATTATTCCACATACGAACGGTTCGGCTAAAGAACGAATTTTCTCTATAGTGCGTCGTCCGGTCAACCGGCCATTTGACAATGAATGGATGTGAGACCCTGGATAGCCGCGTATTCCGGCTAAATGTTCTAACGTCGGGGAACAGATGACGGATATCTTGTTAACAGATACCATTAAAATATCTATAGAAAAGCGATACACAACTCACATTTCGGCGATACTGTAGGGATACAATAGAGTTGGATACCCTATCATCCCCTATCATCACCACCGCTCTCCTCTGTACACGGTCCAGAAGCTTCAAATATGTCTCTGGAGCTCCTGCCCATATATGGGAGTTATATTCCAATTTAGGCCGAATGTACGTGGTGTAAATATTTACGAGATCAGATGGAGTGAAGTATTTCTTGCACCGCTTCAAAAAGCCTAAACACTTGAATGCTTCTTTCGACATCTTCATGCTCAGAACATCAAGAGTGTCTGATTCGTCGATATCCACACCACCCATAGAAATTGACGACGATGCTGGATCTGGTGAACTTTTGTATGACAACAAACAGCACTGGATCTTTTGCGGATTAAAGTCGACTCTATTCATTAGGCCCCACTCACAAATCGTCGCCAAATCGCGGTTAAGTGAGTCATTTATCATTCGCCTTTTGTCCTCGACCTCCGGAGGACCTGGCCTATGATCAAATGAGTATGAATGTCATAGGTTACTGTCATCCGCAAAGGAGTAGATCGGGTTCACAGTCTGACCCAACAAGTCGTCAATGAAAATAAGAAATAGAGAGGGAGAGAGGACAGAGCCTTGTGGAACTCCTGCGGTCAACCTATGCTCGTTGGATGAGACCCCATCTATAACAACTCGTATAGAGCGATCCCTGAGGAAACTCGATATGAATCGAGAGAAGATATTACCGACACCAAAAGCAATAAGTTTTGATATGAGTGCTCCGTGCCAGACCCTATCGAACGCCTTGGAAATATCCAGAGCCACGACCTTACTTTCACCAAGGGCGTGAATAGATCGACTCCATCGCTCCGTAAGGAACGCCATCATGTATCCAGTAGATCGATTTCTACGGAAGCCATACTGTCGATCATTTAGAAGGGTATTAGATTCTAAATATTTAACAAGATGGTGGTTAACCATGCTCTCCATAACCTTTGAGAGAGCAGAACATATAGCTATTGGGCGGTAATTCTCAGGATTTGTGGCCTCACCTTTTTTGGGGATCGGCTGAATATTGGAAACTTTCCAACGTGAAGGGTAAATACTAGCACGATACGACATGTTGAAGAGATTGCGCAATGGATGAGCTAGCGTCGAAGAGCACTAACAGAGGACAAGTGCTGAAATGCCATCCGGGCAAGAACCCCTTTGACCCCACGTGATCAAAAAAATTCTGTTGCATCGAACTAGATACGTTTTCGATTACGGGAGTGGTTGACTGCTGTCTGGCAAAGATCAATTCTTTGCAAATATTTCAGCCAGAAGGTTAGCTTTGTCAACCGGGTCAGTGAATATCTGGTCATCGTTAACGAGAGTTGGAATAGAAGACGAGGAATTGTCTCTTACTCTTTTAACAAATGCCCAAAAGCTCTTACTACCCCTGGGAGAAGAAAGAACTTTAGCACGAAGGCGCTGTTCGTGGAGACGTTTTCGCCCCTAATCATTCTGGCACAATTGAATCTTGCCTGCTCAGTAGTGACGTTTTTATTTAAACGCGAATTTCTGAACGCTTCCTCTTTGGATCTGACAGCTTCTTTGCATGTCTGATTAAACCAACAATTCTTTGAAGGTTTATTCGAAGTAGTCTTCGAGGGAATAAACGTGTTTATTCCATTAAGAATTATTTTCTCGACCATTTCAGCAGCAGCATCGACATTATTGTATAGGAAACATAATTTCCAATTAAATTGCTGATAGACATTTTTGAGCTCGGCCCAACGTACCTATTCGTATATGTACAATGTCCGCTTCGTGAATGGTTTAGAAGTGGATCGAAGATCGGAGATCGAAAAATGAAATGGTGCAATGATCCGAGTTACCAAGAGGTGCAAGAATGTTAACCTCGTACTTTTCAGGGTGTGAGGTTAAGAAAAGGTCAAAAGGTCACATTGCCCTTCAACACGCGGAATGTGTTGTGGTTCATTCACTAGTTGCGTCAAGTTATTATGCGCGGCGAAAAGCTCAGCGTACTGTCCCTCCGGAGAAGTGTGGCTCGAATGGGAAAGCCAAGATTGATTATGGACATTTTAATCCCCAGCAACTACAATTTCACTGTCCGGACAATCTTCTAAAACTTTTGATATAGAGTCAGAAAGGGCGTCGAAGCCGTTTAGGGTAGCCTCCCTTTCCAAATTTTGCTTCTGTAAAGAAACCCGAAGTGTAATGGGTGTGATCCAATCCTGAACTTAACCCACAGAAAGTTAAATTCTGGATCTTGTGAGTCCAAATGTTGCTGGCTGTGGAACACCACAACATTACGTATGTATACCACAAGGCCTCTGTGGGAAGAGAAAGAGGAAAGTGTGTGATAGCCAGGAATGTGAAAGTTCTGTGGATTAGAACCCTCACACACCTGGGTCTCACATAGAGCGAATACATCTGGCCTATTGAACTGAACGTGAGTGCATACCGCAAAGAAATTTGCCTCAGCACTCGTATGTTCGCAAAATGTATTTTAAATGAACCTACCATTGTAACATACAGAAAAACAAAACAATATCAAAGCATAAATACAAATAACTATGCACCCCTCTTGCCGCTGCTAGACCCAACAAGTGTTCAATGTTAAACCTTCAACACAAGTCAGGCAGCGACATAAAGAGAGCACAGTCGTTTGTATTATGCGAAAAGGGATGCGAAGAGGAAGGGGGGAACACAGGGGAAGGGGAGCATAAAAAGCCCTTCGTGTTGGCGTTGATGATGATGTGTGTGACTGCTGGTGTTATTGTTGTTGTTTGTTGTTGATGTTGTGTATGTTTGATGTTGTTTTTGTTTGTGGAGATGGTGATTGGTTTTTTATTCTCTTTTTGTTTTGTGAGACAATATTTTTTTTTTTTGCACGTATATTTTTGTTGTTGTGGGTCTGTAGTTGGTTTATTGGTTTTTTGTCAATATCTATGGGTGGTGTGGATATCGACGTATCAGATACTCTTGATGTTCTGGGCATGAATATACAGGGTGATACTTCCTGGGCTAGCCATATATTCGAAGTGCCGAAAGACGCATTCAAGTGGTTAGGCTTTTTAAAGCGGCTCAAGAAATACTTCACCCCATCTGATCTGGTAAATATTAACACCACCTACATCCGGCCTAAAATGGAATACAACTTCCATATATGGATAGGGTAAGCTATAATGACATCTTTGCTGCTTCTGGGCCGAGGAGAGCGGTGGTGATGATAGGGGATAGTAGGGTATACAACGGTATTGTCTCCCTACAGCATCGCCGGAATGTGGGTTGTGTATCACTATTCCATAGATATTTTAACTGTTTCTGCTCCTCAGATATCCGTCGTCTGGTCCCTGTAGTTAGAACATTGACCCAGAATACGCGGCTATCTCTCATCCATTCATTGTCAAATGGCCGGTTGACCGGACAACACACTATAGAGAAAATTTGTTCTTCAGCCGGACTGTTTGTATGTGGAATAATCTTCCTGCAAGTGTTTTTCCTGCATGCTATGACATTACCAATTTCAAGGGCAACGTCAACAAATTATTTCCCATGGCTAACGCAGTGCATTGCATTTATAGGGGGCATACCCATAGTAAAAAAACACAACTCTAAGTTTCGTTGTCACTCGATGTGATGATTGGGAATAGTAGGGTATCCAACTCTATTGTGTAACTTCAGCATCGTTGGAATGTGGGTTGTATATCGCTGTTCTATAAATATTTTAACGGTATCTTTTCGTCAGATATCCGTTGTCTGGTCCCTGAAGTTAGAACATTTAGTCGGAATACGCAGCTACCCAGGGTCTCTCATCCGTTCATTGACCTCACGACACACTATAGAGAAAATTAGTTCTTTAGCCGAACCGTTCGTATGTGGAATAATCTTCCAGTAAATGTGTTTCCTGCCATTTGTCACATTCAGAAATTCAAAACAAATGTCAACAAACACTACTCCCTCTTTCCTCCTTCCGATACCCTAACTTCCTTCAACTAACACAATGCATTGCATTTACAGGGGACATCCCCTGAGCGTTGACCTTAAAAAAAATCCCAAATCTACTTATGGGATTACATATGGGCAATATGGCCACACCCCCTCGGTTACCTCCCACACAAATCATTTATTTCGCCCATTTTAGAAATCGTGTAATAATATCAATATTACCATCGCGGTCTTTCCCAAAATATGTACTTAGTAAAGCTATAACTGGAAAAATATTCCGACAAAAACTTGGTCGCACCTTCTGGTATCTCCCACAAAAAAAAGTAATGGTGTCAGATCGCATGATCTTTGTGGCCAGTTGATGTCGCCACGGCGAGAAATTACGCGGCCAGGAAATGTCTCTTGCAATAAAGCCATATTCGCTTGAGTTGGTGGCATGTGGCACCGTCACGTGTTCTTCAATAGCCTACAAAAAAGTCGGTTATGACAGTCGTTCCCTCGTCGTTTTCGAAGATGTAAGGTCCAATCACACCTTCGGACCAAAGAGCGCACCAAACAGTGACTTTTTGTGGATGTAATGGCCTCTCTTCAATTACTTGAGGATTCTCTGAACCCCAAATACGACAATTTTGTTTATTAACATACCCACCGAGTGAGAAAAGTGCTTCATAACCATAAACCATAATCTCCTCTTAAAGCACGATATGTGGCTGTGCCAGAATCACCATTTGTGTAGTAGGTTTTGTAGTTAAGCGATTAATTTTCGTCAATGTCAGACTTCAAACTGAAAAGACAAAAATTTGGTTTAACAACATAGTTTGACAGATGTCGAATTCCAGCCCTATACTTTTGAAATCACGAAATGGATAACCCTTTATTATGAACACATTGATATTCAGAAGGGTGTTGTAGAAATAAAACAATTAACTAATGTTTAGTAGTAGAGTATCTTTTAAGTATTTAATTTGTACGTTTTGTTTTTAGTTTTATAAACTAGCTGAAGATAATTATTTGTAGCCAGTTAAATGTCAAACTACAGAATATCATAGTATAACACCAACTCCTCCATGCTTGGTGCGTACGTTATGGGGATGTACCCACCCGGTCGGGTGGGTGGTATACTTATTGTGGTGGAGGGGTTTCCGTTCGTTTGAAAAAAAAATACACGATTCATGAGTCGATTGCTACCGTGGATCGTGACTTTATGGACAAATTCTGTTACTAATTGTGACAGACGATGATCATATGGCAAAAGTATTGGGTGTCGTTCATTTTAAGATATGGCAGATGATTGTACAATTCTGATAACACCTTTTGGTCCAAAAAAATGTTTAAGAGCCAGGAGGCTGATGCTTGGCGAAATACTTGATTTTTGAAGTAATGCTTGGTACCCGATTTGGAAATGATGTTTTCTGCGTGAGAACGAGGAGTCGTGTCTTAACATCTTGGTTCACTACAGCCATAATTACCATACACGAAATTCTCAGGTGAGACCTATTTCCGCCGGTATTTCGTTAGAATCGAAGAACATATGCCAACACCTTGTAGGCTCGGGGTAAGGACTTGTAAACTTGTATCTTCCAGCACTTCGTATCGTATCGGTCATTTGGTAACTATTAAGGTTCCTGTTACCATTGATGATGAGGAACGACCGCTGCTGCTAATTCAGAAAGAAGTACCGCCTCGCAAAAGGAAAGAAGTACCGCCCCGAAAAGTTCAAGTCGTGGTAACGAGATTTGTTTGATTGGTGCAAAACGAGTTTTCACATCCAGTGTGTGTCGTTTTGTTTGAAAACTAGAGTGCGGCAGCATACGCGCTCTCTGATGCATCACAAAACCCAAGGACTTCCACCAGACTTAATGGTTGCAATTGAATACATACAATTTCGTAAAAAAATTGCCATTAGTAGTCACAATAACAATTCTATTGTGACTACTAATGGCAATTTTTTTAAGAAATTGTATTTGAGTATTGGGCTTCAAAGCATCATTATTTGATATTTGGTTTGTCTATGGTCTAACAAGATTTGGCGGTACATTTTGGTTATATCGAGATCTTGTTGAAGAATGGGTCTAGGATGTAAAATGTCGTTGAACATGTCGTACGGTGCTGGTATTTACTCACGTTGGAAAGTTGCCAATGTTCAGCCGATCCCCAAGAAACGTGAGACTACAAATTCTGCGACTACTGTCCAATTGCAATATGTTCTGCGCTTTCAAAGGTTATGGAGAGCATGGTTTACCACCATCCGGTAATATATATTCAGTCTTTCTGCCTTCGGAATGATCGACAGTATGGCTTCCGTAGAAATCGATCTACTGGAGAACTGATGGCGTTAATTTCGGAGCGATGGAGTCGATCTATTCACCGCCTTGGTGAAAGCACGGAGCACTCATATTAAAATTTTTGGATTTGGTGTCGGGAATACCTTCTCTCGATTCATATCATATTTTCTCTGTGATCGCTCTATACGAGTTGTTATAGACGAGCATAGGCTGGCCGCAGGAGTACCACATAGTTCTCTCCTCTCTCCTTCTCTATTTCTTAATTTCATTGACGACCTGTTGGGGCAACTGTGAATCTACTCCTTGCGGATGACAGCAACCTCTGTCATTCGTACTCATTTGAACACAGGCCAAATCCCCCGGAGGTCGAGGGCAAAAGGCAAATGTTGAATGACTCCGATGATGAATGATTTGACAACGATTTGTGTGTGGGCGAAATGAACACAGTAGACTTTAATGCACAAAAATACCCAGTGCTGTCTGTTGTCACACAAACGTTTTTTTTTTTTTTTTTTTTTTTTTTTTTTTTGATGGCCAACACTCAGGAGATTTCCCGTATAAATGCAATGCATTGTGCTAGCGGAAGGAAATTAGGGTATCGGAAGGAGGAAAGAGGGAGTAGTGTTTGTTGACATTTGTTTTGAATTTCTGAATGTCACAACTGGCAGGAAACACATTTGCTGGAAGATTATTCCACATACGAACGGTTCGGCTAAAGAACGAATTTTCTCTATAGTGCGTCGTCCGGTCAACCGGCCATTTGACAATGAATGGATGTGAGACCCTGGATAGCCGCGTATTCCGGCTAAATGTTCTAACGTCGGGGACCACATGACGGATATCTTGTTAACAGATACCATTAAAATATCTTTAGAAAAGCGACACAAAACTCACATTTCGGCGATACTGTAGGGATACAATAGAGTTGGATACCATATCATCCCCTATCATCACCACCGCTCTCCTCTGTACACGGTCCAGAAGCTTCAAATATGTCTCTGGAGCTCCTGCCCATATATGGGAATTATATTCCAATTTAGGCCGAATGTACGTGGTGTAAATATTTACGAGATCAGATGGAGTGAAGTATTTCTTGCACCGCTTCAAAAAGCCTAAATACTTGAATGCTTCTTTCGACATCTTCATGCTCAGAACATCAAGAGTGTCTGATTCGTCGATATCCACACCACCCATAGAAATTGACGACGATGCTGGATCTGGTGAACTTTTGTATGACAACAAACAGCACTGGGTCTTTTGCGGATTAAAGTCGACTCTATTCATTTGGCCCCACTCACAAATCGTCGCAAAATCGCGGTTAAGTGAGTCATTTATCATTCGCCTTTTGTCCTCGACCTCCGGAGGACCTGGCCTATGATCAAATGAGTATGAATGTCATAGGTTACTGTCATCCGCAAAGGAGTAGATCGGGTTCACAGTCTGACCCAACAAGTCGTCAATGAAAATAAGAAATAGAGAGGGAGAGAGGACAGAGCCTTGTGGAACTCCTGCGGTCAACCTATGCTCGTTGGATGAGACCCCATCTATAACAACTCGTATAGAGCGATCCCTGAGGAAACTCGATATGAATCGAGAGAAGATATTACCGACACCAAAAGCAATAAGTTTTGATATGAGTGCTCCGTGCCAGACCCTATCGAAAGCCTTGGAAATATCCAGAGCCACGACCTTACTTTCACCAAGGGCGTGAATAGATCGACTCCATCGCTCCGTAAGGAACGCCATCATGTATCCAGTAGATCGATTTCTACGGAAGCCATACTGTCGATCATTTAGAAGGGTATTAGATTCTAAATATTTAACAAGATGGTGGTTAACCATGCTCTCCATAACCTTTGAGAGAGCAGAACATATAGCTATTGGGCGGTAATTCTCAGGATTTGTGGCCTCACCTTTTTTGGGGATCGGCTGAATATTGGAAACTTTCCAACGTGAAGGGTAAATACCAGCACGATACGACATGTTGATGAGATTGCGCAATGGATGAGCTAGCGTCGAAGAGCACTAACAGAGGACAAGTGCTGAAATGCCATCCGGGCAAGAACCCCTTTGACCCCACGTGATCAAAAAAATTCTGTTGCATCGAACTAGATACGTTTTCGATTACGGGAGTGGTTGACTGCTGTCTGGCAAAGATCAATTCTTTGCAAATATTTCAGCCAGAAGGTTAGCTTTGTCAACCGGGTCAGTGAATATCTGGTCATCGTTAACGAGAGTTGGAATAGAAGACGAGGAATTGTCTCTTACTCTTTTAACAAATGCCCAAAAGCTCTTACTACCCCTGGGAGAAGAAAGAACTTTAGCACGAAGGCGCTGTTCGTGGAGACGTTTTCGCCCCTAATCATTCTGGCACAATTGAATCTTGCCTGCTCAGTAGTGACGTTTTTATTTAAACACGAATTTCTGAACGCTTCCTCTTTGGATCTGACAGCTTCTTTGCATGTCTGATTAAACCAACAATTCTTTGAAGGTTTATTCGAAGTAGTCTTCGAGGGAATAAACGTGTTTATTCCATTAAGAATTATTTTCTCGACCATTTCAGCAGCAGCATCGACATTATTGTATAGGAAACATAATTTCCAATTAAATTGCTGATAGAAATTTTTGAGCTCGGCCCAACGTACCTATTCGTATATGTACAATGTCCGCTTCGTGACTGGTTTAGAAGTGGATCGAAGATCGGATAACGAAAAGGATGCTGAAATGGTGCAATGATCCGAGTTACCAAGAGGTGCAAGAATGTTAACCTCGTACTTTTCAGGGTGTGAGGTTAAGAAAAGGTCAAAAGGTCACATTGCCCTTCAACACGCGGAATGTGTTGTGGTTCATTCACTAGTTGCGTCAAGTTATTATGCGCGGCGAAAAGCTCAGCGTACTGTCCCTCCGGAGAAGTGTGGCTCGAATGGGAAAGCCAAGATTGATTATGGACATTTTAATCCCCAGCAACTACAATTTCACTGTCCGGACAATCTTCTAAAACTTTTGATATAGAGTCGGAAAGGGCGTCGAAGCCGTTTAGGGTAGCCTCCCTTTCCAAATTTGGGCTTCTGTAAAGAAACCCGAAGTGTAATGGGTGTGATCCAATCCTGAACTTAACCCACAGAAAGTTAAATTCTGGATCTTGTGAGTCCAAATGTTGCTGGCTCTGGAACACCACAACATTACGTATGTATACCACAAGGCCTCTGTAGGAAGAGAAAGAGGAAAGTGTGTGATAGCCAGGAATGTGAAAGTTCTGTGGATTAGAACCCTCACACACCTGGGTCTCACATAGAGCGATTACATCTGACCTATTGAACTGAACGTGAGTGCATACCGCAAAGAAATTTGCCTCAGCACTCGTATGTTCGCAAAATGTATTTTAAATGAACCTACCATTGTAACATACAGAAAAACAAAACAATATCAAAGCATAAATACAAATAACTATGCACCCCTCTTGCCGCTGCTAGACCCAACAAGTGTTCAGTGTTAAACCTTCAACACAAGTCAGGCAGCGACATAAAGAGAGCACAGTCGTTTGTATTATGCGAAAAGGGATGCGAAGAAGTAGGGGGGAACACAGGAGAAGGGGAGCATAAAAAGCCCTTCGTGTTGGCGTTGATGATGATGTGTATGACTGCTGGTGTTATTGTTGTTGATGTTGTGTATGTTTGATGTTGTTTTTGTTTGTGGAGATGGTGATTGGTTTTTTATTCTCTTTTTGTTTTGTGAGACAGTATTTTTTTTTTGCACGTATATTTTTGTTGTTGTGGAGTCTGTAGTTGGTTTATTGGTTTTTTGTCAATATCTATGGGTGGTGTGGATATCGACATATCAGATACTCTTGATGTTCTGGGCATGAATATACAGGGTGATACTCCCTGGGCTAGCCATATATTCGAAGTGCCGAAAGACGCATTCAAGTGGTTAGGCTTTTTAAAGCGGCTCAAGAAATACTTCACCCCATCTGATCTGGTAAATATTTACACCACCTACATCCGGCCTAAAATGGAATACAACTTCCATATATGGTTAGGGTAAGCTATAATGACATCTTTGCTGCTTCTGGGCCGAGGAGAGCGGTGGTGATGATAGGGGATAGTAGGGTATACAACGGTATTGTCTCCCTACAGCATCGCCGGAATGTGGGTTGTGTATCACTATTCCATAGATATTTTAACTGTTTCTGCTTCTCAGATATCCGTCGTCTGGTCCCTGAAGTTAGAACATTGACCCAGAATACGCGGCTATCTCTCATCCATTCATTGTCAAATGGCCGGTTGACCGGACAACACACTATAGAGAAAATTTTTTTTCAGCCGGACTGTTTGTATGTGGAATAATCTTCCTGCAAGTTTTTTTCCTGCATGCTATGACATTACCAAATTCAAGGCCAACGTCAACAAATTATTTCCAATGGCTAACGCAGTGCATTGCATTTATAGGGGGCATACCCTGAGGTAGTAAAAAAACACAACTCTAAGTTTCGTTGTCACTCGATGTGATGATTGGGAATAGTAGGGTATCCAACTCTATTGTCTAACTTCATCATCGTCGGAATGTGGGTTGTATATCGCTGTTCTATAAATATTTTAACGGTATCTGTTCGTCAGATATCCGTTGTCTGGTCCCTGAGGTTAGAACATTTAACCGGAATACGCAGCTACCCAGGGTCTCTCATCCGTTCATTGACCGCACGACACACTATAGAGAAAATTTGTTCTTTAGCCGAACCGTTCGTATGTGGAATAATCTTCCAGTAAATGTGTTTCCTGCCATTTGTCACATTCAGAAATTCAAAACAAATGGCCACACCCGGTTACCTCCCACACAAATCACTTATTTCGCCCACTTTAGACATTTGACAGATGTCGAATTCCAGCCCCATACTTTTGAAATCACGAAATGGATAACCCTTTATTATGAACACATTGATATTCAGAAGGGTGTTGTAGAAATAAAACAATTAACTAATGTTTAGTCTAATGTTTAGTAGTAGAGTATCTTTTAAGTATTTAATTTGTACGTTTTGTTTTTAGTTTTATAAACTGGCTGAAGATAATTATTTGTAGCCAGTTGAATGTCAAACTACAGAATATCATAGTATAATACCAACTCCTCCATGCTTGGTGCGTACGCGGTCCTACGTTATGGGGATGTACCCACCCGGTCGGGCGGGTGGTATACTTATTGCGGTGGAGGGGTTTCCGTTCGATTGAAAAAAAATACACGATTCAAAAATACATTGATTGCTACAGTGAATCGTGACTGTAGATCTTATAGGGAGCGGAGGAAATAAAACACACAGCACGGTTTCGCTCTTAGTTGAGAACTCACTTTATTTACAATAGAATCTTAACTTGAAACCTACATAAATAAAGAAACTAAAAATACATATGTACATGGATACATGTACCTACCAAACGAACAATACATAAAAACTATATGAATTCACTAATGCACATTCATTCTTATATGATAAGACAGGTCATAAAACGACATGTACCTACCAAACGACCAATACATAAAACTATATAAATGCACTAATGCACATTCATTCTTATATGATAAGACAGGTCATAAAACGCGGACAGAATGAAAATATTTACGACCTTTAACACTCATAACCAATCATACAATGTGTACAGAACTGTACATACTGCCGGCCTTAAAAGATCCTAATCTTTTAACAAAAACAAATACATTAGAAACGAACAAATAATGACTACATATACCAGTAGTAGTTTGTCTCCCGTCCGGTGCACACGCACTTTTTTTGTCTGTCCGGTCGTTGTCGCGTTTGTTTATGTTCTGTCCGTTCAGTGTCGCCAAAAACAACAACACAGAAAAATAAAAAAAAAAAACATATTCACAAAACAGAAAAAAAAAACAAACATATTCACAAAACAGAAAAAAAAAAACAAACATATTCACAAAACAGAAAAACAAAAATCCTAAAAACAATACATAAAGTGCACACCAACAATAAACAACAACAAAATCTACAGCAGTCACAGCAGCCACAGCCATCTCACACATCTCGCTGCTCATCAACGCCAACACGAAGGGCTTTTTTATGCTCCCCTTCTCCTGTGTTCCCCCCTTCCTCTCCGCATTCATGTCGCTGCCTGACTTGTGTTGAAGATCTAACACTGAACACTTGTTGGGTCTAGCAGCGGCAAGAGGGGTGCACAGTTATTTGTATTTATGCTTTGATATTGTTTTGTGTTTCTGTATGTTACAATGGTATGTTCATTTAAAACACATTTTGCGAACATACGAGGGCTGAAGGCAAATTTCTTTGCGGTATACACTCACGTTCAGTTCCATAGGCCAGATGTACTCGCTCTATGTGAGATCCAGGTGTGTGAGGGTTCTAATCCACAGAATTTTCACATTCCTGGATATCACACTCTTTCCTCTTTCTTTTCCCACAGAGGCCTTGTGGTATACATACGTAATGGTGTGGTGTTCCAGAGCCAGCAACATTTGGACTCACAAGATCCAGAATTTAAATTTCTTTGGGTTAAGTTCAGGATTGGATCACACCCATTACACTTCGGGTTTCTTTACAGAAGCCCAAATTTGGAAAGGGAGGCTACCCTAAACGGCTTCGACGCCCTTTCCGATTCTATATCTAAAGTTTTAGAAGATTGTCCGGACAGTGAAATTGTAGTTGCTGGGTATTTCAATGTCCATAATCAATCTTGGCTTTCCCATTCGAGCCACACTTCTCCGGAGGGACAGTACGCTGAGCTTTTCGCCGCGCATAATAACTTGACGCAACTAGTGAATGAACCAACACACATTCCGCGTGTTGAAGGGCAATATCATAATATTCTTGACCTTTTCTTAACCTCACACCCTGAAAAGTACGAGGTTAATATTCTTGCACCTCTTGGTAACTCGGATCATTGCACCATTTCAGCATCCTTTTCGTTCTCCGATCTTCGATCCACTTCTAAACCAGTCACGAAGCGGACATTGTACATATACGAAAAGGCACGTTGGGCCGAGCTCAACAATTTCTATCAGCATTTTAATTGGAAATTATGTTTCCTAGACAATAATGTCGATGCTGCTGCTGAAATGGTCGAGAAAATAATTCTTCATGGAATAAACACGTTTATTCCATCGAAGACTACTTCGAATAAACCTTCAAAGAATTGTTGGTTTAATCAGACATGCAAAGAAGCTGTCAGATCCAAAGAGGAAGCGTTCAGAAATTGGCGTTTAAATAAAAACATCACTACTGAGCTGCTACGTAAGCAGGCAATTGTGCCAGAGTGCTTAGTCGCGAAAAACTTCTCCACGAACAACGCCTTCGTGCTAAAGTTCTTTCTTCTCCCAGGCTTTTGGGCATTTGTTAAAAGAGTAAGGGACAATTCTTCATCTTCTATCCCAACTCTCGTTAACGATGACCAGATATTCACTGACCCGGTTGACAAAGCTAACCTTCTGGCTGAAATATTTGCAAAGAATTCATCTTTGCCAGACAGCAGTCAACCACTCCCCGTAATCGAAAACGTATCTACTTCGATGCCTCAGATATTTTTTCGAACACGTGGCGTTAAAAGGGTTCTTGCAGATCTCAATGTAAACAAAACTCCGGGCCCGGATGGCATTTCAGCACTTGTCCTATGTAAGTGCTCTTCGACGCTAGCTCGTCCATTGCGCAATCTTTTCAACATGTCGTACCGTGCTGGTATTTACCCTTCACGTTGGAAAGTTGCCAATGTTCAGCCGATCCCCAAGAAAGGTGAGGCTACTAATCCTGCGAATTACCGTCCAATTGCAATATGTTCTGCGCTCTCAAAAGTCATGGAGAGCATGATAAACCACCATCTTGTTAAGTATTTAGAGTCTAACGGCCTTCTTAATGACCGTCAGTATGGCTTCCGTAGAAATCGATCTACTGGATACCTGATGGCGTTCCCTTCGGAGCGATGGAGTCGATCCATTCACCGCCTTTATGAAAGCAAGGTCGTAGCTCTGGATATTTCCAAGGCGTTCGATAGGGTCTGGTTATTGCATTTGGTGTCGGTAATATCTTCTCTCGATTCATATCGAGTTTCCTCAGGGATCGCTCTATACGAGTTGTTATAGATGGGGTCTCATACAACGAGCATAGGTTGACCGCAGGAGTTCCACAAGGCCCTGTTCTCTCTCTCTCTCTATTTCTTATTTTCATTGACGACTTGTCGGGTCAGACTGTGAACCCGATCTACTCCTTTGCGGATGACAGTAACCTATGTCATTCATACTCATTTGATCATCGGCCAGGTCCTCTGGAGGTCGAGGACAAAGGGCGAATGATGAATGACTCACTTAACCGCGATTTGGCGGCGATTTGTGAGTGGGGCCAAATGAATAGAGTAGATTTTAATGCACAAAAGACCCAGTGCTGTTTGTTGTCACACAAACGTTCACCAGATCCAGCATCGTCGTCAATTTCTATGGGTGGTGTGGATATCGACGAATCAGACACTCTTGATGTTCTGGGCATGAAGATACAGGGTGATGCTCGCTGGGCTAGCCATATATTCGAAGTGTCGAAAGAAGCATTCAAGTGTTTAGGCTTTTTGAAGCGGTGCAAGAAATACTTCACTCCATCTGATCTCGTAAATATTTACACCACTTACATCCGGCCTAAAATGGATACAACTCGCATATATGGTCAGGGGCTCCATTAACATCTTTGAAGCTTCTGGACCGTGTACAGAGGAGAGCGGTGGTGACGATAGGGGATGGTAGGGTATCCAGCTCTATTGTCTCCCTACAGCATCGCCGAAATGTGGGTTGTGTATCGCTATTCTATAGATATTTTAATGGTATCTGTTCAGAAGATATCCGTCGTCTGGTCCCTGACGTTAGAACATTTAGTCGGAATACACGGCTATCCAGGGTCTCTCATCCGTTCATTGTGAAATGGCCGGTTAACCGGACGACGCACTATAAAGAAAATTCGTTCTTTAGTCGGACCGTTCGTATGTGGAATAATCTTCCAGCAAATGTGTTTCCTGCCATTTGTGACATTCAGAAATTCAAAACAAATGTCAACAAACACTACTCCCTCTTTCCTCCTTCCGATACCCTAATTTCCTTCCGCTAACACAATGCATTGCATTTATAGGGGGCATCCCCTGAGTGTTGGCCTTCAAAAAAAGGAGGAAAGAGGGAGTAGTATTTGTTGACATTTGTTTTGAATTTCTGAATGTCACAACTGGCAGGAAATACATTTGCTGGAAGATTATTCCACATACGAACGGTTCGGCTAAAGAACGAATTTTCTCTATAGTGCGTCGTCCGGTCAACCGGCCATTTCACAATGAACGGATGAGAGACCCTGGATAGCCGTGTATTCCGACTAAATGTTCTAACGTCAGGGACCAGACGACGGATATCTTCTGAACAGATACCATTAAAATATCTATAGAATAGCGATACACAACCCACATTTCGGCGATGCTGTAGGGAGACAATAGAGCTGGATACCCTACCATCCCCTATCATCACCACCGCTCTCCTCTGTACACGGTCCAGAAGCTTCAAAGATGTTAATGGAGCCCCTGCCCATATATGCGAGTTGTATTCCATTTTAGGCCGGATGTAAGTGGTGTAAATATTTACGAGATCAGATGGAGTGAAGTATTTCTTGCACCGCTTCAAAAAGCCTAAACACTTGAATGCTTCTTTCGACACTTCGAATATATGGCTAGCCCAGCGAGCATCACCCTGTATCTTCATGCCCAGAACATCAAGAGTGTCTGATTCGTCGATATCCACACCACCCATAGAAATTGACGACGATGCTGGATCTGGTGAACGTTTGTGTGACAACAAACAGCACTGGGTCTTTTGCGCATTAAAATCTACTCTATTCATTTGGCCCCACTCACAAATCGTCGCAAAATCGCGGTTAAGTGAGTCATTTATCATTCGCCTTTTGTCCTCGACCTCCGGAGGACCTGGCCTATGATCAAATGAGTATGAATGTCATAGGTTACTGTCATCCGCAAAGGAGTAGATCGGGTTCACAGTCTGACCCAACAAGTCGTCAATGAAAATAAGAAATAGAGAGGGAGAGAGGACAGAGCCTTGTGGAACTCCTGCGGTCAACCTATGCTCGTTGGATGAGACCCCATCTATAACAACTCGTATAGAGCGATCCCTGAGGAAACTCGATATGAATCGAGAGAAGATATTACCGACACCAAAAGCAATAAGTTTTGATATGAGTGCTCCGTGCCAGACCCTATCGAACGCCTTGGAAATATCCAGAGCCACGACCTTACTTTCACCAAGGGCGTGAATAGATCGACTCCATCGCTCCGAAAGGAACGCCATCAGGTCTCAAGTAGATCGATTTCTACGGAAGCCATACTGTCGATCATTTAGAAGGCCGTTAGACTCTAAATACTTAACAATATGATGGTTAACCATGCTCTCCATAACCTTCGAGAGCGCAGAACATATTGCAATTGGACGGTAATTCGCAGGATTAGTAGCCTCACCTTTCTTGGGGATCGGCTGAACATTGGCAACTTTCCAACGTGAAGGGTAAATACCAGCACGGTACGACATGTTGAAAAGATTGCGCAATGGACGAGCTAGCGTCGAAGAGCACTTACATAGGACAAGTGCTGAAATTCCATCCGGGCCCGGAGTTTTGTTTACATTGAGATCTGCAAGAACCCTTTTAACGCCACGTGTTCGAAAAAATATCTGAGGCATCGAAGTAGATACGTTTTCGATTATGGGGAGTGGTTGACTGCTGTCTGGCAAAGATGAATTCTTTGCAAATATTTCAGCCAGAAGGTTAGCTTTGTCAACCGGGTCAGTGAATATCTGGTCATCGTTAACGAGAGTTGGGATAGAAGATGAAGAATTGTCCCTTACTCTTTTAACAAATGCCCAAAAGCTCTTACTACCCCTGGGAGAAGAAAGAACTTTAGCACGAAGGCGTTGTTCGTGGAGAAGTTTTTCGCGCCTAAGCACTCTGGCACAATTGGATCTTGCCTGCTTACGTAGCAGCTCAGTAGTGATGTTTTTATTTAAACGCCAATTTCTGAACGCTTCCTCTTGTTTGTAGTTTTGTTTATATGTAGTTGGCATCAGTTTTATATGCGTCGTATGCATATTAGATTATTTCCGCAGCTGTATTTTGTACATCTTTTTCAAAATCCAACTCCAGATCAGTATAATTGACAAGCCGCAAAGGAAACCCCGATTTTGGTAATTACAGGCATTTTATATTCCTATATACCAGCAACTAGTTTGAGCATGACATATGGTAAAGATGACAAACGTGCTGGCAGGTTGAGACTTGGCTTCATTCTCAATATACCGCACTCTTCAAGAATATCACTCTGACTCTTTTTGTTGGACTTAATATCCGCAGCCAGTTTATCGCATACCGAAAATATCCACGTTTTTAAGGAATTTTGTTTGTTTCCTCGCTGTAATATCCTTAATTTGGATCTTAAACTTTTTCACCGAAAGCAGCTGTGTCAGAATGTTCCCTCTGTCATCAAACAATGCACCAATGATACCATCTTGAACTTCTTCAAAGCGTTCAAGAATTGCCAGCATATTCGTTACTGTCCCTGGTATCGTTTCCGTGTCAATAGTCTGATTGACAGCTTTCTCCACCGCACGAATAGCACTGCTCAGTGTTTGTATATTTTTACCTTTCTCCTTAATTACTTCAGACGTCAGGTCCTTGAGCGATGATTTATTACTCGAGATCCTCGCTTCATCCAGGCCCGCTTTTGCCGTTGTGTTCTCGGACATACTTGTATGCACCACCACGTTCCGCGTTGTTTTGACAAGTCCCACAATAGCCACCTTCTCGAAGAAAATACCTGTCTTATTAGTACTACTTATACTAAGCTTTTAACTGACAGGACTATTAATTTTCTTATTTTTACAGAATAATCGGAACGATGATGAAGATCAAACTAGAGAAAATTATTTGATTGATTAATATGTTTCGACAGATTCAGAAGGGTCAGATAAAAAATGTTCGGTCGAAAATATTCAAGACGATAATCTTCCACCGCTGAGCTAGAATGAGTTCGGATGGTTTATGTAGAATGGTGGACGTAAGGACCAGCATTGGGGATACCGAAAGGTCAATCCACAATGTTTGCCCTTTTCCCACTCATGGAACTAAAAATAAAGAGATGGACAAACCTTCCAGTTCCTGTAAGGAACCTACGAATAGTAGGAAATGCAAAAGAATGGACAATCCATTCTTATTAAAAAACAATTCTAAAATTAGAAACAAATTTACATTTACATTTTATTACGCGACGCGGAATATTATTTTTTTACCGGATATTCAATACATTCTTTTTTTCTTTTAATTTTCCGCCTATAATCTTTTTTTTTACATGATCTTTTACCAAAGAGTATTTAAAGTTCCTTACCACTGGTGGGGGGAAACTAGAAATTTCAATGGTTTTTTTTATCACGTCGGGGTCACCACAATGTAGATCTTATAGGGAGCGGAGGAAATAAAACACACAGCACGGTTTCGCTCTTAGTTGAGAACTCACTTTATTTACAATAGAATCTTAACTTGAAACCTACATAAATAAAGAAACTAAAAATACACATGTACATGGATACATGTTTCTACCAAACGAACAATACATAAAAACTATATGAATGCACTAATGCACATTCATTCTTATATGATAAGACAGGTCATATTTACGACCTTTAACATTCATAACAAAAAAGACAAACATATTGTTGGAACTACAGGTAGTACCAATCTTACAATGTGTACAGAACTGTACAGTGACTTTATGGACCGCAGGAGTACCACATAGTTCTGTCCTCTCTCCTTCTCCATTTCTTAATTTCATTGACGACCTGTTGTGGCAAACTGTGAACCCAATCTACTCCTTGCGGGTGACAGCAACCTCTGTCATTCGTACTCATTTGAACACAGGCCAAATCCCCCGGAGGTCGAGGGCAAAAGGCAAATGATGAATGACTCAGACAACCGCGATTTGGCGACGATTTGTGTGTGGGCCACATGAACACAGTAGATTTTAATGAATAAAAGACCCAGTGCTGTCTGTTGTCACACAAACGTTCCACTGATCCATATATTCGAAGTGCCTAAAGACGCATTCAAGTGGTTAGGCTTTTTAAAGCGGCTCAAGAAATACTTCACCCCATCTGATCTGGTAAATATTTACACCACCTACATCCGGCCTAAAATGGAATACAACTTCCATATATGGGTAGGGTAAGCTATAATGACATCTTTGCTGCTTCTGGGCCGAGGAGAGCGGTGGTGATGATAGGGGATAGTAGGGTATACAACGGTATTGTCTCCCTACAGCATCGCCGGAATGTGGGTTGTGTATCACTATTCCATAGATATTTTAACTGTTTCTGCTCCTCAGATATCCGTCGTCTGGTCCCTGAAGTTAGAACATTGACCCAGAATACGCGGCTATCTCTCATCCATTCATTGTCAAATGGCCGGTTGACCGGACAACACACTATAGAGAAATTTTTTTTCAGCCGGACTGTTTGTATGTGGAATAATCTTCCTGCAAGTGTTTTTCCTGCATGCTATGACATTACCAAATTCAAGGCCAACTTCAACAAATTATTTCCAATGGCTAACGCAGTGCATTGCATTTATAGGGGGCATACCCTGAGGTAGTAAAAAAACACAACTCTAAGTTTCGTTGTCACTCGATGTGATGATTGGGAATAGTAGGGTATCCAACTCTATTGTCTAACTTCAGCATCGTCGGAATGTGGGTTGTATATCGCTGTTCTATAAATATTTTAACGGTATATGTTCGTCAGATATCCGTTGTCTGGTCCCTGAAGTTAGAACATTTAGTCGGAATACGCAGCTACCCAGGGTCTCTCATCCGTTCATTGACCGCACGACACACTATAGAGAAAATTAGTTCTTTATCCGAACCGTTCGTATGTGGAATAATCTTCCAGTAAATGTGTTTCCTGCCATTTGTCACATTCAGAAATTCAAAACAAATGTCAACAAACACTACTCCCTCTTTCCTCCTTCCGATACCCTAACATCCTTCCGCTAACACAATGCATTGCATTTACAGGGGACATCCCCTGAGCGTTGACCTTCAAAAAAAAAATAATTCCAAATCTACTTATGGGATTACATATGGCCTATATGGCCACACCCTCTCGGTTACCTCCCACACAAATCATTTATTTCGCCCACTTTAGAAATCGTGTAATAATATCAATATTACCATCGCGGTCTTTCCCAAAATATGTACTTACTGGAAAAATATTCCGACAAAAACTTGGAAGTCTGACCATATCCAGTGTGTGTCGTTTTGTTTGAAAACTAGAGTGCGGCAGCATACGCGCTCTCTGATGCATCACAAAACCCAAGGACTTCCACCAGACTTAATGGTTGAAATTAAATACATCGAAGAATTGTTATTTTCTCTGTGATCGCTCTATACGAGTGTTAAAGACGAGCATAGGTTGACCGCAGGAGTACCACATAGTTCTGTCCTCTCTCCTTCTCCATTTCTTAATTTCATTGACGACCTGTTGGGGCAAACTGTGAACCCAATCTACTCCTTGCGGGTGACAGCAACCTCTGTCATTCGTACTCATTTGAACACAGGCCAAATCCCCCGGAGGTCGAGGGCAAAAGGCAAATGATGAATGACTCAGACAACCGCGATTTGGCGACGATTTGTGTGTGGGCCACATGAACACAGTAGATTTTAATGAATAAAAGACCCAGTGCTGTCTGTTGTCACACAAACGTTCCACTGATCCATATATTCTAAGTGCCTAAAGACGCATTCAAGTGGTTAGGCTTTTTAAAGCGGCTCAAGAAATACTTCACCCCATCTGATCTGGTAAATATTTACACCACCTACATCCGGCCTAAAATGGAATACAACTTCCATATATGGGTAGGGAAAGCTATAATGACATCTTTGCTGCTTCTGGGCCGAGGAGAGCGGTGGTGATGATAGGGGATAGTAGGGTATACAACGGTATTGTCTCCCTACAGCATCGCCGGAATGTGGGTTGTGTATCACTATTCCATAGATATTTTAACTGTTTCTGCTCCTCAGATATCCGTCGTCTGGTCCCTGAAGTTAGAACATTGACCCAGAATACGCGGCTATCTCTCATCCATTCATTGTCAAATGGCCGGTTGACCGGACAACACACTATAGAGAAAATTTTTTTTCAGCCGGACTGTTTGTATGTGGAATAATCATCCTGCAAGTTTTTTTCCTGCATGCTATGACATTACCAAATTCAAGGCCAACGTCAACAAATTATTTCCAATGGCTAACGCAGTGCATTGCATTTATAGGGGGCATACCCTGAGGTAGTAAAAAAACACAACTCTAAGTTTCGTTGTCACTCGATGTGATGATTGGGAATAGTAGGGTATCCAACTCTATTGTCTAACTTCAGCATCGTCGGAATGTGGGTTGTATATCGCTGTTCTATAAATATTTTAACGGTATATGTTCGTCAGATATCCGTTGTCTGGTCCCTGAAGTTAGAACATTTAGTCGGAATACGCAGCTACCCAGGGTCTCTCATCCGTTCATTGACCGCACGACACACTATAGAGAAAATTAGTTCTTTATCCGAACCGTTCGTATGTGGAATAATCTTCCAGTAAATGTGTTTCCTGCCATTTGTCACATTCAGAAATTCAAAACAAATGTCAACAAACACTACTCCCTCTTTCCTCCTTCCGATACCCTAACATCCTTCCGCTAACACAATGCATTGCATTTACAGGGGACATCCCCTGAGCGTTGACCTTCAAAAAAAAAATAATTCCAAATCTACTTATGGGATTACATATGGCCTATATGGCCACACCCTCTCGGTTACCTCCCACACAAATCATTTATTTCGCCCACTTTAGAAATCGTGTAATAATATCAATATTACCATCGCGGTCTTTCCCAAAATATGTACTTACTGGAAAAATATTCCGACAAAAACTTGGAAGTCTGACCATATCCAGTGTGTGTCGTTTTGGTTGAAAACTAGAGTGCGGCAGCATACGCGCTCTCTGATGCATCACAAAACCCAAGGACTTCCACCAGACTTAATGGTTGAAATTAAATACATCGAAGAATTGTTA
Source organism: Hydrotaea cyrtoneurina (assembly GCA_958296145.1). Taxonomy (NCBI): domain Eukaryota; kingdom Metazoa; phylum Arthropoda; class Insecta; order Diptera; family Muscidae; genus Hydrotaea; species Hydrotaea cyrtoneurina. The sequence goes on along the minus strand of OY282512.1, from coordinate 73,345,976 downwards.
TTTTCTCTGTGATCGCTCTATACGAGTGTTAAAGACGAGCATAGGTTGACCGCAGGAGTACCACATAGTTCTGTCCTCTCTCCTTCTCCATTTCGGACTGTTTGTATGTGGAATAATCTTCCTGCAAGTGTTTTTCCTGCATGCTATGACATTACCAAATTCAAGGCCAACGTCAACAAATTATTTCCAATGGCTAACGCAGTGCATTGCATTTATAGGGGGCATACCCTGAGGTAGTAAAAAAACACAACTCTAAGTTTCGTTGTCACTCGATGTGATGATTGGGAATAGTAGGGTATCCAACTCTATTGTCTAACTTCAGCATCGTCGGAATGTGGGTTGTATATCGCTGTTCTATAAATATTTTAACGGTATATGTTCGTCAGATATCCGTTGTCTGGTCCCTGAAGTTAGAATATTTAGTCGGAATACGCAGCTACCCAGGGTCTCTCATCCGTTCATTGACCGCACGACACACTATAGAGAAAATTAGTTCTTTATCCGAACCGTTCGTATGTGGAATAATCTTCCAGTAAATGTGTTTCCTGCCATTTGTCACATTCAGAAATTCAAAACAAATGTCAACAAACACTACTCCCTCTTTCCTCCTTCCGATACCCTAACATCCTTCCGCTAACACAATGCATTGCATTTACAGGGGACATCCCCTGAGCGTTGACCTTCAAAAAAAAAATAATTCCAAATCTACTTATGGGATTACATATGGCCTATATGGCCACACCCTCTCGGTTACCTCCCACACAAATCATTTATTTCGCCCACTTTAGAAATCGTGTAATAATATCAATATTACCATCGCGGTCTTTCCCAAAATATGTACTTACTGGAAAAATATTCCGACAAAAACTTGGAAGTCTGACCATATCCAGTGTGTGTCGTTTTGTTTGAAAACTAGAGTGAGGCAGCATACGCGCTCTCTGATGCATCACAAAACCCAAGGACTTCCACCAGACTTAATGGTTGAAATTAAATACATCGAAGAATTGTTATTTTCTCTGTGATCGCTCTATACGAGTGTTAAAGACGAGCATAGGTTGACCGCAGGAGTACCACATAGTTCTGTCCTCTCTCCTTCTCCATTTCTTAATTTCATTGACGACCTGTTGGGGCAAACTGTGAACCCAATCTACTCCTTGCGGGTGACAGCAACCTCTGTCATTCGTACTCATTTGAACACAGGCCAAATCCCCCGGAGGTCGAGGGCAAAAGGCAAATGATGAATGACTCAGACCACCGCGATTTGGCGACGATTTGTGTGTGGGCCACATGAACACAGTAGATTTTAATGAATAAAAGACCCAGTGCTGTCTGTTGTCACACAAACGTTCCACTGATCCATATATTCGAAGTGCCTAAAGACGCATTCAAGTGGTTAGGCTTTTTAAAGCGGCTCAAGAAATACTTCACCCCATCTGATCTGGTAAATATTTACACCACCTACATCCGGCCTAAAATGGAATACAACTTCCATATATGGGTAGGGTAAGCTATAATGACATCTTTGCTGCTTCTGGGCCGAGGAGAGCGGTGGTGATGATAGGGGATAGTAGGGTATACAACGGTATTGTCTCCCTACAGCATCGCCGGAATGTGGGTTGTGTATCACTATTCCATAGATATTTTAACTGTTTCTGCTCCTCAGATATCCGTCGTCTGGTCCCTGAAGTTAGAACATTGACCCAGAATACGCGGCTATCTCTCATCCATTCATTGTCAAATGGACGGTTGACCGGACAACACACTATAGAGAAAATTTTTTTTCAGCCGGACTGTTTGTATGTGGAATAATCTTCCTGCAAGTGTTTTTCCTGCATGCTATGACATTACCAAATTCAAGGCCAACGTCAACAAATTATTTCCAATGGCTAACGCAGTGCATTGCATTTATAGGGGGCATACCCTGAGGTAGTAAAAAAACACAACTCTAAGTTTCGTTGTCACTCGATGTGATGATTGGGAATAGTAGGGTATCCAACTCTATTGTCTAACTTCAGCATCGTCGGAATGTGGGTTGTATATCGCTGTTCTATAAATATTTTAACGGTATATGTTCGTCAGATATCCGTTGTCTGGTCCCTGAAGTTAGAACATTTAGTCGGAATACGCAGCTACCCAGGGTCTCTCATCCGTTCATTGACCACACGACACACTATAGAGAAAATTAGTTCTTTATCCGAACCGTTCGTATGTGGAATAATCTTCCAGTAAATGTGTTTCCTGCCATTTGTCACATTCAGAAATTCAAAACAAATGTCAACAAACACTACTCCCTCTTTCCTCCTTCCGATACCCTAACATCCTTCCGCTAACACAATGCATTGCATTTACAGGGGACATCCCCTGAGCGTTGACCTTCAAAAAAAAAATAATTCCAAATCTACTTATGGGATTACATATGGCCTATATGGCCACACCCTCTCGGTTACCTCCCACACAAATCATTTATTTCGCCCACTTTAGAAATCGTGTAATAATATCAATATTACCATCGCGGTCTTTCCCAAAATATGTACTTACTGGAAAAATATTCCGACAAAAACTTGGAAGTCTGACCATATCCAGTGTGTGTCGTTTTGTTTGAAAACTAGAGTGCGGCAGCATACGCGCTCTCTGATGCATCACAAAACCCAAGGACTTCCACCAGACTTAATGGTTGAAATTAAATACATCGAAGAATTGTTATTTTCTCTGTGATCGCTCTATACGAGTGTTAAAGACGAGCATAGGTTGACCGCAGGAGTACCACATAGTTCTGTCCTCTCTCCTTCTCCATTTCTTAATTTCATTGACGACCTGTTGGGGCAAACTGTGAACCCAATCTACTCCTTGCGGGTGACAGCAACCTCTGTCATTCGTACTCATTTGAACACAGGCCAAATCCCCCGGAGGTCGAGGGCAAAAGGCAAATGATGAATGACTCAGACAACCGCGATTTGGCGACGATTTGTGTGTGGGCCACATGAACACAGTAGATTTTAATGAATAAAAGACCCAGTGCTGTCTGTTGTCACACAAACGTTCCACTGATCCATATATTCGAAGTGCCTAAAGACGCATTCAAGTGGTTAGGCTTTTTAAAGCGGCTCAAGAAATACTTCACCCCATCTGATCTGGTAAATATTTACACCACCTACATCCGGCCTAAAATGGAATACAACTTCCATATATGGGTAGGGTAAGCTATAATGACATCTTTGCTGCTTCTGGGCCGAGGAGAGCGGTGGTGATGATAGGGGATAGTAGGGTATACAACGGTATTGTCTCCCTACAGCATCGCCGGAATGTGGGTTGTGTATCACTATTCCATAGATATTTTAACTGTTTCTGCTCCTCAGATATCCGTCGTCTGGTCCCTGAAGTTAGAACATTGACCCAGAATACGCGGCTATCTCTCATCCATTCATTGTCAAATGGCCGGTTGACCGGACAACACACTATAGAGAAAAATTTTTTTCAGCCGGACTGTTTGTATGTGGAATAATCTTCCTGCAAGTGTTTTTCCTGCATGCTATGACATTACCAAATTCAAGGCCAACGTCAACAAATTATTTCCAATGGCTAACGCAGTGCATTGCATTTATAGGGGGCATACCCTGAGGTAGTAAAAAAACACAACTCTAAGTTTCGTTGTCACTCGATGTGATGATTGGGAATAGTAGGGTATCCAACTCTATTGTCTAACTTCAGCATCGTCGGAATGTGGGTTGTATATCGCTGTTCTATAAATATTTTAACGGTATATGTTCGTCAGATATCCGTTGTCTGGTCCCTGAAGTTAGAACATTTAGTCGGAATACGCAGCTACCCAGGGTCTCTCATCCGTTCGTTGACCGCACGACACACTATAGAGAAAATTAGTTCTTTATCCGAACCGTTCGTATGTGGAATAATCTTCCAGTAAATGTGTTTCCTGCCATTTGTCACATTCAGAAATTCAAAACAAATGTCAACAAACACTACTCCCTCTTTCCTCCTTCCGATACCCTAACATCCTTCCGCTAACACAATGCATTGCATTTACAGGGGACATCCCCTGAGCGTTGACCTTCAAAAAAAAAATAATTCCAAATCTACTTATGGGATTACATATGGCCAATATGGCCACACCCTCTCGGTTACCTCCCACACAAATCATTTATTTCGCCCACTTTAGAAATCGTGTAATAATATCAATATTACCATCGCGGTCTTTCCCAAAATATGTACTTAGTAAAGCTATAACTGGAAAAATATTCCGACAAAAACTTGGAAGTCTGACCACGCACCTTCTGGTACCTCCCACAAAAAAATCTAATGGTGTCAGATCGCATGATCTTGGTGGCCAGCTGATGTCGCCACGATGAGAAATTGCACGGCCAGGAAATGTCTCTTGCAATAAAGCCATATTCGCTCGAGTTGTGTGGCATGTGGCACCGTCTTGTTGGAACCACATATTCTACACGTCGATTCTTCAATAGCAGGCAAAAAAAAATTGGTTATCATGCGACCATAACGCTCCGAATTGACGGTGACAGTCGTTCCCTCGTCGTTTTCGAAGAAGTAAGGTCCAATCACACCTTCGGACCAAAGAGCGCACCAAACAGTGACTTTTTGGGGATGTAATGGCCTCTCTTCAATTACTTGAGGATTCTCAGAACCCCAAATACGAAAATTTTGTTTATTAACATACCCACCGAGTGAGAAAAGTGCTTCATAACCATAATCTCCTCTCAAAGCACAATATGTGGCTGTGCCAGAATCACCATTTTTGTAGTTAAGCGATTCATTTTCGTCAATTTCAGACTTCTATTTTTTTTTTTTTTTTTTTTACTAACACTCAGGGGATGCCTCCTATGAATGCAATGCACTGTGTTAGCGATAGGAAATAAGGGTATTGGAGGGAGGAAAGAGGGAGTAGTGTTTGTTGATGTTTGCCTTGAATTTGATAATGTCATAGCAGGCAGGAAAAACACTTACTGGAAGATTATTCCACATGCGAACAGTACGGCTGAAGAACGAATTTTCTCTATAGTGCGTCGTCCGTTCAACCGACCATTTGACAATGAAAGGATGAGATTCCCTGGATAGCCGAGTATTTCGACTAAATGTTCTAACTTCAAGGAACAGATGACGGATATCTGACGAACAGATACCATTAAAATATCGATAGAATAGCGATACACAGCCCACATTACGGCGATGCTGAAGGGAGACAATAGAGCTGGATACCCTACCATCCCCAATCATCACCACCGCTCTCCTCTGTACACGGTCCAGAAGCTGCAAAGATGTCATTGGACAGAAGCTGTCAGCACTGGGTCTTTTGTGCATTAAAATCTACTCTGTTCATTTGGCCCCACTCACAACTCGTCGCCAAATCGCGGTTAAGAGAGTTATTCATCGTTCGCCTTTTGTCCTCTATCTCCGAGGGACTTGGCCGATGATCAAATGACTACGAATGACAGAGGTTGCAATAGAGAAGGAGAGAGGACAGAGCCTTGTGGCACTCCTGCGGTCAACCTATGCTCGTTGGATGAGACCCCATCTATAACAACTCGTATAGAGCGATCCCTGAGAAAACTCGATATGAATCGAGAGAAGATATTACCGACACCAAATGCAATAAGTTTTGATATGAGTGCTTCGTACAAGACCCTATCGAACGCCTTGGAAATATCCAGAGCAACGACCTTACTTTCACCAAGGGCGTGAATAGATCAACTCCATCGCTCCGTAAGGAACGCCATCAGGAATCCAGTAGATCGATTTCTACGGAAGCCATACTGTCGGTCATTGAGAAGGCCGTTAGACTCTAAATACTTAACAAGATGGTGGTTATCCATGCTCTCCATAACCTTCGAGAGCGCAGAACATATTGCAATTGGACGGTAATTCGCAGGATTGGTAGCCTCACCTTTCTTGGGGATCGGCTGAACATTGGCAACTTTCCAACGTGAAGGGTAAATACCAGCACGGTACGACATGTTGAAAAGATTGCGCAATGGACGAGCTAGCGTCGAAGAGCACTTACATAGGACAAGTGCTGAAATACCATCCGGGCCCGGAGTTTTGTTTACATTGAGATCTGCAAGAACCCTTTTGACTCCTCGGGTTCGAAAAAATATCTGAGGCATCGAACTAGATACTGAAAACTGAAAAGACAAAAATTTGGTTTAACAACACAGTTTGACAGATGTCGAATTCCAGCCCTATACTTTTGAAATGACGAAATGGATAACCCTTTATTATGAACACATTGATATTCAGAAGGGTGTTGTAGAAATAAAACAATTAACTAATGTTTAGTCTAATGTCTAACGTTTAGTAGTAGAGTATCTTTTAAGTATTTAATTTGTACGTTTTGTTTTTAGTTTTATAAACTGGCTGAAGATAATTATTTGTAGCCAGTTGAATGTCAACCTACAGAATATCATAGTATAACACCAACTCCGCCATGCTTGGTGCGTACGCGGTCCCTACGTTATGGGAATGTACCCTCTCGGTCGGGCGGGTGGTATACTTATTGTGGTGGAGAGGTTTCCGTTCGATTGAAAAAAAAATACACGAGTTGATTGCTACCGTGAATCGTGACTTTATGGACAAATTATGTTACTAATTGTGACAGACTATGATCATATGGCAAAAGTATTGGCTGTCGTTCATTTTAAGATATGGCAGATGATTGTACAAGTCTGATAACACCTTTTGGTCCAAAAAAGGTTTAAGAGTCATTAGGCTAATGCTTGGCGAAATACTTGATTTTTGAAGTAATGCTTGGTACCCGATTTGAAAATGATGTTTTTTGCGTGAGAACGAGGAGTCGTGTCTTAACATCATGGTTCACTACAGCCATAATTTCCATACATGAAATTCTCAGGTAAGACCTATTTCCGCCGGTATTTCGCTAGAATCGAAGAACATATGCCATCACCTTGTAGGCTCGGGATAAGGACTTGTAAACTTGTCTCTTCCAGCACTTCGTATCGTATCGGTCATTTGGTAACTTTTAAGGTCCCTGTCACCATAGATGATGAGATATGAGGTAATCTGGACGTTCTGTTGCCGACGAAAGTTCTCACGAACAGCGTGATTTCGTAAGCCGGGCCAGCACTATCGTTAAGTCAGTCCAATAATGGGTCTGTAAATTTGCCAGCTGAAGATTTGGAAGGACCGCTGCTCCTAATTCAGAAAGAAGTACCTCCCCGCAAAAGGAAAGAAGTACCACCTCGCAAAAGGAAAGAAGTACCGCCCCGTAAAGTTCAAGTCGTGGTTACGAGATTTGTTTGATTGGTTCAACACGAGTTTTCATATCCAGTGTGTGTCGTTTTGTTTGAAAACTAGAGTGCGGCAGCATACGCGCTCTCTGATGCATCACAAAACCCAAGGACTTCCACCAGACTTAATGGTTGCAATTGAATACATCGAAGAATTGTTATTGTGACTATTAATGGCAATTTTTTTACGAAATTGTATTTGAGTATTGGGCTTCAAAGCATCATTATTTGATATTTGGTTTGTCTACGGTCTAACAAGATTTGGCGGTACATTTTGGTTATATCGAGATATTGTTGAAGAATGGGTCTAGAATGTAAAATGTCGTTGAACATGTCGTACGGTGCTGGTATTTACTCTTCAAGTTGGAAAGTTGCCAATGTTCAGCCGATCCCCAAGAAACGTGAGACTACAAATTCCTTCTCTATTTCTTAATTTCATTGACGACCTGTTGGGGCAACTGTGAATCTACTCCTTGCGGATGACAGCAACCTCTGTCATTCGTACTCATTTGAACACAGGCCAAATCCCCCGGAGGTCGAGGGCAAAAGGCAAATGATGAATGACTCCGATGATGAATGATTTGACAACGATTTGTGTGTGGGCCAAATGAACACAGTAGACTTTAATGCACAAAAATACCCAGTGCTGTCTGTTGTCACACAAACGTTTTTTTTTTTTTTTTTTTTGATGGCTAACACTCAGGAGATTTCCCGTATAAATGCAATGCATTGTGTTAGCGGAAGGAAATTAGGGTATCGGAAGGAGGAAAGAGGGAGTAGTGTTTGTTGACATTTGTTTTGAATTTCTGAATGTCACAACTGGCAGGAAACACATTTGCTGGACGATTATTCCACATACGAACGGTTCGGCTGAAGAACGAATTTTCTCTATAGTGCGTCGTCCGGTCAACCGGCCATTTCCCAATGAACGGATTAGAGACCCTGGATAGCCGTGTATTCCGACTAAATGTTCAGATGGAGTGAAGTATTTCTTGCACCGCTTCAAAAAGCCTAAACACTTGAATGCTTCTTTCGACACTTCGAATATACGGCTAGCCCAGAGAGCATCACCCTGTATCTTCATGCCCATAGCATCAAGAGTGTCTGATTCGTCGAAATCCACACCACCCATAGAAATTGACGACGATGCTGGATCTGGTGAACGTTTGTGTGACAACAAACAGCACGGGGTCTTTTACGCATTAAAATCTACTCTATTCATATGGCCCCACTCACAAATCATCGCCAAATCGCGGTTAAGTGAGTCATTCATCATTCGCCGTTTGTCCTCGACCTCCAGAGGACCTGGCCTATGATCAAATGAGTATGAATGACATAGGTACCTGTAATCAGCAAAGGAGTAGATCGGGTTCACAGTCTGACCCAACAGGTCGTCAATGAAAATAATAAATAGAGAGGGAGAGAGGACAGAGCCTTGTGGCACTCCTGAGGTCAACCTATGCTCGTTGGATGAGACCCCATCTATAACAACTCGTATAGAGCGATCCCTGAGGAAACTCGATATAAATCCAGAGAAGATAATATCTGAGGCATCAAACTTGATACGGTCTCGATCACGGGTTGACTGCTTTCTGGCAAAGATGAATTCTTTGCAATATTTCAGCCATAAGGTTAGCTTTGTCAACCGGGTCAGTGAACATCTGGTCACCGTTAAAAAGGGTTGAAATAGAAGACGAAGAATTCTCTTACTCTTTTAACAAATGCCCAAAAGCTCTCACTTCCCCTGGGAGAAGAAAGAACTTTAGGCGCTATTCGTGAAGAAGTTTTTCGCGCAATTGGATCTTGCCTGCTTAAGTAGAAGCTCAGTAGTGACGTTTTTATTCAAACGCCAAGTTTTGATCTGACAGCTTCTTTGCATGTCTGATTAAACCAACAATTTTTTGAAGGTTTAATCGAAGTAGTCTTCGAGGGAATAAACGTGTTTATTCCATGAAGAATTATTTTCTCGACCATTTCAGCAGCAGCATCGACATTATTGTCTAGGAAACATTATATCCAATTAAAGTGCTGATAGAAATTGGTGAGCTCGGCCCAACGTGCCTTTTCGTACATGTACATTGCCCGCTTCGTGACTGGTTTAGAAGTGGATCGAAGATCGGAGAACGAAAAGGATGCTGAAATGGTGCAATGATCGGAGTTTCCAAGAGGTGCAAGAATGTTAACCTCATACTTTTCAGGGTGTGAGGTTAAGAAAATGTCAAGAGTATTGTGTTGCTACCCTTCAACACGCGGAATGTGTGTTGGTTCATTCATTAATTGCGCCAAGTCGTTGTGCGCGGCGAATAGCTCAGCGTGTTGACCCTCCGGAGATGTGTGGCTCGAATGGGAGGGGGAACATAACTGCATGATAATGAGGGGGCATAGATAAGCCCTTCGTGTTGTCTTTTGATGCTTGTGCGACGGTGGTTATTGTTATTTTTGTTGTTGATGGTTGTTTAATATTGTTTTTGCACAAAAAAGCACAAAAACCCGACGGACGGACAAAGTGTGCGTGTACATGAAACGAGAGACAGACAAACACCTGCCTGCTATGACATTACCAAATTCAAGGACAACGTCAACATATTATTTCCCATGGATAACTCTAAGTTTCGTTGTCACTCGATGTGTTTTTTTTATTGTTTAGTTGGACCACGTTTTGGCACATATAGCGGTATTTCAGCCGTAACTTGACGAATGTTGGTTCCTAATTGCTCAAGAGTTAAAGCTTTATCTGCATAAACACGGTCTTTGGCGAAGCCCCACAAAAAAAGTCTAATCGTGTCAAATCGCATGATCTTGGTGGCCAGCAGATGTCGCCACGATGAGAAATTGCACGGCCAGGAAATGTCTCTTGCAATAAAGCCATATTCGCTCGAGTTGTGTGGCATGTGGCACCGTCTTGTTGGAACCACATATTCTACACGTCGATTCTTCAATAGCAGGCAAAAAAAAATTGGTTATCATGCGACCATAACGCTCCGAATTGACGGTGACAGTCGTTCCCTCGTCGTTTTCGAAGAAGTAAGGTCCAATCACACCTTCGGACCAAAGAGCGCACCAAACAGTGACCTTTTGTGGATGTAATGGCCTCTCTTCAATTACTTGACGATTCTCAGAACCCCAAATACGACAATTGTGTTTATTAACATACCCACCGAGTGAGAAATGTGCTTCATAACCATAAACCATAATCTCTTAAAGCACGATCACCATTTTTGTAGTAGGTTTTAATAATTTTTACGCGTTGTGTGATAGTTAAGCGATCCATATTCGTCAATGTCAGACTTCCAACTGAAAAGAAAAAAAATTGGATTAACATCTTAGTTTGACAGATGTCGAATTCCAGCCATATACTTTTGAAACCACGAAATGGACAACCCTATATTCCATAAAATCAAAGACTTTTTATTAAAACATGAGATACCGATGAACAAAATATGATCAATTTGTACTGATGTAGTGCCTTCTATGTTAAGCAAAAATTCTGGGTTTGTAGCATATGTGAAAAAAGAAGTGCCCCATACAATTACCCATTGTATGTTGCACCGACATGCGCTAGCTGCAAAAACGATGCCTGAAAAGTTGAAGAAAAAATTATTCTGTGCAGTGAACGTAGTAAATTTTATCAGAGCCCGTGCATTAAATCATCGTCTCTTCCGTGCTTTATGCGAAGATCTTGGCGCCGAACATGATGTCTTGTTATTACACACAGAAATAAGGTGGCTATCGCGAGGACGTATGCCAAATCGTGTGTACGAATTACTAAGTGAAATAATCCAGTTTCTTACTAAGCTAGCCTGTAATTTAGTTGGTGAGTTCAGCAAAAGAGAGTCTATAATTCAGTTGGCGTACTTAGCAGACATTTCCCACACTTAAACGAATTGAATATTTCAATGCAGGGATTTGGAGTGACCTCTATAACAGCCAGAGAGAAGTTGACTGCGTTTATTTCAAAACTTCCAATTTGGATTAACCGTGTTGACAAACAAAATTTTGCTAACTTTGCTTTGCTGGGAGAAGTTCTTGTTTCGGATGATGAAAAAAAAACAATTGCCACTGACTTTAAAAACCAATTGAAAAAGTTAAGTGAGGCATAGACCTTGTCTTTCACGTGGCCCCAAAGATTGAAGTCTCAAGGTGTTAAATCACAAGATCTCGGTTGTTAATTGTGATCACCTCTTCGAGATATATCACGGTCCGGAAACTTTTCCGTAAAAGAGATATGATCCTTCTGCCTTTTGAAAAAGGAACTGATTGACGGTGTAACCAATCTATCCACTTCAATATACATAGCTGAGCCCGTTCGAGCCAGCTCAATGGCAGCCGGCATAAGCCTACGTTGTAGTCCCTCAGAAGTAGTCTTAGCGCCTGCCTACATTCATTAACTACTCTAGACGAAACCTGATGACTTGATATAGTCCTCAATGCTGCCTGACTGCCAGCGTATAAAGTAATGTTATCTCCTATCGGTATTATGCTACCGGAAATTTCCACTGAAACCGGCAATACCTTTAGAATTTCTTATTGATCATCCAGTAGTCTGTCTGGTTTCCTAATGTCCGCCTTTTTTATGTAGACACCTGCTCCCGTCCATTTTGGACCAGTGGGTGAAGACGGCCAAACCCTCGTGCAAGTTGCAGACTCTACCCATGAATCACTTTCAGCGATTTCTAGCCTGGACAGGTTAGAAATTTTAAACATATGTAAACAGAACTCTGATAGTAGTCTCGAATGACTTGTTCTTGTATGTCTGAGCAGTGATGACTCATTCAGTCGAAAGATGCTTCTGGCTGCCTCACCCCTACAAAATCCTTAAGGGGGAGCATTTGCACAATTATGTCTAGTGCAGCTTGTGGTTACTTCTGATCGCCCCCGTTATGCCTAATTCCGCACACATCTGTACCTTTTCTAGTTCTTTGTAGTAACTATCTACCCTTGTTGACTCTCACCAAACTGTACAACCATATGTAGGAATCGGTCTCATTACCGCCGTGTAGATGCATTTCACTACCTTTTTCTGAAGTCCCCAGTTCTGACCTATGGATATCCTGTAGGAGTATTAAGCATTTAGTCCCTTTCCGAGCCTTTGTTTTGTATTTTTTTTTTCAAGGAAAGTCTACTATTTATAAGTAATCCTAGGTATTAAACTTCCATAGCTGTTTAGGCTCCACTCCATCCAGCCATGGTAATCTAAATTACTCCATCTTGTAAAAAGAACCAGTTCTGTTTTATCTGGGTTGACTCCCAAACCCCTACTTTTTGCCCATGACAATAGCTCCTTTAATTCTTCAATCTTACTACCTCTTTGTTCGATGGTCTATCCGACCACTGTTGATCGACGGTTTTGCCTTCTAACTTTTAAAAGTTCGTCGCCAGACCTCGATCTCTTAGCTCTGCTTCCTCTAGCTAAGAGAAAAAAATTTCCTGACGTGCCTCCGGTGCTTCCTGATGAGCTGCCTCTACTCATCGGGAATCGAAGAGGGATTCCGCTGACCTATCTTTTTGAGAAAGATCTGCGACTTCCTCGTACCGTTCTTCGCCTTATCCTCAATAGTTCGGCATTCGGTCACTTCATCCATGGGTATGGACTTTTCAGTATTAGTGACTTTCGACAATCTGGAGATGTCTAAACCAGACATCTCCCTGTAGGCGCGGTACTTTCCTGACCCATACCCGTGAATCCATGGGCTGCTGCCGAACTACTTTGCTCTTTTCAGAGGTAGTTGGGAGACCTTCACTAGGCGATACGGGATCCATCCGTTTCTCCGAGACGTCTGAATATGGAGAAGACCCCCACTCTCTGACCATGGCATGTATCATGGTGATATCATGTTTACCCGCGTTATTTCTCCCCGCCCTTGAGCAGCATTTTCTTTTTCGTCAGTCAGTGAATCCAATACAAACTCCCTGACGTTGGTCTCCGTGCTCCGAATGGAGTCCTCTCTCTAAGATAGGAATAAACTAGGACTGAATCTCTTAGAACAGACAGAAAGAACAAATAAAACAAATTCTAAATTAAAAAAACTTACAAAAATCACGTTTACTTACAACACAAAAAAGGCAGTGACAAACAAATGTGTAACACCCTTATGTTTCATTTTTGGTATCCAAAGTTGTATATTTGCCATGGCCTGTAACAACTAGGTCGTTTTCCATCCACTACCACACTACAGAATAATTCCAAGCACCATTGTTTCCAAATCATTTTTTATTTTATTTTTTAATTTAAATCATTGCAACGAATTCAACATTATAGATAAAGTTTTTGTAACATAAATAAATAATTCAAAGTATAATATTTTGCAATGTTTAAACTAAAATGGTATCATCAAGCTCCTCATCCTTTCCTGCTGGTTGAACGGCAGCTTTTCGTAAAACTTTACTAGCGACCTCTGACAGCGAATCTCTAGCACCTACATCTAGAAGTTGACATACGTTGTTGTATACAGTTTCATCTTCTCTTAAACGTAGCAAGGATATTAAAGCGATTTCTGAGTTTGACTTCACGTATCCATTCTTTTCCTTTGTTCCGTTCACAAGCATTGGAATTAAATATTTTGTTACATCTGGCGGAATTTGATTTGATTCTAACGACTTTGCGATATGATTACAACTTTTGGCTACTAACTGTTTTATCTCATTACTATTGTGATTCATAGCCCGTGAAAATGCATAAATAAGTTTTGATATTGTTGGCTTGTCATTCGTTAGCCAATATTCAATTAGATATGTGGCTGCTCGGATGCCATTACTAGCAATTGGAATTTTATCGGATGATATGTGTGAAATGACGGTAGTCAATATTACATCTTCATGTCCCGAGTTCAACACTATTTCTGCGCTTTCTTTCAGAGCAACAAACAGAAAAACAGTACGACCATGTTTAATAAGCGAGTCGTCGGTATCATTTCCTAGCATGTGACAACGAATGATGTCATGTACTTGTTCAGCTGATAAATATTTCAGCAATGCTCCCAAACAACCACCTGCCGCGCTACGGGTAGCATCTTCTGGGTGTCCAAGAAAACCAATTAAGGTTCCACTAACTTGTCTCTTTAATATTTCCGACATTTTATCTCCCGCTGGAGTAATAACACTACGAAGAGCCTGCAACATTGTTTCGCGAATTGCAGGATCATCGTTGGATTTAAGACTATTGTGAATTTCATTAAACAGTGGATCCGCCCTTGTATGAATTACAACAAGTTCTGATAAGGCGTATCCAGCTTTCATCCGTACAGATCGATTTTGATCATTTAACGCTTTCAGGAAGGTAGTTTGAAGTTGAGGTAAAAATTGTTTTAACATTACACCCACCTTATGAAGAAGGATTGCTAGAGTTTCAAGAACCGCTGCTTTTACACCCGCATTAAATCTATCGCCCAAAATACGAATCAGGGGGCCTGTTATATGAACAACTGAAGGCTGTAGAGATTGAGCACTTGTAAGCACAATTATTTCTCCCAGCCCTTGAGCAGCATTTTCTTTTTCGTCAGGGAGACCATTTAGTATTGCTTCTCGGAAAACAGGTAATAATGGAGTAATTCCTTTTGGCAAGCAAAAACCGGGTAGTTCAACGTCTTTACAGTCACTGGCTGCAAAACGAACAGCTTGTCTCACATCTGAAACGTGTGCAATTTGTTGGGATGAGTCTAATCCTTTCACTACAGCGTTTAGAGCCTCCCATGATCGTTGCAATATATCTCTGTCAGTATCGGCTAGCAATCGAAGTAGACATCGTAACAATTGTGGGACATAGTGTGTATAGTTACCAGGTGTATGTATACAAAATGCTGACAGTAAGCTGGCAGACGACTTACGCGTCGAGAGGTTCTCCGATTTTGCAGATGACATTAGCGTATCCATAATAGTTCGAATTCCAACCTCGTCACTTACAGATAACACGACAGTTTGACAATAGTCTAATTCTTGTGACTCGTTGCAACTACCTTGTGACTCCGACAACGCTTGTAATAACGCATGAAGAATTTTTGGTAAATACTTGGTAAGGGCTTCTCCTGCAACCGAAACCAGTATGGATAATGCCTTGGTGTTTACTGGCGGGGCTGTCAATTGGGGAACTAAGTACGGAAGCACAACACGTGATTTAATTGACATTACTTGACGTAGTCCATCTAAAGTGTTTTCAGCAATTTCCGGGTTGGGATCAGAAAGACCCTTTAGCATCGATGGTAGGATATCATCTAAAGCCTTCGATCCTACGGTAGAGTGAAGCGAATCAAATGTTTTGGCTGCAGCTACTCGTACTTCTGGAAGGGGATCAGATAGCGCTTTTCTTACTGTTGGCACCAAGCTATTTACAAATGATAAAACCATTTCTTTTGATGTCGATGCCATTATTTCAGACAATCCAATACAAACTCCCTGACGTTGATCAGCGTGTTCTGAATTGAGTCCTCTCTCTAAGATGGGAATTATTTCTGGTAAAACTCGTTCTCCGAGTTTTCTAACTAAATCTCCCAGAGTTCGAGCAGCAACTTGTCGTTTGTCATAACTTGTGCTAGCCAAACAGCCTAAGAGTAAACCGAACAATGTAGGAAGAATTTCCTTTAGAGTTCTTGGGGTGTTTGTTACAACAACCTTCCACACATGAAGAGCTGCTTGACGGACCATAAGGGAAACATCGCTACGACCCATGTACAGACCGGACAAAACTCTATTCCGTCGTTCATTCCCTAGAAACCGTATTATAGCAGTATGAGACTGCTCAGTGCCGAAGTTGTCATCTTCACTTGCTGTTTCTGTAGTCATTTTCCCAGATACTCCAGATATTCTATATAATAAATCGCCCAAAAGCTGAACCGAGCTGAAACGAATACGCCAATTATCATCAAACAATCCTTTTTCAAGCTCTGGTAACAGAAGAGTAACTGCCGTCTCTGCGTATAGATTAACTATACGCTGACCGGCTTTCAAGGCTGTATCGCGCACATACTCATTTTCGTCAGCAAGTGCCTTAAGAATAGGGTTGATTATTTGACCAATATATGGTGTGAAATCCTGTGGAAATGTGTTCGGCATGTAAATAAACATCATTATGTAACCATCTTTTACATGGGGGGCGATATCGTTCCTATCAGCTGTAGCTATAATTTCAGGCATCAATTTGTGTAATTTCTCAACGCCAAGGCCACCTACAACTTCAGACAACCCTTGTGCTGCGCCACTTCTATCAACGCTACTGGATTCAGAAGTAAGTGTTTGCATTAACCATGGAAGTAAGTCTTCAAACGATGATTCACCCATTCCTCTCACCATGGCACCCAGTGCTCGTGCGGATACAGCTCTAACCTCAGGAACAGGATCTAATAAAGACATTTTGAGGCCAGGAATTATATTAGGAAGATACGGAGTCAAATCTTTTTGATCAGTAAGAGAATACATGTTCCCTATAATTTGAGCCGACATTTTACGTGTTTCCGTAGACCGATCCATAAATGCCCTTTGTACAACGGGCATTATCAAAGCTAGGGATGGGGCATCGATAAAATGCACAAATTTCGTTTGTAACAGACTTTGAAGACAAACAGAGGTATTTCGGGAAGGATCCTCGAGTGCTTTCAATAAAACTGGAACAATAGCCTGTATCTCAGGATTTTTTATAACTGACCCGATTACTTTAAGAGCATCCGCTCCAGCTTCCTGAACTTTTGTATGGGAATCACCCAATACTTCGATCAATTTAGGAACTATAGACGGCAGGCACGATGAAAGTTGCTTTGGGGCGCAATACGCCATTGCACCCAAGAGATCAACGGATGCTGTTTTAGTTCTCCATGAATCCTCATCTAGAGCCTCAAGAAGTGATGGTAGAACCAATTTCACACCATGCGCGGACAGTTTCGCCATTACTACTTTTGCGGTATCATCCGCTGCCTGTCTGACATATTGAGACGAGTCACCAAAGCATTGTAGTAAATGAGGAAGAACGTGAACTATATACGGTTCGAAAAGCCGACCGAGTGTTGTACATAGAATTTCGAATGCAAACAAAGCGCCTTCTCGAGATTTATAATTTTTCTTCTCTTGAATATATATTGTTAGCTTGGTCATAATATCGTACTGTTTCAGAGACAGAATTCCTAGCCCCTTGACAATACCAGCTATACCATAAGCAGCACCTCTACGCTCCCCATATTTTTCAGATTTCACAAGCAGCTGCAGCAGACGTTTTATCATAGACGATGCTTCATCTTTCACCGATGGCATTAAATGTGGAAGACAGTTTGCAACAGCCTCCTGTACTTGCTGTGATGGCGTCGATAATGCTGTCAAAAGCCTTCTAACTATTGGTTCTATTCGGATGTCGTCTTTTTCTAGATGGCGTGCTAATGAACCCATTAAAATAACGACAGCCTGTCGTATATTATCGTAACTTTCCGATTTTGGGGCTTTGTCTAAGAAATCTTCGAATAGTGGTAGTAAGTTAATTATGGTGTCCTTTCCATGAATGTCTACAATTGTAAGAGCTGAGGCTAGCATTTCCTTGTGAACAATTTCTTCACGATCTCCGAGTCCAACAGATACCATGAACTGCATAACGTGGTTGACGTCTTCTATTGAGAAAAAGTTTGCCGCTTTGGAAATTGCTATAGCAACACCTCTTCTTGATTTCCATTGATCGATTGCCGGTTGAATCTCGCGATCAAATTGATCTAATTTCGGAGGAATCATTGCCAGTTTTTCGTTGTAAATTGTAAGAAGTTTTTTTAAAATGCCTTTCGCGGATGAGGGATCTTCCGAAAGTAGCGGTACTAATGAATCTGCAGCAGCCTTCTGAATGCATACCTCCGGGTGAATTACATATAGTAATACTTGTGCGTACTCTGGAAAGTCGAGGTCAATTTGTTTCCAGATTTCATCGGCGAGGATCCGGTTTTCAAAGCAAATATCGAATTTCGCTATCCAAATACTATTTTGAATTTGACTTAAAAAATTTAAATCATTTTTACATTCAATTTGGATTCCTTTATGTAAGATTAATAGTACGCGTAGTGATACATCCCTAATAGCTTCGACGCTATCTTTCAAAGAGTTGAGAAAAATTTCAATTTCCGCTTTATTTGCTATTGCACAGTATTCGTGTCCTGACTTGCATTTTGCTACCTCTAGTAAGGCAACAACTGCTTGACTTCGAATTCGTCCATAATGTTCACTTACTAACAATAGCAATAAACGAAATATTTCAATTGCTGGTAAGTACTTCGGATGTCCATAATCCCACATGTCCTCAGTTAAAGTATTGCCCCTTGTGTGGGCATGTAATTCTATTATTCTGATACCGGAAAGTACAAATTCATCGCTAGTCGTGATACCTTTTTCTGTGAGAGCTCTTCTTAGAAATTCAAAGCAATATGTAAAGGCCGGACATATTAAAGTATTCTCCTGATCAAAAATAAACTTTTCTAAAGCATGCATAGAATCCACTACAGCGTCAGAGAGACTACGTGTTAACCATTCATTGTTTATATCGCAACGAGGTTTTTGCAAACGTATTGTTGTTATTGAAATTTGTGATCCTAGTTCTGAGTTATCGAAACACGCCTTATGGAGATTAAAATATAGATGGACTAATGGTTCTGCAGCCAGAGGAGATTTCGTTGCTACCAAAATTGAATCAAGTAATTTTGGAAAGTGAAGTGAACATTGTTTAGAATTTCCAGCGAAAGAAGCCTCTATCATTCGAACTGCACATGTTAGTTGATGACTAAGTTTCTGAAGACGTATTTTTATAAGTTGTTCCTTTTCTGTTTGGTTCCTAATTACATCCTGCTGTTTCAGTGTTAGCTTTACAGGCTTTGCTTTACCTTCTTTACGTTTTTTTTCCTCGATTTCTCTTCGCAACTGCAATTCTTCTATTTGTTCTTTATAACTGTACGCTTTATTTTCCCTTCTTAGCCCAGTTGTGGAGTATATATCATCGCTGTTGGGTATTACACTTTTGTCATATAATTCTCCATCAGGAGTTAAAAAGGTAAAGTATTCATCGTCAGTAACGTTAATCATATTCGGATCATTAAGATCAGACGTAACTTTTTTTATAAGAACTGGCAAAAACGAGTCCGGACTAATGCGCGTTAACGCAGCAATCGTGTTTTCATAAGGCGTAGTCGGTTTAAAGTTGTGTATTATAACCTCGGTAATTTCTTTGGATTGCATAAAAATAAATTCGGATGGATTCAAATGTAATTGATGCCTCAATAAACTCTCCCATAATTCCGATTCAACATTTTTCACTAATGGATGATGACATAAAATCAACAACTGCAGAGCTAAAGACTGCGCTTCGGTGGTATGGAGATTTGGAAAGTTGCACATTAGACGAATGGTTTTCACAAGCGACTTTGCGATTAATTCGGAGTCGTCCGCCTCTAAACTCTTGTCATAAGTACATAAATGTTTTTCTAATTCGCTAAAAATGCTTTTCACAAACATGGTGCCATTTTCAGATAAAACAAGATGGGTAAGCAAGTTATTTGTGTAGTGTCTAACCTTTTCTGAGTTCGATATCATTGCTATGACTATAACCTTAAATACAACATCACAACTGCCTTTAATATTTTTGTAATGACTTGTCAAGAGGCGTTGTGCAATAAGAATGATGCAGCATAATGTATCGGGCGAACATGAAGCTATGAAACGATCTGAAAAAAATATTGATTTGTTCAAATCTAAAATTATGTTCCAAAAAGTGTTGAATGTATCATTATATTCTGCGTCCTCAGTTATTAAAAAAATGCATGCGACGCAAGCAGCTTCAGCAATTAGGGACATTTGAGACGAACTTTGAACGGCTTTCTCAAACATTTTCAAAAATGTTACAGTCAAGTTTTCCTCCAAATGAAATTTGTTATCACTAATAGTAGCAAGCAACCATTGTAAATACGACAATCGAACAGGTTGCGTAGTTGTTTTCAATTCCAAACCTCTTTTGAAAATCTCGTTCACGGAAATATTTTGGCTTCCAGTAAATTTGACGGACCAGAGACCAAACATATCTAAACATTTGCATATTACTTTCTCGTGAACCTCGGAGAGCAATATTTTCGAAAATAATTCGATGGCGAGAGGAAATATAACGCAAATGTCGGACTGGGGAATAGTATTGTTACTCAGGTTTCCAGCACACTGGAAGTAAAAGAAATATACACTAATAAGTATACATGAATATAATCTATAACATTAAAAAAAAAAAAAATAATATTTTATTAGTAAAATTTAAACAGCTGAGAGGTTTACAAATGCGATTTGAACATTATATTCTCTTTTCCTAATATACGAAAAATATATTTTAGGAAAATGAGTGCGGAAATGTAATTTTTGAAATGTAACTGCTTTGAACAGAAGTTACATTTAAGATTTTTGTTGCAAAATGATTGTTTTAGCTGCAGCGTAAACATAGACCGCAATACCCAGTTGCTCATAATTGACTTTTGGCTTGTGTTGACCTTGACGGGTTTTTATTGCAAATTGTGTTTGAAGAATATTCTTTTTCGGTGCTAAATGATTTTGTAGAATGGTTAACAACTCATCGTATGGTTAACAACACCATGTTAAAATAATTTGTACCAATTGAATTAAGAAGCAACTTTGTACAGTACTCATGTATAACAGATAATGAACATACCATATTTTCATCGGCTATACAGCCGCCATCGATACTTCGATAAGAGACCAACTATTTCCAGCGAAAGAAGCCTCTATCATTCGAACTGCACATGTTAGTTGATGACTAAGTTTCTGAAGACGTATTTTTATAAGTTGTTCCTTTTCTGTTTGGTTCCTAATTACATCCTGCTGTTTCAGTGTTAGCTTTACAGGCTTTGCTTTACCTTCTTTACGTTTTTTTCCCTCGATTTCTCTTCGCAACTGCAATTCTTCTATTTCTTCTTTATAACTGTACGCTTTATTTTCCCTTCTTAGCCCAGTTGTGGAGTATATATCATCGCTGTTGGGTATTACACTTTTGTCCTATAATTCTCCATCAGGAGTTAAAAAGGTAAAGTATTCATCGTCAGTAACGTTAATCATATTCGGATCATTAAGATCAGACGTAACTTCTTTTATAAGAACTGGCAAAAACGAGTCCGGACTAATGCGCGTTAACGCAGAAATCGTGTTTTCATAAGGCGTAGTCGGTTTAAAGTTGCATAACAGATAATGAACATACCATATTTTCATCGGCTATACAGCCGCCATCGATACTTCGATAAGAGACCAACTATTTGAAACCATGTCTGCGTATTAAATACCAGCAAAACTTCTACGCCTTTGTAAAATGACACTGGGTGACACTAGGTCTTCAGTAAAAGTAGGAAGTGACCTCTCCGAGCCATTTACTTCTACAAGAGCTCTTAGACAGGGCGACAACTTATTGTGTAACTTCTTTAACATCCCTATGTAGAAGAAATTGGAAAATGAAGATGTTAATAAAACCGACTCTCTCCTCACCAAGCGCGACATTCTGCTCGCATATGCTGACGACATTGACGTCGCCGAAAAGATAGAGCTAGATGTAGCTGGTGTTTTTTTTTCCAGAATTGAGAAAGAATCGCCGAAGATGAGTCTTATAGTGAATGAGGACAAGACCAAACTTATGCTTGCAACTGCAAGGCGGCAATTGCAGCGTCAGGGTAGTAGACGATCGGATCCACCACTAATAGAAATAATGATGTCAGCGTCGAAATAAAGCTGGCAAATTGATGTTATTTCCAGAATCCTTCGCAAAATCTATGGCCGATCTGTGTTAACGAGGAATATAGGCGTCGAACGAACCGTGAGCTGCATCCCGACATGAACGTAGTTAAGCGCATCAAAATACAGCGATTACGCTGGCTGGGACATGTGAGTCGAATGAATACAAACTCTTCAGCCGGAAAGGCGTTGGACCATTTTGAGACCATGACATTTTTTTTAATTTTACATAAAAATTAAAGCGCCATCTAGCGGAAATGTTTTTTTTAATAAAAACAAATCCAAATTTAATTCCCTTTTCAAAGCTGGCTCAAGCACTTAAATCGGTTCACCCATTCTGTTTTTATAGAACTTTTTATAATAGTACTACGTTACAAGTGAACCTCCACGATCCTTCGAATCTTTAAAATCGATTTTTTCAAAATTCTGACATGCTACGGCAAATCGCCGAGACACGTATTTCTTTATCTTAAGCCTATTTTCATATTCTGTTAACATTTCTCATGTGTACCAACCACTGTCGTACTGTGTAATAATACAATTAATTTTGCCGAAAATGTCCAAATTCATTAAACCAAATCGCGAAACACAAATCGTTGGGAAAACATTCATATTAACGGAAATTCAAAAAATTAAAACAAGTTTTCATTTTAAGAAATTAAACATCTTACCTATGAGCTGATCACTGCTTTAAGTGTAAATCGAGAGCAGAGTGCTAACAAATTTAGTAAATTTGTATATAAATGAATAATTGTATAAAACTAGTTTGTTGGAATGCCCGGAGATTTCGAAACAAGAAAGATGAACTATTTGACTTTTTAAAATTGCTTAATGTTGACATTTGCTTAGTAAACGAAACTTGGTTCAATAGTTCTATATCAATTAAATCGCAAAAATGGAAGAGGTGGGGTTGTTTCGATTCTTATAAATAAAAATGTGGAACACCAGTTGATTAACCCTCGAAATACTTTTATTTATTTATTTATTGAACACATACTTTATAAATAAATTTATAAAATACAAAATATGCGCGCAAAAGAAAAATAAATTGTACTATCCTGTACAGTAATTAATGAAATAAACAAAAAGTAATAAAAATGAAAAAGTATAATATTTCAGTCGTATACTTATATATATCTACATTACTAAATAGTTAGGAATAAGAAGAGATTAATGAAAAACGGTTTAAACATCAGAAATGTTGTGTGTGCTCAAAGCGTATAGGATTTTGTTTAAATTACCTTTTTGAGAACAGTCCAAGATGTTTCCCAAAGGTTCGTCGATTTTTGATATAGGGCAGTGAAGAGCAACACTCAAACTTAGAGTTGGGTATTTTCCGAAAAAATCCCAATCTCGAGAGTCGGGATTCCCGAAATAACGAAAATTTCAATTCTCGAAATATCGGGAAAAATTCAAAAAAGTCTTAAAAAAAATCTAAAATCAGTGTAAAAGCAATGCATTTCATAAAATATTCTTTTTATTTAAGTACAAACAATATAACAAAATATTTGAAAACTTATTTAACAAATAGACATTGTTCTATATGTGTTGATAATGTTTATTCAGAAATTTATATTCCTACTTTTGGCGTACCACAGGGAAGTGGGGTCCTTACAACTGTTTTAAAAATTTTAGACATTTGTTATATGCGGATGACTTAAAGATTTTTAAATTTGAGTAAAGTTAAATTCTTTTTTATATTCTTTTTTTCGGCGAAAACCTCCGGTCCTCAAAGGGTTAATAAAGTTATATTCTTTTTCAGTTAAAGTTATATTCTTTTTCAGTTAAAGTTATATTCTTTTTCAGTTAAAGTTATATTCTTTTTCAGTTAAAGTTATATTTTATTTTATTTTATTTTATTTTATTTATTTGCACAGATTTTGTAATTTACGGCCAATTGTAACAAATTACAATAAAAACTACTCCATGTTGTATACTACTGCTCAGATAATTTAAAAACAATTAAAAATATGCGCATAAAAACACAGTCGAATTAAAAATAATATAGCTATACAAAATAAAATATAAAAAAGCAATTTACATATCAAAAATTGGAAAATGAGGAATGAAACAATCAAATTTACAGTTCCCAAATGAATGAAAAAATTATTCTTAAATAGATTACGAAATGGAAATTAAAGAAAAATATTGAAGAAGCTTTTTTCGGAATGTATTATTAGTCAGTGAAAAGATTTTCAATGTACTGGGGAGTGAATTGAACAATCTGGCTATTCTAACTCGAAAGGACTTATCCATATGACCATCCGCTCTGGGAATGATTAGTTGGTTAGCACGCGATGAACGACAAAATGTAAATGAGTCAACAAGAAACGCCGGAGTTTGATTTTGTAAAATAACAGAAGAGACCGATAATTTACGAAATTACGAAAGGAGCAACCCAAGAATTGATTTACATATGGAGTAACATGGTCAAACCGTCTAAGAGAAGAGATAGGGTTGTATGGGCAACAACATTATTAATATGTAATTCAAATGTCAACTTATCATCTAAAACTACACCAAGACATTTCATTTGTGAACAAATTCAATTGCAGCACCATTGTAATTCAGTCGCAAATCATTGCAAACATGTGAGGAAAACAACAAAGCGTTGGTTTTTGAGGCATTGACGGAAAGATTATTCAAACTCATCCACTCAAATAAAGTATGCAAAACATAATCACTTTTTGCTTGCAATACATCAACATTGTGGATATCGTCATTAAACAAGAGCTGAACATCGTCGGCGTAAGCAAAAGGCAAACACCAATCATCGATGCTTTGAAAAAGGTCATTCATGAAAATTATGAAAAGTAAAGGCCCTAACACAGATCCTTGCGGGACTCCACTTTTCACTCGCAGAGTACCAGAAATAGCACCGTCAACAGAAACACATTGTTTCCTATTATTCAGATATGAATAAATCAACATACAGGCATTCCGCCCGAACCCATACAACCGAGAAAGTTTACTTACTAGAATAAAATAGTCAACCCTGTCAACGCTTTCTCCAAATCCAAAGAAAGTAGAACTGTATTCTTCTGATTCACATAGTTTTTTCTTATGGAATCAGTCAATCCGGCCAATAACATGGAAGTACTTCTACAACTCCGAAAACCACATTGGTAGTCACTAAGCAAGCTTTCCCCTTCAAAGTATCTTGCAAGTTGGTTCTTGAGTACATGCTCTACAACTTTGGACAAGACCGTAAGGACAAGAAGTAAGGCAATGGGTCTAAAATTGACAGGAGAATCCAAACCAGATTTCTTCTTAATGGGATTAATCCTAGCAGTTTTCCACTCACTCGGGAAAGTTGATGTCATGACAATGGTATTCACTAAGTGTAAAAAGGAATCTGACACATATGGAAATACAATTCTTAGGAATTTTACGGAAAACCCATCGTTTCCAGGAGCATTGGATTTGATAGAAACAAATGCAGAAAGCAATTCTTCAGAAAAAATTTAAGTAAAAGAGAATCCTTGATTGTTGGGAATAGAAGTTATAAGCTCACAAACATCACCAACGACATCCAATTGATTGTCAACAAACAATCTGTTCAGATTAGTAAGATCATCAATTGTTTTATTTATTAGCCCTGAAGAGTTACTTCCTATAAGACCATTAATACGAACAACATTCCATAGAGACTTTGCACTTGCGCAACTGTCAAAGAGAGTAGAATGGGCTTCCCGTTTCCATTTCCTTTTAACGGCTTTGGCTCGGTTTCTAGCTTTACAGTATATTTTCCAGTTACTTTGAGGGTTAGGCAGATCAGACGAAACATCGTCAATACCAACATCAAGTAGCTCTGCACACTGTTTCAAATCAATCATTTTTTCGTGCCGTCTGGATATGTTGCTATAACTTTTGGTCTGTCGGCATTAATCAATTTGAACAGTTTTATTTTGTTCATCCTTCTCAACCTTCGGCACAAGAATAATAATTTCGATGCAGTCTGATTTAAATGGTCATTCAGCTAGACTCTGCTACTCACATCACCGCCAATAACACTGCGCAGTGTCAACGATGTACCTTTGTGGTAATTTGCCATTATGCAATCTCTAATATACACTGAATTCATCTACAGACTTTCCTTTTGCCATATAGCAACAATGCTGTATATCAATTGGATTTAAATCAATATTGCAAAGCGAGGCTATCTTGACAACTGGCTCATTGATTATAATATCAGCTCTATTTAACCTCCTCTGCAGAATATTGTTTTGTGTTTGCAGGTCTTGCATAGCAATGGCAGAAGTTGATTCACATTGCTTCGTGACGGCTAAGCAATTTATGATATCTTTTTCTATCTTTTTTGTTTTAATATTAACATCATCACGCACCGACTTTATTACTTCATCAATTTTTTCTCTCATGCACTGAACTTGTTTCAGCATATCCTGCTTGAAGGCTTCATATTGTTTTTCAATCGATGAAGAAAAGTCAGCAAAATGGCTGCGAAGTTCTTCGCTTACTTTATTGTTACAATTGGTTTGTAGCGCAGTGGTATCAATCGCAATAGGTTCACCATCATCAGCAACAACAGACTCATTAACATTTTTGCGCATACATCTCGGGCATTTAAATGAAAACATTTTCTTTTTATATAAAAATGAATGTTGATCCTTAGTTACTTTAACACAAGCGATATGATGAAATTCGTCGCAGACACAACAGCCTAAGCTATTTTGGTTGTCTTGAACACTTTTGCCACATACTGGGCATTTATATAGTTTAGCGACTGAAGCCATTGTTGTGTTGACAATTCAGTATGTACAGCTCATATACATGTATGTTACATATGTATGTTACACCAAAACGACAATATAAAATATTGTGTTCCACTCCACAAGATAAACAGATGAGTGACGAAGATAAACACACAAAAATCAGCTGTTATGTTAATCCGTATCAGTTATAAAGTAATAAAGAAGAACGACAATAACAAATATCAAAGCATCCAAAGGCGGCAAGTCACAATTTTCTTCTTCTTGTTTGGCTCACAGTATAGTTTTTTTGTTTCTTGTTTTATATTGTATGAAAGCAATGTTAAACTAATATTTCATTGTAAGACAACGAACAATAAACGAATGCATTGAATAATTAAAAAAATAAACGTTCACTACTGGTTTATCTATTGTTTTTTATCGTTTTTGAAATATTTTTAAGAAACAGCGATTTTTTTGCTAGTTATCCATTGCAGGGTTGCCAACTTGTATTCCATGGACGCACTAAGTCCAAATATTGACCAATTTTGGCCATTTTCACTTTTCAAGGCGAAGAATTCGACATTTTGAAAATTATTTGAGACAAATGTCCGTCTAGCGTTTTTAGCGGTCACTGTTAGCTTTAATTTAAGGGTAGTGTCACAGTGGAAAGTATTTCCATTTTTCCTACATGGACGCACTAAGTCCCACTCTAGAGTAATTTTGGACATTTTGCTTCAGATTGAATATTAGTGAAAAAAAATTAAATTACGAATTTAAGTTGTTTTCCATGAGCCAAAAAGTCATATTACGAATATGTAGGATGAGAAAAAAGGGTATGCTCTTACTTCATACTCACACACAACTTCAGTTCATTCAACGACGCGAAACTGTAAAGACGTAAAACAACGACGCTCTAATTATTCTTTCATTTACATTATTTCTAATTCAATACCTTTATATTTAACAACATTAAAACCCCTAAATTGAACTTTATTAAAATACTTTAAATATCAACAGATCGTGTTTTTATTTATTGAGCCAAAACGACGTAAAGACCATAAATTTGGGTGCTCAACCAAAATAAATTGTGAAATTCATTTTTCGGTGACAAAAGTAAGAAAAAAGTACGAGCATACAACGGTATTTGTAAAAGAAAAGAGCGTAATAGAAAAAAAACAGTCGCGACCGCGTAATCGTGTAAGGAAAAAAACGGACAATCGTCAAAATGCCTGTACTTGGTGATTTCTCTTTCGTTCGCAACAATTTGACGACGGCGAATCGAGCAGTTGTTGTTGCACTGCACAAGTTGGTGTTCGAGATCGAAGGAGATAGATCAAACAGACAACGACTTCGAATGTTTGAAGGCTTTTTATTCAACGAAAACGACGACGACTTCAAGAATAAAGAGGAATACGTGAAGCAGAATTTAAGTTCAGCAGACCTAGTATCAGTTTGCAACATGTTGGGAATAGAATACGACGTAAACGACTTGTTTCCACACATCTTCGCGAACTTGAGAAAAGGAATGTTGCTAACGGCCGCAAACATGGACACGACGAAGAACAACAACGATGACGAAGAAGACGTTGACGACGGGAATGAACAAGACGACGAAGAGGACGTTGACGACGGCGAAACAGATCGCACTATGGTAGCCAAATACGACGATGGTAGCTCCTCTGAAGATGATGAGAACGACGAAAACGAAGTTATGAACAACGACGATAACGAAGTTATGAACAACGATGACGATAATGAAGTTGACGTGGGCGCTGGAAGATATGCTATTAAAAATGAAAACCGTGGATCGGTCAAACAAAATGCAAATAGAAACGACGATAATAGCAAACGACGTAATACAGCAAAAAAGTCTGAAAGAAGAATAACAGCAAACAACGCATATGATAACGACAATAGACGACAAAACGAATCATGTATAGTCTATAATGCATCTAACTTTAATGCACCAAGATTTTCAATGAACTTTCGCGATATTGAGGATTCAATCAGATCATTCGATGGATGTAGCAATATACCAGTCAAGTCCTGGATTGAAGAGTTTGAGGAAACGTCAGCTGTAATGTACTGGGATGATTTTCAGAAATATGTCTTTGCGAAAAAATCACTGAAAGGTCTTGCGAAACTTTTTGTTTCCAGTGAAAGAGGCATTACGACCTGGACAAAACTGAAAAAAGCCCTGATATGCGAATTTGGATCATCAATGAACAGCGCGCAACTCCATAGACTTCTTACAGAACGAAAAATTGCTAAGAACGAAAGTGTACATGAATATTATTTAAATATGAAAGAAATTGCTTCGCATGGTGCAATTGAGGACAGTGCTTTGATTCAGTATGTAATCGACGGGATAAGGGATTCTACTTTAAATAAGAGTATTCTCTACGGTGCTGTAAATCTAAAGGAGTTCAAGGCGAAGTTGAAATGCTACGAATCTATGTGGCTGAGACATAGACATGGAAGTGAAGGAAAGCCGTATACGAACAAACCGATTGAGAAGAACGATAAAAAGGAAATGTCATGTTTTAACTGTGGTGTTAAAGGACATACGTCAAAAACTTGCAGAGACAAAGGTAAAGGACTTAAGTGTTTTAACTGCAATCAGTTTGGACACATATCCAGGGAATGTCCGTCGAAACAGGAGAAAGCTAACTTACGACAATTGATTTCGGATGACATCATGAAGAAGAATATAAAATTTGGGAATAATTGCTGGATTGCTTTGTTCGACACTGGGAGTAAATTCAATGTTGTTTCCGAAAACATCTATACTTCATTGAGTAAGCCAAGACTTTCAAAATCCAATTTCCATCTGGTAGGATTTGGTAAGAACTCGAACGAAAATAAAGTGAAACCTTTAGGCAACTTTGAATTCGAAGTTGAAATCGACGAGGAGAAATATGATTTGACTTTTCATGTGGTTCCAAATGTTTGTATTGACGTTGAGGTTATTCTGGGAAAGGAATTTTGTACATTTGCCAATATCAACATTACACCAGACGGTCTGAAGATAAGCAAAGTGAGAGATTCGACTTCTGAAGAGATTCATAGTATTATGCTTATGGATATTTGTGACAATGAAACTAAAAATGATATCGACATCGAAACTTCGACTAATGATAATATAATACAGAAGGTAACGAGCTTAGTTCAGAATTACGAACCTAGGAAATGTAAAACAACGAATGTAGAAATGAGAATTATATTGATGGACGAGACACCAATATTTTGTAATCCTCGACGACTACCACTAATGGAAAGATGCATCGTTGACGACCAAGTAGATAAATGGCTGGCTGAAGGTATTATCGAACACTCCGAGTCTGAATTCTGTAGCCCGATTGTTTTAGTAAAGAAAAAAGATTCTACACCCAGACTTTGCGTGGATTATCGGATAATTAATAAAGTGATAGTTAAAGATCATTTTCCGCTACCATTGATCGAAGATCAGCTGGACCGTTTGCAGAATGCAGTAGTATTCAGCACAATCGACCTACGAAACGGATTCTTCCATGTAACTGTCAACAGTGAGAGTAGAAAATACACGTCTTTCGTGACGCATAACGGACAATACCAATTCCGAAAAGTTCCATTTGGTCTCTCTAACTCACCAGCAGTTTTTCAACGTCATGTGAATGCAATATTTCGAGACCTAACACGTGAAGGTATTGCTCTGCCATACGTAGACGACGTCATTATACCAGCAAGCGACGACGACGAGGCTTTGTCAAATTTAGAACGAGTTTTGGATACATGTAGAGACTACGGTTTGGACATAAATCTAAGAAAGTGTCATTTCTTGAAGAGAAGAATTCAATTTCTTGGGAGCATTATCGAAAACCGACAGATTTCACCAACACCAGAAAAGATTGCATCAATGATAAATTATCCGCAGCCGCAAAACATAAAGCAACTAGAAAGTTTCCTTGGACTTGCAGGATATTTCAGAAAATTTATACCTGATTTCGCATTGATCGCAAAACCGCTTACAGACCTGAAAAAACAAAATGCAACGTTTAATTTTGGAGCTGAACAAACAACTTCGTTTAACCGACTAAAACAAACATTGTGTAATGGACCTGTCTTAAAGATATTCAATGAAAACTACGAAACAGAAGTACACACTGACGCTTCAATCGATGGCTATGGTGCAGTTCTATTGCAGAAATCTCCAGACGACTATCTTCTACATCCAGTGTACTATATGAGCAGGAAAACCAGCGACGCCGAACGAAAATACACCAGTTATGAACTCGAAGTTCTAGCAGTTATCGAAGCTTTAAAAAAGTTTAGAGTGTATCTTATTGGTCTACGATTTAAAATAGTCACGGATTGCAACGCTTTTGCGAAAACCTTAGATAAAAGAGATTTGTGTACCAGAGTAGCTCGTTGGATATTATTTCTACAAGAATACGATTATAATGTTGAACATCGTCCTGGAACGCAGATGAGACACGTCGACGCTTTAAGCCGACATCCGGTTATGTTTATTCACGAAGATAGTCTAACATCGAAAATAAGACGACTACAAAATCAAGATGACGACCTCAATAGCATACGAGAAATTTTGAAAGATAAAACGACATATAAAGATTATTTTTTAAAAGGCGACATTTTATATAAATTGATAAATGATTGTGAACTTATGGTGGTACCAAAAGGGATGCAGAATGAAATTATTAGAAACGCACACGAAAGAGGACATTTCTCCACAAAGAAAACGAAAGAATTGATATGCAACGAATACTTCATTTCAAAGCTAGAGGATAAGATTCAGAAACATATATCTAATTGTATTTCATGTGTGATGACAAACAGAAAACGTGGTAAGCAAGAAGGTGAGTTAAACCCTCTTCCAAAAGACGACACCCCATTGCATACCTATCACATTGATTATCTTGGACCACTGGAATCGACGAACAAAATGTACAATCACATATTTGCAGTTATAGATGCTTTTACGAAATTTTGCTGGCTATACCCAACAAAAACAACGTCTGCCAAAGATGCAATTTCAAGATTAAAATTGCAGAGTACTATTTTTGGAAATCCCGCACGAATTATATCAGATCGCGGATCAGCTTTTACGAGTGAAGACTTCAAAACCTATTGTGAAGACGAGAAGATAAATCATATTAAAATAACAACAGGACTTCCTCGCGCTAATGGACAAATTGAAAGACTCAACAGTGTTATAGTGTCCGTACTGTCAAAGATGAGTATCAATGATCCAAGCAAATGGTATAAACATGTTGGAGACGTACAACAAACGATTAACTCTACATACCAAAGGAGCGTAAGCACCACACCTTTTCAAGTGTTGATTGGTACTAGAATGAGAACGAAAGAAGATATTAATCTGAAAGAGATGCTTGAACAAGAGCTAATTGCAAGCTACGACGAGCAACGGGATGAAATACGCAGAACAGCAAAAGAACAGATTCTGGCCGTGCAAAACGAGAACAAGAAAACGTACGATCGTAAGCGAAAACCCGCACACCAGTATAGTGTAAACGACCTAGTAGCTATAAAGCGAACTCAATTAGGAGGTGGCTTGAAACTTAAACCAAAATATCTTGGCCCATACCGAATTGTCAAAGTTAAACCTAAGGATACCTATGATGTGATTAAATCCGGTACTAGCGAAGGCCCAAGACTTACAACGACCTGTGCCGAGTATATGAAGCCATGGCCCGACGACATAAGCGATGATGAAGTTGATACATAAGATTGCAGGATGGCCGAGATGTAGGATGAGAAAAAAGGGTATGCTCTTACTTCATACTCACACACAACTTCAGTTCATTCAACGACGCGAAACTGTAAAGACGTAAAACAACGACGCTCTAATTATTCTTTCATTTACATTATTTCTAATTCAATACCTTTATATTTAACAACATTAAAACCCCTAAATTGAACTTTATTAAAATACTTTAAATATCAACAGATCGTGTTTTTATTTATTGAGCCAAAACGACGTAAAGACCATAAATATAAATTGTTTCTCATAAAAAAAAATTGTTTTACCAAAAAGTTATATTCCGAATGAACCAAAAAAAAAAGAATAGAACTATAACTGAAAAAGAATATAACTTTATTAACCCTTTGAGGACCGGAGGTTTTTGCCGAAAAAATAATATAAAAAAGAATTTAACTTCACATTCAATTTCATCATAAGAATTCTATTCTATATTCAGTAATTAATTTCTCCATTAGTTTCGGAATATCACTAAGTTTAGCAATGCCGCGATTGTTGGTGACGTTAAATTTTCCACCATTTTTGTAAAGAGGAATAATAAACGATTGCTTCCAAACATGAGGGAAGTGACCAGAGCTCAAGAGAAAGTTGAAAATTAGTGTTAAAGGGAAACTGATGCAATCAGCGCAATTTTTTAAAATATAGCTAGGAATTCCATCCGGACCAGGACTGAACGAATTTTAACATTGCCTCACGTACCTTTCCGGTTTGAAACAAAGGTAAGTTCGCGAATAATTTCCCATTAATCAAGTATGGATAATAGGGAATGTTGTTATTTGGAACAGTGTAAGTGGATTGGAAAAAGTCAGCAAACATGTCAGCAACTATTGCTCCATTTGAGGAGAATGAATCATGGAAGTGCAAAGTAGTAGGAAATGTATTTGATTTCCTCTTTTTATTAACAAAACAATAAAAATATTTGGGGTTTACTTTAAAATTATTTTTTAATTTATCGAGATAGGACTTGTAACACCTTTTAGTTAAATGGTTATAGTCATGGCGACATATTGAGTATTGAGCATAATCAGACAGTAAACCCGAGCGTTTATACTTTTTAAACAATCGTGATTTACGGTTTTTTAAGCCAGACAAATCTTTAGTATTCCATGGAGGAGAATTACTCTTTCTTCGGGGATTTACAAGAGAAACACAATCTCTTATGCAGTTATTCAAAAATTTATAGAAATACTGTAACAGAAAATCAATGTTATAAATAGATATATTACTCAGATCTAAAATATCAAACCAATTTATATCTGACAAAAGAGCATTTAATTTATAATAATCTGTTTTCCGGAAACAACAAAACTTTTTCAGTATTTAAATCTGTACTGCTTACTGAAAAATACCGAAATCATACATATTTTCAAGCAATTGATCAACCCAAAGATTATTGGATGAAGGAAGAAATGACTTCGATTTTAGGGAAAAGTTCCAACTAACATTAGGCAGGTTGAAATCTCCCAAGATAACCACCGAGTCGGAAGATCCCAAAGCATCAACTATAACACTACTCAACAAAATGAAAAAAATTGCATGTACTCCGGATGCGATAATTTTTTCTGTGTAGATAACCTTGACATGAGCTCGAAAAACGCAATAAAAAAATTTTTTTTCGTTTGGTTTTTGTTTTATTTATTTTTTTTTAAATTTTAAAAAAATTTTTTTGGTTAATTTGTTTCGTCCGGCATAACTCGGGAACCACTAGCCCGATTTAATTGAATTAAATTTTAAAAAATTTATTACAATTCCCTTAATCTGTTCGTATATTGTTCATACCTTTACTCAATTGCGAATAAAAGCGAAACGCGTGCATCGATTTTCATGATCTTTGTCTCATTTTGCTCATAGGTTATGTGACATTACGTAAAAGTAATAAGATTTGACATTTTTTCTCAGTTTGGATTTTTTATGGATTTTTTAAAAAAAAAAATTTAAATCTTTAGTCAAAAAATAAGTTTTTTCCTTTATATATTCATTTTTAACTTGGAAACTGTTGCTTGTATAGGAAAACAATATATGAACAGATTAAGGGAATTGTAATTTTAAATTTTTTAAAATTTAATTCAATTTCAATTCAATTCATTTTAGAGCAAAACATTTCATCGGATCAGATATCAGGGATTTTAGTTCTGATATAATATATAATATCATCAGTTGTTGTGTTCGAGGCCAAACGAGATATAAACACAGTTTTACGTGGTGGAACAACAACCACTTTTTTTTGGTACAGGGGTTTGAATTTTATTTTTGTCATTTATTATTGACTCAGGAGTTGCAAAATGGTCTATAGTTGGAACATTCAAACATTCTGCAGAAGGAGGATCTTTTGCGACAGGAGTATGTCACGAGCGGCAAACAAAATTCTGATTAAATGGATAACGGCATGTATACTTGTTTCAGCTAGCTCAGGTGGTTCAGTTGCTTAACAAGATTCCTCGCCTCGTACTCATAAAAAAAATCATGCCATAGATACCACCAATTATAATGAGCATTTGGCTAAATCGCATACAATTACCATGCTGAAATGAAAAAACAATTAAAAGACAATATGACGAGGTGTACTGTCATATGGAGTCCAATTCTTCCCGCTCTTACATTGATCTCCACAAGAGTTATATAAAGAAAATTTAGAGGTAAGTCAGTTAAAATGTTTTGGAAAATGATCGTTGTTACTTGTTTTTTTTATACCCTCACCCTACGGGTAGGAGGGTATATATCATTTGATACGGCTCAAAAGTGTAACACCTAGAAATATTCACTTTAGAACCCAAGGCTCTTTGGACCAAATTCGATTCATGACTTTCTAAATCGTTTGAGCCATGTCCGTCTGTCTGTCCTGCTGGTACGCACGATAACTTTCGAAAGAGTTAAGCAATCACTCTGAAATTTGGCATGGCTTAATATTTTCCCAAAACTGCTTATGGGATTGCATATGGGCTATATGCCAACACCCCTTCGGTACCTCCCATACAAATCTGCTATTTCGCCCACTTTAGAAATCGTGTAATAATATCAATACGCCCACTTCGATCTTGGCACTAAGTTTTGGACAAAAACTTGGCAGTCTGGCAACTCCCCTTCTGTTACCTCACATACAAATGAACCATCACGCCTACCTTAGAAATCGTGTAATAATATCAATATGCCTAACACAATCTTACCCAAATTCTGTATTTAGTAAAGCTATAGCTAGACAAAGTTTTGGAGAAAAACTTGTAAGTCTGGCAACTCCCCTTCTGGTACCTCCCATACAAATGTACCATCCCGCCTACCTTTGAAATCGGGTAATATGACCAACCCGATCTTGCCCAAATTCTGTATTTAGTAAATCTATAAACATCTAAAGCTCTCCAGAAAAAATTGGACCCCTAGTCGGACTCCTTCTGGTACCTCCCATACAAATTTACCATTCCACCAACTTTAGAAATCGTGCAATTATATAAATTCGCTCAACGAATTCTATATTTAGTAAAGCTCTAACAACATACAATTTTCGGGAAAAAACTCTGCTTTATATTCCGCCCTTTCTGTAAAAATGTGTAATACAATATTTTTCTATAACATTCGGTATTTTGAGGTTGCTATTATGGAATATGAGACTTGTATGGTTTTACTGAGGGTGAGGGTATATAAAGGGTGTTTTTTATTGAGGTATAGAACTTCGAATTGAAATAAAACACAAGAAAATCGTTTTAATGTCCATCAATTTGGCTTTATTGGAAGGATAATTTTATGCCATTAATGTTTAAATATGATTTCGGGCATGTGGCCGCCGCGGCTGGCTCGAATAAAGCCAATTCTACAGGTCCAATTTTCAACCACTTGTTGGAACCACAACTCATCCACATTCATGCCATCCAATTCGGGAACAAAATAGTCGGTTATCATGGCTCTATACCGGTCTCCATTAACGGTAACTGACTCTCCAGCATTATTTCGGGAGAAGTGTGGCCCAATGACTCCACCAGCCCATAGAGCACACCAAACAGTCAGTTTTAGTGGATGTAATGGCATAAAATTGACGGAGCTTGCGGTGAACTTCGCGAACTGAACCATTACTTTCTAAATAAATTTGCACGATTTGCAAGCGTTGTTCTTTTGTCAACCTGTTCATGATGAAATGGCAAACCAAACTAAATATTAATCAATTGACAGCTGACAAAATGGACGCCAGTTAAAAAAGTGATGCCAACTTAAAGTTCTATACCCCAATAAAAAACAACCTTTATAAGTCGGTTTACCCGACTGGAACTTTTTCACTGGTTTCTTTGTTCTGTTTTCGTTGTAATTGCCATGTGGACGTTATGTTGTAGGTTAGGTTTTCAAGGGTTTCTTGGCCCAGCCGCGGGACATATATGGTAGCCTCCCTTTTGTTTAAATGAAAACATTTTATTATTCATGGGTTTTAAGTTTA
This sequence comes from Hydrotaea cyrtoneurina, assembly GCA_958296145.1. NCBI lineage: Eukaryota > Metazoa > Arthropoda > Insecta > Diptera > Muscidae > Hydrotaea > Hydrotaea cyrtoneurina. The sequence goes on along the minus strand of OY282512.1, from coordinate 73,309,076 downwards.
TATCTTATTTTTCTGTTGGTTTTGGTTTAATTTCTTTTTTATAAAATGCCACTAGGTGTTTTTTTCTTTCACTTTATTTTCTTTACCTTTTCTGACATACATCTATTCTGCCATTGATTCTTTTGAATTCTAGTTTACATTTTCATTTTTTTATAATTTTAATATCATTTAGTGCTGATATTGATATTATCACACAGCAATAAATCGTTCACCACCAATTTAAAAAAATTGACTTATTAATTTACCGCAACCACACCGAAATCGAACCGACGCTCCAAAAGATGTTAAAAATAATCTTTTTTTGTCGATGGCCATGTGTCTTGAAGCCTTACCTTCCAAACATTTTTGAAATAGCGGTAAAAAAAATCAAATGTTCGAGATCAAAAGATGAAATTTGGCAACAAGAAAACAAATGAAAAAAGGAATGTCAAATAAGAGTGTGGAGTTGCCACACGCTACAAAGTTGTAAATTGCGAGGAATTCTAAATCTGGTACCGTGCTTCCACATTAAATGGGTCTAATGGGGCTGGTACGCATTCGGTAATATCTGAAGGGATAGTCAAAGGGGCGCGAATGTATTTAACAGTTTTCTTACGTTTTGGCGACGTTTCAGCTATATCTACTTTATTTAGACCTGTTGTTTTTTTTTTCATTTGTTTGGGTAAAATTATTTTATTCACCCCCCGCATATTTATTGGTCCTTCGAGCCGGATTTCGAGCCGTTCTATTTAAAAAATAAAATAAATTTTACCCGAACGACTTTATTACAGATCCCGACTAAGTTGCAGTTTGGATACCCGAAATAAAAAGGTTGTAATCATCCCCTAAACCCCAATATACCCAACAAAAAACAAGGTAGGTTTTTTGAATATACAGGCATGTCACAGAAATGTTACGAAATCGATTTGAATTCGTGTTTCCAAACCCTAACATTTTAATTTTGCTTCTTCACAAATTCCTGGGTTTGATGAAATCAAGAAAAAATATGGTAGCATTGAAATTAGAAACAGCTGGTTTACCCACCGCCGTCAAAAATTTCGATACGTCTCCACACTTTGACTGTGATTTTAATTAAAAAAGTTAACAAACAAACAAATAAAAAATATGCTTGCCCCTTTAAATATGTAAAAATTAGCTATTAATTTTAATATTAAAACAAATACTTACATTTCTTTGCGGAGTTTCCTTCAGTTTTTTTTTTGGTTAAGGCTGCCAATTTTATATGTGACAAGATCACACAATTGAGGCGATGGCAATTCTTTGACATGCCTTTATACCTTATACTTTAAAACAGATGTTAAAATTATCATACTCAACATATTTATTTTTTAATAAAAGCAATATTCATAATTAATTTTGAACAGAATTTCATTTCAATTTGGAGTTTAAGTTTTAATAGAGGGATTCCAAAGATATCTTCGTTGTTTTCGTGGATTTAATAAAACACGTGTGATGTAGTCGGGATCAAAAATACAAGAGGACTTTATTTTACAGGAAACAGTTCTTACAATCTTTACATGAAGTGATGCCAAGTTTTGCCTTTGTTGAAGCTGATGCATTCCAGGGTTGCCATATGATACATATCAGGGTTGCCGTACTGCATATTACTACAATCTCGGCCAACCTGACTATACAATCGACCTCGATTGTCGAACCTATCTAAACTTCGTCTTCAAGAAACTCATAATCTTCATATTGCAAAAACCATTTGACTATGTCAAAATGGTTATCACTAGTGAATGTCGGCACTGCAGCATCCATCTCTGACAAGTCGACACGCCGGCTGTATGGTTGTGGCCGGTCATTCACTTCTAGGTCACATATTTGTTGCTGCAGTTGCAACACCTCAAGGCGCAATCTTAGCTTTTTTAGTTCGTCATCTAAAGACATTCCGGGACTTTCTGGTGCTGCGGGCATACTTTTTGCTGCGGACATAATGTTTGCTGCGGATATATTGTATGCTGCGGACATATTGTTTTGCTGCGGACATATTGTTTTGCTGCGGACATATTGTTTGCTGCGGATATATTGTATGCTGCGGACATATTGTTTGCTGCGGACATATTGTTTGCTGCGGCATCTACTGCGGATGAATTTTGGGCGGTTTCCAAGGGATTCGTGACACGGAAAACAGCGGGTTTGGCAGCGGTGGCATCTACGACGCGGGTACTTACAGCAGGTGTTGTACTGGGAATGGCGACAGCGGGAAAGTCGGTGGGTAAATAAGCATCCATCTCATTATTCTTAACGGATTTATAGGCACGTACATCTCTAGCCATTGTGTGCACCAAGTCGGCGGCAATTACAGTGGTTTCCAAGATACTTTCTTCGATGTCTTGGAAATGTTGAGTTCATTGTTCATTGAGGTCAACGTCGGAGTGAATTATGGCACTTGTCGGTTTGAGCAGTTCCTGGGATGAAATTTCAGCAGTAGCCTCGTTAGTCTGTGCCACTTGCGATTTCGGCATTAGCTGGGAATCATCACTGAACTGGCACTCCTTGTCGATTTGGCCACACAATGTGACAAGCTGGCTTAAGGTGGCTGAATCGGGAACTTCTACTCCTGCTGCAGTCAATGCATTTACCAGCGCTTGACGATTTGGGCGTAAATCCATCGCAATAAATTTCTGGAATCTTCTGTTTTTTTGTTATTTTTTATGAAGGTACCTCAGTTGTACCCCACACCTGATTTTTTAATAGAGGGATTCCAAAGATATCTTCGTTGTTTTCGTGGATTTAATAAAACACGTGTGATGTAGTCGGGATCAAAAATACAAGAGGACTTTATTTTACAGGAAACAGTTCTTACAATCTTTACATGAAGTGATGCCAAGTTTTGCCTTTGTTGAAGCTGATGCATTCCAGGGTTGCCATATGATACATATCAGGGTTGCCGTACTGCATATTACTACAAAGTTGAAATTGATATCAATTTCACTTCAGATTTTGTCATGGGTTTCAAATTTTATATGCGACAAGATCACACAATTGAGGCGATGCCAATTCTTTGACATGCCTGATACTTTATACGTTAAAAAAGATGTTAAAATTATCATACTCAACGTATTTAGTATATTTTTTAATAAAAGCAATATTCATAATTAATTTTGAACAGAATTTCATTTCAATTTGGAGTTTAAGTTGAAATTGATATCAAAAAAATATCTGAAGGAAACTCCGCAAAGAAATGTAAGTATTTGTTTTAATATTAAAATTAATAACTAATTTTTTCATATTTAAAGGGGCAAGCATATTTTTTATTTGTTTGTTTACTTTTTTTAATAAAAATCACAGTCAAAGTGTGGAGACGTATCGAAATTTTTGACGGCGGTGGGTAAACCAGCTGGTTCTTATTTCAGTGCTACCATATTTTTAATAGAAATATTCGATTTCCATTTTTTCTTGATTTCATCAAACCCAGCAATTTTTGAAGAAGCAAAATTAAAATGTTAGGTTTTGGAAACATGAATTCAAATCAATTTCATGACATTTCTGTGACATGCCTGAGTGTGTGTGCAAAATAAACAAAATAATAAATATCAGTGCAGTGCGCGTTTTAGTTTGTTAAAATTGTTTCTTTGTTGTTTAGCGTTTCGTTTTACGTACAAACGTACATTTGACAACAACAAAACTCGAAGTCTCTATTCCTCGGTTTGATCCCCACTTAGTGCGTACGTAGTTTGTGTGTACAGCGTCATCCACTACCAAATCGTCAATAACAACAACAACAGGTACACTCTGTTCGTTTTGTTATTCTCGTCATTTCTTCCATTTGTTTTGTGCACAGTGGGCCCGTAGTGACCAAAAACTGGTCGATGTAATTTATTTACAATTTAATCCGAAATTGGTAATAACGCAATTAATAAGCACTCGGAACATTAATACTGATATTTATTTTTGTTTTCACACAATTTCATACCGTAATAAATTGTTTTCGAACTATATTCGATAGTTTCGACCCGGTATAAAAAAAGTGATTTTTCTTGCACACTGTAACGTGTTTTATATAGCACAGTGGTGTTGGTTGGGCACAATTGTGAAAATATTTTCTTTCACATTTGTCGATTTTTAATTACATAAATAAAATATATAATATTTATTTCGATCTGATTGCTTTTTTTTGATTTCGATTTCGAATTTTAAATTTATTATTGATTTCGACCCTACAAATACATACTTAGTTATTCAATTTGTTGAATTTTTTGGTATCGTTTTCGATTTTGTTTGCGATTTTGATAAGTTTCTACAACTTTTACATCGCGATAGCTCTCAAATCCATCTGAAGTACGTTGAATTCTTGCCCAAATCGAGAGGGAACAGTAATTTTTCCAAGGATTTTTCTATTATCTTGATCGTTTTTGAATATTTCAACGCCCGATATAACAAACAAAGATGTCTGCTCTAACTACCCTAATTAGAAGCGGCGACCGTATCGTCGATTTCGAGTTCTTAGTAACTTCTATGAAAGACGAAGATCAAACAGTTCATTCTCTCAACACCCATAAGAAAGAAAGATTTATCGGATTCTTTAGACAAAAAGGCCTCAAATATCGCGGAAATTAAAAATAATTATATTTCGATATGTAAAACATATTCCCGGGCATTAGCGTATATAGAAGATCATATTGAAAAGATCAACGCTAAGAAAAGGTTGAATAGTTCGCACATTCCCATTAATCTTCCCCCTTGTGATACCGAAGTTTTTACCGGTGATTATAAAAAATGGCCAACGTTTAGAGACATGTTTTCAGCTATTTACAAAGAAAACACCCACATCAGTGACATTCAAAAAATGTATTATCTGATGCAGAAAACTGAGGGTGGAGCCCGAGATATTATAAAAACTTGTCCGATGACAAATGATGGCTTCGCCATGGCCTGGCAAAACTTAGTTGACAGATTTTTTTTTTTTTTTTTTTTTTTTTGAAGGCCAACACTCAGGGGATGCCCCCTATAAATGCAATGCATTGTGTTAGCGGAAGGAAATTAGGGTATCGGAAGGAGGAAAGAGGGAGTAGTGTTTGTTGACATTTGTTTTGAATTTCTGAATGTCACAACTGGCAGGAAATACATTTGCAGGAAGATTATTCCACAAACGAACAGTCCGACTGAAGAACGAATTTTCTCTATAGTGCGTCGTCCGGTCAACCGGCCATTTGACAATGAACGGATGAGATTCCCTGGATAGCCGAGTATTCCGGCTAAATGTTCTAACGTCAGGGACCAGCCGACGGATATCTTCTGAACAGATACCATTAAAATATCTATAGAATAGCGATACACAACCCACATTTCGGCGATGCTGTAGGGATACAATAGAGCTGGATACCCTACCATCCCCTATCATCACCACCGCTCTCCTCTCTACACGGTCCAGAAGCTTCAAAGATGTTAATGGAGCCCCTGCCCATATATGCGAGTTGTATTCCATTTTAGGCCGGATGTAAGTGGTGTAAATATTTACGAGATCAGATGGAGTGAAATATTTCTTGCACCGCTTCAAAAAGCCTAAACACTTGAATGCTTCTTTCGACACTTCGAATATATGGCTAGCCCAGCGAGCATCACCCTGTATCTTCATGCCCAGAACATCAAGAGTGTCTGATTCGTCGATATCCACACCACCCATAGAAATTGACGACGATGCTGGATCTTTGTGCATTAAAATCTACTCTATTCATTTGGCCCCACTCACAAATCGTCGCCAAATCGAGGTTAAGTGAGTCATTCATCATTCGCCTTTTGTCCTCGACCTCCAGAGGACCTGGCCGATGATCAAATGAGTATGAATGACATAGGTTACTGTCATCCGCAAAGGAGTAGATCGGGTTCACAGTCTGACCCAACAGGTCGTCAATGAAAATAAGAAATAGAGAGGGAGAGAGGACAGAGCCTTGTGCCACTCCTGCGGTCAACCTATGCTCGTTGGATGAGACTCCATCTATAACTACTCGTATAGAGCGATCCCTGAGAAAACTGGATATGAATCGAGAGAAGATATTACCGACACCAAATGCAATAAGTTTTGATATGAGTGCTCCGTGCCAGACCCTATCGAACGCCTTGGAAATATCTAGAGCTACGACCTTACTTTCACCAAGGGCGTGAATAGATCGGCTCCATCGCTCCGTAAGGAACGCCATCAGGTCTCCAGTAGATCGATTTCTACGGAAGCCATACTGTCGATCATTTAGAAGGCCAGTAGACTCTAAATATTTGACAAGATGGTGGTTAACCATGCTCTCCATAGCCTTTGAGAGCGCAGAACATATTGCTATTGGGCGGTAATTCGCAGGGTTTGTAGCCTCACCTTTCTTGGGGATCGGCTGGACATTGGCAACTTTCCAACGTGAAGGGTAAATACCAGCACGATACGACATGTTGAAAAGATTGCGCAATGGACGAGCTAGCGTCAAAGAGCACTTACATAGGACAAGTGCTGAATGCCATCCGGGCCCGGAGTTTTGTTTACATTGAGATCTGCAAGAACCCTTTTAACCCCATGTGATCGAAAAAATATCTGAGGCATCGAACTAGATACGTTTTCGATTCGGGGAGTGGTTGACTGCTGTATGGCAAAGATGAATTCTTTGCAAATATTTCAGCCAGAAGGTTAGCTTTGTCAACCGGGTCAGTGAATATCTGGTCATCGTTAACGAGAGTTGGGATAGAAGATGAAGAATTGTCCCTTACTCTTTTAACAAATGCCCAAAAGCTCTTACTTCCCCTCGGAGAATAAAGAACTTTAGCACGAAGGCGCTGTTCGTGGAGAAGTTTTTCGCGCCTAAGAACTCTGGCACAATTGGATCTTGCCTGCTTACGTAGCAGCTCAGTAGTGACGTTTTTATTTAAACGCCAATTTCTGAACGCTTCCTCTTTGGATCTGACAGCTTCTTTACATGTCTGATTAAACCAACAATTCTTTGAAGGTTTAATCGAAGTAGTCTTCGAGGGAATAAACGTGTTTATTCCAAGAAGAATTATTTTCTGGACCATTTCAGCAGCATCGACATTTTGTCTAGGAAACATAGTTTCCAGTTAAATTGCTGATAGAAATTGTTGAGCTCGGCCCAACGTGCCTTTTCGTATATGTACAATGTCCGCTTCGTGACTGGTTTTGAAGTGGCTCGAAGATCGGAGAACGAAAAGGATGCTGAAATGGTGCAATGATCTGAGTTACCAAGAGGTGCAAGAATGTTAACCTCGTACTTTTCAGGGTGTGAGGTTAAGAAAAGGTCAAGAATATTATGATATTGCCCTTCAACACGCGGAATGTGTGTTGGTTCATTCACTAGTTGCGTCAAGTTGTTATGCGCGGCGAAAAGCTCAGCGTACTGTCCCTCCGGAGAAGTGTGGCTCGAATGAGAAAGCCAAGATTGATTATGGACATTGAAATCCCCAGCAACTACAATTTCAATGTCCGGACAATCTTCTAAAATGTTTGATATAGAGTCGGAAAGGGCGTCGAAGCCGTTTAGGGTAGCCTCCCTTTCCAAATTTGGGCTTCTGTAAAGAAACCCGAAGTGTAATGGGTGTGATCCAATCCTGAACTTAACCCATAGAAAGTTAAATTCTGGATCTTGTGAGTCCAAATGTTGCTGGCTCTGGAACACCACACCATTACGTATGTATACCACAAGGCCTCTGTGGGAAGAGAAAGAGGAAAGAGTGTGATATCCAGGAATGTGAAAATTCTGTGGATTAGAACCCTCACACACCTGGGTCTCACTTAGAGCGAGTACATCTGGCCTATGGAACTGAATGTGCGTGTATACCGCAAAGAAATTTGCCAACAAAACTAAATGTCCATTATGTTCTGATTCTCATCCGTTGAGATTATGCGCAGAATTTCAAAAACTATCTATACCAGAACGTCTGGAAGCGGTAAAAAGATTTAAATGTTGCCCGAATTGTTTAGCGACCGGTCACACATATAGTAATTGTACGAGTTCTAATGTGTGCTATTTCTGCAAACAGAAACACCATTCGATGTTGCATCGAAAAGATATTTCGACGCAACGGAACTCGTACACACAAGATTCTAATAACACACCCGTTAACCCCTCGTCAAATTCAGACCCTCGATCCTCTCACGACCAATCGAATTTAAATGATGATGGCCCTTCTACATCGACTGGTACCCGCTCTTTTCAGACTTTTGCAACCCAAATGCAATCTGGTATGTACTCCACGGTCCTTTTAGGGACAACCGTAGTGGATATGTGCGTACATAAACTTAGATGTTCTGCAAGAGCTCTAATTGACCCAGCATCTCAAGCGACTTTCATTTCGCGAAAGTTACAAAGAAAACTTTCCTTACCAACATTTAGTGCTCCTACAGCCGAAATTATTGGCCTTAATGGTGCTATTGCAGCAAGATCGACTAAGATATGCCGAATTTCGATTGGTTCTCCCATTGACCCCCAATTTGAAGTGACCACCGAAGCTTATGTTGTCGAAAAGCTCACCGGTCGTCTACCAACATATTCGTTGGCCCAATTTTTAGATTCTCATTTACCCGAAATTTCCATGAACGATCTAAAATGTTCTCATATGGATTTGCTATTAGGTGGAGACGTATACTCCAAAATTATGCTCACCGATGTTCACAAACATCCTAGCGGCGACCTTATCGCACAGAAAACCGTGTTCGGCTGGATAGTCACCGGTAAGATCTCCCAACCCAAACCATTACAATCTGTCGTAACATTATATAACCATCTGGAGCTGAATGACACACTGTCTCGCTTTTGGGAGATTGAAGAAGTGCCCAAGATGAGAATTCTTTCAGACGAAGATAACTTCTGCGAAAAGTTATATCGTGACACCACATACCGAAATAGGGATGGTAGATACGTTGTTTCTCTCCCTTTTAAACGTGAATACCCCTTAGAGCTACAGTTAGCTCAATCTCGAAAGGGTACTGTTTCCCAATTTATGAGAAATGAAACCCGCTTGTTGAAAACCCCCGCTCTCAAGACTCAATATGACTCTGTCATAGAAGAATATTATTCTTTGGGACAGATGTCCAAAGTTGAAAATCAACACCCAACGCCTTCGAGACCTATATTCTATCTACCACATCACGCTGTTTTGAAGCCTGACAGTTTAACTACAAAACTTCGAGTAGTTTTTAATGCCTCGTCCCCAACTTCTAATGGCATAAGCTTAAATAATGTATTGTACACCGGACCCGTATTACAATCAGATTTAATGATTTTGATTCTCCGCTGGAGACTCTTCCGGTATGTCTTCAATGCCGATATCGAAAAAATGTACAGGCAAATCCTGGTACACCCAGATCAAACAGCATATCAGCGATTAGTTTTCCGCAAGGACCCGAAACATGAAATTTGCGATTTCGAATTGAACACAGTCACTTTTGGAGTGAATTGTGCCCCGTACTTAGCTATTAGAACTTTGATCCAGATTGCTGATGATTCCGAAACGCAATATCCTCTAGCAGCCCAGATTAATAAATCACAAATGTACGTCGATGACGTCTTGGCCGGAGCTCATAGCATAGAAGAAGCGACCAGAGGTCGCGATCAACTTATTACAGTTCTATCTTCTGCTGGAATGAGTCTGCGAAAATGGACTGCGAACAGTCAAAATCTGCTAGAGGATTTATCCGCTGACTATTTATTAGATTCTGAATTTCTGAAAATTTCGGATGCTAGTACTGCCAAAACTTTGGGTTTGCGTTGGAACGCTGGAAAAGATGTTTTCTTTTTCAAGCTTGCTTCCACGCCCGATAAATCTGTCGTCACCAAACGAGCCGTCTTATCTGAAATTGCTAAGTTGTTTGATCCAGCAGGATGGCTGGCCCCGAAAATTATCGTTGCAAAGATAATAATGCAGCAAATCTGGAAGGATAAGATTGGTTGGGACGACTGTTTGAAACCCTTGACTCTAAACAGATGGCTCGCCTTCTTGGATGATTACTCTGAGATAGAAAGGATTGAGATCCCCCGATGGGTTGGTTTTAATCCTGACCATGAAGTCGAACTTCATGCGTTTTGTGATGCTTCTGAAAGTGCATACGCGGCCACTCTGTATATTCGAATCCAGAACCCGATTGATGATATCACCACCCGTTTAATTGCTGCAAAAACCAAAGTGGCGCCAATTAAGGTTGAATCCTTACCCAGATTAGAGCTGTGTGGTGCAACTCTACTTGCCGAAATGGTGCATACGCTTCGCGAAGAGATGTGTCTCAACTCGCTTCAGGCACAACAAAAGAAAAAACATCATAAACCCGAAGAATAACCCGAAGGTACGTTTTCAATAAAACCCCGAATTTTAAGAATTATAGAAAAACTAATAAGTTGTTTTTTTTTTTTTCATTTGTTTGGGTAAAATTATTTTTTTCACCCCCCGCATATTTAGACCTTTATAACTGCTAAACTTTTCTTCAAACATCTTAAAATTAAGATGTAAAGAAGAAAAATCTTTAAAAATGTCAAGGAAGTCATTTTTCATGGATTGATAGAATTTATAAAATTCCAGGTCGAGGACTCTACAGTTTGGGCAACACCAACGAATACCCTTCACTTCATATAACTGGCCAACCAAGCGAGATGAGAGACCAACACATTTTACGTGGTACTCACTACTACAAAGCCAACAAGTCAATTGACGCTCAGAAAGTTTTGTAATATTACACGACGGTAATTTACAAGCCATTATTTATCTTTGTATATTTAACAACGTAAACGATGTAAAACAATTTAATACAACACTGACAATTATCAAATATAAATTACAACTCTGAATTATTTTAACAACTGTTCTAACTGTTATACAAAGCACGAATGATAAACACAAAGCAAACAAAAAGAATAGCACTAACAGAGACAATGATATTATTGTTGTTGTAAAACAAACACAACACAAAACTAATGATTGCTTTTGTGGTTAAAATAACTATTAACACAAGAATTAGTAAATAAACTTGTTAAACAGCACAAAAAGATAATTGGAAATTAACTTTAAAAAACACTATCACTTAGCTTCCACTAGAGATGACACAGATGATTATGATTAAACACAAAAAACTTTGAAAACACGTCTACACCGTAAGACAGTATAACAAAATCAGAAAATGTCACATTATCTGGATCCCCAGCAGACGTCGTTGCCAAAGATGCCGTTAAAGTAGGAGACAATCTTAACGCTTACTATACGCCTGAGAAGGCCTTAAGAATAATTAAAGCTGAATGGAACGCTAACTATAAACATCTTTGGAGAGATCTTTCCGGATATAATGAGTAAACCTTGGTATGATAATGTGGCTATGAGCCCAAAGGATGTTAAAACAATTAATAGATTGTTGACTGGTCATACATATAATCCCAGGCATATCCATAGGATTGGTGCGAGCCAATCCTTCTTATGTGATATATGTAACGTACCTGTGAAGGCAGAATATTTAATGTGCGTCTGTTTGTTTTCATCAGATCCACGGAGCATCAGCTCTTTTGTAGCATCACACAAAATCATCAACCAGCATCCATAATTCATACCATCATCATCGGACATCATCAAGTCCATCGATTTCTATAACCACATTTAGATATTTTACATTTCAACAGCTCGCTTTGGTCCCTGAAGTGATTCATTGAAGGAAGAACACAAAATTTAAATGTACTGCAAGTTCGAACAATTACACCGAGGAAATTTTGCCGAATTTTCCCTCGAACGAGTTCACATCGATTATGCAGATTTGATCTCAAAGTATCCAGCGATATACGAAACATCAACAATGACAGTTTTTACTACAATTAAGCTAATTAATGAGTATTGTTCTCAATTTGGTAATCCAGGTCAGTGTTTTTCTTTTGTTTCGTGCACACTCACATTTTGTCCGTCCGTCGCGTTTCAGTGTTTTTTAAAAAAAAAATCCAAACACTTATACTAAAATAAAACAATAACTGAATTCCACAATTAATATCAGATAAAAAAAACAACAATGATAAAATAAAATATGCAACACAAATTAAACAAAATAGAAAAAAAATAGAACATAACATTACAACAACCACTGTTCAAAGATGAACACGTTTCTTGTGGTGTGGTTCGAATGTGCTGTTGTAGTATTTACAGAAATTATACAATCTACTTATATTTTGGCCGCGGCAGAATGTTCAGAAATGAACATGGATATTCCGCCCAGGCTGTTATCACTTTCAAATGTGAGCACGTTGCTGGTGGTGTGTTTGGATTATGCTGTATCTACACTTCGGAGAGTGTACGATCAATTGACCCTTGCACCGATAACAAATGTACATGCATGGTGACGAGCAAATAGATGCACATCGCTATGAAGAAAAGGGTCGCGATAAGACACCACGCACACACACACACACTAGTATATAAATAGAATTAATAATGTAGTGCCTAAGTAAAACAATTGTTTAGATTGGTATAAATAGTCCATACCAATTCCTTGGTTCTTTAGTATTATTTAAAGGTTCATACTGATTGTATGTTCCATGTATTCACTGGGTGCATTACAAAACATCCAGACAAACTGAATACAGTAATAAATACTCACTCATATGAAAAGAAACCGTAGTAGTTTCATTCATAGTTGGTCATTTCGAACCGAAAAAATAAATATACTAAAGAGTTTTCCCCCACCAGTGGTAAGAGACTCTAGTTAAATTATTTAAAAAAAAAATCGAGTTATCCCCCACCAGTGGTAAGAGACTCGTTGCATTCTTTATTAAAAAGAAAGCAATTTGGAATAAATAAGATTCCTAAACTTGGTACAGAACCAGATTAAAAATAAAAAAAGATGCTACCAATTCCACTTAGCTCTATGATGAAGGAGTTAGTGGAGCGACAAGAAAATGCTTATAAAAGGATTAAGCACCTTGTCGTCGAGGATCCAAACTCACATGAGTTGGACAAGTTGTGGGAGGAGTTCCAACAATCCCACGTAAGGATGATAGCGGCAGAAGCTTTGGCGGACCACCAATATTTTAAGAAAAATATATATAAAGAGGTGTCCGCAATGAAAGCAGACGCTATGAGGAATCGCAACAAAATGCAACAACAAGAGTTGGAGCGGCTGCGACGGGAACTCGCAACACAACAAAAACGCTTAGAGGAGCAAGCAATTGCCCAGCAGCAGAGAGAACTGGCTTTTCAACAGCAAAGAAGTCAGTTGCAGGGAGCAGATATGGAGGACACCTTTGCCAAAGAGGAAGGTGTGAAGGAGAGATCGCCAGCATTTAGTTCATCGGTGCCATGGAAAGAAAGTCAGGTTTTAAAAAATTGTATGGACAAAAGTAAAGAAGCCCTACAGATATGTGACCATGCGATGCAAAGGCAGTCAACAATGTGCGATTTGGAAATAGAACAGGACCGCCTAAAACGATTATGGGATTTGGCAAATAAGAAAAAATGCAGCTTGCAGAAATATTATGGCTATAGATGCGACGAATTTGGAGATCTGGAGTTGGCTGTGAACAACATGCTAATAAGGATAGCTTCAGAGATCGACAAAAAAAAGAGAAGCAAATTACGAACCATGCTAGAACCACAAAGACCCTATGGAAAAAGATTGAATCACTGTCACTTGGAGAAGAACATACAAAGTATTCGCGAAGAACTTCAATCCACGGATGAAATCTACTTGAAAGAAATCAGTGAGATCCGTTCACAACATCAAGCTGAGATCGCAGAGATAGAGGGACGTTTAGCCAATACAGAGAAATCCCGACAAGAGTTGCATGTACAATATGCAGTCAAAATGCAACAATCCATGCAAGAGTTGCGCGAACAATACGAAGCTGCCGCCAATAGAAATACGGTAGCTGCTTCAAGTGCCATCGACGAGCTACGAGTCGACAAGTTAAATAGCCGTAACAGTGAATTGGAATCGAATGCTGCCGTGTTCACGATCTGGAGCAGTTGTTGGTGAATGAACGTGCTCGCCGCAATGCCGATATTACCAATCTGGAAGAGGATTTGCAACGAATGCGTGATGATATGGCGCAACAACGGCTGGAAAATCAGCAAGATCTGGGCCGTGTTATTCCGGCGGCAACTCCTCACTTTGGAGGAATCTGGAAGGATGGCGGCAAAGTAGAGAAATGTCACATCAAAAGCGTGATTGGCGATAGTGATATTCCGGAAGAGGAATGGTCACCATTATTGCACCAGATGGAAGCCGCGGTGGATTCTAGACCGTTATATACCATAACGAATGATGAAGATGAAGGTCTACATCGAGGATACTTCTCGATATACAGACCAACAGAACTACCGATACTAGCGATGCCAGGAACACTAGCAAAATCTTATACTGGAGTTCGGGTCAGAGGTAAGCTATTGCCGAAACTTCTAGGTACCTTTTGGAGAAGGTGTAAAGAAGAGTACTTAACCACACTCCAACGACAATACAAATCGCACAAGCCAAAACAAGATGTGAAAGGAAACCAGGACGTCCGTTTCCAAGATGACCAGAGCCACACACCAATGTATGACCGCTTTTGGCTGTGGAAGAAGAAGTCATGCAGAACAAGACATCAGAAGTTCAAACAAAAGAGGAACAGGATATAGCGGCTACTGGTGGCTAGTTTTAACTAGCAGTTTTTTATTAATGTTTAATACACTTGAATATTAAGGGCCTATGTTCCTATAACACTAATATATATTATCGAATTATATACAGTCCACTAAATATTGTATGTATGTAAAAAAATTATACAGTCCACTCGAAGTTAAGAAATCTACAATTAAGAACCCCTACACACATTTTGCCGCCCGGCAGAATGTTCAAAGATGAACACGTTTCTTGTGGGTTGGTTCGAATGTGCTGTTGTAGTATTTACAGAAATTATACAATCTACTTATATTTTGGCCGTGGCAGAATGTTCAGAAATGAACATTGATATTCCGCCCAGGCTGTTATCACTTTCAAATGTGAGCACGTTGCTGGTGGTGTGTTTGGATTATGCTGTATCTACACTTCGGAGAGTGTACGATCAATTGACCCTTCCACCGATAACAAATGTACATGCATGGTGACGAGCAAATAGATGCACATCGCTAGCTCAAATAGTTCTGCATTCTTCTTGTCGCTGTTCTGTTAGTTGTTGTAGGAATAACACTGAACAACTAACAGAAATAACAGCGGCGGGAGGGGTGCAGCATTATTTGTATAAAATTCACTTTGCGAATATTTGTGGGCTTAGGACGATTTTTTTGAGCTATACTCGCACATTAACATTCCTGGCTATCACACGCTATCCTCTTTCATTTCTCACAGAGGTCTTGTGGTTTATATACGTACTGGTGTGGTGTTTCATAGTCAGCATCATTTAAACTCACAAGATCCAGAATTTAACTCCCTTTGGGTTAAATTCAGGATTGGATAACACACTTTGCATTTCGGATTTCTTTACAGAAGAACCCTAAGTGGCATCGACACCCTTTCAATATGTTCTTGGCTTTCCCATTCGTGCCATACATATCCGGAGGGTCAGTACGATGAGTTATTTGGTTTAATCAGAATTGTAGGTTTAATCAGACGTGCAACGAAGCTGTCAGATCCAAAGAGGAAGCGTTCAGATACTGGAGTTTAAATAAAAACGTCATTACTGAGCTGCTACGTAAGCAGGCAAGATCTAATTGTGCCAGAGTGCTTAGGCGCGAAAAACTTTTCCACGAACAGCGCCTTCGCGCCAAAGTTCTTTCTTCTCCCAGGGGAAGTAAGAGCTTTTGGTCATTCGTTAAAAGGGTAAGGAACAATTTTTCATCTTCTATTTCAACCCTTGTTAACGGTGACCAGATATTCACTGTCCCGGTCGACAAAGTAAGGTCGTGGCTCTGGATATTTCCAAGGCGTTCGATAGGGTCTGGCACGGAGCACTCATATCAAAACTTATTGCATTTGGTGTCGATTCTTATCGAGTTTTCTCAGGAATCGCTCTATACGAGTTTTTATAGATGAAACGTTCCACTGGTCCAGCATCGCCGTCAATATCTATGGGTGGTGTGGATGTCTACGAATCAGACACTCTTGATGTTCTGGGCATGAAGATACAGGGTGATGCTCGTTGGGCAAGCCATATATTCGAAGTGTCGATAGAAGCATTCAAGTGTTTACGCTTTTTAAAGCGGTGCAAGAAATACTTCACTCCATCTGATCACGTAAATATTTACACCACCTACATCCGGCCTAAAATGGAATATAACTCCCATATATGGGCAGGAGCTCCAAAGACAACTGGACCGTGTTCAAAGGAGTGGTGATGATAAGGGATGGTGGGGTATCCAGCTCTATTGTCTCGCTTCAGCATCGCCGTAATGTGGGTTGTGTATCGCTATTCTATAGATATTTTAATGGTATCTGTTCACAACATATCCGTCGTCTGGTCCCTGACGTTAGAACATTAACTGGAATACGCGGCTATCCAGGGTCTCTCATCCGTTCATTGTCAAATGGCCGGTTGACCGGACGACTCACTATAGAGAAAATTCGTTCTTCAGCCGTACTATTCACATGTGGAATAGTCTTCCAACAAGTGTTTTTCCTGCCTGCTATGACATTATCAAATTCAAGGCAACCATCAACGAACACTACTCCCTCTTTCATCCCTCCAATACCCTTTTATCCCGTCGCTAACACAGAGCATTGCATTTATATTTACAGTCAGTAAAACCAGTTTCCAGAAGGCCGGTTTCAACTTCAATTTCAATTTTGCTTTATTAAATATAACATTCAAGTTTAATTTAATAGTTGGCATGCAAAAAACAAGAGATTATGAATTTAAATTCCTTTTCTACTTTATAATTATAATAATTTTTTAACATGTGTATGAGATCATTTGATGTTTATATGGAAGGAAAAATTTACAAAAACCTTTGTAAATTTGTTTTTTTAACATAAAAAGGACTACGTTAGTTTATTATAATTAGGATGAAATCAGTTCATTAATGTGTGGATATTCAGATATCTCGCATATTCTCCTAAAGTTATGTTCTATTCTAGCGATTTTAACGTGGACTAATTCAAAACCAGCAAGTTGTTGTAGTCTTTTTGTAGAACAAAACCATGGTAGCTTATGTATCATTTTGAGTAATTTATTCTGTGAGACCTGTAGTTTTTTAATGTGAGATTTAGCCGAAGATGGCCATACTGGAGAACAGTAGTATATTACTGGTGTAAATATCGCTTTATAATGTTTTCAATATTAAGTTCAGATTTCCGGTTTATAAACGGATACATCATGCGGGTAACTTCATTGATTTTATCCACTACGTAGGGATGATGTTGATAGAGTATATAGACATCCGAACTCAAAATCGATGTGTCATCTGCAAAAATGAACGTGATGCATCCAGGAATCGTCGGTATATCGGCTGTATAGATGTTATATAAAATTGTAGACAGACATGAGCCTTGTGGACATCCCGCTGTTAAAGTTTTTTGCTCTGAATAAGTTGAACCCAGATACACTCTAAAAGTTCTGTCCATTGCCATAGGAAAATTTTGTGTCGTTAGTTTTAAGATAAGGGCATTGTGCCAGACGGAGTCAAAGGCTGAACTGATGTCTAGCAAAATCATTCCAGTAGATTTGCCTACATTAAAGTTTTCATGAACCAGCTTCCTGATTTTTATCACCGGTTGTGAAGTATTATGTTCTTTTCTGAACCCAAATTGCTGAGAATGCAGTATGTCGTTTGTATCATAGAAGTTTAGAATTTTTTCCCTAATAATTTGTTCTAAAATTTCGCTTAAGGAAGATAGAAGGTTAATAGGTCTGTAGGAGAGGGGTGTTCCAGCGGGTTTATTTGGCTTTAGAATTGAGATTGTTTAGAACATTTCCAAGAATTTGGGAAGTAGCATTTTTTCAAACATGAGTTAAGGATGGCTGTTAGGTATTTGATTCCTTTTTTGGGTATGGCATTTGTTGTTTATTTGCCTTAATATTTTGGATATATTCCAGAATGGTTTGGATGCTTTGTCTAGCGAGGAAAACATGTTGTTCCGCGACTTGTTTCTGTAAGTCGATATTTCTTGATTGATAACATTGTTCAGTCAAGTCATTTGTTGATGATCTTCTATATCTCTGTAGCGTTTAAAGTTTCGTCTGTATACGTTGCGGATCTGTATAAGTATTTTTATATTGTTCGGCAAGGAATTATTTTTGTGAACAAATCTTCGTTTCGAATCACTGTTAACTATTGTATAGTACCATAGTTTCGAACTGGCTCGTATCAGAACTAGTGTAATATTCTTCACACAGTGCAATATTTGTGGTAATAAAAATTTTAAAGCGAGACTAGTTAGCTTTGCTGTAATCATTTCGCAGATTGTTAGTATACTCCACGCACATATTTATTTCGCAGCTGATTGGTAGGTGATCGGAGCTGAGATCGTTTATTGTTCTAATGGCCTTAACATTTTGTGCAATGTTGGATATGTAAAGGGTGTTTTTTATTGAGGTATAGAACTTCGAATTGAAATAAAACACAAGAAAATCGTTTTAATGTCCATCAATTTGGCTTTATTGGAAGGATAATTTTATGCCATTAATGTTTAAATATGATTTCGGGCATGTGGCCGCCGCGGCTGGCTCGAATAAAGCCAATTCTACAGGTCCAATTTTCAACCACTTGTTGGAACCACAACTCATCCACATTCATGCCATCCAATTCGGGAACAAAATAGTCGGTTATCAT
Organism: Hydrotaea cyrtoneurina; assembly: GCA_958296145.1. Classification (NCBI taxonomy): domain Eukaryota; kingdom Metazoa; phylum Arthropoda; class Insecta; order Diptera; family Muscidae; genus Hydrotaea; species Hydrotaea cyrtoneurina. Next base: position 73,290,377 of record OY282512.1, on the reverse strand, counting down.
GGCTCTATACCGGTCTCCATTAACGGTAACTAACTCTCCAGCATTATTTCGGAAGAAGTATGGTCCAATGACTCCACCAGCCCATAGAACACACCAAACAGTCAGTTTTTGTGGATGTAATGGCATAAAATGGACGGAGCTTGCGGTGAACTTCGCGAACTGAACCATTACTTTCGAAATAAATTTGCACGATTTGCAAGCGTTGTTCTTTTGTCAACCTGTTCATGATGAAATGGCAAACCAAACTAAATATTAATCACTTGACAGCTGACAAAATGGCCGCCAGTTAAAAAAGTGATGCCAACTTAAAGTTCTATACCCCAATAAAAAACACCCTTTATATATCTAAGGTGGACGGCTGCCTTCTTGGATCGACTGGGATATAAGTGTTATCCAATAGAAACAGTATTTGCATTTGATTCATCTGTATTTTTTCGTATAAAATAAAATAAATAAAATATATCAAATCGATATATCTCGATTACTAGATGAGACCCAACGAAACGCTGGGACACGTATGACCTTTTTTTGACCGATATAACTTTCCCCGGGTGGTTTCATCCCAAACCGATTGTGGCTGTCGCACAGTGTATTTAGTTTGGTTTGCCATTTCATCATGAACAGGTTGACAAAAGAACAACGCTTGCAAATCGTGCAAATTTATTTCGAAAGTAATGGTTCAGATCGCGAAGTTCACCGCAAGCTCCGTCCATTTTATGCCATTACATCCACAAAAACTGACTGTTTGGTGTGCTCTATGGGCTGGTGGAGTCATTGGGCCATACTTCTTCCGAAATAATGCTGGAGAGTCAGTTACCGTTAATGGAGACCGGTATAGAGCCATGATAACCGACTATTTTGTTCCCGAATTGGATGGCATGAATGTGGATGAGTTGTGGTTCCAACAAGTGGTTGAAATTGGACCTGTAGAATTGGCTTTATTCGAGCCAGCCGCGGCGGCCACATGCCCGAAATCATATTTAAACATTAATGGCATAAAATTATCCTTCCAATAAAGCCAAATTGATGGACATTAATACGATTTTCTTGTGTTTTATTTAAATTCGAAGTTCTATACCTCAATAAAAAACACCCTTTATTACCCCATGAATTGCAAATAAATAAATTCAATTGTTATGTTTAACCACTTCGTTTAATCATTCATCACTCAAGAACATAACACAATGTTAAGAAAATATACACAAAATTTATGATCCGAAAAAAGCGACAAACAATAATTTGAATACTTTTTCACAAAACTACACGAGAAATATTTTTTTTCTGTTTACCATTGATTGTGGCATATATTTTAAGCAAACGTACAAACTTGCTTACCTTTACATACAATAGATCAACTCAGTTTAGCTTTTATTGAATCAACATTATCTCATTCTGTGCTCCATATCAAATGTTGTGCCCAAGTTTCCCGTAAAATCGTAAAAGTTTTCCGTAAAAGCGTAATAAAAATACTTTTAACGGAATCATTTAATTACTTTTCTCATGGTCGTCTAATAGGTATCTAATGTATTTTTTGGGAATTATTTAGAGATGTGTATCCCCAGAACTTCTTTCTCGCACTCTTAGAATAACGAAATCATTACTAAGTATTAAGAACCTGCGGGTAAAGATCTGGGTGTTGCTTTGTCAGCGACTTTTTACACATCTTCTAACTTAATTTTTAATGCACAAAATGTTTTTCAAAATTTTGCATTTGACTTTGTTTTACTGGTTTTCAAGACCACCTCACATAAGCAAGAACAATGCTTCTATCATTGATTGCTTTTTGATTTTTGAGAACTCCACCCCAGCGCCACCAACCTGGTCCATTTTTACGTATAATTTTGTTTTCATAGGCAAACATACATTACGAATTTCAGTTAAATTGGTCATTAAAATTGTCGTTATCCACTACATATAAGCCTAAGCCTAAGTGTGACGCCTAGAATTTTGGAAAAGTCGCACAAAAAGTAGTTTTTAAAAAAAAAACGCTCAAAAATGTCGTTATCAGAAAAAGTAGCACACTTTTTTTAAAGTTTTTATTTAAACAAACCACACCAAAAAAATTTAAGAATTCAAATAATATGAAAAAAATTAAAAACAATCCATGGTTTAACCATCATTTTATGACAATGAGAGTAAAGACTCGATCTATGAGCAGACTTATGACCGCTGCCCTGGCCATGACATTAAACTCGTTCTAGAGGATATTAATGCTAAAGTATCATCTTTGGTCCTACCGTCGAAAAATCCAGCCTCCACATAGTTACTTCCGACAACGGAATGAGACTGATCGATTTCGCCGCAGTACAAGATTTAAGCATCGCGATACCCATCAAGCTACGTGGCTGTCACAAGACAGAAAAAGAAAAACCAAATTGATATGATAGAAGGCATGCATCCAGCGTGTTTGACGTACCATCGTTGCTACCCGCAAACATCGATTCGGATCAATGTGGGAGCAAAACTGCGCACTCGATTAAGTGATATATAACAATGCTCTCTTGTAGATCAATCCCCTGAATATGCACTTCAAAGAATTGGGAAATAAAAATATAACATCACACCATCTCGAGCTCTATTTTTTTTAGATTAACATTTACCAAAATATATTAATTAATATGGTAACTCATTTGGACCATTTACCCTTTAAATACTCAAGTTATTATGAATTAAATATTTATATTGAATTGCAAGTCAAAAATTGTCATTAGGCCAAGTTAAAAATTTTTTCGTGAGACTTTTTTTTTGATATTTAGGTAATTGGTAATTTTCTACAAATAATTTTTCATTTGGTACAAACATCGCGATTTTTCAATATTGTTTTTTTTTTTTCTTAGTATTGATGCGTTTTTTTATAATTATTTTATTTAGTATTATATCTCTTTTTGTCAAAATATTGACACTCCATGTGTGAAATTGCATAAAACGTACCAAATTAAATCGGTCGAAAAATATGAAACTCTGTTTTTGGACCTTAATATCTCCGGCATTTAATGGGTTAATGGTCCAAGTGTGGTACCATATAAAAAGATCTATTTTGTCTAGTCCGCGTAAGCTGTCACTGCGTGCAATGGTCGGATAAACCGTCAATCAGTTACTTTTTCGAAAGGCAGAAGGATCATATCCTAACCAGAACACATACCAATGGAGAAATGAGAGTGAGGTACAATATATCGAAGGTCTTGTGGCCTAGGCTAGATAAAGCGAGATGAGGAGGAATTGGAGACATTAGAACACATCATTTGTCATAGTCCAAGTCTGCAACTCCAGAGACTAAAAGGTCTAGGGGAAGACAACTATTGAAAACACTAGTTGAAAAGCCCGTCAAACAACGGTCGAAAAAAAAACATGTCTTTCTGCTTTTTATGTGTGTTTGTTGTTCTTTTTGTGAACATGACAACAACAACGAAACACACATGTGTAAACAACACACAGCAACACACACTGCGACTGTGAAAAGAGAATGATGACGTGTTAAAAAATGAGCGAGCAAGAGAGAGAGTAAAGAAATGCTTCACCGCAGGCAGTGAGGTGCACAAATTATTATATTTATGATAATTAGTTTTATTAGGGGCATTAAATAGATGAACGACAGGGTATGCAGGTACCCAATAGACTGAACAGACCGCCTACTTAACACAAAACAGTACTCAAGTGACTTTCTTTTAGTTCTTATATATATTCCATCTACTTTTTACTGCTCTAATTTCTTCAACTATATAGGGGATTTACAATGGACCCTATGGGTCTCCGATTGGAGGTGCATCTGAGGATGTACCACCCTTCCCAACCTAACAGAAAATCTTCAGTTGAATTTTTTGCGGTGAAAATTACAAATACTTCAAAAAAGAAATTAGCCAAATCGTTGACGCACCGATTATATTTTATATTTATATAGATAGGTATTCCGAAGTCTGCCGCTAGATATTACAGTCCATTCAAAATCTTTAATTACGGCAGATATTTTTTTTTATATTAAAGGCGTGGTGCCGGTACGGCAATCATTTCTTCCGGTAGTTGTCCAAAAGAGACTTCATATAAAGTGGTTTAAAATATGGAATATCAAAGTAAATTCGGAGAAATCCAGTCACAAAACGTTCTCAATAAGGCTGAATGATTGTTGTCCAGTTAAAATATATGGTTAAGAAATCCCAATACACAAATACCTCATTTGGCATCCTAGTTATGTTCCAAAAAAACACGACGCAAAGTGAATTATGATTTTTCCAGGGTTGCGAAAATACTACTTTTTAAAAAGAAAATTGAACAAATTAAATATTTAAAAAGTAATATAACTCTGTCAATAAGTAACTTGAAAAAAATATGTACCTTTTTTGTAACCAGAAACAACCCGCAGAAATGGATAAAAAAAATATTATTCTCTTTAAAAAAAAGAACACACCACACTAATCGAAACTGAACTCAAGAACAGTGATAGACGCTTCATAGCCTCGCGAAGCAGTCAATCATCGCATTTTTCACACAGACACTAGGCACTTCACATGTGGTACACAACAACTATGTTCGTTGATTTTCAGTTAGAAAGAGAATCCCCGAATTTGATGGCATGGAGCAATTAGAAACTAGTAGTCGCGCCAACTTTTAGGGAAAAAAAAATTAAAAACTCGAACCCAAACAACGCAACTTCGAAAATCTTACGACGGACAATGAAAATTAGTGCTAATTCAGCAGCGACGCAACTTCCAAACAACGCAAAAACAAAACACTGTCAAATATTTAGGTATGACATTAAATAGACGATTAACTCTAGTCTAGAGGGGCCACAGCCAAGAGGGCGAGGTCTGGCGACGAGCTTTCCTTAAAAAGCAAGAAGGCAAAACAGTCGGACAGCAGTGGTCGGATAGACCATCGTCAATTTGCTGTAATCGATCGATCTGATCATGATGGTAAGATCTGTGTCGAACACTGGCAGCTTGTAGAGTGAATGCTGATCGACCGCATTGCAGTCTTTGATGGTTGTACCCTTTTCGCTCCTTCAGGGGATGAAAAGGTTAGGACTTGTATTGTAGCTAAAAATGAGCTTAATCTAATTATGTCTCACAATTTTAGCTCTGGTGACATCACGGTAGTAAGCAGGGAGGTCCATGGTAAATCATTTTTACTGTTGGCCTCAGCTTATTTACCGTACGAGGCTGCCGATCCACCTGGCCCGGATGTGCGAAGAGTCACTGTTGTGTGACGCCACTGGGTTGGGTCACTGGGTTGTGACGCCAATGCACATCATTGCCAATGGGGACATCAATAAGAGAAGTGAGTCAGTTTTTGATTTTATAATAAACAATGACTACAAACTGCAACACGGGCAATACGCCGACGTTTCAGACTAGGGACAGGGAGACGAGTATAGATCTGACACTGACTAAGAGCAAGAGCCATCTAGTGGTAAAGTGGAGGATGTCCCCGGTCTGTTCCTTTTCAACCAAACAAAAATCCGAGACGCACTAATTGGGATGAATTAGGGCGCACTTAAAATCCAGGCTTCTCTGAGAAGAAATATATTTGTGGAACTCGACAAACGACTACAGACACAAGTTGATGGGAATGTTATGATAGGGCGTGTCCAACAATTTTCCCGGGTAAACTGATCTTAGAGATCTGAGAACACCCACTAGGAGGTTATACAATAGGGCACATCAGACTAAAAACCATAGTACGGAAAATCTCGCTTCGCGAAAGGTATTTTCATTTTTATCTCTCGTTTTGTTACTCACACTCAGAGACAAAAAAAAATAATTCTCGTGAAAGTAATTTTTATCTACGAAAGTTATCTTTTTTATCTTTCATGAGTGATCAATACATGCTTTAAAAGTATTGCTCTTTCTAACGAAAGAGAAGAAAAGATAACACTCACTCATAAAAACAACTTTCACGAGAGTTTTGTTTTACATTCTGAGTGCGAAAGTTAAATAAAGATAAATATTAAAGAGAGCACGCGTGAGACAAGAAATATAAAAATACTTGTGTTTGGAAATTGACGCAGGTCAGTTTCTTCTATTGTTTTGTTTGAAGCAGTTGAAAAAAAAATGGGTCGTAAGAAGTGCTTCGAATAGAATTGCAATAGAATTGCTTTATTGTTATTTTTGATTTAATTTTTTGGTTTGAAAACAATAAAAAAGAAAAAAAATGTTATCCGCTGAAAGTTTAATTATTTGTTATACATATTTTCGTCCCATTTCGCCGTTGTAAAGGGATTTCCTAAAAATGCAGTTGATGACGAATATTTTTTCTAATGATTAAACTCATGAATGAGAATTAATTTCTAATGAGTAGATATAACTCTCGCGCGAGTGATCGGTAGATAAATCTCGTGAGTGAAAAAAATAATAGTTCTCTTCATATATTAAATTACTTTCACGAGAAAAAAATATTTATCTTGAGAAAAATTTATATTTATCTTTGAGGAGAACAATTTTTTTCTCATAAGGTATTTTTCTCTTGTGAAGAGAATAAAAATTGATTACTCTCCGTACTATGCTAAAAACTCAGTACACTGGGAGAACTACAAAGTGAACTTCAATAACTACAAGAAATAGCTCAAAAGGGCTAAACGGACCTCATGGAATCCGTTATAGAGGCAATCGATTCGGTAAATGAAACATCTTCTTCCAAGGACCCTAAGGTACCTGGATATATTCAGAAATCAGGTGGTACTGGACAAAGTCCAGCTCTGGGACACTCTCTTTACTTATGGAAACCCACTTTTCAGGGTGTAGTGATGCAGGGGATGAGGTCACGGATGGACCAGCATCTTGGTATCCACCACGCACGCGCACATATCAGCAGGACCAGATGGCATCGTCCCTGCATTGCTGCAGCACTGTCCAAAAGTAGTACTATCAATTTTAATTGATATTTATAGTGAGAGCCTACTGATCGGGTATGTACCAAAAATGTGGAGGAAAGTCAGGGTGGTTTTCATACCGAAGACCGCCAAGGCTAGCCACGTCACTACCAAGGATTTCTATCGTATTTTCTATTGAAAACACTGGAATGACTGCTGGATCTGCATATTAGGAACAGAATTGTTAAGCGCTTCATAAGTGGGGCTCAACACGCTTAAAGGGTAAATCTGTTGAGAGTACACTTCACGAAGTGGTGGGTTGTATAGAAAAAAAATTATCAAGTAAGGAATACACGCTCGCAACTTTCTTCGATATATAGGGAGCATTTAACAACATCTAAAGAAGAGCTATTAAGAAATCATTAGAGGAACTTTTTCTACCAAACATCCTGGATAGAATTATCAATTAGGTACAAGAATTATCAATTTCAGCCTAGGATCAGGGAATTTAAGGAAGTTAACCACCAGGGGAACACCACAAGGGGAAGTCCTATCTCCACTTCTGTGCCTTCAAGCGGTGAATACCATTCTCAGGAAATTCGAGCGAAGAGGAAGGAAGATTGTAGCTTATGCCTATGACGTGCTAATACTGGTATTCGGGAGATTTCTCCCGACCATCAGTGAGGTCATGAATTCGGCTTTGGAGGAGCTATCGTCATGGACAAAAAGTAAGGGTTTGGGAGTGAACCCAACCAAAACAGAACTGGTACTTTTTACCAGAAGATACAAGATAGAGACATTTAGATTACCATCACTGGATGGAGTGGAGCTCAAACTAGCTACGGAAGCTAAATGCCTAGGATAATTTCTGGACAGTAAACTTCCCTCGAAAAGAAATACAACAGAAAGGGAATTAAGGCTTACTACGCATGCAGGAACTCCATAGGTAAGAAATGGATCTACACGGCGGTAGTAAGACCGGTTCTTACATTTGGTTGTACAGTGTGGTGGGAGTCAACAAGTGTAGATACTTACTACAAAAAACTATAAAAGGTACAGATGTGTGCGGCATTAGGCATAACGTGGGCTATCAGAAGTACACCACAGGCTGCACTAGACATAGACATTCTCTCTCAATGAGTCATCGACTCAATGAGTCATCACTGCTCAGACATACAAGAACAGTTCGTTGGAGACTACTATCAGAGTTATGTTTACAGGGACAGTCCAGGGTCCCATAGGGACAATCGGACTACAAAGTCAAGAAAATAGAATTTCTAACCCTGCCCAGTCTAGATATTCCTGTAAGTGATTCATGTGTAGGAGTCTGCAACTTACACGAGGATTTGGCGGTCTTCACCGACGGGTCCAAAATGGAGGGGAACACGGTCTACATACAAAAGGCGGAAATCATTCAGACTACCGGATGAATGTAGCATCTTTCATTTCCTGTAGCATAATACCGAAAGGAGATTACTTTCTACGCTGATAGTCAAGGAGCATTGAGGGCTATATCAAGCCATCAGGTTTCGTCTAGGCAGGCGCTAAGCCTACTTCTGAGACTACAACGTAGGCTTATGCTGGCTGCCAGGGCACTGTGACATTGAAGGAAATGAAATCGCGATTGAGCTGGCTCTAACGGGCTCAGCTAATCATATCGAGGAAGTGGATAGATCAGTTACTTTTTCAAAAGGCAGAAGGATTATCTTCTTACCAGAACACATACCAATTGAGAAATGAGAGTGAGTTACAATATATCGAAGGTCTTGTGGCCTAGGCTAGATAAAGCGAGAACATCTGCAGAATATGCGAGGATGAGGAGTAATTGGAGAACACATCCTTTGTCATAGTTCAATTTTGCAACGCCACAGACTAAAATGTCTAGGGGATAGACTTTTGGCTGAACTAGGGGACATCTCTACGACAACTGTTGAAAACATAATTAGTTTTATTAGGGGCATTAGATGGATGAATGACAGTGGATGCGGGTACCCAATAGACTGAACAGAACGCTTACTTAACACAAAATAGTACGCAAGTGACTCTCACATAATATTTCAACTTTTAGTCTTTATATATCTATCTATTTTCTACAGCTTTAATTTCTTCAATTACATAGTCAGTATTCCTTACGGGTCAGTATTGTATTGGACCTATTATCTCAATGAAAGATTGAATCTACTCACCTGTAAGATATTTATACGAAATTCAGCGACAGCAACTTTTCCTTCAGAACCGTTCAGAATATCAAACACAGTCTTCAATATTTCAGCAATTACAGCAGCATTCGAACATTTAAATGAAAGGTGTTTCAGTGTTTCAACAGCTTCAGACCTGGCTAAATCATCTTTAGAATATAAATTAGGAAGTAACACTCTAGCCAGTTGTATGGCATATGGGCTAACATCAAAACTCAATTCTTGTATTATTAGTCCAACTGCTTGTAGCACAATTTCAGGATTTCGCAGCAAAGCCCTCTGCATGGGTGGCAACAGTATTTTCTCGAATTCATTTTGGGTAAGTGTATTCAAAAGAATGCCACAAGAGGATACGGCACAATAATTCGGCTTGATTTTAGTAGTAATAATTCCTTTAACAAAAAGTACAATTAGATCCTCCTTATGTATTCTCAAAACATCTGATGATACATCATTTTCTTTCGTATATTTAAATATCAGCAGAAGTGTGACAATCACATTGCTAGATGGTTCCTTCTTCAATAACGTCGATTTATAGAACTCGCAATAATACTCGTTACCAAATATTTCGAACATAACACTATCGGCTAGGTTTTTTAGGCGGTCATTTGATGCAACTAACACGATTTGATAGAAAATGGACTGATATTCAACGAGCCGAGGTAGTTCATTTTTGAAAATATTTGATCCGTTATCGCCGTGTTTATTCAACAACACTGACCATCCAAGTGCTATTAGTGCTGCTTTAGATGCTCTAATTGGAGGTGCATTCAGAAGTTCTTTTAAGGCAAGCACTTTAAACACCATCATCATACTCTCAACAGCAGAGTCATGATATACTTTTATCAAATCCACAATGAGTATCCTAACAAGTTGTTGGGACGTGTTGTCCTTGTACTTAGTTAACGTGGTGGCTACCAATTTGCATATACCGCGAACTTCAGTAGCATCAAGATCTAAAAAAAAATCATTAGGCAATTCTCACAATGGCATACAACAGAACATACCGGACGATTTATATAGAAAATCTGATAAAGCCTTAAATAATGATGGCCTTTCTTCCACTGGCGCATTCAGTGCTTGATGTGCAAGATCCCTCAAGGAGTTTGGTTTCTTAAATATTTCTGTATTTTAATATAGTTCTTACAAATTAATCGCAATATATCTTACCACCGCCATGGCAGCCATTTCAATCATTTACTAACTAACCTAACTTTGAATTACAGAATAGACGGATAACATTTTTGCCACATCTGTGTTGAATTATAATCTACTGAGTAATTGAATACTGGGTACCTAATACTGGTTACATTGTGTTCCAAAACACAATGAATGCATCCTTAAACATTGCATGACGTGGTAGTTCTATAATTGTATATTAAAAATAAGTAATCACTACAGCATTAAAAACCAAAACAATTTTGGTATTTCGTACTTACATGTCTGTGTGACAAATTAACTATCAATAAACCTGGTTCGCATTTGACAAATATGCAATATCAAATGCTTCATTCGTACGCATTCAAAGTAGAAAAAAACATATGCCTTTTTTTTCACAAAAGGCAAAACTTATAGCTTTTGACTAACACTATAATTGATTGATGTTGACAAACTGTTCGTTGTCACGATAATTACAAAAAAAAACAAGATATTTGCACGCTACAAAAACAGAAGTGGAGTTCAAAGGAAACAAATTACACACTGATATCGGCGAAACCTGAAGAAATATTTGAATGTGACTACTTTTAAAATGTTGTGCATTGATGTAACTTAATAATGTTATTTTGTTTTATTCAAAAATATTAAGTAATTCATTTTTTATTGAATTTTAATCACTGACGCACGCGGCATGTCACATGCGACATTTTGGTTGCCCATACTTTATATGTTTATTTTTTTTCTTTTTATGTAATTAGACATCCATAAGATGATTAGAAATATATTTCTGGGAATGATATCCCTGGAATGCTTTTCACTTCTTTCCATTTTTGGCCAACTTATAATGTAGAGCTGTCATTCAATTTTATATGATGGCATAAAATACATTTTAATACTTTGCCTTCGACTCACTGACAAAAAAAAAATGATCTTGTCCAGTGTCGCACGCGACTTTCAAATATACGGCAAAGCAAACTAAAAATGTACCTTCAATACATAAGGGTTTCCTTAACATCATTAATCAAAACAAAACTTCCAATAGAAATGTTAAAAACAAATATTTTAAAAAAATAATTGTAAAATCTAATTACTTTCGTTAAATTTGATAGATTCCCCTTAAAAATATGTTAAAACAAAATATTTTTATAGACTTTGAATTTTTTGGGTGCGGTTGACATGTCTGTGAAATGCCCATACGCAAATATTGTAAATATGTTTTATCGTTTTTCTGCAAAAAGAAACATCAAATATTTTCAGTATTAGTTATGCGTTTATATTATACGCATTTGACACTTTTGGTTTTCCCAAATAGCTTTCGACCAATGTCAAATAAAATCGTGTCACGCGTTTTCGCGCCCGTCAGTCTCAACTGAATAATTATCATTTTTGATAATTTATTTGACCAACCTGCCACAATAAAAATATTTTGTGGAAGAAATACATTTCATCGAACAAAAAAGTTCCTTTCTTCACTATCAGTCCGTCGTTGGGTATTTAATGCTTACCCGGAGTCTACACGAAACTGTTTTGCAAAGTTAATCGCAGTAAATTTCCAGCAGTAAATTGAATTGTCCAACGAAAACTACCCTGCCAGAAGAAAAATATCAAAAGTCACTTAGGGTCTACATGTGTACGTGCATGTTAATTTCAAAATATGTTCGCAAGAGTAACTTCTCTTGTTGTTGTTTTCGTCCGCAGCAGCAAACAAAAATACAATGTTGTTGGGGAAAAGTATGGACAAGCAATTTGTTTTCCATAAATACGTCAACATTTTGTTTTTTGTACTTCAAACACGTCCGAAGAATAATTTATTGACAATAATTTTATTACGACAATAATTTTTTACCGCAAAACACTACTACACAATGAAATTATCCCATAAACTGACAAAGAATATGTTGGGGAACTAACATTCATCTCTACTGCTTGTGCCAAAATGTCAGTGCCATTGAATTTTCGTCGCCAGTCGGCCGGCCAGTAGCAAAAATGCCCGCCCATGGGCATCTCTCTCACATGTACGCTCTCTCATGTATTGAAAACAAAAACCAAATTTCATTTAGTCTCGCTTGAGCATTCAATGGAAGAGGTTGTGCAGTCGCGTGCTACAAGCGATACACTTCCCAAAATGTTTGATATCAAATGGGAATATGATTTTTTTTTTGCAGAAAATTTTTTCGGTAAAGCTGAATGTTTACTTTGTCAGCGTACATTGCCACGTTTACGGCAATATTATTTGCAGAGGCATTATTTACAATGTCATAGGCAATATACTAATGTTACAAATGGGGCAAGGGAATCATTAATAATACATTTAAAAAAACCATTTTATGAAAAAATGATTCCAGATTTTGAAAAATCTAAAAATCTGGAAAATAAAGCAATGAATGAATGTTTATTAAAAAGAAAGGCATCATATGCTATCGCTATGGCGCTTGGGAAACGTTGCCGTCCAATGTATGATGGGAAGTTTTACCAGGAATTGAAGTCAGATTTGAATTCTGTTGTTTATTTTTATTTTATCTTTACTTCTCATTTCCAAACAAGGGCATGAAAAAATTACACACCAATTTCTTTCAGTGCATTGAGAGAGCATCTCAATAATACAAACACAAAATAAATAATAATAAAGTAGTATGTGTTTGCCGAACGCTCCCAACATACCAAATGACTTGAGAATAATATTATAATAAGCTTACCATCTCATGCCTCAATCTTGAAAAAGAGTTGAGAATTTATTGTAAAAGGCTTGTGTAACAATTGTAGACAAATCGAAACGGAACCCTCTTGATAATATTAAATGTGTACGCTTTCAATAAGCTTATCCTTGTAATTGTAGAATAAGCTTACGAAAATAATATTTTCTTAAGCTTATCATTGTAATTGTAGAATAAGCTTATATTAAAATTTGTTTCTTTTTGTAATGTTCGTTAATATTAATTAATTTTATTAATTCAGTCCATTTTTTTGTACATTTCGGTTTTAATTAAAAATAAATAATTCACATTCTGGTTTTTTTTGTGTAATTATTTCGCAACTTAGTTCGATATTTAGCGAACTAGAAGAACGTTCGCGTGTCTTTTATAAACTGGTCCCCCGTGCACCGAAATCTTCATCCAATTCATTAGTTTTTTTATTATTAAAGAGAAGTTCAATCACTTCTTTTGTTTCTCTTCGAACACTTTTTTTTATATTTATTAGGCATTTTTATTATTTTATTATAATTTTACCAATTTTTTAACACAACCAATTATACGTACACTCGCTTTGAAATCGAACACTAAATGCAAAACACAAAACAAATTTGTCCAAAAATCAAGCATGCCTTGTTGAAACTTTTCACCAAATGAAACATTAAAAGAAAGCAAAACAAACAAATTTGTCAACAAATGAAGCGGCCCTTGTTGACACATTTCTCTTACATACTTAAGAAACGTTTGTCTATAACAAGAGTTTCTCAAGCGTAACGGCACTTGCTAGATTTTGTGTGCGACTTGAGAAACTGTTGTGGATTTACTATTTTTATAATATTGTTCTCAAGTTTCGTGCGCGAACTTGAGAAACTATTGTGGATTTACTATTATTATAATATTGTTCTCAAGTTGTATTGAGATTTTATTCCTATTTGGTATGTTGGGCTGGTTTATTGGTAACCCAGCCATTAGACAGGGCAGTAATTGTACGAAAAACTCAACACACTCATACTTTTTTACCAATACACACACATTTTTGCTACTGTCCGGCCGACTGGCAACGAAAATTCAATGGCAGTAAAATTTTGGCACATGCAGCAGAAACGAATGTTAGAGTTCCCCCAACATATTTTTTTTTGTCAATTTATGGGATAATTTTATTGTGTAATTGTGTTTTGACCGTTTTGTCGTAATAAAAACAGTTAAATTTTGTGAATTGTTATCAATGAAGTATTTTTCAGACTTGTTTGAAGCACAAAAAACAAAATTTAGACGTATTTATGAAAACAAATTTGCTTGTCCATACTTTTCCCCAAATGCTTTGACAATTTGTGGTGTGGGGTAACATTGTGTTTTTGTTTGCTGCTGCGGACGGTAACAACAACAAGAGAAGTTACTCTTGTGACGACGTTTTTGAAATAATTTTTCAGATGATTTTCGATATTTGGTTTCTGTTTCGAAGAGTATATGTGTGCTCAACTGGCAACAAATTAGATGTAGGTGTAATGGCAGGGTAAAAAAGTGTGAGTGTGTTGAGTTTTTCGAACAATTACTGCCCAGTGTAATGGCTGCGTTATTAAGAACTTGGAGATTATTTATATCAGAGAAAAGATTGAGACTATTCGTTTTTATTCCGCATTCATACAATCGTTGCTTTTGCCATGCTTTTATTCGACAACAATAACTAATGCTATTGCTATACTATCATTCGTTGTTTTTGTTGATTGCCTTATGCACACTCATTTTTGTAATGACGTTACATGTCAAGCAACGAAAAATAGAACCAATCGCACCATTCGCTTAGTATTCGTTGCTCTGGTGTGTTTATAAGTATGCAGTGTGAAGAAATTTTGGCAAACCTTAATGCTGGTGTTTTCTTTTTGTTGTTGTTTTAACCGAAAATATATCAAAATGTTCCATTTATTGTTTTATTTGGTTTTATTTCACAAGTTTGACCTTCGTATTTATGTCAAAAAAAAAAAATACGTTTTTTTCAATATGCATGCAGACCATTCGTACCAATCGTTCTATATTCGTTGCTTTTGCGATTGGTATGAATGATAAGCAGAAGGCAAGCAATGCAATGCATGGAATTCGTCATACTCACATTTTCTGAATGGTATCATGAGTTGCTTTACTATAATGATGTCTATTGAGAACAATATGCATATATTTTGTGATTGCATTCAAAGGCATTAAATATGCCAATCAAACCGTTCTCTGATTTGTATGCAATAAAAAATTACGAACTCATTTAGGGTAAGGTAGTTTTAGAAAATTTCATTCCGCGAATTAGGTCTAACTTTGCATATAAAAAGGGGTTCTAATATATGAGAAAAGGCTATAAAACGACCAAACAGCAGCCATCAATATTAGTGTGTTGTAGAGTTGTGTAGTTCCGGAACGAACTAGTTGAATGGAACAATTCACCTCATTGCACAATAATAGAAGGTAGTGACAATTGTCCAACAACAAAAACTCAGATACAACCCTGGTTATTTTGATTGTTAGATTCTGATACATATATAAATGGCAGACATCAGTCAGTTACAACTCACGGGACAATTTTTAACGAACTATAATTTTATTTTTAATAGTTTTGAAAGCGCCAAATTTCTTTGTTTGGCTTTTTGTAATCTAATTCTTTGATTTAAATATTTAATACGAAAATGTATTGGACTTTAGATACAAATTTGAAACAAAAGATTGAAATGCAAACAATGAGTTTGACAATCAAAATTCTGTCAAAATAAAAAAATCAGCTGTTTGCTTGCAACTACCTTTAGTTATTGTGCCATGTAGAAGGTTTAACCCTGAACACTTGTTGGGTCTAGCAGCTGCACATTTGTTTATATTTATGCTTTGATATTGTTTTGTTTTTCTGTATGTTACAATGGTAGGTAAATTTAAAACACAGTTTGCGAATATACGTCGGCTCAAAGCAAATTTCTTTGTGGTATCCACTCACTTTTAGTTCCATAGGCTAGATGTATTCGTTTTATGTGAGACCCAGGTGTGTTGGGATTCTGATCCACAGAACTTTCACATTCCTGGTTCCCACACTCTTTCCTCTTTCTTTTCCCACAAAGGCCTTGTTATATTTATACGTAATGGTGCTGTGTTCCAGAGCCATCAGCATTTGGACTCACAAGATCCAGAATTTAACTCCATTATTGGATCACACCCATTACACTTCGGGTTTCTTTACAGAAGTCCAAATTTGGAAAGTGAGGCTACCCTCAATGGCTTCGAAGCCCTTTCCGATTCTAGTTGCTGGGGATTTCCATGTCCATAATGTTGGCTTTCTCATTCGAGCCACACTTCTCCGGAGGGACAGTACGCTGAACTGTTTGCCGCGCATAACAACTTGACGCAACTAGTGTATGAACCAACACACATTTCGCATGTTGAAGGGCAATACCATACGACAAGGCACGTTGGGCCAAGATTAACAATTTACAACAGAAATTTAATTGGAAATTATGTTTCCTAGACAATAATGTCGAGGCTGCTGCTGAATTGGTTGAGAAAATCGTTCTTCTTGGAATAGGCACATTTATTCCCTCGAAGACTACTTCGATCAAACCTCCAGGGCACTTGGGCGCGAAAAACTTCTTTACGAACAGCGTCTTCGTGCTAAAGTTCTTTCATCACCCAGGGGAAGTAAGAGCTTTTCGGCATTTGTTGGGACAATTATTCGTCTTCTATTCCAACTCTCGTTAACGATGACCAGATATTTACTGACCCGGTTGGCAAATAGCAGTCAACCACTCCCCGTGATCGAAAACGTATCTAGTTCGATGCCTCAGATATTTTTTCGAACACGTGGGGTCAGAAGGGTTCTTGCT
The DNA here is from genome assembly GCA_958296145.1 of Hydrotaea cyrtoneurina. Taxonomy (NCBI): domain Eukaryota; kingdom Metazoa; phylum Arthropoda; class Insecta; order Diptera; family Muscidae; genus Hydrotaea; species Hydrotaea cyrtoneurina. The sequence goes on along the minus strand of OY282512.1, from coordinate 73,273,681 downwards.
CATCTCAATGTAAACAAAACTCCGTGCCCGAATAGTATTTCAGCACTTGTCCTATGCGAGTGCTCTTCGATGCTAGCTCGTCCATTGCGCAATCTTTTCAACATGTCGTACCGTGCTGGTATTTACCCTTCACGTTGGAAAGTTGCCAATGTGCAGCCGATCCCCAAGAAAGGTGAGTATACTAATCCTGTGAATTATCCCCCAATAGCAATATGTTCTGCTCTCCCAAAGGTTATGGAGAGCATGGTTAACCACCATTTTGTTACGTATTTAGAGTCTAATGGCCTTTTTAATGAACGACTATTTGGCATCCGTAGACATCGAACTGGAGACCTGTTGGCGTTCCTTACGGAGCGATGGAGTCGATCTATTAACGCCCTTGGGATTACTCTATACGAGTTGTTATAGATGGGGTCCCATTAAACGAGCACAGGTTGACCGCTGGAGTGCCACAAGGCTTTGTCCTCTCTCCAATCTACTCCTATGCGGATGACAGCAACCTCTGCCATTCATACTCAGTTGATCATCGGCCAGGTCCTCTGTAGGTCGAGGACAAAAGGAGAACGATTAATGACACACTTAACCTTCCGCTAACACAATGCATTGGATTTATACGGGCATTCAAAGCGATTGATCAACTCTTTCGAAAATGATTGTGCGTACCAGCAGGACAGACAGACGGACATGGCTCAAACGATTTAGAAAGTCATGAATCGAATTTGGTTCAAAGACACTTGGGTTCTAATGTGAATATTTCTAGGTGTTACACTTTTGAGCCGTATCAAATGATATATACCCTCCTACTCGTAGGGTGGGGGTATAATGATGAATGTTGTAGGTAATTAATAATCGTAACGTACATTAAATGGTGTTGGCAAAATATTCTGAATTTTAATACAACTCTACAACCCAATTGCATCTTTGCTTTCTACTCGTTCCTTTGTTATAGTTATTGATTATTTTTTAAGCTTTATGTTTCTAATGTTATCACACAGTTAGTCCAATAAAGTAAAGACGGTTGTGTTTCATTGCTCGGAAGGTTTAGTTTTAACAAAGGTTATGACCAGGGTTACCGTTATGCCACTAAAGTGACACATTTGCCACTTTTTTCGAGCTATGATACTTTTGTGACACTTTTTTATTTTGATACTAAATATGCCACTTTTTCGTATTTAGTGCCCCTTTGTTATACTTTTGTGTCACTTTTCGAGTTTTAGATTAATCTTCTTGTATATATATTTTGACAACACTGATGACTGTGGAACATTGTGGGAAATTCCAAGTCAGAGTGAAAGTACTAGGTCCGTATAGTAAAACACCCTAATGGTCTGGCGTTCAAAGACCAATTTATTTATTATGACTTTTTAAATTTTTTCCTTAAATTGATGTTTCTTCCCTTAGTGTTATTTTTTACCAACAAATTTGTTTTGTGTAACTCGTTCCATTTTGCTGAAATAAAAAATTTTAAATTACATTTCCTTTAATCTATTCATATACTCATTATCTACATAATCAACAGTTTTGTAGTTATAAATATTTTATGAAGAACAAAATTAAATAAAAAAACTAATCTCATCAAAAAAGTCTTGAATCGCCTTATGAAATTTCCTTTTTTGTTATATCTTTATTTTCTTGCTGTGCCACTTTTTTAAAAATATTGTGACACTTTTTTTTAAGAATTACACTTTTTGTGATACTTTCTGAAAATACTCGGCGGTAACACTGAGAAAGACTTTTTATTGAGAATACCGTTGACCGTTATTTTGAGAAAATGAATTCAGTGGCTAACGCGGAGGAAGTAAATAGTGAAAACTATACGATATGGTGTATCCAAATACAGTGGCGTCACTAGGGTTGGTGTCACCCAGTGCGGTAACTCATGATGTCACCCCCCTCACGACACCCCTCACGACACCACATAGACCTTCAACAAGTCCGCCAGTGCAAAATAACGGAAACATACAGAATCCTTAGTAACGTTTATAAACATACATACATAGGTCCTATATTTTCAAAGGCAATAGAAGAAAAAAATAATTCAAGGTGTCAAGGTTGGTTAAAGATTGTAAGAATTTAAGAACTAAGAACTACATAAATAGAAAATATGTATTATATTTAGAAATATATTTTTTATTGGTATTTTAACATTAAATTTTATGTCATATTAAATCTCGACTACATCAAAACTTTCCTTTCCTTGCCTTTAGAGCTGCAAACTTGTTAATTACTTCATCGAAGTCAACTTCTTTCGCCAAATCACTTTCAATTGATAATATTGCAAGATCAGAAAGCCTTGACTGTCCCATGGTAGATCGCAAATAGTTCTTTATAAGCTTTAGCTTTGAAAAACTCCTCTCACATGAAGCCACAGACATACAGATCGTAAGAAATAATTGTAAGCTCACTGAGAGAAATTGAAGAGATTCCAGGAAGTCCCATTCAGCTATGAATTTTAAAACGTCAAGTACTGACCCGTCTTTGACTTCTTCGAGATCAATCTCTGCTGCCTTTAGGTGCCTTCTCAGCCTTGGTATTTCTAATAAAAGCTCTTCCTCTGATAACTCATCATAGAAACTGGTCAATTTTGGAATGGACACCAGTAACTCTTCTTCAGTGGCAGATATCAAACTCTTGGCTTGAACAGCCTCAAACATAGATGCTACTTCCTTGATGGCTCTTGATCTGATCTGGAGTTCAGAATGGAAACGATCAATACACTCAAGCATCGCTCTCTTGTTTTCTTCTTGCAGAGTTAGTCCAGCATCTCTCGCCTTCTCACCTGGCATCCTCTTCTTGAACCTGGGTCTGCTCTCTACTGAAATTCCATATTGGTCTGATTTTAAAAGCGCCTGTTCAATTGCCTGCTCCACAAGATGATTGCGCTGCTCGTATATAAAAAGTCTTAGCGTCTCTAGCTTTGTCACTACCTTGTCAAGAGTTAAGCCCTTAGTCTGAAGGTACAGCTGTGTAAGATTAACTTCTTCAAGTACATCACACCAAAAGAAGAGGTAGCACAGAAACGCGAAATTGCAGACAGCAGGTAAGAGCCCTCGGGCTGTACCTCTTGTATCTAAATTTTCCTCTGGATCATATAGAGCAGTGATGGGCACTTTGGCTCGTAGGAGCCTTTTGCACTTACGAGCCAGCCGTTTGCACTTGAGTGCTAGACAAGGGGGACAGTCAAGAGCCAGCATGAAGGGAAGGAATAAATACTCTCTCTCTCATGACGACATGGACCACAGTGCTTGATTGAGCGACGTCGAAAATGAAAAGTGTTGCCGCTTACACATAATTGTATGCTTTATGTTTACAACAGTTTCAACATTTGTAAAATCTATTGAAATTAGCTTAAAATTTTTTATTTAAAAAAAAGAAAATTTAGTTACATTTTTTAAAAGTAAAGTCAATGTGAAATTTGTAATTTTCAAACAAATAATTGTATATAATTATCATTTGATATTTGCAGTTGAAATTTTTATCCATTAATTGAGGGAGGCGGTAACCCTATTGCAGTCTTTGCTGAGAGAAAATTTGTTATCAATGTCAGCGTTGCCGTTGATGATACTAAAGTATCAAAATAATCCTTTTTTTGGGTCTTGCCACTTTTTTGATACTTTTTGTTTTTGATACTAAATTTGATACTTTTTGTTTTTAGATCCCTCTATGATCAAATCAAATGTTGATAAAGATGCAGATGAATTTGTGAGCGAATATCAATCTTTTGAGGCTTTAACAAAAGAAAAAACATGGCAGCGCCTTTTCCAAATTAGGGATGCTGAGGAGTTTTGGGGGAAAGTAGGAAAAATGAAAAATTCCTACAACGAGCCCTTGTTCCCTACATTAAATACATTTGTGTCATATATTTTTAAACTGCCACACAGCAGTGCTTGCGCTGAGCGTATTTTTTCAAAACTTTCTCTTATGAAAAATATGCTAACAAATAGACTCAAAGTTCAGACTTGTAATGAGAGACTATCAGCTCTTAATTTGGTAGATACTGATTTAGAAGATTGGAAGCCAAACCCGAAAAAAAATTATTCATTACTTCATTACTTTACATATTTTTTACCTTGTTTTATTGTTCTGCTTACTTTGTACCTAATTTGAATTAATTTTTAAATAAAAAAAATCGTTTTAACACGTTTTATACTTTTTTTTTTTGAAAATGATACCTTTTTTTGGTACTTTTTTTTTGAAAATGATACTTTTTGTGATACTTTTTGAAAAAAGTCAACGGCAACGCTGATCAATGTTAGTTTCTCCGCAACTCTTGTGCGATGAACATCATTTACGGATGGGTGTAGAAATTTTTTCGTTTCCCTTTCCCCGCAAGTACTTGTGCCCCTTGTCTAGCACTCGTTTGCACTTTGAGTATTTTAGGAGCCGAAAATGTGCCCACCACTGATATAGAGCTTCAATTGCCGCCACACATTCATCGAATTTTTCTTTCACTGCCATTACTGCAGCATGATGAGAACTCCAGCGTGTTGTTGCTAATCTTTTTAATGAGACTCCAGTGCAGTTCATTAAAACATCCCATCGGTGAGTGGAAGCAGCAAAGAAGGAAAACATTGTCTCAAGAGTTCCAAAAAAAGTCACGCATGAAGCGTTTTCAGCAAAAGAGTGTTGGCCGCACAAGTTAAGCGAATGGTCCACACATCCATTAAAAACAGCTTTTCTGTTCTTTGTTTTCAAAATGGCTTGTACACCCCCATGGATTCCAGCCATAGTCGCAGCATTATCATAGCCTTGAGCGCGGCACATCATAATATCGAGTCCATCACTTTCCAGATTTTTGAGAATATCAGAACTGAGGTCAACAGTTTTTTTCCCTTTAAAGGGAAAAATCCCAGAAACACTTCCCTTACTTCAACATTCCTATTGTAAATTTTCACATATCTGATAACTTCGGACATTTGGTCAGTGTGTGATGTGTCAGGTGTGCTATCAAACATGATCCCAAAATACCTGGCAGATTTTATATCCATGACAAGCTTCCCCTTCACATGATTTGCTAGGACATGTATAAACTCGTTCTGAGTTTTTGGTGCAAGATAAGATACTGATGCTTTGATTTTACATGTGCTTCGCTTTAATCTCATTAGGTGCTCTTTCAGCACTGGTCATATTTAGAAAGCATCTCAACCATTTCGAGACATTTTTTTTTTTTTTACTCTTTCTTGTGTGTATTTTTTTCTATGCGTTGGCAAACAAAAAAACGTTAAAAGGGTATAGCTCTGAAATAGTAACCGCAAATTTACAATTCTTTTTTTTAAATTGTTAAGAATTTATGCGTTTTTTAAACTGCATCATTCGTTTTTTAAATTTTGTACAAATTTTAAAAGTTATAAATAGTTTTTTACAACAATTATTCAAAATTTACGGGAAAAAATTTTACGAACCGCCATAATTTTGGTGTCACCCCTTGTGATGGTGTCACCCGGTGCGGTCCGCACCCCCCGCACCGCCCTAGTGACGCCTCTGTCCAAATGAGAAGTTTGCTCGTAACTTGTGGGATGTGATTCAAAATCTGTGTTCAACTAAGGAGGCCAAACGGGTGGTTTGGATGACAACAGACCAGAAGGCTTTGGCAATGATTAATTTGTGTGTTAAGTCAAGTGAGTTAATTAACATTAAGGATTGCACAACAGCTAATGCTGCATGGGATGCCTTATGTGCGTTATACAAGGCGAACACGACATGTCGGAAGGTAAATCTCTTTAAGAAACTGGTGCACTTCAATATTGGCCACTTTCATCACAAATTGGAGAGTTTCGAGGAGTAGTAGACGACCTGAAAAGCATTGGCATAAATTTTATCGGAGGCCTTGTTGTTGTGTGCTTTACCACAAGAAATGGAAGACTTTGTTGTTGCTGTTGAGAGCAGAGACCTGGATTCGAACAACTAATTTCGAAAGTTCTTGAGGAGGAGCGTAGGCATGGCGACAAAAATATGAGTGACGGCAGGGTGTTTTCCGCAAATGAGAGAAGCAAACATGACGCAGTCGGAACAACAAATTTTGGAGAAGAAACAACAACACAAAATCTGAAAGAGATAGTAAACGTAGCAACGTCAAGTGCTACAAATGTGGACAGCTCGGTCATATTCGTGCGCAGTGTAAGGTGAATAACGATGAGTCAGTTGCGTCGGCATTTGGGGTTCTTGACAAAAATATAAGCAGCGGTGCTTCATCTCACATGAGCAGATAGTGATTTTTGTCTATCAGCAAATTCCTCTAAGCGCAAAGCGGTGAATTTCGCAAAAAGTGGTGCGACTATTATGAGTAAAACAAATAAGAATATGATGCATGCACGAAGAAGAATGGTATATTTTCGGCGAAGTATAATGGTGTTGATATGGGTGAGCGGTTGAACAATGTTGTGGAGGGAGGTGAATTTGAGAGATGGGAATGCCACGTGTCAGCTCAACAGCAGAAATTTGAACTCTTTGAACAGCAAGGGTATGGTCAGAGGGCTGAATTTAAAAGTGCCGAATGATTTAAATGCATGACTTGTGCTGTTGGTAAGATAACAACAAAACCAATCCCTACATACTCAAAGGTAAATACAAAGGCGGTGCCGGACTTGGTACACACCTACTTATGTGGTCCTTTCAGAGTTCGCTCTCAAGGTGGTGTACATAATGACAATAACGGATGACTATTAGAGAGAAAACCTTTGGGGTTTTCATAAATTTTGCTGCGATGGCGGAGAAGCATATTGATGAAGGTGAGGAGTGACAATGGCAAAGAGTATTTGAACAGTCGGTTCAAGGGTTACTTCAGCGAAAACGATATCCTTCACCAAACGACAGCCATACTCCAGAGCAGAACGGCATTGCAGAGAGAGTCAATAGAAGTCTAAACAAACGGTGGAAAATTGTAACCGAAAGGAATTAAAATGAAATTTGTGGGCTACGAGGGTTTGTCAAAGGGGTATCGATTAATCAACATGGATAGACGGGAGATCGTCAAAGCAAAAGACGTTATATTTTTTGAGAGTTCATTCGAGAAGGCGGAAAGCAAAAACGACCGCGCCAGTTAACTACATACAGATATATTGTTACGATTTTATTACATGAATCTTTATTTCGAAGCATTTCGACAATTTTTTTGCTAATGTGACTCAGTTTCAATGAAGTTGATATCATTAAATTCTGTAACGCACCCCTTATGTTACATTAACATCATCGCTTCAGAATTTCACTCCATAGTTATTTTTTAGGAAGTCATAGTAGTAGTGAGAATATTGCCTTGTATTCTCCCACTATACCATTTAATTTTTTTTTCATGTATTTTGTACACCTCCCATTGAATGTCATGATCTTATTTGACTTCTTTGACACTCAGCTTAATTGCAGAAGGTCATACATAATTGTGATTCCAGTCAGTACAATACACCGAGTGCTTGAACTTAATTGTGAAAAAAAGGATAGTTGTGTCTTAAGTTTATAAATTGGTCTTACCAAGAATCTCAATATTCGATGTAAAATAAAACAAATTTATTGAAAAAATCCTGTTTTTTAATAATATTTTTTTACAGAGGACTCGCGGTTTTTCCGAAAGTTTTTTGAAAACAGTGCTGTTGGCTTCGTCCTCGAGTTCGCTGAAGTGCTCTTTTGGAACATTTGTGGAATTTCCTGACAAAATAATTCTAAAACAAAAAATCGAATAGCATTAAAAATCTTTGTCTCTAAGAAGTTTAATTTTTCTGTTCTGAAGATAAGGAAAAGTACATGTGAAGTACAGTATGCATATTAAATAATACGGTTTTCATTATCCGCGATCAATTAAGAATCAACAAATATAAAATCAAACCCCAAAGTTTATTCGAAATCATTTTTAGCATAAAATAATTTTCGTATAAAAAAGGGGAAAAAAACGTTAAAGATTTACTCGATATCAAACTTCCTTAATTTTGTCACATACTTATTATTTTTATTTATCATACAAATGAGCATATACATGAATGCAATTAAAACCTCAATATCGACAATTACTATAAAAGAGAAGAATTTAAAAAAAAAAATTGCCTTACTAACACTCAAATTAGTACTAACAATATTGTTTCTGAGGGTATTATATCTCTAACAGAGATCATATGTAGGTATGTATGTATCTTCAATATTTCAGAGTATAAGTTTTTATATTAGTATTTCTTTCAAACAGCAGAGATCAGCCAATATACTACACATCATAAGATTGCTGGGCCCATCAATGGAGATCGTGCATACACACCTACAATCATACAAACCTGTATAATGATAATGAAAGTCAAAATAATTATATAGCTGTCAAACAAAAGGTGACTTATGGCGTAAAGAGAGAGAAACTAAAAAAAACACAGTGAGGTAAATATTGAAGTGTGGTGATAACGGACAGTAAGAATAACGGACAGTTGAGAGTAGAAAGTTATTTAAGAGAACTTTCATTATCATTATAAGTTCTCTTAAATAACTTTCTACTCTCAACTGTCCGTTATTCTTACTGTCCGTTATCACCACACTTCAATATTTACCTCACTGTGTTTTTTCTAGTTTCTCTCTCTTTACGCCATAAGTCACCTTTTGTTTGACAGCTATATAATTATTTTGAATTACTCTTTCTCTGCCTATTTTACGTCTTCGCATTAGAATTTATACATATGTGTGTAGGAATAAATAGCTTTATGCAACAAATGAATCGCAGAATTGTATTCCTTAATATGAAACACTAATTTTTCTTTTTCATGGGAATGACATCCAGATAAATGCGTAGTGTATATTAACATGGGACGGTCTTCTAAAATATAGGGTATTAAGGCTGTCATAGGCATCTGACTCAAGTCAGTTGGGAGTTAATAATTGTACCCTTTGTGGCATAACACCTTAGGCACAGTTCTTTCAATGCTTATCGCTTTCTCTAATTGTTCTAGTCTGGAAATTTCTAATGGCATATTGAGATTATATGTTCATGCGTTAGATGCTAAGGGTTGAGAACCAACGTTACCTAATTCCGATAGAGCCAGCTGGAACGTAAGACTCTTTTATGCCACTTAACCTGCCATTTAAAATTGATTGCGAAAAAATTGATTTAAGTTTTTTTCCATTGGAGTAATCTACCCTCCAAATGCAACTGAAAGTGATAGCGTAATAGTAGACGTACAACAAGACGACAACTTTGAAACAGCAAGTGAGGAAGAGGACCCTCAAACGTTGTCAGAAGCATTAAAGTCAGATGAGGCTGAGAAATGGTTATAGATCGCCTTCGTGTAAACATTTTTGTAATTTTTTTTTATTGGAGTAATCTAGCCCGCTCATAAACGAAAAACCAAAGCAAGTTAAATATTGAAAAAAGGAAACAACATCGTACTTAATAGTAACAAAGCACCATCTGTAGATTTACCAGATTACTCAAATCAACTTGCAGTTTCTTATATGAGAAATATGTAAAGAAAAATTTTTTTTAACACCAGTTCCACCAAATACTTTAATCTTAGTACGAGTCCAGTTTCTTTTGACATCAGTAGGTCTTATTCTTGTCGCCGCATAGGTATGAAAGTATTTCTAAATTAGCCAAAGCATACTCGATGTAAGATTTGAAAGTCCGAATCTAAAAATTTAAGTTTTGGTCTCCGTCGTTCCAAATATTCATCGTAAAAGCTATAAAATCAAATACTTGACCATAGAAGACTTTGATAAATCTATTATGTTGTAGTAACGATTTTCACTACCAATCAAAAACTTCTGCTCAATAGCAGAATTCAGTTCATTTATTTTTATTAATATATATCATTCCCAGAAAAATCTATTAAGCTTACGCAAACCCTTTTTATAATTAAACACGTTATGATCACAACAGGTAAAGATAATTCCAGGAAGTAGACGTCCGTTTTTATCACGAGATAATATACCTATTGAAATGAATAGTTCTATAGGAACACTACTGAAACGAGTAGTGCATTCACCTGTCAATAACGATTTTTCTGAAGTTCCACGCATTTTAAGTTCTTATATCCTGATAACCAAACAGTAGTATACCTTCACTATTTCAAAGAGATAATAATACCATGGATACCGAAATTGGAAGTAATCGACCAGCCAATTTAGCTTTAGGTGAGTTAGCTTCTCTCAGTCAGATTTACATTCATGTGTAAATAAAAACCCTGAACCAAGATTAAGCTCCAATAATCAATAGCATTTATCACATCCATAAGAAAAATTTTCTATGTGAGGTATTTCTACCTATTCACATTATAACTTACCAGTAATCTCGAACACTGGTTCCTTATCAACGGCAAATATGGCTTCAAACTCTTAAGGCTAATCATTATTTCAACTCAGGATCATTAGATTCTTTAATTAAGTTAATGCAACAAACTATGAGAAACAATCAGGAAGAGTTTAGAAGAGAGCTTTTTGCAATTAAGCAAAGTGTATCAGAAATGTGTAATGACAATCGTCCAAGCCATACACAACATTCTCGCTTTGAACAGAATTCTCTTAATTCGAGTGTAGCGAATTCAAATCTATCGACCGAAAGTTAAAATAAATCTCAGAGAATAGAACACCACAATATTAACGATTTTTATTATTATATGACGATTTTTATACAACTATCGTTTCAACAAATGCACGACTGCGGAATCCAACGTTAATTGATATAAGAAAAAATGTTCATTTACAGGTAAGATTTTTGTTGTTTAGTTCGGAGCCAGAATCTTTAGATGACTTTAGGGATATTGATCGTAAAGCTGAAAAAGTACTTAGAGATAATAAAATGCAAGGTTTGAATGTGGGACATGGTCGAACTGTAAATGAAATTGAAGGGATCATAGCTGAAGACGTAGTTCCTGGAATAAACTATCCGCAGCTCGAAGCCTTCCATTTTCAAAAACATAGAAATATAGGTGAGTATTCAAGTATTCAGTGTTGGAATTGTATGCCATTTGGGCATTCTTACATTTACTGTTTCGAAGAAATTCAAAACCCCTTTTGTTTTAAGTGTGGCCAAAATGGCCAAACACGTTTGTTGTTCGGGGGCAAACGTTTCTGTATTGGGAAATAACTGATTATAATTAGTAGAACCTAACCATACATTTTCAACAAGTATTAGGATTTTGTGTTATTCCAATATGTTTTAAAGGTGTTAGGTTGAAATAGAGGATCGTTGACATACACCTAGGCCAGCAATTCGGCCTGTTGTGTTCTCCTGGTTTCTTCTACAAATTCCCTTCCCCCTTTTTTTTTTTTGTTTATTTTGCGTTAGGAATTCGGTCCCCTCTATAAAGTTCCTTAAATTCCTTATGTCCATTGCTTTGACAACCGACAGGCCATCTAAGGTGTCCTCTCCTAATTGGACGGGGCATTGGCACAGGACGTGTTCCGCCGTTTCGGCGTTCTCTCCGCATGCCCTATAGACGTCGTTCTCGGAACAACCTATTCTAAATAGGTGTGCCCTTAGGCTATTGTCTCCTGTGATGACCCCAACTAGCTTACTCAGCTCATTTTTGTTAAACCCGAGTATTGTCTTTGTTTTCTTGTAATCGAGATTTCCCCATGTTTCCTTTGTGGTTCTTCCCACCTGTTCATCTTGCCATCTGGAGGTCGTCTTCATCCATTCCGTTAACTCCGTTTTTGTCTCCAGAAAAGGTTTAGACAATTGCAGCGTATTTTGGTCGTATTCCCTTCCCATTTAAGCCAGTTCTTCGGCCTTAACATTGCCTGAAAACCCTTGGTGGCCCGGTATCCAGTTAATAACTATGTCGTTATTTCTCGATACGTCATTTATCGTTTCCTTACAGTACATGAGTGTCCTTGATTTGACATTATCATCTCTGAGGGATCTAATTGCGTTTTGACTGTCTGTGAAAATACAGATAGTGTTTCCTGTGATTCTGTTCCGCAGCCATTCTAGGCATTCTGTGATAGCCTTGATCTCTGCTTTTAGAATCGTTGAGTACTTTGGTAATTGGTATACGAATTCAGTCCTCGGATTGTGGATGTAGATCCCTATGCCTACTCCCAACTCGGATTTGAATGGTCTGTGTAGCACTCCACTATTCCCCCATCTTGGGTGTATGTGTCGTGTTCTTGTCTGCGTCTATCTTCTATTCTTGTCGTGCAGTTCGCAACCACGTGTGTTTCTGAGATGCGATCTGTCTGACAGTTTGTTGTCAGGAACCCTCCTAGTTGTTCCAATATTCTCTGATGTTGTGTTTGAGGTTCATCCACAATCGACTCATTCAATGCCCTTAGTCTCCTTTCTGAGATCGCTGCCTCAGATTTGATTTGGATATCTATTGGGTGGATGTATAGCAATATTTCGAGAGCGCTCGTCGGCGCCGTCCTCATTGCTCCGCATATTCCTACGCAGCAAATTCTTTGAATCTTTACGTTACATTTCTTTGTCATTGCCGTCCACCATACAATTGACGAATAAGTTATAATCGGCCTTATTACGCATTTGTATAGCCAGTGCGACATGCTTGGGCGGATGCCCCATGTGGAGCCAATTGCTGTATGGCACATTGACCAGCATCTGGGGGCTTTTTCGGCTCTGCTATTGATGTGATCTTTCCAGTTTAGTTTCCTGTCCAGAATTACTCCCAGATATTTCACGTTCGTGCTTATTTCTATGCTCTTGTTCCTGAAACAAGGTTTGACGTATTGTGCAATTTTTGTCTTCCTTGTGAACAGACATAGTTCTGTTTTGTCCGGGTTGACGGTCAGTCTCCTAGGCTTCGCCCAGTTGTATGCCAGAGTTAGCCCTCTTTCGGCTTCTCTACATAAGAGATTGGTGATAATATACCTTCCTGTGGTGTCCCTCTATGTACTTTCTCCCTTATATCTATGCCGTGGGATCCGCAATTAATCCGTCTATGCCTTAGCATATGGCTGACTCAGTCGATTATCGACCTGTTCACTCAAACTGATCTAAGGAGTGGATTAATGTCTGCTTTCTCACGTTGTTGTATGTCGATACAAACACCAAGTGTGTATATTATTCCACATACGGTTCGGCTAAAGAACAAATTTTCTCTATACTGCGTCGTCCGGTCAACCGGCCATTTCACAATGAACGGATGAGATACCCTGGATAGCCACGTATTCCGAATAAATGTTCCAACATCAGGGACCAGACAACGGATATCTGACGAACAGATACCGTTAAAATATCTATAGAACAGCGATATACAACCCACATTCCGACAATGCTGAAGGGAGACCTATTGTATACCCTACTATCCCCAATCATCACCACCGCTCTCCTCTGTACACGGTCCAAAAGCTACAAAGATGTCTTTGGAGCTCCTGCCCACGTAAGGGAGTTATATTCCATTTTAGGCCGGAAGTAGGTGGTGTAAATATTTACGTGATCAGATGGAGTAAAGTATTTCTTGCACCGCTTTAAAAAGCGTAAACACTTGAATGCTTCTTTCGACACTTCGAATATATGGCTTGCCCAACGAGCATCACCCTGTATCTTCATGCCCAGAACATCAAGAGCGTCTGATTCGTAGATATCCACACCACCCACCGATATTGACGGCGATGCTGGACCAGTGGAACGTTTATGTGACAACAAACAGCACAGGGTCTTTTGTGCATTAAAATCCACTCAGTTCATTTGGCCCCACTCACAAATCGTAGCCAAATCGCGGTTAAGTGAGTCGTTCATCGTTCGCCTTTTGTCCTCGTCCTCCAGAGGACCTGGCATATAATCAAATGAGTAGATTTGGTTCTCTGTCACAGAGGACAGAGCCTTGTGGCACTTCTGCGGTCAACCTATGCTCGTTGGATGAGGCCCCCATCTATAAGAACTCGTATAGAGCGATCCCTGAGAAAACTCGATAAAAATCGAGAGAAGGTATTACCGACACCAAATGCAATAAGTTTTGATATGAGTGCTCCGTGCCAGACCCTACCGGATGCCTTGGAAATATCCAGAGCCACGACCTTACTTTCACTGAGGCGGTGAATGGATCGACTCCATCGCTCCGTAAGGAACGCCATCAGGTCTCCGTAGGTCGATTTCTACGGAAGCCATACTGTCGATCATTTAGAAGGCCGTTAGACTCTAGATAGCTTACTAGATGGTGATTAACCAGGCTCTCCATAACCTTCGAGAGCGCAGAACATATTGCAATTGGACGGTAATTCGCAGGATTGTAGCCTCACCTTTCTTGGGGAACGGCTGGACATTGGCAACTTTCCAACGTGAAGGGTAAATACCACCACGGTACGACACGTTGAAAAGATTGCGCAATAAACGAGCTAGCGTCGAAGAGCATTTACATAGGACAAGTGCTGAAATACCATCCGGGCACGGAGTTTTATTTACGTTGAGATCTGCCAGAACCCTTTTGACCCCACGTGTTTGAAAAAATATCTGAGGCATCGAACTAGATATGTTCTCGATCACAGGGAGTGGTTGACTGCATTCTGGCAATGATGAATTCTTTGCAAATATTTCAGCCATAAGGTTAGCTTTGTCGACCGGGTCAGTGAATATCTGGTCACCGTTAACAAGGATTGAAATAGAAGATGAAGAATTGTTCCTTACCCTTTTAACGAATGACCAAAAGCTCTTACTTCCCCTGGGAGAAGAAAGAACTTTATCACGATCGTGGAGAAGTTTTTCGCTCCTAAGCACTCTGGCACAATTAGATCTTGCCTGCTTACGTAGCATCTCAGTAGTGACGTTTTTATTTAAACGCCAATTTCTGAACGCTTCCTCTTTGGATCTGACAGCTTCTTTGTATGTCTGATTAAACCAACAATTCTTTGGGGGTTTGATCGAAGTAGTCTTCGAGGGAATAACCGTGTTTATTCCATGAAGAAATATTTTCTCAACCATTTCGGCAGCAGCATCGACATTGTTGTCAACGAAACATATGTTCTAGTTAAATTGCTGGTAAAAACTGTTGAGCTCGGCCCAATGTACCTTTCCGTATATGTACATTGTCCTCTTCGGATTAGAACCCTCACACACCTGGATCTCACATAGAGCGAATATATCTGGTCTATGGAACTGGACGTGCGTGTATACTACCGCAAAGAAATTTGGCTCCAGCCTTCGTATGTTAGCAAAATGTGTTTTAAATGTACCTACCATTGTAACAGACAGAAAAAAAACCAATATCAAAGCATAAATACAAAAAAACTGTGCATCCCTCTTGCCGCTGCTAGACCCAACAAGTGTTAAGTGTTAAACCTGCAACACAAATCAGGCAGCGACATGAAGAGAGCACAGTCGTTTGTATTATGCGAGAAGGGATACGGTGAGGAAGGGGGAACACAGCAGAAGAGGAGCATAAAGAAGCCCTTCGTGTTAGCGTTCATGAGCTGCGAGATGTGTGTGACGGCTGTGATTGTTGTTGTTTTTTTTTGATTATTTTTGGAATGCACTTTATGTATTTGGTATTGGTTTTTGTTATTGGAACAGTGGTTGGATTTTTGGTTTTTTCTGTTTTGTGAATGTTTTTTTTCTTCTGTTTTTGTTGTTATTGTTGTTGTTTTGATGACACTGTACGGACAGAACATAAACAAACGCGACAACGACCGGACAAACAAAACAGTGTGTGTGCACCGGACGGGAAACAAACTACTACTGAGAACAAAAGTGTTTAACTGCTTCCCTAACCATGTCTGGCGTGATGGTCTCGGGTCTATTTTGTACTTCCCTGGTCGGACTGAATTCCTCTATTGTGTCCGTGTGGAAATGTGTGTTTAATAACAATGTGATTGATTGTTCTAACGTTTCTGTTTTATTTCCATCTTTGTACAATAAGGCTTCCACCTGTGTATGTGTCTTAGATAGAAACTTCTTTATTTTAGACATTTCGTTAACGGTGTCGACTTGTTCGCAGATCAGTCTCCACCCCCTCCCCTTTATCTCCTTGAGTCGTTCGAGGGACCCGTGGTCGATTCCCACAACGAAGAGGGTACCGTTCTGGCTCTCTTCTCTGTGGGATCTCGTCTCCAGACCCTTATTCTGCTTACCCAGGACGTCAAGGACTTTCCCGGGTGGGAGTTTGCTGCCCCAACCCTTCAGGAAGAAGGACGCCTTTGTGAGTTCCTTTTCCTAATGAGGTCGAGCTTACCGCCCTCCCAAGATGTAGGAACATCCTTCACTAGGCGTGCCATGGTGTTTACGCATTTATTTGATGCGAGTTGCATCATCAAGATGCCCTTAGTGTAGGAGCAGCTCAGGATCTCAATCTCGTCGCAGTCGTCTCCCTTCCCGAGGATGTGCTCCAAGATTTTGGTGTTTATCAGCTCCTCTATTACTGACCTATGCTCTTCCGGAATTTTTCCCGTGGCACTTTTTGTGTCGATCACGCCAAGCATAGCTCGTCCCATTTTTGACGTTTTGCCACTTTGGCATAAGATGGTGGCTTCTTACCAGTTTCAACGGTTGCCTTCCTCTTAAGTGACGGGCGTTCCTTTGATAGATCGCCTTTCCTTTTATACCTACGGCCAGGTGTGGTAAATACTGCCGCTCTTATGGAGACAAACGCAGACCATCCAGCCGCCTAATATGGGAAGAAACAGACGCTGGATGGATTTGTTGCCATGAGGGTCGGGGAACTCTTAGTTAGTGTCGAGAGCCCTTCTGACATAGTTGGACCTGAGGGAGTTTCCGTAAAGGATTATCCATTTCTGGAAGAGGACTCCCGTCAGCATGATCAGCTCGTCTGACACGTAGGCCCTCGCATCGCGTCCAGATGGTTACCCCTTCGCGAGGGGTACTCACACATTAAAACTTAAGCTTCTTTTTCTTCCCAGAGTTGTCAACTGCGGATGCGACGGTGCTTAGACTTGGGGATGGTAGCCTGTACCTTGCGTCGATGTACCTTCCATTCGATTCGTCGACACTTCCACCAACGGCTGATCTACAACATCTGGTGAGAGAAGCCAAGACAAAACGTAAGAAATTACTAGTAGGCTGCGACGCGAACGCACACCACATCACCTGGGGTAGTTCAAATTGCAACAAAAGATGAATAGCCTTATTAGAATTCCTTAATAAGCATGATCTTATTACAATAAATACAGGCAACAAAGCCACCTTTACAAATCGAATCAGAGACGAGGTATTAGATATAAATTTCGGTTCTGAAGAGATACTAGAAGAGATCCAAGGATGGCACGTCTCCGACAAGTACTCCTTTTCAGATCACCGATACATAATTTCTAGTTTAACGACATGTCTAGACACATACACAGGTATGTGGACAAAGACGGAAATAAAACAGAAACGTTAGAACAATCAATCAAATTGTTAATAAACACACATTTCCCCACGGGTACAGGAGACCCAATACAGGAACTCAGTCCGACCAGGGAACTACAACATACACCCGAGACCATCACGACAGAAATGGATAGGCAAGCTTCCCTCCGTTGAAGGCGGCTGGACCTGATGACATATTCCCGGCGCTTCTACAATGGAGCATATATATAGTGGCAAAACACCTGGCAGGAATCTTTGCATCCTGCCTCAGACTAGCCTATATCCCCGGAAACTGGCAATAAGCACGAGTTGTTCTCATACCAAAACCCGGGATGAAAAGCTACGCGATGTGTAAGACTTATAGACCCATAAGCCTTATATCCTTCTTAATAAAAACTAATGACAGATTAATAGACTGTATGGTTAAAAGACAGATCCCGAGCGATCAGTTAAAATTTCTACAACAGGCCTATGTCAAGGGAAGATAAGTAGAGACAGCCCTGCTTGAGGTAGTGCATCTCATAGAAAGTTCTTTCGACGATAAAATATACACACTTGGTGTTTTTATCGACATAGAAGGGGCCTTCAACAAAGTGATCACGCAGACGTTAATCCACTCCTTAGACCAGTTGGGGGGGGGGGGGGGGACAGGTCGATAATCGACTGGGTCAGCAATATGCTAAAGCATAGATGGATTAATTGCGGATCCCACGGCATAGATATAAGGGTGAAAGTACATAGAGGGACACCACAGGAAGGTATATTATCACCACTCCTGTGGGTGACTACAGTAAACAATCTCTTATGTAGAGAAGCCGAAAGAGTGCTAACTCTGGCATACAACTGGGCGAAGCCTGGGAGACTGAACTTTAAACCGGACAAAATAGAACTATGTCTGTTCACAAGGAAGACAAAAATTGCACAATACGTCAAACCTTGTTTCAGGAACAAGAGCATAGAAATAAGCACGAAATTGAAATATCTGGGAGTAATTCTGGACAGGAAACTAAACTGGAAAGATTACATCAATAGCAGAGCCGAAAAAGCCCCCAGATGCTGGTCAATGTGCCATAGAGCAATTGGCTCCACATGGGGCATCCGGCCAAGCATGTCGCACTGGCTATACAAAAGCGTAATAAGGCCGATTATAACTTATTCGTCAATAGTATGGTGGACGGCAATGACAAAGAAATGTAACGTGAAGAAACTACAAGGGATTCAAAGAATTTGCTGCGTAGGAATATGCGGAGCAATGAGGACCGCGCCGACGAGCGCCCTCGAAATTCTGCTATACATCCACCCAATAGATATCCAAATCAAATCTGAGGCAGCGATCTCAGAAAGGAGACTAAGGGCATTGAATGAGTGGATTGAGGATGCACCTCAAACACAACATCAGAGAATATTGGAACATCTAGGAGGGTTCCTGACAACAGACTGTCAGACAGACCGCATCTCAGAAACACACGTGGTTGTGAACTGCACGACAAGAATAGAAGACAGACGCGGACAAGAACACGACACATACACCCAAGATGGGGGAATAGTGGAGTGCTACACAGACGCATCCAAAACCGAGTTAGGAGTAGGCATAGGGATCTACATCCACAATCCGAGGACTGAATTCGTATACCAAGTACCAAAGTACTCAACGATTCTAAAAGCAGAGATCAAGGCCATCACAGAATGCCTAGAATGGCTGCGGAACAGAATCACAGGAAACACTATCTGTATTTTCACAGACAGTCAAAACGCAATTAGATCCCTCAGAGATGATAATGTCAAATCAAGGACACTCATGTACTGTAAGGAAACGATAAATGACGTATCGAGAAATAACGACATAGTTATAAACTGGATACCAGGCCACCAAGGGTTTCCAGGCTGACGAACTGGTTAAAATAGGAAGGGAAAGTCCAATTAGGAGAGGACACTTTAGATGACCTATCGGCCGTCAAAGCAATAGACATAAGGAATTTAAGTAACTTTATAGAGGGGACCGAATTCCTAACGTAGGATAAAGGGGAAGGGAATTCGTATACGAAATCAGGAGCGCACAACAGGCCGTATTGCTGGTCTAGGTCAGGTCATGGTACATGACCGATCCTCTATTCAACCTAACCTAAATTTATAAATTGGTCTTACCAAGAATCTCAATATTCGAGGTAAAATAAAACAAAATTTCGTTAAAAATCTTGTTTTTTTTATAATTTTTTTTACAGAGGACACGTGATTTTTCCTGAAAATTTTGGAAACAGTGCTGTTGGTTTCGTCCTCGATTTCGCTGAAGTGCTCTTCTGGAAAGTTTGTGGAATTTCCTGACCAAATAATTATACCCTCACCTACGGGTGGAAAGTTTGTGGAATTTCCTGACCATATAATTATACTCTCACCCTTCTCCCTCCCATACAAATCGTCTATTTCACCCACTTTAAAAATCGTGTAATAATATCAATATGACCTACGCGATCTTGCCCAAATTGAGTATTTAGTAAAACTATAGCTAGACAAAGTTTTGAACATAAACTTGGAGTTCTGGCAACTCCCCTTCTGGTATCTCCCATACAAATGTACCATCCCGCCCCTTATAAACCGAATATTATCAATATGCCCAATGCGATCTTTCCCAAATTCTGTATTTAGTAAATCTATAGCTAGACAAAGTTTTGGGCAAAAACATGAAGGTAAGGCAATTCCCCTTCTGGTACCTACATAAATTTTTCCAGAAAAAACTCTAAAATATTTGTCCATAACATGCGGTATTTTCAGGTAGCTTTATGGAATATGAGACTTGTATGTTTTTACTGAGGGTGAGGGTATATATAAGTCTGTTTACACGGCTGCAACTTTTTCAATGGTTTTAAAACTAAAAATCGAATGGCATTAAAAATCTTTGTCTCTAAGAAGTGTTACGCGCCGGCTAGTCACTGTATTGTCTACAGTGAACAAAATAGGGAAAACAAAAAAAAAGTTTTTAGAAAAAAATAGACTTAGGTCATTTTGGCATGGTACGGTGAATTCACCCTGGCTAGCCCCGTCAGGTTGGTAAGTTCTTGACCCGGTTTTTCTAGCGCGTAAGCATATTTATAAACACTCCATGCCACTAAATTCATGAGTTTATATAAAAAAAAGTTCAAGGAAAATTACATTCTATTTCTTAAACCGAAATCTTACCAAGTCTATACCGAGTTATGGTATGGCTTGATGTTATGCCATACTGAGGTACACTTTCCCCACCCTTTTCGCCTATGACAGTGTAAGTACCTGATTATTTACAGCTGTCCCTATTATGACCACTTACAACGCTAGGGTGTAGACCTACTCAACATTCCTCAACAATGAAAAGATTTAGCAAATCATGGTGAGAATCTTGGGTTTATTAAACATAAAAAGTAGAAATAATACAAAAAAAAAGATAGGAACTTGACCTCAAATAAAAATAATTAAAGGGTATACACCAGCATTTACATTTGTGTATGTAATTAAACTTAAAAGAAATAATAAAGGAAAAAAAAATGTAAAGGAAAAAAGAAAATGGCGGATAATCTCATGTGAGATTTTACAACAAAAATTTTAGAGGGCGATCAATGTAGTACACAGAAAATGCAAGGTCAATTGGAACCTAACCCACGATTGGTATCATTTTATACCACCAAATTTACATGAGGGGAAAAACTACCTGATGATTGAGCTCAATAATTCAGTAAGTACCTGATTATTTACAGCTGTCCCTATTATGACCACTTACAACGCTAGGGTGTAGACCTACTCAACATTCCTCAACAATGAAAAGATTTAGCAAATCATGGTGAGAATCTTGGGTTTATTAAACATAAAAAGTAGAAATAATACAAAAAAAAAGATAGGAACTTGACCTCAAATAAAAATAATTAAAGGGTATACACCAGCATTTACATTTGTGTATGTAATTAAACTTAAAAGAAATAATAAAGGGAAAGAAAAAGTAAAGGAAAAAAGAAAATGGCGGATAATCTCATGTGAGATTTTACAACAAAAATTTTAGAGGGCGATCAATGTAGTACACAGAAAATGCAAGGTCAATTGGAACCTAACCCACGATTGGTATCATTTTATACCACCAAATTTACATGAGGGGAAAAACTACCTGATGATTGAGCTCAATAATTCAGTTGGGGGTAGCTAAACAGCTGGTTTACCTCAAAACAAGTGGGACAGGTTTCAAAAGATGGGCTAGACACTAATCACCTGAACAATTAATTGTGAATGATTTATATAAAAAAAAATTAAAGAAAAGTTATATAGAAAAAAAGTAAATAGTAGAAAAGTGCACATACATAAATATTACACATTTATGCACATATGTGTTTATATATGAGCATTTGCACTGAATTTATGTATGTGTGCTTTTAAATAAAAATTACACTACGAAAAACAAATCATGACTAATTTTAATTGTAAATAATACTAAAATTAGTATTTAAGGCACTCGGACTAACTAACTACTTTTACATCACCGTTTTTCTGAGTTCACTCTGGTGCATGCTCATCCGCATGGTTGACTTCACATTGAGGTTAGGTTGATGGTTTTTGATTTGCTGGGCACTACATGTGCCTCAGCTGCTGGGACGTGCTGAGAGCCGCAACTTCAGCACGATTTACATACAAAAAGGAAATTGATGCGTTAAATAACGACTTAATTGTGTGGCCTAGGACTTCCCTGTTGCCGGGAACTGCTGACGTTGATTCGCAAAATTCATGAATAGCCAATGGTGCCGTTGACATTCACGGCTGCACCGAAAAAGATTAAGCGGGGTTTTGCCGCACACACCCGTGCCGAATGAAATTGTATCGCCACTAGTTCAGCAATGCAGTTTTTATTTTTACCAAGAGTGCCGCTGGTTCTCGCGGCTGCACCGAAAAATATAGCGGGGGGAAAGTCGCCGCAGGAAGGCTTGGGAACCGTCAGGAACAATACCAGTGGTGCCGCTGGTTCTCGCGGCTGCACCGAAAAAGTAATCGCAAGCTGCGTTTTGGCAAATAATATTTACCACGTTTGCCAGTGATGCCGCTGGCTTTCGCGGCTGCACCGAAAAGTGAGGTTAGCCGCAGGGCGCGTTGCGCCTATAACCTGAACCGCCAAAGCTCCTGGGTTGCACCTTATTGGCAAAATTTATTTGCCCCGTTTGCCAGTGATGCCGCTGGCTTTCGCGGCTGCACCGAAAAGTGAGGTTAGCCGCAGGGCGCGTTGCGCCTGAAATCTAAACTGGCCAAATCTTCTGGGTTGCACCTTGTCTGCAAAATTTATTTGCCTCGTTTGCCAGTGATGCCGCTGGCTTTCGCGGCTGCACCAAAAAAATTGAGGTTGGCCGCAAGGCAACACACGAAAACGACCAGAGCTGTTGCAAGAGGTCTTCCTTGTTTCTTTTGGGCAATCTTAAGCCCCACTGATATCCACAAGCTGCAAAGAATATTATGGAGACGCGTTAGGAAATGTTTAATTTTCCCAGAAAAGAAACACCATGATACTCACCGCTATCATGTGCCGGTTCGCCGAAACAAAAAAAAAAGATCCTCGCTGTCTGCTGGCTGATTTTGTAAAGAATTGCAATTATTGCATCAGCCAGCTTTTCACTTTTCCATTTATATGTAAAAAACGACGTTTCTCCATATTGCCACATCGGAAGAAATGCGAGGAAAAACCAACTGGTGATCGTGCAAAAATGACACCGTTCGGCGTTATGCGTAATGTGAGCGATCCGTAACAAACCTGCTTCGTCTCAAGGTCGATGACCGCAGAACGAACAGGCAGGATAGCTATTCGAAAGTCATGTAGTGCAACGTGTGGCTCGACCCACGAAGCCGGGCAATACAATAAAAGAATAAACAAAACAATGTCGAAAGGTCAAAAGAAACTTTCATACTCGCAAATCTGCGGCATGGTATTTCCCGATTAACTTCCCTTGGAGGTCCTCAATCTCATAGAGCGCGTTCCCGACCTTCTTCCGAATCCTACACTTGATGAACTTTGGATTAAATTTTGCATTAGCTGCCCTTTTGAAATCGCTTTGTGAGTGGTTCTTCCTAAACACCCCCTGTCCCTCCACAAAGTTTACGGGTTTTGACCTAGTGTTATACACCTTCGAAGCCTTATCATGCGCCAAATCTAAGTTCCGACATATTCTGTCCCTAACCATCTATAGGCGATCAGAATGTCTAACAACAGTATCATCAGTCATCATGTCTAGTTTCTCGAGTATCCCATATGCCGATCCGTGTAAGATCATGTTTTGCCCAAATGCAGCGAAATATGGAGAACACTGAATAGCCGAATGGAAGTCACTGCGTACTATCGACAAGATTTGCGGTATATTTCGGTCCCAGTTTGTGTGATCGGAATCATCCTTCAAAAAGTATCGGATTTTGGAAATTATCTCCCTGTTTGCCCTTTCGGAGGCATTTGCCTGTGGTGAATAGAATGCGGTAGTTATATGTGTGATTCCGTACACAGAAAAGAATTCCTCAATTTCTCTAGAAGTAAACTGTTTAGCGTTGTCGCTGTGAATGTATTGAGGAACGCCGAAGGTACAAAAAAGTTCGTTCTGGAAAAAATCCATCACGTTGACTGACGTAGCCGACCTCATTGGCTTTAAAAATAAAAATTTCGTAAGATGGTCTATTACTATAAAAAACTGGCAGTTTTTCGACTTTGAGCACGGGTATGGACCCAGAAAGTCACAATAGAGACGTTGAAATGGACGAGCAGTGATAAATTGAGTTCCCATTGGAGGGCGCGAAACTGTGTTACATGGCTTGATAATCTTACAGTTATCGCAGTGCCTAACATACTCCCTAACATCTTTCGCCATCTTCGGCCAGAACAAGGTTTGCCGAAGTCGGAACAAGGTCTTGAGGTAGCCACCGTGACACCCCTCGTCGTGAGCCCTTCTGATCGTATCCTTCACAAGGGTACTAGGCAACCATATCCGCCAAAGGGTATCCTCCTCATCATCCTTTCCCTCGCGAAACTTAACTCTTTTCTGTACGACATTGTCCACAACACGTAAGTCCGGCAAAGCATCCGGATTGTTCACAATACTGTTCCTTAGGTCCCTGTACTAATCGAAATCAAAATCAGTTGCAGTAAGATCTAGCGAGAGTGGATTAGAATCCAGAGCAAGCTCGTCTACGTCAAACCGGGATAATGTGTCGGGCACAACATTTAGGAACCACTTTCTGTGTTCCATTTTAAAATCAAAGGCTTGGAGTTTTAGGCTCCATCTGGCCAGTCTGCCAGATAATTCCTTTTGACTTAAGAGCCACTTAAGGCTAGAATGGTCAGTCACGATTTTAAAAGGAAGTCCCTCGATGTACTGGCGAAAGCGATGGACACACATAACAGCCGCCAAACATTCTAGCTCTGTCACCGTATAATTGCGTTGAGCCTTATTCAACTTTTGTGACACAAACGCGATGGGGTGCCCTTTCCCCTCATCGTCTAGCTGGTAGAGAACACCGCCTACTCCTACCCGTGACGAATCGCACTGGACCACGAATTCCTTACTGAAATCTGGTTGTGCCAGTACAGGAGCACTAGAAAGAGCCAGCTTGAGTTCAGAAAAGGCCGCAATAGCCGACGGTGTTAAGCGGAAAGGCTTATTAGATTTCTGGAGGCAGTCAGTAAGGGGGCCAGTAAGCCTAGAGAAATTAGCAATAAACGAGCGATACCAGTTCGCCATACCGACGAAGCGTCTAATCTGGCGAGGAGATTTAGGCACAGGAAAATTTTCGATGGCTTCGACTTTATCGGGGTCAACTTTCAAAATTCCTTCACCTATCCTGTATCCAAGATACTTTATCTCTCGTTGGCAGAATTTACTCTTGCCAACGTTGATCGTAAGGCAGGCACTTCTAAGACACCGAGCAACTTCCTGAAGTAGCCGAATGTGGCTGTCAAAATCTGGACTACAAACGAGAAGATCATCCAGATAAATGAAGACGCAATCTCTAAGGCTCGACGGAATATCCTTGTCCATAAGACGGCTCATTGTTTGAGGGCCGTTACAGACTCCAAAGGGCATTACCTTATATTGATATAAGGGTCTGCCTGGTACGGCGAAAGCGGTCTTCTCCTTTGAGCTTTCGGACAATCTAATCTGGAAGAATGCGTCTTTCAGGTCTATTCTCATTATGTCGTGGGTATCCTTGAGGCGACTCAATAGACCATTTATGTGAGGGAGCGGGTAGGAATCTTTCTTCGTCAACAAATTCAACTTCCTACAATCGAGGCAAAGTCTTATCTTCCCTGGTTTGCGAACTGTCACGATAGGACTACACCAAGGGGAATTAGACTCTTCTATCACCCCGAGAGACAATAACCTGTCCAATTCCTCGTAGACTTCTGCCTGTCTGGGAGGAGAAAGGGGGTAGTGCCTCGACTTCACGGGAGTAGCGTCTCCTGTGTCGATCTGGTGTTCAATCAGATTGGTTGATCCTAACCCCAGCCTTTCGTAGGAGGGAAAATTCAAAATTGCGGCCTCGAGTTTCAATTTCTGTTCAGGATTGAGGTCGTGATATAGTGAACCAGTTTTCTGATCGAGATCTATGCACGCAATCTCTGGAATGATTTGGGGGGCTAGAGCGTAAGCTCTCCAGAAATCAACTCCAAGATAACCCTCCTGGGATAAAGATGGCACAATATAGAAAACGATAGATTTTGACACGCCTTTAAAATTAACCGGAAGAGAGCAATAACCCTTGTGCTCGCTGGTGGCGATGTAAAAATTAGTGGACGGTATTTGTTGAGTTTTCGTGAGTAACTCAATTCTTTATTCAATCTTCTTCATTACATAATCCTCTTACAAAATAATGTACTAACAATCCTTATCTTCCTCCCTTACATGCGTTGGAAGATAAGAAAAGAAAATACTTTGGAAAAATCCATGGCATTAGAAAGATCACCATGTGCGTTCGAAAAGGAAACGTATTTGTTTAGGACGCTTATCAGCGTGGCCTACGAAACGCATGCGCATTGCTGGTCGTGACGAAATGCTCGATAGATAACGAACGACCGTAATAAAAAATATTGAACCGTAATAAAAAATATCGAACCCTTTTTGAGAGTCGAACCGTAATAAAAATATTGTAAATAAACTATGTTCGTTCTCGAACACCCTTGACCTGATTTTTCGATCCGTTAGCAGTCAAAATATTGGACCTGAAATTCCCCATTTGTATATTGTTCCTCCTAATAAATTCAAGACTCCCTGTTTTGTTACAAACTTCTATTTTAATTATTGCCTTTGAACTAAGAAGGCTTTGATTATTTTAGTTTGTTTAATTTCACTGTTTATTGTTTCGTATATTCATGGGGTTTTTTTGTTTGTACAATATATGTTTGTGTAGTTGTATGTAACTTATCGTGCACTTATTTTCTAGTTAACAATAAGGGTGGGTTTTTCGTTTTGATTTAAATACAATATTTGTTTTGTCTTATAATTATTACATGTTTTTTGTGGGTTTATAATAATTATTTAATTCTTTTTTTTTGTATAATATTTACAATTTTGTTACATTTTAGTTTTTTGTGTTTCGTTCACTGGGGTTTGTAAGTTGTTGAGTTCACTTGTGCCGGTTGTTACACATAAACATACTTACAAAATCTGAAATTGTAGAAATTATTGATTTATTGTGTCTCTTTTTTTAAACTTCACTTTGTCACTAATTCCCGGGGGCAACGTACTGCTTATAACTTCGATTAAAAACCAACTGATCTTGTGTGCTGTCTGTCTGTCGCTTGCATCCTCAAAAAAGTTATTTTTTGAAGCGCGACAGACCGTTAGCACAAAACAAACGAAGGAAAAAGCGCAAGGAACGCGACAGCAACCTGTACATAGATTTGTACATAGCACAGGCTGAGAACACTTGGAAAACAAAACAGTGTGGGACAGAAGTTTAACGCTGTTTTGAACATTCCGCCCCCCCGTGACTTGGTGACAATCTTACCAACTGACTCATAACTGTTGTGGGTCGTCTAGGCGTGGTTCCTTTGAACTGCTGGGGATCTTGTGGGTCCAGTTAGAACATATCCCAGCGATGTTTTTGAGGCTTGTACAGCACCAACTGTGGTAGGAATCGTGCCTTCTTGACGTACTGCCGCATAAACATCACCGCCAAGCTCGATATCCAAGGGGGTGTTGCATCTCGGATCAACATCAGCCAGTCGGTGATGGCCAACATCTGGCACTGGGTCCTCTAGTATGGGGTCTGAGTAGGGTCGTCGAGGAAGCTCGTTGGTAATGAGAGCGTCCACCTTCAGAGTAACGGGATTTCGCTCATGTCTTGACATTAGTTTGAAGGAGGCGAAATTTCGCCCCTGGTGATAAAAAGTCGGCAACCCCAGCCGTTTGACGAGGGAAGAGGCGATGCGCGAGACTACCGCAGATTGGCATAGAAGCCCACGCACAGATGCCCACCTATCGAGGCAATCTTCTGACACTTGAACCATAACCGTAGGTATGAAGACTGTGGCTCTGTTGAATGCTGGTTCCAGGGGGCCGACGCCAAACATGGCTATATTTAGTTGCGGAGCGCCATGAAGCATGGTGTGGTGGCGTTGGTCACATTGACGACAGCCAGTCAGAGAAGGACAGTCGGGGGCTAGATGGCTTCGAGCTAGGCAGTTCCGGCAGTACCCTCGCCTTTCGACCGCCTCGTAACGTTGCCGGGGAGACATCTCCTGGAACGTCCTGCATGATCTTATGGCGTGGTCTTCCTGACAAAGGCCACAGGAGTACTGCCAATTGGTGGGACGGCTGTTACGTCGTGACATGTGATCATTGACACGGCTTGGGTCCCTGAGTCGGTTTCCGGTCGGTGCTCGGTGGCGATCGGCTGAGCGGCTGGGGCGAGGTAAGTAAGCGGCCATGTCTGTAAGTAGAAATGATTGTATTAATTGGTAAGGATAGATAAAAAGACAAAAGACAAAACGTGTGTAATTGTTGAGTAGTGTGACCGAGAGATTTCTGAGTCATTTGGTGGGTAACCGAACAATTTTGGTGATTGGTCGGCTGACGAGTCCATGGCTGGTTCGAATTTCAACCACGCGGACATTTTGGTCACTGCCAGGATGAGTTCTGACAATTCGACCCATTTTCCAGTCGTTTTGAGTTACCCGTTCGTCTTTGATGACGACGAGGTCGTTGACCTGGACATTTTCTTGGGGGTATTTCCATTTGTAACGACGGTGTAGCTCCTTCAGATACTCGGTTTTCCATCGTTGGCAGAAATGTTGAGAGACGATTTTTAAGCGTTTCCATCGGTTGGCCAGCGTCACTTCTTCCCCTGATAAATCTGGTTCCGCTGGAGCCAGCATGCATGTCCCAATCAGAAAATGACCCGGTGTCAATGGAGTGAGGTCATCAGGGTCGTCACTGGCCGGGCTAAGGGGTCGTGAGTTTAGACAGGCCTCAATTCTGGCTAAGATGGTAGAGAGTTCTTCAAAGGTGAAACTCATTTTTGGTATCAATTTGCGCAAGTGCGTCTTAAAGGACTTCACCCCGGCTTCCCATAGGCCACCCATGTGAGGCGCGCCCGGGGGTATGAATTTCCACTCAAGTGATTGGTGCGCGTTCGTCTCCATGGTGCGATTTTGAAGAGTCTTCATAAAAGCCAGTCTATCCTTGCGAATTAGTTCAGCGGCGCCGACAAAGTTTGTGCCGTTGTCCGAATATATGCACTTGGGGCATCCTCTCCTGCCGATGAACCGTGAGAGTGCAGCAAGAAACGATTGGGCCGACAAGTCGCTCGAGGCTTCTAAGTGAATAGCCTTCGTCGAGAAGCACACGAATATGCATACGTAGCCCTTGGTGACAAGACAAGCTCGGCCAGTGAAACTCTTGATGCAAAAAGGGCCTGCAAAATCGATTCCCGTATTCACAAAGGGTCGGGTGAGCACCGTACGTTCGGGGGGAAGAGCAGCCATGATCTGAGTCTGAGTATGTTGCTTGTATAGTAGGCAAGTTCGGCACTTGTGTATCACTTTCCGTACAAGAGGTTTCAACCTGCACACCCAGAATTCTGATCTAATTACCCGCACCATTAGTTGGTTTCCTCCATGAAGAGTTATCTTGTGAATGAATTCCACGAGTAGTTGAGTCAGATGCGCATGGTAGGGGAGAATAATCGGATGACGTTCGTTATAAGTCAGCGCCGGCGACCGAACCAGCCGCCCATTGGCCCGGATCACTCCCTTCGTATCTAAAAATGGATTGAGTGTTAAAAGTGGGCTATGAGGAGGAATTCGAGTTTTCTTCTGCAATGATTGCCATTCGACATTAAAATAGTGTTTCTGTGAAATCACTATAAGTTTAGTCTTGATATCTTGAATTTCAGCTGCCGTTACTTCAAGGACGGTAACTCTTAAGTGGGTCCTGTTGGTACCGGTGTTTCTCCGGAACCGCATAACATAGGCCAAAACTCGATAGGCTCGGGTCAATGATGAAAATCTAAGCAGGGGGTCTTCACATGTCGTCGTAGCAAAAACCTTTACCGGCTTCGCCTCGAGAGTTGTGTCTCCTGGAGGATTATAACTTGGCCAGCTGGTTTTAGGTAGCCTTAACCAGGGTGGTCCGTGCCACCATAAATGATGTGACTTCAAATCGGTTGGTGTACATCCGCGGCTTGCAACGTCGGCCGGATTACATTCCGAGTCGACATGACGCCAGTTTTCAACCCCTACGTTATCCAAAATATCTGAGATTCTATTTCCAACAAAGGTATTCCAGGAGCATGGAGGTTTCCTAAGCCAGGCCAGCACTATGGTTGAGTCTGTCCAGTAGTGGGTCGAAATGTTAGGTAGGTTAAGATTCGGTATAACTGCAGCAGCCAGTGTTGACAGCAGCACAGCACCGCAGAGTTCCAGTCTAGGTAGGGAAATTTTCTTAATAGGGGCAACGCGAGTCTTAGCTGCTAGCAGAAAAGTGTCTGTTTGTCGATTAGCGTGTTCCACGCGAATGTAGAGTGCCGCCCCGTAGGCGCTTTCTGAAGCATCGCAGAACCCGTGGATCTCGACAACACTGGTGGGCTTGAATTGTATCCACCTGGGAATTGACACTGTGTCGACGGATGGGCAATTTTTTACAAAAGTTTGCCAGTTCATCAAGGTAATAGGCTTTAAGGCGTCATCCCATCCGATTTTATCCAGCCAAACCTGTTGCATGATCAGCTTGGCCACTATTATGACCGGCGCAAGCCAGCCACAGGGATCGAAAAATTTTGCAATCGCGGAAAGAACCTCTCTTTTAGAATGAAAACCCTTTTGGTCAATAATTGGGGCCGTG
Source organism: Hydrotaea cyrtoneurina (assembly GCA_958296145.1). Lineage (NCBI taxonomy): Eukaryota > Metazoa > Arthropoda > Insecta > Diptera > Muscidae > Hydrotaea > Hydrotaea cyrtoneurina. The sequence goes on along the minus strand of OY282512.1, from coordinate 73,243,147 downwards.
AAGGTGAATGAGTCAGATGAGATGTTCCAACGGATGCCTAGGGTCTTCGTTGATGTTACCTCCGATATGTCCAACCAATTAACGGGCAAGATTAAATCAGATGGCAGATCTTGAAAGACTGCGGGGTCGTTAGAGGTCCATTTTCTCAGCTCAAATCCTGCTGAATCCAATGCCATATGTAACTCCTTGCGGGCTGCAATTGCTTGTTCTAATGTATGGGCGCCTGCTAGCACATCATCGACGTACATGTTCTGTCGAATAATGTTAGATGCTAAAGGGTATTGGTCATGGACATCCTCGGCAAGTTGTAGGAGTGTTCGGATGGCCAAGAAGGGCGCGCAATTAACTCCGAATGTGACAGTCAGTAATTCGAAATCTTCAACTGGGTCGGACGGATTTTTGCGGAAAAGAATTCGCTGATAACATGTCTGTGACTGATTTACCAGGATCTGCCGGTACATCTTGGTCACGTCTGCGTTGAAGACGTACTTAAAAACCCTCCATTTCAAAATTTGCAGAACCAGATCCTGCTGTAGTATTGGTCCCGGGTACAAAATGTCATTCAAGCTTTTTTTGTTCGCTGAGGGGCTAGACGCGTTGAATACGACTCTAAGTTTCGTCGTTAACCTATCGGGTTTTATGACGGCATGATGTGGTAAATAAAAATGTGGCATTTTTCCAATCTCATGACTTGGAACCTTCCTCATTTGTCCTAATTCCATATATTCCAAGATGGATTTGTCGTACTGCTCCTTAACTTCCGGGGTCCTCTGCAGCTTTTTTTCCATCCGATGAAACTGAGCCATAGCTATATTCCTCGAAGCTCCTAGTTCCTCACACGTCCTGAACGGCAGTGTCACCCTATACCTTCCAGTGGATTCTCGGCGAGTTGAAGCTTTATAATTTTCTTCGCAAAAGTTATCTTCTTCTGACCGCAAAATCTTTTTTGGGGTCTCCTCCACCTCCCAAAAACGTGTGAGAATCTTGTCAATGGAAACTGTGTTGCATAGCGCAATCCGATCAGCGTCGCTGGACCGTTGAGGTAGAGGTCCTCCCACAATCCATCCAAAAACTGTTTTTTGCGCCAGCAGAGATCCAACTGACTGCATAGGCGTTTCCAAAGAATATATAAGGGGTCCAATGTCCATTCCAATCAAAAGATCGACTGACCGACTTGTGTAGAATCTAGGATCTGCCAGTTCTAGGCCGGCAGCACAGCTAAGTTGAGTCCTGTCAAGGGTCCTTGAGGGTAAATTTGATGGAAGGGTCTTCAGTACCGGGGCCCATACTTCCAGTTCAAAATCAGGATCAATGCGAGAACGAAGACTAAACAAACAAGATTTGGTAGAAGTCTCGGATGCGACTTGACTCAATCCGGACACATGAACTAGATTTGTCTTGGTTGGGAGTCTCAGACGGTTTTTGAGCTTCTCTGATATAAAGGTGGATTGTGATCCTGAGTCGACAATAGCTCTGGCATCGTACCTCTGCCCTCGAGACTCGAGCTGAACAATGGCTGTAAATAGCAATGTCGTGTGGGGTTGAGGATTTTGGAAACTGTTCTCTTGGAGAGTCAGGGTCGTAAGCCTGGGTGTTTCTAAGTTTGGAGTGGACTGTATAAGGGTCGTTAGAGCTGATGCACTGGTACTAGGTCGCGCATCTTCCCTGACATTTGCAGACTGGGTATCATTACCCTTATGTAGTAAGGAGTGGTGCCGTTGACTACATGTTCTGCAACTAAAGCGGCTCTTACAGTCCCTGACTCCGTGGTCCGATGAGAGACAGTTATAGCACAAATGTGAAATTTTTACCACGTGAATGCGGTCATTCGTGGTCTTATCCAGAAATTTTTGGCAAACGCGTAGGCTATGAGTGCCCTTGCACAGTTGACAGACTGGCTCCTCCTTTGGGCGCTGGGCACCTTGAGGAGCTGTTGAGTGTTTTCCTTTCTGCGTAGAATTGTGCGCTCTATGGAAAGTGTTAGTCTGGAAGGTATTAACATGCCTTCCCTTGTTTCCCTGCTCTGATTTGGGTTGACTAAACTTCGAGTTAGAGGGTCGAATGTTTCCTACCGATTCTATAGTTTTAAACTTATGAGTCAAAAAGTTATCAAAATCGGTCCAAGTCGGAAGAATCGAACAATCAGTTAAAGAACTTTCAAAATCTTCAAGGAAATTCCTTGGCAGCTTCGTAGAACTAAGATAAATCAAAATTGGGTCCCATCCATTCGTAGTAATGTCGAGAGTCTCCAGGGTCTGTATGCAGCTGTTGACTGTCCGTTGTAACTTTTGAATTGACGCTCCCGAATCACCAGAAACCGATGGTAGATTAAAAAGAGATTTTAGCTGGTCATTCACCTGCATTCGTTTGTTCTCGTAGCGGGCAACTAAATTTCTCCACGCGATATCAAACCCTTCATTCGTCAAGGGAACGTGGGTTATAATTTCACGCGCCTCACCAGCTGTCTTTTGTGTCAAATGGAACAATTTTTCAACCTTACTGAGTCTAGTATTTTGAATGTAGATGGCGGAAAAAAGATCGCGAAACGTCGGCCACTTGCTGTATCCCCCATGAAACGTGTCAGTATCGCAAGGAGGTAACCGGAAAACAGGGCCAAACTCCTTCTGTGTCTTTCGGCGGCAGTGCGGACATCCTTTCTCGTTTTTCCTCAGAATTCCGATCGGATAGGGTCAGAATCTCGTCGTTCAGTGAACTTAACACTCGTTGATAACTCGTTAAGGCTTCCTTATAGTGTGTACGAAGCTTAGTCTTATCAATGGGGTTCTCTCCCTCGACCTCCTCTTGATCCCTACAATTCAAATAGGACTTCTTCACTTGATCCCATAAAGAATTTATCTCTACCCTTAGGACCTCTAAAGCATGTATACTCTCGGAGGATTCCTTGACTGAATACACTGATTCGAAGTCCACTAAATCGTTCACGCAGTTTGCAAATTTAGCTCTAAGTGCTTTAGACATTGTGTAAAGATAGCTGGTAAACAACCGACGATGGAGTCACAAAATAATCCAACAATAATTATAGGGTCTCAAAAAATTATTTACAAATTGACGATAGGTTTGGCTGTTTACTGAAACTTTTCCCTCAAAAAAGGAATGCCCAAAAATGTTTTTCGCAATTCTGCAAAAAATTCGCAAGAACAAAAACTGTTTTCAAAAAAAAAAATATCTTTCTCAATGTTGAACTTCAAAATTATTTTTCCAAAAAATTTTTGTCTTCCAAAATTGTATTTTTTTTTTCCCAAATTGACGCAATTTTTGTTGTACAAAAATATTTTTCTCTAGTTGACGCAACTTTCGTCGTATAAAAATATTTTTCACCAATTGACGCAACTTTCGTTGTATAAAAATATTTTTCACCAATTGACGCAACTTTCGTCGTAGAAAAATATTTTTCACAAATTAACGCAAATTTCGTCGTAGAAAATTATTTTTCACAAATTGGCGTGATCTTCGCTTTTCCAATGATATCTTTCAAGAGTCGCGAAAGGTTGACCGTTGCTAATATTTCTCAGGCCTCTCTAATTAATCTTCCAAATGGGCATATTACAAAATGGCTACCCAAGACCATTGAGCGGCGTCAGTGACAAATTAATATCAGCAATGGCGAACAGTTGAATCACAGAACAGGGGCTACATATACCGGCAATTTATTATAAAAAGCACATACCGACAAGCAAATGATTAACAGGGTCATACGAGGAATTTGAGTTCAACCACAGCTTAGCAACAGCTAGCCGAAATATTTTTTAACCTTAGCTGCACCCTCTATTATTTGCTTGTTTGTCGTGTTTCCTTTTACTGTACTTACGGTTTCTTTATGTGTGTGTATGTGTATGCGTTGCCTTTTTGCTGGGTCTTGAAGCGTTGTCTCTTTCCTTCCTTCGGGTCTGGAGTCTGTGGTTGTTGCTGAAGTTTTGTGTCGAATTAGATTTTGTAGTTTTTGATTTGGCGGGATTTTTTGGCGTCACGCGCGTAAAAGAATTAGAAATACCGTTAGAAGAATTTAGTGTAGTTTTGAAAAATTGCGAAATTTCTAGAACACTTATTTTCCGTTATAGAACAGTACAAAATTTTACGTTATTCTTTATCTCTTTTTTTTTTGAAGCATTTTCCGCTAAATGCTTTTATACACAAATATTATAAATTCAACACGATTTGGCAAACGTTGGAATTCTAGCACTTTTCTGAAAATTTCGCAATTGTTAAAGAAGAGAAAGAGAGAAAAAAAACAAAATACAATTAACGGGTCGAGTTTTTTTTTTTTTCACTTGGGTCTTGTTTCACTGGTTTTCGAGTCTATTTCTATTTTCACAAGGGTCATTTTTTTCAGTGTTGCAAAATTTTCGCTTTCACAATTTTTATTCTATTTGTTCGTTTTTGCACAATTTCCACTTTCACAATTTTTTTGTCTTTTATTTTTTCTGTTTTTCCCACTGGGGTCTTAATTTTCACTTTTTATATTTTTCCCACTGGGTCTTTTATTTCGTTGTATGTACGTATGTATATACACACATGTATGAAAGCGGACGGACTTGCACAAAGAAGACGATAATAATGACGAGAATAATTGTGTTATTAATTTCACAATTATTTCTGTTTTTTTTTTACACTTATTCGGTTCGAATGGACCAAATGTTTTGTTACAAACTTCTATTTTAATTATTGCCTTTGAACTAAGAAGGCTTTGATTATTTTAGTTTGTTTAATTTCACTGTTTATTGTTTCGTATATTCATGGGGTTTTTTTGTTTGTACAATATATGTTTGTGTAGTTGTATGTAACTTATCGTGCACTTATTTTCTAGTTAACAATAAGGGTGGGTTTTTCGTTTTGATTTAAATACAATATTTGTTTTGTCTTATAATTATTACATGTTTTTTGTGGGTTTATAATAATTATTTAATTCTTTTTTTTTGTATAATATTTACAATTTTGTTACATTTTCGTTTTTTGTGTTTCGTTCACTGGGGTTTGTAAGTTGTTGAGTTCACTTGTGCCGGTTGTTACACATAAACATACTTACAAAATCTGAAATTGTAGAAATTATTGATTTATTGTGTCTCTTTTTTTAAACTTCACTTTGTCACTAATTCCCGGGGGCAACGTACTGCTTATAACTTCGATTAAAAACCAACTGATCTTGTGTGCTGTCTGTCTGTCGCTTGCATCCTCAAAAAAGTTATTTTTTGAAGCGCGACAGACCGTTAGCACAAAACAAACGAAGGAAAAAGCGCAAGGAACGCGACAGCAACCCGTACATAGATTTGTACATAGCACAGGCTGAGAACACTTGGAAAACAAAACAGTGTGGGACAGAAGTTTAACGCTGTTTTGAACACTCCCCTTTCCTAGAACCGAAACATTCGCCCCTGAATCCAATAAGCAAAGTAAGTCCTCACCACAAACATTTATCCTCACAAAAGGTCTGCCATCGCTCGAACTCGACAAAAACGTTGACTCAATTGCCTTCCTGAATTCCCTTCTCTTCCTATGACGCTCTCTACACTTTATGATCTGACGTGATGGTCTGAAAAATGATGATGGAATGCCTGGTCCGCCTTGTGACACATCAGGGTGGATGGAGGGGGGATTTTCCTGTGGAAATCTTCCCTCATTTTCCGAATACAACTCGGGTTTTACTTCGGGGAACGGGAGTCCCCGGATAACATCTCGCTCCGACGCCTGTTTCCCGAATGTGGGTTGCTACACTTCGGAGCACTTGATTCCCGAGTAATCGTTCCTAATGTGGGGTCGTGTCAGCATTAAGGCCTCCACTTGGGGATCTGATTCCTCATCGGAGTCGTTGGAGTTATTTTCAACTGCTATCTCGTTCACTTGGCGTGTGCGTACAACACCATGAAACGATTGAGACTTGTTCTCCTGTATAACCCTCTCGGCCCTCCTCGCAAGGTCTCGAAGTTCTCCCAGATCTCTGGGATCAGAAATGAAAAGCATGATTTTTAAGTCTGGGTTTACATTATTCTTGATTATTTCAATCAAGGAGGCATCAGCCATTGGATTACTTAGCCTCCGATTCATGTGAACAACAGCTGAGTGATAATCATCGTATCTTTCCTTAGCATGTTGTCTCCGAGTCGAAATCCTTAATATTACCTCATGGTCACTTTCTAAGGCCGACTTCAAAAGTGGATAAGTTATCGTAGGGTTCTGTTTTATGCGCATCCAGTACCAAGACTCTGCCTTATTCGTAAGAAAAATTTTAAAATTTGACATAAGGTACTCTTGTGGGCATTGGGACCTTTCAGCAAGGGTGTCAATTTTGAATAGAAAGTCAGAGACACTTCCCTCACCACTATAAGAGACGTTCCAGTCTTTCAATTTAATAGAAAATATCGAAGAAGAAGTTGATTGTGCGTACGGTGGGGCGGAGGCTGTCCTTTCCTCTCGCCCTGAACCAAAAGGTGACCCTTGACCCGTGGGCCGTCCAATTGTCTCCCTAATGGAGCTGAGTTCCCTTCTGAACTCTTCCTGCGTCTGTTGCATCACATCACGTAAATATACCATCAAGTTGTCAACTGTGTTGACGTCTGGTATGTCCGGCCTACCCTGCAATGGTGGTGGATCTCTCACATTACCGTTACCAGTTGCCATCGCAGGCCGAATGTCTATATCGCGGGAAATGCTGATGTGACGTTGCTCAGGTGACGAACTGTCCTCCACCTTAATGCCATGGTCAATGGTCGTCTCTATCTGTTCCGAAGAAATGACCGAAGAATCAACTAATGAAGCCCTATACGCCCTAGTACTCGTTGGGATGCTGTCCACACTCCCTGGTGACACTGTGGTACCCCTACCTCTAGTAGAAGTCAACGAAGTATTCAAAAGATTTCTCGAGCTGGTACTCGCTTTGGTACTTGGCCTTACCCCTGTCAGATTACCGGAACTTACGAACTTTCTATCTGGTTTGGATACAGGCGAACCTCTGCCTCTTGTGCTAGCTAATGACACGTTCACGTTGCGAGATGATAGACTTGATGTTGATCGAGTGTTAGGTTTGTGCATAATGCACAAAACAATTTAAAAGAAAAATATACTAATTTGAAAAAACAATAATTGCCAAAGGGAAAAAAACTAAAAAAAAAATATCGATGAAAGAAGGAGAAAAAAAATCAAGATGCTGGAGGAATGTTGAGCAACCCCCACCCATACGTCAGGAAAGTGCTCATAATTTAAAGAAATGCATAGATACCGAGATATGCTGTCTATTCCTATACCCTGGCTCATCGTATCTTCCTTATGAAGAGTTCGTACTGATGACTCAGGTATTCACAAAAAAAAAAAAAAATATTTTATTCAAAATATTCTAAGTCGAAATCTGTGTGATCGTAATGAACTAAGTTCATTTCACCCTAGGCCTAAAACAAAATATTCGCTTATTGTCCAATATCATCAGACAAAAGACTGAAGTAAAAAGATTCGGGCTGATAATGTTCCGCTGAAATCAAGTTCCTAGCGCTACAGCGGCTGAACTACTCTCAGTAGTCGGTCTGGACCTTAAGATCCTTAAAATCATAAATTCATAAAATCATATTAAACAGATTTTGAATAATTTTATTCACCAAAATGCAACTGATTTTCATTGCAATTGAAAGTAGGCATATATTAAATCCCAATAAACAAGACCTATGAAATTACAAAAGCTATTGTGAATAAAAAAAAAAAAAAAACATCGCTATAGACTTGAGAGATTCCCGAATACAAAATACAAAACCTAAGTTTTGATTGTAATTAAAATTTAATTTATGAACACTAGGTTCATGAAATTTAGGTTCAATGAAAAGATTTAGCAAATCATGGTGAGAATCTTGGGTTTATTAAACATAAAAAGTAGAAATAATACAAAAAAAAAAGATAGGAACTTGACCTCAAATAAAAATAATTAAAGGGTATACACCAGCATTTACATTTGTGTATGTAATTAAACTTAAAAGAAATAATAAAGGGAAAGAAAAAGTAAAGGAAAAAAGAAAATGGCGGATAATCTCATGTGAGATTTTACAACAAAAATTTTAGAGGGCGATCAATGTAGTACACAGAAAATGCAAGGTCAATTGGAACCTAACCCACGATTGGTATCATTTTATACCACCAAATTTACATGAGGGGAAAAACTACCTGATGATTGAGCTCAATAATTCAGTTGGGGGGTAGCTAAACAGCTGGTTTACCTCAAAACAAGTGGGACAGGTTTCAAAAGATGGGCTAGACACTAATCACCTGAACAATTAATTGTGAATGATTTATATAAAAAAAAAATTAAAGAAAAGTTATATAGAAAAAAAAGTAAATAGTAGAAAAGTGCACATACATAAATATTACACATTTATGCACATATGTGTTTATATATGAGCATTTGCACTGAATTTATGTATGTGTGCTTTTAAATAAAAATTACACTCCGAAAAACAAATCATGACTAATTTAAATTGTAAATAATACTAAAATTAGTATTTAAGGCACTCGGACTAACTAACTACTTTTACATCACCGTTTTTCTGAGTTCACTCTGGTGCATGCTCATCCGCATGGTTGACTTCACATTGAGGTTAGGTTGATGGTTTTTGATTTGCAGGGCACTACATGTGCCTCAGTTGCTGGGACGTGCTGAGAGCCGCAACTTCAGCACGATTTACATACAAAAAGGAAATTGATGCGTTAAATAACGACTTAATTGTGTGGCCTAGGACTTCCCTGTTGCCGGGAACTGCTGACGTTGATTCGCAAAATTCATGAATAGCCAATGGTGCCGTTGACATTCACGGCTGCACCGAAAAAGATTAAGCGGGGTTTTGCCGCAAACACCCGTGCCGAATGAAATTGTATCGCCACTAGTTCAGCAATGCAGTTTTTATTTTTACCAAGAGTGCCGCTGGTTCTCGCGGCTGCACCGAAAAATATAGCGGGGGGAAAGTCGCCGCAGGAAGGCTTGGGAACCGTCAGGAACAATACCAGTGGTGCCGCTGGTTCTCGCGGCTGCACCGAAAAAATAATCGCAAGCTGCGTTTTGGCAAATAATATTTACCACGTTTGCCAGTGATGCCGCTGGCTTTCGCGGCTGCACCGAAAAGTGAGGTTAGCCGCAGGGCGCGTTGCGCCTATAACCTGAACCGCCAAAGCTCCTGGGTTGCACCTTATTGGCAAAATTTATTTGCCCCGTTTGCCAGTGATGCCGCTGGCTTTCGCGGCTGCACCGAAAAGTGAGGTTAGCCGCAGGGCGCGTTGCGCCTGAAATCTAAACTGGCCAAATCTTCTGGGTTGCACCTTGTCTGCAAAATTTATTTGCCTCGTTTGCCAGTGATGCCGCTGGCTTTCGCGGCTGCACCAAAAAAATTGAGGTTGGCCGCAAGGCAACACACGAAAACGACCAGAGCTGTTGCAAGAGGTCTTCCTTGTTTCTTTTGGGCAATCTTAAGCCCCACTGATATCTACATGCTGCAACGAATATTATGGAGACGCGTTTAATTTAATTTTAATGTTTAATTTTCCCAGAAAAGAAACACCATGATACTCACCATTATCATGTGCCGGTTCGCCGAAACAAAAAAAAAGATCCTCGCTGTCTGCTGGCTGATTTTGTAAAGAATTGCAATTATTGAATCAGCCATCTTTTCACTTTGCCATTTATATGTAAAAAATGACGTTTCTCCATGTTGCCACATCGGAAGAAATGCGAGGAAAAACCAACAGGTGATCGTGCCAAAATGACACCGTTCGGCGTAACGATCAGCGTATGACGTACGCTTTGAGCAGAATGTGAGCGATCCGTAACAGAAGTTTAATTTTTCTGTTCTGAAGATAAGGAAAAGTATATGTGAAGTACAGTATGCATATTAAATAATACAGTTTTTATTATCTGCGATCAATTAAGAATCAACCATTATCAAATCAAACTCCAATGTTTATTCGAAATCATTTTTAGCATGAAATAATTTTGTTATTTATGATACAAATGAGCATATACAGTGACGGACAAAAAAATAAGGTCACTAGTTATGCACAAGCAATTTTGGCAATATCAGCCAAATTTATTACGTTATTCCAAATTTTATTTCTTGGAATTATTGTTAATACTGTGTAGCTCTAAATACAATGATCTGGCAACGATCTGTTGTTTACAAGAATTTGAGACACGGTCGATAATATTAAATGTCACATGTAACGATGGACAAAAAAATAGGGTCAACGGTAAATTACAATAACAACCTATCATAATTTACTAGAATAACAACTTCTAATCGTGATATGTGATCAGTTAGTGTGAATGGCACAATTTGGAAAATATTTTATTAAAGTTAGTTAAGGATAAAATTGGACCACAAAAATTGAGCAACAAGGATGAATTATGGGAACAAATCAAAAGTGCATGGTATTCTATACCAAACAAAACGTGTCAGGATTTGGTGGAATCAATGTCACGGAGATGTAAAGCTGTTTTAAAAAACAAAGGTTATACGTCGAAATATTAGCTCAGAATTCTAGTTTATATAATTAATTTCGCTTAATTTCAGTTATTTTTAATAATTTTTTATGTTTTGTAATACTGAACCTATTTTTTGTCCCCTTGAAATCAATGGACTTAACATTTTTTTATGATTTTTTTATTGAATCAAGTAAACAATTTAGATTTGTTTCTGTAAATAAGAAGAATAAATATGTTTATCAATAAAACGAAATGGATTGTCAAACATATGCTATTATAAACATCTTTTTTTGCAATTTAATTAAAATAAAGTGGGTTGACCCTATTTTTTTGTCCGTCACTGCATATGAATGCAATTAAAACCCCAATATCGGCAATTACTATAAAAGAGAAAAATTTAAAAAAAATTGCTTTACTAACACTCAAATTAGTACTAACAATAGGCGCCCCGGTAGGCGAGTTGGTAGCGTGCTTGCCTATCAGCGTGGGGGTTGTGGGTTCGATTCCCACCAGAGGCTTTGGTCTGTCGCTGCAAAAAATCTAAAACATATGGTCTTTGTCACCCGGTTTACCCTTGGACCCAAAATTAGAATATAAATTTACTTTGTATTGTAATTAATAATAAATAAAATAAAAAATAAATAGTACTAACAATATTGTTTCTGAGGGTATTATATCTCTAACAGAGATCATATGTAGGTATGTATGTATCTTCAATATTTCAGAGTATAAGTTTTTATATTAGTATTTCTTTCAAACAGCAGAGATCAGCTAATATACTACACATCATAAGATTGCTGGGCCCATCAATGGAGATCGTGCATACACACCTACAATCATACAAACCTGTATAATGATAATGAAAATTCTCTTAAATAACTTTCTACTCTCAACTGTCCGTTATTCTTACTGTCCGTTATCACCACACTTCAATATTTACCTCACTGTGTTTTTTTTAGTTTCTCTCTCTTTACGCCATAAGTAATTCTGGACAGGAAACTAAACTGGAAAGATCACATCAATAGCAGAGCCGAAAAAGACCCCAGATGCTGGTCAATGTGCCATACAGCAATTGGCTCCACATAGGGCATCCGCCCAAGCATGTCGCACTGGCTATACAAATGCGTAATAAGGCCGATTATAACTTATTCGTTAATTGTATGGTGGACGGCAATGACAAAGAAATGTAACGTAAAGATTCAAAGAATTTGCTGCGTAGGAATATGCGAAGCAATGAGGACGGCGCCGACTAGCGCTCTCGAAATATTGCTATACATCCACCCAATAGATATCCAAATCAAATCTGAGGCAGCGATCTCAGAAAGGAGACTAAGGGCATTGAATGAGTCGATTGTGGATGAACCTCAAACACAACATCAGAGAATATTGGAACACCTAGGAGGGTTCCCGACAACAAACAGTCAGACAGATCGCATCCCAGAAACACACGTGGTTGCGAACTGCACGACAAGAATAGGAGATAGACGCGGACATGAACACGACACATACACCCAAGACAGGGGAATAGTGGAGTGCTACACAGACGCATCACAATCCGAGTTAGGAGTAGGCATAGGAATCTACATCCACAATCCGAGGACTGAATTAGTATACAAGTTACCAAAGAACTCAGCGATTCTATAAGCAGAGGTCAATGCCATCACAGAATGCGTAAAATGGCTGCGGAATGGGGTCACAGGAAGAACTATCTGTATTTTCACAGACAGTCCAAACGCAAATAGATCCTTCAGAGATGATAATGTCAAATCAAGGACACTCATGTACTGTAAGGAAACAATAAATGACGTATCGAGAAATAACGACATAGTTTTTAACTGGATACCGGGCCACCAAGGGTTTTCAGGCAATGTTAAGGCCGACGAACCGGCTTAAATGGGAAGGGAATACGACCAAAATACGCTGCAATTGTCTAAACCTTTTCTGAAGACAAAAACGGAGTTAACGGAATGGATGAAGACGACCTCCAGATGGCAAGGTGAACAGGTGGGAAGAACCACAAAGGAAACATGGGGAAATCTCGATTACAAGAAAACAAGGACAATACTCGGGTTTAACAAAAATGAGCTGAGTAAGCTAGTTGGGGTCATCACAGGAGACAATAGCCTAAGGGCACACCTATTTAGAATAGGTTGTTCCGAGAACGACGTCTATAGGGCATGCGGAGAGAACGCCGAAACGGCGGAACACGTCCTGTGCCAATGCCCCGTCCAATTAGGAGAGGACACCTTAGATGACCTGTCGGTTGTCAAAGCAATGGACATAAGGAATTTAAGGAACTTTATAGAGGGGACCGAATTCCTAACGCAAAATAAACAAAAAAAAAAGGGGGAAGGGAATTTGTAGAAGAAACCAGGAGAACACAACAGGCCGAATTGCTGGCCTAGGTGTATGTCAACGATCCTCTATTTCAACCTAACACCTTTAAAACATATTGGAATAATGTATGGTTAGGTTCTACTAATTATAAGCATTTATTTCCCAATACAGAAACGTTTGCCCCCGAATCTAATAAGCCGGCAACAATTTTATAAAAAAAAATTTGACTTTTACAAATGGTCGATCACACACATTTTCGTTTGTGAAGACCGTTGCAAAAAATCCTCTGATTGTAAGGTTCCATTTTTATGGTTGCTGTGGTCAATTGATTCAGATTTCGTATTATAGCTTGTATACAAATGGGATGTGTTAGGAAAATGAAGAGGTAAATCACAAATAGATTTTAAGTCAAACTCGGGGTTTGTTCGGATGGACGAGTGTCCCTGGCAGCCAGTTCGCCCACTTTCTGGTTTCCCAGATAGTATGTTTATTAGGGCATCTCGGAGTCGTCACTCCATTTTGGCCACACTTAAAACAAAAGGGGTTTTGCATTTCTTCGAAACAGTAAATGTAAGAATGCCCAAATGGCATACAATTCCAACACTGAATACTTGAATACTCACCTATATTTCTATGTTTTTGAAAATGGTAGGCTTCGAGCTGCGGATAGTTTATTCCAGGAACTACGTCTTCAGCTATGATCCCTTCAATTTCATTTACAGTTCGACCATGTCCCACATTCAAACCCTGCATTTTATTATCTCTAAGTACTTTTTCAGCTTTACGAGCAATATCCCTAAAGTCATCTAAAGATTCTGGCTCCGAACTAAACAACAAAAATCTTACCTGTAAATGAACATTTTTTCTTATATCAATTAACGTTGGATTCCGCAGTCGTGCATTTGTTGAAACGATAGTTGTATAAAAATCGTCATATAATAATAAAAATCGTTAATATTGTGGTGTTCTATTCTCTGAGATTTATTTTAACTTTCGGTCGATAGATTTGAATTCGCTACACTCGAATTAAGAGAATTCTGTTCAAAGCGAGAATGTTGTGTATGGCTTGGACGATTGTCATTACACATTTCTGATACACTTTGCTTAATTGCAAAAAGCTCTCTTCTAAACTCTTCCTGATTATTTCTCATAGTTTGTTGCATTAACTTAATTAAAGAATCTAATGATCCTGAGTTGAAATAATGATTAGCCTTAAGAGTTTGAAGCCATATTTGCCGTTGATAAGGAACCAGTGTTCGAGATTACTGGTAAGTTATAATGTGAATAGGTAGAAATACCTCACATAGAAAAATTTTCTTATGGATGTGATAAATGCTATTGATTATTGGAGCTTAATCTTGGTTCAGGGTTTTTATTTACACATGAATGTAAATCTGACTGAGAGAAGCTAACTCACCTAAAGTTAAATTGGCTGGTCGATTATTTCCAATTTCGGTATCCATGGTATTATTATCTCTTTGAAATAGTGAAGGTATACTACTGTTTGGTTATCAGGATATAAGAACTTAAAATGCGTGGAACTTCAGAAAAATCGTTATTGACAGGTGAATGCACTACTCGTTTCAGTAGTGTTCCTATAAAACTATTAATTTCAATAGGTATATTATCTCGTGATAAAAACGGACGTCTACTTCCTGGAATTATCTTTACCTGTTGTGATCATAACGTGTTTAATTATAAAAAGGGTTTGCGTAAGCTTAATAGATTTTTCTGGGAATGATATATATTAATAAAAATAAATGAACTGAATTCTGCTATTGAGCAGAAGTTTTTGATTGGTAGTGAAAATCGTTACTACAACATAATAGATTTATCAAAGTCTTCTATGGTCAAGTATTTGATTTTATAGCTTTTACGATGAATATTTGGAACGACGGAGACCAAAACTTAAATTTTTAGATTCGGACTTTCAAATCTTACATCTTTGGCTAATTTAGAAATACTTTCATACCTATGCGGCGACAAGAATAAAACCTACTGATGTCAAAAGAAACTGGACTCGTACTAAGATTAAAGAATTTGGTGGAACTGGTGTTAAAACAAATGTTTCTCTACATATTTCTCAAATAAGAAACTGCAAGTTGATTTGAGTAATCTGGTAAATCTACAGATGGTGCTTTGTTACTATTAAGTACGATGTTGTTTCCTATCGGAATTAGGTAACGTTGGTTCTCAACCCTTGGCATCTAACGCATGAACATATAATCTCTATATGCCATTAGAAATTTTCAGAGTAGAACAATTAGAAAAAGCGATAAGAAAAATGCATTGAAAGAACTGTGCCTAAGGTGTTATGCCAAAAAGGGTACAATTATTAACTCCCAACTGACTTGAGTCAGACGCCTATGACAGCCTTAATACCCTATATTTTAGAAGACCGTCCCATGTTAATATACACTACGCACATATGTATAAATTCTAATGCGAAGACGTAAAATAGGCAGAGAAAGAGTAATTCAAAATAATTATATAGCTGTCAAACAAAAGGTGACTTATGGCGTAAAGAGAAAAAAACACAGTGAGGTAGATATTGAAGTGTGGTGATAACGGACAGTAAGAATAACGGACAGTTGAGAGTAGAAAGTTATTTAAGAGAACTTTCATTATCATTATACAGGTTTGTATGATTGTAGGTGTGTATGCACGATCTCCATTGATGGGCCCAGAAATCTTATGATGTGTAGTATATTGGCTGCTTTCTGCTGTTTTAAAGAAATACTAATATAAAAACATATACTCTCAAATATTGAAGATACATACATACCTACCCAGCAGAACTTTTTCCGATGTAGTCGGAGTTTTAGTTTCTCTCTCTTTACGCCATAAGTCACCTTTTGTTTGATAAAAATAATAATAAAACAATAGAAATAAATAATTATTTTGCATTTCTCTTTCTCTGACGATTTTCGGGGAGGGAATAAGTGTACCCTTGTTGGCATAACACCTTAGGCACAGTTCTTTCAATGCATGTAGTGTAGATTATATGTTTATGCGTTACATGCCAAGGGTTGAGAACCAACGTTACCTAATTCCGATAGAGCCAGCTGGGACGTAAGACTCCTTCATGCTCACTTAACCTGCCATTTAAAATTGATTGCGAAAAAATTGATTTAAGTTTTTTTCCATTGGAGTAATCTACCCTCCAAATGCAACTGAAAGTGATAGCGTAATAGTAGACGTACAACAAGACGACAACTTTGAAACAGCAAGTGAGGAAGAGGACCCTCAAACGTTGTCAGACGCATTAAAGTCAGATGAAGCTGAGAAATGGAATAATGCTATCGATGCCGAGCATCTGTCGATAGTCAGGAACAGAACATGGGATCTGGTTGACAGGCCTAAATCGGCAAACGTCATTGGATCAAGGTGGGTTTTTGCCATAAAGAGAAAACCAGATGGAACGGTAGATCGATATAAGCAAGGTTGGAAGCCCAGGGGTAGTCGCAGCGATACCAAGTCGGCTATCATGAAACTTTTGCGTCTGAGGTACGTCACTCAACCATTTGAATCATTTTGGCATTGACTGTTCAATATGAGTTGTTGGTTCATCGTGTTGACATTGTGACATCATAGATAATTGGCACCTCGAATACGATGTGTATAGGGAGCAACCGCCAATGTTTAAAGATCGCAATTATGAAGAGAAGGTATGCAAGTTGAGAAAGGCGTTATCTGGTTTACGTCAGGCAGCAAGAGAGTGGAATAGATGGAATAGGTCACTGGAATTATTCTCGGCATGAATTTTCAACAATGCCAGACGGACAACTGTGTTTATCTTCAAAGGAACGGTGATTGCATTCCCATCATTGCGTTGTATGTGGACGATTTGATTCTGGCGACGTTGACGGAGCAGAAGATAAATGAAATAATTTCACAACTTAATGATCACGTTGA
Organism: Hydrotaea cyrtoneurina; assembly: GCA_958296145.1. Classification (NCBI taxonomy): domain Eukaryota; kingdom Metazoa; phylum Arthropoda; class Insecta; order Diptera; family Muscidae; genus Hydrotaea; species Hydrotaea cyrtoneurina. Next base: position 73,226,433 of record OY282512.1, on the reverse strand, counting down.
AACAGATGATCGCGGACTGATTTTATTTGTATCGGCAACGGATGCGAAGTTAATCTGCAATTTTATGGTTAAAAAATCCAACTGTACATAAACGAAGTAAGAAATAAGTACAATGGAGGTTCTATTAATGTTGAATATATACCATCGGAGAAGAACGTAGCTGACATATTCACAAAAGTATTAACGAGGCAAAAGCATATTGTGGCATGTAATCTACTAGGGTTCTGCCGCGCCATGTTGGTTATTAATAACATATTCTGAATTTGAATACAACTGTACAACTCAATTACATCTTTATTTTCTAGGAAAATCTACGTGTGAGCATGTCGCAATGAAATCAACTACCACAATTGGAACGGACATTGTTAACACCCGCCTACAAATAGATCGAGCAATTCATTTCGGCTTTATTCATTTTTATCGCATTAGAGTACGAGCCATTCCGCTCATCCTAAAGAGTTGATTGATGCTAAGGGCAAGGTTTTCCCATTATCATGCGCTCAAATTCAAACGGGAGTCAGCCGTGATGTAATGCACACCAGGAAAAGTTAGTTTCTCGAGCATTTGGATTAATTCGGCCGACATGCCCCATCTTATTTCTGTTGATGGCTGAGCCGAGGTACAGGCAATGTCCGTTTAACGCGGTTAATTCGATCAACACGAATACCGCGAAAAGTGAAACCGCGTTAATCGAAATTATATTTTTATGTGTAAAAAAGTAAACAAACAAACAAATTCGTGAGCATTCGCAAAGCAAGATACCAAAAGAGAAACAAATTCGTGAACATTCGCAAAGCAACATCAAGCCAGACACCAAAAGAGAAACCAAAAGTCTCTGGCAAAGAAAAAACTGAAAAATATTGAAACCGCATTATAACGAAATTGCGGACATTGATAACCTTCACTCTGTTGCCTTTTTGTCGCGATAATGGTCATGTCCTCGATTATATAAAATGCGACAGTTACATCATTCTGGCCATTTAAATGTTGTCGGCAGATGAGAAGAGAACGAGGTCCTTGGTGGTCAGACTTCCGGTTTTATTAACTTCTGCTTTTTCCAATATCTATAAATGAATGCTAAAATAAATATACACAAAGTTGAAGGCTTCTGAAAGTTCAAATTAATTTATGTTATGTTTATTTGGGTACAAACATTACCTCTCGCCTTCCAGTACTACCGCAATAAAAAGTCATGCGAAGCATATCTAAAAGATACTTATTTCAATACAGATACATTGTTAATTCATAACGCCCAAACTATATTTTATGACCCATCATTAGGCGGATATAAGCCCAAATTCAGTTTGGGTGTTGCGACTGTCCCGAGAACGGCCATAAGGACAAATGGGTGTTATGTCAATTTTTGATTATACCCGCACCCTACGGGTGATTATGATTATACCCTCACATAGAAATATCCATATTAGACCCCAGATGTATTTGAACCAAATTCGATTCATGACTTTCTGAATCGTTTGAGCCATGTCCGTCTGTCCTGCTGGTACGCATAACTTTCGAAAGAGTTAAACAATCGCTTTGAAATTTTACTTACTTACTTAAGTTGGCTCTACAACCTGTTGCACTAGGTCACAAATAACAAAATTTTCTGTTATTTGTTTCTAGCATACTTTTTCCCATTGATTTTGACCTACTAAACACGAAAATGAGTTTTGAACTTTTTTTTTTAAATTTTTGGAGGTACACTTATCTAGCATATCTTTCGTCTTCTTTGACCTATTTGATCCTACTACTACTCAAATTAAAGAAAATTGAGCCGTCTACAACTCATTCTCAGAATTTTCAAATCGGGTAAGTAGTTTTGATGTTGGCGGCTTAAAAAGGTTAAAAAACTGCGTTTTTTTAGTAAAAATGTGGCAGAAAAAACCATATAAAAATTCATATAAAACACGATGTTAACAGCAGTTTTGGTTTTTTTACGTATAGCTGGTATTTTTACAAAGAAAATAAGCCCTTACTTAACAATATGACAACAAATGGCGGACTTATAATTTTTTTGGTAAAATACCGAAATTCCGCTATTTCACGATATTTTGATTTTCATTATTTTGCACAGCTTACACAGAGAAAACAAAATTCGTTACTTTTTTTTTTAAATGTCACAGCACTTTACTTTACATTTTGAGATTCATCTCGATGCTGCTTTTCATCACAATTGGAAAATTGGACTGTAGAATTGGCTTTATTCGAGCCAGCCGCGGCGGCCACATACCCGAAATCATATTTAAACATTAATGGCATAAAATTATCCTTCCAATAAAGCCAAATTGATGGACATTAAAACGATTTTCTTGTGTTTTATTTCAATTCGAAGTTCTATACCTCAATAAAAAACACCCTTTATGACCAGTAAATTGATGTAATGAAATATCTTAAACGATTTATACAAATAGAAATTTTCAAAAATTTTGATTGAGGGAAACGTTTCGGTAGCTGTCACATTTGCAAGGATTTATGCAGCAATTATTGGACAATTGCATTCGTTGCAACTTCGTGTAACATAATACTGAACTTCGTCTAACACAAAGCGTTCCAAAACTTTGGCACAACAGAGCTGAATGATCTTTTAATTGTTGTTTATTTCGCACATTTTTCTGCCTCGCTCTCGAAAAAACCAACCTTTTGAAATGTTAACTCGACTATTTTTTATAACCTCACCCTACGTGTAGGAGGGTATATATCATTTGATACGGCTCAAAAGTGTAAGACAGAAATATTCACATTAGAACCCAAGTGTCTTTGAACCAAATTCGATTCATGACTTTCTAAATCGTTTGAGCCACGTCCGTCTGTCAGCCTGTCTGTCCTGCATATGGGCTATATGGCCACACCCCTTCGGGTACATCCCATACAAATCTGCTATTTAGCCCACTTTAGTAATCGTGTAATAATATCAACATGCCCAACGCGATCCTGCTCAAATTTAGTGTTTAGTAAATCTATAGCTACACAAAGTTTTGGACAAAAACTTGGAAGTCTGGCAACTCCCCTTCTGGTACATACAATTTTCGAGAAAGAACTCTACAATATTTTTCTATAACATGCGGTATTATGAGGTTGATATTATGGAATATGAGACTTGTATGAAACTTTTTCACTGGTTTTCATGTACATTTGACCTAATATAACATTTAGGGTGTTCACAAGGGTGTCCTAAGTGTTGTAAGTGTCGTACGTACTAAAGCTGTACAACTGTTGTATATTTTTTGTTGATATTTTCCATATAAAAGAATTGTACGACAGTACAACGTTTGGATATATGTTTTGAAATCGTACTAAGGGACAGTGATGGAAGAAATGGTACATTTGTATAATTTTTGGTACAATTGAAATTATTTGGTATTTATTTATTTTTTATTATTTATTATTTTTACATTTGACGTTTGAAAATGTACGTTTCTTAGATGTCAGTACATACACATACGACAGGTTGTTCACATACGTACTATTGTAGGTCTCGTACTTTGTTACAACTTACAACATTAGTACACCTTGTGAATTCCCTAATTATTTTGTCTTCGTTATCATACATTTACCATGATAAATTTAACCAGACCCATGTTTAAACAATCATTCTATTTTCGGCTCTGTGTATGGAAAAGTAACTTAACCATAGTAGAGAGTTCTTGAAGGACAACATTTGCAGTTTTCGAATAAAGTTCATTACATAACCCTATGTGAGTTAACTGCTGGATCTTGTGAGTCAAAATGTAGGTGGCTCTGGAACACAACACCATTTCGTGTATATTTCACAAGGCCTCTGTGAAAATCCTGTGGATCTTGGGTGGCTAGGTTTGAAAATAAAATTACTGGACACTCACCAAAAATATCCTGATTTCACAAAAAATTCTGAACAAATTAAAAATTTATTTTTAGTTGTAATATTCTATTTAAATTAATTTAAAAACAAACGAAAAACGTAACAAAACAAACCAGTAAAAAATGAAAAATTCAGGGCAAGGGTCTTACATGAAGCAAATATGTCCGTCCTATGGAAATGAGCGTCCCAGTATATCGCAAGAAAATTTTATCTCAAAATTTTAGCAAATTTAAGTTTAAACGTGCGTACCATTATGACATTACCAAATGCAAAACAATATCAAAGCAAAATCACAAATAACACCGCACACCTCCGGCCCGTATCTGTTATATGTTCAGTGTTACACCAACAAAATCTAAGTTGTATTATGCGAAACGGGTAAGGGAGATTGTTGTCTTGTTGTGTTGATGATGTGTGTGGGTTTTACAGTTTTTTGAAGCACTAAAGGGTACAAAACAGGTTTTAAATTGTTTTGAAATTTACAGTTTTCTGAAAACTGTATATGGCAACGCTGGTTGAAACTATAAGTACTTTTTTGTTGTTGTTGTTTCCGATGGAAACGTACTCAACCAAACACGAAAGGAACAAAATTGTGCGTGCACAACGGATAAAGTCCAGAACACTGCATCAATTAGTCACAATAATTACATATGCATGTATGAAACCGTAACAGACGGCATTGGGTGTTACCAAGGCGAATGGAAGCATCTACAAATACATTCCAAATGTTGACAAAATGTTCAGTATTGTCTCGGCCAAAAATTGACTTGCGCAGTAGCATGACTGAAAATGGATTGGCTTTACTGAAGAGCTCCAAATGCAGTAATGGTTAAACTCATTGATAAAAATGTGTATAATGTTTGGAATCGTATGCTTTTTAACACATTAATCTGTATACGTATCTATTTGTGTGCAGACTATTTACGTGTATGTATATGGTTTCTTATTCATATGAACGAAAATCGTTTACAAATCGCGAAATAATCCATTCGGAATTATAAAATATGTCGAAGCATGTTGGGTATAATATAGTGACGTGATTAGAGCTATGGTTTTAATATAAGTATGTATGCATACGTGGATTGCTAAACAAGCAAAGTTTATTAAATATTAGCAATATAAATACAAAAATTAAAAAACAAGAATGAATGGTGTTTTTAAGATATTACATACTATTTTGTTTTTTAAGTTTGTCATTGTAAAGTCGTATAAATCGTATTAAAATAAAAATTGTGGACTGGAGTATTTAATTCAAAATGTTGTTAAAAAATGTGTAATGTTGCAGTACCATACTTCTCTGTGTATATAAAATACACAATTGGGGTGTTCGTAAATTGACTTGGACCGAAGTAAAACGGTAATATTTATTTGTTTTAACCTATATTTTTATCTATTTGATCTTTCATTAATAAAACTAACAATACAATTTACAAAACTATATCAGATCTGTAGTTTAGAAACTCCCGAGCGACTGTAAAAAGTCAACTTTAAAGGAGACGCGTTCAAAGTTTATTTGGAATACCGATTTTTCGGTATTAATATCAACATTTTCTTAGCGTACACGAATGAAAAACAAGGTTGGAAACCGAAACGAATAACATTATGGATAGCAGATATGGGTATGATTAATTTATTTATTTCGATATTCGCAACGGTGGCGGTATTTTAGATCGTATCGGTAGCGGTATACCGATACGTACCGGTATTTCAGACTAATATGAAAAACTTTTAAAATTCTGAACACATTCATTATTTTTTTTTTTATAATTGACATCCAAAATTTCTTACATCTAATGTTCTGTACCTTTTTTTTGACAAAAAAAAACAACCATTTTTGTTTCTGTTATTCGAGATCATTAATTATTTCTATTTTTTTGCAAAAAATAGAAACGTTTAAAAAGGTTTTAAGCATTGTGTTTGTCTTGCTTGCAGGTAAGGTATACAGATCCGTTCGGAAGCTGCCGCACTTCTTCATCGGTACCCATTTGCAATGATGTCTGCTGCAAATTACGGGAGAGGCTTGAAAAAGTTAGGTAGTTTGTTTTGGGAGTGCTTAACTTTTTCGAATTCTTAACATTTCCGTGATATGAAAAAAACATCGTATTAGATGTGTATTTACACACTCTGTATGCGTTTTTAATATGTATTTAAGTTTTATACATTTGTATTAATTTTATTTTAATGACTTGACATTTTATATCAATGTGTTATCCAGTAACTGTTTTACACATGTATGTCGTAAAAAATTAAAAGATATACATATGTTTATTCATATTACATTTATACGGTGTTTGTTACGGTGAATTAATCAGTTACCTTACTCTGATGGAGCCTATTATCCTAATGCGATTTTACAATATCGAACCGCAGTTCGAGAAGCTGTGAAATATATTTGTTGGAAAAGAATGCGTATTCCATACCGACGATTGAATTTTGGAAACCAGCCTTGATTTGCTCTAAAGTCATTTGAGTTCTACCTGGATAGATTTCTCCAAAATGTTTTTTCGCCATAGCTTTTAAAATTGGACCGCTTATTGGACTGCTTTTAAGCTTTACTAAATATAGAATTTCGGAAAGATTCGTTGAGCGAAATTATATAATTACACGATTTCTAAAGTGGGTGGAATGGTACATTTGTATGGGAGGTACCAGAAAGGGAGTTGCCAGACTTCCAACTTTTTGTCCAAAACTTTGTCGAGCTATTGTTTTAATAAATACAGAATTTGGGCAAGATCCCATTGGGCATATTGATAATACATATTACAAGATTTCTAATGGGGCGGGATGGTACATTTGTATGGGAGGTAACAGAAGGGGAGTTGCCAGACTTCCAAGTTTTTTGTCCAAAACTTTGTCTAGCTATAGCTTTACTAAATACAGAATTTGGGCAAGATCTCGTTGGTCATATTGATAATATTACTCGGTTTATAAGGGGCGGGATGGCACATTTGTATGGGAGGTACCAGAAGGGGAGTTGCCAGACTTCCAAGTTTTAGTCCAAAACTTTGTCTATTATTACACGATTTCTTATGGGGCGGGATGGTACATTTGTATGGGAGGTACCAGAAGGGGAGTTGCCTGACTTCCAAGTTTTTGTCCAAAACTTTGTCTAGCTACAGATTTGCTAAACTCAAAATTTGAACAGGATCTCTTTGGGCATATTGATATTATTAAACGATTTCTAAGGTAGGCGGGATGGCACATTTGTATGGGAGCTACCAGAAATGGAGTTGCCAGACTTCCAAGTTTTTGCCCAAAACTTTGTCTAGCTATGGCTATAGATTTAATAAATACAAAATTTGGGCAAGATCGAGTTGGGCATATTGATAATATTACTCGGTTTTTAAGGGGCGGGATGGTATATTTGTATGGGAGCTACCAGAAGGGGAGTAGCCAGACTTCCAAGTTTTTGTCCAAAACTTTGCCTAGCTTTAGGTTTACTAAATGCAAAATTTGGGCAAGATCCGGTTGGGCATATTGGTATTATTTTCGGTTTTTGTTTTTGTCCGAAACTTTGCCTAGCTTTAGGTTTACTAAATGCAAAATTTGGGCAAGATCCGGTTGGGCATATTGGTATTATTACACGATTTCTAAGGTAGGCGGGATGGTACATTTGTATGGGAGGTACCAGAAGGGGAGTTGCCAGACTTCCAACTTTTTGTCCGAAACTTTGTCCAGATATATTAAATACGAAATTTGGACAAGATCGAAGTGGGCGTATTAATATTATTACACGATTTCTAAAGTGGGCGAAATAACAGATTTGTATGGGAGGTACCCGAAGGGGTGTGGCCATATAGCCCATATGCAATCCCATAAGCAGTTTTGTGAAAATATTAAGCCATGCCAAATTTCAGTGTCAGTACTTAACTCTTTCGAAAGTTATCGTGCGTACCAGCAGGACAGACAGACTGACATGGTTCAAACGATTCAGAAAGTCATGAATCGAATTTTGTTCAAAGACACCTGGGTTCTAATCTGAATATTTCTATGTGTTACACTTTTGAGCCGTATGAAATGATATATACCGTCCTACCCTTAGGGTGAGGGTATAAAAATAAGAATGACTCAAAAAAGTTAAGAAGCACTTAACTTTTTGGAGGCCCCTGTGGTGACCAAAAGCTTAACTCTTCCGTATACTTAACTTTTGCGCGTCTTAACATTTCCGAGCCTCTACTGTATTGGTCTAAAATACGCATAGTTCTCTGAAGTAAATGCGAAGTACTGTATAGCAGCGGATATACGCAAAAAAAAATTGTAGTAAACTAAACAATTTGTGTAATTGCCATCGGCAAAAAATGCACAGCGTGATTTGATGTTGTTTAGGCGACAACTTTAGCTGTACTCCGCTCGTTCCTTAATTATGTTTATGTATTGTTATATCCATAAAAATGTGTAGAGTCATAAAACTCGCAACAACAACGCGCCTACAGCATGAATGCTGAAAGCGAAGTTGATGATGATGCTAGTACAGAAAGTGACAATTTTTACAACTGGCAAACGATTCCCATTTTAAACAAGGGAGTTTGTAAATCGCCCATTGGAAATGAAACAACATATTTCAAGTGATCATGCGAGTACATCAGCAGCAGCAACAAATCGATATTCTTTACTTGATAATGTAAACGAACAACAAAAACCTGAACCATCAACTAATGTGAAGGAAACACCGAAACCGCCACCAATATTTATCCCCGGAAAAAATTATTAATATACCCCCCCCCCCCAAGCGTTTCACTGCTTAGAAAATCACATTTATTAAATATGATGTCACTCCTGGTGTCGAAATTATGCAAATATATATAAGAATAGCCGTATGAAACGCCAATGGGCTTTCCAATCACACCCAGGAAACTGAAGTCTTTTTGAAAACTAATTTCATTGCTGTTCTTCTAGTATTGGAAACACGCTTCATGCCATGAACTTATTTCAAAATAAAAGACTATGATTTAATTACAGCAAATCACCTCGAAAATTGTGCTCATGCAGGGTCAGCTATTTTGATAAAGTCAAGAATAAAATACGAAGTATTACCCGAAGTAAGGTATCCTTATATGCAAGCTGCTTTAAGATCAAAACTGATGATGGTGGTGCTCTATCCGTATACGCAATATATTTCCCTCCCAGACATACAGTAACCCCAAAGGTCGCGAACTCCACAAATGTGTAAATTAGAAACATTATCAAACCTTATCCTCTGGTAGTCCAACGTACTAGATTCCTGATGTCCTAGATTTTATTGTGTATAACTGAATTTCGAGAAGTTCTCTGGATGTGATAGGTAACAACGAGTTAAATTCCGACCACACACCCATAATAATGAATTATCACGCTACACCGCAAATGGTTTCAAAAAATATCAGACTGTTTCATAAAAAAACGGATATTGATTTTTTTAAATACTGGATAGATAAAAATGTAAACCTAAACATATCCCTCAAAACAGGTGATGAACCGGTCGATGCTGTTGAATCATTTTCTGGTCTCATTCATGAAGCCGCCTTTGTATCGACACCTACAACGTTATAACAGCGTATTAATTTCTGCTGAGATTCGAAATAAAATACGCACAAAACGGAGACTACGACGAATATGGCAGTTAAGCAGAACCCCGCAGATAAACGTAATTTTAATCGGGCATCGAAACTTCTAACAACAAGATTGGACAAGTTAAAAAATGACAACAACTACCTTAGAAACTTGGATGCTAATAAAGCTGGTGATCAATGCTTTTGGTCTGTGGTATAAATTACAATCATATTTTCCAGCTCCAATTTATTTGTTATTAAAATCATATTTGATTGTTGAGTACGTTGGAACTCGGCAACATATGTTACTGTGCTTTGACTATTATCAAATTTGCTTATTGTTGTACTAACAGACTGCAAATAAAGAATATTTAAATACAAAAAAAAGAGCATGAGAGGTGAATTATCTTTAAATAAAATTTTATGGAAAAAAATTTGCTGTGGCAATGTCTCTATAGTTCTCAATTGACATTAACTAGTTTGGATTCCAACAGCATGTTAGTGGTACGGTGGGCTCCAAGCGATATACGTCTGACAGCATTGTATGTGGTATTGATTTTATTCAGAATGTTCTTTGAGGTGTAACCATATAGTTATATACTGTAAATAATTTTCGAAATGAGGATGGATTTTGTTATTACAATTAGTGTGTTACAGAGAAATTTCTTGTTGGACAAACATTTTATTATGTTAAGTTGTCTAGAAAGAGATGTATTTATGTCCTCAGTGTGGGAAATCCATTTCTACTTGTTGTTGAAAACAATCCCGAATTTGTCTGCAGTAGACATAGAGTAATTATTGCAGTATAGTATCGGAGAACAGTTATATTTTTTGCACATGTGAAGAATTTTGCATTATTGCACAGATAATTCTGCAGTAGAATACAAATACCAGTTTTCTATCTCAGATATCATGTGGTCCAGATTAATAATCGGTTGTCAACTTTTACTGAGCTATTTTATTACTTTAAACTGTAGATCCTTATGTGATTTCAATATTCCAGAAAGTTTATTAAAGGGTATTAAGAAGAATATTTGAATATTTTGGGTCCGATGCCACATTCTTCTAATTGATTTAAAATAGTATGTAAACCTATTTGGTCGAAAGTTTTCATAAAGTCTAAAGATATTATTGATGTAAATATGTATGTTTCCTAGATATTAAATAAGTTTATCATGCGTCCTTTAGTATTATCTCTGAGCTCTTGTATCATTTTATAGCTAATTCTGTCTATTCCAGGTGTCTTGCCCTTGAGTTTATTAATTCTAAATGGCAAATGCCCTTCTGAATTAAGCTATAATTTAAGTTAGTTAAGTGGTTAAAGTGGAAGCACCGGGCACCGGATTATATGGCGTTACTTTGGTTTTCTCACACCCAATGTCAATGTCATCATGTAGCTTAGATAGGGAAAAAGCCCGGCTTCAATAAGAGTCTTCGATTTTTTTTTAGTATTTTTTGAACTTTGACTACGTTTTGGCTTTTTAATTCAGTAGGAATTTCCTTGTCGGAAATTCCACGTAAGTCGTTGCAATAATTATACCTTTGGTGTTATTGAGATAATTGTGCTCTTCCTAGTGAGTGAAATGAGTTGAATTAATTTCGATTCTTGAGTAGCGGTCTTTGCTTTAAGTAGAATATCTCCACTTCTGAGCTTTTTGCAAGTATCAATTTGTCCACAAACACTATAACTTTTTTAATTAAGAATGAAGACACAGTTTTTAATGTGTCATCACTTTCCCTTCTACACATTAGTAGATACTTATGTCCAATAGTGAGATTTGTATATAGTTTTTTGGTATCCATTTCGAAATGAATTTGTTTTGTTGCAGCACTCATGTTTGATACAACAAGGTTGAGAAATGAACGCAGGTGTTTGTAAAATACGTTCGTTTACCTTCACAGTCAGAATACGACTGTTTGTTTATAATTTTGTTTATGCACACAAAAATAAGTTTTATTTTCTTAATCATATCTAGAGTAATGTTTATCCTTGACGATATTTCGTCACATCATTTTTGGTAGAAAGCCAATGAGAAAGTTTCAGTCGCGTAAACCGACTTATTTATACCCTCAACCTCACTAAAAACATATATGTTTCATATTCCAAAGTATCGGAATGTCAAAACTAAGCGAGGCTATTACCATTGGATGTAATATCGGATCCAATGATATATAGCAACGAATTTTACAGAAAAATATTGTATTACACGTTTTCGAAAACTGTATCTAGTAAAGGAAAGATCGGATAGAGCGTAGTACTGTTATTAAACTGTATATAAAGTGGGTGGAAAGGTACATTTGTATGGGAGGTACCAGAGTAGGAGTAGCCAGACTTCCAAGTTTTTGTCCGAAACTTTGTCCAGCTATATCTTTAATAAATACATAATTTGGGCAAGATCGCGGAGGTCATATGGATATTATTAAACGACTTCTAAAGTGGTCGGGAAGGTACATTTGTATGGGTGGTACCAGAAGGGGAGCGTCCAGACTGCCAAGTTTTTGTCCGAAACATTGTACGTTAGTCATATTGGTATTATTACATGATTTCTGAGGGGCGGGATCGTACATTTGTAAGAGAGGTACCGGAAGAGGAGTGGCCAGACTTCCAGGTTTTTGTCCAAAACATTGTACAGTTATAGGTTTTTATTAATCTTCTAATGTCTGGACCACCCCTTGCATTTTAATTTAAAGGCCAACACCGTTCTCCTCTGTACACGGTCCAGAAGCTGCAAATACGTCTGGAGCAGCTGCCCATATACGGGAGTTATATTCCGTTTTCGGTCGTTTAAATATTTACGAGATCAAATGGGTGAAGTACTTCTTGCACCGCTTTAAAAGACTTTACTCTTGATCATAACCCTTATCTTCATGCCCAGAACTTCAAGAGCGTCTGATTCGTCGATATCCACACCACCCATAGATATTGACGACGATGCTGGATCAGGTGAATGTTTGTGTGACAACAAACAGCACTGGGTCTTGCGTGAGTCTCCAGTCGTCCGTTAGTGGTGACAAAAAATACGAAGTTCGTTGCTTGTGTTTGCCCTGTGTCCGTTGGTTTTTGAAATTGATTACCACTTTGTTTTAGTTAGGAAAATCGAATGAATCTTTATTTTTTCACCCACGACTTAAAATACTTTACCAAAAGTAAGAAAAGAGTGAGTGAAATTGAATTAAACTCAAAATACTACAAACTTAGATCAATATCTTACGCATACATACATAATATTCTAGTTTTGCTTTCGATATCGGTGGCCTATTAAAAGTCGATCAGTGTCATGGTATAATCAATATTCGATTGTGAGTCAATCTGTGCTGCTACATCCGTCACAACAACCCCATTGTGCTGACGCTGCATAACGCACAAAGTGTGCCGCAGAAATGCGGCCGACATTCTTATGTATAACGTCTGAAATATGATCGTCAGCACAAGTACTTGACCGTTTAGCGTAAAAATCCAAATATTGATAGTCGGGTGAAGACGGAGCTGCGGGGTTTCTTTGATGAACGTCAGTACTTGGGCGTTTAGTGTGAAAAATCCAAATATTGAGAGTCGAGTGAGGACGGAGTTGCGGAGTTTCTTTGTCACATATGACACCAATGCGTTGTACTTGGCGTTGTGTTCTGTTCTAGTTGTTGTGTGGTTGTTTCTTCTTTGTTCCATTTGCTGCGCTGTTGTTGTTCGTTTGTTTAGTTTGCTGCGTTGTTATTGATCAACAGCAATATTCGGTAAACAGTGGCGGAGTCGCGGAGGTTTTGTGGGGCCGATCGCAGCAACTCCGCAAAAATGTTGCACCCGCAAGTAATAACAGGAGCAATGCCATCAGGGAGTATATCCCAATTATATGGTGTGATGCTGCTACTCTGAGCTCTTGTATATGTGAGAGACTGTACATGTGCGCAAAATGTAGCTTCCGTAGATTCAGTTCTGATATTGTTCTGTTGGTCTGTAGAGGTACGGGTTGGGATAATGTAACGGTAACATGGTCTATTCCAATAATATCTGTGTCGTCAAAGGTCAACTCACGAACGCCAATTGTACAATTACTGTAATGTATCACTGCTGATCCGTTAATTACTGGCTGGCTCCCGCAATTGCAATTTACCTGGAGCCCATTAGCGTTGAAGATGAGTATAAATCGTCTCTCTGCCTCTAATATTTCTTCCCCGTCTCCGACGTCTCTTATGTCGCATGTCGATGGTAAGTTTGTCAGTATGGTGTCTAAACAAGTCGACGCCACCGATTCGATTTGCTTACAATAATATGTTCCAAAGATATTTTGGCATGGTGTATTAAAAAAACTTACGTCTAAATCATTATATACTATGTAATTTGGCACTACAACTCGTGCTGTTCTATTAATGGGTGTAGGAATAACGTGGGCGTACTCAAATAATTCTGGCTTAAAAATAGGAATCTTTATATTAAATATTACTTCAGTATTATTTTGGAAAGCCTTCATACTCAATAAACTATACACATGTTCTTCTGACGTAACTGTCATATTCTGTCCCCTTAAGACCCCGACAATTTCTGAAAACTCACCTTCTCCAATGATGAAACGAGGAATCACATCAAGTTTTGCCAGGAGCATACTCTCCCCTATATTCACTAATCGATTATAAACGGTGTCCATGTTATATCCAATCTTACTTATGTGTGCCAAGGTGTGAATACCATTCTGTTCCGCCCGGGCTTTGTCGATGGCATTACCCGCTTTAGTGAAGAGGTCATTAACCACATCTTGTTCCCTACTAATATATTGGATTATGGACTGCTCTTCTTTCCTGATTGTTTCCAAACCCCCTTGATATCCTTCACGTCATCAGCATCCATATTCCCCGTGATCACCTTAATCACACTACCTAATCCATTTATTATTCCCCTCTTTCTTCTATTAAGAGGCAGAGTCGCCGTGTTTAACGTGAGTACCTGCCACGTTGGCCCAAACTCACGGTGGTCTTAGCACCGGGTGAAATACAATGCGTCTACCAACGCCCCCATATGCAGCAAGCTGTACATGAGTACCAATTCGAAAAACCATGTATTTGGCATGGGATCCCCCTTGGTTAGGGGCGGAGCCTATCTAACACTCCTACCGGTCTATGGGTCCCGGCGCCCGGTTGAAAAATGCAACTCCACATCGAGCTAAAGCTATCCCCGCGATTTGGGTTTAAACCACAGCCACCACGATACTCCCCGAGGGGCCGCACCAACAGCCAGGCTGGACATAGTCCAGGGGCTCCTGGCTGCCGTGGTACCAGAAATTCTCCGGTCAGACTTCGTAGTCAAAACTACTACCAGTTGAACTCCAAACAGTTCTGGACTGGTGGCCACCAACGTCTGCTCCATGCCATAAAATGGCAACAAAAACGTCAAAAACAATGAACAATAGCCCTCACGGGCTATTCATTGGCCATACCACCTGGCCCTGCAGGACAGGACGAACAACAACGACGACACAGTCCCCCTCACGGGTGACTCGGACAACATTAAACAAAAAACAAAAATGGACTTCACTAGTTTGGCGGCTGTCATACGGCATCAGGTCTACGAGACGGCATGTGTTGGGAAACTACCTCCACTACGTCTGCCTAAGTCGCCTCCTACTAAAAACCCCACGGGCAAATTGCCTCAACCTCCCAAATGTCCGATCGTCCTCTAAAGCCCTACTACAGTCATACCCCCCCCGTCTGGGAAATACCCATCCCTACTAAATCCCTAATGACTTGGTAAAGGAGACACGTAGTCAGTACATGCCTCCAGTCCTCAAGTCCCCCACCACACATGCAGTCCGATGTGTCGGACAGGCCCCTCTGATGCAAGAATGCATTGAGAGAGCCATGCCCCGTCAGTATAAAACCCAGACTTAGACCGAAGCCGAAGTCTGGCCGCCCCCGTACGAAGTCCGCGTCACGTATGAATTCATACGTCACCCGCCCTTTGTCACTGTTCGTCCATCTCGTCCTCCACCTCGAGACAAGGCACTCGTCGAGTAGTGCCATGCTCCACCTACACTCCCTATATACCACATCAGATGCAGAAATCCAGTCTGCCGCGGAAAGCGTTAGCCCCTTTTTAACCTTGAAAGCAATACCTCGAGGTATTACTTCCAGGTCAAGAGGTGGCACGCCTAGCAATACTTGCAAAGCATCCGTCGATACTGTCCTGCATACTGGCATACACGCCAGCAAAGCGACTCTCTGACATGAAAGGACCTTCTTTCTTCCTGCAACAGACATGACTGTTTCGTACCATACCGGAGCACCATACGCTGCGCAAGCAACGAATAGCCCACCGTATATGGTACGGACAGCCCGCCTGCCAAGTCCCCAGCCACTCCGAAGAATGCGCCTGACTGTGCAAACAACAGCAGAAAGCTTGTCCCGGACGTAGGTGAGATGAACTAAAAAGTCCATACGCTCACCCATCTTTATTCCCAAGTATTTGACCTCGGTCGCATACTGGAGACTAAAGTCGCCACAGCGTATAAGTGGTGGACGAGCATGTGACAATCTGCCCTTGAGCAGCATTGTCGCACACTTGTCCATGGCCACTCCTACACCGACACGCGCGCCCCACGCAACTACGTCACGCATGACGGACTCGCCCTGAGCCTCAAGAACAGCATGAGACTGCCCTTCGACTAGGATGAGCAAGTCATCCGCATACGCACACACCTTGTATGAACGGCTGAGCTGTCTCAACAGAGGATCCATCATTAGGTTCCATATATATGGACCTAGCACAGACCCCAGCGGACAACCACGTGTGACGTCCTTCCATACAGTGCCACTTGCGCCCACCACACAAGCCTTTCTACCGCTGAAGTAGCTTGCCCAGAGTTTTACCTCCCGACAACCCACCTGACGCAGCCTCTCAAGGACTACGTCCCACGAGAGGTAGTCAAATGCACCCTTGAAGTCCACAAATATGCCTAAGACATATTTGGAGGTCGCCTCTGCAACAGTACGACGAACGTGCAGCCAAGCATCTTCCACGCTTCTGCCATTTCTGAAGGCGAACTAAAATTCAGATAAGCCCTCACCGTTGCTCTCCTTCAGTCGATCAACCATGATCCTTTCCAGCACTTTTGCAAATGCTGGAAGGAGGCTGATCCCCCGATAAGAGCGAGGATTGCTCCTAACTCTCTCGGGTGACTTCAGGAGAACAACAATGCGAGCACATTTCCAAACTTCCGGGAAATAGCCATCGCTAATGCACTTCGCAAAGACTGTCTCCAGATAATCAGGTATGCCTTTCCAGATGCTTTTACACATCTCTCCAGACATACCATCAAGACCTGGAGCCTTTCTACACCTGACATGGTAAATACTGTCCCCAACTTCCGTTCTTTCCAGAGACGGAGGGTCATCCATCTCCCACACAGGTGGGGTCCGCATGACCGGGTCCGCATCTGGAAAGAAAGCCCCCAGAAGTCGACACATTCCCTCCAGGAGGACAGCGTAATGCCATCAACCTGAAGAGATGCCAGGTCAGTCGCCCTATTCCTACCCCCGCAGATACGGTAAACCTTACCCCAGGGGTCATCTCGATTTCGTCGTACAAAACTCCTCCACTCGTCCTCTTTTACCCTAACAAGCATGTCCTTGTACGTCCTTTGGCTAGCCAAAAAGGCGACTCTACGCTGAGGTAGATCTTCCGCTTCGTTCCGACTGGCCCTTTGGAATTGCTTCCGCAGCCGCCTGACGGTCCTCCGCATCCGATCTAACTCCCTAGTCCACCATTTGACCCTACTTGGCCGAGCCTTGCGAGCTCGACCAAGCAGTGCATCATTGACCGAGCACATCCACTGGTCAATTTTGCTAACCATGTCATCTACCGTACGTAACCTAAAGTCATCTAGTGACTCCACTGCAGCAGTCGCCCTAATCGTGTCCGCGTAAATGTCCCAGTTCACGTCGCGCAGCCGCCATTGTCGTGGTAATTCGGTACTCCCTGTCCGTCTGCGATAAGTGACCATAATCTCAATCGGATTATGATCACTTATCCCCCAATTGTCACACACCCTCCACCTAGTGTCAAAAGCCGTCATTGCCGCCCCATTTGCGACTGTCACGTCAATGTCACTAGTACCCACTGGACCGTCAAACGTGTACAGATCACTCGGCTCATTGAGAACAATGAGACACTTTGTGACCAGCCAATCACTTAGCATTACTCCTCGTATATAGTTCTGATGGCCAGGTGCAGTCCTGGGCATCTTGCTGAACCACATACGAGAGCATGCGTTAGCGTCTAAACCAAGGTTAATCGGATTATTACTCGCAAGGAGTAATACCGTATCCATGTACCCAATATACGGCTCCAGTGGAGCACTAAACCTACAATAGATACTTGCCAAGAGTATTCTCCCAAACCGCCCTTCTGCAGCAATGCAGACCACCCACTGGCTCGTGCTAAATACAGTACAGTCCACGTCACTGTCATCCACCACTATAGCTGAGTTTATCCCCTCGTCAGTAAAAACTCGCATACCCCCCGGTAGCCCCCTAACACAACCGCTCGTAGAATATGGCTCCTGTAAAAGCGCAAAGGACGCCCCCTGATGCCGCATTGCCTGCCCAAACTCACACATAACAGAAAATCCCCGCTGGCAGTTAAATTGTATAATTTTCAACTCCATTCTCGTTCTAATGGCGCGCGTTCGCCCGAGCAGTCATTGCCGCGTATATTGGGCACGCCTGAGACATCATCTGGTGGTCGGCTGGATGACCCTTAAAAGCGCAGTTGCGACACCGTAATTCATTGGGGCACCGCCCCGCCACGTGGCCAGCTGAACCGCACCTGCGACATACATCTTCTGCCATACGGCAGTCTCGCACGCGATGGTCGAAACCAAGGCATCTGTAGCAGGCTGCTACAACATCCTGTGCTCTCATCTTGAAGCGGAACCACTTAATGTAGGCTCCGCTTGCCGTCAGGTGCTCTAAAACCCTTGGGGTGCATTCTAGCACCACGTTCAGCTTGCCCGTTCCAGCCTTCCAGGGACTGCTTACCAGGCGAACGCTGTTCTCGTACGCCGCCGGGGATAACATCGACTTAACATTTTTCTCATAGAGTTCCTCCATGAACTCGTCTACTG
Source organism: Hydrotaea cyrtoneurina (assembly GCA_958296145.1). NCBI lineage: Eukaryota > Metazoa > Arthropoda > Insecta > Diptera > Muscidae > Hydrotaea > Hydrotaea cyrtoneurina. The sequence goes on along the minus strand of OY282512.1, from coordinate 73,207,960 downwards.
CTATCTCAGTGGGCACACCCTGCACCACCACCCTTGGCCCCAACTTGTCGTTCACCGACACCTCCAGCCCAACCTCACTGAACTTCGGGTTTGACACCACCTTTTGGCGCTCAGCAACAGATGGAGTGCGAATGACGGCTCCACCATCACGCATTGGACGCACGTCATGCACCCTGACTCCCAGCTTTGGGCCCACCTCCGTCATCACCTTCTTCACCACCTCTGTAGACGACGATGTCACGCCCTTTTTACCCTTTACCACCACAGACCATGGTTCTACATGCTTGGAAACAGCCGGGGGAACAACCAAAGGGCGGGCAGCAGCTGCTGGTGCCATCAAACCTCCGCTTGCAACAGCATTACCGCCAGGGCGCACATCAAGGCGCCCCTTCAGCCGCTCATTTTCCAAGAGGAGCTTCATCAGCAGCTCCTCGTAACGCCCAGCATGCTCCACAACCGCACGCGACACGTTCAAAGGCACGCCATCACCCAGAGCCACATCCACGAGGCTGTTGGTGACCTCCTTCAGCTGCCGCACCGTCACTGACTCAGCACCAGCACCCACACCAGCACTCGCACCAGCACCAGCTGGCCTCCTCCTGCGCGCCCTACTCCTCTGAACCTCATCACTCATGCCGTCCTCTGTTGCTATATCCATACCGGATACAGCCGAGGCAGCAGTAACATCAACGGGGACAGCAACAGCCGAAACAGCAACAGCAATAATCGACGCCGACGTGCTGGCGCCAGCATCCCGCTTCGCCCTGGGCGACCCCGGCTTGAAGCGCTTGCTGTCGTCGTCAACAACACCTACGTCAGCAGAGCTCTCCGAATCAGAGTGCCTGATTCTCCTCGGCGGCTTCAGTGCAACGTCGTACGCCGTCGCTGTCGACGTCGCGTCCGACGCATCTCCCTTCGGCGTCACCTTCCCCACTTTTCCACGTTTACCACCAGCCGGTGGCGGCATCACCAATTCAAATCCAACGGTCAATAATCGAAATCCCCAAAAACAGTCCAGTCACAACAGTCAATCAATTTAAACAAAAAGCCTTGCCGACTTTTAGGCAGTTAACAATAATCCAACTCACCACGGGGTGGGATTACACACCACTTTGTTTATGTTAATACACGTGTTACGGTGTATTAACACAACACAGCACAACACAACTAGAAATAAGCGAAAAAATATGGACATTAATCCGCTTAATAATTGGCCCACGAAGCGCCCCGGTAGGCGAGTTGGTAGCGTGCTTGCCTATCAGCGTGGGGGTTGTGGGTTCGATTCCCACCAGAGGCTTTGGTCTGTCGCTGCAAAATCTAAACATATGGTCTTTGTCACCCGGTATACCCTTGGACCCAAAATTATAATATAAATTTACTTTGTATTGTAATTAATAATAAATAAATAAATAAATAAAAATAAAAATTGGCCCACGAACAAACCAATTAATACCACTGTGATCACCAGATCGCACACTTCAAAATACACTAAAAATATAGGCCGAAACTGAGAGGCAGTGTGCATTCAACTTCCTCAATATATCCATACCTATCAGACCATCGAAGAAAGGGTGGAAGTCAAAAAGTAAGAACGTAAAATCGCCTCTAGTCCTGAACTCGCTAAATGCCGCGTACGTCACCTTCCTTTCTAAGCTATGCCGGTTGAGAACAGTTGTGACAGGTTTGGACAAAGTCCTCTGATCAGACTGGGGAACGAAAGCTGGATTAATAAACGAGTTGGTAGAACCAGTATCCAGGAGGAATTTCAACGAACGCCCAAAGGGGGACCTAATTAAGATATATGGTAATGAAGACCCGAGGCGACGGGTATTTATGTACCCGGTGGCTCTACTGAGGCCACTGTCTGAAAATTTGTCATCTCATCTATATTAAAAAAAACCCTGTTCACTGACAGGCTGAGCATCCTCGAGAACGATATCGTTCAGTTGACGATGCTGGCCGGAATTACCCGGACCATTGGATCTGAAAGAAGTTTGTCCACTCCTGTCATCCGGACGGCCTGACCTAGGTGCCGAATTAGTCTGACTGAATGGGTTGGAACGACGCGTCTGCGAACTATCGCCATACTGATTCCTCTGCTGCTGTGGGTACGGGGCACCACGATCCTGGTATTGACCCTGTCTCGAATTCTGCTGGCCACCGTCTTGACCCCATTGGCCACGAGCATTTGGATTACTGCCCTGCCTTGCCTTTCTCTAATGAAAAAATATTTCCCTCTCCTCCAATGCATATTGCAAAGCCATCTCCAACATCGTTGGTCTCATAGACCTGACAGTAGATCCCAACGGACCCTTCAATCCCGTGAGGAATAACTTCAAACAAGTATCGGATACAACTTCTTCTTTGCCTTGGCCGTAACTGGCTCGGTACCATCCCTATCTACAACGCAGAATAACGCTGATTTTATCCTAAGTATCTCTTCATAAAATGCATTGACGGACAGCTTCTGTTGCGCCAGAGTATGGAGGACATTAAGCAATGAAGGCTCATCCTTCCTATCCGAAAATCTGAACAACAGAAGTGCTTTAATCTCATCCCAGTTAAGTCCTATGTTCGATTCATACAGGGTCTCATTAGCCCTACCTATAATCTTGTTGCGGACATGCCGGAGAAGCATCAACCCATAAGGTGTCTTATCAACACCGCGTATTAGTAGCAGGGTCTCTTCTACATTGGTAATAAATTCGTTAAGAGCCCTGGGGTTCCAATCAAAAGTCGGCAGATATTTAACCGGGTCTGGAATACGTAACGCTTCAAAAAGAGCGCTTGGGTTACTAGAAAAGCCACTGGCTCCGGGTGGGCTGCCGTTACTATTCATCATGTCCCGATGTACTTGATGATGATTCCTCTCTGTATACTCTATTTCACCTAACAGTTCGCGTCTGGCTTTACCCCTAGTGAACATGTACCCCTAATCGAATACGCCCACTTAGTGTACTTAACCTATATATTAATTGTGTGGAAGGTGAAGGGAAATTCGCTTAATTATATTTGTGAAATATTTTTTATTGCTCTTCTCTTCATTGCTTTATTTCCTTTGGTATCCCCAATATTTTCGGACACGGTATAAAGTTGTGCTTACGCAATTGCGTATACCTGGCCCGTTCAATGGCAGCGAAATCAGCGATTGATCTCACACAGGTATCTTCACTCAATACGTACTCCCCAAACCACCGGCACTAATTTGTATTATATCTTTTTATATTCAACCCCGAACGAAAACCTCCACACTCCGAATACTTGGCCCTGCGCGATGCAGACAGCAGCGGTATCAGCGATTGACACCACGCAAGTATCTTCTCGGCGTGTACCGAAAGTTATTCGTACTTTATTCTGACACAAAGGAGAGACCACCAGTTCACGTTACACGGATACCCGGCCCTGTATGAATAAGTCGGCAGCAATATCCACGATTGATATTACGCAGGTAAATCCACGATATAACCGCTGGTGATCAGAACTGTCTGAAGCAAGGCACTCGACCTTTGCGAAAGCAATGGCACCCCGGAAAATACGTACGATTATCCGGACAAATACCTCAACGCGACAGACTGTGTTCACTTCTCCCTGAGCCGAATATTCACCCCCGTTTCATAAATATAGAATTTGACTTTAATGACTTCAATGCCTTCACTTTCCACTTTGATATTAGTAACTATTTAACTTAACCCATTTTTTGCCATGATGCAAAAATTTTCGAATCTATACGCAAAAGTTACTTTTCTAGGGTAATTAGTACCCAATAAATACAAATACGTCGTCAAAATTTTTCTACCTGTGATAGTTTTGCCAGGTGAGACTGTTCGAGTAGTCGAACAATGGCCGTTGGCGAAAATTCAAACGAAAAATTCATATTGATTTAGACGATATCAAGGAACAGGAATCGATAAAATATTTTCATATATTCAATAAAAACACAATTGTTCTGATATTAATATGCATGTTTCATTGATATTGTAGTTGATTTTTAATTTTTATTACTCCTGTTCCCATTTGTGGTAGTCGGCAAAGCACGTATCCAAGTGCAAATGGACTTGGCACTTGGAGCACATTCTTTGGGTAGGTTTATGGCAAACTTTGCAACGTCTGGCCTTTTTTTGAGGATGCACAATAAGTTTGTGATGGCCGGAGATACGAGGAAGTGGGCGAATCTATGGCAAAAATTAAAGCAAACCAACTGTATCTGCATTCAATGCTTAACTGCATGTGTCATAAATCAAAACAAAGCAGAAATAATCAAACAAAACAAGAAAATAAAGTTGACTCATGTTCCGTTATGTTCTCTTGTACATGCAAAATTTATATTATACTCTCAGTAGGATTACCCCAACGGCCATTGTTCGACTACTCGAACAGCAAAGTTATTGTTTCTCTGAGAGTAATTGGATGTACAAAACCAAAACACAAAGCTCACTTACTGACTATTTTCGACCTTTGCCTACAATTATAAAGCACTTTTGGGAAAAAATAATTTACAATTACATTCTATTTTATTAAAGGGAAATAAGTCTTAATGTAAGGTATTTTTCTGACGCTGCATAACGCACAAAGTGTGCCGCAGAAATGCGGCCGACATTCTTATGTATAACGTCTGAAATATGATCGTCAGCACAAGTACTTGACCGTTTAGCGTAAAAATCCAAATATTGATAGTCGGGTGAAGACGGAGCTGCGGGGTTTCTTTGATGAACGTCAGTACTTGGGCGTTTAGTGTGAAAAATCCAAATATTGAGAGTCGAGTGAGGACGGAGTTGCGGAGTTTCTTTGTCACATATGACACCAATGCGTTGTACTTGGCGTTGTGTTCTGTTCTAGTTGTTGTGTGGTTGTTTCTTTTTTGTTCCATTTGCTGCGCTGTTGTTGTTCGTTTGTTTAGTTTGCTGCGTTGTTATTGATCAACAGCAAATATTCTACTCTTTCTATATTCCACTCAGTGGAAGGTAAATGTGAGACCCGGGTGTGTGAGGGTTCTAATCCACTGATCTTTCACATTCCTAGCTATCACACTCTTTCCTCTTTCTCTTCCCACAGAGGCCTTGTGGTATACATACATAATGGTATGGTGTTCCAGAGTCAGCAGCATTTGGACCCACAAGATCCAGAATTTAACTTTCTTTGGATTAAGTTCAGGATTGGATCACACCCATTACATTTCGGGTTTCTTTACAGAAGCCCATATTTGGAAAGTGAGGCTACCCTAAACGGCTTCGACGCCCGTAGCAGGCAAGATCCAACTGTGCCAGAGTGCTTAGACGCCAAAAACTTTTCCACGAACAGCACCTTCGTGCTAAAGTTCTTTCTTCTCCCAGGGGAAGTAAGAGCTTTTAGGCATTTGTTAAAAGAGTAAGGGACAATTCTTCGTCTTCTATTCCAACTCTCGTTAACGATATTCACTGACCCGGTTGACAAAGCTAATTTTCTGGCTGAAATATTATTATTCCCCGTAATCGAAAACGTATCTAGTTCAATGCCTCAGATATTTTTTCGATCACGTGGGGTCAAAAGGGTTCTTGCAGATCTCAATGTAAACAAAACTCCGGGACGGATAGTATTTCAGCCCTTGTCCTATGTAAGTGCTCTTCGACGCTAGCCCGTCCATTGCGCAATCTTTTCAACATGTCGTATCGTGCTGGTATTTACCCTTCACGTTGGAAAGTTGCCAATGTTCAGTAAATCCCCAAGAAAGTGAGGCTACAAATCCGGCGAATTACCGCCCATAGCAATATGTTCTGCGCTCTCAAAGGTTATGTTAAATTTTTAGAGTCTAATAGCCTTCTAAATGATCGACAGTATGGCTTCCGTTGAAATCGATCTACAGGAGACCAGATGGCGTTCCTTACGGAGTGATGGAGTCGATCTATTCACGCCCTTGGTGAAAGTAACGTCGTTGCTCTGGATATTTCCAAGGAAATGGAATACAACTCGCATATATGGGCAGGGGCTCCATTAACATCTTTGAAGCTTCTGGACCGTGTACAGAGGAGAGCGGTGGTGATGATAGGGGATGGTAGGGTATCCAGCTCTATTGTCTCCCTACAGCATCGCCGAAATGTGGGCTGTGTATCACTATTCTATAGATATTTTAATGGTATCTGTTCGTCAGATAGCCGTCGTCTGGTCCATGAAGTTAGAAAATTTAGTCGGAATACACGGCTATCCAGGGTCTCTCATCCGTTCATTGTGAAATGACCGGTTGACCGGACGACGCACTATAGAGAAAATTCGTTCTTCAGCCGAACCGTTGGTATGTGGAATAATCGTCCAGCAAATGTGTTTCCTGCCAGTTGTGACATTCAGAAATTCAAAACAAATGTCAACAAACACTACTCCTTTTTCCTCCTTCCGATACCCTAATATCCTTCCGCTAACACAATGCATTGCATTTATAGAGGGCATACATGCAGTGGCTAAGGAAAAATAAAAGAAAAAAGGAACAAGTTGGTGTGAAATGAATACCTAAAAAAACGGTTGAGAACAATGGCTTTGGCTGGTACAATTGAGCAGTTTGCATTTGGTGATGATTTTGAAGAATATATGAAAAGGATGGAGCAACTGTACAAAATAAATGCAGTACCAGATGAAAATAAAGTGGTGCTGTTCCTGACATTGGTAGGTCGGGAGACGTATAACGTATACAGACGTATAAGCGCATAAGTATTGTTTTGCCGATAAAGCCAACAGTAAAAAATATATCGAGCTACTTGAAATTATTATGCCTCATTTTACAAAAATATAATTGCCGAACGTTTTAAATCTCAGAATTGTGCGCAAAGAATTCATTGTGAATTTGAAGTTGCTTGTGGGACAGTTCAATATCCGAAATTTTTTGAAGGAAGTCTTTTGTTTTGGTCATCTTCAAACAAAATTGTTGTCAACTTCAAATTTAACTTGGGAGGAAGCATGCAAGTTAGTCATTTAAATTGGTGGATAAAAAGCAAAAGAGTATGCAGCCGTCGTCGTCGTCGTACGAGATAAACAGGATGCAACAAAGTCAAAGAAATAACCAACAACATTTCATGAATTGTTCCAAATGCACCACCAAGCATGAGTTGGACGATGTCTAAATGGTTCAAAGAAATTTAATATTGTTGGTGGCTGCGAAGCATCGATTCTAACCGTTATTAAGAAGAAGTTGGTAGGATGTAATTAATATAAAAAGTATCTGCCTAACCAATATTATAGAGAATTTAAATGTAAATTTCTCTCACTGTTTGTAAAGAATGAGAAGCCTATATAAGATTTTAATGCTGAAATTTTGTACAGCCAAGTTCGGATGAGTTTAAAACAGAACCCATTGTCTGTGTTTTGAAAAAAGATTCAAATGTAAGATTATGTAGTAATTCCGGTAATTCTGTTGAATGTATATACTCTCCCTTTAATAGACGATATCCTTACTAATAAGAGATGAAATACGTGCTTTTGTATTGTGGACTTGAACGAAGCCTATTTGGAATTTTTGATAAATGAAGCCGCAAGGTCATTTTTGACAATTTTATGGGGTTTTTTTTTTCCAATTTTGTGGATTACCTTTCGGCGTGTCAACGGCACCAATGATTTGTCAGCGTGCAGTATCTTTTGTGTAATCTAGGAAAATACTTCCGAGAATGGCATATTGATATTATTACACGATTACCAGAAGGGGAGTTACCAGACTTCCAAGTTTTTGTCCAAAACTTATTCTAGCTATAGCTTTACTAAATACATAATTTGGGAAAGATCGCATTGGTCATATTGATAATATTACACGGCTTATAAGGGGCGGAATGGTACATTTTTATCGTACCAGAAGGGGAGTTGCCAGACTATCAAGTTTTCGTCCGAAACTTTTTCCAGCCATAGCTTTACTAAGTACACAATTTGGGCAAGATCGCGTTGTTCATATTGATAATATTACACGGTTTATAAGGGGCGGGATGATTCATTTGTATGGGAGGTACTAGAAGGGGAGTTGTCACACTTCCAAGACAGTCCGAAATTTTGTCTAGCTATAGATTTACTAAATACTAAATTTGGGCAGGATCGGATTTTGCTAATCAATATTATTACACGGTTCATAAGGGGCGGGATGGTACATTTGTATGGGAGGTACCAGAAGGGGAGTTGTCCCACTTCCAAGTTTTTGTCCAAAACTTTTTGTATCTCTACATTTACTAAATACAAAATTTGGGCAAGATCGCGTTGGTCATATTGATAATATTACACAATTTATAAGGGGCGGGATGGTACATTTGTATGGAAGGTACCAGAAGGGGAGTTGCCAGACTTACATGTTTTTGTGCGAAACTTTGTCTAGCTATTGATTTACTACACACTAAGTTTGGGCAGGATCGCGTTGGGCATATTGATATTATTACACAGTTCACAAGGGGCGGGATGACACATTTGTATGGGAGGTACCAGGATGGGAGTTGCCGGACTTCCAAGTTTATGTTCAAAACTTTTTGTAGCTATACATTTACTAAATAAAAAATTTGGGCAAGATAGCTTTGGTCATATAGAAGATTTTTATGCGAAGGGGAGTTGCCAGACTTCCATGTTTTTGTCCAAAACGTTGTCTGACTTTACGTTTACTAAATACAAAATTTTTGCAAGATCGCGTTGGGAATATTGATATTATTACAGGATTTCTGATGTGGCGGGATGGTACATTTGTATGAGAGGTACCAGAAGGGGAGTTGCCAGACTTCCAAGTTTTTGTCCAAAACGTTATCTGACTTTACGTTTATTAAATACAAAATTTGGGCAAGATCGCGTTGGGCATATTTGTATTATTACACGATTTCTAAGGTAGGCGGTATGGTATTTGTTGAAAACTTTGTCTAGCTATTGATTTACTAAACACTAATTTGCGCAGGATCGCATTGGGCTTATTGATATTATTAACGGTTCATAAGGGGCGGGATGGTACAGGTGTATGGGAGGTACCAGAAGGGGAGTTGCCAGACTTCCACGTTTTTGTCCGAAACTTTGTCTAGCTATACGTTTACTAAATACTAAATTTGGAGAAGATCGAGTTGGGCATATTTGTATTATTACACGATGTCTAAGGTAGGAGGGATTGTACATTTGTAATGGACGTACCAGAAGGGGAGTTGCCAGACGTCCAAATTTGTGTCCGAAACTTTGTCTAGTTATACCATTACTAAACACGGAATTTGGCCAAGATCGAACTTGCGCGTGTTGAAATTATTACACGATTTATAAAGTGGGCGAAATAGACGATTTGTATGGGAGGTACCCGAAGGGGTGTGGCCATATAGGCCATATGCAATCCCATAAGCAGTTCTTGGAAAATATTAAGCCATGCCAAATTTCAGAGTGATTGCTTAACTCTTTCGAAAGTTATCGTGCGTACCAACAGGACAGACAGACGGATAGACGGACATGGCTCAAAAGATTTCGAAAGTCATGAATCGAATTTGGTTCAAAGATATTTGGGTTCTAATGTGAATATTTCTATGTGTTTCACTTTTGGGCCATACCGAATGATATATACCCCCCTACCCGTAAGGTGAGGGTATAAATATTGTATTACACCTAATATAAAGCAGAGTTTTTTTTCTCGAAAATTTTAAGTAGTTAAAACTTTACTAAATATAGAATTTCGGAAAGATCTGGAGAGCTTTAGATTTTTATAATATTAGAGAGATCGCATAGAAGGTAGTGCTATTATTACAAGATTTGTAAAGTAGGTGGAATGGTACATTTGTATGAGAGGTACCAGATGGGAAGTTGCCAGACTTCCAAGTTTTTGTCCAAAACTTTGTGTAGCAATAGATTTACTAAATACAAAATTTGGGCCAGATCGCGTTGGTCATATTGATAATATTACACGGTTTATACGGGGCGGGATGATTTATTTGTATGGGAGGTACCAGACGGGGACTTGCCAGACTTCCAAGATTTTGTCCAAAACTTTGAGTAGCTATAGATTTACTAAATACAAAAATTGAGCCTGATCGCGTTGGCCATATTGATAATTTTACACGCTTTATAAGGGGCAGGATGGTTCATTTGTAAGGGAGGTAGTTTTTGTCCAAAACTTTGTCTAGCTATTGATTTACTACACAATAAATTTGGGCAGGATCGCGTTGGGCATGTTGATATTATTGCACGATTACTAAAGTGGGCGAAATAGCAGATTTGTATGGTAGGTACCCGAAGGGGTGTGACCATATAGCCCACATGCAATCCCATAAGCAGTTCTTGGAAAATATTAAGCCATGCCAAATTTCAGAGTGATTGCTTAACTCTTTCGAAAGTTATCGTGCGTACCAACAGGACAGACAGACGGATAGACGGACATGGCTCAAAAGATTTCGAAAGTCATGAATCGAATTTGGTTCAAAGATATTTGGGTTCTAATGTGAATATTTCTATGTGTTACACTTTTGGGCCATACCGAATGATATATACCCTCCTACCCGTAAGGTGAGGGTATAAATATTGTATTACACATAATATAAAGCAGAGTTTTTTTTCTCGAAAATTTTAAGTAGTTAAAACTTTACTAAATATAGAATTTCGGAAAGATCTGGAGAGCTTTAGATTTTTATAATATTAGAGAGATCGCATAGAAGGTAGTGCTATTATTACAAGATTTGTAAAGTAGGTGGAATGGTACATTTGTATGAGAGGTACCAGATGGGAAGTTGCCAGACTTCCAAGTTTTTGTCCAAAACTTTTTCTATCTATAGGTTTACTAAATACACAATGTCTGGAAGATCGCGTTGGGCATATTGATATTATTACAGGATTTCTAATGTGGCGGGATGGTACATTTGTATGAGAGTTACCAGAAAAGGAGTTGCCAGACTTACAAGTTTTTGTCCAAAACTTTTTCTAGCTTTAGATTTAAAAAATACAAAATTTGGGCAAGATCGCGTTGGCATATAGATAATATTACACGGTTTATAAGGGGCGGGATGATTCATTTGTATGGGAGGTATCAGAATAGGAGTTGCCAGACTTCCAAGTTTATGTCCAAAACTTTGTGTAGCCATAGATTTACTAAATACTAAATTTGGGCAAGGTCGCGTTGGCATATAGATAATATTCGGTTTATAAGGGGCGGGATGATTCATTTGTATGGGAGGTATCAGAATAGGAGTTGCCAGACTTCCAAGTTTTTGTCAAAACTTTGTCTAGTAATAGATTTATTAAATACAGAATTTGGGCAAGATCGCATTGGTCATATTGATAATATTACACGGCTTATAAGGGGCGGGATGGTACATTTGTATCGTAGGTACCAGAAAAGGAGTTGCCAGACTTACAAGTTTTTGTCCAAAACTTTTTCTAGCTATAGATTTACTAAATACATAATTTGGGCCAGATCGCGTTGGTCATTTTGATAATATTACACGGTTTATAAGGGGCGGGATGGTTCATTTGTATGGGAGGTACCAGAAGGGGAGTTGACAGACTTCCAAGTTTTTGTCCAAAACTTTGTCTAGCAATACATTTATTAAATACAAAATTTGGGCAAGATCGCGTTTGGCATATAGATAATATTACACGGTTTATAAGGCGCGGAATGCTACATTTGTATGGGCGGTACAAGAAGGGTAGTTGCAAGACTTCCAAGTTTTTGTCCAAAACTTTGTGTAGCCATAGATTTACTAAATACTAAATTTGGGCCAGATCGCGTTGGTCATTTTGAAAATATTACACGGTTTATAAGGGCGGGATGGTTCATTTGTGTGGGAGGTACCAGAAGGGGAGTTGACAGACTTCCAAGTTTTTGTCCAAAACTTTGTGTAGCCATAGATTTACTAAATACTAAATTTGGGCCAGATCGCGTTGGTCATATTTATAATATTACACGGTTTATAAGGGCGGGATGGTTCATTTGTATGGGCGGTACCAGAAGGGGAGTTACCAGACTTCCAAGTTTTTGTCCAAAGCTTTTTCTAGATATAGCTTTACTAAATACATAATTTGGGAAAGATCGCGTTGGTCATGTTGATAATAGTATGGTCGGTACCAGAAGGGTAGTTGCAAGACTTCCAAGTTTTTGTCCAAAACTTTGTGTAGCCATAGATTTACTAAATACAAAATTTGGGCCAAATCGCGTTGGTCATTTTGATAATATGACACGGTTTATAAGGGGCGGGATGGTTCATTTGTGTGGGAGGTACCAGAAGGGGAGTTGACAGACTTCCAAGTTTTTGTCCAAAACTTTGTGTAGCTATACATTTACTAAATACAAAATTTGGGCTAGATCGCATTGGTCATATTGATAATATTACACGGCTTATAAGGGTGGGGGGGTGCTACATTTGTATGGGCGGTACCAGAAGGGGAGTTACCAGACTTCCAAGTTTTTGTCCAAAGCTTTTTCTAGCTATAGCTTTACTAAATACATAATTTGGGAAAGATCGCATTGGTCATATTGATAATATTACACGGCTTATAAGGGGGGGGTGCTACATTTGTATGGGCGGTACCAGAAGGGGAGTTACCAGACTTCCAAGTTTTTGTCCAAAGCTTTTTCTAGCAATAGCATTACTAAATACATAATTTGGGTAAGATCGCGTTGGTCATATTGATAATATTACATGGCTTATAAGAGGCGTGATGATTCATTTGTATGGGAGGTACCAGAAGGGAAGTTGCCAGACATACAAGTTTTTGTCCAAATCTTACAAGTTTTTGTTCAAAACTTTGTGTAGCCATAGATTTACTAAATAAATACAAAATTTGGGCCAGATCGCGTTGGTCATATTGATAATATTACACGGTTTATAAGGGGCCGGATGGTTCATTTGTGTTGGAGGTACCAGATTGGGAGTTGCCAGATATCCATGTTTTTGTCCAAAACTTTGTCTAGCAATACATTTATTAACTATACATTTATTAAATACAAAATTTGTGCCAGATCGCGTTTGGCATACAGATAATATTACACGGTTTATAAGGCGCGGAATGCTGTAGTTGTATGGGCGGTACAGGAAGGGTAGGTGCAAGACTTCCAAGTTTTTGTCCAAAACTTTGTGTAGCCATAGATTTACTAAATAAATACAAAATTTGGGCCATATCGCATAGGTCATTTTGATAATATTACACGGTTTATAAGGGGCGGGATGGTTCATTTGTATGGGCGGTACCAGAAGGGGAGTTACCAGACTTCCAAGTTGTTGTCCAAAGCTATTTCCAGCTATAGCTTTACTAAATACATAATTTGTGAAAGATCGCACTGTTCATATTGATAATATTACACGGCTTTTAAGGGGCGGAATGGTACATTTTTATCGTAGGTACCAGAAAAGGAGTTGCCAGACTTCCAAGTTTTTGTCCAAAACTTTTTCTAGCTATAGCTTTACTAAATACATAATTTGGGAAAGATCGCGTTGGTCATATTGATAATATTACACGGTTTATAAGAGGCGTGATGATTCATTTGTATGGGAGGTACCAGGAGGGAAGTTGCCAGACTTACAAGTTTTTGTCCAAAACTTTTTCTAGCTATAGATTTACTAAATTCAAAATTTGGGCCAGATCGCGTTGGTCATATTGATATTATTACACGGTTTATAATTCGCGGGATGCTTCATTTTGATATTACACGGTTTATAAGGGGCGGGATGGTTCATTTGTGTGGGAGGTACCAGAAGGGGATTTGACAGACTTCCAAGTTTTTGTCCAAAACTTTGTGTAGCTATACATTTACTAAATACAAAATTTGGGCCAGATCGCGTTGGTCATATTGATAATATTACACGGTTTATAAGGGGCGGGACGATACATTTGTATGGGCGGTACCAGAAGGGGAGTTTCCAGACTTCCAAGTTTTCGTCCGAAACTTTTTCCAGACATTGCTTTACTAAATACAGAATTTGGGCAAAATCATGTTGGGCATATTGATAATATTACACGGCTTATAAGGGGCGGGACGATACATTTGTATGGGCGGTACCAGAGGGGGAGTTGCTAGACTTCCAAGTTTTTGTCCAAATCTTACAAGTTTTTGTCCAAAACTTTTTCTAGCTATAGATTTACTAAATTCAAAATTTGGGCCAGATCGCGTTGGTCATATTGATATTATTACATGGTATAAAATGGCGGGATTGTTCATTTGTGTTAGAGGTACCAGAATGGGAGTTGCCAGACTTCCCAGTTTTTGTCCAAAACTTTGGGTAGCTATAGATTTACTAAATACAAAGTTTGGGTCACATCGCGTTTGGCATATAGATAATATTACACGGTTTATAATTCGCGGGATGCTACATTTGTATGGGAGGTACCAGAAGGGGAGTTGCCAGACTTCCAAGTTTTTGTCAAAACTTTGTGTAGCTATAGATTTATTAAATACAAAATTTGGGCCTGATCGCGTTTGGCATATAGATAATATTACACGGTTTATAAGGCGCGGAGTGCTACATTTGTATGGGAGGTATCAGAATAGGAGTTGCCAGACTTCCAAGTTTTTGTCAAAACTTTGTATAGTAATAGATTTATTAAATACAGAATTTGGGCAAGATCGCATTGGTCATATTGATAATATCACACGGCTTATAAGGTGCGGGATGCTACATTTGTATGGGCGGTACAAGAAGGGTAGTTGCAAGACTTCCAAGTTTTTGTCCAACACTTTGTGTAGCCATAGATTTACTAAATACAAAATTTGAGCCAGATCGCGTTGGTCATTTTGATAATATTACACGGTTTATAAGGGGCGGGATGGTTCATTTGTGTTGGAGGTACCAGATTGGGAGTTGCCAGATTTCCAAGTTTTTGTCCAAAACTTTGTGTAGCTATAGATTTACTAAATACAAAAATTGGGCCAGATGGCGTTGGTCATATTGATAATATTACACGTTTTATAAGGGGCGGGGTGATTCGTTTGTATGGGAGGTACCAGAAGGGAAGTCGCCAGACTTACAAGTTTTTTCCAAGACTTTTGCTAGCTATAGATTTACTAAAGAAAAAATTTGGGCCAGATCGCGTTTGCATACAGATAATATTACACGGTTTATAATTCGCGGGATGCTACATTTGTATGGGAGTTACCAGAAGGAGAGTTGCCAGACTTCCAAGTTTTTGTCCAAAACTTTGTGTAGCTATACATTTGCTAAATAAAAAATTTGGGCCCGATCGCGTTGGTCATATTGATAATATTACACTGATTATAATGGGCGGGATTGTTAATTTTTATGGGAGGTACCAGAAGGGGAGTTGCCAGACTTACAAGTTTTTGTCCAAAACTGTGTGTAGCTATAGATTTACTTAATACAAAATTTGGGCCAGATCGCGTTTGCATACAGATAATATTACACGGTTTATAATTCTCGGGATGCTACATTTGTATGGGAGGTACCAGAAGGAGAGTTGCCAGTTTTCCAAGTTTTTGTCCAAAACTTTGTGTAGCTATAGATTTACTAAATACAGAATTTGGGCAAGATCGCGTTGGTCATATTGATAATATTACACGGCTTATAAGGGGCGGGATGGTACATTTGTATCGTAGGTACCAGAAAAGGAGTTGCCAGACTTACAAGTTTTTGTCCAAAACTTTTTCTAGCTATAGATTTACTAAATACATAATTTGGGCCAGATCGCGTTGGTCATTTTGATAATATTACACGGTTTATAAGGGGCGGGATGGTTCATTTGTATGGGAGGTACCAGAAGGGGAGTTGACAGACTTCCAAGTTTTTGTCCAAAACTTTGTCTAGCAATACATTTATTAAATACAAAATTTGGGCAAGATCGCGTTTGGCATATAGATAATATTACACGGTTTATAAGGCGCGGAATGCTACATTTGTATGGGCGGTACAAGAAGGGTAGTTGCAAGACTTCCAAGTTTTTGTCCAAAACTTTGTGTAGCCATAGATTTACTAAATACTAAATTTGGGCCAGATCGCGTTGGTCATTTTGAAAATATTACACGGTTTATAAGGGCGGGATGGTTCATTTGTGTGGGAGGTACCAGAAGGGGAGTTGACAGACTTCCAAGTTTTTGTCCAAAACTTTGTGTAGCCATAGATTTACTAAATACTAAATTTGGGCCAGATCGCGTTGGTCATATTTATAATATTACACGGTTTATAAGGGCGGGATGGTTCATTTGTATGGGCGGTACCAGAAGGGGAGTTACCAGACTTCCAAGTTTTTGTCCAAAGCTTTTTCTAGATATAGCTTTACTAAATACATAATTTGGGAAAGATCGCGTTGGTCATGTTGATAATAGTATGGTCGGTACCAGAAGGGTAGTTGCAAGACTTCCAAGTTTTTGTCCAAAACTTTGTGTAGCCATAGATTTACTAAATACACAATTTGGGCCAAATCGCGTTGGTCATTTTGATAATATGACACGGTTTATAAGGGGCGGGATGGTTCATTTGTGTGGGAGGTACCAGAAGGGGAGTTGACAGACTTCCAAGTTTTTGTACAAAACTTTGTGTAGCTATACATTTACTAAATACAAAATTTGGGCTAGATCGCATTGGTCATATTGATAATATTACACGGCTTATAAGGGTGGGGGGGTGCTACATTTGTATGGGCGGTACCAGAAGGGGAGTTACCAGACTTCCAAGTTTTTGTCCAAAGCTTTTTCTAGCTATAGCTTTACTAAATACATAATTTGGGAAAGATCGCATTGGTCATATTGATAATATTACACGGCTTATAAGGGGGGGGGTGCTACATTTGTATGGGCGGTACCAGAAGGGGAGTTACCAGACTTCCAAGTTTTTGTCCAAAGCTTTTTCTAGCAATAGCATTACTAAATACATAATTTGGGTAAGATCGCGTTGGTCATATTGATAATATTACATGGCTTATAAGAGGCGTGATGATTCATTTGTATGGGAGGTACCAGAAGGGAAGTTGCCAGACATACAAGTTTTTGTCCAAATCTTACAAGTTTTTGTTCAAAACTTTGTGTAGCCATAGATTTACTAAATAAATACAAAATTTGGGCCAGATCGCGTTGGTCATATTGATAATATTACACGGTTTATAAGGGGCCGGATGGTTCATTTGTGTTGGAGGTACCAGATTGGGAGTTGCCAGATATCCATGTTTTTGTCCAAAACTTTGTCTAGCAATACATTTATTAACTATACATTTATTAAATACAAAATTTGTGCCAGATCGCGTTTGGCATACAGATAATATTACACGGTTTATAAGGCGCGGAATGCTGTAGTTGTATGGGCGGTACAGGAAGGGTAGGTGCAAGACTTCCAAGTTTTTGTCCAAAACTTTGTGTAGCCATAGATTTACTAAATAAATACAAAATTTGGGCCATATCGCATAGGTCATTTTGATAATATTACACGGTTTATAAGGGGCGGGATGGTTCATTTGTATGGGCGGTACCAGAAGGGGAGTTACCAGACTTCCAAGTTGTTGTCCAAAGCTATTTCCAGCTATAGCTTTACTAAATACATAATTTGTGAAAGATCGCACTGTTCATATTGATAATATTACACGGCTTTTAAGGGGCGGAATGGTACATTTTTATCGTAGGTACCAGAAAAGGAGTTGCCAGACTTCCAAGTTTTTGTCCAAAACTTTTTCTAGCTATAGCTTTACTAAATACATAATTTGGGAAAGATCGCGTTGGTCATATTGATAATATTACACGGTTTATAAGAGGCGTGATGATTCATTTGTATGGGAGGTACCAGGAGGGAAGTTGCCAGACTTACAAGTTTTTGTCCAAAACTTTTTCTAGCTATAGATTTACTAAATTCAAAATTTGGGCCAGATCGCGTTGGTCATATTGATATTATTACACGGTTTATAATTCGCGGGATGCTTCATTTTGATATTACACGGTTTATAAGGGGCGGGATGGTTCATTTGTGTGGGAGGTACCAGAAGGGGATTTGACAGACTTCCAAGTTTTTGTCCAAAACTTTGTGTAGCTATACATTTACTAAATACAAAATTTGGGCCAGATCGCGTTGGTCATATTGATAATATTACACGGTTTATAAGGGGCGGGACGATACATTTGTATGGGCGGTACCAGAAGGGGAGTTTCCAGACTTCCAAGTTTTCGTCCGAAACTTTTTCCAGACATTGCTTTACTAAATACAGAATTTGGGCAAAATCATGTTGGGCATATTGATAATATTACACGGCTTATAAGGGGCGGG
Source organism: Hydrotaea cyrtoneurina (assembly GCA_958296145.1). Classification (NCBI taxonomy): domain Eukaryota; kingdom Metazoa; phylum Arthropoda; class Insecta; order Diptera; family Muscidae; genus Hydrotaea; species Hydrotaea cyrtoneurina. The sequence goes on along the minus strand of OY282512.1, from coordinate 73,189,823 downwards.
ACGATACATTTGTATGGGCGGTACCAGAGGGGGAGTTGCTAGACTTCCAAGTTTTTGTCCAAATCTTACAAGTTTTTGTCCAAAACTTTTTCTAGCTATAGATTTACTAAATTCAAAATTTGGGCCAGATCGCGTTGGTCATATTGATATTATTACATGGTATAAAATGGCGGGATTGTTCATTTGTGTTAGAGGTACCAGAATGGGAGTTGCCAGACTTCCCAGTTTTTGTCCAAAACTTTGGGTAGCTATAGATTTACTAAATACAAAGTTTGGGTCACATCGCGTTTGGCATATAGATAATATTACACGGTTTATAATTCGCGGGATGCTACATTTGTATGGGAGGTACCAGAAGGGGAGTTGCCAGACTTCCAAGTTTTTGTCAAAACTTTGTGTAGCTATAGATTTATTAAATACAAAATTTGGGCCTGATCGCGTTTGGCATATAGATAATATTACACGGTTTATAAGGCGCGGAGTGCTACATTTGTATGGGAGGTATCAGAATAGGAGTTGCCAGACTTCCAAGTTTTTGTCAAAACTTTGTATAGTAATAGATTTATTAAATACAGAATTTGGGCAAGATCGCATTGGTCATATTGATAATATCACACGGCTTATAAGGTGCGGGATGCTACATTTGTATGGGCGGTACAAGAAGGGTAGTTGCAAGACTTCCAAGTTTTTGTCCAACACTTTGTGTAGCCATAGATTTACTAAATACAAAATTTGAGCCAGATCGCGTTGGTCATTTTGATAATATTACACGGTTTATAAGGGGCGGGATGGTTCATTTGTGTTGGAGGTACCAGATTGGGAGTTGCCAGATTTCCAAGTTTTTGTCCAAAACTTTGTGTAGCTATAGATTTACTAAATACAAAAATTGGGCCAGATGGCGTTGGTCATATTGATAATATTACACGTTTTATAAGGGGCGGGGTGATTCGTTTGTATGGGAGGTACCAGAAGGGAAGTCGCCAGACTTACAAGTTTTTTCCAAGACTTTTGCTAGCTATAGATTTACTAAAGAAAAAATTTGGGCCAGATCGCGTTTGCATACAGATAATATTACACGGTTTATAATTCGCGGGATGCTACATTTGTATGGGAGTTACCAGAAGGAGAGTTGCCAGACTTCCAAGTTTTTGTCCAAAACTTTGTGTAGCTATACATTTGCTAAATAAAAAATTTGGGCCCGATCGCGTTGGTCATATTGATAATATTACACTGATTATAATGGGCGGGATGGTTAATTTTTATGGGAGGTACCAGAAGGGGAGTTGCCAGACTTACAAGTTTTTGTCCAAAACTGTGTGTAGCTATAGATTTACTTAATACAAAATTTGGGCCAGATCGCGTTTGCATACAGATAATATTACACGGTTTATAATTCTCGGGATGCTACATTTGTATGGGAGGTACCAGAAGGAGAGTTGCCAGTTTTCCAAGTTTTTGTCCAAAACTTTGTGTAGCTATAGATTTACTAAATACAGAATTTGGGCAAGATCGCGTTGGTCATATTGATAATATTACACTGTTTATAAGGGGCGGGATGGTTCATTTGTATGGGAGGTACCAGAAGGGAAGTCGCCAGACTTACAAGTTTTTTCCAAGACTTTTGCTAGCTACAGATTTACTAAAAAAAAATTTGGGCCAGATCGCGTTTGCATACAGATAATATTACACGGTTTATAATTCGCGGGATGCTACATTTGTATGGGAGGTACCAGAAGGAGAGTTGCCAGACTTCCAAGTTTTTGTCCAAAACTTTGTGTAGCTATACATTTGCTAAATAAAAAATTTGGGCCCGATCGCGTTGGTCATATTGATAATATTACACGGTTTATAATGGGCGGGATGGTTCATTTTTATGGGAGGTACCAGAAGGGGAGTTGCCAGACTTACAAGTTTTTGTCCAAACTTTGTGTAGCTATAGATTTACTTAATACAAAATTTGGGCCAGATCGCGTTTTCATACAGATAATATTACACGGTTTATAATTCTCGGGATGCTACATTTGTATGGGAGGTACCAGAAGGAGAGTTGCCAGTTTTCCAAGTTTTTGTCCAAAACTTTGTGTAGCTATAGATTTACTAAATACAGAATTTGGGCAAGATCGCGTTGGTCATATTGATAATATTACACTGTTTATAAGGGGCGGGATGGTTCATTTGTATGGGAGGTACCAGAAGGGGAGTTGCCAGACTTCTAAGTTTTTGTCCAAAACTTTGTGTAGCTATAGATTTACTAAATACAAAAATTGGGCCAGTTGGCGTTGGTCATATTGATAATATTACACGTTTTATAAGGGGCGGGGTGATTCGTTTGTATGGGAGGTACCAGAAGGGAAGTCGCCAGACTTACAAGTTTTTTCCAAGACTTTTGCTAGCTACAGATTTACTAAAAAAAAATTTGGGCCAGATCGCGTTTGCATACAGATAATATTACACGGTTTATAATTCGCGGGATGCTACATTTGTATGGGAGGTACCAGAAGGGGAGTTGCCAGACTTCCAAGTTTTTGTCCAAAACTTTGTGTAGCTATAGATTTACTAAATACAAAAATTGGGCCAGATGGCGTTGGTCATATTGATAATATTACACGTTTTATAAGGGGCGGGGTGATTCGTTTGTATGGGAGGTACCAGAAGGGAAGTCGCCAGACTTACAAGTTTTTTCCAAGACTTTTTCTAGCTACAGATTTACTAAAAAAAAATTTGGGCCAGATCGCGTTTGCATACAGATAATATTACACGGTTTATAATTCGCGGGATGCTACATTTGTATGGGAGGTACCAGAAGGGGAGTTGCTAGACTTCCAAGTTTTTGTCCAAAACTTTGTGTAGCTATAGATTTACTAAATACAAAAATTGGGCCAGATGGCGTTGGTCATATTGATAATATTACACGTTTTATAAGGGGCGGGGTGATTCGTTTGTATGGGAGGTACCAGAAGGGAAGTCGCCAGACTTACAAGTTTTTTCCAAGACTTTTGCTAGCTATAGATTTACCAAAGAAAAAATTTGGGCCAGATCGCGTTGGTCATATTGATAATAAAGGGTGTTTTTTATTGGGGTATAGAACTTTAAGTTGGCATCACTTTTTAAACTGGCGGCCATTTTGTCAGCTGTCAAGTGATTAATATTTAGTTTGGTTTGCCATTTCATCATGAAGAGGTTGACAAAAGAACAACGCTTGCAAATTGTGCAAATTGATTTCGAAAGTAATGGTTCAGTTCGCGAAGTTCACCGCAAGCTCCGTCCATTTTATGCCATTACATTCACAAAAACTGACTGTTTGGTGTGCTCTATGGGCTGGTGGAGTCATTGGGCCATACTTCTTCCGAAATAATGCTGGAGAGTCGGTTACCGTTAATGGAGACCGGTATAGAGCCATGATAACCGACTATTTTGTTCCCGAATTGGATGGCATGAATGTGGATGAGTTGTGGTTCCAACAAGTGGTTGAAAATTGGACCTGTAGAATTGACTTTATTCGAGCCAGCGGCGGCGGCCACATGCCCGAAATCATATTTAAACATTAATGGGATAAAATTATCCTTCCAATAAAGCCAAATTGATGGACATTAAAACGATTTTTTTGTGTTTTATTTCAATTCGAAGTTCTATACCTCAATAAAAAACACCCTTTATTACACGGTTTATACGGGGCGGGATGATTCATTTGTATGGGAGGTACCAGACGGGGACTTGCCAGACTTCCATGTTTTTGTCCAAAACTTTGAGTAGCTATAGATTTACTAAATACAAAAATTGAGCCTGATCGCGTTGGTCATATTGATAATTTTACACGCTTTATAAGGGGCAGAATGGTTCATTTGTATGGGAGGTAGTTTTTGTCCAAAACTTTGTCTAGCTATTGATTTACTACACAATAAATTTGGGCAGGATCGCGTTGGGCATGTTGATATTATTGCACGATTACTAAAGTGGGCGAAATAGCAGATTTGTATGGGAGGTACCCGAAGGAGTGTGGCCATATAGCCCATATGCATCCCATAAGCAGTTCTTGGAAAATATTAAGCCATGCCAAATTTCAGAGTGATTGCTTAACTCTTTCGAAAGTTATCGTGCGTACCAACAGGACAGACAGACGGATAGACGGACATGGCTCAAAAGATTTCGAAAGTCATGAATCGAATTTGGTTCAAAGATATTTGGGTTCTAATGTGAATATTTCTATGTGTTTCACTTTTGGGCCATACCGAATGATATATACCCCCCTACCCGTAAGGTGAGGGTATAAATATTGTATTACACCTAATATAAAGCAGAGTTTTTTTTCTCGAAAATTATAAGTAGTTAAAACTTTACTAAATATAGAATTTCGGAAAGATCTGGAGAGCTTTAGATTTTTATAAAATTAGAGAGATCGCATGGAGGGTAGTGCAATTATTACAAGATTTGTAAAGTATGTGGAATGGTACATTTGTATGAGAGGTACCAGAAGGGGAGTTGCCAGACTACCAAGTTTTTGTAAAAAAGTTTTTCTAGCTATAGATTTACTAAATACAAAATTAGGGCCAGATCGCGTTGGGCATATTGATTATAGAACACGGTTTATTAGGGGCGGCATGGTTCATTTGAATCGTAGGTACCAGAAAAGGAGTTGCCAGACTTCCAAGTTTTTGTACAAAACTTTGTCTAGGTATAGATTTACTAAATTTGGGCAAGATCGCGTTGGTCATATTGATTATAGAACACGGTTTATAAGGGGCGGGATGGTTCATTTGTATGGGAGGTACCAGAAGGGGAGTTGCCACACTTCCATGGTTTTGACCAAAAACTTTTTCTAGCTATAGATTTACTAAATACAAAATTTGGGCCAGATCGCGTTGGGCATATTGATATTATTACACGATTTCTGAGGTAGGCGTGTTGGCACATTTGTATGGGAGAAACCAGAAGGGGAGTTGCCAGACTTACAAGTTTTTGTCCTAAACTTTTTCTAGCTATAGATTTACTAAATACAAAATTTGGGCCAGATCGCGTTGGTCATATTGATGATATTACGCGTTTTATAAGCGGCGGGATGGTACATTTGTATGGGAGGTACCAGAAGGGAAGTTGCCAGACTTACAAGTTTTTGTCCAAAACTGTGTGTAGCTATAGATTTACTTAATACAAAATTTGGGCCAGATCGCGTTTGCATACTGATAATATTACACGGTTTATAATTCGCGGGATGCTACATTTGTGAGGGAGGTACCAGAAGAAGAGTTGCCAGATTTCCACGTTTTTGTCCAAAACTTTGTGTAGCAATAGATTTACTAAATACAAAATTTGGGCCAAATCGCGTTGGTCATATTGATAATATTACACGGTTTATAATGGGCGGGATTGTTCATTTGTATGGGAGGTACCAGAAGGGGAGTTGCCAGACTTACAAGTTTTTGTCCAAAACTGTGTGTAGCTATAGATTTACTTAATACAAAATTTGGGCCAGATCGCGTTTGCATACAGATAATATTACATGGTTTATAATTCGCGGGATGCTACATTTGTTTGGGAGGTACCAGAAGGAGAGTTGCCAGTTTTCCAAGTTTTTGTCCAAAACTTTGTGTAGCAATAGATTTACTAAATACAAAATTTGGGCCAGATCGCGTTGGTCATATTGATAATATTACACGGTTTATACGGGGCGGGATGATTTATTTGTATGGGAGGTACCAGACGGGGACTTGCCAGACTTCCAAGATTTTGTCCAAAACTTTGAGTAGCTATAGATTTACTAAATACAAAAATTGAGCCTGATCGCGTTGGCCATATTGATAATTTTACACGCTTTATAAGGGGCAGGATGGTTCATTTGTAAGGGAGGTAGTTTTTGTCCAAAACTTTGTCTAGCTATTGATTTACTACACAATAAATTTGGGCAGGATCGCGTTGGGCATGTTGATATTATTGCACGATTACTAAAGTGGGCGAAATAGCAGATTTGTATGGTAGGTACCCGAAGGGGTGTGACCATATAGCCCATATGCAATCCCATAAGCAGTTCTTGGAAAATATTAAGCCATGCCAAATTTCAGAGTGATTGCTTAACTCTTTCGAAAGTTATCGTGCGTACCAACAGGACAGACAGACGGATAGACGGACATGGCTCAAAAGATTTCGAAAGTCATGAATCGAATTTGGTTCAAAGATATTTGGGTTCTAATGTGAATATTTCTATGTGTTTCACTTTTGGGCCATACCGAATGATATATACCCCCCTACCCGTAAGGTGAGGGTATAAATATTGTATTACACCTAATATAAAGCAGAGTTTTTTCTCGAAAATTGTAAGTAGTTACAACTTTACTAAATATAGAATTTCGGAAAGATCTGGAGAGCTTTAGATTTTTATAAAATTAGAGAGATCGCATAGAGGGTAGTTTATAAAAGACGAATTTGTCTATTATAAGTTCTTTATTTTTGTCTTTGATAAGGCTTGTTTGCCCTTTTGTAATTTTTGTTATCGAGGTGATTCACCAAGATAATGAATGTTTTAACACAAGCACTTGTAACTTGGTTAATGGGTGTAAAAGAAGAAAACAACTCAGCGGTTTGAATGTTTCTCAAAGTTTATTGATTTTATTATGTCTTATATACTATTTAATTGCTGAATTACATTTTTTTTAGTGTGCCAATTCTTTATTTTGATTATTGATTACATTGCAAGAATGTGGCATACGTTATATTAATGGTAAACTGTAACAAACAAATTCTGTCGCAATAGCAATTTTTATTCATACGTATGTATATGTATGTTTTGACTGTGAAGGTTTGAACATGCACCCCGCCGTGAGCTGTGCTCACAAACAAAAAAAAAATTCAAAAATAATGTGCTGACATGACAGATTTGAATTGCTACGGTTTCTCATTAATGTTATTATTTTGCTTAAAGTGACGTACAACTATGGTTTTGTTTATTTAGTCTAATATTATTGCTGACTGGAAAAACATCTCAGCAAAACTGTATCGTACAAATGTATTATAAAATATTTATTGAGTAAGTTATGAATAATAGTATGTAAGTTATTGATGTACTAAATGTTTCCTGATTTCTAGGTCAATCTGTGGCTGTTTTCTTCTCATCTTTCGCTGAACTTCTTTGCCTTTTGTTCGATGGACTTCCGTCAAGTGGAGGTACAGAGAGTTGTGCTTCGTCATTATCGGTTGATGTGTTAGACTGCTGATTTGTGTTGATCCGACATTCTTCCATATCATCATTCATTCTCGGAAGTGGTGCTAGGTATCGAATTGCCCGTTTAAATACACCGGACGCAGTTTTGACATCTGCAACTCTTACAATGTTGTCGTCACCCTTATAAGTTTTTATCACGCGTCCTAAAGGCCATTTCATGACTGGAACGTTATCTTCTTTAACAATAACGATATTACCTTCCTTGATGTTTTTTGACTGTTCTTGCCATTTATTTCGGTATTGCAGTTCGTTGAGATAGTCCCGCGACCACCTGCTCCAAAATGCATGTTTCAGACGAGAAACTAACTTCCATCTGGTTTCCAAGCTAGTGTTCGTGGATTTAGCCTGTGCGTCAATTTGGGCTATGAGAGGTTCTCCGATTAAAAAATGTCCTGGAGTAAGTGCAGCTATATCATTCGGATCATTTGACATCGGTGAAATAGGTCTTGAATTCAGTATTGCCTCAATTTCAATTACCAATGTTTCCAGCTCTTCATATGTCAACGATGCATTTCCAAGACTTCTAACTAGAAGATGTTTTGCGGATTTTACGGCTGCTTCCCACAGCCCACCAAAATGTGGCGCTCTTGGCGGTATAAAATTGAACTGTATACCCCTTTTTGTGCATTCATTAGTAATTGTTTTTTGTGAGTCGGAAGAGTATATTATGCTTGACAGCTCAGGTAACTTATTTTTTGCTCCTACAAAGTTTGTCGCATTGTCACAATACAAGTTTTGACAGTGGCCACGGCGACCGATGAATCTTTTAAGGGCCCCAAGAAATGCGTCGGTTGTGAGATCACTGACAAGCTCCAAATGTACAGCTTTCGTTGCGAAACAGCAAAAAACTGCGATGTATGCCTTGTGCGGTCTTTTCCCTCGAATTTTGTAGTGCACGGTTATTGGACCACAAAAGTCGACTCCAGCATTTACAAATGGTCGGGCTGGAGTGACTCGCGTGGAAGGCAGATTTCCCATTATTTGATTGAATAGGACAGGTTTGGCTTTACTACATCTGGTACAGCGATGTATTGTAGCTCGAGCCATAATTTTCCCTTTTATTGGCCAAAACCTTTGTCGAACAATTCCTAGTAGTGTTTGTGCACCACAATGTTTATTGTCTTTATGACCCATTTCAAATATTAATTTTGAAATTGGATCATTGTATGGAATGAGCAGCTGGTGCTTTGAATCATACGCCAGTGATGAAGCTTCAAGTCGACCGCCAACACGAATCAGTCCATTTTTGTCCAAAAATGGTGAAAGATTGCTTAAACAGCTTGATCCTCGTAGCTCATTGTATCTTCTTAGCAACTGTACCTCTTCCTTAAAATCGGATGTTTGCATTTGCCTGATAATTGGAACTAGTGCATTATCTAATTCCTCCGTCGTGAGTGATATCAGAGTCTTTCGCTGCTCCCTCCGACACCTGGTATGTTGTATAAAGCGCAAAACGTATCCCACAATTCGTTGTAGGCGATGGAAACAATTTTTGTGGTTGATTTTGTTTACGAAGTCAAGCTCATTTACCGCTGCTACAAGTGACTCGGGTGCCTTCTTTTTCCTTTCCAAATTGTTAGAGCAGGAACTTGGGCTGAATTTTGGAGGCCAGACACTTTCCTTGCCATGTAAAAATAATGGCCCACAGAACCACAGAGTACACTCTTTTAAGGCTTTAGGTGACATACCTCTAGATAGAATGTCTGCTGGATTATTTTTTGAGCTAACGTGACGCCATTGTTCTGCTTGTGTTGTTTCCTGGATGCGTGAAATCCGATTTGCCACAAAGGTATTGTATAGTGTTGAGGGTGAGTGTATCCATGACAAAACAATTTCGGAATCTGTCCAAAACCATATTGGGCTCGTAACTTGAAGGTCCGTTGCGATTTTGGCTGCTAATTTTGCTCCTAGTTCTGCCGCACAGAGTTCCAAGCGCGGTATTGTTTGTTTCTTGAGTGGGGCTACGCGAGATTTGGCACATAACAATCGAGTTATAATGGCGCCATCTTTGAACACTGATCGAATATATGCCGCTGCTCCATAAGCTTTTTCCGATGCATCAGAGAAAATGTGTAATTGAGATGCCTCTGGGATTCCTCCTTTGAAAACATGTCTTGATATCTGAAGCGTTCTCAACACATTCAAGTCCGAGCGGAATGTGAGCCATTTTGTATGAAGCTCTTCAGGTAGAGATTGATCCCAATCCAATTTTAACTGCCACAAATTCTGGATTAGGATTTTGGCCGATACTATGATGGGTGCAAGCATTCCCAATGGATCGAACAGTCTCGAGAGATCTGAAGTAATAGTGCGTTTAGTGATTCTTTTGACTGCTTCGACATTAACCTTAACACACAGCTTATCGTCCTTTGGGAGCCAGGTGAGTCCTAATGTTTTTATGGAGTCGGCGTGAGGATTTTCAAAATCTAAATTTACTTCTAGATCTCCTTGTGGAATATTTCTGAGCAGTTGCGGGTGATTTGCACACCATTTCCGTAAATTAAACCCACTTTCCTTCATTATTTCCGTTAGCTGTTCTTGCAATTGTATTGCGGTAATTAAGCTATCTGCTCCGCCCAGACCATCATCTACGTAGAAGTTTTCTTGGAGAAATTTCGAAGCCAGGGGGAAACGAAAGCTGTTGTCTTTTGCCAGTTGTTGTAGACACCTTGTTGCTAAATACGGGGCAGCTCTGGTTCCATATGTAACAGTGTTAAGCTGGTAGTATGATATGGGTTGATCGACGTGATTTCTCCAGATAATCAGTTGAAATCGACGATCTTCGGGGGATATCATGACTTGTCTGTACATCTTCTCGACATCAGTAGTAAAAACGAATCTGGGAAATCGAAATCGTAACAGTATGGAGAAGAGCTCGCTTTGCACAGTCGGGCCTGTGTACATAAGGTCATTAAGTGAGTATCCTGATGATGTTTTTGCTGACGCATCGAATACTACGCGCAGTTTAGTGGTACAGCTTTCAGGCCGTAATACGCAGTGATGTGGAATAAAGTAGTTCGGTGAGGTAATTGAATCCGATGATATTTTTCTCATGTGCCCCATTGACTCGTATTCATGCATAAAAGCATTGTATGCTGTTCTCACTTCAGGATTTGTTTGCAGTCGCCGCTCAAGAGATAAGAATCTGTTAAGAGCAACTCGATGTGATTCGCCTAGCGCCTCAGGACTTTGGTGAAACGGTATCTTCACTACAAATCGATTATCTTGGTTCTTCGAGGTGTGTCGAGTGAAGTGTTCTTCACACTGCCTTTCTGTTATCGAGAGCAATTTATCGCTGGTTTTAATATCATCTAATTCCCATAAGCGAGATATGGATTGTTCAAGACTTTCATCAGTGGTGCTGACACACCATGCCACATTTGATCTATGCGCTTCCTCAAGCTTACCTGAGACAATCCACCCGAATGTAGTATTTTGCAATATTGGTAGTTGCTCAGACAATTTAATTTGCCCAACTGATAGGAGCTGATGACAATGTTCCGCACCTAATAGTATGTCGATTCTGTCGGGGCGGTTAAATGATGGATCGGCTAGCACCAGATTTTTGGGTAACGACCAATTATCCGTGTTGATAAATTGTGATGGTTGCGGAGAAATGATGCGAGGCAGTACCAATGCTTCAAGTGGAGTTGAAAATCCATTAATGCGAGAGTGTAATGCCACATTTACTCGATGCTGTGTCCTGGTATTAGTTGTTCCAATTCCGTTAATGTTTATTGAGGCTGGCTTCATTGATAAACCAAGTTGTTTTACTAGACGTTCAGTGACGAAATTGACTTGAGATCCAGAATCTAGCAAGGCACGGCACTCAACTTCTGCATGGTCACACTTAACCTTTACCACTGCTGTGCTTAGTAACACGTATGAATTTGACGATTGTTTATTGGCTGCAGCGAGTGAAGTGGCTTCTACTTTATTTGGTGGACAAGAAATTGTTGCATTTGGCATATTGCTTGTTAATGGTGCAGCTGTAGATGCTCTCTTGGAGTTAAATTTTTGATCGCTCCCTTGATATGATGATGCCTTTGATGGCTCCAAATGTAACATTGTGTTATGCTTTTTATTGCATTTGGTGCATGATCGCGATGTGCAATTTTTGGTCACATGGCTTGATTTTAAGCATAACTTGTGTTTTTGTGTGAAATTTAGACGTTCCGATGGTGTTAGTTGTTGAAACTGTTGACACCGATATAACGGATGAGCGCCATTTTTGCAGAGTATACATACATCTTTATAAAGAACATGTGTGCCACGATCAAGTTTTTTAACTAATAGGTGCAATAAAAGAGGATCCCAAGAGCTTGTGTCGACCCCAATATTTTGTAATGCATGCAGGCATTCTCGTGTGACGTCATGCAGTTGCTTAATGGCCATTGCTGATGACCCGCCTGATGGTTGATCAGTTAGTTGCTGCATCAGAGTTGTGACAAGAACTCGCTTGTTGTCGTATCGCTCTTGTAGCAACTTCCATGCTGTATCATAGTTGTCCGATGTAGCTGAAAGATGACATATTAGTTTTCCAGCTTCTCCGATGACGTTTGATTTAAGGTACCACATCTTCTGTACCGTAGGAATTTGTTGATTGTCTACGAGTTGTGAGAACATGTCAAAAAAGGTTCTCCACTTAAGGTAGTCTCCATTGAATTGAGGGAGAGTCACTTTTGGTAGAGGTAACGCGTTGCTCTGCTCTGGTTGGGATTTTCTTTCTGGTGTGGTATTTGACGACAGCTTAAAGTTGTTAATGATCAGTTGTTCAAGATTTGTATATGACTCCATATCGTATCCTTCTGCTTGTGGATCTTGACTGCATTCCCATATTGAGAAATGCAAATTCTGGACTTGCTCCCACAACTTTTCCTTAAGAGCCATATTTGCCGCTGTCGGATCCATGATAAGCAACCGTCTCAGCGATGCCATCATCACATTTTGTCTTCTAATTGATGAATTAGTAGTGGAAACCCTTAGCGCCGCTGGATCCCTATTAGTCACTGTTGTTCTAAGTGACACAGATGGCTTGTCGTCAGCATGCTTTTGTCTTGTTTCTACTTCGGGTTCATTAGATGATTCCATCATTGCTGTCTCGAAAATGTCCCGGTACTTTAAAGTAAGTTCCGATATTTTCTCATAATACTTCTCGGTGAAATATTTGTGTTCAGTTGGAATATTTTCAAGGCACCGTATTTTGTTGTCGGTGGTCTCGAACTCAGACCATGCCGTATCCAATCGTCTGAGACGTTCCTCATAATACGGGACTGTTTTTCTCGAAGCTCCATCCTTTTTGACGTTTCGGATAATGCTCTCAATGACATCGCCAGTCGCTTGTTGGGACTCTAGTAGTTGGCTAAATAATGTCATATTGAAGTCTTTTTGGTTTTTTTTTTTTGGGCTCTGATCTTTGTAGACTCAGCTGACGTTTCTTGTCCTCAGGCTATTGTACAACTGTAGCCTTGGGAGTGTCGCTTCTGTGCCAGGGTACAGAACTAACAATTTTTGAGGAAATGCAGCGAATGCCGTCCTATGCCAAATAATAGGATATGCAATTTCTTTATGATGAAGAGTTGCCGTAGATTTGATCCTGTGCCAAGTTGCAGGATATCGGGCTGAACTACGTAAATGGGGTGCCACTGGTGTCTTCCTGTGTGCTGCAGCTCGCCAAGAGTTTTCCTAGTTCCTTACCACTGGTGGGGGGAAACTGGAATTCTGCTTTGGTTCGATGTCTGGACCGGTGTCCTGATGAATGTGTGCAAGGCGTGTTAGAGTATTCCGAGTTCCTTACCACTGGTGGGGGGAAACTGGAATTCAGATCACGTCGGGGTCACCAAAATGTTTATAAAAGACGAATTTGTCTATTATAAGTTCTTTATTATTGTCTTTGATAAGGCTTGTTTGCCCTTTTGTAATTTTTGTTATCGAGGTGATTCACCAAGATAATGAATGTTTTAACACAAGCACTTGTAACTTGGTTAATGGGTGTAAAAGAAGAAAACAACTCAACGGTTTGAATGTTTCTCAAAGTTTATTGATTTTATTATGTCTTATATACTATTTAATTGCTGAATTACATTTTTTTTAGTGTGCCAATTCTTTATTTTGATTATTGATTACATTGCAAGAATGTGGCATACGTTATATTAATGGTAAACTGTAACAAACAAATTCTGTCGCAATAGCAATTTTTATTCATACGTATGTATATTAGGGTGGAGTGAAATTCAAAAAAAAAAGTTAACCTCGGAAAGAGATGTAGTCTAGGGTCCTAATGAGGGGAAAAATAAAGAAAAAAATTTTAAAAAATTTTTAGGGGTCGCGCCACTCCCTCGAAATTTGGAAATTATCGCTATTTTGGCGTTGATTTTAGAAAAATCCTAAAAAGTTTTATGTCAATAAATGTTTGCAATAGCGTAAACAATGAAATAAGGGCATGAAAAAATTTAAAAAAAATTTTCTCATTGTTCAAAAATTTCAAAAAGTAAAATAAGTCAAATCGTCCCTTCTTCAGAAAATTGACTGAACAATGAAATCGCCACCAAAGCTACAAATATTAGTCGATTATCCTTATATTTGCCTCAAATACTTTTGTTTGGGCACTGAACAAGCTCAAACTTTTAAATTTCGAATAAGTTAAGTCGTTAATTTTTAGGATTTTTCTAAAATCAACGCCAAAATAGCGATAATTTCCAAATTTCGAGGGAGAGGCGCGACCCCTAAAAATGTTTTAAATTTTTTTTCTTTATTTTTCCCCTCATTAGGACCCCAGACTACATCTCTTTCCGAGGTTAACTTTTTCAAAATAAAAAAAAAGCATGTTTTCACTCCACCCTAATGTATATGTATGTTTTGACTGTGAAGGTTTGAACAATAATATTACACAGTTTATAAGGGGCGGGATGGTTCATTTGTGTGGGAGATACCAGAAGGGCAGTTGCCAGACTTACAAGTTTTTGTCGAAAAGTTTGTCTAGCAATAGCTTTACTAAATACTGGTTTGGGCAAGATCACGTTCTTCTTATTGATAATATTACACGGTTTATATGTGGCGGGATGGTTCATTTGTGTGGGAGGTACCAGAAGGGGAGTTGCCAGACTTCCAAGTTTTTACCCGAAAATCTGTCTAGCTATAGATTTGCTAAATACAAAATTTGGCCCAGATCGCGTTGGTCATATTGATAATATTACAAGGTTTATAAGGGGCGGGTTGGTTCTTTTGTATGGGAGGTACCAGAAGGGAAGTTGCCAGACTTCCAAGTTTTTGTCCTTAACCTGTTCCAGCCATAGCTTTACTAAATACAGAATTTGGGAATGATCGCATTGGTCATATTGATAATATTACTCGGCTTATAAGGGGCGGGTTGGTTCATTTGTATGGGAGGTACGAGAAGGGCAGTTGCCAGACTTCCAAGTTTTTTTTTTCCAAAACTTTGTCTTGATATAGGTTTACTAAATACAAAGTTTTTGCAAGATCGCGGTGGGCATATTGATATTATTACAGGATTTCTAATGTGGCGGGATGGTACATTTGTATGAGAGGTACCAGAAGCAGCGTAGCCAGACTTCCAAGTTTTTACGCGAAACTCTGTCTAGCTATAGATTTGCTAAATTCAAAATTTGGCCCAGATCGCGTTGGTTATATTGTTAACTAGCTGACCCGGTAGACTTCGTCCTACCTAGAAAAAATGTTGACTTAGCGTCCCAACACGCGTTACTGATCCTCGTGTATATGTACATTGAAACATGTAGGTGTAGGTATAGCCTTATACATGTTTACATAGCCTTGGTATCAGGTGCTTCATCAGATTTTTACGGCATTGCACTGTGGATTCTTTGTTCTGAAGTCATAATGGATCGCGCTGGAAAAAACGCACACGGTTTTAGTCTAAAAGCTTTCTCATTTACTTCCTGATTTATCGTCGGATTGATGAGCGTGTACACAAATATTTCTACGAATTTCAATCAATATTTCTACACGAAGCAAAGTCACGTACTGAGCAAAATATACTGTGAATATTCCATTATGATCGTTACATTATTACGGCAGATATATCATTTTTTATTAATGACTGTGTTATAGCTGTGTTTTTCAGCATGTATCATCCTACTTCTAATAGTTCATGAGATATGGTGGGTCAAAGTGAATGGACGGTGCCTGACAGCTGCCTGGTCGACAATGATAAACTGTGAACATTTCAGGAGGATCGGACCAGTAATAGATTAACAAAAAAAAATTCTACCTGATTAATTATATTATTTCTCAATAATTTGTATGTTAACAAATTGTTATACGCAATGTTGCCATTGGAGAATGATTACTAAACGATTTTTCTACATTTATGTATATCATAACACAAACGTCAAAAAATATATACACAATTTTCGCATGTCCAAATAACATACATTTTAAATTTGAGTAAAATCGGACTATAAATAAGAATTTTCGAAACATCTCAACCTCAGTGTCACCTACCGGGTCCACTGACACATAATATATCTTCTCATTACCAAACAACCATACATTCTGAAATTTAGTTAATACATTTAATTACATTTATTAATGTTCGATATAAATACAAATTTTCCACGACGTTTATTCACCATTTGTTCAATTGATTTCTTTTCAGAATTTTCTATGTTTTCCACTCCGTTTTTCCAATTTTTCTCCTTGAAATGTCATTCAGAAATGAAATTCAATACAAAAATAACATAACAAATCATCATTTGAATTTGTCGCGCTTATCCAATGGGGTTTGTAAAAATTGTATTTCATACAAACCTTGTCCTGAAAATTGATAATACAACAGAAAATATATTAGCCAAATCGGTCCAGCCGTTCTCAAGTGATGAAAGAACATACATGCGCCAATTCATTTTTATTTACATAGATATTACACGGCTTATAAGGGGCTGAATGGTTCATTTGTGTGGGAGGTACCAGAAGGGAAGTTGCCAGACTTCCAAGTTTTTGTCCTTAACCTGTTCCAGCCATAGCTTTACTAAATACAGAATTTGGGAATGATCGCATTGGTCATATTGATAATATTACAGGGCTTATAAGGGGCGGGATGGTTCATTTGTGTGGGAGATACCAGAAGGGGAGTTGCTAGAGTTCCAAGTTTTTTTTCAAAACTTTGTCTTATATAGGTTTACAAAATACAAAAGTTTTTGCAAGATCGCGGTGGGCATATTGATATTATTACAGGATTTCTAATGTGGCGGGATGGTACATTTGTATGAGAGGTACCAGAAGCAGCGTAGCCAGACTTCCAACTTTTTACCCGAAACTCTGTCTAGCTATAGATTTGCTAAATACAAAATTTGGGCCAGATTGCGTTGTTCATTTTTATAATATTACACGGTTTATATGTGGCGGGATGGTTCATTTGTGTGGGAGGTACCAGAAGGGGAGTTGCCAGAGTTCCAATTTTGTGTCCAAAACTTTTTCTAGCTATAGCTTTACTAAATACAGAATTTGGGAATGATCGCATTGGTCATATTGATAATGTTATACGGCTTATTCCGCCCCCAAAGGGGCGGGTTGGTTCATTTGTATGGGAGGTACCAGAAGGGGAGTTGCCAGACTTCCACGTTTTTGTCCTTAACCTGTTCCAGCCATAGCTTTACTAAATACAGAATTTGGGAATGATCGCATTGGTCATATTGATAATATTACACGGCTTATAAGGGGCGGGATGGTTCATTTGTGTGGGAGGTACCAGAAGGGAAGTTGCCAGACTTCCAAGTTTTTGTCCTTAACCTGTTCCAGCCATAGCTTTACTAAATACAGAATTTGGGAATGATCGCATTGGTCATATTGATAATATTACACGGCTTATAAGGGGCGGGATGGTTCATTTGTGTGGGAGATACCAGAAGGGGAGTTGCTAGAGTTCCAAGTTTTTTTCCAAAACTTTGTCTTGATATAGGTTTACTAAATACAAAGTTTTTGCAAGATCGCGGTGGGCATATTGATATTATTACAGGATTTCTAATGTGGAGGGATGGTACATTTGTATGAGAGGTACCAGAAGCAGGGTAGCCAGACTTTCAAGTTTTTACCCGAAACTCTGTCTAGCTATAGATTTGCTAAATACAAAATTTGGCCCAGATCGCGTTGGTTATATTGATAATATTACACGGCTTATAAGGGGCGGGATGGTTCATTTGTGTGGGAGGTACCAGAAGGGGAGTTGCCAGAGTTTCAAGTTTTTGTCCAAAACTTTTTCTAGCTATAGCTTTACTAAATACAGAATTTGGGAATGATCGCATTGGTCATATTGATAATATTATACGGCTTATTCCGCACCCAAAGGGGAGGGTTGGTTCATTTGTATGGGAGGTACCAGAAGGGGAGTTGCCAGACTTCCAAGTTTTTGTCCAAAACTTTTTCTAGCTTTAGATTTAAAAAATACAAAATTTGGGCAAGATCGCGTTGGCATATATATAATAGTACACGGTTTATAAGGGGCGGGATGGTTCATTTGTGTGGGAGGTACCAGAAGCGGAGTTGACAGACTTCCAAGTTTTTGTCCAAAAGTTTGTCTAGCAATAGCTTTATTAAATACAAAATTTGGGCCGGATTCCGTGGTTCATTTTGATAATATTATACAGTTTATAAGGGGCGGGATGGTTCATTTGTGTGGGAGATACCAGAAGGGCAGTTGCCAGACTTACAAATTTTTGTCCAAAAGTTTGTCTAGCAATAGCTTTACTAAATACTGGTTTGGGCAAGATCACGTTCGTCATATTGATAATATTACACGGTTTATATGTGGCGGGATGGTTCATTTGTATGGGAGGTACCAGAAGTGGAGTTGCCAGACTTCCAAGTTTTTGTCCAAAATTTTGTCTAGCAATAGCTTTATTAAATACAAAATTTGGGCCAGATCGCGTTGGTCATTTTGATAATATTACACGGTTTATAAGGGGCGGGTTGGTTCATTTGTATGGAAGGTACCTGAAGGGGAGTTGCCAGACTTCCAAGTTTTTGTCCAAAACGTTGTCTTGATATAGGTTTACTAAGTACAAAGTTTTTGCAAGATCGCGGTGGGCATGTTGATATTATTACAGGATTTCTAATGTGGCGGGATGGTACATTTGTATGATAGGTACCAGAAGCAGCGTAGCCAGACTTCCAAGTTTTTACCCGAAACTCTGTCTAGCTATAGATTTGCTAAATTCAAAATTTGGCCCAGATCGCGTTGGTTATATTGTTAACTAGCTGACCCGGTAGACTTCGTCCTACCTAGAAAAAATGTTGACTTAGCGTCCCAACACGCGTTACTGATCCTCGTGTATATGTACATTGAAACATGTAGGTGTAGGTATAGCCTTATACATGTTTACATAGCCTTGGTATCAGGTGCTTCATCAGATTTTTACGGCATTGCACTGTGGATTCTTTGTTCTGAAGTCATAATGGATCGCGCTGGAAAAAACGCACACGGTTTTAGTCTAAAAGCTTTCTCATTTACTTCCTGATTTATCGTCGGATTGATGAGCGTGTACACAAATATTTCTACGAATTTCAATCAATATTTCTACACGAAGCAAAGTCACGTACTGAGCAAAATATACTGTGAATATTCCATTATGATCGTTACATTATTACGGCAGATATATCATTTTTTATTAATGACTGTGTTATAGCTGTGTATCATCCTACTTCTAATAGTTCATGAGATATGGTGGGTCAAAGTGAATGGACGGTGCCTGACAGCTGCCTGGTCGACAATGATAAACTGTGAACATTTCAGGAGGATCGGACCAGTAATAGATTAACAAAAAAAAAATTCTACCTGATTAATTATTATATTTCTCAATAATTTGTATGTTAACAAATTGTTATACGCAATGTTGCCATTGGAGAATGATTACTAAACGATTTTTCTACATTTATGTATATCATAACACAAACGTCAAAAAATATATACACAATTTTCGCATGTCCAAATAACATACATTTTAAATTTGAGTAAAATCGGACTATAAATAAGAATTTTCGAAACATCTCAACCTCAGTGTCACCTACCGGGTCCACTGACACATAATATATCTTCTCATTACCAAACAACCATACATTCTGAAATTTAGTTAATACATTTAATTACATTTATTAATGTTCGATATAAATACAAATTTTCCACGACGTTTATTCACCATTTGTTCAATTGATTTCTTTTCAGAATTTTCTATGTTTTCCACTCCGTTTTTCCAATTTTTCTCCTTGAAATGTCATTCAGAAATGAAATTCAATACAAAAATAACATAACAAATCATCATTTGAATTTGTCGCGCTTATCCAATGGGGTTTGTAAAAATTGTATTTCATACAAACCTTGTCCTGAAAATTGATAATACAACAGAAAATATATTAGCCAAATCGGTCCAGCCGTTCTCAAGTGATGAAAGAACATACATGCGCCAATTCATTTTTATTTATATAGATATTACACGGCTTATAAGGGGCTGGATGGTTCATTTGTGTGGGAGGTACCAGAAGGGAAGTTGCCAGACTTCCAAGTTTTTGTCCTTAACATGTTCCAGCCATAGCTTTACTAAATACAGAATTTGGGAATAATCGCATTGGTCATATTGATAATATTACAGGGCTTATAAGGGGCGGGATGGTTCATTTGTGTGGGAGATACCAGAAGGGGAGTTGCTAGAGTTCCAAGTTTTTTTTCAAAACTTTGTCTTATATAGGTTTACAAAATACAAAAGTTTTTGCAAGATCGCGGTGGGCATATTGATATTATTACAGGATTTCTAATGTGGCGGATGGTACATTTGTGTGAGAGGTACCAGAAGCAGCGTAGCCAGACTTCCAAGTTTTTACCCGAAACTCTGTCTAGCTATAGATTTGCTAAATACAAAATTTGGCCCAGATCGCGTTTGTTATACACGGCTTATAAGGGGCGGGATGGTTCATTTGTATGGGAGGTACCAGAAAAGGAGTTGCCAGACTTACAAGTTTTTGTCCAAAACTTTTTCTAGCTTTAGATTTAAAAAATACAAAATTTGGGCAAGATCGCGTTGGCATATATATAATAGTACACGGTTTATAAGGGGCGGGATGGTTCATTTGTGTGGGAGGTACCAGAAGCGGAGTTGACAGACTTCCAAGTTTTTGTCCAAAAGTTTGTCTAGCAATAGCTTTATTAAATACAAAATTTGGGCCGGATTCCGTGGTTCATTTTGATAATATTATACAGTTTATAAGGGGCGGGATGGTTCAATTGTGTGGGAGATACCAGAAGGGCAGTTGCCAGACTTACAAGTTTTTGTCCAAAAGTTTGTCTAGCAATAGCTTTACTAAATACTGGTTTGGGCAAGATCACGTTCGTCATATTGATAATATTACACGGTTTATATGTGGCGGGATGGTTCATTTGTATGGGAGGTACCAGAAGTGGAGTTGCCAGACTTCCAAGTTTTTGTCCAAAATTTTGTCTAGCAATAGCTTTATTAAATACAAAATTTGGGCCAGATCGCGTTGGTCATTTTGATAATATTACACGGTTTATAAGGGGCGGGTTGGTTCATTTGTATGGAAGGTACCTGAAGGGGAGTTGCCAGACTTCCAAGTTTTTGTCCAAAACGTTGTCTTGATATAGGTTTACTAAGTACAAAGTTTTTGCAAGATCGCGGTGGGCATGTTGATATTATTACAGGATTTCTAATGTGGCGGGATGGTACATTTGTATGATAGGTACCAGAAGCAGCGTAGCCAGACTTCCAAGTTTTTACCCGAAACTCTGTCTAGCTATAGATTTGCTAAATTCAAAATTTGGCCCAGATCGCGTTGGTTATATTGTTAACTAGCTGACCCGGTAGACTTCGTCCTACCTAGACAAAATGTTGACTTAGCGTCCCAACACGCGTTACTGATCCTCGTGTATATGTACATTGAAACATGTAGGTGTAGGTATAGCCTTATACATGTTTACATAGCCTTGGTATCAGGTGCTTCATCAGATTTTTACGGCATTGCACTGTGGATTCTTTGTTCTGAAGTCATAATGGATCGCGCTGGAAAAAACGCACACGGTTTTAGTCTAAAAGCTTTCTCTTTTACTTCCTGATTTATCGTCGGATTGATGAGCGTGTACACAAATATTTCTACGAATTTCAATCAATATTTCTACACGAAGCAAAGTCACGTACTGAGCAAAATATACTGTGAATATTCCATTATGATCGTTACATTATTACGGCAGATGTATCATTTTTTATTAATGACTGTGTTATAGCTGTGTTTTTCAGCATGTATCATCCTACTTCTAATAGTTCATGAGATATGGTGGGTCAAAGTGAATGGACGGTGCCTGACAGCTGCCTGGTCGACAATGATAAACTGTGAACATTTCAGGAGGATCGGACCAGTAATAGATTAACAAAAAAAAATTCTACCTGATTAATTATATTATTTCTCAATAATTTGTATGTTAACAAATTGTTATACGCAATGTTGCCATTGGAGAATGATTACTAAACGATTTTTCTACATTTATGTATATCATAACACAAACGTCAAAAAATATATACACAATTTTCGCATGTCCAAATAACATACATTTTAAATTTGAGTAAAATCGGACTATAAATAAGAATTTTCGAAACATCTCAACCTCAGTGTCACCTACCGGGTCCACTGACACATAATATATCTTCTCATTACCAAACAACCATACATTCTGAAATTTAGTTAATACATTTAATTACATTTATTAATGTTCGATATAAATACAAATTTTCCACGACGTTTATTCACCATTTGTTCAATTGATTTCTTTTCAGAATTTTCTATGTTTTCCACTCCGTTTTTCCAATTTTTCTCCTTGAAATGTCATTCAGAAATGAAATTCAATACAAAAATAACATAACAAATCATCATTTGAATTTGTCGCGCTTATCCAATGGGGTTTGTAAAAATTGTATTTCATACAAACCTTGTCCTGAAAATTGATAATACAACAGAAAATATATTAGCCAAATCGGTCCAGCCGTTCTCAAGTGATGAAAGAACATACATGCGTCAATTCATTTTTATTTATATAGATATTACACGGCTTATAAGGGGCTGGATGGTTCATTTGTGTGGGAGGTACCAGAAGGGAAGTTGCCAGACTTCCAAGTTTTTGTCACGTTTGTCATATTGATAATATTACACAGTTTATAAGGGGCGGAATGGTTCATTTGTGTGGGAGGTACCAGAAGCGGAGTTGACAGACTTCCAAGTTTTTGTCCAGAAGTTTGTCTAGCAATAGCTTTACTAAATACTGGTTTAGGCAAGATCACGTTCGTCATATTGATAATATTACACGGTTTATATGTGGCGGGATGGTTCATTTGTATGGGAGATACCAGAAGGGCAGTTGCAAGACTTACAAGTTTTTGTCCAAAAGTTTGTCTAGCAATAGCTTTACTAAATACTGTTTTGGGCAAGATCACGTTCGTCATATTGATAATATTACACGGTTTATATGTGGCGGGATGGTTCATTTGTATGGGAGGTACCAGAAGTGGAGTTGCCAGACTTCCAAGTTTTTGTCCAAAATTTTGTCTAGCAATAGCTTTATTAAATACAAATTTGTATGTTGTTATACACGGCTTATAAGGGGCGGGATGGTTCATTTGTATGGGAGGTACCAGAAAAGGAGTTGCCAGACTTACAAGTTTTTGTCCAAAACTTTTTCTAGCTTTAGATTTAAAAAATACAAAATTTGGGCAAGATCGCGTTGGCATATATATAATAGTACACGGTTTATAAGGGGCGGGATGGTTCATTTGTGTGGGAGGTACCAGAAGCGGAGTTGACAGACTTCCAAGTTTTTGTCCAAAAGTTTGTCTAGCAATAGCTTTATTAAATACAAAATTTGGGCCAGATTCCGTGGTTCATTTTGATAATATTATACAGTTTATAAGGGGCGGGATGGTTCAATTGTGTGGGAGATACCAGAAGGGCAGTTGCCAGACTTACAAGTTTTTGTCCAAAAGTTTGTCTAGCAATAGCTTTACTAAATACTGGTTTGGGCAAGATCACGTTCGTCATATTGATAATATTACACGGTTTATATGTGGCGGGATGGTTCATTTGTATGGGAGGTACCAGAAGTGGAGTTGCCAGACTTCCAAGTTTTTGTCCAAAATTTTGTCTAGCAATAGCTTTATTAAATACAAAATTTGGGCCAGATCGCGTTGGTCATTTTGATAATATTACACGGTTTATAAGGGGCGGGTTGGTTCATTTGTATGGAAGGTACCTGAAGGGGAGTTGCCAGACTTCCAAGTTTTTGTCCAAAACGTTGTCTTGATATAGGTTTACTAAGTACAAAGTTTTTGCAAGATCGCGGTGGGCATGTTGATATTATTACAGGATTTCTAATGTGGCGGGATGGTACATTTGTATGATAGGTACCAGAAGCAGCGTAGCCAGACTTCCAAGTTTATACCCGAAACTCTGTCTAGCTATAGATTTGCTAAATTCAAAATTTGGCCCAGATCGCGTTGGTTATATTGTTAACTAGCTGACCCGGTAGACTTCGTCCTACCTAGAAAAAATGTTGACTTAGCGTCCCAACACGCGTTACTGATCCTCGTGTATATGTACATTGAAACATGTAGGTGTAGGTATAGCCTTATACATGTTTACATAGCCTTGGTATCAGGTGCTTCATCAGATTTTTACGGCATTGCACTGTGGATTCTTTGTTCTGAAGTCATAATGGATCGCGCTGGAAAAAACGCACACGGTTTTAGTCTAAAAGCTTTCTCATTTACTTCCTGATTTATCGTCGGATTGATGAGCGTGTACACAAATATTTCTACGAATTTCAATCAATATTTCTACACGAAGCAAAGTCACGTACTGAGCAAAATATACTGTGAATATTCCATTATGATCGTTACATTATTACGGCAGATATATCATTTTTTATTAATGACTGTGTTATAGCTGTGTTTTTCAGCATGTATCATCCTACTTCTAATAGTTCATGAGATATGGTGGGTCAAAGTGAATGGACGGTGCCTGACAGCTGCCTGGTCGACAATGATAAACTGTGAACATTTCAGGAGGATCGGACCAGTAATAGATTAACAAAAAAAAATTCTACCTGATTAATTATATTATTTCTCAATAATTTGTATGTTAACAAATTGTTATACGCAATGTTGCCATTGGAGAATGATTACTAAACGATTTTTCTACATTTATGTATATCATAACACAAACGTCAAAAAATATATACACAATTTTCGCATGTCCAAATAACATACATTTTAAATTTGAGTAAAATCGGACTATAAATAAGAATTTTCGAAACATCTCAACCTCAGTGTCACCTACCGGGTCCACTGACACATAATATATCTTCTCATTACCAAACAACCATACATTCTGAAATTTAGTTAATACATTTAATTACATTTATTAATGTTCGATATAAATACAAATTTTCCACGACGTTTATTCACCATTTGTTCAATTGATTTCTTTTCAGAATTTTCTATGTTTTCCACTCCGTTTTTCCAATTTTTCTCCTTGAAATGTCATTCAGAAATGAAATTCAATACAAAAATAACATAACAAATCATCATTTGAATTTGTCGCGCTTATCCAATGGGGTTTGTAAAAATTGTATTTCATACAAACCTTGTCCTGAAAATTGATAATACAACAGAAAATATATTAGCCAAATCGGTCCAGCCGTTCTCAAGTGATGAAAGAACATACATGCGTCAATTCATTTTTATTTATATAGATATTACACGGCTTATAAGGGGCTGGATGGTTCATTTGTGTGGGAGGTACCAGAAGGGAAGTTGCCAGACTTCCAAGTTTTTGTCACGTTTGTCATATTGATAATATTACACAGTTTATAAGGGGCGGAATGGTTCATTTGTGTGGGAGGTACCAGAAGCGGAGTTGACAGACTTCCAAGTTTTTGTCCAGAAGTTTGTCTAGCAATAGCTTTACTAAATACTGGTTTAGGCAAGATCACGTTCGTCATATTGATAATATTACACGGTTTATATGGCGGGATGGTTCATTTGTATGGGAGATACCAGAAGGGCAGTTGCAAGACTTACAAGTTTTTGTCCAAAAGTTTGTCTAGCAATAGCTTTACTAAATACTGTTTTGGGCAAGATCACGTTCGTCATATTGATAATATTACACGGTTTATATGTGGCGGGATGGTTCATTTGTATGGGAGGTACCAGAAGTGGAGTTGCCAGACTTCCAAGTTTTTGTCCAAAATTTTGTCTAGCAATAGCTTTATTAAATACAAATTTGTATGTTGTTATACACGGCTTATAAGGGGCGGGATGGTTCATTTGTATGGGAGGTACCAGAAAAGGAGTTGCCAGACTTACAAGTTTTTGTCCAAAACTTTTTCTAGCTTTAGATTTAAAAAATACAAAATTTGGGCAAGATCGCGTTGGCATATATATAATAGTACACGGTTTATAAGGGGCGGGATGGTTCATTTGTGTGGGAGGTACCAGAAGCGGAGTTGACAGACTTCCAAGTTTTTGTCCAAAAGTTTGTCTAGCAATAGCTTTATTAAATACAAAATTTGGGCCAGATTCCGTGGTTCATTTTGATAATATTATACAGTTTATAAGGGGCGGGATGGTTCAATTGTGTGGGAGATACCAGAAGGGCAGTTGCCAGACTTACAAGTTTTTGTCCAAAAGTTTGTCTAGCAAT
This sequence comes from Hydrotaea cyrtoneurina, assembly GCA_958296145.1. NCBI lineage: Eukaryota > Metazoa > Arthropoda > Insecta > Diptera > Muscidae > Hydrotaea > Hydrotaea cyrtoneurina. The sequence continues at coordinate 73,163,884 of OY282512.1, read as the reverse complement.
AGCTTTACTAAATACTGGTTTGGGCAAGATCACGTTCGTCATATTGATAATATTACACGGTTTATATGTGGCGGGATGGTTCATTTGTATGGGAGGTACCAGAAGTGGAGTTGCCAGACTTCCAAGTTTTTGTCCAAAATTTTGTCTAGCAATAGCTTTATTAAATACAAAATTTGGGCCAGATCGCGTTGGTCATTTTGATAATATTACACGGTTTATAAGGGGCGGGTTGGTTCATTTGTATGGAAGGTACCTGAAGGGGAGTTGCCAGACTTCCAAGTTTTTGTCCAAAACGTTGTCTTGATATAGGTTTACTAAGTACAAAGTTTTTGCAAGATCGCGGTGGGCATGTTGATATTATTACAGGATTTCTAATGTGGCGGGATGGTACATTTGTATGATAGGTACCAGAAGCAGCGTAGCCAGACTTCCAAGTTTATACCCGAAACTCTGTCTAGCTATAGATTTGCTAAATTCAAAATTTGGCCCAGATCGCGTTGGTTATATTGTTAACTAGCTGACCCGGTAGACTTCGTCCTACCTAGAAAAAATGTTGACTTAGCGTCCCAACACGCGTTACTGATCCTCGTGTATATGTACATTGAAACATGTAGGTGTAGGTATAGCCTTATACATGTTTACATAGCCTTGGTATCAGGTGCTTCATCAGATTTTTACGGCATTGCACTGTGGATTCTTTGTTCTGAAGTCATAATGGATCGCGCTGGAAAAAACGCACACGGTTTTAGTCTAAAAGCTTTCTCATTTACTTCCTGATTTATCGTCGGATTGATGAGCGTGTACCCAAATATTTCTACGAATTTCAATCAATATTTCTACACGAAGCAAAGTCACGTACTGAGCAAAATATACTGTGAATATTCCATTATGATCGTTACATTATTACGGCAGATATATCATTTTTTATTAATGACTGTGTTATAGCTGTGTTTTTCAGCATGTATAATCCTACTTCTAATAGTTCATGAGATATGGTGGGTCAAAGTGAATGGACGGTGCCTGACAGCTGCCTGGTCGACAATGATAAACTGTGAACATTTCAGGAGGATCGGACCAGTAATAGATTAACAACAAAAAATTCTACCTGATTATTTATATTATTTCTCAATAATTTGTATGTTAACAAATTGTTATACGCAATGTTGCCATTGGAGAATGATTACTAAACGATTTTTCTACATTTATGTATATCATAACACAAACGTCAAAAAATATATACACAATTTTCGCATGTCCAAATAACATACATTTTAAATTTGAGTAAAATCGGACTATAAATAAGAATTTTCGAAACATCTCAACCTCAGTGTCACCTACCGGGTCCACTGACACATAATATATCTTCTCATTACCAAACAACCATACATTCTGAAATTTAGTTAATACATTTAATTACATTTATTAATGTTCGATATAAATACAAATTTTCCACGACGTTTATTCACCATTTGTTCAATTGATTTCTTTTCAGAATTTTCTATGTTTTCCACTCCGTTTTTCCAATTTTTCTCCTTGAAATGTCATTCAGAAATGAAATTCAATACAAAAATAACATAACAAATCATCATTTGAATTTGTCGCGCTTATCCAATGGGGTTTGTAAAAATTGTATTTCATACAAACCTTGTCCTGAAAATTGATAATACAACAGAAAATATATTAGCCAAATCGGTCCAGCCGTTCTCAAGTGATGAAAGAACATACATGCGTCAATTCATTTTTATTTATATAGATATTACAGGGCTTATAAGGGGCTGGATGGTTCATTTGTGTGGGAGGTACCAGAAGGGAAGTTGCCAGACTTCCAAGTTTTTGTCACGTTTGTCATATTGATAATATTACACAGTTTATAAGGGGCGGAATGGTTCATTTGTGTGGGAGGTACCAGAAGCGGAGTTGACAGACTTCCAAGTTTTTGTCCAGAAGTTTGTCTAGCAATAGCTTTACTAAATACTGGTTTAGGCAAGATCACGTTCGTCATATTGATAATATTACACGGTTTATATGTGGCGGGATGGTTCATTTGTATGGGAGATACCAGAAGGGCAGTTGCAAGACTTACAAGTTTTTGTCCAAAAGTTTGTCTAGCAATAGCTTTACTAAATACAGAATTTGGGAATGATCGCATTGGTCATATTGATAATATTGCACACCTTATAAGGGGTGGGTTGGTTCATTTGTATGGGAGGTACCAGAAGGGGAGTTGCCAGAGTTCCAAGTTTTTTTCCAAAACTTTGTCTTGATATAGGTTTACTAAATACAAAAGTTTTTGCAAGATTGCCGTGGGCATATTGATATTATTACAGGATTTCTAATGTGGCGGGATGGTACATTTGTATGAGAGGTACCAGAAGCAGGGTAGCCAGACTTCCAAGTTTTTACCCGAAACTCTGTCTAGCTGTAGATTTGCTAAATACAAATTTGTATGGGAGGTACCAGAAGGGGAGTTGACAGACTTCCAAGTTTTTGTCCAAAAGTTTGTCTAGCAATAGCTTTGCTAAATACTGGTTTGGGAAGGTTACGTTCGTCATATTGATAATATTACACGGTTTGTATGTGGCGGGATGGTTCATTTGTATGGGAGGTACCAGAAGGGGAGTTGCCAGACTTCCAAGTTTTTGTCCAAAACGTTGTCTTGTTATAGGTTTACTAAATACAAAGTTTTTGCAAGATCGCGGTGGGCATATTGATATTATTACTGGATTTCTAATGTGGCGGGATGGTACATTTGTATGAGAGGTACCAGAAGCAGCGTAGAAAGACGTCCAAGTTTTTACCCGAAACTCTGTCTAGCTATAGATTTGCTAAATACAAAATTTGGCCCAGATCACGTTGGTCATATTGATAATATTACACGGTTTATACGGGGCGGGTTGGTTCATTTGTATGGGAGGTACCAGAAGGGAAGTTGCCGGACTTCCAAGTTTTTGTCCGAAACCTGTTCCAGCCATAGCTTTACTAAATACAGAATTTGGGAATGATCGCATTGGTCATATTGATAATATTATACGGCTTATAAGGGGCGGGTTGTTTCATTTGTATGGGAGGTACCAGAAGGGGAGTTGCCAGACTTCCAAGTCCAAAATTTGGGCCAGATTGCGTTGTTCATTTTGATAATATTATACAGTTTATAAGGGGCGGGATGGTTCATTTGTGTGGGAGATACCAGAAGTTCAGTTGCAAGACTTACAAGTTTTTGTCGAAAAGTTTGTCTAGCAATAGCTTTACTAAATACTTGTTTGGGCAAGATCACGTTCGTCTTATTGATAATATTACACGGTTTATATGTGGCGGGATGGTTCATTTGTGTGGGAGGTAGCAGAAGGGGAGTTGCCAGAGTTCCAAGTTTTTGTCCAAAACTTTGTCTAGCTATAGCTTTACTAAATACAGAATTTGGGAATGATCGCATTGGTCATATTGATAATATTATACGGCTTATAAGGGGCGGGTTGGTTCATTTGTATGGGAGGTACCAGAAGGGGAGTTGCCAGACTTTTTTTGTCGAAAAGTTTGTCTAGCAATAGCTTTACTAAATACTGGTTTGGGCAAGATCACGTTCGTCTTATTGATAATATTACACGGTTTATATGTGGCGGGATGGTTCATTTGTGTGGGAGGTAGCAGAAGGGGAGTTGCCAGAGTTCCATGTTTTTGTCCAAAACTTTGTCTTGATATAGGTTTACTAAATACAATGGTTTTTGCAAGATTGCGGTGGGCATATTGATATTATTACAGGATTTCTAATGTGGCGGGATGGTACATTTGTATGGGAGGTACCAGAAGGGGAGTTGCCAGACTTCCAAGTTTTTACCCGAAACTCTGTCTAGCTGTAGATTTGCTAAATACAAATTTGTATGGGAGGTACCAGAAGGGGAGTTGACAGACTTCCAAGTTTTTGTCCAAAAGTTTGTCTAGCAATAGCTTTGCTAAATACTGGTTTGGGAAGGTTACGTTCGTCATATTGATAATATTACACTGTTTATATGTGGCGGGATGGTTCATTTGTATGGGAGGTACAAGAAGGGGAGTTGCCAGACTTCCAAGTTTTTGTCCGAAACCAGTTCCAGCCATAGCTTTACTAAATACAGAATTTGGGAATGATCGCATTGGTCATATTGATAATATTATACGGCTTATAAGGGGCGGGTTGTTTCATTTGTATGGGAGGTACCAGAAGGGGAGTTGCCAGACTTCCAAGTCCAAAATTTGGGCCAGATTGCGTTGTTCATTTTGATAATATTATACAGTTTATAAGGGGCGGGATGGTTCATTTGTGTGGGAGATACCAGAAGTTCAGTTGCAAGACTTACAAGTTTTTGTCGAAAAGTTTGTCTAGCAATAGCTTTACTAAATACTGGTTTGGGCAAGATCACGTTCGTCTTATTGATAATATTACACGGTTTATATGTGGCGGGATGGTTCATTTGTGTGGGAGGTAGCAGAAGGGGAGTTGCCAGAGTTCCAAGTTTTTGTCCAAAACTTTGTCTAGCTATAGCTTTACTAAATACAGAATTTGGGAATGATCGCATTGGTCATATTGATAATATTATACGGCTTATAAGGGGCGGGTTGGTTCATTTGTATGGGAGGTACCAGAAGGGGAGTTGCCAGACTTCCAAGTTTTTACCCGAAACTCTGTCTAGCTATAGATTTGCTAAATACAAAATTTGGCCCAGATCGCGTTGGTCATATTAATAATATTACAAGGTTTATAAGGGGCGGGTTGGTTCTTTTGTATGGGAGGTACCAGAAGGGAAGTTGCCAGACTTCCAAGTTTTTGTCCTTAACCTGTTCCAGCCATAGCTTTACTAAATACAGAATTTGGGAATGATCGCATTGGTCATATTGATAATATTACTCGGCTTATAAGGGGCGGGTTGGTTCATTTGTATGGGAGGTACCAAAAGGGGAGTTGCCAGACTTCCAAGTTTTTTTTCCAAAACTTTGTCTTGATATAGGTTTACTAAATACAAAGTTTTTGCAAGAACGCGGTGGGCATATTGATATTATTACAGGATTTCTAATGTGGCGGGATGGTACATTTGTATGAGAGGTACCAGAAGCAGCGTAGCCAGACTTCCAAGTTTTTACCCGAAACTCTGTCTAGCTATAGATTTGCTAAATACATGATTTGCTAAATACAGATCGCGTTGGTCATATTGATAATATTACATGGTTTATAAGGGGCGGGTTGGTTCATTTGTATGGGAGGTACCAGAAGGGAAGTTGACAGACTTCCAAGTTTTTGTCCAAAAGTTTGTCTAGCAATAGCTTTACTAAATACTGGTTTGGGCAAGATCACGTTCGTCATATTGATAATATTACACGGTTTATATGTGGCGGGAAGGTTCATTTGTATGGGAGGTACCAGAAGGGGAGTTGACAGACTTCCAAGTTTTTGTCCAAAAGTTTGTCTAGCAATAGCTTTACTAAATACTGGTTTGGGCAAGATCACGTTCGTCATATTGATAATATTACACAGTTTATATGTGGCGGGATGGTTCATTTGTATGGAAGGTACCAGAAGGGGAGTTGCCAGACTTCCAAGTTTTTGTCCAAAACGTTGTCTTGATATAGGTTTACTAAATACAAAGTTTTTGCAAGATCGCGGTGGGCATATTGATATTATTACAGGATTTCTAATGTGACGGGACGGTACTTTTGTATGGGAGGTACCAGAAGGGGAGTTGCCAGACTTCCAAGTTTTTGTCCAAAACGTTGTCTTGATATAGGTTTACTAAATACAAAGTTTTTGCAAGATCGCGGTGGGCATATTGATATTATTACAGGATTTCTAATGTGCCGGGATGGTACATTTGTATGAGAGGTACGAGAAGCAGCGTAGCCAGACTTCCAAGTTTTTACCCGAAACTCTGTCTAGCTATCACGTTCGTCTTATTGATAATATTACACGGTTTATATGTGGCGGGATGGTTCATTTGTGTGGGAGGTAGCAGAAGGGGAGTTGCCAGAGTTCCAAGTTTTTGTCCAAAACTTTGTCTAGCTATAGCTTTACTAAATACAGAATTTGGGAATGATCGCATTGGTCATATTGATAATATTATACGGCTTATAAGGGGTGGGTTGGTTCATTTGTATGGGAGGTACCAGAAGGGGAGTTGCCAGACTTCCAAGTTTTTACCCGAAACTCTATCTAGCTATAGATTTGCTAAATACAAAATTTGGCCCAGATCGCGTTGGTCATATTAATAATATTATACGGCTTATAAGGGGCGGGTTGGTTCATTTGTATGGGAGGTACCAGAAGGGGAGTTGCCAGACTTCCAAGTTTTTACCCGAAACTCTATCTAGCCATAGCTTTACTAAATACAGAATTTTGGAATGATCGCATTGGTCATATTGATAATATTATACGGCTTATAAGGGGCGGGTTGTTTCATTTGTATGGGAGGTACGAGAAGGGGAGTTGCCAGACTTCCAAGTCCAAAATTTGGGCCAGATTGCGTTGTTCATTTTGATAATATTATACAGTTTATAAGGGGCGGGATGGTTCATTTGTGTGGGAGATACCAGAAGTTCAGTTGCAAGACTTACAAGTTTTTGTCGAAAAGTTTGTCTAGCAATAGCTTTACTAAATACTGGTTTGGGCAAGATCACGTTCGTCTTATTGATAATATTACACGGTTTATATGTGGCGGGATGGTTCATTTGTGTGGGAGGTAGCAGAAGGGGAGTTGCCAGAGTTCCAAGTTTTTGTCCAAAACTTTGTCTAGCTATAGCTTTACTAAATACAGAATTTGGGAATGATCGCATTGGTCATATTGATAATATTATACGGCTTATAAGGGGCGGGTTGGTTCATTTGTATGGGAGGTACCAGAAGGGGAGTTGCCAGACTTCCAAGTTTTTACCCGAAACTCTATCTAGCTATAGATTTGCTAAATACAAAATTTGGCCCAGATCGCGTTGGTCATATTAATAATATTACAAGGTTTATAAGGGGCGGGTTGGTTCTTTTGTATGGGGAGTACCAGAAGGGAAGTTGCCAGACTTCCAAGTTTTTGTCCTTAACCTGTTCCAGCCATAGCTTTACTAAATACAGAATTTGGGAATGATCGCATTGGTCATATTGATAATATTACTCGGCTTATAAGGGGCGGGTTGGTTCATTTGTATGGGAGGTACCAGAAGGGGAGTTGCCAGACTTCCAAGTTTTTTTTCCAAAACTTTGTCTTGATATAGGTTTACTAAATACAAAGTTTTTGCAAGAACGCGGTGGGCATATTGATATTATTACAGGATTTCTAATGTGGCGGGTTGGTACATTTGTATGAGAGGTACCAGAAGCAGCGTAGCCAGACTTCCAAGTTTTTACCCGAAACTCTGTCTAGCTATAGATTTGCTAAATACATGATTTGGTAAATACAGATCGCGTTGGTCATATTGATAATATTACATGGTTTATAAGGGGCGGGTTGGTTCATTTGTATGGGAGGTACCAGAAGGGAAGTTGACAGACTTCCAAGTTTTTGTCCAAAAGTTTGTCTAGCAATAGCTTTACTAAATACTGGTTTGGGAAAGATCACGTTCGTCATATTGATAATATTACACGGTTTATATGTGGCGGGAAGGTTCATTTGTATGGGAGGTACCAGAAGGGGAGTTGACAGACTTCCAAGTTTTTGTCCAAAAGTTTGTCTAGCAATAGCTTTACTAAATACTGGTTTGGGCAAGATCACGTTCATCATATTGATAATATTACACGGTTTATATGTGGCGGGATGGTTCATTTGTATGGAAGGTACCAGAAGGGGAGTTGCTAGACTTCCAAGTTTTTGTCCAAAACGTTGTCTTGATATAGGTTTACTAAATACAAAGTTTTTGCAAGATCGCGGTGGGCATATTGATATTATTACTGGATTTCTAATGTGGCGGGATGGTACTTTTGTATGGGAGTTACCAGAAGGGGAGTTGCCAGACTTCCAAGTTTTTGTCCAAAACGTTGTCTTGATATAGGTTTACTAAATACAAAGTTTTTGCAAGATCGCGGTGGGCATATTGATATTATTACAGGATTTCTAATGTGCCGGGATGGTACATTTGTATGAGAGGTACGAGAAGCAGCGTAGCCAGACTTCCAAGTTTTTACCCGAAACTCTGTCTAGCTATAGATTTGCTAAATACATGATTTGCTAAATACAGATCGCGTTGGTCATATTGATAATATTACACGGTTTATAAGGGGCGGGTTGGTTCATTTGTATGGGAGGTACCAGAAGGGAAGTTGCCAGACTTCCAAGTTTTTGTCCGAAACCTGTTCCAGCCATAGCTTTACTAAATACAGAATTTGGGAATATTATACGGGTTATAAGGGGCGGGTTGGTTCATTTGTATGGGAGGTACCAGAAAGGGAGTTGACAGACTTCCAAGTTTTTGTCCAAAAGTTTGTCTAGCAATAGCTTTACTAAATACTGGTTTGGGCAAGATCACGTTCGTCATATTGATAATATTACACGGTTTATATGTGGCGGGATGGTTCATTTGTATGGAAGGTACCAGAAGGGGAGTTGCCAGACTTCCAAGTTTTTGTCCAAAACGTTGTCTTGATATAGGTTTACTAAATACAAAGTTTTTGCAAGATCGCGGTGGGCATATTGATATTATTACTGGATTTCTAATGTGGCGGGATGGTACATTTGTATGAGAGGTACCAGAAGAAGCGTAGCCAGACTTCCAAGTTTTTACCCGAAACTCGGTCTATAGATTTGCTAAATACAAAATTTGGCCCAGATCGCGTTGGTCATATTGATATTTTTATTTATTTATTACTAGCTGACCCGGCAGACTTCGTCCTGCCTACAAAAGTATTGCCTGTAACTGTATTGGATACCAATGCTTTTGGTGACCGCCTTGATCAATCATATCAATTGTTCTTTTTGCCTGTATTTTTCAAAGATTTTCAAACTAAACTCACCAAGTTACAGCAGTGTATTAGGCCTGCATCAATGATTAAAAATGTATACCACTAATGATTCCAAAATGATTTTATTTTTTCATTATATACATCGTAGCGGGCCCGGCGAACTTCGTCCCACCCAAAAATACAACGAAACTATTGCAAGACAATGCAATTCTAACAATGCCATTAAAACTTTCGCAATCCAGCAGATGACGTTTCGAATTAAATATGGCGGCATTGTACTATTAAACTAAACCAAAAAATTTACAGTCCATTAAACGAAACATTAAGTAAATTATTTTCTTAAATAAGACGATGACTTCAAGGAAGCGTTTACTGCATCAGCAGCAGTTGATTTTGGAATGACAGGTAGCGTTTGACGGAAATCACCAGACAATAGAATCATAGCGCCTCCAAAATGTCTTGAATCATTGCGTAAATCGTTCATGGTCCGATTAACTGCTTCCAATGCTCGTTTATGCGCCATTAAACATTCATCCCAAATGATGATTTTACAATATTGCAACACTTTCCCCATAGCGGAATTTCTACTAATGTTGTATGTGGGTTCTTCAACCACTTGGAGATTCAACGGCAATTTCAGCGCTGAATGTGCTGTCCGGCCTCCTTCCAACAACGTAGCTGCTATTCCTGAAGAAGCGACTGCCAAAGCAATTTCAGATCTCAAACGAATAGTAGCCAAAAGCAAAGAAATGAGAAATGTTTTCCCAGTACCACCGGGCGCATCGATAAAAAATATTCCGCCATTTCCGTCATCAACCGCCTTCATTAATGTTTCATACACGATTTTCTGCTCAGGATTAAACAATGGAACATTATCACAAACCACTTGGCTCAATGCGTCTCGATCATATGCACGTTCTCGTTCTAATTCTTGATTAAAAGCATCGTGCATTGAATGATTAGGCGTTGGTATTCCTAAAGTACACAACAAATTGCCGCTAATAAGCAAACATATATTCTCAATCGCAATCAACGATTCATTGTGAATCTCATCGGTCATTCCCAAATTGAAATCTCCGGTTGCACCACGAACTCGATGCAAAAAATCCTCTGACATGTTGTCCTTGTATTTATTCCACAAATCTTTCGGATTTGATGGATTACACGTCGAAATTATGATTGCAAACAATGAACGTATTTGATTTGCAGGTGCGCACATAATTGCATCAGCAAGAGTCATATCCCAATGCGTATCATTTTCCAGCAATTGCAAACGTTGACAGGCATCACGATATGTAGGACAGAGTACTCCATCGACGGTTCGAAGTGCCTCGAATGACGCAGCCTTTTAATTTTTTTTACACCCCGTACTGAGAAAATACCTTTCTAACAAAGTATAAATCATCAAAATCGGTTTGGCCAATCTCGAGTAAATGAAAAAGAAAATTGAAAAAAAATTTAAAATAAACCTGTCGAAACACGCTGGGTGGTAAAAATCAGACATTTTCAAATTTTGATATTTTGAAGTTCTTTTTTTTTATTTTTTTTTTTAAAACCCATGCTGAGAAAATACCTTTCCAACAAAGTACAAATCATCAAAATCGGTTTGGCCAATCTCGAGTTATGGGATTACATCGCTTCGGACACTTTCTTTTATATACAAAGTAAATTTACAAATACAAAGTAAATTTATATTCTAATTTTGGGTCCAAGGGTAAACCGGGTGACAAAGACCATATGTTTAGATTTTTGCAGCGACAGACCAAAGCCTCTGGTGGGAATCGAACCCACAACCCCCACGCTGATAGGCAAGCACGCTACCAACTCGCCTACCGGGGCGCCTATCATAGTGATAATATTACACGGTTTATAAGGGGCGGGTTGGTTCATTTGTATGGGAGGTACCAGAAGGGAAGTTGCCAGACTTCCAAGTTTTTGTCCGAAACCTGTTCCAGCCATAGCTTTACTAAATACAGAATTTGGGAATGATCGCATTGGTCATATTGATAATATTATACGGGTTATAAGGGGCGGGTTGGATCATTTGTATGGGAGGTACCAGAAGGGGAGTTGACAGACTTCCAAGTTTTTGTCCAAAAGTTTGTCTAGCAATAGCTTTACTAAATACTGGTTTGGGCAATATCACGTTCGTCATATTGATAATATTACACGGTTTATATGTGGCGGGATGGTTTATTTGTATGGGAGGTACCAGAAGGGGAGTTGCCAGACTTCCAAGTTTTTGTCCAAAACGTTGTCTTGATATAGGTTTACTAAATACAAAGTTTTTGCAAGATCGCGGTGGGCATGTTGATATTATTACAGGATTTCTAATGTGGCGGGATGGTACATTTGGATGAGAGGTACCAGAAGCAGCGTAGCCAGACTTCCAAGTTTTTACCCGAAACTCTGTCTAGCTATAGATTTGCTAAATTCAAAATTTGGCCCAGATCGCGTTGGTAATATTGATAATAGTACACGGCTTATAAGGGGCGGGATGGTTCATTTGTGTGGGAGGTACCAGAAGGGGAGTTGCCAGAGTTCCAAGTTTTTGTCCAAAACTTTTTCTAGCTATAGCTTTACTAAATACAAAGTTTTTGCAAGATCGCGGTGGGCATATTGATATTATTACAGGATTTCTAATGTGGCGGGATGGTACATTTGTATGAGAGGTACCAGAAGCAGGGTAGCCAGACTTCCAAGTTTTTACCCGAAACTCTGTCTAGCTATAGATTTGCTAAATACAAAATTTGGCCCAGATCGCGTTGTTTATATTGATAATATTACACGGCTTATAAGGGGCGGGATGGTTCATTTGTGTGGGAGGTACCAGAAGCGGAGTTGGAAGACTTCCAAGTTTTTGTCCAAAAGTTTGTCTAGCAATAGCTTTACTAAATACTGGTTTGGGCAAGATCACGTTCGTCATATTGATAATATTACACGGTTTATATGTGGCGGGATGGTTCATTTGTATGGGAGGTACCAGAAGGGGAGTTGCCAGACTTCCAAGTTTTTGTCTAGCAATAGCTTTATTAAATACAAAATTTGGGCCAGATCGCGTTGGTCATTTTGATAATATTACACGGTTTATAAGGGGTGGGTTGGTTTATTTGTATGGGAGGTACCAAAAAAGGAGTTGCCAGACTTACAAGTTTTTGTCCAAAACTTTTTCTAGCTTTAGATTTAAAAAATACAAAATTTGGGCAAGATCGCGTTGGCATATAGATAATAGTACACGGTTTATAAGGGGCGGGATGGTTCATTTGTGTGGGAGGTACCAGAAGCGGAGTTGACAGACTTCCAAGTTTTTGTCCAAAAGTTTGTCTAGCAATAGCTTTACTAAATACTGGTTTAGGCAAGATCACGTTCGTCACATTGATAATATTACACGGTTTATATGTGGCGGGATGGTTCATTTGTATGGGAGGTACCAGAAGGGGAGTTGCCAGACTTCCAAGTTTTTGTCCAAAACTTGGTCTAGCAATAGCTTTATTAAATACAAAATTTGGGCCAGGTTGCGTTGTTCATTTTGATAATATTACACAGTTTATAAGGGGCGGGATAGTTCATTTGTGTGGGAGATACCAGAAGGGCAGTTGCCAGACTTACAAGTTTTTGTCCAAAAGTTTGTCTAGCAATATCTTTACTAAATACTGGTTTCGGCAAGATCACGTTCGTCATATTGATAATATTACACGGTTTATATGTGGCGGGATGGTTCATTTGTATGGGAGGTACCAGAAGGGGAGTTGCCAGACTTCCAAGTTTTTGTCCAAAATTTTGTCTAGCAATAGCTTTATTAAATACAAAATTTGGGCCAGATCGCTTTTGTCATTTTGATAATATTACACGGTTTATAAGGGGCGGGATGGTTCATTTGTTCCAAGTTTTTGTCCAAAACTTTGTCTAGCAATAGCTTTACTAAATAAAAAATTTGGACCAGATCGCGTTGGTCATATTGATAATATTACACGGCTTATAAGGGGCGGGTTGGTTCATTTGTATGGGAGGTACCAGAAGGGAAGTTGCCAGACTTCCAAGTTTTTGTCCGAAACCTTTTCCAGCCATAGCTTTACTAAATACAAAATTTGGGCCGGATCGCGTTGGTTATATTGATAATAGTACACGGCTTACAAGGGGCGGGATGGTTCATTTGTGTGGGAGGTACCAGAAGGGGAGTTGCCAGAGTTCCAAGTTTTTGTTCAAAACTTTTTCTAGCTATAGCTTTACTAAATACAGAATTTGGGAATGATCGCATTGGTCATATTGGTAATATTAGACGGCTTATAAGGGGCGGGATGGTTCATTTGTGTGGGAGATACCAGAAGGGGAGTTGCTAGAGTTCCAAGTTTTTTTTCCAAAACTTTGTCTTGATATAGGTTTACTAAATACAAAAGTTTTTGCAAGATCGCGGTAGGCATATTGATATTATTACAGGATTTCTAATGTGGCGGGATGGTACATTTGTATGAGAGGTACCAGAAGCAGCGTAGCCAGACTTCCAAGTTTTTACACGAAACTCTGTCTAGCTATAGATTTGCTAAATACAAAATTTGGCCCAGGTCGCGTTGGTTATATTGATAATATTACAAGGCTTATAAGGGGCGGGATGGTTCATTTGTGTATGAGGTACCAGAAGGGGAGTTGCCAGAGTTCCAAGTTTTTGTCCAAAACTTTTTCTAGCTATAGCTTTACTAAATACAGAATTTGGGAATGATCGCATTGGTCATATTGATAATATTATACGGCTTATTCCGCCCCCAAAGGGGAGGGTTGGTTCATTTGTATGGGAGGTACCAGAAGGGGAGTTGCCAGACTTCCAAGTTTTTGTCCAAAACTTTGTCTTCATATAGGTTTACTAAATACAAAGTTTTTGCAAGATCGCGGTGGGCATATTGATATTATTACAGGATTTCTAATGTGGCGGGATGGTACATTTGTGTGAGAGGTACCAGAAGCAGCGTAGCCAGACTTCCAAGTTTTTACCCGAAACTCTGTCTAGCTATAGATTTGTTAAATACAAAATTTGGCCCAGATCGCGTTTGTTATATTGATAATATTACACGGCTTATAAGGGGCGGGATGGTTCATTTGTATGGGAGGTACCAGAAAAGGAGTTTCCAGACTTACAAGTTTTTGTCCAAAAGTTTGTCTAGCAATAGCTTTACTAAATACTGGTTTGGGCAAGATCACGTTCGTCATATTGATAATATTACACGGTTTATATGTGGCGGGATGGTTCATTTGTATGGGAGATACCAGAAGGGGAGTTGCCAGACTTCCAAATTTTTGTCCAAAATTTTGTCTAGCAATAGCTTTATTAAATACAAAATTTGGGCCAGATCGCGTTGGTCATTTTGATAATATTACACGGTTTATAAGGGGCGGGTTGGTTCATTTGTATGGGAGGTACCAGAAAAGGAGTTGCCAGACTTACAAGTTTTTGTCCAAAACTTTTTCTAGCTTTAGATTTCAAAAATACAAAATTTGGGCAAGATCGCGTTGGCATATAGATAATAGTACACGGTTTATAAGGGGCGGGATGGTTCATTTGTGTGGGAGGTACCAGAAGCGGAGTTGACAGACTTCCAAGTTTTTGTCCAAAAGTTTGTCTAGCAATAGCTTTACTAAATACTGGTTTAGGCAAGATCACGATCGTCATATTGATAATATTACACGGTTTATATGTGGCGGGATGGTTCATTTGTATGGCAGGTACCAGAAGGGGAGTTGCCAGACTTCCAAGTTTTTGTCCAAAACTTGGACTAGCAATAGCTTTATTAAATACAAAATTTGGGCCAGATTGCGTTGTTCATTTTGATAATATTACACAGTTTATAAGGGGCGGGATGGTTCATTTGTGTGGGAGGTACCAGAAGGGGAGTTGCCAGAGTTCCAAGTTTTGTCCAAAACGTTGTCTTGATATAGGTTTACTAAATACAAAGTTTTTGCAAGATCGCGGTGGTCATATTGATATTATTACAGGATTTCTAATGTGGCGGGATGGTACATTTGTATGAGAGGTACCAGAAGCAGCGTAGCCAGACTTCCAAGTTTTTACCCGAAACTCTGTCTAGCTTTAGATTTGCTAAATACAAAATTTGGACCAGATCGCGTTGGTTATATTGATAATATTACACGGCTTATAAGGGGCGGGATGGTTCATTTGTGTGTGAGGTACCAGAAGCGGAGTTGGAAGACTTCCAAGTTTTTGTCCAAAAGTTTGTCTAGCAATAGCTTTACTAAATACTGGTTTGGGCAAGATCACGTTCGTCATATTGATAATATTACACGGTTTATATGTGGCGGGATGGTTCATTTGTATGGGAGGTACCAGAAGGGGAGTTGCCAGACTTCCAAGTTTTGTCCAAAACGTTGTCTTGATATAGGTTTACTAAATACAAAGTTTTTGCAAGATCGCGGTGGGCATATTGATATTATTACAGGATTTCTAATGTGGCGGGATGGTACATTTGTAAGAGAGGTACCAGAAGCAGCGTAGCCAGACTTCCAAGTTTTTGCCCGAAACTCTGTCTAGCTTTAGATTTGCTAAATACAAAATTTGGACCAGATCGCGTTGGTTATATTGATAATATTCTACGGCTTATAAGGGGCGGGTTGGTTCATTTGTATGGGAGATACCAGAAGGGGAGTTGCCAGACTTCCAAGTTTTTGTCCAAAACTTTGTCTTCATATAGGTTTACTAAATACAAAGTTTTTGCAAGATCGCGGTGGGCATATTGATATTATTACAGGATTTCTAATGTGGCGGGATGGTACATTTGTGTGAGAGGTACCAGAAGCAGCGTAGCCAGACTTCCAAGTTTTTACCCGAAACTCTGTCTAGCTATAGATTTGCTAAATACAAAATTTGGCCCAGATCGCGTTTGTTACATTGATAATATTACACGGCTTATAAGGGGCGAGATGGTTCATTTGTATGGGAGGTACCAGAAAAGGAGTTTCCAGACTTACAAGTTTTTGTCCAAAAGTTTGTCTAGCAATAGCTTTACTAAATACTGGTTTGGGCAACATCACGTTCGTCATATTGATAATATTACACGGTTTATATGTGGCGGGATGGTTCATTTGTATGGGAGATACCAGAAGGGGAGTTGCCAGACTTCCAAATTTTTGTCAAAAATTTTGTCTAGCAATAGCTTTATTAAATACAAAATTTGGGCCAGATCGCGTTGGTCATTTTGATAATATTACACGGTTTATAAGGGGCGGGTTGGTTCATTTGTATGGAAGGTACCAGAAAAGGAGTTGCCAGACTTACAAGTTTTTGTCCAAAAGTTTGACGAGCAATAGCTTTACTAAATACTGGTTTGGGCAAGATCACGTTCGTCATATTGATAATATTACACGGTTTATATGTGGCGGGATGGTTCATTTGTATGGGAGGTACCAGAAGCAGCGTAGCCAGACTTCCAAGTTTTTACCCGAAACTTGGACTAGCAATAGCTTTATTAAATACAAAATTTGGGCCAGATTACGTTGTTCATTTTGATAATATTACACAGTTTATAAGGGGCGGGATGGTTCATTTGTGTGGGAGATACCAGAAGGGCAGTTGCCAGACTTACAAGTTTTTGTCCAAAAGTTTGACGAGCAATAGCTTTACTAAATACTGGTTTGGGCAAGATCACGTTCGTCATATTGATAATATTACACGGTTTATATGTGGCGGGATGGTTCATTTGTATGGGAGGTACCAGAAAAGGAGTTGCCAGACTTACAAGTTTTTGTCCAAAACTTTTTCTAGCTTTAGATTTCAAAAATACAAAATTTGGGCAAGATCGCGTTGGCATATAGATAATAGTACACGGTTTATAAGGGGCGGGATGGTTCATTTGTGTGGGAGGTACCAGAAGCAGCGTAGCCAGACTTCCAAGTTTTTACCCGAAACTTGGACTAGCAATAGCTTTATTAAATACAAAATTTGGGCCAGATTACGTTGTTCATTTTGATAATATTACACAGTTTATAAGGGGCGGGATGGTTCATTTGTGTGGGAGATACCAGAAGGGCAGTTGCCAGACTTACAAGTTTTTGTCCAAAAGTTTGACGAGCAATAGCTTTACTAAATACTGGTTTGGGCAAGATCACGTTCGTCATATTGATAATATTACACGGTTTATATGTGGCGGGATGGTTCATTTGTATGGGAGGTACCAGAAGTGGAGTTGCCAGACTTCCAAGTTTTTGTCCAAAATTTTGTCTAGCAATAGCTTTATTAAATACAAAATTTGGGCCAGATCGCGTTGGTCATTTTGATAATATTAAACGGTTTATAAGGGGCGGGTTGGTTCATTTGTATGGAAGGTACCAGAAGGGGAGTTGCCAGACTTCCAAGTTTTTGTCCAAAACGTTGTCTTGATATAGGTTTACTAAATACAAAGTTTTTGCAAGATCGCGGTGGGCATATTGATATTATTACTGGATTTCTAATGTGGCGGGATGGTACATTTGTATGAGAGGTACCAGAAGCAGCGTAGCCAGACTTCCAAATTTTTACCCGAAACTCTGTCTAGCTATAGTTTTGTTAAATACAAAATTTGGGCCAGATTGTGTTGTTCATTTTGATAATATTACACGGTTTATATGTGGCGGGATGGTTCATTTGTGTGGGAGGTAGCAGAAGGGGAGTTGACAGACTTCCAAGTTTTCGTCCAAAACTTTTTCTAGCTATAGCTTTACTAAATACAGAATTTGGGAATGATCGCATTGGTCATATTGATAATGTTATACGGGTTATAAGGGGCGGGTTGGATCATTTGTATGGGAGGTACCAGAAGGGGAGTTGACAGACTTCCAAGTTTTTGTCCAAAAGTTTGTCTAGCAATAGCTTTACTAAATACTGGTTTGGGCAAGATCACGTTCGTCATATTGATAATATTACACAGTTTATATGTGGCGGGATGGTTCATTTGTATGGGAGGTACCAGAAGGGGAGTTGCCAGACTTCCAAGTTTTTGTCCAAAACGTTGTCTTGATATAGGTTTACTAAGTACAAAGTTTTTGCAAGATCGCGGTGGGCATGTTGATATTATTACAGGATTTCTAATGTGGCGGGATGGTACATTTGTATGATAGGTACCAGAAGCAGCGTAGCCAGACTTCCAAGTTTTTACCCGAAACTCTGTCTAGCTATAGATTTGCTAAATTCAAAATTTGGCCCAGATCGCGTTGGTTATATTGTTAACTAGCTGACCCGGTAGACTTCGTCCTACCTAGAAAAAATGTTGACTTAGCGTCCCAACACGCGTTACTGATCCTCGTGTATATGTACATTGAAACATGTAGGTGTAGGTATAGCCTTATACATGTTTACATAGCCTTGGTATCAGGTGCTTCATCAGATTTTTACGGCATTGCACTGTGGATTCTTTGTTCTGAAGTCATAATGGATCGCGCTGGAAATAACGCACACGGTTTTAGTCTAAAAGCTTTCTCATTTACTTCCTGATTTATCGTCGGATTGATGAGCGTGTACACAAATATTTCTACGAATTTCAATCAATATTTCTACACGAAGCAAAGTCACGTACTGAGCAAAATATACTGTGAATATTCCATTATGATCGATACATTATTACGGCAGATATATCATTTTTTATTAATGACTGTGTTATAGCTGTGTTTTTCAGCATGTATCATCCTACTTCTAATAGTTCATGAGATATGGTGGGTCAAAGTGAATGGACGGTGCCTGACAGCTGCCTGGTCGACAATGATAAACTGTGAACATTTCAGGAGGATCGGACCAGTAATAGATTAACAAAAAAAAAATTCTACCTGATTAATTATATTATTTCTCAATAATTTGTATGTTAACAAATTGTTATTCGCAATGTTACCATTGGAGAATGATTACTAAACGATTTTTCTACATTTATGTATATCATAACACAAACGTCAAAAAATATATACACAATTTTCGCATGTCCAAATACACATACATTTTAAATTTGAGTGAAATCGGACTATAACTAAGAATTTTCGAAACATCTCAACCTCAGTGTCACCTACCGGGTCCACTGACACATAATATATCTTCTCATTACCAAACAACCATACATTCTGAAATTTAGTTAATACATTTAATTACATTTATTAATGTTCGATATAAATACAAATTTTCCACGACGTTTATTCACCATTTGTTCAATTGATTTCTTTTCAGAATTTTCTAAGTTTTCCACTCCGTTTTTCCAATTTTTCTCCTTGAAATGTCATTCAGAAATGAAATTCAATACAAAAATAACATAACAAATCATCATTTGAATTTGTCGCGCTTATCCAATGGGGTATGTAAAAATTGTATTTCATACAAACCTTGTCCTGAAAATTGATAATACAACAGAAAATATATTAGCCAAATTGGTCCAGCCGTTCTCAAGTGATGAAAGAACATACATGCGCCAATTCATTTTTATTTATATAGATATTACACGGCTTATAAGGGGCTGGATGGTTCATTTGTGTGGGAGGTACCAGAAGGGAAGTTGCCAGACTTCCAAGTTTTTGTCACGTTTGTCATATTGATAATATTACACAGTTTATAAGGGGCGGGATGGTTCATTTGTGTGGGAGGTACCAGAAGCGGAGTTGACAGACTTCCAAGTTTTTGTCCAGAAGTTTGTCTAGCAATAGCTTTACTAAATACTGGTTTAGGCAAGATCACGTTCGTCATATTGATAATATTACACGGTTTATATGTGGCGGGATGGTTCATTTGTATGGGAGATACCAGAAGGGCAGTTGCCAGACTTACAAGTTTTTGTCCAAAAGTTTGTCTAGCAATAGCTTTACTAAATACTGTTTTGGGCAAGATCACGTTCGTCATATTGATAATATTACACGGTTTATATGTGGCGGGATGGTTCATTTGTATGGGAGGTACCAGAAGTGGAGTTGCCAGACTTCCAAGTTTTTGTCCAAAATTTTGTCTAGCAATAGCTTTATTAAATACAAAATTTGGGCCAGATCGCGTTGGTCATTTTGATAATATTACACGGTTTATAAGGGGCGGGATGGTTCATTTGTTCCATGTTTTTGTCCAAAACTTTGTCTAGCAATAGCTTTACTAAATACAAAATTTGGACCAGATCGCGTTGGTCATATTGATAATATTACACGGTTTATAAGGGGCGGGTTGGTTCATTTGTATGGGAGGTACCAGAAGGGAAGTTGCCAGACTTCCAAGTTTTTGTCCGAAACCTGTTCTAGCCATAGCTTTACTAAATACAGAATTTGGGAATGATCGCATTGGTCATATTGATAATATTGCACACCTTATAAGGGGTGGGTTGGTTCATTTGTATGGGAGGTACCAGAAGGGGAGTTGCCAGAGTTCCAAGTTTTTTTCCAAAACTTTGTATTGATATAGGTTTACTAAATACAAAGTTTTTGCAAGATTGCGGTGGGCATATTGATATTATTACAGGATTTCTAATGTGGCGGGATGGTACATTTGTATGGGAGGTACCAGAAGGGGAGTTGCCAGACTTCCAAGTTTTTACCCGAAACTCTGTCTAGCTGTAGATTTGCTAAATACAAATTTGTATGGGAGGTACCAGAAGGGGAGTTGACAGACTTCCAAGTTTTTGTCCAAAAGTTTGTCTAGCAATAGCTTTGCTAAATACTGGTTTGGGAAGGTTACGTTCGTCATATTGATAATATTACACTGTTTATATGTGGCGGGATGGTTCATTTGTATGGGAGGTACAAGAAGGGGAGTTGCCAGACTTCCAAGTTTTTGTCCGAAACCAGTTCCAGCCATAGCTTTACTAAATACAGAATTTGGGAATGATCGCATTGGTCATATTGATAATATTATACGGCTTATAAGGGGCGGGTTGTTTCATTTGTATGGGAGGTACCAGAAGGGGAGTTGCCAGACTTCCAAGTCCAAAATTTGGGCCAGATTGCGTTGTTCATTTTGATAATATTATACAGTTTATAAGGGGCGGGATGGTTCATTTGTGTGGGAGATACCAGAAGTTCAGTTGCAAGACTTACAAGTTTTTGTCGAAAAGTTTGTCTAGCAATAGCTTTACTAAATACTGGTTTGGGCAAGATCACGTTCGTCTTATTGATAATATTACACGGTTTATATGTGGCGGGATGGTTCATTTGTGTGGGAGGTAGCAGAAGGGGAGTTGCCAGAGTTCCAAGTTTTTGTCCAAAACTTTGTCTAGCTATAGCTTTACTAAATACAGAATTTGGGAATGATCGCATTGGTCATATTGATAATATTATACGGCTTATAAGGGGCGGGTTGGTTCATTTGTATGGGAGGTACCAGAAGGGGAGTTGCCAGACTTCCAATTTTTTTTTCCAAAACTTTGTCTTGATATAGGTTTACTAAATACAAAGTTTTTGCAAGAACGCGGTGGGCATATTGATATTATTACAGGATTTCTAATGTGGCGGGATGGTACATTTGTATGAGAGGTACCAGAAGCAGCGTAGCCAGACTTCCAAGTTTTTACCCGAAACTCTGTCTAGCTATAGATTTGCTAAATACATGATTTGCTAAATACAGATCGCGTTGGTCATATTGATAATATTACACGGTTTATAAGGGGCGGGTTGGTTCATTTGTATGGGAGGTACCAGAAGGGAAGTTGACAGACTTCCAAGTTTTTGTCCAAAAGTTTGTCTAGCAATAGCTTTACTAAATACAGAATTTGGGAATGATCGCATTGGTCATATTGATAATATTACACGGCTTATAAGGGGCGGGATGGTTCATTTGTGTGGGAGGTACCAGAAGGGGAGTTGCCAGAGTTCCAATTTTGTGTCCAAAACTTTTTCTAGCTATAGCTTTACTAAATACAGAATTTGGGAATGATCGCATTGGTCATATTGATAATGTTATACGGGTTATAAGGGGCGGGTTGGATCATTTGTATGGGAGGTACCAGAAGGGGAGTTGACAGACTTCCAAGTTTTTGTCCAAAAGTTTGTCTAGCAATAGCTTTACTAAATACTGGTTTGGGCAAGATCACGTTCGTCATATTGATAATATTACACAGTTTATATGTGGCGGGATGGTTCATTTGTATGGGAGGTACCAGAAGGGGAGTTGCCAGACTTCCAAGTTTTTGTCCAAAACGTTGTCTTGATATAGGTTTACTAAGTACAAAGTTTTTGCAAGATCGCGGTGGGCATGTTGATATTATTACAGGATTTCTAATGTGGCGGGATGGTACATTTGTATGATAGGTACCAGAAGCAGCGTAGCCAGACTTCCAAGTTTTTACCCGAAACTCTGTCTAGCTATAGATTTGCTAAATTCAAAATTTGGCCCAGATCGCGTTGGTTATATTGTTAACTAGCTGACCCGGTAGACTTCGTCCTACCTAGAAAAAATGTTGACTTAGCGTCCCAACACGCGTTACTGATCCTCGTGTATATGTACATTGAAACATGTAGGTGTAGGTATAGCCTTATACATGTTTACATAGCCTTGGTATCAGGTGCTTCATCAGATTTTTACGGCATTGCACTGTGGATTCTTTGTTCTGAAGTCATAATGGATCGCGCTGGAAATAACGCACACGGTTTTAGTCTAAAAGCTTTCTCATTTACTTCCTGATTTATCGTCGGATTGATGAGCGTGTACACAAATATTTCTACGAATTTCAATCAATATTTCTACACGAAGCAAAGTCACGTACTGAGCAAAATATACTGTGAATATTCCATTATGATCGTTACATTATTACGGCAGATATATCATTTTTTATTAATGACTGTGTTATAGCTGTGTTTTTCAGCATGTATCATCCTACTTCTAATAGTTCATGAGATATGGTGGATCAAAGTGAATGGACGGTGCCTGACAGCTGCCTGGTCGACAATGATAAATAGATTAACAAAAAAAAAAATTCTACCTGATTAATTATATTATTTCTCAATAATTTGTATGTTAACAAATTGTTATACGCAATGTTGCCATTGGAGAATGATTACTAAACGATTGTTCTACATTTATGTATATCATAACACAAACGTCAAAAAATATATACACAATTTTCGCATGTCCAAATAACATACATTTTAAATTTGAGTAAAATCGGACTATAAATAAGAATTTTCGAAACATCTCAACCTCAGTGTCACCTACCGGGTCCACTGACACATAATATATCTTCTCATTACCAAACAACCATACATTCTGAAATTTAGTTAATACATTTAATTACATTTATTAATGTTCGATATAAATACAAATTTTCCACGACGTTTATTCACCATTTGTTCAATTGATTTCTTTTCAGAATTTTCTAAGTTTTCCACTCCGTTTTTCCAATTTTTCTCCTTGAAATGTCATTCAGAAATGAAATTCAATACAAAAATAACATAACAAATCATCATTTGAATTTGTCGCGCTTATCCAATGGGGTTTGTAAAAATTGTATTTCATACAAACCTTGTCCTGAAAATTGATAATACAACAGAAAATATATTAGCCAAATCGGTCCAGCCGTTCTCAAGTGATGAAAGAACATACATGCGCCAATTCATTTTTATTTATATAGATATTACACGGCTTATAAGGGGCTGGATGGTTCATTTGTGTGGGAGGTACCAGAAGGGAAGTTGCCAGACTTCCAAGTTTTTGTCACGTTTGTCATATTGATAATATTACACAGTTTATAAGGGGCGGGATGGTTCATTTGTGTGGGAGGTACCAGAAGCGGAGTTGACAGACTTCCAAGTTTTTGTCCAGAAGTTTGTCTAGCAATAGCTTTACTAAATACTGGTTTAGGCAAGATCACGTTCGTCATATTGATAATATTACACGGTTTATATGTGGCGGGATGGTTCATTTGTATGGGAGATACCAGAAGGGCAGTTGCCAGACTTACAAGTTTTTGTCCAAAAGTTTGTCTAGCAATAGCTTTACTAAATACTGTTTTGGGCAAGACCACGTTCGTCATATTGATAATATTACACGGTTTATATGTGGCGGGATGGTTCATTTGTATGGGAGGTACCAGAAGTGGAGTTGCCAGACTTCCAAGTTTTTGTCCAAAATTTTGTCTAGCAATAGCTTTATTAAATACAAAATTTGGGCCAGATCGCGTTGGTCATTTTGATAATATTACACGGTTTATAAGGGGCGGGATGGTTCATTTGTTCCATGTTTTTGTCCAAAACTTTGTCTAGCAATAGCTTTACTAAATACAAAATTTGGACCAGATCGCGTTGGTCATATTGATAATATTACACGGTTTATAAGGGGCGGGTTGGTTCATTTGTATGGGAGGTACCAGAAGGGAAGTTGCCAGACTTCCAAGTTTTTGTCCGAAACCTGTTCTAGCCATAGCTTTACTAAATACAGAATTTGGGAATGATCGCATTGGTCATATTGATAATATTGCACACCTTATAAGGGGTGGGTTGGTTCATTTGTATGGGAGGTACCAGAAGGGGAGTTGCCAGAGTTCCAAGTTTTTTTCAAAACTTTGTCTTGATATAGGTTTACTAAATACAAAAGTTTTTGCAAGATTGCGGTGGGCATATTGATATTATTACAGGATTTCTAATGTGGCGGGATGGTACATTTGTATGGGAGGTACCAGAAGGGGAGTTGCCAGACTTCCAAGTTTTTACCCGAAACTCTGTCTAGCTGTAGATTTGCTAAATACAAATTTGTATGGGAGGTACCAGAAGGGGAGTTGACAGACTTCCAAGTTTTTGTCCAAAAGTTTGTCTAGCAATAGCTTTGCTAAATACTGGTTTGGGAAGGTTACGTTCGTCATATTGATAATATTACACTGTTTATATGTGGCGGGATGGTTCATTTGTATGGGAGGTACAAGAAGGGGAGTTGCCAGACTTCCAAGTTTTTGTCCAAAACGTGGTCTTGTTATAGGTTTACTAAATACAAAGTTTTTGCAAGATCGCGGTGGGCATATTGATATTATTACTGGATTTCTAATGTGGCGGGATGGTACATTTGTATGAGAGGTATCAGAAGCAGCGTAGAAAGACGTCCAAGTTTTTACCCGAAACTCTGTCTAGCTATAGATTTGCTAAATACAAAATTTGGCCCAGATCACGTTGGTCATATTGATAATATTACACGGTTTATACGGGGCGGGTTGGTTCATTTGTATGGGAGGTACCAGAAGGGAAGTTGCCAGACTTCCAAGTTTTTGTCCGAAACCTGTTCCAGCCATAGCTTTACTAAATACAGAATTTGGGAATGATCGCATTGGTCATATTGATAATATTATACGGCTTATAAGGGGCGGGTTGTTTCATTTGTATGGGAGGTACCAGAAGGGGAGTTGCCAGACTTCCAAGTCCAAAATTTGGGCCAGATTGCGTTGTTCATTTTGATAATATTATACAGTTTATAAGGGGCGGGATGGTTCATTTGTGTGGGAGATACCAGAAGTTCAGTTGCAAGACTTACAAGTTTTTGTCGAAAAGTTTGTCTAGCAATAGCTTTACTAAATACTGGTTTGGGCAAGATCACGTTCGTCTTATTGATAATATTACACGGTTTATATGTGGCGGGATGGTTCATTTGTGTGGGAGGTAGCAGAAGGGGAGTTGCCAGAGTTCCAAGTTTTTGTCCAAAACTTTGTCTAGCTATAGCTTTACTAAATACAGAATTTGGGAATGATCGCATTGGTCATATTGATAATATTATACGGCTTATAAGGGGCGGGTTGGTTCATTTGTATGGGAGGTACCAGAAGGGGAGTTGCCAGACTTCCAAGTTTTTGTCCAAAAGTTTGTCTAGCAATAGCTTTACTAAATACTGGTTTGGGCAAGATCACGTTCGTCATATTGATAATATTACACGGTTTATATGTGGCGGGATGGTTTATTTGTATGGGAGGTACCAGAAGGGGAGTTGACAGACTTCCAAGTTTTTGTCCAAAAGTTTGTCTAGCAATAGCTTTACTAAATACTGGTTTGGGCAAGATCACGTTCGTCATATTGATAATATTACACGGTTTATATGTGGCGGGATGGTTTATTTGTATGGGAGGTACCAGAAGGGGAGTTGCCAGACTTCCAAGTTTTTGTCCAAAACGTTGTCTTGATATAGGTTTACTAAATACAAAGTTTTTGCAAGAACGCGGTGGGCATATTGATATTATTACAGGATTTCTAATGTGGCGGGATGGTACATTTGTATGAGAGGTACCAGAAGCAGCGTAGCCAGACTTCCAAGTTTTTACCCGAAACTCTGTCTAGCTATAGATTTGCTAAATACAGATCGCGTTGGTCATATTGATAATATTACACGGTTTATAAGGGGCGGGTTGGTTCATTTGTATGGGAGGTACCAGAAGGGAAGTTGACAGACTTCCAAGTTTTTGTCCAAAAGTTTGTCTAGCAATAGCTTTACTAAATACTGGTTTGGGCAAGATCACGTTCGTCATATTGATAATATTACACGGTTTATATGTGGCGGGATGATTCATTTGTATGGGAGGTACCAGAAGGGGAGTTGACAGACTTCCAAGTTTTTGTCCAAAAGTTTGTCTAGCAATAGCTTTACTAAATACTGGTTTGGGCAAGATCACGTTCGTCATATTGATAATATTACACGGTTTATATGTGGCGGGATGGTTTATTTGTATGGGAGGTACCAGAAGGGGAGTTGCCAGACTTCCAAGTTTTTGTCCAAAACGTTGTCTTGATATAGGTTTACTAAATACAAAGTTTTTGCAAGATCGCGGTGGGCATGTTGATATTATTACAGGATTTCTAATGTGGCGGGATGGTACATTTGTATGATAGGTACCAGAAGCAGCGTAGCCAGACTTCCAAGTTTTTACCCGAAACTCTGACTAGCTATAGATTTGCTAAATTCAAAATTTGGCCCAGATCGCGTTGGTTATATTGTTAACTAGCTGACCCGGTAGACTTCGTCCTACCTAGAAAAAATGTTGACTTAGCGTCCCAACACGCGTTACTGATCCTCGTGTAGATGTACATTGAAACATGTAGGTGTAGGTATAGCCTTATACATGTTTACATAGCCTTGGTATCAGGTGCTTCATCAGATTTTTACGGCATTGCACTGTGGATTCTTTGTTCTGAAGTCATAATGGATCGCGCTGGAAAAAACGCACACGGTTTTAGTCTAAAAGCTTTCTCATTTACTTCC
This sequence comes from Hydrotaea cyrtoneurina, assembly GCA_958296145.1. Lineage (NCBI taxonomy): Eukaryota > Metazoa > Arthropoda > Insecta > Diptera > Muscidae > Hydrotaea > Hydrotaea cyrtoneurina. The sequence goes on along the minus strand of OY282512.1, from coordinate 73,136,825 downwards.
TGATTTATCGTCGGATTGATGAGCGTGTACACAAATATTTCTACGAATTTCAATCAATATTTCTACACGAAGCAAAGTCACGTACTGAGCAAAATATACTGTGAATATTCCATTATGATCGTTACATTATTACGGCAGATATATCATTTTTTATTAATGACTGTGTTATAGCTGTGTTTTTCAGCATGTATCATCCTACTTCTAATAGTTCATGAGATATGGTGGGTCAAAGTGAATGGACGGTGCCTGACAGCTGCCTGGTCGACAATGATAAACTGTGAACATTTCAGGAGGATCGGACCAGTAATAGATTAACAAAAAAAAATTCTACCTGATTAATTATATTATTTCTCAATAATTTGTATGTTAACAAATTGTTATACGCAATGTTGCCATTGGAGAATGATTACTAAACGATTTTTCTACATTTATGTATATCATAACACAAACGTCAAAAAATATATACACAATTTTCGCATGTCCAAATAACATACATTTTAAATTTGAGTAAAATCGGACTATAAATAAGAATTTTCGAAACATCTCAACCTCAGTGTCACCTACCGGGTCCACTGACACATAATATATCTTCTCATTACCAAACAACCATACATTCTGAAATTTAGTTAATACATTTAATTACATTTATTAATGTTCGATATAAATACAAATTTTCCACGACGTTTATTCACCATTTGTTCAATTGATTTCTTTTCAGAATTTTCTATGTTTTCCACTCCGTTTTTCCAATTTTTCTCCTTGAAATGTCATTCAGAAATGAAATTCAATACAAAAATAACATAACAAATCATCATTTGAATTTGTCGCGCTTATCCAATGGGGTTTGTAAAAATTGTATTTCATACAAACCTTGTCCTGAAAATTGATAATACAACAGAAAATATATTAGCCAAATCGGTCCAGCCGTTCTCAAGTGATGAAAGAACATACATGCGCCAATTCATTTTTATTTATATAGATATTACACGGCTTATAAGGGGCTGGATGGTTCATTTGTGTGGGAGGTACCAGAAGGGAAGTTGCCAGACTTCCAAGTTTTTGTCCAAAACGTTGTCTTGATATAGGTTTACTAAATACAAAGTTTTTGCAAGATCGCGGTGGGCATGTTGATATTATTACAGGATTTCTAATGTGGCGGGATGGTACATTTGTATGATAGGTACCAGAAGCAGCGTAGCCAGACGTCCAAGTTTTTACCCGAAACTCTGACTAGCTATAGATTTGCTAAATTCAAAATTTGGCCCAGATCGCGTTGGTTATATTGTTAACTAGCTGACCCGGTAGACTTCGTCCTACCTAGAAAAAATGTTGACTTAGCGTCCCAACACGCGTTACTGATCCTCGTGTAGATGTACATTGAAACATGTAGGTGTAGGTATAGCCTTATACATGTTTACATAGCCTTGGTATCAGGTGCTTCATCAGATTTTTACGGCATTGCACGGTGGATTCTTTGTTCTGAAGTCATAATGGATCGCGCTGGAAAAAACGCACACGGTTTTAGTCTAAAAGCTTTCTCATTTACTTCCTGATTTATCGTTGGATTGATGAGCGTGTACACAAATATTTCTACGAATTTCAATCAATATTCCTACACGAAGCAAAGTCACGTACTGAGCAAAATATACTGTGAATATTCCATTATGATCGTTACATTATTACGGCAGATATATCATTTTTTATTAATGACTGTGTTATAGCTGTGTTGTTCAGCATGTATCATCCTACTTCTAATAGTTCATGAGATATGGTGGGTCAAAGTGAATGGACGGTGCCTGACAGCTGCCTGGTCAACAATGATAAACTGTGAACATTTCAGGAGGATCGGACCAGTAATAGATTAACAAAAAAAAATTCTACCTGATTAATTATATTATTTCTCAATAATTTGTATGTTAACAAATTGTTATACGCAATGTTGCCATTGGAGAATGATTACTAAACGATTTTTCTACATTTATGTGTATCATAACACAAACGTCAAAAAATATATACACAATTTTCGCATGTCCAAATAACATACATTTTAAATTTGAGTAAAATCGGACTATAAATAAGAATTTTCGAAACATCTCAACCTCAGTGTCACCTACCGGGTCCACTGACACATAATCTATCTTCTCATTACCAAACAACCATACATTCTGAAATTTAGTTAATACATTTAATTACATTTATTAATGTTCGATATAAATACAAATTTTCCACGACGTTTATTCACCATTTGTTCAATTGATTTCTTTTCAGAATTTTCTAAGTTTTCCACTCCGTTTTTCCAATTTTTCTCCTTGAAATGTCATTCAGAAATGAAATTCAATACAAAAATAACATAACAAATCATCATTTGAATTTGTCGCGCTTATCCAATGGGGTTTGTAAAAATTGTATTTCATACAAACCTTGTCCTGAAAATTGATAATACAACAGAAAATATATTAGCCAAATCGGTCCAGCCGTTCTCAAGTGATGAAAGAACATACATGCGCCAATTCATTTTTATTTATATAGATATTACACGGCTTATAAGGGGCTGGATGGTTCATTTGTGTGGGAGGTACCAGAAGGGAAGTTGCCAGACTTCCAAGTTTTTGTCACGTTTGTCATATTGATAATATTACACAGTTTATAAGGGGCGGGATGGTTCATTTGTGTGGGAGGTACCAGAAGCGGAGTTGACAGACTTCCAAGTTTTTGTCCAGAAGTTTGTCTAGCAATAGCTTTACTAAATACTGGTTTAGGCAAGATCACGTTCGTCATATTGATAATATTACACGGTTTATATGTGGCGGGATGGTTCATTTGTATGGGAGATACCAGAAGGGCAGTTGCCAGACTTACAAGTTTTTGTCCAAAAGTTTGTCTAGCAATAGCTTTACTAAATACTGTTTTGGGCAAGATCACGTTCGTCATATTGATAATATTACACGGTTTATATGTGGCGGGATGGTTCATTTGTATGGGAGGTACCAGAAGTGGAGTTGCCAGACTTCCAAGTTTTTGTCCAAAATTTTGTCTAGCAATAGCTTTATTAAATAAAAAATTTGGGCCAGATCGCGTTGGTCATTTTGATAATATTACACGGTTTATAACGGGGCGGGATGGTTCATTTGTTCCATGTTTTTGTCCAAAACTTTGTCTAGCAATAGCTTTACTAAATACAAAATTTGGACCAGATCGCGTTGGTCATATTGATAATATTACACGGTTTATAAGGGGCGGGTTGGTTCATTTGTATGGGAGGTACCAGAAGGGAAGTTGCCAGACTTCCAAGTTTTTGTCCGAAACCTGTTCTAGCCATAGCTTTACTAAATACAGAATTTGGGAATGATCGCATTGGTCATATTGATAATATTGCACACCTTATAAGGGGTGGGTTGGTTCATTTGTATGGGAGGTACCAGAAGGGGAGTTGCCAGAGTTCCAAGTTTTTTTCCAAAACTTTGTCTTGATATAGGTTTACTAAATACAAAAGTTTTTGCAAGATTGCGGTGGGCATATTGATATTATTACAGGATTTCTAATGTGGCGGGATGGTACATTTGTATGGGAGGTACCAGAAGGGGAGTTGCCAGACTTCCAAGTTTTTACCCGAAACTCTGTCTAGCTGTAGATTTGCTAAATACAAATTTGTATGGGAGGTACCAGAAGGGGAGTTGACAGACTTCCAAGTTTTTGTCCAAAAGTTTGTCTAGCAATAGCTTTGCTAAATACTGGTTTGGGAAGGTTACGTTCGTCATATTGATAATATTACACGGTTTATATGTGGCGGGATGGTTCATTTGTATGGGAGGTACCAGAAGGGGAGTTGCCAGACTTCCAAGTTTTTGTCCAAAACGTTGTCTTGTTATAGGTTTACTAAATACAAAGTTTTTGCAAGATCGCGGTGGGCATATTGATATTATTACACGGTTTATACGGGGCGGGTTGGTTCATTTGTATGGGAGGTACCAGAAGGGAAGTTTCCAGACTTCCAAGTTTTTGTCCGAAACCTGTTCCAGCCATAGCTTTACTAAATACAGAATTTGGGAATGATCGCATTGGTCATATTGATAATACATATTATACGGCTTATAAGGGGCGGGTTGTTTCATTTGTATGGGAGGTACCAGAAGGGGAGTTGCCAGACTTCCAAGTCCAAAATTTGGGCCAGATTGCGTTGTTCATTTTGATAATATTATACAGTTTATAAGGGGCGGGATGGTTCATTTGTGTGGGAGATACCAGAAGTTCAGTTGCAAGACTTACAAGTTTTTGTCGAAAAGTTTGTCTAGCAATAGCTTTACTAAATACTGGTTTGGGCAAGATCACGTTCGTCATATTGACAATATTACACGGTTTATATGTGGCGGGTTGGTTCATTTGTATGGGAGGTACCAGAAGGGGAGTTGCCAGACTTCCAAGTTTTTACCCGAAACTCTATCTAGCTATAGATTTGCTAAATACAAAATTTGGCCCAGATCGCGTTGGTCATATTATTAATATTACAAGGTTTATAAGGGGCGGGTTGGTTCTTTTGTATGGGAGGTACCAGAAGGGAAGTTGCCAGACTTCCAAGTTTTTGTCCTTAACCTGTTCCAGCCATAGCTTTACTAAATACAGAATTTGGGAATGATCGCATTGGTCATATTGATAATATTACTCGGCTTATAAGGGGCGGGTTGGTTCATTTGTATGGGAGGTACCAGAAGGGGAGTTGCCAGACTTCCAAGTTTTTTTCCAAAACTTTGTCTTGATATAGGTTTACTAAATACAAAGTTTTTGCAAGAACGCGGTGGGCATATTGATATTATTACAGGATTTCTAATGTGGAGGGATGGTACATTTGTATGAGAGGTACCAGAAGCAGCGTAGCCAGACTTCCAAGTTTTTACCCGAAACTCTGTCTAGCTATAGATTTGCTAAATACATGATTTGCTAAATACAGATCGCGTTGGTCATATTGATAATATTACACGGTTTATAAGGGGCGGGTTGGTTCATTTGTATTGGAGGTACCAGAAGGGAAGTTGACAGACTTCCAAGTTTTTGTCCAAAAGTTTGTCTAGCAATAGCTTTACTAAATACTGGTTTGGGCAAGATCACGTTCGTCATATTGATAATATTACACGGTTTATATGTGGCGGGATGGTTCATTTGTATGGGAGGTACCAGAAGGGGAGTTGACAGACTTATAAGTTTTTGTCCAAAAGTTTGTCTAGCAATAGCTTTACTAAATACTGGTTTGGGCAAGATCACGTTCGTCATATTGACAATATTACACGGTTTATATGTGGCGGGATGGTTCATTTGTATGGAAGGTACCAGAAGGGGAGTTGCCAGACTTCCAAGTTTTTGTCCAAAACGTTGTCTTGATATAGGTTTACTAAATACAAAGTTTTTGCCAGATCGCGGTGGGCATATTGATATTATTACTGGATTTCTAATGTGGCGGGATGGTACTATTGTATGGGAGGTACCAGAAGGGGAGTTGCCAGACTTCCAAGTATTTGTCCAAAACGTTGTCTTGATATAGGTTTACTAAATACAAAGTTTTTGCAAGATCGCGGTGGGCATATTGATATTATTACAGGATTTCTAATGTGGCGGGATGGTACATTTGTATGAGAGGTACGAGAAGCAGCGTAGCCAGACTTCCAAGTTTTTACCCGAAACTCTGTCTAGCTATAGATTTGCTAAATACATGATTTGCTAAATACAGATCGCGTTGGTCATATTGATAATATTACACGGTTTATAAGGGGCGGGTTGGTTCATTTGTATGGGAGGTACCAGAAGGGAAGTTGCCAGACTTCCAAGTTTTTGTCCGAAACCTGTTCCAGCCATAGCTTTACTAAATACAGAATTTGGGAATATTATACGGGTTATAAGGGGCGGGTTGGTTCATTTGTATGGGAGGTACCAGAAAGGGAGTTGACAGACTTCCAAGTTTTTGTCCAAAAGTTTGTCTAGCAATAGCTTTACTAAATACTGGTTTGGGCAAGATCACGTTCGTCATATTGATAATATTACACGGTTTATATGTGGCGGGATGGTTCATTTGTATGGAAGGTACCAGAAGAGGAGTTGCCAGACTTCCAAGTTTTTGTCCAAAACGTTGTCTTGATATAGGTTTTCTAAATACAAAGTTTTTGCAAGATCGCGGTGGGCATATTGATATTATTACTGGATTTCTAATGTGGCGGGATGGTACATTTGTATGAGAGGTACCAGAAGAAGCGTAGCCAGACTTCCAAGTTTTTACCCGAAACTCTGTCTAGCTATAGATTTGCTAAATACAAAATTTGGCCCAGATCGCGTTGGTCATATTGATATTTTTATTTATTTATTACTAGCTGACCCGGCAGACTTCGTCCTGCCTACAAAAGTATTGCCTGTAACTGTATTGGATACCAATGCTTTTGGTGACCGCCTTGATCAATCATATCAATTGTTCTTTTTGCCTGTATTTTTCAAAGATTTTCAAACTAAACTCACCAAGTTACAGCAGTGTATTAGGCCTGCATCAATGATTAAAAACGTATACCACTAATGATTCCAAAATGATTTTATTTTTTCATTATATACATCGTAGCGGGCCCGGCGAACTTCGTCCCACCCAAAAATACAATGAAACTATTGCAAGACAATGCAATTCTAACAATGCCATTAAAACTTTCGCAATCCAGCAGATGACGTTTCGAATTAAATATGGCGGCATTGTACTATTAAACTAAACCAAAAAATGTACAGTCCATTAAACGAAACATTAAGTAAATTATTTTCTTAAATAAGACGATGACTTCAAGGAAGCGTTTACTGCATCAGCAGCAGTTGATTTTGGAATGACAGGTAGCGTTTGACGGAAATCACCAGACAATAGAATCATAGCGCCTCCAAAATGTCTTGAATCATTGCGTAAATCGTTCATGGTCCGATTAACTGCTTCCAATGCTCGTTTATGCGCCATTGTACATTCATCCCAAATGATGATTTTACAATATTGCAACACTTTCCCCATAGCGGAATTTCTACTAATGTTGTATGTGGGTTCTTCAACCACTTGGAGATTCAACGGCAATTTCAGCGCTGAATGTGCTGTCCGGCCTCCTTCCAACAACGTAGCTGCTATTCCTGAAGAAGCGACTGCCAAAGCAATTTCAGATCTCGAACGAATAGTAGCCAAAAGCAAAGAAATGTTTTCCCAGTACCACCGGGCGCATCGATAAAAAATATTCCGCCATTTCCGTCATCAACCGCCTTCATTAATGTTTCATACACGATTTTCTGCTCAGGATTAAACAATGGAACATTATCACAAACCACTTGGCTCAATGCGTCTCGATCATATGCACGTTCTCGTTCTAATTCTTGATTAAAAGCATCGTGCATTGAATGATTAGGCGTTGGTATTCCTAAAGTACACAACAAATTTCCGCTAATAAGCAAACATATATTCTCAATCGCAATCAACGATTCATTGTGAATCTCATCGGTCATTCCCAAATTGAAATCTCCGGTTGCACCACGAACTCGATGCAAAAAATCCTCTGACATGTTGTCCTTGTATTTATTCCACAAATCTTTCGGATTTGATGGATTACACGTCGAAATTATGATTGCAAACAATGAACGTATTTGATTTGCAGGTGCGCACATAATTGCATCAGCAAGAGTCATATCCCAATGCGTATCATTTTCCAGCAATTGCAAACGTTGACAGGCATCACGATATGTAGGACAGAGTACTCCATCGACGGTTCGAAGTGCCTCGAATGACGCAGCCTTTTAATTTTTTTTACACCCCGTACTGAGAAAATACCTTTCTAACAAAGTATAAATCATCAAAATCGGTTTGGCCAATCTCGAGTAAATGAAAAAAGAAAATTGAAAAAAAATTGAAAATAAACCTGTCGAAACACGCTGGGTGGTAAAAATCAGACATTTTCAAATTTTGATATTTTGAAGTTCTTTTTTTATTTTTTTTTTAAAACCCATGCTGAGAAAATACCTTTCCAACAAAGTACAAATCATCAAAATCGGTTTGGCCAATCTCGAGTTATGGGATTACATCGCTTCGGACACTTTCTTTTATATACAAAGTAAATTTACAAATACAAAGTAAATTTATATTCTAATTTTGGGTCCAAGGGTAAACCGGGTGACAAAGACCATATGTTTAGATTTTTGCAGCGACAGACCAAAGCCTCTGGTGGGAATCGAACCCACAACCCCCACGCTGATAGGCAAGCACGCTACCAACTCGCCTACCGGGGCGCCTATCATATTGATAATATTACACGGTTTATAAGGGGCGGGTTGGTTCATTTGTATGGCAGGTACCAGAAGGGAAGTTGCCAGACTTCCAAGTTTTTGTCCGAAACCTGTTCCAGCCATAGCTTTACTAAATACAGAATTTGGGAATGATCGCATTGGTCATATTGATAATATTATACGGGTTATAAGGGGCGGGTTGGATCATTTGTATGGGAGGTACCAGAAGGGGAGTTGACAGACTTCCAAGTTTTTGTCCAAAATTTTGTCTAGCAATAGCTTTACTAAATACTGGTTTGGGCAAGATCACGTTCGTCATATTGATAATATTACACGGTTTATATGTGGCGGGATGGTTTATTTGTATGGGAGGTACCAGAAGGGGAGTTGCCAGACTTCCAAGTTTTTGTCCAAAACGTTGTCTTGATATAGGTTTACTAAATACAAAGTTTTTGCAAGATCGCGGTGGGCATGTTGATATTATTACAGGATTTCTAATGTGGCGGGATGGTACATTTGTATGATAGGTACCAGAAGCAGCGTAGCCAGACTTCCAAGTTTTTACCCGAAACTCTGACTAGCTATAGATTTGCTAAATTCAAAATTTGGCCCAGATCGCGTTGGTTATATTGTTAACTAGCTGACCCGGTAGACTTCGTCGTACCTAGAAAAAATGTTGACTTAGCGTCCCAACACGCGTTACTGATCCTCGTGTAGATGTACATTGAAACATGTAGGTGTAGGTATAGCCTTATACATGTTTACATAGCCTTGGTATCAGGTGCTTCATCAGATTTTTACGGCATTGCACTGTGGATTCTTTGTTCTGAAGTCATAATGGATCGCGCTGGAAAAAACGCACACGGTTTTAGTCTAAAAGCTTTCTCATTTACTTCCTGATTTATCGTCGGATTGATGAGCGTGTACACAAATATTTCTACGAATTTCAATCAATATTTCTACACGAAGCAAAGTCACGTACTGAGCAAAATATACTGTGAATATTCCATTATGATCGTTACATTATTACGGCAGATATATCATTTTTTATTAATGACTGTGTTATAGCTGTGTTTTTCAGCATGTATCATCCTACTTCTAATAGTTCATGAGATATGGTGGGTCAAAGTGAATGGACGGTGCCTGACAGCTGCCTGGTCGACAATGATAAACTGTGAACATTTCAGGAGGATCGGACCAGTAATAGATTAACAAAAAAAAAATTCTACCTGATTAATTATATTATTTCTCAATAATTTGTATGTTAACAAATTGTTATTCGCAATGTTACCATTGGAGAATGATTACTAAACGATTTTTCTACATTTATGTATATCATAACACAAACGTCAAAAAATATATACACAATTTTCGCATGTCCAAATACACATACATTTTAAATTTGAGTGAAATCGGACTATAACTAAGAATTTTCGAAACATCTCAACCTCAGTGTCACCTACCGGGTCCACTGACACATAATATATCTTCTCATTACCAAACAACCATCCATTCTGAAATTTAGTTAATACATTTAAATGTTCGATATAAATACAAATTTTCCACGACGTTTATTCACCATTTGTTCAATTGATTTCTTTTCAGAATTTTCTATGTTTTCCACTCCGTTTTTCCAATTTTTCTCCTTGAAATGTCAATGAAATTCAATACAAAAATAACATAACAAATCATCATTTGAATTTGTCGCGCTATCCAATGGGGTTTGTAAAAATTGTATTTCATACAAACCTTGTCCTGAAAATTGATAATACAACAAAAAATATATTAGCCAAATCGGTCCAGCCGTTCTCAGGTGATGAAAGAACATACATGCGTCAATTCATTTTTATTTATATAGATATTACACGGCTTATAAGGGGCGGGATGGTTCAATTGTGTGGGAGGTACCAGAAGGGAAGTTGCCAGACTTCCAAGTTTTTGTACTTAACCTGTTCCAGCCATAGCTTTACTAAATACAGAATTTGGGAATGATCGCATTGGTCATATTGATAATATTACAGGGCTTATAAGGGGCGGGATGGTTCATTTGTGTGGGAGATACCAGAAGGGGAGTTGCCAGACTTCCAAGTTTTTGTCCTTAACCTGTTCCAGTCAAAGCTTTACTAAATACAGAATTTGGGAATGATCGCATTGGTCATATTGATAATATTACACGGCTTATAAGGGGCGGGATGGTTCATTTGTGTGGGAGGTACCAGAAGGGAAGTTGCCAGACTTCCAAGTTTTTGTCCTTAACCTGTTCCAGCCATTGCTTTACTAAATACAGAATTTGGGACTGATCGCATTGGTCATATTGATAATATTACACGGCTTATAAGGGGCGGGATGGTTCATTTGTGTGGGAGATACCAGAAGCGGAGTTGACAGACTTCCAAGTTTTTGTCCAAAATGTTGTCTTGATATAGGTTTACTAAATACAAAGTTTTTGCAAGATCGCGGTGGGCATATTGATATTATTACAGGATTTCTAATGTGGCGGGATGGTACATTTGTATGAGAGGTACCAGAAGCAGCGTAGCCTGACTTCCAAGTTTTTACCCGAAACTCTGTCTAGCTATAGATTAGCTAAATACAAAATTTGGCCCAGACCGCGTTGGTTATATTGATAATATTACACGGTTTATAAGGGGCGGGTTGGTTCATTTGTATGGGAGGTACCAGAAGGGAAGTTGCCAGACTTCCAAGTTTTTGTCCGAAACCTGTTCCAGGCATAGCTTTACTAAATACAGAATTTGGGAATGATCGCATTGGTCATATTGATCATATTGCACGGCTTATAAGGGGTGGGTTGGTTCATTTTTATGGGAGGTACCAGAAGCGGAGTTGACAGACTTCCAAGTTTTTGTCCAAAAGTTTGTCTAGCAATAGCCTTACTAAATACTGGTTTACGCAAGATCACGTTCGTCATATTGATAATATTACACGGTTTATATGTGGCGGATGGTTCATTTGTATGGGAGTTACCAGAAGGGGAGTTGCCAGACTTCCAAGTTTTGTATTTAATAAAGCTATTGCTAGACCAAGTTTTGGACAAAAACTTGGAAGTCTGTCAACTCCCCTTCTGGAACCTCCCATACAAATGAACCAACCCGCCCCTTATAAGCCGTATAATATTATCAATATGACCAATGCGATCATTCCCAAATTCTGTTTTTAGTAAAGCTATAGCTAGAAAAAGTTTTGGACAAAAACTTGGAAGTCTGGCAACTCCCCTTCTGGAACCTCCCATACAAATGAACCAACCCGCCCCTTATAAGCCGTATAATATTATCAATATGACCAATGCGATCATTCCCAAATTCTGTATTTAGTAAAGCTATAGCTAGAAAAAGTTTTGGACAAAAACTTGGAAGTCTGTCAACTCCCCTTCTGGTACCTCCCATACAAATGAACCAACCCGCCCCTTATAAGCCGTATAATATTATCAATATGACCAATGCGATCATTCCCAAATTCTGTATTTAGTAAAGCTATAGCTAGAAAAAGTTTTGGACAAAAACTTGGAAGTCTGGCAACTCCCCTTCTGGTACCTCCCATACAAATGAACCAACCCGCCCCTTATAAGCCGTATAATATTATCAATATGACCAATGCGATCATTCCCAAATTCTGTATTTAGTAAAGCTATAGCTAGAAAAAGTTTTGGACAAAAACTTGGAAGTCTGTCAACTCCCCTTCTGGTACCTCCCATACAAATGAACCATCCCACCACTTATAAACTGTGTAATATTATCAAAATGAACAACGCAATCTGGCCCAAATTTTGTATTTAATAAAGCTATTGCTAGACCAAGTTTTGGACAAAAACTTGGAAGTCTGGCAACTCCCCTTCTGGTACCTCCCATACAAATGAACCATCCCGCCACATATAAACCGTGTAATATTATCAATATGACGAACGTGATCTTGCCTAAACCAGTATTTAGTAAAGCTATTGCTAGACAAACTTTTGAACAAAAACTTGGAAGTCTGTCAACTCCGCTTCTGGTACCTCCCACACAAATGAACCATCCCGCCCCTTATAAACCGTGTACTATTATCTATATGCCAACGAGATCTTGCCCAAATTTTGTATTTTTTAAATCTAAAGCTAGAAAAAGTTTTGGACAAAAACTTGTAAGTCTGGCAACTCCTTTTCTGGTACCTCCCATACAAATGAACCAACCCGCCCCTTATAAACCGTGTAATATTATCAAAATGACCAACGCGATCTGGCCCAAATTTTGTATTTAATAAAGCTATTGCTAGACAAAATTTTGGACAAAAACTTGGAAGTCTGGCAACTCCCCTTCTGGTACCTCCCATACAAATGAACCATCCCGCCACATATAAACCGTGTAATATTATCAATATGACGAACGTGATCTTGCCTAAACCAGTATTTAGTAAAGCTATTGCTAGACAAACTTTTGGACAAAAACTTGGAAGTCTGTCAACTCCGCTTCTGGTACCTCCCACACAAATGAACCATCCCGCCCCTTATAAACCGTGTACTATTATATATATGCCAACGCGATCTTGCCCAAATTTTGTATTTTTTAAATCTAAAGCTAGAAAAAGTTTTGGACAAAAACTTGTAAGTCTGGCAACTCCTTTTCTGGCACCTCCCATACAAATGAACCATCCCGTCCCTTATAAGCCGTGTAATATTATCAATATAACAAACGCGATCTGGGCCAAATTTTGTATTTAGCAAATCTATAGCTAGACAGAGTTTCGGGTAAAAACTTGGAAGTCTGGCTACGCTGCTTCTGGTACCTCTCACTCAAATGTACCATCCCGCCACATTAGAAATCCTGTAATAATATCAATATGCCCACCGCGATCTTGCAAAAATTTTGTATTTAGTAAACCTATATGAAGACAAAGTTTTGGACAAAAACTTGGAAGTCTGGCAACTCCCCTTCTGGTACCTCCCATACAAATGAACCAACCCTCCCCTTTGGGGGCGGAATAAGCCGTATAATATTATCAATATGACCAATGCGATCATTCCCAAAATCTGTATTTAGTAATGCTATAGCTAGAAAAAGTTTTGGACAAAAACTTGAAACTCTGGCAACTCCCCTTCTGGTACCTCCCACACAAATGAACCATCCCGCCCCTTATAAGCCGTGTAATATTATCAATATAACCAACGCGATCTGGGCCAAATTTTGTATTTAGCAAATCTATAGCTAGACAGAGTTTCGGGTAAAAACTTGGAAGTCTGGCTACACTGCTTCTGGTACCTCTCATACAAATGTACCATCCCGCCACATTAGAAATCCTGTAATAATATCAATATGCCCACCGCGATCTTGCAAAAACTTTGTATTTAGAAAACCTATGTCAAGACAAAGTTTTGGAAAAAAAACTTGGAACTCTAGCAACTCCCCTTCTTTTGTATTTAATAAAGCTATTGCTAGACCAAGTTTTGGACAAAAACTTGGAAGTCTGGCAACTCCCCTTCTGGTACCTCCCATACAAATGAACCATCCCGCCACATATAAACCGTGTAATATTATCAATATGACGAACGTGATCTTGCCTAAACCAGTATTTAGTAAAGCTATTGCTAGACAAACTTTTGAACAAAAACTTGGAAGTCTGTCAACTCCGCTTCTGGTACCTCCCACACAAATGAACCATCCCGCCCCTTATAAACCGTGTACTATTATCTATATGCCAACGAGATCTTGCCCAAATTTTGTATTTTTTAAATCTAAAGCTAGAAAAAGTTTTGGACAAAAACTTGTAAGTCTGGCAACTCCTTTTCTGGTACCTCCCATACAAATGAACCAACCCGCCCCTTATAAACCGTGTAATATTATCAAAATGACCAACGCGATCTGGCCCAAATTTTGTATTTAATAAAGCTATTGCTAGACAAAATTTTGGACAAAAACTTGGAAGTCTGGCAACTCCCCTTCTGGTACCTCCCATACAAATGAACCATCCCGCCACATATAAACCGTGTAATATTATCAATATGACGAACGTGATCTTGCCTAAACCAGTATTTAGTAAAGCTATTGCTAGACAAACTTTTGGACAAAAACTTGGAAGTCTGTCAACTCCGCTTCTGGTACCTCCCACACAAATGAACCATCCCGCCCCTTATAAACCGTGTACTATTATATATATGCCAACGCGATCTTGCCCAAATTTTGTATTTTTTAAATCTAAAGCTAGAAAAAGTTTTGGACAAAAACTTGTAAGTCTGGCAACTCCTTTTCTGGCACCTCCCATACAAATGAACCATCCCGTCCCTTATAAGCCGTGTAATATTATCAATATAACAAACGCGATCTGGGCCAAATTTTGTATTTAGCAAATCTATAGCTAGACAGAGTTTCGGGTAAAAACTTGGAAGTCTGGCTACGCTGCTTCTGGTACCTCTCACTCAAATGTACCATCCCGCCACATTAGAAATCCTGTAATAATATCAATATGCCCACCGCGATCTTGCAAAAATTTTGTATTTAGTAAACCTATATGAAGACAAAGTTTTGGACAAAAACTTGGAAGTCTGGCAACTCCCCTTCTGGTACCTCCCATACAAATGAACCAACCCTCCCCTTTGGGGGCGGAATAAGCCGTATAATATTATCAATATGACCAATGCGATCATTCCCAAAATCTGTATTTAGTAATGCTATAGCTAGAAAAAGTTTTGGACAAAAACTTGAAACTCTGGCAACTCCCCTTCTGGTACCTCCCACACAAATGAACCATCCCGCCCCTTATAAGCCGTGAAATATTATCAATATAACCAACGCGATCTGGGCCAAATTTTGTATTTAGCAAATCTATAGCTAGACAGAGTTCGGGTAAAAACTTGGAAGTCTGGCTACACTGCTTCTGGTACCTCTCATACAAATGTACCATCCCGCCACATTAGAAATCCTGTAATAATATCAATATGCCCACCGCGATCTTGCAAAAACTTTGTATTTAGAAAACCTATGTCAAGACAAAGTTTTGGAAAAAAACTTGGAACTCTAGCAACTCCCCTTCTGGTATCTCCCATACAAATGAACCAACCCGCCCCTTATAAGCCGTGTAATATTATCAATATGACCAATGCGATCATTCCCAAATTCTGTATTTAGTAAAGCTATGGCTGGAACAGGTTTCGGACAAAAACTTGGAAGTCTGGCAACTCCCCTTCTGGTACCTCCCATAAAAATGAACCAACCCACCCCTTATAAGCCGTGCAATATGATCAATATGACCAATGCGACCAGAAGGGGAGTTGCCAGACTTCCAAGTTTTTGTCCAAAACTTTGTCTTCATATAGGTTTACTAAATACAAAATTTTTGCAAGATCGCGGTGGGCATATTGATATTATTACAGGATTTCTAATGTGGCGGGATGGTACATTTGTGTGAGAGGTACCAGAAGCAGCGTAGCCAGACTACCAAGTTTTTACCCGAAACTCTGTCTAGCTATAGATTTGCTAAATACAAAATTTGGCCCAGATCGCGTTGGTTATATTGATAATATTACACGGCTTATAAGGGGCGGGATGGTTCATTTGTGTGGGAGGTACCAGAAGGGGAGTTGCCAGAGTTTAAAGTTTTTGTCCAAAACTTTTTCTAGCTATAGCTTTACTAAATACAGATTTTGGGAATGATCGCATTGGTCATATTGATAATATTATACGGCTTATTCCGCCCCCAAAGGGGAGGGTTGGTTCATTTGTATGGGAGGTACCAGAAGGGGAGTTGCCAGACTACCAAGTTTTTACCCGAAACTCTGTCTAGCTATAGATTTGCTAAATACAAAATTTGGCCCAGATCGCGTTGGTTATATTGATAATATTACACGGCTTATAAGGGGCGGGATGGTTCATTTGTATGGGAGGTACCAGAAGGGGAGTTGCCAGACTTAAAAGTTTTTGTCCAAAACTTTTTCTAGCTTTAGATTTAAAAAATACAAAATTTGGGCAAGATCGCGTTGGCATATATATAATAGTACACGGTTTATAAGGGGCGGGATGGTTCATTTGTGTGGGAGGTACCAGAAGCGGAGTTGACAGACTTCCAAGTTTTTGTCCAAAAGTTTGTCTAGCAATAGCTTTACTAAATACTGGTTTAGGCAAGATCACGTTCGTCATATTGATAATATTACACGGTTTATATGTGGCGGGATGGTTCATTTGTATGGGAGGTACCCGAAGGGGAGTTGCCAGACTTCCAAGTTTTTGTCCAAAACTTGGTCTAGCAATAACTTTATTAAATACAAAATTTGGGCCAGATTGCGTGGTTCATTTTGATAATATTACACAGTTTATAAGGGGCGGGATGGTTCATTTGTGTGGGAGATACCAGAAGGGCAGTTGCCAGACTTACAAGTTTTTGTCCAAAAGTTTGTCTAGCAATAGCTTTACTAAATACTGGTTTGGGCAAGATCACGTTCGTCATATTGATAATATTACACGGTTTATATGTGGCGGGATGGTTCATTTGTATGGGAGGTACCAGAAGGGGAGTTGCCAGACTTACAAGTTTTTGTCCAAAACTTTTTCTAGCTTTAGATTTAAAAAATACAAAATTTGGGCAAGATCTCGTTGGCATATAGATAATAGTACACGGTTTATAAGGGGCGGGATGGTTCATTTGTGTGGGAGGTACCAGAAGCGGAGTTGACAGACTTCCAAGTTTTTGTCCAAAAGTTTGTCTAGCAATAGCTTTACTAAATACTGGTTTAGGCAAGATCACGTTCGTCATATTGATAATATTACACGGTTTATATGTGGCGGGATGGTTCATTTGTATGGGAGGTACCAGAAGGGGAGTTGCCAAACTTCCAAGTTTTTGTCCAAAACTTGGTCTAGCAATAGCTTTATTAAATACAAAATTTGGGCCAGATTGCGTTGTTCATT
The DNA here is from genome assembly GCA_958296145.1 of Hydrotaea cyrtoneurina. Taxonomy (NCBI): domain Eukaryota; kingdom Metazoa; phylum Arthropoda; class Insecta; order Diptera; family Muscidae; genus Hydrotaea; species Hydrotaea cyrtoneurina. The sequence continues at coordinate 73,119,663 of OY282512.1, read as the reverse complement.
TTGATAATGTTACACAGTTTATAAGTGGTGGGATGGTTCATTTGTATGGGAGGTACCAGAAGGGGAGTTGCCAGACTTCCAAGTTTTTGTCTAAAACTTGGTCTAGTAATAGCTTTATTAAATACAAAATTTGGGAATGATCGCATTGGTCATATTGATAATATTACACAGTTTATATGTGGCGGGATGGTTCATTTGTATGGGAGGTACCAGAAGGGGAGTTGCCAGACTTCCAAGTTTTTGTCCAAAACTTTTTCTAGCTATAGCTTTACTAAATACAGAATTTGGGAATGATCGCATTGGTCATATTGATAATATTATACGGCTTATAAGGGGCGGGTTGGTTCATTTGTATGGGAGGTACCAGAAGGGGAGTTGCCAAACTTCCACGTTTTTGTCCAAAACTTGGTCTAGCAATAGCTTTATTAAATACAAAATTTGGGAATGATCGCATTGGTCATATTGATAATATTACACAGTTTATATGTGGCGGGATGGTTCATTTGTATGGGAGGTACCAGAAGGGGAGTTGCCAGACTTCCAAGTTTTTGTCTAAAACTTGGTCTAGTAATAGCTTTATTAAATACAAAATTTGGGAATGATCGCATTGGTCATATTGATAATATTACACAGTTTATATGTGGCGGGATGGTTCATTTGTATGGGAGGTACCAGAAGGGTAGTTGCCAGACTTCCAAGTTTTTGTCCAAAACTTTTTCTAGCTATAGCTTTACTAAATACAGAATTTGGGAATGATCGCAGTGGTCATATTGATAATATTATACGGCTTATAAGGGGCGGGTTGGTTCATTTGTATGGGAGGTACCAGAAGGGGAGTTGCCATACTTCCAAGTTTTTTTTCCAAAACTTTGTCTTGATATAGCTTTACTAAATACAAAGTTTTTGCAAGATCGCGGTTTGCATATTGATATTATTACAGGATTTCTAATGTGGCGGGATGGTACATTTGGATGAGAGGTACCAGAAGCAGCGTAGCCAGACTTCCAAGTTTTTACCCGAAACTCTGTCTAGCTAAAGATTTGCTAAATTCAAAATTTGGCCCAGATCGCGTTGGTAATATTGATAATAGTACACGGCTTATAAGGGGCGGGATGGTTCATTTGTGTGGGAGGTACCAGAAGGGGAGTTGCCAGAGTTCCAAGTTTTTGTCCAAAAGTTTGTCTAGCAATAGCTTTACTAAATACTGGTTTAGGCAAGATCACGTTCGTCATATTGATAATATTACACGGTTTATATGTGGCGGGATGGTTCATTTGTATGGGAGGTACCCGAAGGGGAGTTGCCAGACTTCCAAGTTTTTGTCCAAAACTTGGTCTAGCAATAGCTTTATTAAATACAAAATTTGGGCCAGATTGCGTGGTTCATTTTGATAATATTACACAGTTTATAAGGTGCGGGATGGTTCATTTGTGTGGGAGATACCAGGAGGGCAGTTGCCAGACTTACAAGTTTTCGTCCAAAAGTTTGTCTAGCAATAGCTTTACTAAATACTGGTTTGGGCAAGATCACGTTCGTCATATTGATAATATTACACGGTTTATATGTGGCGGGATGGTTCATTTGTATGGAAGGTACCAGAAGGGGAGTTGCCAGACTTACAAGTTTTTGTCCAAAACTTTTTCTAGCTTTAGATTTAAAAAATACAAAATTTGGGCAAGATCTCGTTGGCATATAGATAATAGTACACGGTTTATAAGGGGCGGGATGGTTCATTTGTGTGGGAGGTACCAGAAGCGGAGTTGACAGACTTCCAAGTTTTTGTCCAAAAGTTTGTCTAGCAATAGCTTTACTAAATACTGGTTTAGGCAAGATCACGTTCGTCATATTGATAATATTACACGGTTTATATGTGGCGGGATGGTTCATTTGTATGGGAGGTACCAGAAGGGGAGTTGCCAAACTTCCAAGTTTTTGTCCAAAACTTGGTCTAGCAATAGCTTTATTAAATACAAAATTTGGGCCAGATTGCGTTGTTCATTTTGATAATATTACACAGCTTCTGGTACCTCTCATACAAATGTACCATCCCGCCACATTAGAAATCCTGTAATAATATCAATATGCCCACCGCGATCTTGCAAAAACTTTGTATTTAGAAAACCTATGTCAAGACAAAGTTTTGGAAAAAAACTTGGAACTCTAGCAACTCCCCTTCTGGTATCTCCCATACAAATGAACCAACCCGCCCCTTATAAGCCGTGTGATATTATCAATATGACCAATGCGATCATTCCCAAATTCTGTATTTAGTAAAGCTATGGCTGGAACAGGTTTCGGACAAAAACTTGGAAGTCTGGCAACTCCCCTTCTGGTACCTCCCATAAAAATGAACCAACCCACCCCTTATAAGCCGTGCAATATGATCAATTGGTCTAGCAATAGCTTTATTAAATACAAAATTTGGGCCAGATTGCGTGGTTCATTTTGATAATATTACACAGTTTATAAGGGGCGGGATGGTTCATTTGTGTGGGAGATACCAGAAGGGCAGTTGCCAGACTTACAAGTTTTTGTCCAAAAGTTTGTCTAGCAATAGCTTTACTAAATACTGGTTTGGGCAAGATCACGTTCGTCATATTGATAATATTACACGGTTTATATGTGGCGGGATGGTTCATTTGTATGGAAGGTACCAGAAGGGGAGTTGCCAGACTTACAAGTTTTTGTCCAAAACTTTTTCTAGCTTTAGATTTAAAAAATACAAAATTTGGGCAAGATCTCGTTGGCATATAGATAATAGTACACGGTTTATAAGGGGCGGGATGGTTCATTTGTGTGGGAGGTACCAGAAGCGGAGTTGACAGACTTCCAAGTTTTTGTCCAAAAGTTTGTCTAGCAATAGCTTTACTAAATACTGATTTAGGCAAGATCACGTTCGTCATATTGATAATATTACACGGTTTATATGTGGCGGTATGGTTCATTTGTATGGGAGGTACCAGAAGGGGAGTTGCCAAACTTCCAAGTTTTTGTCCAAAACTTGGTCTAGCAATAGCTTTATTAAATACAAAATTTGGGCCAGATTGCGTTGTTCATTTTGATAATATTACACAGTTTATAAGTGGTGGGATGGTTCATTTGTATGGGAGGTACCAGAAGGGGAGTTGACAGACTTCCAAGTTTTTGTCCAAAACTTGGTCTAGCAATAGCTTTATTAAATACAAAATTTGGGAATGATCGCATTGGTCATATTGATAATATTACACAGTTTATATGTGGCGGGATGGTTCATTTGTATGGGAGGTACCAGAAGGGGAGTTGCCAGACTTCCAAGTTTTTGTCCAAAACTTTTTCTAGCTATAGCTTTACTAAATACAGAATTTGGGAATGATCGCATTGGTCATATTGATAATATTATACGGCTTATAAGGGGCGGGTTGGTTCATTTGTATGGGAGGTACCAGAAGGGGAGTTGCCATACTTCCAAGTTTTTTTCCAAAACTTTGTCTTGATATAGCTTTACTAAATACAAAGTTTTTGCAAGATCGCGGTGGGCATATTGATATTATTACAGGATTTCTAATGTGGCGGGATGGTACATTTGGATGAGAGGTACCAGAAGCAGGGTAGCCAGACTTCCAAGTTTTTACCCGAAACTCTGTCTAGCTAAAGATTTGCTAAATTCAAAATTTGGCCCAGATCGCGTTGGTAATATTGATAATAGTACACGGCTTATAAGGGGCGGGATGGTTCATTTGTGTGGGAGGTACCAGAAGGGGAGTTGTCAGAGTTCCAAGTTTTTGTCCAAAACTTTTTCTAGCTATAGCTTTACTAAATACATAAGTTTTTGCAAGATCGCGGTAGGCATATTGATATTATTACAGGATTTCTTATGTGGCGGGATGGTACATTTGTATGAGAGGTACCAGAAGCAGCGTAGCCAGACTTCCAAGTTTTTACCCGAAACTCTGTCTAGCTATAGATTTGCTAAATGCAAAATTTGGCCCAGGTCGCGTTGTTTATATTGATAATATTACACGGCTTATAAGGGGCGGGGTGGTTCATTTGTGTAAGAGGTACCAGAAGGGGAGTTGCCAGAGTTCCAAGTTTTTGTCCAAAACTTTTTCTAGCTATAGCTTTACTAAATACAGAATTTGGGAATGATCGCATTGGTCATATTGATAATATTATACGGCTTATTCCGCCCCAAAAGGGGAGGGTTGGTTCATTTGTATGGGAGGTACCAGAAGGGGAGTTGCCAGACTTCCAAGTTTTTTTTCCAAAACTTTGTCTTGATATAGGTTTACTAAATACAAAGTTTTTGCAAGATCGCGGTGGGCATATTGATATTATTACAGGATTTCTAATGTGGCGGGATGAGAGGTACCAGAAGCAGGGTAGCCAGACTTCCAAGTTTTTACCCGAAACTCTGTCTAGCTATAGATTTGCTAAATACAAAATTTGGCCCAGATCGCGTTGTTTATATTGATAATATTACACGGCTTATAAGGGGCGGGATGGTTCATTTGTGTGGGAGGTACCAGAAGCGGAGTTGACAGACTTCCAAGTTTTTGTCCAAAACTTGGTCTAGCAATAGCTTTATTAAATACAAAATTTGGGCCAGATTGCGTTGTTCATTTTGATAATATTACACAGTTTATAAGGGGCGGGATGGTTCATTTGTGTGGGAGATACCAGAAGGGCAGTTGCCAGACTTCCAAGTTTTTGTCCAAAACTTGGTCTAGCAATAGCTTTATTAAATACAAAATTTGGACAAGATTGCGTTGTTCATTTTGATAATATTACACAGTTTATAAGGGGCGGGATGGTTCATTTGTGTGGGAGATACCAGAAGGGCAGTTGCCAGACTTACAAGTTTTTGTCCAAAAGTTTGTCTAGCAATAGCTTTACTAAATACTGGTTTCGGCAAGATCACGTTCGTCATATTGATAATATTACACGGTTTATATGTGGCGGGATGGTTCATTTGTATGGGAGGTACCAGAAGGGGAGTTGCCAGACTTCCAAGTTTTTGTCCAAAATTTTGTCTAGCAATAGCTTTATTAAATACAAAATTTGGGCCAGATCGCTTTGGTCATTTTGATAATATTACACGGTTTATAAGGGGCGGGATGGTTCATTTGTTCCAAGTTTTTGTCCAAAACTTTGTCTAGCAATAGCTTTACTAAATAAAAAATTTGGACCAGATCGCGTTGGTCATATTGATAATATTACACGGTTTATAAGGGGCGGGTTGGTTCATTTGTATGGGAGGTACCAGAAGGGAAGTTGCCAGACTTCCAAGTTTTTGTCCGAAACCTGTTCCAGCCATAGCTTTACTAAATACAAAATTTGGGCCGGATCGCGTTGGTTATATTGATGATAGTACACGGCTTACAAGGGGCGGGATGGTTCATTTGTGTGGGAGGTACCAGAAGGGGAGTTGCCAGAGTTCCAAGTTTTTGTTCAAAACTTTTTCTAGCTATAGCTTTACTAAATACAGAATTTGGGAATGATCGCATTGGTCATATTGGTAATATTAGACGGCTTATAAGGGGCGGGATGGTTCATTTGTGTGGAAGATACCAGAAGGGGAGTTGCTAGAGTTCCAAGTTTTTTTTCCAAAACTTTGTCTTGATATAGGTTTACTAAATACAAAAGATCGCGGTAGGCATATTGATATTATTACAGGATTTCTAATGTGGCGGGATGGTACATTTGTATGAGAGGTACCAGAAGCAGCGTAGCCAGACTTCCAAGTTTTTACACGAAACTCTGTCTAGCTATAGATTTGCTAAATACAAAATTTGGACCAGATCGCGTTGGTTATATTGATAATATTACTCGGCTTATAAGGGGCGGGATGGTTAATTTGTGTGGGAGGTACCAGAAGGGTAGTTGCCAGAGTTTCAAGTTTTTGTCCAAAACTTTTTCTAGCTATAGCTTTACTAAATATAGAATTTGGGAATGATCGCATTGGTCATATTGATAATATTCTACGGCTTATAAGGGGCGGGTTGGTTCATTTGTATGGGAGGTACCAGAAGGGGAGTTGCCAGACTTCCAAGTTTTTGTCCAAAACTTTGTCTTCATATAGGTCTACTAAATACAAAGTTTTTGCAAGATCGCGGTGGGCATATTGATATTATTACAGGATTTCTAATGTGGCGGGATGGTACATTTGTGTGAGAGGTACCAGAAGCAGCGTAGCCAGACTTCCATGTTTTTACCCGAAACTCTGTCTAGCTATAGATTTGCTAAATACAAAATTTGGCCCAGATCGCGTTTGTTATATTGATAATATTACACGGCTTATAAGGGGCGGGATGGTTCATTTGTATGGGAGGTACCAGAAAAGGAGTTTCCAGACTTACAAGTTTTTGTCCAAAAGTTTGTCTAGCAATAGCTTTACTAAATACTGGTTTGGGCAACATCACGTTCGTCATATTGATAATATTACACGGTTTATATGTGGCGGGATGGTTCATTTGTATGGGAGATACCAGAAGGGGAGTTGCCAGACTTCCAAATTTTTGTCCAAAATTTTGTCTAGCAATAGCTTTATTAAATACAAAATTTGGGCCAGATCGCGTTGGTCATTTTGATAATATTACACGGTTTATACGGGGCGGGTTGGTTCATTTGTATGGGAGGTACCAGAAAAGGAGTTGCCAGACTTCCAAGTTTTTGTCCAAAACTTTTTCTAGCTATAGCTTTACTAAATACAGAATTTGGGAATGATCGCATTGGTCATATTGATAATATTATACGGCTTATAAGGGGCGGGTTGGTTCATTTGTATGGGAGGTACCAGAAGGGGAGTTGCCATACTTCCAAGTTTTTTTCCAAAACTTTGTCTTGATATAGCTTTACTAAATACAAAGTTTTTGCAAGATCGCGGTGGGCATATTGATATTATTACAGGATTTCTAATGTGGCGGGATGGTACATTTGGATGAGAGGTACCAGAAGCAGGGTAGCCAGACTTCCAAGTTTTTACCCGAAACTCTGTCTAGCTAAAGATTTGCTAAATTCAAAATTTGGCCCAGATCGCGTTGGTAATATTGATAATAGTACACGGCTTATAAGGGGTGGGATGGTTCATTTGTGTGGGAGGTACCAGAAGGGGAGTTGCCAGAGTTCCAAGTTTTTGTCCAAAACTTTTTCTAGCTATAGCTTTACTAAATACATAAGTTTTTGCAAGATCGCGGTAGGCATATTGATATTATTACAGGATTTCTTATGTGGCGGGATGGTACATTTGTATGAGAGGTACCAGAAGCAGCGTAGCCAGACTTCCAAGTTTTTACCCGAAACTCTGTCTAGCTATAGATTTGCTAAATTCAAAATTTGGCCCAGGTCGCGTTGTTTATATTGATAATATTACACGGCTTATAAGGGGCGGGGTGGTTCATTTGTGTATGAGGTACCAGAAGGGGAGTTGCCAGAGTTCCAAGTTTTTGTCCAAAACTTTTTCTAGCTATAGCTTTACTAAATACAGAATTTGGGAATGATCGCATTGGTCATATTGATAATATTATACGGCTTATTCCGCCCCAAAAGGGGAGGGTTGGTTCATTTGTATGGGAGGTACCAGAAGGGGAGTTGCCAGACTTCCAAGTTTTTTTTCCAAAACTTTGTCTTGATATAGGTTTACTAAATACAAAGTTTTTGCAAGATCGCGGTGGGCATATTGATATTATTACAGGATTTCTAATGTGGCGGGATGGTACATTTGTATGAGAGGTACCAGAAGCAGGGTAGCCAGACTTCCAAGTTTTTACCCGAAACTCTGTCTAGCTATAGATTTGCTAAATACAAAATTTGGCCCAGATCGCGTTGTTTATATTGATAATATTACACGGCTTATAAGGGGCGGGATGGTTCATTTGTGTGGGAGGTACCAGAAGGGCAGTTGCCAGACTTACAAGTTTTTGTCCAAAAGTTTGTCTAGCAATAGCTTTACTAAATACTGGTTTCGGCAAGATCACGTTCGTCATATTGATAATATTACACGGTTTATATGTGGCGGGATGGTTCATTTGTATGGGAGGTACCAGAAGGGGAGTTGCCAGACTTCCAAGTTTTTGTCCAAAACTTGGTCTAGCAATAGCTTTATTAAATACAAAATTTGGACAAGATTGCGTTGTTCATTTTGATAATATTACACAGTTTATAAGGGGCGGGATGGTTCATTTGTGTGGGAGATACCAGAAGGGCAGTTGCCAGACTTCCAAGTTTTTGTCCAAAACTTGGTCTAGCAATAGCTTTATTAAATACAAAATTTGGACAAGATTGCGTTGTTCATTTTGATAATATTACACAGTTTATAAGGGGCGGGATGGTTCATTTGTGTGGGAGATACCAGAAGGGCAGTTGCCAGACTTACAAGTTTTTGTCCAAAAGTTTGTCTAGCAATAGCTTTACTAAATACTGGTTTCGGCAAGATCACGTTCGTCATATTGATAATATTACACGGTTTATATGTGGCGGGATGGTTCATTTGTATGGGAGGTACCAGAAGGGGAGTTGCCAGACTTCCAAGTTTTTGTCCAAAATTTTGTCTAGCAATAGCTTTATTAAATACAAAATTTGGGCCAGATCGCTTTGGTCATTTTGATAATATTACACGGTTTATAAGGGGCGGGATGGTTCATTTGTTCCAAGTTTTTGTCCAAAACTTTGTCTAGCAATAGCTTTACTAAATAAAAAATTTGGACCAGATCGCGTTGGTCATATTGATAATATTACACGGTTTATAAGGGGCGGGTTGGTTCATTTGTATGGGAGGTACCAGAAGGGAAGTTGCCAGACTTCCAAGTTTTTGTCCGAAACCTGTTCCAGCCATAGCTTTACTAAATACAAAATTTGGGCCGGATCGCGTTGGTTATATTGATGATAGTACACGGCTTATAAGGGGCGGGATGGTTCATTTGTGTGGGAGGTACCAGAAGGGGAGTTGCCAGAGTTCCAAGTTTTTGTTCAAAACTTTTTCTAGCTATAGCTTTACTAAATACAGAATTTGGGAATGATCGCATTGGTCATATTGGTAATATTAGACGGCTTATAAGGGGCGGGATGGTTCATTTGTGTGGGAGATACCAGAAGGGGAGTTGCTAGAGTTCCAAGTTTTTTTTCCAAAACTTTGTCTTGATATAGGTTTACTAAATACAAAAGATCGCGGTAGGCATATTGATATTATTACAGGATTTCTAATGTGGCGGGATGGTACATTTGTATGAGAGGTACCAGAAGCAGCGTAGCCAGACTTCCAAGTTTTTACACGAAACTCTGTCTAGCTATAGATTTGCTAAATACAAAATTTGGACCAGATCGCGTTGGTTATATTGATAATATTACTCGGCTTATAAGGGGCGGGATGGTTAATTTGTGTGGGAGGTACCAGAAGCGGAGTTGGAAGACTTCCAAGTTTTTGTCCAAAACTTTTTCTAGCTATAGCTTTACTAAATATAGAATTTGGGAATGATCGCATTGGTCATATTGATAATATTCTACGGCTTATAAGGGGCGGGTTGGTTCATTTGTATGGGAGGTACCAGAAGGGGAGTTGCCAGACTTCCAAGTTTTTGTCCAAAACTTTGTCTTCATATAGGTTTACTAAATACAAAGTTTTTGCAAGATCGCGGTGGGCATATTGATATTATTACAGGATTTCTAATGTGGCGGGATGGTACATTTGTGTGAGAGGTACCAGAAGCAGCGTAGCCAGACTTCCATGTTTTTACCCGAAACTCTGTCTAGCTATAGATTTGCTAAATACAAAATTTGGCCCAGATCGCGTTTGTTATATTGATAATATTACACGGCTTATAAGGGGCGGGATGGTTCATTTGTATGGGAGGTACCAGAAAAGGAGTTTCCAGACTTACAAGTTTTTGTCCAAAAGTTTGTCTAGCAATAGCTTTACTAAATACTGGTTTGGGCAACATCACGTTCGTCATATTGATAATATTACACGGTTTATATGTGGCGGGATGGTTCATTTGTATGGGAGATACCAGAAGGGGAGTTGCCAGACTTCCAAATTTTTGTCCAAAATTTTGTCTAGCAATAGCTTTATTAAATACAAAATTTGGGCCAGATCGCGTTGGTCATTTTGATAATATTACACGGTTTATACGGGGCGGGTTAGTTCATTTGTATGGGAGGTACCAGAAAAGGAGTTGCCAGACTTACAAGTTTTTGTCCAAAACTTTTTCTAGCTTTAGATTTCAAAAATACAAAATTTGGGCAAGATCGCGTTGGCATATAGATAATAGTACACGGTTTATAAGGGGCGGGATGGTTCATTTGTGTGGGAGGTACCAGAAGCGGAGTTGACAGACTTCCAAGTTTTTGTCCAAAAGTTTGTCTAGCAATAGCTTTACTAAATACTGGTTTAGGCAAGATCACGTTCGTCATATTGATAATATTACACGGTTTATATGTGGCGGGATGGTTCATTTGTATGGGAGGTACCAGTAGGGGAGTTGCCAGACTTCCAAGTTTTTGTCCAAAACTTGGACTAGCAATAGCTTTATTAAATACAAAATTTGGGCCAGATTGCGTTCTTCATTTTGATAATATTACACAGTTTATAAGGGGCGGGATGGTTCATTTGTGTGGGAGATACCAGAAGGGCAGTTGCCAGACTTACAAGTTTTTGTCCAAAAGGTTGTCTAGCAGTAGCTTTACTAAATTCTGGTTTGAGCAAGATCACGTTCGTCATATTGATAATATAACACGGTTTAAATGTGGCGGGATGGTTCATTTGTATGGGAGGTACCAGAAGGGGAGTTGCCAGACTTCCAAGTTTTTGTCCAAAATTTTGTCTCGCAATAGCTTTATTAAATACAAAATTTGGGCCAGATTGCGTTGTTCATTTTGATAATATTACACAGTTTATAAGGGGCGGGATGGTTCATTTTTCCAAGTTTTTGTCCAAAATTTTGTCTAGCAATAGCTTTACTAAATACAAAAAAAGACTTCCAAGTTTTTGTCCGAAACCTGTTCCAGCTATAGCTTTACTAAATACAGAATTTGGGAATGATCGCATTGGTCATATTGATAATATTACACGGCTTATAAGGGGCAGGATGGTTCATTTGTGTGGGAGGTACCAGAAGGGGAGTTGCCAGAGTTCCAAGTTTTTGTCCAAAACTTTTTCTAGCTATAGCTTTACTAAATACAGAATTTGGGAATGATCGCATTGGTCATATTGATAATATTACACGGCTTATAAGGGGCGGGATGGTTCATTTGTGTGGGAGATACCAGAAGGGGAGTTGCTAGAGTTCCAAGTTTTTGTCCAAAACTTTTTCTAGCTATAGATTTACTAAATACAGAATTTGGGAATGATCGCATTGGTCATATTGATAATATTACACGGCTTATAAGGGGCGGGATGGTTCATTTGTGTGGGAGATACCAGAAGGGGAGTTGCTAGAGTTCCAAGTTTTTTTCCAAAACTTTGTCTTGATATAGGTTTACTAAATACAAAAATTTTTGCAAGATCGCGGTGGGCATATTGATATTATTACAGGATTTCTAATGTGGCGGGATGGTACATTTGTATGAGAGGTACAAGAAGCAGCGTAGCCAGACTTCCAAGTTTTTACCCGAAACTCTGTCTAGCTATAGATTTGCTAAATACAAAATTTGGACCAGATCGCGTTGGTTATATTGATAATATTACACGGCTTATAAGGGGCGGGTTGGTTCATTTTTATGGGAGGTACCAGAAGGGGAGTTGCCAGAGTTCCAAGTTTTTGTCCGAAACCTGTTCCAGCTATAGCTTTACTAAATACAGAATTTGGGAATGATCGCATTGGTCATATTGATAATATTACACGGCTTATAAGGGGTAGGATGGTTCATTTGTGTGGGAGGTACCAGAAGGGGAGTTGCCAGAGTTCCAAGTTTTTGTCCAAAACTTTTTCTAGCTATAGCTTTACTAAATACAAAATTTGGCCCAGATCGCGTTGGTTATATTGATAATATTACATGGCTTATAAGGGGCGGGATGGTTCATTTGTGTGGGAGGTACCAGAAGCGGAGTTGAAAGACTTCCAAGTTTTTGTCCAAAAGTTTGTCTAGCAATAGCTTTACTAAATACTGGTTTGGGCAAGATCACATTCGTCATATTGATAATATTACACGGTTTATATGTGGCGGGATGGTTCATTTGTATGGGAGGTACCAGAAGGGGAGTTGCCAGACTTCCAAGTTTTGTCCAAAACGTTGTCTTGATATAGGTTTACTAAATACAAAGTTTTTGCAAGATCGCGGTGGGCATATTGATATTATTACAGGATTTCTAATGTGGCGGGATGGTACATTTGTGTGAGAGGTACCAGAAGCAGTGTAGCCAGACTTCCAAGTTTTTACCCGAAACTCTGTCTAGCTATAGATTTGCTAAATACAAAATTTGGCCCAGATCGCGTTTGTTATATTGATAATATTACACGGCTTATAAGGGGCGGGATGGTTCATTCAGGAGATACCAGAAGGGGAGTTGCCAGACTTCCAAATTTTTGTCCAAAATTTTGTCTAGCAATAGCTTTATTAAATACAAAATTTGGGCCAGATCGCGTTGGTCATTTTGATAATATTACACGGTTTATAAGGGGCTGGTTGGTTCATTTGTATGGGAGGTACCAGAAAAGGAGTTGCCAGACTTACAAGTTTTTGTCCAAAACTTTTTCTAGCATTAGATTTAAAAAATACAAAATTGGTCTAGCAATAGCTTTACTAAATACAAAATTTGGGCCAGATTGCGTTGTTCATTTTGATAATATTACACAATTTATAAGGGGCGGGATGGTTCATTTGTGTGGGAGATACCAGAAAAGGAGTTTCCAGACTTACAAGTTTTTGTCCAAAAGTTTGTCTAGCAATAGCTTTACTAAATACTGGTTTGGGCAACATCACGTTCGTCATATTGATAATATTACACGGTTTATATGTGGCGGGATGGTTCATTTGTATAGGAGATACCAGAAGGGAGTTGGTAGACTTCCAAATTTTTGTCCAAAATTTTGTCTAGCAATAGCTTTATTAAATACAAAATTTGGGCCAGATCGCGTTGGTCATTTTGATAATATTACACGGTTTATAAGGGGCGGGTTGATTCATTTGTATGGGAGGTACCAGAAAAGGAGTTGCGAGACTTACAAGTTTTTGTCCAAAACTTTTTCTAGCTTTAGATTTAAAAAATACAAAATTGGTCTAGCAATAGCTTTATTAAATACAAAATTTGGGCCAGATTGCGTGGTTCATTTTGATAATATTACACAGTTTATAAGGGGCGGGATGGTTCATTTGTGTGCGAGATACCAGAAAAGGAGTTTCCAGACTTACAAGTTTTTGTCCAAAAGTTTGTCTAGCAATAGCTTTACTAAATACTGGTTTGGGCAACATCACGTTCGTCATATTGATAATATTACACGGTTTATATGTGGCGGGATGGTTCATTTGTATAGGAGATACCAGAAGGGGAGTTGCCAGACTTCCAAATTTTTGTCCAAAATTTTGTCTAGCAATAGCTTTATTAAATACAAAATTTGGGCCAGAGCGCGTTTGTCATTTTGATAATATTACACGGTTTATAAGGGGCGGGTTGGTTCATTTGTATGGGAGGTACCAGAAAAGGAGTTGCCAGACTTACAAGTTTTTGTCCAAAACTTTTTCTAGCTTTAGATTTAAAAAATACAAAATTGGTCTAGCAATAGCTTTATTAAATACAAAATTTGGGCCAGATTGCGTTGTTCATTTTGATAATATTACACAGTTTATAAGGGGCGGGATGGTTCATTTGTGTGGGAGATACCAGAAAAGGAGTTTCCAGACTTACAAGTTTTTGTCCAAAAGTTTGTCTAGCAATAGCTTTACTAAATACTGGTTTGGGCAACATCACGTTCGTCATATTGATAATATTACACGGTTTATATGTGGCGGGATGGTTCATTTGTATGGGAGGTACCAGAAGGGGAGTTGCCAGACTTCCAAGTTTTTGTCCAAAATTTTGTCTAGCAATAGCTTTATTAAATACAAAATTTGGACCAGATCGCGTTGGTTATATTGATAATATTACACGGCTTATAAGGGGCGGGTTGGTTCATTTTTATGGGAGGTACCAGAAGGGGAGTTGCCAGAGTTCCAAGTTTTTGTCCGAAACCTGTTCCAGCTATAGCTTTACTAAATACAGAATTTGGGAATGATCGCATTGGTCATATTGATAATATTACACGGCTTATAAGGGGCGGGATGGTTCATTTGTGTGGGAGGTACCAGAAGGGGAGTTGCCAGAGTTCCAAGTTTTTGTCCAAAACTTTTTCTAGCTATAGCTTTACTAAATACAAAATTTGGCCCAGATCGCGTTGGTTATATTGATAATATTACATGGCTTATAAGGGGCGGGATGGTTCATTTGTGTGGGAGGTACCAGAAGCGGAGTTGAAAGACTTCCAAGTTTTTGTCCAAAAGTTTGTCTAGCAATAGCTTTACTAAATACTGGTTTGGGCAAGATCACATTCGTCATATTGATAATATTACACGGTTTATATGTGGCGGGATGGTTCATTTGTATGGGAGGTACCAGAAGGGGAGTTGCCAGACTTCCAAGTTTTGTCCAAAACGTTGTCTTGATATAGGTTTACTAAATACAAAGTTTTTGCAAGATCGCGGTGGGCATATTGATATTATTACAGGATTTCTAATGTGGCGGGATGGTACATTTGTGTGAGAGGTACCAGAAGCAGTGTAGCCAGACTTCCAAGTTGTTACCCGAAACTCTGTCTAGCTATAGATTTGCTAAATACAAAATTTGGCCCAGATCGCGTTTGTTATATTGATAATATTACACGGCTTATAAGGGGCGGGATGGTTCATTCAGGAGATACCAGAAGGGGAGTTGCCAGACTTCCAAATTTTTGTCCAAAATTTTGTCTAGCAATAGCTTTATTAAATACAAAATTTGGGCCAGATCGCGTTGGTCATTTTGATAATATTACACGGTTTATAAGGGGCGGGTTGATTCATTTGTATGGGAGGTACCAGAAAAGGAGTTGCGAGACTTACAAGTTTTTGTCCAAAACTTTTTCTAGCTTTAGATTTAAAAAATACAAAATTGGTCTAGCAATAGCTTTATTAAATACAAAATTTGGGCCAGATTGCGTGGTTCATTTTGATAATATTACACAGTTTATAAGGGGCGGGATGGTTCATTTGTGTGCGAGATACCAGAAAAGGAGTTTCCAGACTTACAAGTTTTTGTCCAAAAGTTTGTCTAGCAATAGCTTTACTAAATACTGGTTTGGGCAACATCACGTTCGTCATATTGATAATATTACACGGTTTATATGTGGCGGGATGGTTCATTTGTATAGGAGATACCAGAAGGGGAGTTGCCAGACTTCCAATTTTTTGTCCAAAATTTTGTCTAGCAATAGCTTTATTAAATACAAAATTTGGGCCAGAGCGCGTTTGTCATTTTGATAATATTACACGGTTTATAAGGGGCGGGTTGGTTCATTTGTATGGGAGGTACCAGAAAAGGAGTTGCCAGACTTACAAGTTTTTGTCCAAAACTTTTTCTAGCTTTAGATTTAAAAAATACAAAATTGGTCTAGCAATAGCTTTATTAAATACAAAATTTGGGCCAGATTGCGTTGTTCATTTTGATAATATTACACAGTTTATAAGGGGCGGGATGGTTCATTTGTGTGGGAGATACCAGAAAAGGAGTATCCAGACTTACAAGTTTTTGTCCAAAAGTTTGTCTAGCAATAGCTTTACTAAATACTGGTTTGGGCAACATCACGTTCGTCATATTGATAATATTACACGGTTTATATGTGGCGGGATGGTTCATTTGTATGGGAGGTACCAGAAGGGGAGTTGCCAGACTTCCAAGTTTTTGTCCAAAATTTTGTCTAGCAATAGCTTTATTAAATACAAAATTTGGACCAGATCGCGTTGGTTATATTGATAATATTACACGGCTTATAAGGGGCGGGTTGGTTCATTTTTATGGGAGGTACCAGAAGGGGAGTTGCCAGAGTTCCAAGTTTTTGTCCGAAACCTGTTCCAGCTATAGCTTTACTAAATACAGAATTTGGGAATGATCGCATTGGTCATATTGATAATATTACACGGCTTATAAGGGGCGGGATGGTTCATTTGTGTGGGAGGTACCAGAAGGGGAGTTGCCAGAGTTCCAAGTTTTTGTCCAAAACTTTTTCTAGCTATAGCTTTACTAAATACAAAATTTGGCCCAGATCGCGTTGGTTATATTGATAATATTACATGGCTTATAAGGGGCGGGATGGTTCATTTGTGTGGGAGGTACCAGAAGCGGAGTTGAAAGACTTCCAAGTTTTTGTCCAAAAGTTTGTCTAGCAATAGCTTTACTAAATACTGGTTTGGGCAAGATCACATTCGTCATATTGATAATATTACACGGTTTATATGTGGCGGGATGGTTCATTTGTATGGGAGGTACCAGAAGGGGAGTTGCCAGACTTCCAAGTTTTGTCCAAAACGTTGTCTTGATATAGGTTTACTAAATACAAAGTTTTTGCAAGATCGCGGTGGGCATATTGATATTATTACAGGATTTCTAATGTGGCGGGATGGTACATTTGTGTGAGAGGTACCAGAAGCAGTGTAGCCAGACTTCCAAGTTGTTACCCGAAACTCTGTCTAGCTATAGATTTGCTAAATACAAAATTTGGCCCAGATCGCGTTTGTTATATTGATAATATTACACGGCTTATAAGGGGCGGGATGGTTCATTCAGGAGATACCAGAAGGGGAGTTGCCAGACTTCCAAATTTTTGTCCAAAATTTTGTCTAGCAATAGCTTTATTAAATACAAAATTTGGGCCAGATCGCGTTGGTCATTTTGATAATATTACACGGTTTATAAGGGGCGGGTTGGTTCATTTGTATGGGAGGTACCAGAAAAGGAGTTGCCAGACTTACAAGTTTTTGTCCAAAACTTTTTCTAGCATTAGATTTAAAAAATACAAAATTGGTCTAGCAATAGCTTTATTAAATACAAAATTTGGGCCAGATTGCGTTGTTCATTTTGATAATATTACACAATTTATAAGGGGCGGGTTGGTTCATTTGTGTGGGAGATACCAGAAAAGGAGTTTCCAGACTTACAAGTTTTTGTCCAAAAGTTTGTCTAGCAATAGCTTTACTAAATACTGGTTTGGGCAACATCACGTTCGTCATATTGATAATATTACACGGTTTATATGTGGCGGGATGGTTCATTTGTATAGGAGATACCAGAAGGGAGTTGGTAGACTTCCAAATTTTTGTCCAAAATTTTGTCTAGCAATAGCTTTATTAAATACAAAATTTGGGCCAGATCGCGTTGGTCATTTTGATAATATTACACGGTTTATAAGGGGCGGGTTGATTCATTTGTGTGCGAGATACCAGAAAAGGAGTTTCCAGACTTACAAGTTTTTGTCCAAAAGTTTGTCTAGCAATAGCTTTACTAAATACTGGTTTGGGCAACATCACGTTCGTCATATTGATAATATTACACGGTTTATATGTGGCGGGATGGTTCATTTGTATAGGAGATACCAGAAGGGGAGTTGCCAGACTTCCAAATTTTTGTCCAAAATTTTGTCTAGCAATAGCTTTATTAAATACAAAATTTGGGCCAGAGCGCGTTGGTCATTTTGATAATATTACACGGTTTATAAGGGGCGGGTTGGTTCATTTGTATGGGAGGTACCAGAAAAGGAGTTGCCAGACTTACAAGTTTTTGTCCAAAACTTTTTCTAGCTTTAGATTTAAAAAATACAAAATTGGTCTAGCAATAGCTTTATTAAATACAAAATTTGGGCCAGATTGCGTTGTTCATTTTGATAATATTACACAGTTTATAAGGGGCGGGATGGTTCATTTGTGTGGGAGATACCAGAAAAGGAGTTTCCAGACTTACAAGTTTTTGTCCAAAAGTTTGTCTAGCAATAGCTTTACTAAATACTGGTTTGGGCAACATCACGTTCGTCATATTGATAATATTACACGGTTTATATGTGGCGGGATGGTTCATTTGTATGGGAGGTACCAGAAGGGGAGTTGCCAGACTTCCAAGTTTTTGTCCAAAATTTTGTCTAGCAATAGCTTTATTAAATACAAAATTTGTGCCAGATCGCGTTGGTCATTTTGATAATATTACACGGTTTATAAGGGGCGTGATGGTTCATTTTTCCAAGTTTTTGTCCAAAATTTTGTCTAGCAATAGCTTTACTAAATACAAAATACAAAAAAAGACTTCCAAGTTTTTGTCCGAAACCTGTTCCAGCTATAGCTTTACTAAATACAGAATTTGGGAATGATCGCATTGGTCATATTGATAATATTACACGGCTTATAAGGGGCAGGATAGTTCATTTGTGTGGGAGGTACCAGAAGGGGAGTTGCCAGAGTTCCAAGTTTTTGTCCAAAACTTTTTCTAGCTATAGCTTTACTAAATACAGAATTTGGGAATGATCGCATTGGTCATATTGATAATATTACACGGCTTATAAGGGGCGGGATGGTTCATTTGTGTGGGAGATACCAGAAGGGCAGTTGCCAGACTTACAAGTTTTTGTCCAAAAGGTTGTCTAGCAGTAGCTTTACTAAATTCTGGTTTGGGCAAGATCACGTTCGTCATATTGATAATATAACACGGTTTATATGTGGCGGGATGGTTCATTTGTATGGGAGGTACCAGAAGGGGAGTTGCCAGACTTCCAAGTTTTTGTCCAAAATTTTGTCTAGCAATAGCTTTATTAAATACAAAATTTGTGCCAGATCGCGTTGGTCATTTTGATAATATTACATGGTTTATAAGGGGCGTGATGGTTCATTTTTCCAAGTTTTTGTCCAAAATTTTGTCTAGCAATAGCTTTACTAAATACAAAATACAAAAAAAGACTTCCAAGTTTTTGTCCGAAACCTGTTCCAGCTATAGCTTTACTAAATACAGAATTTGGGAATGATCGCATTGGTCATATTGATAATATTACACGGCTTATAAGGGGCAGGATGGTTCATTTGTGTGGGAGGTACCAGAAGGGGAGTTGCCCGAGTTCCAAGTTTTTGTCCAAAACTTTTTCTAGCTATAGCTTTACTAAATACAGAATTTGGGAATGATCGCATTGGTCATATTGATAATATTACACGGCTTATAAGGGGCGGGATGGTTCATTTGTGTGGGAGATACCAGAAGGGGAGTTGCTAGAGTTCCAAGTTTTTGTCCAAAATTTTGTCTAGCAATAGCTTTATTAAATACAAAATTTGTGCCAGATCGCGTTGGTCATTTTGATAATATTACACGGTTTATAAGGGGCGTGATGGTTCATTTTTCCAAGTTTTTGTCCAAAATTTTGTCTAGCAATAGCTTTACTAAATACAAAATACAAAAAAAGACTTCCAAGTTTTTGTCCGAAACCTGTTCCAGCTATAGCTTTACTAAATACAGAATTTGGGAATGATCGCATTGGTCATATTGATAATATTACACGGCTTATAAGGGGCAGGATAGTTCATTTGTGTGGGAGGTACCAGAAGGGGAGTTGCCCGAGTTCCAAGTTTTTGTCCAAAACTTTTTCTAGCTATAGCTTTGATATAGGTTTACTAAATACAAAAGTTTTTGCAAGATCGCGGTGGGCATATTAATATTATTACAGGATTTCTAATGTGGCGGGATGGTACATTTGTATGAGAGGTACAAGAAGCAGCGTAGCCAGACTTCCAAGTTTTTACCCGAAACTCTGTCTAGCTATAGATTTGCTAAATACAAAATTTGGACCAGATCGCGTTGGTTATATTGATAATATTATACGGCTTATAAGGGGCGGGTTGGTTCATTTTAATGGGAGGTACCAGAAGGGGAGTTGCCAGACTTCCAAGTTTTTGTCCGAAACCTGTTCCAGCTATAGCTTTACTAAATACAGAATTTGGCCCAGATCGCGTTGGTTATATTGATAATATTACACGGCTTATAAGGGGCGGGATGGTTCATTTGTGTGGGAGGTACCAGAAGCGGAGTTGAAAGACTTCCAAGTTTTTGTCCAAAAGTTTGTCTAGCAATAGCTTTACTAAATACTGGTTTGGGGAAGATCACATTCGTCATATTGATAATATTACACGGTTTATTTGTGGCGGGATGGTTCATTTGTATGGGAGGTACCAGAAGGGGAGTTGCCAGACTTCCAAGTTTTGTCCAAAACTTTGTCTTGATATAGGTTTACTAAATACAAATTTTTTGCAAGATCGCGGTGGGCATATTGATATTATTACAGGATTTCTAATGTGGCGGGATGGTACATTTGTGTGAGAGGTACCAGAAGCAGCGTAGCCAGACTTCCAAGTTTTTACCCGAAACTCTGTCTAGCTATAGATTTGCTAAATACAAAATTTGGCCCAGATCGCGTTTGTTATATTGATAATATTACACGGCTTATAAGGGGCGGGATGGTTCATTTGTATAGGAGATACCAGAAGGGGAGTTGCCAGACTTCCAAATTTTTGTCCAAAATTTTGTCTAGCAATAGCTTTATTAAATACAAAATTTGGGCCAGATCGCGTTGGTCATTTTGATAATATTACACGGTTTATAAGGGGCGGGTTGGTTCATTTGTATGGGAGGTACCAGAAAAGGAGTTGCCAGACTTACAAGTTTTTGTCCAAAACTTTTTCTAGCATTAGATTTAAAAAATACAAAATTGGTCTAGCAATAGCTTTATTAAATACAAAATTTGGGCCAGATTGCGTTGTTCATTTTGATAATATTACACAATTTATAAGGGGCGGGATGGTTCATTTGTGTGGGAGATACCAGAAAAGGAGTTTCCAGACTTACAAGTTTTTGTCCAAAAGTTTGTCTAGCAATAGCTTT
The DNA here is from genome assembly GCA_958296145.1 of Hydrotaea cyrtoneurina. NCBI lineage: Eukaryota > Metazoa > Arthropoda > Insecta > Diptera > Muscidae > Hydrotaea > Hydrotaea cyrtoneurina. The sequence continues at coordinate 73,098,785 of OY282512.1, read as the reverse complement.
ACTAAATACTGGTTTGGGCATCATCACGTTCGTCATATTGATAATATTACACGGTTTATATGTGGCGGGATGGTTCATTTGTATAGGAGATACCAGAAGGGGAGTTGCCAGACTTCCAAATTTTTGTCCAAAATTTTGTCTAGCAATAGCTTTATTAAATACAAAATTTGGGCCAGATCGCGTTGGTCATTTTGATAATATTACACGGTTTATAAGGGGCGGGTTGGTTCATTTGTATGGGAGGTACCAGAAAAGGAGTTGCCAGACTTACAAGTTTTTGTCCAAAACTTTTTCTAGCTTTAGATTTAAAAAATACAAAATTGGTCTAGCAATAGCTTTATTAAATACAAAATTTGGGCCAGATTGCGTTGTTCATTTTGATAATATTACACAGTTTATAAGGGGCGGGATGGTTCATTTGTGTGGGAGATACCAGAAGGGCAGTTGCCAGACTTACAAGTTTTTGTCCAAAAGTTTGTCTAGCAATAGCTTTACTAAATACTGGTTTGGGCAAGATCACGTTCGTCATATTGATAATATTACACGGTTTATATGTGGCGGGATGGTTCATTTGTATGGGAGGTACCAGAAGGGGAGTTGCCAGACTTCCAAGTTTTCGTCCAAAATTTTGTCTAGCAATAGCTTTATTAAATACAAAATTTGTGCCAGATCGCGTTGGTCATTTTGATAATATTACACGGTTTATAAGGGGCGGGATGGTTCATTTGTTCCAAGTTTTTGTCCAAAACTTTGTCTAGCAATAGCTTTACTAAATACAAAATTTGGACCAGATCGCGTAGGTCATATTGATAATATTACACGGTTTATAAGGGGCGGGTTGGTTCATTTTTATGGGAGGTACCAGAAGGGGAGTTGCCAGACTTCCAAGTTTTTGTCCGAAACCTGTTCCAGCTATAGCTTTACTAAATACAGAATTTGGGAATGATCGCATTGGTCATATTGATAATATTACACGGCTTATAAGGGGCAGGGTGGTTCATTTGTGTGGTAGGTACCAGAAGGGGAGTTGCCAGAGTTCCAAGTTTTTGTCCAAAACTTTTTCTAGCTATAGCTTTACTAAATACAGAATTTGGGAATGATCGCATTGGTCATATTGATAATATTACACGGCTTATAAGGGGCGGGATGGTTCATTTGTGTGGGAGATACCAGAAGGGGAGTTGCTAGAGTTCCAAGTTTTTTTTCCAAAACTTTGTCTTGATATAGGTTTACTAAATACAAAAGTTTTTGCAAGATCGCGGTGGGCATAATGATATTATTACAGGATTTCTAATGTGGCGGGATGGTACATTTGTATGAGAGGTACCAGAAGCAGGGTAGCCAGACTTCCAAGTTTTTATCCGAAACTCTGTCTAGCTGTAGATTTGCTAAATACAAAATTTGGCCCAGATCGCGTTGGTTATATTGATAATATTACACGGCTTATAAGGGGCGGGATGGTTCATTTGTATGGGAGGTACCAGAAGGGGAGTTGCCAGAGTTTCAAGTTTTTGTCCAAAACTTTTTCTAGCTTTAGATTTAAAAAATACAAAATTTGGGCAAGATCCCGTTGGCATATAGATAATAGTACACGGTTTATAAGGGGCGGGATGGTTCATTTGTGTGGGAGGTACCAGAAATGGAGTTGACAGACTTCCAAGTTTTTGTCCAAAACTTGGTCTAGCAATAGCTTTATTAAATACAAAATTTGGGAATGATCGCATTGGTCATATTGATAATATTATACGGCTTATAAGGGGCGGGTTGGTTCATTTGTATGGGAGGTACCAGAAGGGGAGTTGCCAGACTTCCAAGTTTTTGTCCAAAACTTGGTCTAGCAATAGCTTTATTAAATACAAAATTTGGGAATGATCGCATTGGTCACATTGATAATATTATACGGCTTATAAGGGGCGGGTTGGTTCATTTGTATGGGAGGTACCAGAAGGGGAGTTGCCAGACTTCCAAGTTTTTGTCCAAAACGTTGTCTTGATATAGGTTTACTAAATACAAAGTTTTTGCAAGATCGCGGTGGGCATATTGATATTATTACAGGATTTCTAATGTGGCGGGATGGTACATTTGTATGAGAGGTACCAGAAGCAGGGTAGCCAGACTTCCAAGCTTTTACCCGAAACTCTGTCTAGCTGTAGATTTGCTAAATACAAAATTTGGCTCAGATCGCGTTGGTTATATTGATATTAGTACACGGCTTATAAGGGGCGGGATGGTTCACTTGTGTGGGAGGTACCAGAAGGGGAGTTGCCAGAGTTCCAAGTTTTTGTCCAAAACTTTTTCTAGCTATAGCTTTACTAAATACAGAATTTGGGAATGATCGCATTGGTCATATTGGTAATATTACACGGCTTATAAGGGGCGGGATGGTTCATTTGTGTGGGAGATACCAGAAGGGGAGTTGCTAGAGTTCCAAGTTTTTTTCCAAAACTTTGTCTTGATATAGGTTTACTAAATACAAAAGTTTTTGCAAGATCGCGGTGGGCATATTGATATTATTACAGGGTTTCTAATGTGGCGGGATGGTTCATTTGTATGGGAGGTACCAGAAAAGGAGTTGCCAGACTCACAAGTTTTTGTCCAAAACTTTTTCTAGCTTTAGATTTACTAAATACAGAATTTGGGAATGATCGCATTGGTTATATTGATAATAGTACACGGCTTATAAGGGGCGGGATGGTTCATTTGTGTGGGAGGTACCAGAAGGGGAGTTGCCAGAGTTCCAAAGTTTTTGTCCAAAACTTTGTCTAGCAATAGCTTTACTAAATACAAAATTTGGACCAGATCGCGTTGGTCATATTGATAATATTACACGGTTTATAAGGGGCGGGTTGGTTCATTTTTATGGGAGGTACCAGAAGGGGAGTTGCCAGACTTCCAAGTTTTTGTCCGAAACCTGTTCCAGCTATAGCTTTACTAAATACAGAATTTGGGAAAGATCGCATTGGTCATATTGATAATATTACACGGCTTATAAGGGGCAGGATGGTTCATTTGTGTGGGAGGTACCAGAAGGGGAGTTGCCAGAGTTCCAAGTTTTTGTCCAAAACTTTTTCTAGCTATAGCTTTACTAAATACAGAATTTGGGAATGATCGCATTGGTCATATTGATAATATTACACGGCTTATAAGGGGCGGGATGGTTCATTTGTGTGGGAGATACCAGAAGGGGAGTTGCTAGAGTTCCAAGTTTTTTTCCAAAACTTTGTCTTGATATAGGTTTACTAAATACAAAAGTTTTTGCAAGATCGCGGTGGGCATATTGATAATATTACAGGATTTCTAATGTGGCGGGATGGTACATTTGTATGAGAGGTACCAGAAGCAGGGTAGCCAGACTTCCAAGTTTTTATCCGAAACTCTGTCTAGCTGTAGATTTGCTAAATACAAAATTTGACCCAGATCGCGTTGGTTATATTGATATTATTACACGGCTTATAAGGGGTGGGATGGTTCATTTGTGTGGGAGGTACCAGAAGGGGAGTTGCCAGAGTTCCAAGTTTTTGTCCAAAACTTTTTCTGGCTATAGCTTTACTAAATACAGAATTTGGGAATAATCGCATTGGTCATATTGGTAATATTACACGGCTTATAAGGGGCGGGATGGTTCATTTGTGTGGGAGATACCAGAAGGGGAGTTGCTAGAGTTCCAAGTTTTTTTCCAAAACTTTGTCTTGATATAGGTTTACTAAATACAAAAGTTTTTGCAAGATCGCGGTAGGCATATTGATATTATTAGGGGCGGGATTGTTCATTTGTGTGGGAGGTACCAGAAGGGGAGTTGCCAGAGTTCCAAGTTTTTGTCCAAAACTTTTTCTAGCTATAGCTTTACTAAATACAAAATTTGGGAATGATCGCATTGGTCATATTGATAATATTATACGGCTTATAAGGGGCGGGTTGGTTCATTTGTATGGGAGGTACCAGAAGGGGAGTTGCCAGACTTCCAAGTTTTTGTCCAAAACGTTGTCTTGATATAGGTTTACTAAATACAAAGTTTTTGCAAGATCGCGGTGGGCATATTGATATTATTACAGGATTTCTAATGTGGCGGGATGGTACATTTGTATGAGAGGTACCAGAAGCAGGGTAGCCAGATTTCCAAGTTTTTACCCGAAACTGTGTCTAGCTATAGAAGTGCTAAATACAAAATTTGGCCCAGGTCGCGTTGGTTATATTGATAATATTACACGGCTTAGAAGGGGCGGGATGGTTCATTTGTGTATGAGGTACAAGAAGGGGAGTTGCCAGAGTTCCAAGTTTTTGTCCAAAACTTTTTCTAGCTATAGCTTTACTAAATACAAAATTTGGGCAAGATCGCGTTGGTCATTTTGATAATATTACACGGTTTATAAGGGGCGGGACGGTTCATTTGTTCCAAGTTTTTGTCCAAAACTTTGTCTAGCAATAGCTTTACTAAATACTGGTTTGGGCAAGATCACGTTCGTCATATTGATAATATTACACGGTTTATATGTGGCGGGATGGTTCATTTGTATGGGAGGTACCAGAAGGGGAGTTGCCAGACTTCCAAGTTTTGACCAAAACTTTTTCTAGCTATAGCTTTACTAAATACAAAGTTTTTGCAAGATCGCGGTGGGCATATTGATATTATTACAGGATTTCTAATGTGGCGGGATGGTACATTTGTATGAGAGGTACCAGAAGCAGGGTAGCCAGACTTCCAAGTTTTTACCCGAAACTCTGTCTAGCTAAAGAAGTTCTAAATACAAAATTTGGGAATGATCGCATTGGTCATATTGATAATATTCTACGGCTCATAAGGGGCGGGTTGGTTCATTTGTATGGGAGGTACCAGAAGGGGAGTTGCCAGACTTCCAAGTTTTTGTCCAAAACTGTTTCTAGCTATAGCTGTATTAAATACAGAATTTGGGAATGATCGCATTGGTCATATTGGTAATATTACACGGCTTATAAGGGGCGGGATGGTTCATTTGTGTGGGAGATACCAGAAGGGGAGTTGCTAGAGTTCCAAGTTTTTTTCCAAAACTTTGTCTTGATATAGGTTTACTAAATACAAAAGTTTTTGCAAGATCGCGGTAGGCATATTGATATTATTAGGGGCGGGATTGTTCATTTGTGTGGGAGGTACCAGAAGGGGAGTTGCCAGAGTTCCAAGTTTTTGTCCAAAACTTTTTCTAGCTATAGCTTTACTAAATACAAAATTTGGGAATGATCGCATTGGTCATATTGATAATATTATACGGCTTATAAGGGGCGGGTTGGTTCATTTGTATGGGAGGTACCAGAAGGGGAGTTGCCAGACTTCCAAGTTTTTGTCCAAAACGTTGTCTTGATATAGGTTTACTAAATACAAAGTTTTTGCAAGATCGCGGTGGGCATATTGATATTATTACACGGCTTATAAGGGGTGGGATGGTTCATTTGTGTGGGAGGTACCAGAAGGGGAGTTGCCAGAGTTCCAAGTTTTTGTCCAAAACTTTTTCTAGCTATAGCTTTACTAAATACAAAATTTGGGCAAGATCGCGTTGGTCATTTTGATAATATTACACGGTTTATAAGGGGCGGGATGGTTCATTTGTTCCAAGTTTTTGTCCAAAACTTTGTCTAGCAATAGCTTTACTAAATACTGGTTTGGGCAAGATCACGTTCGTCATATTGAAAATATTACACGGTTTATATGTGGCGGGATGGTTCATTTGTATGGGAGGTACCAGAAGGGGAGTTGCCAGACTTCCAAGTTTTGACCAAAACTTTTTCTAGCTATAGCTTTACTAAATACAGAATTTGGGAATGATCGCATTGGTCATATTGATAATATTATACGGCTTATAAGGGGCGGGTTGGTTCATTTGTATGGGAGGTACCAGAAGGGGAGTTGCCAGACTTCCAAGTTTTTGTCCAAAACGTTGTCTTGATATAGGTTTACTAAATACAAAGTTTTTGCAAGATCGCGGTGGGCATATTGATATTATTACAGGATTTCTAATGTGGCGGGATGGTACATTTGTATGAGAGGTACCAGAAGCAGGGTAGCCAGACTTCCAAGTTTTTACCCGAAACTCTGTCTAGCTATAGAAGTGCTAAATACAAAATTTGGGAATGATCGCATTGGTCATATTGATAATATTCTACGGCTTATAAGGGGCGGGTTGGTTCATTTGTATGGGAGGTACCAGAAGGGGAGTTGCCAGACTTCCAAGTTTTTGTCCAAAACTGTTTCTAGCTATAGCTGTATTAAATACAAAATTTGGGCCAGATCGCGTTGGTCATTTTGATAATATTACACGGTTTATAAGGGGCGGGATGGTTCATTTGTTCCAAGTTTTTGTCCAAAACTTTGTCTAGCAATAGCTTTACTAAATACTGGTTTGGGCAAGATCACGTTCGTCATATTGATAATATTACACGGTTTATATGTGGCGGGATGGTTCATTTGTATGGGAGGTACCAGAAGGGGAGTTGCCAGACTTCCAAGTTTTGACCAAAACTTTTTCTAGCTATAGCTTTACTAAATACAGAATTTGGGAATGATCGCATTGGTCATATTGATAATATTACACTGTTTATAAGGGGCGGGATGGTTCATTTGTTCCAAGTTTTTGTCCAAAACTTTGTCTAGCAATAGCTTTACTAAATACTGGTTTGGGCAAGATCACGTTCGTCATATTGATAATATTACACGGCTTATAAGGGGCGGGTTGGTTCATTTGTATGGGATGTACCAGAAGGGGAGTTGCCAGACTTCCAAGTTTTTTTCCAAAACTTTGTCTTGATATAGGTTTAATAAATACAAAGTTTTTGCAAGATCGCGGTGGGCATATTGATATTATTACAGGATTTCTAATGTGGCGGGATGGTACATTTGTATGAGAGGTACCAGAAGCAGGGTAGCCAGACTTCCAAGTTTTTACCCGAAACTCTGTCTAGCTGTAGATTTGCTAAATACAAAATTTAGCCCAGATCGCGTGTGTAATATTGATAATATTACACGGCTTATAAGGGGCGGGATGGTTCATTTGTATGGGAGGTACCAGAAAAGGAGTTTCCAGACTTACAAGTTTTTGTCCAAAAGTTTGTCTAGCAATAGCTTTACTAAATACTGGTTTGGGCAACATCACGTTCGTCATATTGATAATATTATACGGTTTATATGTGGCGGGATGGTTCATTTGTATGGGAGGTACCAGAAGGGGAGTTGCCAGACTTCCAAGTTTTGTCCAAAACGTTGTCTTGATATAGGTTTACTAAATACAAAGTTTTTGCAAGATCGCGGTGGGCATATTGATATTATTACAGGATGTCTAATGTGGCGGGATGGTACATTTGTATGAGAGGTACCAGAAGCAGCGTAGCCAGACTTCCAAGTTTTTACCCGAAACTCTGTCTAGCTATAGATTTGCTAAATACAAAATTTGGATCGCGTTTGTTATATTGATAATATTACACGGCTTATAAGGGGCGGGATGGTTCATTTGTGTGGGAGGTACCAGAAGCGGAGTTGACAAACTTCCAAGTTTTTGTCCAAAAGTTTGTCTAGCAATAGCTTTACTAAATACTGGTTTGGGCAAGATCACGTTCGTCATATTGATAATATTACACGGTTTATATGTGGCGGGATGGTTCATTTGTATGGGAGGTACCAGAAGGGGAGTTGCCAGACTTCCAAGTTTTGTCCAAAACGTTGTCTTGATATAGGTTTACTAAATACAAAGTTTTTGCAAGATCGCGGTGGGCATATTGATATTATTACAGGATGTCTAATGTGGCGGGATGGTACATTTGTATGGTACCAGAAGCAGCGTAGCCAGACTTCCAAGTTTTTACCCGAAACTCTGTCTAGCTATAGATTTGCTAAATACAAAATTTGGCACAGATCGCGTTTGTTATATTGATAATATTACACGGCTTATAAGGGGCGGGATGGTTCATTTGTGTGGGAGATACCAGAAGGGGAGTTGCTAGAGTTCCAAGTTTTTTTTCCAAAACTTTGTCTTGATATAGGTTTACTAAATACAAAAGTTTTTGCAAGATCGCGGTAGGCATATTGATATTATTACAGGATTTCTAATTTGGCGGGATGGTACATTTGTATGAGAGGTACCAGAAGCAGCGTAGCCAGACTTCCAAGTTTTTACCCGAAACTCCGTCTAGCTATATATTTGCTAAATACAAAATTTGGCCCAGATCGCGTTGGTTATATTGATAATATTACACGGCTTACAAGGGGCGGGATGGTTCATTTGTATGGGAGGTACCCGAAAAGGAGTTGCCAGACTTACAAGTTTTTGTCCAAAACTTTTTCTAGCTTTAGATTTAAAAAATACAAAATTTGGGCAAGATCGCGTTGGCATATAGATAATATTACACGGTTTATAAGGGGCGGTTGGTTCATTTGTATGGGAGGTACCAGAAAAGGAGTTGTCAGACTTACAAGTTTTTGTCCAAAACTTTTTCTAGCAATAGCTTTATTAAATACAAAATTTGGGCCAGATTGCGTTGTTCATTTTGATAATATTACACAGTTTATAATGGGCGGGATGGTTCATTTGTGTGGGAGATACCAGAAGGGCAGTTGCCAGACTTCCAAGTTTTTGTCCAAAACTTGGTCTAGCAATAGCTTTATTAAATACAAAATTTGGGCCAGATTGCGTTGTTCATTTTGATAATATTACACAGTTTATAATGGGCGGGATGGTTCATTTGTGTGGGAGATACCAGAAGGGCAGTTGCCAGACTTACAAGATTTTGTCCAAAAGTTTGTCTAGCAATAGCTTTACTAAATACTGGTTTGGGCAAGATCAAGTTCGTCATATTAATAATATTACACGGTTTATATGTGGCGGGATGGTTCATTTGTATGGGAGGTACCAGAAGGGGAGTTGCCAGACTTCCAAGTTTTTGTCCAAAACTTGGTCTAGCAATAGCTTTATTAAATACAAAATTTGGGCCAGATTGCGTTGTTCATTTTGATAATATTACACAGTTTATAATGGGCGGGATGGTTCATTTGTGTGGGAGATACCAGAAGGGCAGTTGCCAGACTTACAAGATTTTGTCCAAAAGTTTGTCTAGCAATAGCTTTACTAAATACTGGTTTGGGCAAGATCACGTTCGTCATATTAATAATATTACACGGTTTATATGTGGCGGGATGGTTCATTTGTATGGGAGGTACCAGAAGGGGAGTTTCCAGACTTCCAAGTTTTTGTCCAAAACTTGGTCTAGCAATAGCTTTATTAAATACAAAATTTGGACCAGATCGCGTTGGTCATATTGATAATATTACACAACTTATAAGGGGTGGGTTGGTTCATTTTGATAATATTACACGGTTTATAAGGGGCGGGATGGTTCATTTGTTCCAAGTTTTTGTCCAAAACTTTGTCTAGCAATAGCTTTACTAAATACTGGTTTGGGCAAGATCACGTTCGTCATATTGATAATATTACACGGTTTATATGTGGCGGGATGGTTCATTTGTATGGGAGGTACCAGAAGGGGAGTTGCCAGACTTCCAAGTTTTGACCAAAACTTTTTCTAGCTATAGCTTTACTAAATACAGAATTTGGGAATGATCGCATTGGTCATATTGATAATATTACACTGTTTATAAGGGGCGGGATGGTTCATTTGTTCCAAGTTTTTGTCCAAAACTTTGTCTAGCAATAGCTTTACTAAATACTGGTTTGGGCAAGATCACGTTCGTCATATTGATAATATTACACGGCTTATAAGGGGCGGGTTGGTTCATTTGTATGGGATGTACCAGAAGGGGAGTTGCCAGACTTCCAAGTTTTTTTCCAAAACTTTGTCTTGATATAGGTTTAATAAATACAAAGTTTTTGCAAGATCGCGGTGGGCATATTGATATTATTACAGGATTTCTAATGTGGCGGGATGGTACATTTGTATGAGAGGTACCAGAAGCAGGGTAGCCAGACTTCCAAGTTTTTACCCGAAACTCTGTCTAGCTGTAGATTTGCTAAATACAAAATTTAGCCCAGATCGCGTGTGTAATATTGATAATATTACACGGCTTATAAGGGGCGGGATGGTTCATTTGTATGGGAGGTACCAGAAAAGGAGTTTCCAGACTTACAAGTTTTTGTCCAAAAGTTTGTCTAGCAATAGCTTTACTAAATACTGGTTTGGGCAACATCACGTTCGTCATATTGATAATATTATACGGTTTATATGTGGCGGGATGGTTCATTTGTATGGGAGGTACCAGAAGGGGAGTTGCCAGACTTCCAAGTTTTGTCCAAAACGTTGTCTTGATATAGGTTTACTAAATACAAAGTTTTTGCAAGATCGCGGTGGGCATATTGATATTATTACAGGATGTCTAATGTGGCGGGATGGTACATTTGTATGAGAGGTACCAGAAGCAGCGTAGCCAGACTTCCAAGTTTTTACCCGAAACTCTGTCTAGCTATAGATTTGCTAAATACAAAATTTGGATCGCGTTTGTTATATTGATAATATTACACGGCTTATAAGGGGCGGGATGGTTCATTTGTGTGGGAGGTACCAGAAGCGGAGTTGACAAACTTCCAAGTTTTTGTCCAAAAGTTTGTCTAGCAATAGCTTTACTAAATACTGGTTTGGGCAAGATCACGTTCGTCATATTGATAATATTACACGGTTTATATGTGGCGGGATGGTTCATTTGTATGGGAGGTACCAGAAGGGGAGTTGCCAGACTTCCAAGTTTTGTCCAAAACGTTGTCTTGATATAGGTTTACTAAATACAAAGTTTTTGCAAGATCGCGGTGGGCATATTGATATTATTACAGGATGTCTAATGTGGCGGGATGGTACATTTGTATGAGAGGTACCAGAAGCAGCGTAGCCAGACTTCCAAGTTTTTACCCGAAACTCTGTCTAGCTATAGATTTGCTAAATACAAAATTTGGCACAGATCGCGTTTGTTATATTGATAATATTACACGGCTTATAAGGGGCGGGATGGTTCATTTGTGTGGGAGATACCAGAAGGGGAGTTGCTAGAGTTCCAAGTTTTTTTTCCAAAACTTTGTCTTGATATAGGTTTACTAAATACAAAAGTTTTTGCAAGATCGCGGTAGGCATATTGATATTATTACAGGATTTCTAATTTGGCGGGATGGTACATTTGTATGAGAGGTACCAGAAGCAGCGTAGCCAGACTTCCAAGTTTTTACCCGAAACTCCGTCTAGCTATATATTTGCTAAATACAAAATTTGGCCCAGATCGCGTTGGTTATATTGATAATATTACACGGCTTACAAGGGGCGGTTGGTTCATTTGTATGGGAGGTACCAGAAAAGGAGTTGCCAGACTTACAAGTTTTTGTCCAAAACTTTTTCTAGCAATAGCTTTATTAAATACAAAATTTGGGCCAGATCGCGTTGGTCATTTTGATAATATTACACGGTTTATATGTGGCGGGATGGTTCATTTGTATGGGAGGTACCAGAAGGGGAGTTGCCAGACTTCCAAGTTTTTGTCCAAAACTTGGTCTAGCAATAGCTTTATTAAATACAAAATTTGGGCCAGATTGCGTTGTTCATTTTGATAATATTACACAGTTTATAATGGGCGGGATGGTTCATTTGTGTGGGAGATACCAGAAGGGCAGTTGCCAGACTTACAAGATTTTGTCCAAAAGTTTGTCTAGCAATAGCTTTACTAAATACTGGTTTGGGCAAGATCACGTTCGTCATATTAATAATATTACACGGTTTATATGTGGCGGGATGGTTCATTTGTATGGGAGGTACCAGAAGGGGAGTTTCCAGACTTCCAAGTTTTTGTCCAAAACTTGGTCTAGCAATAGCTTTATTAAATACAAAATTTGGACCAGATCGCGTTGGTCATATTGATAATATTACACAACTTATAAGGGGTGGGTTGGTTCATTTTTATGGGAGGTACCAGAAGGGGAGTTGCCAGACTTCCAAGTTTTTGTCCGAAACCTGTTCCAGCTATAGCGTTACTAAATACAGAATTTGGGAATGATCGCATTGGTCATATTGATAATATTACACGGCATATATGGGGCGGGATGGTTCATTTGTGTGGGAGATACCAGAAGGGGAGTTGCCAGAGTTCCAAGTTTTTGTCCAAACCCTGTTCCAGCCATAGCTTTACTAAATACAGAATTCGGGAATGATCGCATTGGTCATATTGATAATATTGCACAACTTATAAGGTGTGGGTTGGTTCATTTTTATGGGAGGTACCAGAAGGGGAGTTGCCAGACTTCCAAGTTTTTGTCCGAAACCTGTTCCAGCCATAGCTTTACTAAATACAGAATTTGGGAATGATCGCATTGGTCATAGTGATAATATTGCACAACTTATAAGGGGTGGGTTGGTTCATTTTTATGGGAGGTACCAGAAGGGGAGTTGCCAGACTTCCAAGTTTTTGTCCGAAACCTGTTCCAGCTATAGCTTTACTAAATACAGAATTTGGGAATGATCGCATTGGTCATATTGATAATATTACACGGCTTATAAGGGGCGGGATGGTTCATTTGTGTGGGAGATACCAGAAGGGGAGTTGCTAGAGTTCCACGTTTTTTTTTCCAAAACTTTGTCTTGATATAGGTTTACTAAATACAAAAGTTTTTGCAAGATCGCGGTAGGCATATTGATATTATTACAGGATTTCTAATTTGGCGGGATGGTACATTTGTATGAGAGGTACCAGAAGCAGGGTAGCCAGACTTCCAAGTTTTTACCCGAAACTCTGTCTAGCTGTAGATTTGCTAAATACAAAATTTGGCCCAGATCGCGTTGGTTATATTGATAATATTACACGGCTTATAAGGGGCGGGATGGTTCATTTGTGTGGGAGGTACCAGAAGGGGATTTGCCAGAGTTTCAAGTTTTTGTCCAAAACTTTTTCTAGCTATAGCTTTACTAAATACAGAATTTGGGAATGATCGCATTGGTCATATTGATAATAATATACGGCTTATAAGGGGCGGGTTGGTTCATTTGCATTGGAGGTACCAGAAGGGGAGTTGCCAGACTTCCAAGTTTTTGTCCAAAACGTTGTCTTGATATAGGTTTACTAAATACAAAGTTTTTGCAAGATCGCGGTGGGCATATTGATATTATTACAGGATTTCTAATGTGGCGGGATGGTACATTTGTATGAGAGGTACCAGAAGCAGCGTAGCCAGACTTCCAAGTTTTTACCCGAAACTCCGTCTAGCTATATATTTGCTAAATACAAAATTTGGCCCAGATCGCGTTGGTTATATTGATAATATTACACGGCTTACAAGGGGCGGGATCGTTCATTTGTATGGGAGGTACCAGAAAAGGAGTTGCCAGACTTACAAGTTTTTGTCCAAAACTTTTTCTAGCTTTAGATTTAAAAAATACAAAATTTGGGCAAGATCGCGTTGGCATATAAATAATATTACACGGTTTATAAGGGGCGGGTTGGTTCATTTGTATGGGAGGTACCAGAAAAGGAGTTGCCAGACTTACAAGTTTTTGTCCAAAACTTTTTCTAGCTTTAGATTTAAAAAATACAAAATTTGGGCAAGATCGCGTTGGCGTATAGAAAATAGTACACGGTTTATAAGGGGCGGGATGGTTCATTTGTGTGGGAGGTATCAGAAGCGGAGTTGACAGACTTCCAAGTTTTTGTCCAAAACTTGGTCTAGCAATAGCTTTATTAAATACAAAATTTGGGCCAGATTGCGTTGTTCATTTTGATAACATTACACAGTTTATAAGGGGCGGGATGGTTCATTTTGTCCAAAAGTTTGTCTAGCAATAGCTTTACTAAATACTGGTTTGGGCAAGATCACGTTCGTCATATTGATAATATTACACGGTTTATATGTGGCGGGATGGTTCATTTGTATGGGAGGTACCAGAAGAGGAGTTGCCAGACTTCCAAGTTTTGTCCAAAACGTTGTCTTGATATAGGTTTACTAAATACAAAGTTTTTGCAAGATCGCGGTGGGCATATTGATATTATTACAGGATGTCTAATGTGGCGGGATGGTACATTTGTATGAGAGGTACCAGAAGCAGCGTAGCCAGACTTCCAAGTTTTTACCCGAAACTCTGTCTAGCTATAGATTTGCGAAATACAAAATTTGGCACAGATCGCGTTTGTTATATTGATAATATTACACGGCTTATAAGGGGCGGGATGGTTCATTTGTATGGGAGGTACCAGAAAAGGAGTTTCCAGACTTACAAGTTTTTGTCCAAAAGTTTGTCTAGCAATAGCTTTACTAAATACTGGTTTGGGCAACATCACGTTCGTCATATTAATAATATTACACGGTTTATATGGGGCGGGATGGTTCATTTGTATGGGAGGTACCAGAAGGGGAGTTGCCAGACTTCCAAATTTTTGTCCAAAATTTTGTCTAGCAATAGCTTTATTAAATACAAAATTTGGGCCAGATCGCGTTGGTCATTTTGATAATATTACACGGTTTATATGTGGCGGGATGGTTCATTTGTATGGGAGGTACCAGAAGGGGAGTTTCCAGACTTCCAAGTTTTTGTCCAAAACTTGGTCTAGCAATAGCTTTATTAAATACAAAATTTGGACCAGATCGCGTTGGTCATATTGATAATATTACACAACTTATAAGGGGTGGGTTGGTTCATTTTCATGGGAGGTACCAGAAGGGGAGTTGCCAGACTTCCAAGTTTTTGTCCGAAACCTGTTCCAGCTATAGCTTTACTAAATACAGAATTTGGGAATGATCGCATTGGTCATATTGATAATATTACACGGCTTATATGGGGCGGGATGGTTCATTTGTGTGGGAGATACCAGAAGGGGAGTTGCCAGAGTTCCAAGTTTTTGTCCAAACCCTGTTCCAGCCATAGCTTTACTAAATACAGAATTCGGGAATGATCGCATTGGTCATATTGATAATATTGCACAACTTATAAGGTGTGGGTTGGTTCATTTTTATGGGAGGTACCAGAAGGGGAGTTGCCAGACTTCCAAGTTTTTGTCCGAAACCTGTTCCAGCTATAGCTTTACTAAATACAGAATTTGGGAATGATCGCATTGGTCATATTGATAATATTACACGGCTTATAAGGGGCGGGATGGTTCATTTGTGTGGGAGGTACCAGAAGGGGAGTTGCCAGAGTTCCAAGTTTTTGTCCAAAACTTTTTCTAGCTATAGCTTTACTAAATACAGAATTTGGGAATGATCGCATTGGTCATATTGATAATATTACACGGCTTATAAGGGGCGGGATGGTTCATTTGTGTGGGAGATACCAGAAGGGGAGTTGCTAGAGTTCCAAGTTTTTTTTCCAAAACTTTGTCTTGATATAGGTTTACTAAATACAAAAGTTTTTGCAAGATCGCGGTAGGCATATTGATATTATTACAGGATTTCTAATTTGGCGGGATGGTACATTTGTATGAGAGGTACCAGAAGCAGGGTAGCCCGACTTCAGACCCAGATCGCGTTGGTTATATTGATAATATTACACGGCTTATGAGGGGTGGGATGGTTCATTTGTGTGGGAGGTACCAGAAGGGGAGTTGCCAGAGTTTCAAGTTTTTGTCCAAAACTTTTTCTAGCTATAGCTTTACTAAATACAGAATTTGGGAATGATTGCATTGGTCATATTGATAATATTATACGGCTTATAAGGGGCGGGTTGGTTCATTTGTATGGGATGTACCAGAAGGGGAGTTGCCAGACTTCCAAGTTTTTTTCCAAAACTTTGTCTTGATATAGGTTTACTAAATACAAAGTTTTTGCAAGATCGCGGTGGGCATATTGATATTATTACAGGATTTCTAATGTGGCGGGATGGTACATTTGTATGAGAGGTACCAGAAGCAGCGTAGCCAGACTTCCAAGTTTTTACCCGAAACTCCGTCTAGCTGTAGATTTGCTAAATACAAAATTTGGCCCAGATCGCGTTGGTTATATTGATAATATTACACGGCTTATAAGGGGCGGGATGGTTCATTTGTGTGGGAGGTACCAGAAGGGGATTTGCCAGAGTTTCAAGTTTTTGTCCAAAACTTTTTCTAGCTATAGCTTTACTAAATACAGAATTTGGGAATGATCGCATTGGTCATATTGATAATAATATACGGCTTATAAGGGGCGGGTTGGTTCATTTGTATTGGAGGTACCAGAAGGGGAGTTGCCAGACTTCCAAGTTTTTGTCCAAAACGTTGTCTTGATATAGGTTTACTAAATACAAAGTTTTTGCAAGATCGCGGTGGGCATATTGATATTATTACAGGATTTCTAATGTGGCGGGATGGTACATTTGTATGAGAGGTACCAGAAGCAGCGTAGCCAGACTTCCAAGTTTTTACCCGAAACTCCGTCTAGCTATATATTTGCTAAATACAAAATTTGGCCCAGATCGCGTTGGTTATATTGATAATATTACACGGCTTACAAGGGGCGGGATCGTTCATTTGTATGGGAGGTACCAGAAAAGGAGTTGCCAGACTTACAAGTTTTTGTCCAAAACTTTTTCTAGCTTTAGATTTAAAAAATACAAAATTTGGGCAAGATCGCGTTGGCATATAAATAATATTACACGGTTTATAAGGGGCGGGTTGGTTCATTTGTATGGGAGGTACCAGAAAAGGAGTTGCCAGACTTACAAGTTTTTGTCCAAAACTTTTTCTAGCTTTAGATTTAAAAAATACAAAATTTGGGCAAGATCGCGTTGGCGTATAGAAAATAGTACACGGTTTATAAGGGGCGGGATGGTTCATTTTGTCCAAAAGTTTGTCTAGCAATAGCTTTACTAAATACTGGTTTAGGCAAGATCACGTTCGTCATATTGATAATATTACACGGTTTATATGTGGCGGGATGGTTCATTTGTATGGGAGGTACCAGAAGGGGAGTTGCCAGACTTCCAAGTTTTTGTCCAAAACTTGGTCTAGCAATAGCTTTATTAAATACAAAATTTGGGCCAGATTGCGTTGTTCATTTTGATAATATTACACAGTTTATAAGGGGCGGGATGGTTCATTTTGTCCAAAAGTTTGTCTAGCAATAGCTTTACTAAATACTGGTTTGGGCAAGATCACGTTCGTCATATTGATAATATTACACGGTTTATATGTGGCGGGATGGTTCATTTGTATGGGAGGTACCAGAAGAGGAGTTGCCAGACTTCCAAGTTTTG
Organism: Hydrotaea cyrtoneurina; assembly: GCA_958296145.1. NCBI lineage: Eukaryota > Metazoa > Arthropoda > Insecta > Diptera > Muscidae > Hydrotaea > Hydrotaea cyrtoneurina. The sequence goes on along the minus strand of OY282512.1, from coordinate 73,081,628 downwards.
TCCAAAACGTTGTCTTGATATAGGTTTACTAAATACAAAGTTTTTGCAAGATCGCGGTGGGCATATTGATATTATTACAGGATGTCTAATGTGGCGGGATGGTACATTTGTATGAGAGGTACCAGAAGCAGCGTAGCCAGACTTCCAAGTTTTTACCCGAAACTCTGTCTAGCTATAGATTTGCTAAATACAAAATTTGGCACAGATCGCGTTTGTTATATTGATAATATTACACGGCTTATAAGGGGCGGGATGGTTCATTTGTGTGGGAGGTATCAGAAGCGGAGTTGACAGACTTCCAAGTTTTTGTCCAAAACTTGGTCTAGCAATAGCTTTATTAAATACAAAATTTGGGCCAGATTGCGTTGTTCATTTTGATAACATTACACAGTTTATAAGGGGCGGGATGGTTCATTTTGTCCAAAAGTTTGTCTAGCAATAGCTTTACTAAATACTGGTTTGGGCAAGATCACGTTCGTCATATTGATAATATTACACGGTTTATATGTGGCGGGATGGTTCATTTGTATGGGAGGTACCAGAAGAGGAGTTGCCAGACTTCCAAGTTTTGTCCAAAACGTTGTCTTGATATAGGTTTACTAAATACAAAGTTTTTGCAAGATCGCGGTGGGCATATTGATATTATTACAGGATGTCTAATGTGGCGGGATGGTACATTTGTATGAGAGGTACCAGAAGCAGCGTAGCCAGACTTCCAAGTTTTTACCCGAAACTCTGTCTAGCTATAGATTTGCGAAATACAATATTTGGCACAGATCGCGTTTGTTATATTGATAATATTACACGGCTTATAAGGGGCGGGATGGTTCATTTGTATGGGAGGTACCAGAAAAGGAGTTTCAGACTTACAAGTTTTTGTCCAAAAGTTTGTCTAGCAATAGCTTTACTAAATACTGGTTTGGGCAACATCACGTTCGTCATATTAATAATATTACACGGTTTATATGTGGCGGGATGGTTCATTTGTATGGGAGGTACCAGAAGGGGAGTTGCCAGACTTCCAAATTTTTGTCCAAAATTTTGTCTAGCAATAGCTTTATTAAATACAAAATTTGGGCCAGATCGCGTTGGTCATTTTGATAATATTACACGGTTTATATGTGGCGGGATGGTTCATTTGTATGGGAGGTACCAGAAGGGGAGTTGCCAGACTTCCAAGTTTTTGTCCAAAACTTGGTCTAGCAATAGCTTTACTAAATACTGGTTTGGGCAAGATCACGTTCGTCATATTAATAATATTACACGGTTTATATGTGGCGGGATGGTTCATTTGTATGGGAGGTACCAGAAGGGGAGTTTCCAGACTTCCAAGTTTTTGTCCAAAACTTGGTCTAGCAATAGCTTTATTAAATACAAAATTTGGACCAGATCGCGTTGGTCATATTGATAATATTACACAACTTATAAGGGGTGGGTTGGTTCATTTTCATGGGAGGTACCAGAAGGGGAGTTGCCAGACTTCCAAGTTTTTGTCCGAAACCTGTTCCAGCTATAGCTTTACTAAATACAGAATTTGGGAATGATCGCATTGGTCATATTGATAATATTACACGGCTTATAAGGGGCGGGATGGTTCATTTGTGTGGGAGGTACCAGAAGGGGAGTTGCCAGAGTTCCAAGTTTTTGTCCAAAACTTTTTCTAGCTATAGCTTTACTAAATACAGAATTTGGGAATGATCGCATTGGTCATATTGATAATATTACACGGCTTATAAGGGGCGGGATGGTTCATTTGTGTGGGAGATACCAGAAGGGGAGTTGCCAGAGTTCCAAGTTTTTGTCCAAAACTTTTTCTAGCTATAGCTTTACTAAATACAGAATTTGGGAATGATCGCATTGGTCATATTGATAATAATATACGGCTTATAAGGGGCGGGTTGGTTCATTTGTATTGGAGGTACCAGAAGGGGAGTTGCCAGACTTCCAAGTTTTTGTCCAAAACGTTGTCTTGATATAGGTTTACTAAATACAAAGTTTTTGCAAGATCGCGGTGGGCATATTGAAATTATTACAGGATTTCTAATGTGGCGGGATGGTACATTTGTATGAGAGGTACCAGAAGCAGCGTAGCCAGACTTCCAAGTTTTTACCCGAAACTCCGTCTAGCTATATATTTGCTAAATACAAAATTTGGCCCAGATCGCGTTGGTTATATTGATAATATTACACGGCTTACAAGGGGCGGGATCGTTCATTTGTATGGGAGGTACCAGAAAAGGAGTTGCCAGACTTACAAGTTTTTGTCCAAAACTTTTTCTAGCTTTAGATTTAAAAAATACAAAATTTGGGCAAGATCGCGTTGGCATATAAATAATATTACACGGTTTATAAGGGGCGGGTTGGTTCATTTGTATGGGAGGTACCAGAAAAGGAGTTGCCAGACTTACAAGTTTTTCTCCAAAACTTTTTCTAGCTTTAGATTTAAAAAATACAAAATTTGGGCAAGATCGCGTTGTTCATTTTGATAATATTACACAGTTTATAAGGGGCGGGATGGTTAATTTTGTCCAAAAGTTTGTCTAGCAATAGCTTTACTAAATACTGGTTTAGGCAAGATCACGTTCGTCATATTGATAATATTACACGGTTTATATGTGGCGGGATGGTTCATTTGTATGGGAGGTACCAGAAGGGGAGTTGCCAGACTTCCAAGTTTTTGTCCAAAACTTGGTCTAGCAATAGCTTTATTAAATACAAAATTTGGGCCAGATTGCGTTGTTCATTTCGATAATATTACACAGTTTATAAGGGGCGGGATGGTTCATTTTGTCCAAAAGTTTGTCTAGCAATAGCTTTACTAAATACTGGTTTGGGCAAGATCACGTTCGTCATATTGATAATATTACACGGTTTATATGTGGCGGGATGGTTCATTTGTATGGGAGGTACCAGAAGAGGAGTTGCCAGACTTCCAAGTTTTGTCCAAAACGTTGTCTTGATATAGGTTTACTAAATACAAAGTTTTTGCAAGATCGCGGTGGGCATATTGATATTATTACAGGATGTCTAATGTGGCGGGATGGTACATTTGTATGAGAGGTACCAGAAGCAGCGTAGCCAGACTTCCAAGTTTTTACCCGAAACTCTGTCTAGCTATAGATTTGCTAAATACAAAATTTGGCACAGATCGCGTTTGTTATATTGATAATATTACACGGCTTATAAGGGGCGGGATGGTTCATTTGTATGGGAGGTACCAGAAAAGGAGTTTCCAGACTTACAAGTTTTTGTCCAAAAGTTTGTCTAGCAATAGCTTTACTAAATACTGGTTTGGGCAACATCACGTTCGTCATATTAATAATATTACACGGTTTATATGTGGCGGGATGGTTCATTTGTATGGGAGGTACCAGAAGGGGAGTTGCCAGACTTCCAAATTTTTGTCCAAAATTTTGTCTAGCAATAGCTTTATTAAATACAAAATTTGGGCCAGATCGCGTTGGTCATTTTGATAATATTACACGGTTTATATGTGGCGGGATGGTTCATTTGTATGGGAGGTACCAGAAGGGGAGTTGCCAGACTTCCAAGTTTTTGTCCAAAACTTGGTCTAGCAATAGCTATACTAAATACTGGTTTGGGCAAGATCACGTTCGTCATATTAATACTATTACACGGTTTATATGTGGCGGGATGGTTCATTTGTATGGGAGGTACCAGAAGTGGAGTTTCCAGACTTCCAAGTTTTTGTCCGAAACCTGTTCCAGCTATAGCTTTACTAAATACAGAATTTGGGAATGATCGCATTGGTCATATTGATAATATTGCACAACTTATAAGGTGTGGGTTGGTTCATTTTTATGGGAGGTACCAGAAGGGGAGTTGCCAGACTTCCAAGTTTTTGTCCGAAACCTGTTCCAGCTATAGCTTTACTAAATACAGAATTTGGGAATGATCGCATTGGTCATATTGATAATATTACACGGCTTATAAGGGGCGGGATGGTTCATTTGTATGGGAGGTACCAGAAAAGGAGTTTCCAGACTTACAAGTTTTTGTCCAAAAGTTTGTCTAGCAATAGCTTTACTAAATACTGGTTTGGGCAACATCACGTTCGTCATATTAATAATATTACACGGTTTATATGTGGCGGGATGGTTCATTTGTATGGGAGGTACCAGAAGGGGAGTTGCCAGACTTCCAAATTTTTGTCCAAAATTTTGTCTAGCAATAGCTTTATTAAATACAAAATTTGGACCAGATCGCGTTGGTCATATTGATAATATTACACAACTTATAAGGGGTGGGTTGGTTCATTTTCATGGGAGGTACCAGAAGGGGAGTTGCCAGACTTCCAAGTTTTTGTCCGAAACCTGTTCCAGCTATAGCTTTACTAAATACAGAATTTGGGAATGATCGCATTGGTCATATTGATAATATTACACGGCTTATATGGGGCGGGATGGTTCATTTGTGTGGGAGATACCAGAAGGGGAGTTGCCAGAGTTCCAAGTTTTTGTCCAAACCCTGTTCCAGCCATAGCTTTACTAAATACAGAATTCGGGAATGATCGCATTGGTCATATTGATAATATTGCACAACTTATAAGGTGTGGGTTGGTTCATTTTTATGGGAGGTACCAGAAGGGGAGTTGCCAGACTTCCAAGTTTTTGTCCGAAACCTGTTCCAGCTATAGCTTTACTAAATACAGAATTTGGGAATGATCGCATTGGTCATATTGATAATATTACACGGCTTATAAGGGGCGGGATGGTTCATTTGTGTGGGAGGTACCAGAAGGGGAGTTGCCAGAGTTCCAAGTTTTTGTCCAAAACTTTTTCTAGCTATAGCTTTACTAAATACAGAATTTGGGAATGATCGCATTGGTCATATTGATAATATTACACGGCTTATAAGGGGCGGGATGGTTCATTTGTGTGGGAGATACCAGAAGGGGAGTTGCTAGAGTTCCAAGTTTTTTTTCCAAAACTTTGTCTTGATATAGGTTTACTAAATACAAAAGTTTTTGCAAGATCGCGGTAGGCATATTGATATTATTACAGGATTTCTAATTTGGCGGGATGGTACATTTGTATGAGAGGTACCAGAAGCAGGGTAGCCCGACTTCAGACCCAGATAGCGTTGGTTATATTGATAATATTACACGGCTTATGAGGGGTGGGATGGTTCATTTGTGTGGGAGGTACCAGAAGGGGAGTTGCCAGACTTCCAAGTTTTTTTCCAAAACTTTGTCTTGATATAGGTTTACTAAATACAAAGTTTTTGCAAGATCGCGGTGGGCATATTGATATTATTACAGGATTTCTAATGTGGCGGGATGGTACATTTGTATGAGAGGTACCAGAAGCAGGGTAGCCAGACTTCCAAGTTTTTACCCGAAACTCCGTCTAGCTATATATTTGCTAAATACAAAATTTGGCCCAGATCGCGTTGGTTATATTGATAATATTACACGGCTTACAAGGGGCGGGATGGTTCATTTGTATGGGAGGTACCAGAAAAGGAGTTGCCAGACTTACAAGTTTTTGTCCAAAACTTTTTCTAGCTTTAGATTTAAAAAATACAAAATTTGGGCAAGATCGCGTTGGCATATAGATAATATTACACGGTTTATAAGGGGCGGGTTGGTTAATTTGTATGGGAGGTACCAGAAAAGGAGTTGCCAGACTTACAAGTTTTTGTCCAAAACTTTTTCTAGCTTTAGATTTAAAAAATACAAAATTTGGGCAAGATCGCGTTGGCATATAGAAAATAGTACACGGTTTATAAGGGGCGGGATGGTTCATTTGTGTGGGAGGTATCAGAAGCGGAGTTGACAGATTTCCAAGTTTTTGTCCAAAAGTTTGTCTAGCAATAGCTTTACTAAATACTGGTTTAGGCAAGATCACGTTCGTCATATTGATAATATTACACGGTTTATATGTGGCGGGATGGTTCATTTGTATGGGAGGTACCAGAAGGGGAGTTGCCAGACTTCAAAGTTTTTGTCCAAAACTTGGTCTAGCAATAGCTTTACTAAATACAAAATTTGGGCCAGATTGCGTTGTTCATTTTGATAATATTACACAGTTTATAAGGGGCGGGATGGTTCATTTGTGTGGGAGATACCAGAAGGGCAGTTGCCAGACTGACAAGTTTTTGTCCAAAAGTTTGTCTAGCAATAGCTTTACTAAATACTGGTTTTGGCAAGATCACGTTCGTCATATTGATAATATTACACGGTTTATATGTGGCGGGTTGGTTCATTTGTATGGGAGGTACCAGAAGGGGAGTTGCCAGACTTCCAAGTTTTTGTCCGAAACTTGGTCTAGCAATAGCTTTATTAAATACAAAATTTGGACCAGATCGCTTTGGTCATATTGATAATATTACACAACTTATAAGGGGTGGGTTGGTTCATTTTTATGGGAGGTACCAGAAGGGGAGTTGCCAGACTTCCAAGTTTTTGTCCGAAACCTGTTCCAGCCATAGCTTTACTAAATACAGAATTTGGGAATGATCGCATTGGTCATATTGATAATATTGCACAACTTATAAGGGGTGGGTTGGTTCATTTTTATGGGAGGTACCAGAAGGGGAGTTGCCAGACTTCCAAGTTTTTGTCCGAAACCTGTTCCAGCTATAGCTTTACTAAATACAGAATTTGGGAATGATCGCATTGGTCATATTGATAATATTACACGGCTTATAAGGGGCGGGATGGTTCATTTGTGTGGGAGATACCAGAAGGGGAGTTGCTAGAGTTCCAAGTTTTTTTTCCAAAACTTTGTCTTGATATAGGTTTACTAAATACAAAAGTTTTTGCAAGATCGCGGTAGGCATATTGATATTATTACAGGATTTCTAATTTGGCGGGATGGTACATTTGTATGAGAGGTACCAGAAGCAGGGTAGCCAGACTTCCAAGTTTTTACCCGAAACTCTGTCTAGCTGTAGATTTGCTAAATACAAAATTTGGCCCAGATCGCGTTGGTTATATTGATAATATTACACGGCTTATAAGGGGCGGGATGGTTCATTTGTGTGGGAGGTACCAGAAGGGGATTTGCCAGAGTTTCAAGTTTTTGTCCAAAACTTTTTCTAGCTATAGCTTTACTAAATACAGAATTTGGGAATGATCGCATTGGTCATATTGATAATATTACACGGCTTATAAGGGGCGGGTTGGTTCATTTGTGTGGGAGGTACCAGAAGGGGAGTTGCCAGAGTTTCAAGTTTTTGTGCAAAACTTTTTCTAGCTATAGCTTTACTAAATACAGAATTTGGGAATGATTGCATTGGTCATATTGATAATATTATACGGCTTATAAGGGGCGGGTTGGTTCATTTGTATGGGAGGTACCAGAAAAGGAGTTGCCAGACTTACAAGTTTTTGTCCAAAACTTTTTCTAGCTTTAGATTTAAAAAATACAAAATTTGGGCAAGATCGCGTTGGCATATAAATAATATTACACGGTTTATAAGGGGCGGGTTGGTTCATTTGTATGGGAGGTACCAGAAAAGGAGTTGCCAGACTTACAAGTTTTTGTCCAAAACTTTTTCTAGCTTTAGATTTAAAAAATACAAAATTTGGGCAAGATCGCGTTGGCGTATAGAAAATAGTACACGGTTTATAAGGGGCGGGATGGTTCATTTGTGTGGGAGGTATCAGAAGCGGAGTTGACAGACTTCCAAGTTTTTGTCCAAAACTTGGTCTAGCAATAGCTTTATTAAATACAAAATTTGGGCCAGATTGCGTTGTTCATTTTGATGATATTACACAGTTTATAAGGGGCGGGATGGTTCATTTTGTCCAAAAGTTTGTCTAGCAATAGCTTTACTAAATACTGGTTTAGGCAAGATCACGTTCGTCATATTGATAATATTACACGGTTTATATGTGGCGGGATGGTTCATTTGTATGGGAGGTACCAGAAGGGGAGTTGCCAGACTTCCAAGTTTTTGTCCAAAACTTGGTCTAGCAATAGCTTTATTAAATACAAAATTTGGGCCAGATTGCGTTGTTCATTTTGATGATATTACACAGTTTATAAGGGGCGGGATGGTTCATTTTGTCCAAAAGTTTGTCTAGCAATAGCTTTACTAAATACTGGTTTGGGCAAGATCACGTTCGTCATATTGATAATATTACACGGTTTATATGTGGCGGAATGGTTCATTTGTATGGGAGGTACCAGAAGAGGAGTTGCCAGACTTCCAAGTTTTGTCCAAAACGTTGTCTTGATATAGGTTTACTAAATAAAAAGTTTTTGCAAGATCGCGGTGGGCATATTGATATTATTACAGGATGTCTAATGTGGCGGGATGGTACATTTGTATGAGAGGTACCAGAAGCAGCGTAGCCAGACTTCCAAGTTTTTACCCGAAACTCTGTCTAGCTATAGATTTGCTAAATACAAAATTTGGCACAGATCGCGTTTGTTATATTGATAATATTACACGGCTTATAAGGGGCGGGATGGTTCATTTGTATGGGAGGTACCAGAAAAGGAGTTTCCAGACTTACAAGTTTTTGTCCAAAAGTTTGTCTAGCAATAGCTTTACTAAATACTGGTTTGGGCAACATCACGTTCGTCATATTAATAATATTACACGGTTTATATGTGGCGGGATGGTTCATTTGTATGGGAGGTACCAGAAGGGGAGTTGCCAGACTTCCAAATTTTTGTCCAAAATTTTGTCTAGCAATAGCTTTATTAAATACAAAATTTGGGCCAGATCGCGTTGGTCATTTTGATAATATTACACGGTTTATATGTGGCGGGATGGTTCATTTGTATGGGAGGTACCAGAAGGGGAGTTGCCAGACTTCCAAGTTTTTGTCCAAAACTTGGTCTAGCAATAGCTTTACTAAATACTGGTTTGGGCAAGATCACGTTCGTCATATTAATAATATTACACGGTTTATATGTGGCGGGATGGTTCATTTGTATGGGAGGTACCAGAAGGGGAGTTTCCAGACTTCCAAGCTTTTGTCCAAAACTTGGTCTAGCAATAGCTTTATTAAATACAAAATTTGGACCAGATCGCGTTGGTCATATTGATAATATTACACAACTTATAAGGGGTGGGTTGGTTCATTTTCATGGGAGGTACCAAAAGGGGAGTTGCCAGACTTCCAAGTTTTTGTCCGAAACCTGTTCCAGCTATAGCTTTACTAAATACAGAATTTGGGAATGATCGCATTGGTCATATTGATAATATTACACGGCTTATATGGGGCGGGATGGTTCATTTGTGTGGGAGATACCAGAAGGGGAGTTGCCAGAGTTCCAAGTTTTTGTCCAAACCCTGTTCCAGCCATAGCTTTACTAAATACAGAATTCGGGAATGATCGCATTGGTCATATTGATAATATTGCACAACTTATAAGGTGTGGGTTCCTTTTTATGGGAGGTACCAGAAGGGGAGTTGCCAGACTTCCAAGTTTTTGTCCGAAACCTGTTCCAGCTATAGCTTTACTAAATACAGAATATGGGAATGATCGCATTGGTCATATTGATAATATTACACGGCTTATAAGGGGCGGGATGGTTCATTTGTGTGGGAGGTACCAGAAGGGGAGTTGCCAGAGTTCCAAGTTTTTGTCCAAAACTTTTTCTAGCTATAGCTTTACTAAATACAGAATTTGGGAATGATCGCATTGGTCATATTGATAATATTACACGGCTTATAAGGGGCGGGATGGTTCATTTGTGTGGGAGATACCAGAAGGGGAGTTGCTAGAGTTCCAAGTTTTTTTTCCAAAACTTTGTCTTGATATAGGTTTACTAAATACAAAAGTTTTTGCAAGATCGCGGTAGGCATATTGATATTATTACAGGATTTCTAATTTGGCGGGATGGTACATTTGTATGAGAGGTACCAGAAGCAGGGTAGCCCGACTTCAGACCCAGATCGCGTTGGTTATATTGATAATATTACACGGCTTATGAGGGGTGGGATGGTTCATTTGTGTGGGAGGTACCAGAAGGGGAGTTGCCAGAGTTTCAAGTTTTTGTCCAAAACTTTTTCTAGCTATAGCTTTACTAAATACAGAATTTGGGAATGATTGCATTGGTCATATTGATAATATTACACGGCTTATGAGGGGTGGGATGGTTCATTTGTGTGGGAGGTACCAGAAGGGGAGTTGCCAGACTTCCAAGTTTTTTTCCAAAACTTTGTCTTGATATAGGTTTACTAAATACAAAGTTTTTGCAAGATCGCGGTGGGCATATTGATATTATTACAGGATTTCTAATGTGGCGGGATGGTACATTTGTATGAGAGGTACCAGAAGCAGGGTAGCCAGACTTCCAAGTTTTTACCCGAAACTCCGTCTAGCTATATATTTGCTAAATACAAAATTTGGCCCAGATCGCGTTGGTTATATTGATAATATTACACGGCTTACAAGGGGCGGGATGGTTCATTTGTATGGGAGGTACCAGAAAAGGAGTTGCCAGACTTACAAGTTTTTGTCCAAAACTTTTTCTAGCTTTAGATTTAAAAAATACAAAATTTGGGCAAGATCGCGTTGGCATATAGATAATATTACACGGTTTATAAGGGGCGGGTTGGTTCATTTGTATGGGAGGTACCAGAAAAGGAGTTGCCAGACTTACAAGTTTTTGTCCAAAACTTTTTCTAGCTTTAGATTTAAAAAATACAAAATTTGGGCAAGATCGCGTTGGCATATAGAAAATAGTACACGGTTTATAAGGGGCGGGATGGTTCATTTGTGTGGGAGGTATCAGAAGCGGAGTTGACAGATTTCCAAGTTTTTGTCCAAAAGTTTGTCTAGCAATAGCTTTACTAAATACTGGTTTAGGCAAGATCACGTTCGTCATATTGATAATATTACACGGTTTATATGTGGCGGGATGGTTCATTTGTATGGGAGGTACCAGAAGGGGAGTTGCCAGATTTCAAAGTTTTTGTCCAAAACTTGGTCTAGCAATAGCTTTACTAAATACAAAATTTGGGCCAGATTGCGTTGTTCATTTTGATAATATTACACAGTTTATAAGGGGCGGGATGGTTCATTTGTGTGGGAGATACCAGAAGGGCAGTTGCCAGACTGACAAGTTTTTGTCCAAAAGTTTGTCTAGCAATAGCTTTACTAAATACTGGTTTTGGCAAGATCACGTTCGTCATATTGATAATATTACACGGTTTATATGTGGCGGGTTGGTTCATTTGTATGGGAGGTACCAGAAGGGGAGTTGCCAGACTTCCAAGTTTTTGTCCGAAACTTGGTCTAGCAATAGCTTTATTAAATACAAAATTTGGACCAGATCGCTTTGGTCATATTGATAATATTACACAACTTATAAGGGGTGGGTTGGTTCATTTTTATGGGAGGTACCAGAAGGGGAGTTGCCAGACTTCCAAGTTTTTGTCCGAAACCTGTTCCAGCCATAGCTTTACTAAATACAGAATTTGGGAATGATCGCATTGGTCATATTGATAATATTGCACAACTTATAAGGGGTGGGTTGGTTCATTTTTATGGGAGGTACCAGAAGGGGAGTTGCCAGACTTCCAAGTTTTTGTCCGAAACCTGTTCCAGCTATAGCTTTACTAAATACAGAATTTGGGAATGATCGCATTGGTCATATTGATAATATTACACGGCTTATAAGGGGCGGGATGGTTCATTTGTGTGGGAGATACCAGAAGGGGAGTTGCTAGAGTTCCAAGTTTTTTTTCCAAAACTTTGTCTTGATATAGGTTTACTAAATACAAAAGTTTTTGCAAGATCGCGGTAGGCATATTGATATTATTACAGGATTTCTAATTTGGCGGGATGGTACATTTGTATGAGAGGTACCAGAAGCAGGGTAGCCAGACTTCCAAGTTTTTACCCGAAACTCTGTCTAGCTGTAGATTTGCTAAATACAAAATTTGGCCCAGATCGCGTTGGTTATATTGATAATATTACACGGCTTATAAGGGGCGGGATGGTTCATTTGTGTGGGAGGTACCAGAAGGGGATTTGCCAGAGTTTCAAGTTTTTGTCCAAAACTTTTTCTAGCTGTAGATTTGCTAAATACAAAATTTGGCCCAGATCGCGTTGGTTATATTGATAATATTACACAACTTATAAGGGGTGGGTTGGTTCATTTTTATGGGAGGTACCAGAAGGGGAGTTGCCAGACTTCCAAGTTTTTGTCCGAAACCTGTTCCAGCTATAGCTTTACTAAATACAGAATTTGGGAATGATCGCATTGGTCATATTGATAATATTACACGGCTTATAAGGGGCGGGATGGTTCATTTGTGTGGGATGTACCAGAAGGGGAGTTGCCAGACTTCCAAGTTTTTTTCCAAAACTTTGTCTTGATATAGGTTTAATAAATACAAAGTTTTTGCAAGATCGCGGTGGGCATATTGATATTATTACAGGATTTCTAATGTGGCGGGATGGTACATTTGTATGAGAGGTACCAGAAGCAGGGTAGCCAGACTTCCAAGTTTTTACCCGAAACTCCGTCTAGCTATATATTTGCTAAATACAAAATTTGGCCCAGATCGCGTTGGTTATATTGATAATATTACACGGCTTACAAGGGGCGGGATCGTTCATTTGTATGGGAGGTACCAGAAAAGGAGTTGCCAGACTTACAAGTTTTTGTCCAAAACTTTTTCTAGCTTTAGATTTAAAAAATACAAAATTTGGGCAAGATCGCGTTGGCATATAAATAATATTACAAGGTTTATAAGGGGCGGGTTGGTTCATTTGTATGGGAGGTACCAGAAAAGGAGTTGCCAGACTTACAAGTTTTTGTCCAAAACTTTTTCTAGCTTTAGATTTAAAAAATACAAAATTTGGGCAAGATCGCGTTGGCGTATAGAAAATAGTACACGGTTTATAAGGGGCGGGATGGTTCATTTGTGTGGGAGGTATCAGAAGCGGAGTTGACAGACTTCCAAGTTTTTGTCCAAAACTTGGTCTAGCAATAGCTTTATTAAATACAAAATTTGGGCCAGATTGCGTTGTTCATTTTGATAATATTACACAGTTTATAAGGGGCGGGATGGTTCATTTTGTCCAAAAGTTTGTCTAGCAATAGCTTTACTAAATACTGGTTTGGGCAAGATCACGTTCGTCATATTGATAATATTACACGGTTTATATGTGGCGGAATGGTTCATTTGTATGGGAGGTACCAGAAGAGGAGTTGCCAGACTTCCAAGTTTTGTCCAAAACGTTGTCTTGATATAGGTTTACTAAATAAAAAGTTTTTGCAAGATCGCGTTGGGCATATTGATATTATTACAGGATGTCTAATGTGGCGGGATGGTACATTTGTATGAGAGGTACCAGAAGCAGCGTAGCCAGACTTCCAAGTTTTTACCCGAAACTCTGTCTAGCTATAGATTTGCTAAATACAAAATTTGGCACAGATCGCGTTTGTTATATTGATAATATTACACGGCTTATAAGGGGCGGGATGGTTCATTTGTATGGGAGGTACCAGAAAAGGAGTTTCCAGACTTACAAGTTTTTGTCCAAAAGTTTGTCTAGCAATAGCTTTACTAAATACTGGTTTGGGCAACATCACGTTCGTCATATTAATAATATTACACGGTTTATATGTGGCGGGATGGTTCATTTGTATGGGAGGTACCAGAAGGGGAGTTGCCAGACTTCCAAATTTTTGTCCAAAATTTTGTCTAGCAATAGCTTTATTAAATACAAAATTTGGGCCAGATCGCGTTGGTCATTTTGATAATATTACACGGTTTATATGTGGCGGGATGGTTCATTTGTATGGGAGGTACCAGAAGGGGAGTTGCCAGACTTCCAAGTTTTTGTCCAAAACTTGGTCTAGCAATAGCTTTACTAAATACTGGTTTGGGCAAGATCACGTTCGTCATATTAATAATATTACACGGTTTATATGTGGCGGGATGGTTCATTTGTATGGGAGGTACCAGAAGGGGAGTTTCCAGACTTCCAAGCTTTTGTCCAAAACTTGGTCTAGCAATAGCTTTATTAAATACAAAATTTGGACCAGATCGCGTTGGTCATATTGATAATATTACACAACTTATAAGGGGTGGGTTGGTTCATTTTCATGGGAGGTACCAGAAGGGGAGTTGCCAGACTTCCAAGTTTTTGTCCGAAACCTGTTCCAGCTATAGCTTTACTAAATACAGAATTTGGGAATGATCGCATTGGTCATATTGATAATATTACACGGCTTATATGGGGCGGGATGGTTCATTTGTGTGGGAGATACCAGAAGGGGAGTTGCCAGAGTTCCAAGTTTTTGTCCAAACCCTGTTCCAGCCATAGCTTTACTAAATACAGAATTCGGGAATGATCGCATTGGTCATATTGATAATATTGCACAACTTATAAGGTGTGGGTTCATTTTTATGGGAGGTACCAGAAGGGGAGTTGCCAGACTTCCAAGTTTTTGTCCGAAACCTGTTCCAGCTATAGCTTTACTAAATACAGAATATGGGAATGATCGCATTGGTCATATTGATAATATTACACGGCTTATAAGGGGCGGGATGGTTCATTTGTGTGGGAGGTACCAGAAGGGGAGTTGCCAGAGTTCCAAGTTTTTGTCCAAAACTTTTTCTAGCTATAGCTTTACTAAATACAGAATTTGGGAATGATCGCATTGGTCATATTGATAATATTACACGGCTTATAAGGGGCGGGATGGTTCATTTGTGTGGGAGATACCAGAAGGGGAGTTGCTAGAGTTCCAAGTTTTTTTTCCAAAACTTTGTCTTACTAAATACAAAAGTTTTTGCAAGATCGCGGTAGGCATATTGATATTATTACAGGATTTCTAATTTGGCGGGATGGTACATTTGTATGAGAGGTACCAGAAGCAGGGTAGCCCGACTTCAGACCCAGATCGCGTTGGTTATATTGATAATATTACACGGCTTATGAGGGGTGGGATGGTTCATTTGTGTGGGAGGTACCAGAAGGGGAGTTGCCAGAGTTTCAAGTTTTTGTCCAAAACTTTTTCTAGCTATAGCTTTACTAAATACAGAATTTGGGAATGATTGCATTGGTCATATTGATAATATTATACGGCTTATAAGGGGCGGGTTGGTTCATTTGTATGGGATGTACCAGAAGGGGAGTTGCCAGACTTCCAAGTTTTTTTCCAAAACTTTGTCTTGATATAGGTTTACTAAATACAAAGTTTTTGCAAGATCGCGGTGGGCATATTGATATTATTACAGGATTTCTAATGTGGCGGGATGGTACATTTGTATGAGAGGTACCAGAAGCAGCGTAGCCAGACTTCCAAGTTTTTACCCGAAACTCCGTCTAGCTGTAGATTTGCTAAATACAAAATTTGGCCCAGATCGCGTTGGTTATATTGATAATATTACACGGCTTATAAGGGGCGGGATGGTTCATTTGTGTGGGAGGTACCAGAAGGGGATTTGCCAGAGTTTCAAGTTTTTGTCCAAAACTTTTTCTAGCTATAGCTTTACTAAATACAGAATTTGGGAATGATCGCATTGGTCATATTGATAATAATATACGGCTTATAAGGGGCGGGTTGGTTCATTTGTATGGGAGGTACCAGAAAAGGAGTTGCCAGACTTACAAGTTTTTGTCCAAAACTTTTTCTAGCTTTAGATTTAAAAAATACAAAATTTGGGCAAGATCGCGTTGGCATATAGAAAATAGTACACGGTTTATAAGGGGCGGGATGGTTCATTTGTGTGGGAGGTATCAGAAGCGGAGTTGACAGACTTCCAAGTTTTTGTCCAAAAGTTTGTCTAGCAATAGCTTTACTAAATACTGGTTTAGGCAAGATCACGTTCGTCATATTGATAATATTACACGGTTTATATGTGGCGGGATGGTTCATTTGTGTGGGAGATACCAGAAGGGCAGTTGCCAGACTGACAAGTTTTTGTCCAAAAGTTTGTCTAGCAATAGCTTTACTAAATACTGGTTTTGGCAAGATCACGTTCGTCATATTGATAATATTACACGGTTTATATGTGGCGGGTTGGTTCATTTGTATGGGAGGTACCAGAAGGGGAGTTGCCAGACTTCCAAGTTTTTGTCCAAAACTTGGTCTAGCAATAGCTTTATTAAATACAAAATTTGGACCAGATCGCTTTGGTCATATTGATAATATTACACAACTTATAAGGGGTGGGTTGATTCATTTTTATGGGAGGTACCAGAAGGGGAGTTGCCAGACTTCCAAGTTTTTGTCCGAAACCTGTTCCAGCTATAGCTTTACTAAATACAGAATTTGGGAATGATCGCATTGGTCATATTGATAATATTACACAGCTTATATGGGGCGGGATGGTTCATTTGTGTGGGAGATACCAGAAGTGGAGTTACCAGAGTTCCAAGTTTTTGTCCAAAACCTGTTCCAGCCATAGCTTTACTAAATACAGAATTTGGGAATGATCGCATTGGTCATATTGATAATATTGCACAACTTATAAGGGGTGGGTTGGTTCATTTTTATGGGAGGTACCAGAAGGGGAGTTGCCAGACTTCCAAGTTTTTGTCCGAAACCTGTTCCAGCCATAGCTTTACTAAATACAGAATTTGGACCAGATCGCTTTGGTCATATTGATAATATTACACAACTTATAAGGGGTGGGTTGGTTCATTTTTATGGAAGGTACCAGAAGGGGAGTTGCCAGACTTCCAAGTTTTTGTCCGAAACCTGTTCCAGCTATAGCTTTACTAAATACAGAATTTGGGAATGATCGCATTGGTCATATTGATAATATTACACGGCTTATATGGGGCGGGATGGTTCATTTGTGTGGGAGGTACCAGAAGGGGAGTTGCCAGAGTTCCAAGTTTTTGTCCAAAACTTTTTCTAGCTATAGCTTTACTAAATACAGAATTTGGGAATGATCGCATTGGTCATATTGATAATATTGCACGGCTTATAAGGGGCGGGATGGTTCATTTGTGTGGGAGATACCAGAAGGGGAGTTGCTAGAGTTCCAAGTTTTTTTCCAAAACTTTGTCTTGATATAGGTTTACTAAATACAAAAGTTTTTGCAAGATTGCGGTGGGCATATTGATATTATTACAGGATTTCTAATGTGGCGGGATGGTACATTTGTATGAGAGGTACCAGAAGCAGGGTAGCCAGACTTCAAAGTTTTTACCCGAAACTCTGTCTAGCTGTAGATTTGCTAAATACAAAATTTGGCCCAGATCGCGTTGGTTATATTGATAATATTACACGGCTTACAAGGGGCGGGATGGTTCATTTGTATGGGAGGTACCAGAAAAGGAGTTGCCAGACTTACAAGTTTTTGTCCAAAACTTTTTCTAGCTATAGCTTTACTAAATACAGAATTTGGGAATGATTGCATTGGTCATATTGATAATATTATACGGCTTATAAGGGGCGGGTTGGTTCATTTGTGTGGGAGGTACCAGAAGGGGAGTTGCCAGAGTTTCAAGTTTTTGTGCAAAACTTTTTCTAGCTATAGCTTTACTAAATACAGAATTTGGGAATGATTGCATTGGTCATATTGATAATATTATACGGCTTATAAGGGGCGGGTTGGTTCATTTGTATGGGATGTACCAGAAGACTTCCAAGTTTTTTTCCAAAACTTTGTCTTGATATAGGTTTACTAAATACAAAGTTTTTGCAAGATCGCGGTGGGCATATTGATATTATTACAGGATTTCTAATGTGGCGGGATGGTACATTTGTATGAGAGGTACCAGAAGCAGGGTAGCCAGACTTCCAAGTTTTTACCCGAAACTCTGTCTAGCGGTAGATTTGCTAAATACAAAATTTGGCCCAGATCGCGTTGGTTATATTGATAATATTACACGGCTTATAAGGGGCGGGATGGTTCATTTGTGTGGGAGGTACCAGAAGGTTAGTTGCCAGACTTCAAAGTTTTTGTCCAAAACTTGGTCTAGCAATAGCTTTACTAAATACAAAATTTGGGCCAGATTGCGTTGTTCATTTTGATAATATTACACAGATTCCAAGTTTTTGTCCAAAACGTTGTCTTGATATAGGTTTACTAAATACAAAGTTTTTGCAAGATCGCGGTGGGCATATTGATATTATTACAGGATTTCTAATGTGGCGGGATGGTACATTTGTATGAGAGGTACCAGAAGCAGCGTAGCCAGACTTCCAAGTTTTTACCCGAAACTCTGTCTAGCTATAGATTTGCTAAATACAAAATTTGGCCCAGATCGCGTTGGTTATATTGATAATATTACACGGCTTACAAGGGGCGGGATGGTTCATTTGTATGGGAGGTACCAGAAAATGAGTTGCCAGACTTACAAGTTTTTGTCCAAAACTTTTTCTAGCTTTAGATTTAAAAAATACAAAATTTGGGCAAGATCGCGTTGGCATATAGATAATAGTACACGGTTTATAAGGGGCGGGATGGTTCATTTGTGTGGGAGGTACCAGAAATGGAGTTGACAGACTTCCAAGTTTTTGTTCAAAAGTTTTTCTAGCTTTAGATTTAAAAAATACAAAATTTGGGCAAGATCGCGTTGGCATATAGAAAATAGTACACGGTTTATAAGGGGCGGGATGGTTCATTTGTGTGGGAGGTATCAGAAGCGGAGTTGACAGACTTCCAAGTTTTTGTCCAAAAGTTTGTCTAGCAATAGCTTTACTAAATACTGGTTTAGGCAAGATCACGTTCGTCATATTGATAATATTACACGGTTTATATGTGGCGGGATGGTTCATTTGTATGGGAGGTACCAGAAGGGGAGTTGCCAGACTTCAAAGTTTTTGTCCAAAACTTGGTCTAGCAATAGCTTTACTAAATACAAAATTTGGGCCAGATTGCGTTGTTCATTTTGATAATATTACACAGATTATAAGGGGCGGGATGGTTCATTTGTGTGGGAGATACCAGAAGGGCAGTTGCCAGACTGACAAGTTTTTGTCCAAAAGTTTGTCTAGCAATAGCTTTACTAAATACTGGTTTGGGCAAGATCACGTTCGTCATATTGATAATATTACACGGTTTATATGTGGCGGGTTGGTTCATTTGTATGGGAGGTACCAGAAGGGGAGTTGCCAGACTTCCAAGTTTTTGTCCAAAACTTGGTCTAGCAATAGCTTTATTAAATACAAAATTTGGACCAGATCGCTTTGGTCATATTGATAATATTACACAACTTATAAGGGGTGGGTTGGTTCATTTTTATGGGAGGTACCAGAAGGGGAGTTGCCAGACTTCCAAGTTTTTGTCCGAAACCTGTTCCAGCTATAGCTTTACTAAATACAGAATTTGGGAATGATCGCATTGGTCATATTGATAATATTACACAGCTTATATGGGGCGGGATGGTTCATTTGTGTGGGAGATACCAGAAGTGGAGTTACCAGAGTTCCAAGTTTTTGTCCAAAACCTGTTCCAGCCATAGCTTTACTAAATACAGAATTTGGGAATGATCGCATTGGTCATATTGATAATATTGCACAACTTATAAGGGGTGGGTTGGTTCATTTTTATGGGAGGTACCAGAAGGGGAGTTGCCAGACTTCCAAGTTTTTGTCCGATACCTGTTCCAGCCATAGCTTTACTAAATACAGAATTTGGACCAGATCGCTTTGGTCATATTGATAATATTACACAACTTATAAGGGGTGGGTTGGTTCATTTTTATGGAAGGTACCAGAAGGGGAGTTGCCAGACTTCCAAGTTTTTGTCCGAAACCTGTTCCAGCTATAGCTTTACTAAATACAGAATTTGGGAATGATCGCATTGGTCATATTGATAATATTACACGGCTTATATGGGGCGGGATGGTTCATTTGTGTGGGAGGTACCAGAAGGGGAGTTGCCAGAGTTCCAAGTTTTTGTCCAAAACTTTTTCTAGCTATAGCTTTACTAAATACAGAATTTGGGAATGATCGCATTGCCCATATTGATAATATTGCACGGCTTATAAGGGGCGAGATGGTTCATTTGTGTGGGAGGTACCAGAAGGGGAGTTGCCAGAGTTCCAAGTTTTTGTCCAAAACTTTTTCTAGCTATAGCTTTACTAAATACAGAATTTGGGAATGATCGCATTGGTCATATTGATAATATTGCACAACTTATAAGGGGTGGGTTGGTTCATTTTTATGGGAGGTACCAGAAGGGGAGTTGCCAGACTTCCAAGTTTTTGTCCGATACCTGTTCCAGCCATAGCTTTACTAAATACAGAATTTGGACCAGATCGCTTTGGTCATATTGATAATATTACACAACTTATAAGGGGTGGGTTGGTTCATTTTTATGGAAGGTACCAGAAGGGGAGTTGCCAGACTTCCAAGTTTTTGTCCAAAACTTTTTCTAGCTATAGCTTTACTAAATACAGAATTTGGGAATGATTGCATTGGTCATATTGATAATATTATACGGCTTATAAGGGGCGGGTTGGTTCATTTGTGTGGGAGGTACCAGAAGGGGAGTTGCCAGAGTTTCAAGTTTTTGTGCAAAACTTTTTCTAGCTATAGCTTTACTAAATACAGAATTTGGGAATGATTGCATTGGTCATATTGATAATATTATACGGCTTATAAGGGGCGGGTTGGTTCATTTGTATGGGATGTACCAGAAGACTTCCAAGTTTTTTTCCAAAACTTTGTCTTGATATAGGTTTACTAAATACAAAGTTTTTGCAAGATCGCGGTGGGCATATTGATATTATTACAGGATTTCTAATGTGGCGGGATGGTACATTTGTATGAGAGGTACCAAAAGCAGGGTAGCCAGACTTCCAAGTTTTTACCCGAAACTCTGTCTAGCGGTAGATTTGCTAAATACAAAATTTGGCCCAGATCGCGTTGGTTATATTGATAATATTACACGGCTTATAAGGGGCGGGATGGTTCATTTGTGTGGGAGGTACCAGAAGGTTAGTTGCCAGACTTCAAAGTTTTTGTCCAAAACTTGGTCTAGCAATAGCTTTACTAAATACAAAATTTGGGCCAGATTGCGTTGTTCATTTTGATAATATTACACAGATTCCAAGTTTTTGTCCAAAACGTTGTCTTGATATAGGTTTACTAAATACAAAGTTTTTGCAAGATCGCGGTGGGCATATTGATATTATTACAGGATTTCTAATGTGGCGGGATGGTACATTTGTATGAGAGGTACCAGAAGCAGCGTAGCCAGACTTCCAAGTTTTTACCCGAAACTCTGTCTAGCTATAGATTTGCTAAATACAAAATTTGGCCCAGATCGCGTTGGTTATATTGATAATATTACACGGCTTACAAGGGGCGGGATGGTTCATTTGTATGGGAGGTACCAGAAAATGAGTTGCCAGACTTACAAGTTTTTGTCCAAAACTTTTTCTAGCTTTAGATTTAAAAAATACAAAATTTGGGCAAGATCGCGTTGGCATATAGATAATAGTACACGGTTTATAAGGGGCGGGATGGTTCATTTGTGTGGGAGGTACCAGAAATGGAGTTGACAGACTTCCAAGTTTTTGTTCAAAAGTTTTTCTAGCTTTAGATTTAAAAAATACAAAATTTGGGCAAGATCGCGTTGGCATATAGAAAATAGTACACGGTTTATAAGGGGCGGGATGGTTCATTTGTGTGGGAGGTATCAGAAGCGGAGTTGACAGACTTCCAAGTTTTTGTCCAAAAGTTTGTCTAGCAATAGCTTTACTAAATACTGGTTTAGGCAAGATCACGTTCGTCATATTGATAATATTACACGGTTTATATGTGGCGGGATGGTTCATTTGTATGGGAGGTACCAGAAGGGGAGTTGCCAGACTTCAAAGTTTTTGTCCAAAACTTGGTCTAGCAATAGCTTTACTAAATACAAAATTTGGGCCAGATTGCGTTGTTCATTTTGATAATATTACACAGATTATAAGGGGCGGGATGGTTCATTTGTGTGGGAGATACCAGAAGGGCAGTTGCCAGACTGACAAGTTTTTGTCCAAAAGTTTGTCTAGCAATAGCTTTACTAAATACTGGTTTGGGCAAGATCACGTTCGTCATATTGATAATATTACACGGTTTATATGTGGCGGGTTGGTTCATTTGTATGGGAGGTACCAGAAGGGGAGTTGCCAGACTTCCAAGTTTTTGTCCAAAACTTGGTCTAGCAATAGCTTTATTAAATACAAAATTTGGACCAGATCGCTTTGGTCATATTGATAATATTACACAACTTATAAGGGGTGGGTTGGTTCATTTTTATGGGAGGTACCAGAAGGGGAGTTGCCAGACTTCCAAGTTTTTGTCCGAAACCTGTTCCAGCTATAGCTTTACTAAATACAGAATTTGGGAATGATCGCATTGGTCATATTGATAATATTACACAGCTTATATGGGGCGGGATGGTTCATTTGTGTGGGAGATACCAGAAGTGGAGTTACCAGAGTTCCAAGTTTTTGTCCAAAACCTGTTCCAGCCATAGCTTTACTAAATACAGAATTTGGGAATGATCGCATTGGTCATATTGATAATATTGCACAACTTATAAGGGGTGGGTTGGTTCATTTTTATGGGAGGTACCAGAAGGGGAGTTGCCAGACTTCCAAGTTTTTGTCCGATACCTGTTCCAGCCATAGCTTTACTAAATACAGAATTTGGACCAGATCGCTTTGGTCATATTGATAATATTACACAACTTATAAGGGGTGGGTTGGTTCATTTTTATGGAAGGTACCAGAAGGGGAGTTGCCAGACTTCCAAGTTTTTGTCCGAAACCTGTTCCAGCTATAGCTTTACTAAATACAGAATTTGGGAATGATCGCATTGGTCATATTGATAATATTACACGGCTTATATGGGGCGGGATGGTTCATTTGTGTGGGAGGTACCAGAAGGGGAGTTGCCAGAGTTCCAAGTTTTTGTCCAAAACTTTTTCTAGCTATAGCTTTACTAAATACAGAATTTGGGAATGATCGCATTGCCCATATTGATAATATTGCACGGCTTATAAGGGGCGAGATGGTTCATTTGTGTGGGAGATACCAGAAGGGGAGTTGCTAGAGTTCCAAGTTTTTTTTCCAAAACTTTGTCTTGATATAGGTTTACTAAATACAAAGTTTTTGCAAGATCGCGGTGGGCATATTGATATTATTACAGGATTTCTAATGTGGCGGGATGGTACATTTGTATGAGAGGTACCAGAAGCAGGGTAGCCAGACTTCCAAGTTTTTACCCGAAACTCTGTCTAGCGGTAGATTTGCTAAATACAAAATTTGGCCCAGATCGCGTTGGTTATATTGATAATATTACACGGCTTATAAGGGGCGGGATGGTTCATTTGTGTGGGAGGTACCAGAAGGGGATTTGCCAGAGTTTCAAGTTTTTGTTCAAAACTTTTTCTAGCTATAGCTTTACTAAATACAGAATTTGGGAATGATCACATTGGTCATATTGATAATAATATACGGCTTATAAGGGGCGGGTTGGTTCATTTGTATGGGAGGTACCAGAAGGGGAGTTGCCAGACTTCCAAGTTTTTGTCCAAAACGTTGTCTTGATATAGGTTTACTAAATACAAAGTTTTTGCAAGATCGCGGTGGGCATATTGATATTATTACAGGATTTCTAATGTGGCGGGATGGTACATTTGTATGAGAGGTACCAGAAGCAGCGTAGCCAGACTTCCAAGTTTTTACCCGAAACTCTGTCTAGCTATAGATTTGCTAAATACAAAATTTGGCCCAGATCGCGTTGGTTATATTGATAATATTACACGGCTTACAAGGGGCGGGATGGTTCATTTGTATGGGAGGTACCAGAAAATGAGTTGCCAGACTTACAAGTTTTTGTCCAAAACTTTTTCTAGCTTTAGATTTAAAAAATACAAAATTTGGGCAAGATCGCGTTGGCATATAGATAATAGTACACGTTTTATAAGGGGCGGGATGGTTCATTTGTGTGGGAGGTACCAGAAGGGGAGTTGCCAGACTTCCAAGTTTTTGTTCAAAAGTTTGTCTAGCAATAGCTTTACTAAATACTGGTTTAGGCAAGATCACGTTCGTCATATTGATAATATTACACGGTTTATATGGGGCGGGATGGTTCATTTGTATGGGAGGTACCAGAAGGGGAGTTGCCAGACTTCCAAGTTTTTGTCCAAAACTTGGTCTAGCAATAGCTTTATTAAATACAAAATTTGGGAATGATCGCATTGGTCATATTGATAATATTATACGGCTTATAAGGGGCGGGTTGGTTCATTTGTATGGGATGTACCAGAAGGGGAGTTGCCAGACTTCCAAGTTTTTGTCCAAAACCTTGTCTTGACATAGGTTTACTAAATACAAAGTGTTTGCAAGATCGCGGTGGGCATATTGATATTATTACAGGATTTCTAATGTGGCGGGATGGTACATTTGTATGAGAGGTACCAGAAGCAGGGTAGCCAGACTTCCAAGCTTTTACCCGAAACTCTGTCTAGCTGTCGATTTGCTAAATACAAAATTTGGCCCAGATCGCTTTGGTTATATTGATAATATTGCACGGCTTATAAGGGGCGGGATGGTTCATTTGTGTGGGAGGTAGCAGAAGGGGAGTTGCCAGAGTTCCAAGTTTTTGTCCAAAACTTTTTCTAGCTATAGCTTTACTAAATACAGAATTTGGGAATGATCGCATTGGCCATATTATAATATTATACGGCTTATAAGGGGCGGGTTGGTTCATTTGTATGGGAGGTACCCAAAGGGGAGTTGCCAGACTTCCAAGTTTTTGTCCAAAACGTTGTCTTGATATAGCTTTACTAAATACAGATTTTGGGAATGATCGCATTGGTCATATTGATAATATTAAACGGCTTATTCCGCCCCCAAAGTGGAGGGTTGGTTCATTTGTATGGGAGGTACCAGAAAAGGAGTTGCCAGAGTTTCAAGTTTTTGTGCAAAACTTTTTCTAGCTACAGCTTTACTAAATACAGAATTTGGGAATGATTGCATTGGTCATATTGATAATATTATACGGCTTATAAGGGGCGGGTTGGTTCATTTGTGTGGGAGGTACCAGAAGGGGAGTTGCCAGAGTTTCAAGTTTTTGTGCAAAACTTTTTCTAGCTATAGCTTTACTAAATACAGAATTTGGGAATGATTGCATTGGTCATATTGATAATATTATACGGCTTATAAGGGGCGGGTTGGTTCATTTGTATGGGATGTACCAGAAGACTTCCAAGTTTTTTTCCAAAACTTTGTCTTGATATAGGTTTACTAAATACAAAGTTTTTGCAAGATCGCGGTGGGCATATTGATATTATTACAGGATTTCTAATGTGGCGGGATGGTACATTTGTATGAGAGGTACCAGAAGCAGGGTAGCCAGACTTCCAAGTTTTTACCCGAAACTCTGTCTAGCGGTAGATTTGCTAAATACAAAATTTGGCCCAGATCGCGTTGGTTATATTGATAATATTACACGGCTTATAAGGGGCGGGATGGTTCATTTGTGTGGGAGGTACCAGAAGGTTAGTTGCCAGACTTCAAAGTTTTTGTCCAAAACTTGGTCTAGCAATAGCTTTACTAAATACAAAATTTGGGCCAGATTGCGTTGTTCATTTTGATAATATTACACAGATTCCAAGTTTTTGTCCAAAACGTTGTCTTGATATAGGTTTACTAAATACAAAGTTTTTGCAAGATCGCGGTGGGCATATTGATATTATTACAGGATTTCTAATGTGGCGGGATGGTACATTTGTATGAGAGGTACCAGAAGCAGCGTAGCCAGACTTCCAAGTTTTTACCCGAAACTCTGTCTAGCTATAGATTTGCTAAATACAAAATTTGGCCCAGATCGCGTTGGTTATATTGATAATATTACACGGCTTACAAGGGGCGGGATGGTTCATTTGTATGGGAGGTACCAGAAAATGAGTTGCCAGACTTACAAGTTTTTGTCCAAAACTTTTTCTAGCTTTAGATTTAAAAAATACAAAATTTGGGCAAGATCGCGTTGGCATATAGATAATAGTACACGGTTTATAAGGGGCGGGATGGTTCATTTGTGTGGGAGGTACCAGAAATGGAGTTGACAGACTTCCAAGTTTTTGTTCAAAAGTTTTTCTAGCTTTAGATTTAAAAAATACAAAATTTGGGCAAGATCGCGTTGGCATATAGAAAATAGTACACGGTTTATAAGGGGCGGGATGGTTCATTTGTGTGGGAGGTATCAGAAGCGGAGTTGACAGACTTCCAAGTTTTTGTCCAAAAGTTTGTCTAGCAATAGCTTTACTAAATACTGGTTTAGGCAAGATCACGTTCGTCATATTGATAATATTACACGGTTTATATGTGGCGGGATGGTTCATTTGTATGGGAGGTACCAGAAGGGGAGTTGCCAGACTTCAAAGTTTTTGTCCAAAATTTGGTCTAGCAATAGCTTTACTAAATACAAAATTTGGGCCAGATTGCGTTGTTCATTTTGATAATATTACACAGATTATAAGGGGCAGGATGGTTCATTTGTGTGGGAGATACCAGAAGGGCAGTTGCCAGACTGACAAGTTTTTGTCCAAAAGTTTGTCTAGCAATAGCTTTACTAAATACTGGTTTGGGCAAGATCACGTTCGTCATATTGATAATATTACACGGTTTATATGTGGCGGGTTGGTTCATTTGTATGGGAGGTACCAGAAGGGGAGTTGCCAGACTTCCAAGTTTTTGTCCAAAACTTGGTCTAGCAATAGCTTTATTAAATACAAAATTTGGACCAGATCGCTTTGGTCATATTGATAATATTACACAACTTATAAGGGGCGGGTTGGTTCATTTTTATGGGAGGTACCAGAAGGGGAGTTGCCAGACTTCCAAGTTTTTGTCCGAAACCTGTTCCAGCTATAGCTTTACTAAATACAGAATTTGGGAATGATCGCATTGGTCATATTGATAATATTACACAGCTTATATGGGGCGGGATGGTTCATTTGTGTGGGAGATACCAGAAGTGGAGTTACCAGAGTTTCAAGTTTTTGTCCAAAACCTGTTCCAGCCATAGCTTTACTAAATACAGAATTTGGGAATGATCGCATTGGTCATATTGATAATATTGCAGAACTTATAAGGGGTGGGTTGGTTCATTTTTATGGGAGGTACCAGAAGGGGAGTTGCCAGACTTCCAAGTTTTTGTCCGATACCTGTTCCAGCCATAGCTTTACTAAATACAGAATTTGGACCAGATCGCTTTGGTCATATTGATAATATTACACAACTTATAAGGGGTGGGTTGGTTCATTTTTATGGAAGGTACCAGAAGGGGAGTTGCCAGACTTCCAAGTTTTTGTCCGAAACCTGTTCCAGCTATAGCTTTACTAAATACAGAATTTGGGAATGATCGCATTGGTCATATTGATAATATTACACGGCTTATATGGGGCGGGATGGTTCATTTGTGTGGGAGGTACCAGAAGGGGAGTTGCCAGAGTTCCAAGTTTTTGTCCAAAACTTTTTCTAGCTATAGCTTTACTAAATACAGAATTTGGGAATGATCGCATTGCCCATATTGATAATATTGCACGGCTTATAAGGGGCGAGATGGTTCATTTGTGTGGGAGATACCAGAAGGGGAGTTGCTAGAGTTCCAAGTTTTTTTTCCAAAACTTTGTCTTGATATAGGTTTACTAAATACAAAAGTTTTTGCAAGATTGCGGTGGGCATATTGATATTATTACAGGATTTCTAATGTGGCTGGATGGTACATTTGTATGAGAGGTACCAGAAGCAGGGTAGCCAGACTTCAAAGTTTTTACCCGAAACTCTGTCTAGCTGTAGATTTGCTAAATACAAAATTTGGCCCACATCGCGTTGGTTATATTGATAATATTACACGGCTTACAAGGGGCGGGATGGTTCATTTGTATGGGAGGTACCAGAAAAGGAGTTGCCAGAGTTTCAAGTTTTTGTGCAAAACTTTTTCTAGCTACAGCTTTACTAAATACAGAATTTGGGAATGATTGCATTGGTCATATTGATAATATTATACGGCTTATAAGGGGCGGGTTGGTTCATTTGTATGGGATGTACCAGAAGGGGAGTTGCCAGACTTCCAAGTTTTTTTCCAAAACTTTGTCTTGATATAGGTTTACTAAATACAAAGTTTTTGCAAGATCGCGGTGGGCATATTGATATTATTACAGGATTTCTAATGTGGCGGGATGGTACATTTGTATGAGAGGTACCAGAAGCAGGGTAGCCAGACTTCCAAGTTTTTACCCGAAACTCTGTCTAGCGGTAGATTTGCTAAATACAAAATTTGGCCCAGATCGCGTTGGTTATATTGATAATATTACACGGCTTATAAGGGGCGGGATGGTTCATTTGTGTGGGAGGTACCAGAAGGGGATTTGCCAGAGTTTCAAGTTTTTGTTCAAAACTTTTTCTAGCTATAGCTTTACTAAATACAGAATTTGGGAATGATCACATTGGTCATATTGATAATAATATACGGCTTATAAGGGGCGGGTTGGTTCATTTGTATGGGAGGTACCAGAAGGGGAGTTGCCAGACTTCCAAGTTTTTGTCCAAAACGTTGTCTTGATATAGGTTTACTAAATACAAAGTTTTTGCAAGATCGCGGTGGGCATATTGATATTATTACAGGATTTCTAATGTGGCGGGATGGTACATTTGTATGAGAGGTACCAGAAGCAGCGTAGCCAGACTTCCAAGTTTTTACCCGAAACTCTGTCTAGCTATAGATTTGCTAAATACAAAATTTGGCCCAGATCGCGTTGGTTATATTGATAATATTACACGGCTTACAAGGGGCGGGATGGTTCATTTGTATGGGAGGTACCAGAAAATGAGTTGCCAGACTTACAAGTTTTTGTCCAAAACTTTTTCTAGCTTTAGATTTAAAAAATACAAAATTTGGGCAAGATCGCGTTGGCATATAGATAATAGTACACGGTTTATAAGGGGCGGGATGGTTCATTTGTGTGGGAGGTACCAGAAGGGGAGTTGCCAGACTTCCAAGTTTTTGTTCAAAAGTTTGTCTAGCAATAGCTTTACTAAATACTGGTTTAGGCAAGATCACGTTCGTCATATTGATAATATTACACGGTTTATATGGGGCGGGATGGTTCATTTGTATGGGAGGTACCAGAAGGGGAGTTGCCAGACTTCCAAGTTTTTGTCCAAAACTTGGTCTAGCAATAGCTTTATTAAATACAAAATTTGGGAATGATCGCATTGGTCATATTGATAATATTATACGGCTTATAAGGGGCGGGTTGGTTCATTTGTATGGGATGTACCAGAAGGGGAGTTGCCAGACTTCCAAGTTTTTGTCCAAAACCTTGTCTTGACATAGGTTTACTAAATACAAAGTGTTTGCAAGATCGCGGTGGGCATATTGATATTATTACAGGATTTCTAATGTGGCGGGATGGTACATTTGTATGAGAGGTACCAGAAGCAGGGTAGCCAGACTTCCAAGCTTTTACCCGAAACTCTGTCTAGCTGTCGATTTGCTAAATACAAAATTTGGCCCAGATCGCTTTGGTTATATTGATAATATTGCACGGCTTATAAGGGGCGGGATGGTTCATTTGTGTGGGAGGTAGCAGAAGGGGAGTTGCCAGAGTTCCAAGTTTTTGTCCAAAACTTTTTCTAGCTATAGCTTTACTAAATACAGAATTTGGGAATGATCGCATTGGCCATATTATAATATTATACGGCTTATAAGGGGCGGGTTGGTTCATTTGTATGGGAGGTACCCAAAGGGGAGTTGCCAGACTTCCAAGTTTTTGTCCAAAACGTTGTCTTGATATAGCTTTACTAAATACAGATTTTGGGAATGATCGCATTGGTCATATTGATAATATTAAACGGCTTATTCCGCCCCCAAAGTGGAGGGTTGGTTCATTTGTATGGGAGGTACCAGAAGGGGAGTTGCCAGACTTCCAAGTTTTTGTCCAAAACTTTGTCTTCATATAGGTTTACTAAATACAAAGTTTTTGCAAGATCGCGGTGGGCATATTGATATTATTACAGGATTTCTAATGTGGCGGGATGGTACATTTGTGTGAGAGGTACCAGAAGCAGGGTAGCCTGACTTCCAAGTTTGCACCCGAAACTCTGTCTAGCTATAGATTTGCTAAATACAAAATTTGGCCCAGATCGCGTTGGTTATATAGACAATAGTACACGGTTTATAAGGGGCGGGATGGTTCATTTGTGTGGGAGGTACCAGAAATGGAGTTGACAGACTTCCAAGTTTTTGTCCAAAAGTTTGTCTAGCAATAGCTTTACTAAATACTGGTTTAGGCAAGATCACGTTCGTCATATTGATAATATTACACGGTTTATAAGGGGCGGGTTGGTTCATTTGTATGGGAGGTACCAGAAAAGGAGTTGCCAGACTTACAAGTTTTTGTCCAAAACTTTTTCTAGCTTTAGATTTAAAAAATAAAAAAATTGGGCAAGATCGCGTTGGCATATAGATAATAGTACACGCGGTGGGCATATTGATATTATTACAGGATTTCTAATGTGGCGGGATGGTACATTTGTATGAGAGGTACCAGAAGCAGGGTAGCCAGACTTCCAAGCTTTTACCCGAAACTCTGTCTAGCTGTCGATTTGCTAAATACAAAATTTGGCCCAGATCGCTTTGGTTATATTGATAATATTGCACGGCTTATAAGGGGCGGGATGGTTCATTTGTGTGGGAGGTAGCAGAAGGGGAGTTGCCAGAGTTCCAAGTTTTTGTCCAAAACTTTTTCTAGCTATAGCTTTACTAAATACAGAATTTGGGAATGATCGCATTGGCCATATTATAATATTATACGGCTTATAAGGGGCGGGTTGGTTCATTTGTATGGGAGGTACCCAAAGGGGAGTTGCCAGACTTCCAAGTTTTTGTCCAAAACGTTGTCTTGATATAGCTTTACTAAATACAGATTTTGGGAATGATCGCATTGGTCATATTGATAATATTAAACGGCTTATTCCGCCCCCAAAGTGGAGGGTTGGTTCATTTGTATGGGAGGTACCAGAAGGGGAGTTGCCAGACTTCCAAGTTTTTGTCCAAAACTTTGTCTTCATATAGGTTTACTAAATACAAAGTTTTTGCAAGATCGCGGTGGGCATATTGATATTATTACAGGATTTCTAATGTGGCGGGATGGTACATTTGTGTGAGAGGTACCAGAAGCAGGGTAGCCTGACTTCCAAGTTTGCACCCGAAACTCTGTCTAGCTATAGATTTGCTAAATACAAAATTTGGCCCAGATCGCGTTGGTTATATAGATAATAGTACACGGTTTATAAGGGGCGGGATGGTTCATTTGTGTGGGAGGTACCAGAAATGGAGTTGACAGACTTCCAAGTTTTTGTCCAAAAGTTTGTCTAGCAATAGCTTTACTAAATACTGGTTTAGGCAAGATCACGTTCGTCATATTGATAATATTACACGGTTTATAAGGGGCGGGTTGGTTCATTTGTATGGGAGGTACCAGAAAAGGAGTTGCCAGACTTACAAGTTTTTGTCCAAAACTTTTTCTAGCTTTAGATTTAAAAAATAAAAAAATTGGGCAAGATCGCGTTGGCATATAGATAATAGTACACGCGGTGGGCATATTGATATTATTACAGGATTTCTAATGTGGCGGGATGGTACATTTGTATGAGAGGTACCAGAAGCAGGGTAGCCAGACTTCCAAGCTTTTACCCGAAACTCTGTCTAGCTGTCGATTTGCTAAATACAAAATTTGGCCCAGATCGCTTTGGTTATATTGATAATATTGCACGGCTTATAAGGGGCGGGATGGTTCATTTGTGTGGGAGGTAGCAGAAGGGGAGTTGCCAGAGTTCCAAGTTTTTGTCCAAAACTTTTTCTAGCTATAGCTTTACTAAATACAGAATTTGGGAACGATCGCATTGGCCATATTATAATATTATACGGCTTATAAGGGGCGGGTTGGTTCATTTGTATGGGAGGTACCCAAAGGGGAGTTGCCAGACTTCCAAGTTTTTGTCCAAAACGTTGTCTTGATATAGCTTTACTAAATACAGATTTTGGGAATGATCGCATTGGTCATATTGATAATATTAAACGGCTTATTCCGCCCCCAAAGTGGAGGGTTGGTATTTGTATGGGAGGTACCAGAAGGGGAGTTGCCAGACTTCCAAGTTTTTGTCCAAAACTTTGTCTTCATATAGGTTTACTAAATACAAAGTTTTTGCAAGATCGCGGTGGGCATATTGATATTATTACAGGATTTCTAATGTGGCGGGATGGTACATTTGTGTGAGAGGTACCAGAAGCAGGGTAGCCTGACTTCCAAGTTTGCACCCGAAACTCTGTCTAGCTATAGATTTGCTAAATACAAAATTTGGCCCAGATCGCGTTGGTTATATAGATAATAGTACACGGTTTATAAGGGGCGGGATGGTTCATTTGTGTGGGAGGTACCAGAAATGGAGTTGACAGACTTCCAAGTTTTTGTCCAAAAGTTTGTCTAGCAATAGCTTTACTAAATACTGGTTTAGGCAAGATCACGTTCGTCATATTGATAATATTACACGGTTTATAAGGGGCGGGTTGGTTCATTTGTATGGGAGGTACCAGAAAAGGAGTTGCCAGACTTACAAGTTTTTGTCCAAAACTTTTTCTAGCTTTAGATTTAAAAAATAAAAAAATTGGGCAAGATCGCGTTGGCATATAGATAATAGTACACGCGGTGGGCATATTGATATTATTACAGGATTTCTAATGTGGCGGGATGGTACATTTGTATGAGAGGTACCAGAAGCAGGGTAGCCAGACTTCCAAGCTTTTACCCGAAACTCTGTCTAGCTGTCGATTTGCTAAATACAAAATTTGGCCCAGATCGCTTTGGTTATATTGATAATATTGCACGGCTTATAAGGGGCGGGATGGTTCATTTGTGTGGGAGGTAGCAGAAGGGGAGTTGCCAGAGTTCCAAGTTTTTGTCCAAAACTTTTTCTAGCTATAGCTTTACTAAATACAGAATTTGGGAATGATCGCATTGGCCATATTATAAAATTATACGGCTTATAAGGGGCGGGTTGGTTCATTTGTATGGGAGGTACCCAAAGGGGAGTTGCCAGACTTCCAAGTTTTTGTCCAAAACGTTGTCTTGATATAGCTTTACTAAATACAGATTTTGGGAATGATCGCATTGGTCATATTGATAATATTAAACGGCTTATTCCGCCCCCAAAGTGGAGGGTTGGTTCATTTGTATGGGAGGTACCAGAAGGGGAGTTGCCAGACTTCCAAGTTTTTGTCCAAAACTTTGTCTTCATATAGGTTTACTAAATACAAAGTTTTTGCAAGATCGCGGTGGGCATATTGATATTATTACAGGATTTCTAATGTGGCGGGATGGTACATTTGCGTGAGAGGTACCAGAAGCAGGGTAGCCTGACTTCCAAGTTTGCACCCGAAACTCTGTCTAGCTATAGATTTGCTAAATACAAAATTTGGCCCAGATCGCTTTGGTTATATTGATAATATTGCACGGCTTATAAGGGGCGGGATGGTTCATTTGTGTGGGAGGTAGCAGAAGGGGAGTTGCCAGAGTTCCAAGTTTTTGTCCAAAACTTTTTCTAGCTATAGCTTTACTAAATACAGAATTTGGGAACGATCGCATTGGCCATATTATAATATTATACGGCTTATAAGGGGCGGGTTGGTTCATTTGTATGGGAGGTACCCAAAGGGGAGTTGCCAGACTTCCAAGTTTTTGTCCAAAACGTTGTCTTGATATAGCTTTACTAAATACAGATTTTGGGAATGATCGCATTGGTCATATTGATAATATTAAACGGCTTATTCCGCCCCCAAAGTGGAGGGTTGGTATTTGTATGGGAGGTACCAGAAGGGGAGTTGCCAGACTTCCAAGTTTTTGTCCAAAACTTTGTCTTCATATAGGTTTACTAAATACAAAGTTTTTGCAAGATCGCGGTGGGCATATTGATATTATTACAGGATTTCTAATGTGGCGGGATGGTACATTTGTGTGAGAGGTACCAGAAGCAGGGTAGCCTGACTTCCAAGTTTGCACCCGAAACTCTGTCTAGCTATAGATTTGCTAAATACAAAATTTGGCCCAGATCGCGTTGGTTATATAGATAATAGTACACGGTTTATAAGGGGCGGGATGGTTCATTTGTGTGGGAGGTACCAGAAATGGAGTTGACAGACTTCCAAGTTTTTGTCCAAAAGTTTGTCTAGCAATAGCTTTACTAAATACTGGTTTAGGCAAGATCACGTTCGTCATATTGATAATATTACACGGTTTATAAGGGGCGGGTTGGTTCATTTGTATGGGAGGTACCAGAAAAGGAGTTGCCAGACTTACAAGTTTTTGTCCAAAACTTTTTCTAGCTTTAGATTTAAAAAATAAAAAAATTGGGCAAGATCGCGTTGGCATATAGATAATAGTACACGCGGTGGGCATATTGATATTATTACAGGATTTCTAATGTGGCGGGATGGTACATTTGTATGAGAGGTACCAGAAGCAGGGTAGCCAGACTTCCAAGCTTTTACCCGAAACTCTGTCTAGCTGTCGATTTGCTAAATACAAAATTTGGCCCAGATCGCTTTGGTTATATTGATAATATTGCACGGCTTATAAGGGGCGGGATGGTTCATTTGTGTGGGAGGTAGCAGAAGGGGAGTTGCCAGAGTTCCAAGTTTTTGTCCAAAACTTTTTCTAGCTATAGCTTTACTAAATACAGAATTTGGGAATGATCGCATTGGCCATATTATAAAATTATACGGCTTATAAGGGGCGGGTTGGTTCATTTGTATGGGAGGTACCCAAAGGGGAGTTGCCAGACTTCCAAGTTTTTGTCCAAAACGTTGTCTTGATATAGCTTTACTAAATACAGATTTTGGGAATGATCGCATTGGTCATATTGATAATATTAAACGGCTTATTCCGCCCCCAAAGTGGAGGGTTGGTTCATTTGTATGGGAGGTACCAGAAGGGGAGTTGCCAGACTTCCAAATTTTTGTCCAAAACTTTGTCTTCATATAGGTTTACTAAATACAAAGTTTTTGCAAGATCGCGGTGGGCATATTGATATTATTACAGGATTTCTAATGTGGCGGGATGGTACATTTGCGTGAGAGGTACCAGAAGCAGGGTAGCCTGACTTCCAAGTTTGCACCCGAAACTCTGTCTAGCTATAGATTTGCTAAATACAAAATTTGGCCCAGATCGCGTTGGTTATATAGATAATAGTACACGGTTTATAAGGGGCGGGATGGTTCATTTGTGTGGGAGGTACCAGAAATGGAGTTGACAGACTTCCAAGTTTTTGTCCAAAAGTTTGTCTAGCAATAGCTTTACTAAATACTGGTTTAGGCAAGATCACGTTCGTCATATTGATAATATTACACGGTTTATAAGGGGCGGGTTGGTTCATTTGTATGGGAGGTACCAGAAAAGGAGTTGCCAGACTTACAAGTTTTTGTCCAAAACTTTTTCTACCTTTAGATTTAAAAAATAAAAAAATTGGGCAAGATCGCGTTGGCATATAGATAATAGTACACGCGGTGGGCATATTGATATTATTACAGGATTTCTAATGTGGCGGGATGGTACATTTGTATGAGAGGTACCAGAAGCAGGGTAGCCAGACTTCCAAGCTTTTACCCGAAACTCTGTCTAGCTGTCGATTTGCTAAATACAAAATTTGGCCCAGATCGCTTTGGTTATATTGATAATATTACACGGCTTATAAGGGGCGGGATGGTTCATTTGTGTGGGAGGTAGCAGAAGGGGAGTTGCCAGAGTTCCAAGTTTTTGTCCAAAACATTTTCTAGCTATAGCTTTACTAAATACAGAATTTGGGAATGATCGCATTGGTCATATTGATAATATTATACGGCTTATAAGGGGCGGGTTGGTTCATTTGTATGGGAGGTACCCGAAGGGGAGTTGCCAGACTTCCAAGTTTTTGTCCAAAACGTTGTCTTGATATAGGTTTACTAAATACAAAGTTTTTGCAAGATCGCGGTGGGCATATTGATATTATTACAGGATTTCTAATGTGGCGGGATGGTACATTTGTTTGAGGGGTACCAGAAGCAGGGTAGCCAGACTTCCAAGTTTTTAAGTTTTTTTTTTAAGGGGCGTGTACGATCAAGAGGGTTTTCTTGACCGGCAGTGCAATTGGTTATTAATTTAACTAATTTCCCGCACTGCAAAAGGTTCTTGGGCAGTGTAAAATTAATGCGAAACTGACAACGAGAGGGGATGCAAAATGAAAAGGACTTGTTGCTTCTTCAATTTCCAAATTTACAATGTTTATTTAAATCTAAAAATCATCGAACCACAGCGACAGACGAAAAGGAGACGAGACAAAACATATAATGTACATATGTACGTACATACGCACATATGCATGTACATACTTACATATGCACGTACATACGCACATATGCATGCACATGCTTACATATGCACGTACGCAGATGGATACCGCCAAACCGAGAGTCTGGCTTGGTACATCTACGTACGTACATATGCATGCATGTACGTATGTACATATGTGTATATTGATGCTTTTGGTTTCTAACTGTCGTTAGAAAACAAAACAAAAAAGAATGATTCCCTACCGAATGCTTTGCTATGCTTATGATCGATATAGGCATAGAAAGCATCGATAGGGCAGCGACGAGACGACAAGAGACAAACAGAACGACAGACAGACAGACGTGCACAATGGGACGACGACAACAAAAAACAAGTATTGCAAATGAAATGAAAATTAAAGTACAAAATGATATAAACTGAATGAACTTAAAGGAAATAAATCAAGGCAAATAAAATTGAATTATAATGTAATAGCAACAACAAAAACAAATGCAATAAATTTAACATAAATGAACATTCATAAATAAATCAAATCAATATTAATAAAAATGTAAATAACCTTAAAAATATTCCGTGTGCTGACCCAACATACCGGCCCCATTGAAAGGGCACTTTCAATTTAAAAGCAATGCGAGTTTGTGGATGGGTCGGCGTATGATGCCTCTGATGGTCTTGACATCGGCAACTCTGATGCGACCATCTCGACCAGGGATAATGTTGACTATTCTTCCCATGAGCCATTTCTGTGGGGGGATATTGTCATCGTGTACCAGTACCATAGAGCCAACTGCGATATTTGGATTCAAGGCAGTCCATTTGTTTCGTACTTGAAGCTCGTTTATATATTCGTGGGACCATTTCTTCCAGAATCGTTGTTTTAAAGCGGTTATCTGAGCCCAGTGCTCCAAATTGTTGATGTTGGTTGTGGTGACATCTCGTTCTGGGAGAGAACGTAGGGCGCTGCCTGTGATGAAGTGGCCAGGGGTGAGTGCTTCAAGGTCGCTGGGGTCAGATGACATCGGTGAGATTGGACGAGAATTTAAAATCGATTCGATTTCCACTAGAGCTGTGACAAGCTCTTCAAACGTGAGGCGAGTGTTTGCGAGGGTGCGATTGAGATGACCTTTGGCAGATTTGACGGCAGCCTCCCATAGGCCACCAAAGTGGGGTGCCCTAGGAGGAATAAAATGAAAGTTAATAAATTCGTTACAACAAAAATTAATTATGTGGTTTTGATTTTTGCCATCAAAAAGGAAGTTTTTAAGTTCCTTCATTTTAGAGTTTGCACCCACAAAGTTGGTGCCGTTGTCGCAGAATATGTCTGTTGGCAGGCCTCTCCGACCAATCATTCTTTTCAGTGCGGCGATAAATGCGTCTGTCGACAGATCAGAAACAGCTTCAATGTGGACTGCCTTCGTTGCGAGACAGACAAAGACAGCGATATAGGTTTTGTAGGGAACCTTTCCTCTAACACGAAGGTAAGTGTTCACAGGGCCACAAAAGTCGACAGCACTTCGGATGTAGCACTTCACAAAGTTGTTGTCTTTCGGCAGTATTATTGGATGTTTTTGAGCCTCAGGAATGTCAGCTAGTTCAAGACGGCCTCCAACCTTCAGAATTTCCAAGCCATCTGAAGAATCGAGGAATGGGTTTAGACATTTGAGTGGGCCTTGAGGATCCTTTTTCTTGGCAGCTCGAGAAATGTCTTCTGTGAAGTGTTGTTGTTGGATGTGCCAAACGATTGCCAGTATAGCGTATTCTAATTCCTGAGGCTGTAAAGAGACAGATTCAAATTTATTACCTTTCATAGAAGAGAATATATGCCAAAACCGAAAGATCCATGCTACAACTCGAACCATCTTCAAATACGAGCTGCAATTGTTAATGAAATCAGCGATATTGTTGCATTGCATTTGGAGATGTAGCGTTGTTTTTCGTTTCTCCTTGTCTACTACATCCTGGTCGATTTCATCACATTTACTTTGAGGCCAATTGTCGGGATCTTGAGAGAGGAAGTCTGGACCAGTGAACCAAATTGAAGACATCAACTCTTCAATAGTAGAACCTCTTGAGACGATGCCAGCTGGATTTGAGGTCGATGGTACATAACGCCAGTTACAGCCATTGGTGAGATCTTGAATTTCAGATACTCTGTTGCCAACAAATACAGACAGAGTAGACGAATGTTGTTTGAGCCAGTGAAGAACAATTTGAGAGTCTGTCCATAAAAATACAAAATGTCTTGGGATGTTGAGAATATTTTCTATTTTCGAGTACAGTTTTGCGAGAAGTTGAGCTCCACAGAGCTCCAAATTTGGTAGAGATTTTCTTTTTGTCGGTGCCACTCTTGATTTTGCGGTATACAGCTTCGAGAAAACTTGACCTGAACTGGATTTCATTCTGAGGTAGAGACAACAACCATAGGCACGAATTGAGGAGTCGCAGAATCCATGAAGTTGAATGGATTCGGGACTAGGCGATAAACAATAACGAGGAATGTGTAGCGACGATAAAGATTGTAGATC
Source organism: Hydrotaea cyrtoneurina (assembly GCA_958296145.1). Lineage (NCBI taxonomy): Eukaryota > Metazoa > Arthropoda > Insecta > Diptera > Muscidae > Hydrotaea > Hydrotaea cyrtoneurina. The sequence goes on along the minus strand of OY282512.1, from coordinate 73,042,806 downwards.
ATTGACGAATTGAAGCCAGGCTGTGTGTACATCTTGTGGGACAGATTCGTCCCAGCCAATCTTGAGTATCCAAAGTTCTTGAAGAATGATTTTGGCCCTTATGATAATAGGTGCCAAAAGTCCAAGGGGATCGAAAAGCGATGACGAAAGCGACAGAATTGAACGTTTTGAAATTACATTTCCAATGTTGAATTTCGACGAAAACGAGAATAGGAATTGATCTTTTTGTTGATCCCAAGAAATGCCAAGCGCATTTGTAATTGACGATTCATCTAGGTTCAGATCTTTGATGGTTTTGTCATGGCGAAAGTTTTTGTGATTTGAGTGCCATTTGTCCAATTCGAAACAACCCTTTTTTAGTATTTCTGTCACTTGATACTTTAGTTCAGCTAATTCTTCAATAGAATCAGCTCCACAAAGAAAGTCATCAACATAGAATGAATTTTTGTTAGCTCTGGCACCAAGTTCGAAATTTTCAATATATTCATCAGCGAGGAAGTGCAAAGAGCGAACAGCGAGAAAAGGGGCAGCAGATGTCCCATAGGTAACAGTGTTTAATTGGTATGTTCGAACTGGTTCTTGCTCAGAATATCTCCACAAAATGTATTGGTACTCACGGTCATGCTGGTCAATCAAAACTTGCCTATACATCTTGACTATATCTGCTGTGATAGCGAAACGATAGAGTCGAAAACGAAGGAGCAGCAAATAAAGTTCTTCTTGGATTGTAGGGCCAACCATCAAAATGTCATTTAGTGACGTCTGCGAAGATGTGGCACAAGAGGCGTCAAAAACCACACGAAGTTTCGTAGATGTGCTATTCGGCTTGAATACGCAGTGATGTGGAATGTAATAGTGGGGTTTTTCCAAAATGGGCTTCTTCACCAAGCTCATGTGTCCAGAATCTTCATACTCCTTCATAAATGCAGAATATTGTGATTTCAGTTTTACATCTCGAGCCAGTCGTCTTTCTTGAGCAGCAAAACGTTGCAATGCAGTATTGCGCGATAAACCTAAGGAGTCAGAAGATTGTTTAAAGGGCAATTTAACGACAATCCTACCTGAAGATTCTCGAGACACTGTGTTTTGGAAGAATCTTTCACATTCCATTTGTTCAGGCGAAGTTTGAATTGAGGCAGCGTCGATTTCCTCAATTTTCCACAGACGTTCCAAATTCATGTTGATTTTGTCCTCGGTTGAGAGCAAATATGAAGCACCAAAGTCGTTATCCTTTGAAGAATTGTATTTCCCGGTGACGATCCAACCGAACAAAGTTTTTTGTAGTTTAGGCAGATTTGGACCAAGCTTGATTTGACCAACAGACAAGATGTCGAAGAAAGTTTCTGTACCAATGAGCAAGTCGATTTTGTTTGATTTGTAGAAGTGATCGTCAGCAAGTTGTGTGTTCGGAGGAAGATTCCACGAAGTGACATCAAATTCCGAAACAGGCTGATACGAAATGTGCGGCGTAATGCAAAACAAAAGAGGCACTTCAAAATCGGTGATGCGAGATTTGATGTTGGTGGAGCAATTATGCTTCACTTTCGTACAAGAATTTCCGATGCTGGACACTTCGACGGATTTCTTCACTTGTGGTAGATTGAGACGTTGTGCAAATTCATCGGTGACGAAGTTTAATTGCGAACAGGAATCTAAAAGAGCTCTTCCCAGTTTGTAAGAGCCAGAATTATCACGAACTAAAACCATAGCTGTGGCGAGAAGTACGTGAGGCGACAAGCTTTCGATGTGTGTGTGGACAGAGGCAGAACTATTAGTTGTAGCAGCTCTAGATGTCGATGGCGTTGGCTCAGGAGATGATGGACGTTGAACAGGTTGAGAACGATGAAGCATTGTGTGATGGGAATGAGAACAATATCTGCATTTAAACGACGAGGGACAGTTGGTGACTTGATGACCTTTAGCGAGACAGTTAATGCAAAGACCAAGTTTCTTTGCGTTTTCGAAGCGAGTAGGTACATCCAAATCTTTGAATCGTTGACACTGTGCGATAAAATGGTCAGATTTTGAACAGAAGACACAAACACGTTTGGAGCACGAAAAAGAGTAGCCATGTTTCGATGGTTTTGGGTTGGATTTACCAAAATTGTGGTCTGGTCGACGAGAAGTTGTGTTTGAGTCTAATGATTCCAAATACTGGCATCTTCTTTCAAGAACTAGTGAGCAATCTTCCCATGAAGGCAGTTTAGTGAAGTCCAAAGAGGCTTTCCACTTTCTTTTGGAGTCACCATCAACTTTTCCCATCACAATATGGATCAACATAGCATTCACGATATCGGTAGGTGAGCCAAGAGACTGCAGTGAACTGTAGAGGGCTGAAACATTATCCACAAGGCTTCTTAATTGACCAGAGTTAGGTTTGGAGACTTCAGGCAAATCGAAAAGAGTGGAAATATTTTAAATAAAAATCAAAGTATTGTTGTCGTAACGAACCTTTAGTCTTTCTAAAGCCTTGGGATAATTTTCGTTAGTCACTTGGAATGCTTTCACAGTTTCTAAAGCATGCCCTTGGAGACAGTTCATCAAATGGTTGAATTTTTCAATGTTCGATAGCCCATGTTCACGATCGATGATTTGTTTGAACGAGGTTATAAAATTTTTGTACTCACTGTACTTGCCATCGAAGCTAAGCAGCTTAAGTCGAGGCAGCTTGTTTGTAGGGACAGGAATAGCAAACGAAGATTCAGAGAAAGTTGTGTTATGTCCGTCCTCAGCTAATTGTTGTTGTATCTGCGAGTTGATGTAACAATATAAATCCTCGATATCAGCACGGCCATTGTCGTCTGGGTCAATATTTTCGATTTTATTTTGGACTGACAAAATTTGTTTGAAGTACGAATCCAAAATACCCAGGCGACATTTTAATTCTGCAGGAGAAAGCGATTTTCGTTCTCCTTTGCCATTGGCGTCGATAACAGTTTTTATGCGCGAAATATTTTTCTTTGTAATGGCGCGTTGTTGCTTTAATTCTTCCAAAGACATGATTTTTAGAAAATGGCGAAATTACTTGAGACAACAACTTTCACAGGTTATGTAACACACGAAAATTAGGTTATGTTTTTTGTAAAATTGTCCAAACTATAAATTACCAACATTAACTTTTCTTGCCTTTAATAGTTTATTTTGTTACACAGATCGAAAATATTCTTCAGGTTTGTTTTAAATGTGCGAAACGACCATATTGGTTGTGATTTACAACAACACCAATAATTTTAGGTTATATAGAGCCAGCAATTTCTGTAAACTTCTATTATATTGTTACAGCGATAATCCACGAAAAATTTGGTTTGATATTTGCAACAGAACCGAAAACGAAAAGTTTTTTTTTTGTTTGGTTTAGATCCGCACAAAAATGTTTGTTTTAATAATTTGCAGCAACACTGTTTATGTATGACATGGAGCCAGTACACTTTGTTAAAATAATTATTTTTATTTTAACCGAGAACGAAAAGATTATTGTTTTGTTGTGAAAAACACGAAAAATTCCTTTTCAATGCACTACACTGAGACAGAATGTTTTTTTTTTCCACGATAAATTGGTTCAAAATAACAACCACGAGAAATATTTTTCACAACCACAATGTTTGTTTGGCTAGGGCCAGTTTTTATTTTTTAGAATTTCTTAAGTCGTAAAAAACACCACGAAAAAAAAATGCGATAATTTTTTACACTGGGGTAAAAATATATGAAGTCAACCAATGAGTTTCCCTCACCAATTCCGAATTGGCTGAAAGTTGGTACGAAGGGAGTGTTCAATATAACAATAGCATCTGTCAACTTTCAGTCTCCTAGCTTTTCTACTTTCAATTTTATGACGACTTTAATTTGAAAAAAATGATTAGAAATGTACTGAGATGCTTTAACACAATTTTTAATATCTCTGAAAGTATTATACGTACATAAATGATCAAAGGCTTATTTTGAAGCTAAAATTATGCACCGTTAAATAGAAATATTAAATAGATAATTTTCGGACAAGGATATCGTGGATAAAAAAGGACTAAAATTGCCGAAGGATATATCTCAAAAAGCGATATTTTTAAAAATTTCAAAAAAATATATGTTATTCCCTATTCTGTTTTGCACACGTCTTTCAACTTTTAGCCGTGGATCTTTATAATGGAATGAGTTATTAAGAAAATAGTTCGCAAAGGTTTACGTATTCATAAATTTTTGTATTTTTTAAACAATTTCAATTAGTATTTTAAAATAATATTTCATATCATACCAGTGAATTACAGTTATATTCATTCAGCTACTAGTAAATAATAAAAAATATCAAAAACCTAGATTATATTTACTTATTTGTAAAGACTTTCAATTACAAAATCGGTATCTGCCGAGTAACGCTTTACTTTAATGTTAGTTTTTCCCACAGGTACAAAAGAATGCAGTTTTTGCGTCCCAGGAATAGTACGCAATTTTTTAAAGCGTATTTGGAGGAATCGTACTTCTTCATCGTAATCTTTTACTGTTAAATACTCGAAGTTACAGTTCAAAAGATTACCCAGGCACCAGTCATATAAATGTCTTGGAGTAGTTATTTGACCTTGTAATGGACGCTGTAAACTGGCTCGTCGTGCTTCTCTCTTTACAGTACCTCCAAGACCGTCGCTGGGGCCTTTTCCATGACTTGTTTCAAAAAAATGCCATTCAGCATTACATCCAAAATCTTCCATATGATAACATAAATTGATAAAGTTCTTTTTATTTTTAAACTGGGCTGCACTGCCGTCTGAAAAATACGTAATTTTCTTCGGGATTGTTTTAAACTTGTTCCTCAAAAATACATTCAAGTGGCGATGAAACAGGTGAACAGCTACAGAGTCGTGTATAAGACAATCAGATATTATTATAAAGTTTGTATGTTGTGTTTTTCCGTCCGATTTAAAATAAATAGCAATTGGGTATAACGTGGCTTGAGAGTTGTTCCAGTGAAATCCCTGGACTGCATCCTGAACTGTAAAAGAAGCAGAATCACAAACTGCTATGTACTCATTTTCTTCCAAATTGGATTTTCTTTCGCTCAGATATGCTGCCTGTTGTTTTGCGATAAATGAATGAGGTAATAGAATTTGAAGCTTTTCACACAGGGAATCCACAAAAACGTCGGCTTGGCTAATCATAGTCTCCAAATTACCTCTATCTACACTTATCCATTGTTTATATGTTATTTCATCAATATCATTTTCTTCTAGTAATTGATGCAGTCTCGCTTTTAAATTTTCCATTCCTGGACACTTGATACATTTAAGTAGGTGACACTTTGAAGAAGCTGGATTGCATGTCATTTGTTTCAAACAATCTTTGTAACATTCTAGCTTATAATTTGGAGCATCAGCAGTTAATTTTTTTAAATTTATACCATCAATCATAAGTTTTACATTTTGATGCTTTGTACATACACATACGTTATGAGATCCACTCGCATTTGCTAGAATTATATTCCGCGGACGAAGCTGGCAAAACTTGGAAATACCTATTTTTGTTGTATCATGTCGTTCCTTGAATAAAGCATACATTTCTCTTAAGTTCCCCAGCAACAGTCTTTTATTTTTTCTGACTTTTGTACCGTTTTCAACAACAGACACGAAATCTTTGTATCCGGGCATACATCTGCTAAAATCATCGGATTCGTAAAAGGATTTTACTAAAAAACTCGTCTCTGGTGAAATTGGCGATCCCAGTTTTGGATTGGGCGTACTCATCACACCCTTCGTTTCAACCAAATGCTTAACTTTTCGCGCCATATAGTTTGTTACCTGGAATTCTTCCTCAATTTTATGTACTGACCAGCTTTTTGGTAAAATGGTTAGCAGTTGGATTTTCTCACTATTTGTTGGTATTGTTTTAAACTTTTCTTTTAATTGTTGTATTATTTCGGATTCTGGGCATATATGATAAGGTGATTGTGTTGAACCAGGGAAAATTGTATTTTTAATCGACTCACTTATTTTTTTGAATTTTGTATCTCTGTACAGTTTATGATGTAATTTTTTCTTTTTGATTGGAGTTTGTTCCAGATATGGTAAAGATTCGTTTAATTTGGAAATAGCAACATCTTCCGTGCCTGATGCAATTTCATCGAAAGTATCTAAATTTCCGCTTATGTCCGAACCTTCGTCTAAACTAGATTTGTTTAAATTGGAAAGCTTTTTTCTACATGCCGCACAAATTTTATTTGAGGTCGTGATGTTTTTATCCGTAATATACCGTAGCATCCATTCTTGAACTCGTATTAAACTTTTATCGCGCGTAGTGTGTCCGGATTTATTAAAAGGATTACAGCAAAATCTTGAATTGAATGGCTTTGGTTTTCACGGTCACAGAGTTTGTTGAAACAGTTTTTAAAATACCGCACCCGAAGAATTCACAATTAAATGAAAAATGCAGCATTACCAAACTGACAATATTCTCATAGACTACTTTCTTAATATATTTTATATTGCATATATTAAAAAATACATTCAAAATTAAAGATTTTATGAAATATCATAACTTTTTCTTGGGAATTTAATTATAACTCATTCCATGATGACGATCCACGACCAAGAGTTTGCAGACGTGTAGAAAACAGAAAAAGGATTAATATACATTTTTTTTTACTTTTTAAAAATATCGCTTTTCGAGATATATCCTTTTGAAATTTTAGTCCTTTTTTATTTACATTATCCTTGATCGATTTTTTTTTTTAAAAAAATGTTTTTAATGGCTCATATTTTTATCTGTAAAATGAGCCTTTGATTATTTACAAACATTAAATACTTTTCGAGATATTTACAAATATGTTAAATTACCTCAGTGCATTTTTGTTGATTTTTTTCAAATTGAAATGGTCAGAAATCTGAAAGTACGAGGGCTATATGTCTGAAAGTTGGCAAGTATTATTGTTTTGTTCCATAGATCATGTATAAACAATATTATCAAATTCGCAGATGATGTGGTCAGAAATGTTAAATTTTCGGTTGATTTCATATGTTTTTACCCACTGTCCTGTCACGGTCGCCAAAATGTACGATCAAGAGGGTTTTCTTGACCGGCAGTGCAATTGGTTATTAATTTAACTAATTTCCCGCACTGCAAAAGGTTCTTGGGCAGTGTAAAATTAATGCGAAACTGACAACGAGAGGGGATGCAAAATGAAAAGGACTTGTTGCTTCTTCAATTTCCAAATTTACAATGTTTATTTAAATCTAAAAATCATCGAACCACAGCGACAGACGAAAAGGAGACGAGACAAAACATATAATGTACATATGTACGTACATACGCACATATGCATGTACATACTTACATATGCACGTACATACGCACATATGCATGCACATGCTTACATATGCACGTACGCAGATGGATACCGCCAAACCGAGAGTCTGGCTTGGTACATCTACGTACGTACATATGCATGCATGTACGTATGTACATATGTGTATATTGATACTTTTGGTTTCTAACTGTCGTTAGAAAACAAAACAAAAAAGAATGATTCCCTACCGAATGCTTTGCTATGCTTATGATCGATATAGGCATAGAAAGCATCGATAGGGCAGCGACGAGACGACAAGAGACAAACAGAACGACAGACAGACAGACGTGCACAATGGGACGACGACAACAAAAAACAAGTATTGCAAAAGAAATGAAAATTAAAGTACAAAATGATATAAACTGAATGAACTTAAAGGAAATAAATCAAGGCAAATAAAATTGAATTATAATGTAATAGCAACAACAAAAACAAATGCAATAAATTTAACATAAATGAACATTCATAAATAAATCAAATCAATATTAATAAAAATGTAAATAAACTTAAAAATATTCCGTGTGCTGACCCAACAGGGCGGGATGGTTCATTTGTATGGGAGGTACCAGAAAAGGAGTTGCCAGACTTCCAAGTTTTCGTTCGTCATATTGATAATATTACACAGTTTATAAGGGGCGGGATGGTTCATTTGTGTGGGAGGTACCAGAAGGGGAGTTGACAGACTTCCAAGTTTTTGTCCAAAACATTGTCTTGATATAGGTTTACTAAATACAGAATTTGGGAATGATCGTATTGGTCATATTGATAATATTACACGGCTTATAAGGGGCGGGATGGTTCATTTGTGTGGGAGATACCAGAAGGGGAGTTGCTAGAGTTCCAAGTTTTTTCCCAAACTTTGTGTAGTTATAGATTTACTAAATACAAAATTTTGGACACATCGCGTTTGGCATATAGATAATATTACACGGTTTTTAATTCGCGGGATGCTACATTTGTATGGGAGGTACCAGAAGGGGAGTTGCCAGACTTTCAAGTTTTTTTCCAAAACTTTGTCTAGCAATAGCTTTATTAAATACAGAATTTGGGTAAGATCTCATTGGTCATATAGATAATATTACACGGTTTATAAGGGGCGGGATGATTCATTTGTATGGGAGGTACAAGAAGGGAAGTTGCCAGACTTATAAGTTTTTGTACAAAACTTTGTCTAGCAATAGCTTTATTAAATACAAAATTTGGGACAGATCGCGTTGGTCATTTTGATAATATTACACGGTTTATAAGGGGCGGGATGGTTCATTTGTGTGGGCGGTACCTGAAGGGTAGTTGCAAGACTTCCAAGTTTTTGTCCAAAACTTTGTGTATCTATAGATTCACTAAATATAAAATTTGGGCCAGATCGCGTTGGTCATTTTGACAATATTACACGGTTTATAAGGGGCGGGATGGTTCATTTGTTCCAAGTTTTTGTCCAAAACTTTGTCTAGCAATAGCTTTACTAAATACAAAATTTGGACCAGATCGCGTTGGTCATATTGATAATATTACACGGCTTATAAGGGGCGGGTTGGTTCATTTGTATGGGAGGTACCAGAAGGGGAGTTGCCAGACTTCCAAGTTTTTGTCCAAAACGTTGTCTTGCTATAGGTTTACTAAATACAAAGTTTTTGCAAGATCGTGTTGGGTATATTGATATTATTACAGGATTTCTAATGTGGCGGGATGGTACATTTGTATGGGAGGTACCAGAAGGGGAGTTGACAGACTTCCAAGTTTTTGTCCGAAACCTGTTCCAGCTATAGCTTTACTAAATACAGAATTTGGGAATGATCGCATTGGTCATATTGATAATATTAAACGGCTTATAAGGGACGGGTTGGTTCATTTGTATGGGAGGTATCAGAAGGGGAGGTGCCAGACTTCCAAGTTTTTGTCTAAACTTTGTCTATTAATAGATTTATTAAATACAGAATTTGGCCAAGATCGCATTGGTCATATTGATAATATTACACGGCTTATAAGGGGCGGGATGGTACATTTGTATCGTAGGTACCAGAAAAGGTGTTGCCAGACTTACAAGTTTTTGTCCAAAACTTTTTCTAGCTTTAGAGTTAAAAAATACAACATTTGGGCAAGATCGCGTTGGCATATAGATAATATTACACGGTTTATAAGGGGCGGGATGATTCATTTGTATGGGAGGTACCAGAAGGGAAGTTGCCAGACTTACAAGTTTTTGTACAAAACTTTGTCTAGCTATACATTTACTAAATACAAAATTTGGGCGAGATCGCGTTGGTCATTTGGTAATATTACACAGTTTATAAGGGGCGGGATGGTTCATTTGTGTGGGAGGTACAAGAAGGGGAGTTGCTAGAGTTCCAAGTTTTTTCCCAAACTTTGTGTAGCCATAGATTTACTAAATACAAAATTTTGGACACATCGCGTTTGGCATATAGATAATATTACACGGTTTTTAATTCGCGGGATGCTACATTTGTATGGGAGGTACCAGAAGGGGAGTTGCCAGACTTTCAAGTTTTTTTCCAAAACTTTGTCTAGCAATAGCTTTATTAAATACAGAATTTGGGTAAGATCGCATAGGTCATATAGATAATAATACACGGTTTATAAGGGCCGGGATGATTCATTTGTATGGGAGGTACCAGAAGGGAAGTTGCCAGACTTACAAGTTTTTGTCCAAAACGTTGTCTTGATATAGGTTTACTAAATACAGAATTTGGGAATGATCGTATTGGTCATATTGATAATATTACACGGCTTATAAGGGTGGGATGGTTCATTTGTGTGGGAGATACCAGAAGGGGAGTTGCTAGAGTTCCAAGTTTTTTCCCAAACTTTGTGTAGTTATAGATTTACTAAATACAAAATTTTGGACACATCGCGTTTGGCATATAGATAATATTACACGGTTTTTAATTCGCGGGATGCTACATTTGTATGGGAGGTACCAGAAGGGGAGTTGCCAGACTTTCAAGTTTTTTTTTCCAAATCTTTGTCTAGCAATAGCTTTATTAAATACAGAATTTGGGTAAGATCGCATTGGTCATATAGATAATATTACACGGTTTATAAGGGGCGGGATGATTCATTTGTATGGGAGGTACAAGAAGGGAAGTTGCCAGACTTATAAGTTTTTGTACAAAACTTTGTCTAGCAATAGCTTTATTAAATACAAAATTTGGGCCAGATCGCGTTAGTCATTTTGATAATATTACACGGTTTATAAGGGGCGGGATGGTTCATTTGTGTGGGCGGTACCTGAAGGGTAGTTGCAAGACTTCCAAGTTTTTTCCAAAACTTTGTGTATCTATAGATTTACTAAATACAAAATTTGGGCCAGATCGCGTTGGTCATTTTGATATTATTACACAGTTTATAAGGGGCAGGATGGTTCATTTGTGTGGGAGATACCAGAAGGGCAGTTGCCAGACTTACAAGTTTTTGTCCAAAAGTTTGTCTAGCAATAGCTTTACTAAATACTGGTTTGGGCAAGATCACGTTCGTCATATTGATACTATTACACAGTTTATATATGGCGGGATGGTTCATTTGTATGGGAGGTACCAGAAGGGGAGTTGCCAGACTTCCAAGTTTTTGTCCAAAATTTTGTCTAGCAATAGCTTTATTAAATACAAAATTTGGGCCAGATCGCGTTGGTCATTTTGACAATATTACACGGTTTATAAGGGGCGGGATGGTTCATTTGTTCCAAGTTTTTGTCCAAAACTTTGCTTTACTAAATACAAAATTTGGACCAGATCGCGTTGGTCATATTGATAATATTACACGGTTTATAAGGGGCGGGTTGGTTCAATTGTATGGGAGGTACCAGAAGGGAAGTTACCAGACTTCCAAGATTTTGTCCGAAACCTGTTCCAGCCATAGCTTTACTAAATACAGAATTTAGGAATGATCGCATTGGTCATATTGATAATATTGCACGGTTTATAAGGGCGGGTTGGTTCATTTGGGAGGTACCAGAAGGGGAGTTGCCAGACTTCCAAGTTTTTGTCCAAAATTTTGTGTAGCCATAGATTTACTAAATACAAAATTTGGGCCAGATCGCGTTGGTCATATTGATAATATTACACGGTTTATAAGGGCGGGATGCTACATTTGTGTGGGCGGTACCAGAAGGGTAGTTGCAAGACATCCAAGTTTTTGTCCAAAACTTTGTGTAGCCATAGATTTACTAAATACAAAATTTGGGCCAGATCGCGTTGGTCATTTTAATAATATTACACGGTTTATAAGGGGCGGGATGGTTCATTTGTGTGGGAGGTACCAGAAGGGGAGTTGACAGACCTCCAAGTTTTTGTCCAAAACTTTGTGTAGCTATAGATTTACTAAATACAAAATTTGGGCCAGATCGCGTTGGTCATATTGATAATATTATATTTATAAGGGGCGGGTTGGTTCAATTGTATGGGAGGTACCAGAAGGGAAGTTACCAGACTTCCAAGTTTTTGTCCGAAACCTGTTCCAGCCATAGCTTTACTAAATACAGAATTTGGGAATGATCGCATTGGTCATATTGATAATATTGCACGGCTTATAAGGGGCGGGTTGGTTCATTTGGGAGGTACCAGAAGGGGAGTTGCCAGACTTCCAAGTTTTTGTCCAAAACTTTGTGTAGCCATAGATTTACTAAATACAAAATTTGGGCCAGATCGCGTTGGTCATATTGATAATATTACACGGTTTATAAGTCGGGATGCTACATTTGTGTGGGCGGTACCAGAAGGGTAGTTGCAAGACATCCAAGTTTTTGTCCAAAACTTTGTGTAGCCATAGATTTACTAAATACAAAATTTGGGCCAGATCGCGTTGGTCATTTTAATAATATTACACGGTTTATAAGGGGCGGGATGGTTCATTTGTGTGGGAGGTACCAGAAGGGGAGTTGACAGACCTCCAAGTTTTTGTCCAAAACTTTGTGTAGCTATAGATTTACTAAATACAAAATTTGGGCCAGATCGCGTTGGTCATTTTGATAATATTACACAGTTTATAAGGGGCGGGATGGTTCATTTGTGTGGGAGATACCAGAAGGGCAGTTGCCAGACTTACAAGTTTTTGTACAAAACTTTGTCTAGCTATACATTTACTAAATACAAAATTTGGGCGAGATCGCGTTGGTCATTTTGATAATATTACACAGTTTATAAGGGGCGGGATGGTTTATTTGTGTGGGAGATACCAGAAGGGCAGTTGCCAGACTTACAAGTTTTTGTCCAAAATTTTGTGTAGCCATAGATTTACTAAATACAAAATTTTGGACACATCGCGTTTGGCATATAGATAATATTACACGGTTTTTAATTCGCGGGATGCTACATTTGTATGGAAGGTACCAGAAGGGGAGTTGCCAGACTTTAAAGTTTATTTCCAAAACTTTGTCTAGCAAGAGCTTTATTAAATACAGAATTTGGGTAAGATCGCATTGGTCATATAGATAATATTACACCGTTTATAAGGGGCGGGATGATTCATTTGTATGGGAGGTACAAGAAGGGAAGTTGCCAGACTTATAAGTTTTTGTACAGAACTTTGTCTAGCTATACATTTACTAAATACTGGTTTGGGCAAGATCACGTTCGTCATATTGATAATATTACACGGTTTATATGTGGCGGGATGGTTCATTTGTATGGGAGGTACCAGAAGGGGAGTTGCCAGACTTCCAAGTTTTTGTCTAAAATTTTGTGTAGCCATAGATTTACTAAATACAAAATTTGGGCCAGATCGCGTTGGTCATATTGATAATATTACACGGTTTATAAGGGCGGGATGCTACATTTGTGTGGGCGGTACCAGAAGGGTAGTTGCAAGACATCCAAGTTTTTGTCCAAAACTTTGTGTAGCCATAGATTTACTAAATACAAAATTTGGGCCAGATCGCGTTGGTCATTTTAATAATATTATACGGTTTATAAGGGGCGGGATGGTTCATTTGTGTGGGAGGTACCAGAAGGGGAGTTGACAGACCTCCAAGTTTTTGTCCAAAACTTTGTGTAGCTATAGATTTACTAAATACAAAATTTGGGCCAGATCGCGTTGGTCATTTTGATAATATTACACAGTTTATAAGGGGCGGGATGGTTCATTTGTGTGGGAGGTACAAGAAGGGAAGTTGCCAGACTTATAAGTTTTTGTACAAAACTTTGTCTAGCTATACATTTACTAACTACAAAATTTGGGCCAGATCGCGTTGGTCGTATTGATAATATTACACGGTTTATAAGGGGCGGGATGCTACATTTGTGTGGGCGGTACCAGAAGGGCAGTTGCCAGACTTACAAGTTTTTGTCCGAAACTTTGTCCAGTTGGTCATATTGATAGTATTACACGGTTTATAAGGGGCGGGATGGTACTTTTGTATGATAGGTACCAGAAGGGGAGTTGCCAGACTTACAAGTTTTTCTCCAAAACTTTGTCTAGCTATACGTTTACTAAATCCAAATTTTGGGCAAGATCGCGTTAGGCATATTGGTGTTATAACACGATTTCTAAGGTAGGAGGGATGGTACAGTTGTATGGGAGGCACCAGAAAGGGAGCTGCCAGACTTGCAAGTTTTTGTCCGAAACTTTGTCCAGTTGGTCATATTGATAGTATTACACGGTTTATACGGGGCGGGATGGTACTTTTGTATAACAGGTACCAGAAGGGGAGTTGCCAGACTTCCAAGTTTTTGTCTGAAACTTTGTCCAGTTATACAGTTACCAAATACGAAATTTGGGCAAAATCGCGTTGGTCATATAGATAGTATTACACGGTTTATAAGGGGCGGGATGGTACATTTGTATGACAGGTACCAGAAAGGGAGTTGCCAGACTTCCAAGTTTTTGTCCAAAACGTATACCAACTATAGCCAAGTTTTTGTCCAAAACTTTGTCTAGCTATACATTTACTAAATACAGAATTTGGGCAAGATCGCGTTGGTCATATTGATATTATTACACGGTTTATAAGGGTCGGGATGGTACATTTGTATGGGAGGTACCAGAAGGGAAGTTGCCAGACTTCCAAGTTTTTGTCCAAAACGTATACCAACTATAGCTTTTCTTAAATCAAAATTTGGGCAAGATCGCGTAGGGCATATTGGTGATATTACACGATTTCTAAGGTTAGCGGGATGGTACATTTGTATGGGAGATGCCGGAAGGGGAGTTGCCAGACTTCCAAGTTTTTTTCCGAAACATTGTCCAGTTATACCTTTACTAACTACTGAATTTGGCGAAGATCGTAAAGAGTACTTGCGCGTGTTGATATTATTACACGATTTATAAAGTGGGCGAAATAGGAGATTTGTATGGGAGGTACCCGAAGGGTTGTGGCCATATAGCCCATATGCAATCCCATAAGCAGTTTTGGGAAAATATTAAGCCATGCCAAATTTCAGAGAGATTGTTTAACCCTTTCGAAAGTTATCGTGCGTACCAGCAGGACAGACGGACGAACGGACATGGCTCAAACGATTCCGAAAGTCATGAATCGAATTTGGTTCAAAGACACCTGTGGTCTAATGTGGATATTTCTATGTGTTACACTTTTGAGCCGTATCAAATGATATATACCCTCCTACCCGTAGGGTGAGGGTATAGTGACTTAAACCAACTAAAGTTGTCAGACCTGCCGAGGTTGCCAGACCTGCCAAGGTTGCCAGACGTGGGTTCTTGATGCGGCTCTGATGTTAGGTTGGGATGCTATCCAGTTCATCAGCCATAGAAACGAGCTCGTGCAGCGAAGAAAAATCATTCCTTCGAATGTACCATTGGTAATCTGGTAGAGTTACGAAAAATTCGCTCTAATTTCTGCTGGTCCGATAATTCGGAATTATGCATGAAGTTTTGTAGAGCCAGTATTTCTTTTAATGTCTCCCTAGGACGTAGCACTCTCTTCCTAATTTCGTAACCTAATTTTTCAAAATATCTTGGGGGCAAGAAAAAACAGTAGAAGTCAGGTTTAAATTATCCCCAGTGTTGCCAATATTGGTTATTTTTCGGTACCAGATTAACGAAAGAACGCATGCATTATTTTAGGCAAACGGTTCACCACAATATCGTACATCTCGGCCAATTCTTCAACTTGTTCGACGAAACCTAATGGATCTCCACCATCATATTATATTCCCCATTTTGCAACTAGCTCGATTCTCAACCGGTTGAGTTGAAGAATACAGTGGCAGCAACCTATTCTTCCAAGTCTTTGCAGTCAATTAACTACTTTTCTAATTCGCAAATGAAGACCTTACCTGTCTCTGGCCGCTAACCAACTGTCTCGATTTACACACGCTCTTTATATTCCAATCGCGTAGGTACACAGACACACCAATACACCCGTACTACCGGTTAACCGTGTTGTTATCGATCAGTTACCTGCCCCGCGATGTTGCTTGAGCAAGGTATAAATAAGAAATTATTTCTGAACAGACTACCCTATCAATGTGACAAGTATATTTAGGACACCATACAACGGAGACAAATTCTAGAACAGGTCCAACGAGGCAAACTTATAGACGGGAAGGCCAAACAATCTATTCTTCCAACCCTTTACCATCAATTAACTATTTTTCAAATTCGCTACTGAAGGTCTTACCTGTCTTTGGCTGCTAACCAACTGTCTCGATTTGCACACGCCCTTTATATTCCAGTCACACCAATACCCCCGTACTATCAGTTAAACGTGTTGTTATCGATCAGTTACCTAAGACATTATTTCTGAACAGCCTACCCTATAAATGTGACAATTATAAGTAGGATACCATACAACGGAAACAAATTCTAGAAAAGGTCTAACGAGGCTAACGTATAGACGTTTCGCTAACTAAGAATCGTTAAATTCTCTGGACCATCTCTTTATAAAAAAATACCCATAGCTTTACGTGCACAAGAATCAATGTGAAGATTAAAATGTTGCCTAAAATTCAACAAAACTCCTAAATCACTGACACGTTTCATGAATATGGTTATTAATAGAATAATAGGAATGCAACGGGCAAAATCCGGAAAAGGAAATTGTTTAACACTTTTCAAGTTTAAAGACATATAATTATCATCACACCAAGATCATCTGAGATCATACTGAGATCATCTTGTAATAAAACAGACGAATTAATTAAACTGTAAGACTTAAAGAGTCGTCAGCATACATCAATGTTTTTGATGAGCAAACAACGCAGGGGAGGTCATTTAAATATCATTTAAATAATAGAGGGCCTAACTGGCTAACTTGAGGTAGAATAAGCCCTTAAATAGTACCTTTTATGTCCTATGGCACAGGTATGAAGAAATCCAACCTAGAAGATTTGGGGAACCCTAAAATAACGAGTTTCCAAATTAAAAGAGTATGGTTAACAGTGTCAAAGTACTTACTAAAATTAGTATATATAAGTATTAGTATAAATGACGTCAGCTTTAATTTTACCTGAACATGACGCAGATTTTGTCCGTCCGTCGCGTGTTCCTGTGTTTTCTGTTACAAAATTAGAATATGGAACAAAATAAAATATCGGTGCAATAAAATAAAAAAAATATATAGCGATACAATAATAAAACAAACAATCGAAGTAGTTCAACAAAATAAACCAAATTATGAAACAATAGAAAAGTGAAAAACAAACCAACAATCATCGAGCATATACAATACAGAATTTGGGAATGATCGCATTGGTCATATTGATAATATTGCACGGCTTATAAGGGGCGGGTTGGTTCATTTGGGAGGTACCAGAAGGGGAGTTGCCAGACTTCCAAGTTTTTGTCCAAAACTTTGTGTAGCCATAGATTTACTAAATACAAAATTTGGGCCAGATCGCGTTGGTCATATTGATAATATTACACGGTTTATAAGTCGGGATGCTACATTTGTGTGGGCGGTACCAGAAGGGTAGTTGCAAGACATCCAAGTTTTTGTCCAAAACTTTGTGTAGCCATAGATTTACTAAATACAAAATTTGGGCCAGATCGCGTTGGTCATTTTAATAATATTACACGGTTTATAAGGGGCGGGATGGTTCATTTGTGTGGGAGGTACCAGAAGGGGAGTTGACAGACCTCCAAGTTTTTGTCCAAAACTTTGTGTAGCTATAGATTTACTAAATACAAAATTTGGGCCAGATCGCGTTGGTCATTTTGATAATATTACACAGTTTATAAGGGGCGGGATGGTTCATTTGTGTGGGAGATACCAGAAGGGCAGTTGCCAGACTTACAAGTTTTTGTACAAAACTTTGTCTAGCTATACATTTACTAAATACAAAATTTGGGCGAGATCGCGTTGGTCATTTTGATAATATTACACAGTTTATAAGGGGCGGGATGGTTTATTTGTGTGGGAGATACCAGAAGGGCAGTTGCCAGACTTACAAGTTTTTGTCCAAAATTTTGTGTAGCCATAGATTTACTAAATACAAAATTTTGGACACATCGCGTTTGGCATATAGATAATATTACACGGTTTTTAATTCGCGGGATGCTACATTTGTATGGAAGGTACCAGAAGGGGAGTTGCCAGACTTTAAAGTTTATTTCCAAAACTTTGTCTAGCAAGAGCTTTATTAAATACAGAATTTGGGTAAGATCGCATTGGTCATATAGATAATATTACACCGTTTATAAGGGGCGGGATGATTCATTTGTATGGGAGGTACAAGAAGGGAAGTTGCCAGACTTCTAAGTTTTTGTACAGAACTTTGTCTAGCTATACATTTACTAAATACTGGTTTGGGCAAGATCACGTTCGTCATATTGATAATATTACACGGTTTATATGTGGCGGGATGGTTCATTTGTATGGGAGGTACCAGAAGGGGAGTTGCCAGACTTCCAAGTTTTTGTCTAAAATTTTGTGTAGCCATAGATTTACTAAATACAAAATTTGGGCCAGATCGCGTTGGTCATATTGATAATATTACACGGTTTATAAGGGCGGGATGCTACATTTGTGTGGGCGGTACCAGAAGGGTAGTTGCAAGACATCCAAGTTTTTGTCCAAAACTTTGTGTAGCCATAGATTTACTAAATACAAAATTTGGGCCAGATCGCGTTGGTCATTTTAATAATATTATACGGTTTATAAGGGGCGGGATGGTTCATTTGTGTGGGAGGTACCAGAAGGGGAGTTGACAGACCTCCAAGTTTTTGTCCAAAACTTTGTGTAGCTATAGATTTACTAAATACAAAATTTGGGCCAGATCGCGTTGGTCATTTTGATAATATTACACAGTTTATAAGGGGCGGGATGGTTCATTTGTGTGGGAGGTACAAGAAGGGAAGTTGCCAGACTTATAAGTTTTTGTACAAAACTTTGTCTAGCTATACATTTACTAACTACAAAATTTGGGCCAGATCGCGTTGGTCGTATTGATAATATTACACGGTTTATAAGGGGCGGGATGCTACATTTGTGTGGGCGGTACCAGAAGGGCAGTTGCCAGACTTACAAGTTTTTGTCCGAAACTTTGTCCAGTTGGTCATATTGATAGTATTACACGGTTTATAAGGGGCGGGATGGTACTTTTGTATGATAGGTACCAGAAGGGGAGTTGCCAGACTTACAAGTTTTTCTCCAAAACTTTGTCTAGCTATACGTTTACTAAATCCAAATTTTGGGCAAGATCGCGTTAGGCATATTGGTGTTATAACACGATTTCTAAGGTAGGAGGGATGGTACAGTTGTATGGGAGGCACCAGAAAGGGAGCTGCCAGACTTGCAAGTTTTTGTCCGAAACTTTGTCCAGTTGGTCATATTGATAGTATTACACGGTTTATACGGGGCGGGATGGTACTTTTGTATAACAGGTACCAGAAGGGGAGTTGCCAGACTTCCAAGTTTTTGTCTGAAACTTTGTCCAGTTATACAGTTACCAAATACGAAATTTGGGCAAAATCGCGTTGGTCATATAGATAGTATTACACGGTTTATAAGGGGCGGGATGGTACATTTGTATGACAGGTACCAGAAAGGGAGTTGCCAGACTTCCAAGTTTTTGTCCAAAACGTATACCAACTATAGCCAAGTTTTTGTCCAAAACTTTGTCTAGCTATACATTTACTAAATACAGAATTTGGGCAAGATCGCGTTGGTCATATTGATATTATTACACGGTTTATAAGGGTCGGGATGGTACATTTGTATGGGAGGTACCAGAAGGGAAGTTGCCAGACTTCCAAGTTTTTGTCCAAAACGTATACCAACTATAGCTTTTCTTAAATCAAAATTTGGGCAAGATCGCGTAGGGCATATTGGTGATATTACACGATTTCTAAGGTTAGCGGGATGGTACATTTGTATGGGAGATGCCGGAAGGGGAGTTGCCAGACTTCCAAGTTTTTTTCCGAAACATTGTCCAGTTATACCTTTACTAACTACTGAATTTGGCGAAGATCGTAAAGAGTACTTGCGCGTGTTGATATTATTACACGATTTATAAAGTGGGCGAAATAGGAGATTTGTATGGGAGGTACCCGAAGGGTTGTGGCCATATAGCCCATATGCAATCCCATAAGCAGTTTTGGGAAAATATTAAGCCATGCCAAATTTCAGAGAGATTGTTTAACCCTTTCGAAAGTTATCGTGCGTACCAGCAGGACAGACGGACGAACGGACATGGCTCAAACGATTCCGAAAGTCATGAATCGAATTTGGTTCAAAGACACCTGTGGTCTAATGTGGATATTTCTATGTGTTACACTTTTGAGCCGTATCAAATGATATATACCCTCCTACCCGTAGGGTGAGGGTATAGTGACTTAAACCAACTAAAGTTGTCAGACCTGCCGAGGTTGCCAGACCTGCCAAGGTTGCCAGACGTGGGTTCTTGATGCGGCTCTGATGTTAGGTTGGGATGCTATCCAGTTCATCAGCCATAGAAACGAGCTCGTGCAGCGAAGAAAAATCATTCCTTCGAATGTACCATTGGTAATCTGGTAGAGTTACGAAAAATTCGCTCTAATTTCTGCTGGTCCGATAATTCGGAATTATGCATGAAGTTTTGTAGAGCCAGTATTTCTTTTAATGTCTCCCTAGGACGTAGCACTCTCTTCCTAATTTCGTAACCTAATTTTTCAAAATATCTTGGGGGCAAGAAAAAACAGTAGAAGTCAGGTTTAAATTATCCCCAGTGTTGCCAATATTGGTTATTTTTCGGTACCAGATTAACGAAAGAACGCATGCATTATTTTAGGCAAACGGTTCACCACAATATTGTACATCTCGGCCAATTCTTCAACTTGTTCGACGAAACCTAATGGATCTCCACCATCATATTATATTCCCCATTTTGCAACTAGCTCGATTCTCAACCGGTTGAGTTGAAGAATACAGTGGCAGCAACCTATTCTTCCAAGTCTTTGCAGTCAATTAACTACTTTTCTAATTCGCAAATGAAGACCTTACCTGTCTCTGGCCGCTAACCAACTGTCTCGATTTACACACGCTCTTTATATTCCAATCGCGTAGGTACACAGACACACCAATACACCCGTACTACCGGTTAACCGTGTTGTTATCGATCAGTTACCTGCCCCGCGATGTTGCTTGAGCAAGGTATAAATAAGAAATTATTTCTGAACAGACTACCCTATCAATGTGACAAGTATATTTAGGACACCATACAACGGAGACAAATTCTAGAACAGGTCCAACGAGGCAAACTTATAGACGGGAAGGCCAAACAATCTATTCTTCCAACCCTTTACCATCAATTAACTATTTTTCAAATTCGCTACTGAAGGTCTTACCTGTCTTTGGCTGCTAACCAACTGTCTCGATTTGCACACGCCCTTTATATTCCAGTCACACCAATACCCCCGTACTATCAGTTAAACGTGTTGTTATCGATCAGTTACCTAAGACATTATTTCTGAACAGCCTACCCTATAAATGTGACAATTATAAGTAGGATACCATACAACGGAAACAAATTCTAGAAAAGGTCTAACGAGGCTAACGTATAGACGTTTCGCTAACTAAGAATCGTTAAATTCTCTGGACCATCTCTTTATAAAAAAATACCCATAGCTTTACGTGCACAAGAATCAATGTGAAGATTAAAATGTTGCCTAAAATTCAACAAAACTCCTAAATCACTGACACGTTTCATGAATATGGTTATTAATAGAATAATAGGAATGCAACGGGCAAAATCCGGAAAAGGAAATTGTTTAACACTTTTCAAGTTTAAAGACATATAATTATCATCACACCAAGATCATCTGAGATCATACTGAGATCATCTTGTAATAAAACAGACGAATTAATTAAACTGTAAGACTTAAAGAGTCGTCAGCATACATCAATGTTTTTGATGAGCAAACAACGCAGGGGAGGTCATTTAAATATCATTTAAATAATAGAGGGCCTAACTGGCTAACTTGAGGTAGAATAAGCCCTTAAATAGTACCTTTTATGTCCTATGGCACAGGTATGAAGAAATCCAACCTAGAAGATTTGGGGAACCCTAAAATAACGAGTTTCCAAATTAAAAGAGTATGGTTAACAGTGTCAAAGTACTTACTAAAATTAGTATATATAAGTATTAGTATAAATGACGTCAGCTTTAATTTTACCTGAACATGACGCAGATTTTGTCCGTCCGTCGCGTGTTCCTGTGTTTTCTGTTACAAAATTAGAATATGGAACAAAATAAAATATCGGTGCAATAAAATAAAAAAAATATATAGCGATACAATAATAAAACAAACAATCGAAGTAGTTCAACAAAATAAACCAAATTATGAAACAATAGAAAAGTGAAAAACAAACCAACAATCATCGAGCATATACAATAACAACAACCAACTGTACACGCACGTCGCATCAGCACAAAAAAGACAACACTAAGGGCTTATTTATGTTTCCTTTTCTGTCTAGTACATGTGTTTCCCCCCTTCCCTAACCCTTTCGCACATCACCAATAATACTGCCCTCTTGTCGCTGTTCTGTTAGCTGTTAAAGGTACAACAACTAACAGAAATAACAGCGGCGGGTGATTTTGCTTTGAAGTTGTTTTGTTATTTGGTAGTGTTATGGCAGGTATGTTTCAAATTCGCGAACATGCGCGGGTTGAGGTCGAATTATTTTGCGGTATACTCGGATGCTAGTTTTCACAGGCCGGATGTCCTCGCTCTATGTGAGACCCAGGTATGTGAGGATTCTGATACATAGGATTTGCACATTCCTGCATACCACACTCTATCCTCTTTCTTTTCTCACAGAGCTCTTGTGGTTTATATATGTAATGTTGTATGTAATGGTGTTTCAGAGTCAGCAACATTTAAACTCACAACATCCAGAATTTAACTCCCTTTGGGTTAAGTTTAAGATTGGATAACACACTTTACATTTCTGGTTTCTTTACAGAAGCCCAAATTTGGAAAGGGCTACCCTTAATGGCTTCGACGCCCTTTCCGACACCATTTCAGACATTTTAGAAGATTATCTGGACAGTGAAATTGTAGTTGCCGCGCACAACGACTTGGCGCAATTAGTGAATGAACCAACACACATTCCGCGTGTTGAAGGGCAACAGCAGAATATTCCTGACCTTTTCATAACCTCTCACCCTGAAAAGTATGAGGTTAACATTCTTGCGCCTCTTGGAAGAATTCATCTTTGCCAGAAAGCAGTCAACCACTCCCCGTGATCGATAACGTATCTAGTTCGATGCCCCAGATATTTTTTCGAACACGTGAAGTTAAAAGGGTTCTTGTAGATCTGAATGTAAATAAAACTCCGGTCCCGGAGTTTTATTTAATTTTACCTGAACATGACGCAGATTTTGTCCGTCCGTCGCGTGTTCCTGTGTTTTCTGTTACAAAATTAGAATATGGAACAAAATAAAATATCGGTGCAATAAAATAAAAAATATATATAGCGATACAATAATAAAACAAACAATCGAAGTAGTTCTACAAAATAAACCAAATTATGAAACAATAGAAAAGTGAAAAACAAACCAACAATCATCGAGCATATACAATAACAACAACCAACTGTACACGCACGTCGCATCAGCACAAAAAAGACAACACTAAGGGCTTATTTATGTTTCCTTTTCTGTCTAGTACATGTGTTTCCCCCCTTCCCTAACCCTTTCGCACATCACCAATAATACTGCCCTCTTGTCGATGTTACCCTTAATGGCTTCGACGCCCTTTCCGACACCATTTCAGACATTTTAGAAGATTATCTGGACAGTGAAATTGTAGTTGCCGCGCACAACGACTTGGCGCAATTAGTGAATGAACCAACACACATTCCGCGTGTTGAAGGGCAACAGCAGAATATTCCTGACCTTTTCATAACCTCTCACCCTGAAAAGTATGAGGTTAACATGCTTGCGCCTCTTGGAAGAATTCATCTTTGCCAGAAAGCAGTCAACCACTCCCCGTGATCGATAACGTATCTAGTTCGATGCCCCAGATATTTCTTCGAACACGTGAAGTTAAAAGGGTTCTTGCAGATCTGAATGTAAATAAAACTCCGGTCCCGGATGGTATTTCATCACACATATAATTATCATCACACCATGCAGATAATCTACTGAGATCTTGTAATAAAAAAGACGAATTAATTAAACTGTAACACTTAAAGAGTTTGACATCGTCAGCATACATCAATGCTTTTAATGAGCAAACAACCGAGGGGAGGTCATTTAAATATAATTTAAATAATAGAGAGCCTAAATGGCTACCTTGAGGTAGAATAAGCCCTTAATGACTCACTTAATGACCCTCAATACATGACTTACGCATTAGTTGTAATACAACACACAAATTGTAAACAATTTGCACACTGCACTACATAACATACGACTCATGCATTTATTGAAATATGAAGAATTGTATGTTTACAATTTGCATTTGCACACGACGCATACATAATTATTAGTAAGTTAAAGTATGGGATCAAACAATAAAATCAGTACTAATTTTACCAACCGAAAACCAACCCGCGTTTTTATTTAACCGGATTCTCAACAAAGAAATCGAGGAGTTGAATAGAATATTTTATTCATAT
Source organism: Hydrotaea cyrtoneurina (assembly GCA_958296145.1). Classification (NCBI taxonomy): domain Eukaryota; kingdom Metazoa; phylum Arthropoda; class Insecta; order Diptera; family Muscidae; genus Hydrotaea; species Hydrotaea cyrtoneurina. Next base: position 73,018,471 of record OY282512.1, on the reverse strand, counting down.
TTTATTCAACGGGAGTTCCAAACAAAATTGGCGGAGTTGGTAGGATAACATCATTAAGTTGTTATCCGTGAAAAAAAAGAACATACGAAGTGTTTAAAAAAAAATATTTCAAATTTAAATTGAAATTAAAAATTTTTTTAGTGAAAATAACATTTAACCAAAATGAGTGCAGTTAACTGAGTGTAAATCCGTAGTGTAACCACTGTCATAATTTGACAGGAAAAAAAATTTTAAAAAGGATTTGCTGAACAAAAAATCCATCACAATTACAAAACATGGCAGTCAACCAGGCCATCGCAACATTGGCAGCAGCAGCTGTTAGAAGTGGACGAACCCTTGACATCGATCCTATAAAGTATTTAGGGAAAATACAGGGATTTGATGGACGAAAGGAGGATTTGTCAACATTTTGCATAAACGTTGATGACATTATACCGACTTTATTGTCATATAATGAACAAGCTCAAAGGGTGTGCATCAATGTGGTCAAAAGCAAATTGACCGGGAAAGGCAGAAGGGCTATCGAAATTCACCCGCATTTAAGCAATTGGGCGGAAATAAAATCCTTGAAAAAAAAATTACCTCAAAAAAAAACTTGAGGTAGAATAAGCCCTTAAATAGTACCTTTTATGTCCTATGGCACAGGTATGAAGAAATCCAACGTAGAAGATTTGGGGGAACCCTAAAATAACGAGTTTCCAAATTAAAAGAGTATGGTTAACAGTGTCAAAGTACTTACTAAAATTAGTATATATAAGTATTAGTATAAATGACGTCAGTTTTAATTTTACCGTCGCGTGTTCCTGTGTTTTCTGTTACAAAATTACAATATGGAACAAAATAAAATATCGGTGCAATAAAATAAAAAAAATATATAGCGATACAATAATAAAACAAACACAAGCGCCCCGGTAGGCGAGTTGGTAGCGTGCTTGCCTATCAGCGTGGGGGTTGTGGGTTCGATTCCCACTAGAGGCTTTGGTCTGTCGCTACAAAAATCAAGCCAAATGGTCTTTGTCACCCGGTTTACCCTTGGACCCAAAATTATAATATAAATTTACTTTGTATTGTAATTAATAAATAATAAAAAAATAAAAAATAAATAAAAAAAAACAAACAATCGAAGTGTTGAAGCCATGTTCAATCCGGAACAGATGAGTCCCCCTGACTCATCTGAAGGTTAATTTTCACTTTCATTAATTTCATCTGTATTTGTTTTCTTAATTTTGCTAGTTTTAGTACTTATCTCTTTTTTCATTTCTTTTACATGTATAAGTTACATACATGACGCTAGGAGCGTCATTAAATTGAATTACCGCCATTTGTATTTTAGTCTTAAGAAACCATTCAATAAAGCAAGAAGCTTTACTTTTGTTGATCTCCTGAATTTGAAAATTGGTTTCATTTTTGGGAAAATCAAAATTTGGAATCCTGTCTCTCTGTCAGGATTCATAAATAACAAAATCCTGTCTCCCTGTCAGGATTAAACATTGGTCCTTCGAACATCCTAGCGGAGTCTAGGAGTGGATTGGAACAGTGGACGCACTCTCTAGCGTCATCTGTTCACAGGCAATTGCAGCCTACCTGTTAAAGTAGTCTACTGACCCCCGTTCTGTCAGACAAATCTACAACAACACAATTGAAAACCATCAAATCATTGGTAACAGAAAGCAAATCATCGCTGGAGATCATCATCATCAGTAACCACGACGACGGTATCATCCACAACAAAAAGCATAGAGGTTAAGGAAAGTTTCACATAAAGAGAGTGAAGGAAAACCGACACACCACATTAGAGGAAGAAGAATATTTTCATCAAAGGTATCGTATGAAATAGAGATGAGAGTTCAGGTATGTACAGTGAAAACGTGCATTTGAATATTTGATCATTCGTAAAAAAAAAATAAGTACAAAATTTCATCCTGAAATCGACAAAAAAACCGTGAAACATAATCTTATAATTAAAATTCGCGAAATCTCTATGAAATCGGTAAAATATTATTGAAATATCGTGAAAATATAAGCCAAAATAACATTCTACATGAAATTTGATAAAAAGGCCCGTCGGACTAGAAAAGTAATTTTTTTTGCCATCACTGACAAATTGGTGTGGTGAGTTTCTATTTTGCCATCACTGGTAGTAAATCAAAGCCAGTTTAAAGAGAAATAGAAGAAGAATAATCAAAGTGAAATTGAAAGCGATCGCGGACGGACAAAAAAAAAATCAGTGTGAACGAAATAATATAATATTGATAAAAAAAGAACAGAAAGTGAAAAAAAAAAACAATTGGACAATATCAGTGATATTATAAATAATAAATTGTGATATAAATAAAAGTGGTGTGAGAAAAAAAAAACAACAAGAAATTTATTGAAAATAAATTGTGGTTACACACACACACACACAATAATAACAAATTTTCGGTCGCCGGTAAAAAGCAATCAACCTGATTAGCAACAACAACAAAATCAACAGAAACAACACATTAAAGGAAGAAGGGTGAGTGGTTTGAATTTTTTGTATAATTTGTGGTATTGTTTGGGAAAGTGGTTAGGATTTTGTTTCTTCGCTCCCCATCTGTATTACAACAACAACAAATTGGAAATCAGCGTCGACGATTAACGGCAAAAAGGAGAAACAAGGAATATAATAATGTACATGGAGTGAGTTGCCAGATCGGTCAAAAACAAATTGGTGCCGGGATTATTTTTTTCGAATACGGACTACAAATTTTATGCGTTTAAACGGGAAAAAATTGACAATAAAGAGACTTAATTAACATTTGTGCAAATTTTATTACGTTTTTTAAGGAAATCTCTTCCATCGGTACAAATAATTCATTTTGTGTCGATAAATTCAGGCATATAAAAAAAATTCGAATTAATTTCAACAAAAAACAAGAAGAAGAAAACTAGCTTAATTTGAAGAAAGTGCCTGTTGTTTTGAAGGCTGATAACGGTCCCCCTGTCCGTTATATTAAACATAGCACAAAAAGAAAAAATAAATGAAATACGAAAAATAAAGATAAAAGGACAAAGATTAGTACTGCGTGAAAAGAAAAAAAAATCGGTACGGACATACAATTCAATAAGTGACGTTTTTTTGTTCGGAAAATATAAATTTGGTTTGTGTGTGGCTGAATAAAGAATTTTGTAATATATTCTAGGCCAGCATGTTGGAGAAAGAAAGTGTAAAGAGAGAGAAACTAATAATTGCAAAAACTATCAAGAGTTGCCACACCGTGAAAAATTATTAAAAAAAAAATCGGATTATTGTCGGATAACCAAATTTCCCTCTAAAATATTTTGGAAAAATTATCTTTCGTCTAATTAACATAAATTCTGTGGACTTCTCAAAAAATTAACAAAGATCAGTGTCGGGATAAACAAATTTCCCCCTGAAATATTTTTTGAAATTTTTTTCTCGTGCGAATTAACATAAATTCGGTGAATTTTTGATCACCTTAACAAATTTACAAAGACTTTCGGCGATTTTATTATTTTTTTTTGAATTTTCGCATATTTATAAATTTTGATCGACAAGAATGACTAAGAAAAAGGAAAAAATTGCAACGCATCGCAAATTTCTTTTCGATTGGAGCCAACTAACATCGTTTTGCTCAAAATTTAAAACGGAATTCAAAAATTACGGCAGTGCAGCAGTAATAGAAGTGAAACATGCTGAATTGGAGCGAAGATGGAACAAATTGGTTGACAGTTTCGAGCATATTATGACCACAGGTGATCTGGAGGAATCTGTCGAGATGGAGGCAACTTCGGAAAAATTTGATGAAGCAACAGGAATCTACGAGGAGTGCAAGGTGAAAATTCTCGAAGCAACGACTAAAGACTAATAATTCGAGAGGAAATTACAACAATGCAGAGTTCACTTCAGGTGAAAATGAGCAGTCGACGTCCGGCCATTAAAGGTATACAAGCTTCCACCCTGGAAAAAATAACGTCTCGAACGATACGGTTCAAAATCACTTTGTACAGAACAGCGGTACAACAGTGTTGCCAACAGCGCTAATTGAAATTATTCATGCCGGAGAAACTTTTGCGGTACGAACACTTTTAGATGGAGGTTCAGAACGGAGTTTTATTTCTAAACGCATTCAGCAACAGCTACGTTTGCCGGTAGAAAGCCATAATACTAAAATTTCAGTGTTAGGTGTTACTATCGTGGGAAGTTCACAAGGAAAATGCAACGTCAAGATCAGATCAAGGCGATCGAACTTCTCCATGAATACTAATGCAATTATCGTGCTGAAGTTAGCCCATTTTCTACCAGCAAAAAGAGTTAATATCCAGAATCTTGGAGAATTTTCTACTTTGGACTTAGCAGATCCATATTTTTTTCAACCTTCACCGATAGACATGATTATTGGAAGTGATTATTTACCACTGATTAACATGGAAGGAGTACGTTTAGATACCGTGAGAGGCTTGGAAGCGAGAGAGTCGAGGTTTGGCTGGTACTTATCTGGCCCCATGCCAGCAAGTGAGGTGCACACTTTTTCTACTATAGTTCATGAATGTGATTATACGGCATTAAATGAGCAAATGAAGAAATTTTGGGAAATTGAAGAAGTAGACAGATGCTCACAAGTCTCTGAAAATGATAGTTATTGCGAAGAATTTTACAAGAGGACTACTAGTCGAGAAGAAAATGGTCGATATATGGTACGTCTCCCGTTTCGTCCAGAATTTCCTCAAGAAATTTTTTTGGGTGCCTCGAAGAATATCGCAGCTGCACAATATCTACGTATGGAGAAAAATTTGAAGAAATGTCCAGAGTTAAAGGCAGAATATAGTAAGGTCTTACAGGAATATATTGATTTAGACCACATGGAGCCTGTCGTTCACCATGAGCAGAAATCAATTAAACAATTCTCTTTTTTCTTACCACATCATGCTGTAGTCAAGCCCGATAGTATTTCAACAAAGCTGAGGGTAGTTTTCAATCGTTCGAATAAAACCTCAAGTGGATTTTCGTTGAATAATGTTCTTTTTACTGGACCTACATTACTGGCGGATTTGATGCAAGTTATTCTAGGATGGCGCTTTTACAAATTTGTCGGAAATACCAATTGATTCTATTTCGCCCTAATGAAAACGAAGATATAAAAACTTACCAACTCAAAACGGTTACCTTTGGGATCAATTGTGCTCCATTTCTGGCTTTAAGAACCCTAATTCAACTGAGCGAAGATTGTCACGAAAGAAATAAGCATGCTGCAGATATTCTCAAAAACGAGACCTATGTTGACGATGTGCTGTCAGGAGGACACACAGTTGCCGAAGCGAAAAGTAAGCAAATCGAGTTATTGAGGACCCTCAAGTCAGCAGCCTTCCCCCTGAAGAAGGTAACAGCTAACAACAATGCCCTTCTGGAGCATTTGGCCCGGGAGGATCTTCTTGCTGAAGATTTTTTAAAAATTGATGAATCCAGCAGTACGAAAACTCTGGGAATTAGATGGAACTCGAAAACAGACACGTTTTTCTACAAAGTTGAAGTTATTTCTCCCGTTTCAGCAACAACGAAAAAGCAAATATTATCCGTTATAGCACGGCTATACGACCCCCTTGGTTGGTTAGGTCCAATAATTATTGTTGCTAAAACTCTGATGCAAAGTTTATGGCAGGAAAAAATTGATTGGGATGAGGCTGTTTTGCCACATCTGATGATAATCTGGAATACTTTTATTGAAAATTTACCACATATTGCTACCTTGAAAATCCCTAGGTGGGTAGGTTTTTCTCCAGGTAAAAGGGTCCAAGTGCATGGCTTTTGTGACGCTTCGGAGAAGGCCTATTGCGGCGCAATATACATCCGTGTTGAAAGCAGCAAGGGCAACATCACCAGTCACCTACTGGTGGCAAAGACCAGAGTTGCACCTTTGAAAAGTATTACTATACCCAAGTTGGAATTATGTGGTGCAGTATTGATGGCAAGACTGATGAACACCCTAAATGTTCGATGTTCATACGAGAGGTTTATGTGGACGGATTCTTCCATTGTCTTAGGATGGTTACAAAAGTCACCACAGGCCCTTAAGACATTCGTCGCAAACCGAATTACGGAAATCAACCGAATTTCTGATGTACAGTCCTGGAGACATGTCAAAACCGAAGACAACCCCGCTGACCTCGGAACTCGTGGCTGTACTCCCCAAGAGCTCACGCAACACTTTCTATGGTGGCATGGACCCCCATGGCTACAACAACCATCAGAAGCGTGGCCAAAACCAAGAATTTTCGATCCCACTGACCTAGAGACAAAAAAGGCTTCAAACTTTCATATCGAAATTGAAAATGAAGATATAACCGGTAGATTTTCCTCACTCAACAGGGCTATAAGAGTTGTATGCCAAATATTCCGCTTCATTCGTCGGTGCAGAAGGGAAACTCTCCCTGAGTCCACGACCTTATCGACCGCAGAAATCACATTGGCCAAACAGAGATTGATTGCTTTGGCACAAAGAACTTACTATGCTCAAGAATATGAAAAGCTACAAATGAAGATGCCCTTAAATAAGAAATGTTCGATCCTGACGTTGACGCCATTTCTCGACAAAAATGACTTGATCCGGGTGGGCGGTCGGTTAGATAATGCAGGTTTGAGTTATAATGAACGGCATCCAGTTTTGATCCCAGAAAAATCACACTACGCTCACCTATTCGTAAAATACACGCATGAAATTATGCTCCATGCTGAGCACCATATAATGCTTCGAGCAATCAGACAAGGTTTTTATAGCCCTCGACTTCGAAACGCAATAAGAAAATGTATAAGAGTATGCAGGACTTGCACAATCTACAAAAGAAAGGTCCATACCCAGATTATGGCCGCGCTTCCCCCTGAACGTGTCAACTTCTCTCTACCTTTCACCTACACAGGCGTTGACTTTGCTGGCCCCTTTAGCATTAAATCTTCGCCACTAAAAAACTCTAAGTTACTGAAAGGCTACGCAGCAGTGTTCGTTTGCTTTTCTACACGCGCTGTTCACCTTGAAACATGCTCCGACCTCTCAGCCGAAGCCTTCCTTGCCGTATTCGCACGGTTCATCGGTCGCAGAGGTCTCCCGAAAACCATGTTCTCCGATAACGGCCGTAACTTCGTTGGCGCGAATCGCAAACTTTTGCAAGAACATGCTCAGTTCCTCAAGTCGATTGGAGACAGCCTCATTGCAAGGTACAGCACGCCAGGATTCAATTGGACTTTTATCCCTCCATATTGCTTTGGCACAAAGAACTTACTATGCTCAAGAATATGAAAAGCTACAAATGAAGATGCCCTTAAATAAGAAATGTTCGATCCTGACGTTGACGCTATTTCTCGACAAAAATGACTTGATCCGGGTGGGCGGTCGGTTAGATAATGCAGGTTTGAGTTATAATGAACGGCATCCAGTTTTGATCCCAGAAAAATCACACTACGCTCACCTATTCGTAAAATACACGCATGAAATTATGCTCCATGCTGAGCACCATATAATGCTTCGAGCAATCAGACAAGGTTTTTATAGCCCTCGACTTCGAAACGCAATAAGAAAATGTATAAGAGTATGCAGGACTTGCACAATCTACAAAAGAAAGGTCCATACCCAGATTATGGCCGCGCTTCCCCCTGAACGTGTCAACTTCTCTCTACCTTTCACTTACACAGGCGTTGACTTTGCTGGCCCCTTTAGCATTAAATCTTCGCCACTAAAAAACTCTAAGTTACTGAAAGGCTACGCAGCAGTGTTCGTTTGCTTTTCTACACGCGCTGTTCACCTTGAAACATGCTCCGACCTCTCAGCCGAAGCCTTCCTTGCCGTATTCGCACGGTTCATCGGTCGCAGAGGTCTCCCGAAAACCATGTTCTCCGATAACGGCCGTAACTTCGTTGGCGCGAATCGCAAACTTTTGCAAGAACATGCTCAGTTCCTCAAGTCGATTGGAGACAGCCTCATTGCAAGGTACAGCACGCCAGGATTCAATTGGACTTTTATCCCTCCATATTGCTTTGGCACAAAGAACTTACTATGCTCAAGAATATGAAAAGCTACAAATGAAGATGCCCTTAAATAAGAAATGTTCGATCCTGACGTTGACGCTATTTCTCGACAAAAATGACTTGATCCGGGTGGGCGGTCGGTTAGATAATGCAGGTTTGAGTTATAATGAACGGCATCCAGTTTTGATCCCAGAAAAATCACACTACGCTCACCTATTCGTAAAATACACGCATGAAATTATGCTCCATGCTGAGCACCATATAATGCTTCGAGCAATCAGACAAGGTTTTTATAGCCCTCGACTTCGAAACGCAATAAGAAAATGTATAAGAGTATGCAGGACTTGCACAATCTACAAAAGAAAGGTCCATACCCAGATTATGGCCGCGCTTCCCCCTGAACGTGTCAACTTCTCTCTACCTTTCACTTACACAGGCGTTGACTTTGCTGGCCCCTTTAGCATTAAATCTTCGCCACTAAAAAACTCTAAGTTACTGAAAGGCTACGCAGCAGTGTTCGTTTGCTTTTCTACACGCGCTGTTCACCTTGAAACATGCTCCGACCTCTCAGCCGAAGCCTTCCTTGCCGTATTCGCACGGTTCATCGGTCGCAGAGGTCTCCCGAAAACCATGTTCTCCGATAACGGCCGTAACTTCGTTGGCGCGAATCGCAAACTTTTGCATGAACATGCTCAGTTCCTCAAGTCGATTGGAGACAGCCTCATTGCAAGGTACAGCACGCCAGGATTCAATTGGACTTTTATCCCTCCATACGCTCCACATATGGGTGGCCTGTGGGAGGCCGCTGTGAAGAGCATGAAGTCGCACTTAAAAAAGGTTGCTTCCAAAACGAACTTCACCTTTGAAGAATTTACAACCCTGCTTGTTCGTATTGAAGCCGTTTTGAACTCTCGTACATTATGTTCAACTTTTGAGAATCCCTGTGAACTTCTCCCATTGACACCCGGTCACTTCTTGCGTGGTGCGCCACTCACAGCTCCTCCTGAGTCTCCGACAATACCTCCATTGAAGTCCATGTCATATATCAACCGTTGGCAGAGGTTAAAAATATTGTTCCACATGTTTAGTCAGCGTTGGAAGGCAGAGTATATCACCGAGTTGCAGCGTCGTTATAAATGGAAGACTTGCCGGATCAACCTAAAAGAAGGTGACTTTGTTGTCGTTAAGGAAGACGGCCTCCCTCCAACAGAATGGTGTCTAGGGCGAATCACGAAAGTCTTTCACGGTAAAGACAATAATATAAGAGTTGCTGAAATTAAGACAACGAATGGATTAATCGTACGCTCTATCGCCAAGCTCTGCGTTCTCCCTACCACAGAACCCCCTTCTCTTCCAAATGCCACAATTAACTTAAACACAAATACCACTTCTCGTCCTAAAACCACAGCAAAAACCGAATAACCGAAAGATTAATCATTCCAATGGTCAAATCCCTGATGCACGTTTCTCATTGTCCATATTTGTTCTTTTCTTCTCTTTTCATTCACAGATACAACATGGCTGAAGCAAACCCCAAACCACGATGCTTCCTATGTGGCCGCAATCACCCTCTCAAGTACTGCCTAACATTCCGGAAAATGCTTTTCCATGAGCGCCGAACTGCGTTAGAGAGACAAAACGTTTGTCTCAACTGCTTTGGGTTCGGACACAACCGTTCATCATGCCCGTCCAAAAACCGCTGCGAGGTATGTAAAGCCAACCACCGTTCGATGATCCACCGTCCAAGACCTGAATGGAACTCTAGCCGCGAAGACGTGTCCGACAGTGAACCCACTGTCCACCTGACGACTCGAGATGAAACCCAAAGAGCTATCGAGCCACTCCCGTTCGCTGACCGCCTCACTACATTCGAGGGTGCAACACCAGCCAACTGGCAGCGACCCGATTCATCAGAACCCAGCCGTGATATTGTTCCTGTGGTTCAGTGCCAATTGTTGTCAAGCGGTCGCCAGGCATTAGTGACTCTCTTGGTATGCGCTGAAGTCCCTAAATTGCATTTGGTTTACGGCAGCGTGATTAATTTGTTCGACAGATCACCACTGACCAGTACGGTGTCCTATGGCACCCTTGAAGTACTTCTCCCTGAAGGTAAAATCCGGCATAAATTCGTTATGGTGGAAAAGTTACGATTGTATGTGCCTCCAGCCATACAGGAAAGCAATCTTATGGTTTATGCAGACGGTCGTAAAATAGCTCACCCTGAGCCTCATAACTACAAGCGAATCGACGGCGTTATTGGCAACGATCTCGTAGAGGTGCTTATTAAAGGAGATGTGGAGAAGTCGGGCAAAAATCCGAATATAAGGACCCAAGAGACTGTATTTGGGGTGGTCTTTAGTGGAACATGGGCCAGAAGCAACATTCCCTTTGTAAAGACGTTGGCTGAACTAGGTGCCCGCTAAGATGGCCCCTTCGGCATATCATCTCCGGCATCATCCCCACTCTAAGGCCGGGAGTATGTTGAAGCCATGTTCAACCCGGAACAGATGAGTCCCCCTGACTCATCTGAAGGTTAATTTTCACTTATATTTCATTTTCATTAATTTCATCTGTATTTGTTGGTTTCGTTTTTGGGAAAATCAAAATTTGGAATCCTGTCTCTCTGTCAGGATTCATAAATAACAAAATCCTGTCTCCCTGTCAGGATTAAACACGAAGTAGTTCAACAAAATAAACCAAATTATGAAACAATAGAAAAGTGAAAAACAAACCAACAATCATCGAGGATATACAATAACAACAACCAACTGTACACGCACGTCGCATCAGCACAAAAAAGACAACACTAAGGGCTTATTTATGTTTCCTTTTCTGTCTAGTACATGTGTTTCCCCCCTTCCCTAACCCTTTCGCACATCACCAATAATACTGCCCTCTTGTCGCTGTTCTGTTAGCTGTTAAAGGTACAACAACTAACAGAAATAACAGCGGCGGGTGATTTTGCTTTGAAGTTGTCTTGTTATTTGGTAGTGTTATGGCAGGTATGTTTCAAATTCGCGAACATGCGCGGGTTGAGGTCGAATTATTTTGCGGTATACTCGGATGCTAGTTTACACAGACCGGATGTCCTCGCTCCATGTGAGACCCAGGTATGTGAGGATTCTGATACATAGGATTTGCACATTCCTGCATACCACACTCTATCCTCTTTCTTTTCTCACAGAGCTCTTGTGGTTTATATATGTAATGTTGTATGTAATGGTGTTTCAGAGTCAGCAACATTTAAACTCACAAGATCCAGAATTTAACTCCCTTTGGGTTAAGTTTAAGATTGGATAACACACTTTACATTTCGGGTTTCTTTACAGAAGCCCAAATTTGGAAAGGGCTACCCTTAATGGCTTCGACGCCCTTTCCGACACCATTTCAGACATTTTAGAAGATTATCTGGACAGTGAAATTGTAGTTGCCGCGCACAACGACTTGGCGCAATTAGTGAATGAACCAACACACATTCCGCGTGTTGAAGGGCAACAGCAGAATATTCCTGACCTTTTCATAACCTCTCACCCTGAAAAGTATGAGGTTAACATTCTTGCGCCTCTTGGAATAATTCATCTTTGCCAGAAAGCAGTCAACCACTCCCCGTGATCGATAACGTATCTAGTTCGATGCCCCAGATATTTTTTCGAACACGTGAAGTTAAAAGGGTTCTTGCAGATCTGAATGTAAATAAAACTCCGGTCCCGGATGGTATTTCATCACACATATAATTATCATCACACCATGCAGATAATCTACTGAGATCTTGTAATAAAAAAGACGAATTAATTAAACTGTAACACTTAAAGAGTTTGACATCGTCAGCATACATCAATGCTTTTAATGAGCAAACAACCGAGGGTAGGTCATTTAAATATAATTTAAATAATAGAGGGCCTAAATGGCTACCTTGAGGTAGAATAAGCCCTTAATGACTCACTTAATGACCCTCAATACATGACTTACGCATTAGTTGTAATACAACACACAAATTGTAAACAATTTGCACACTGCACTACATAACATACGACTCATGCGTTTATTGAAATATGAAGAATTGTATGTTTACAATTTGCATTTGCACACGACGCATACATAATTATTAGTAAGTTAAAGTATGGGATCAAACAATAAAATCAGTACTAATTTTACCAATCGAAAACCAACCCGCGTTTTTATTTAACCGGATTCTCAACAAAGAAATCGAGGAAGTTGAATAGAATATTTTATTCAACGGGAGTTCCAAACAAAATTGGCGCAGTTGGTAGGATAACATTATTAAGTTGTTATCCGTGAAAAAAAGACCATACGAAGTGTTTAAAAAAAAATATTTCAAATTTAAATTGAAATTAAATATTTTTTTAATGAAAATAACATTTAACCAAAATGAGTGCAGTTAACTGAGTGTAAATCCGTAGTGTAACCACTGTCATAATTTGACAGGAAAAAAAATTTTAAAAAGGATTTGCTGAACAAAAAATCCATCACAATTACAAAACATGGCAGTCAACCAGGCCATCGCAACATTGGCAGCAGCAGCTGTTAGAAGTGGACGAACCCTTGACATCGATCCTATAAAGTATTTAGGGAAAATACAGGGATTTGATGGACGAAAGGAGGATTTGTCAACATTTTGCATAAACGTTTATGACATTATACCGACTTTATTGTCATATAATGAACAAGCTCAAAGGGTGTGCATCAATGTGGTCAAAAGCAAATTGACCGGGAAAGCCAGAAGGGCTATCGAAATTCACCCGCATTTAATCAATTGGGCGGAAATAAAATCCATGTTGGAAACTACTTTTGGAGGTTTTCAAACATCGGATCAACTCTATGAAGATCTAAGAGGAGCCCAATATGGGGGTAATACCTTAGATTTTTACAACTTTATACTTCACAATTTGGCTATGCTGAACCAGAAAAGCAGACGAGAAGGAAGTTTACAGGATATGTCAAGGAATATCCAAACAACTCTGAAAATATTCATCACACGGTTACCAGTGAATATGAGAACCGTTCTGTGTGCATTAAATCCACAAACTATGGAGGAAGCTATCCATGAGTTATCATCCTCTGGATTCTTAAAGGAAGAAAATAAGGCAACTGTCACAACTCCAGCGACACAACATAAAACAAATGAAGGACGTGGTAATTGGCAGCCTAAGTCCAATAACCAGCAACATAGAACTTGGCAACCAAAGATGTATATTACCCAACAACAACAACAGTTGCGGAATAAGAATTACCATCAAAATTGGCAACAACATCAACATCAAAATTGGCAGCAAAGAAGACAACAACAGCATCGACAAACTCAAGACCAACAAGATCCTGAACCGATGGACACAACAACAGCTCAATCTAGAAGACAGCAGAATCATCTTCAACAGACGAACTGTAAGAATCATAATAGTAATAATAATCATGAAATATGTAATAGTAGACAAAGTACTGAGCCAGGAAATTTCAGCCTCCCAAACATCCAAACCGAACAATCAGGAGTACCCTATATTCTCCTCAGAGGGAAATAAAGAAATTTGCGATTACTAATAGACACTGGGTCTACGGAAAATTTGTTAAATATTGAATAATGTCCACCACAATTTATTAAAACATTAAATAAACCTATTACAATTAAAACTGCATCAGAACTTCTAAATATAACCCACGAAGGTACCATTCCTATGGAAAACTTAAAAATTCCTTTGAAAACTGACACTACATTTGGACTTTACAAGTTCCATACATTGTTTAACCGCCTTTTAGGACATATAACTTTGAAACGAAATAACGCATCAATTGACTATAGTAAAAATCTTTTAACATTAAACAACAAAACCTTCAAATTATACTACGAAGGACAGGTGGAAGAAGATTCTTTAATAGATGTTGAAAATATTATTAAATTACCGGAACTCTACAATATAGAGCGGCTTGGTAATTCGGATCCACTAAGATTAGATCATTTAAATTCGGAAGAATCAGAAGCCATTCGAATTTTGATTCAAAATCATGATGATGTTTTTTTATCATAAAGGCGACGATTTGACCTTTGTTAATGATGTTAAGCATAGGATTGATACAGAACTTTCAGGACCTGTATATACTAAAACATATAGGTATCCCACGATACATACTGAGGAAGTAGAGAAACAAATGAATGAAATGTTAGAACAGGGAATTATCAGACATTCCAACTCCCCTTATAATGCTCCTATATGGATCGTCCCAAAAATGGAGGACAAAGAAGGTAACAAGGAATGGCGAATCGTCATTGATTACCGGAAATTGAACATGGTCACAAGGGAGCACAAATATCCGATTCCCAGAATTGATGATATTCTGGACAAGCTTGGAAGAGCTAACTATTTCTCAACGTTAGATCTTACGAAAGGATTTTATCAGATTGAGGTAGAACCGGAAGACCGGGAAAAAACAGCTTTACTACTCATAACGGACATTATGAGTTTGTGCGAATGCCATTCGGACTGAAGAATGCTCCGGCAACGTTTCACCGAATGATGAACAACGTTCTTAGGGATTGTATAAACAAAATCTGTGTCGTATACATGGATGATATCCTAGTGTTTTCGACTTCATTGCAGGAACATATAGAAAGCCTTGATAAGATATTTACTACTGTACGAGAGTCAAATTTAAAAGTTTCTCTAAATAAATTAGATTTCTTAAAAAAAGACACAGAATTTCTAGGGCATATAGTTACAGAACATGGTATAAAACCCAACCCAAATTAAATTTGATAGAATTAAACGTTATCCTATTCCAAAAACCATTAAGGAAATCCAAAGTTTCCTTGGACTTACTGGTATATAGCCAAACCTTTAACGATCCGCCTCAAGAAGGATTCAATTATCAACGTAAATGATAAGGATTTTGTCGAAAGTTTCGAGAAACTAAGGACTATTTTAATGTCAGATATGGTACTTAAATAAAATTCATTTTAACAACAGGCGGAAGTAATTATGCTTTAGGAGCAGTCTTATTGCAAAAAGACGGACCGATATCCTTCGCATCGCGTACCTTGAATAAGGACGAATGTAATTATTCAACAATTGAAAAGGAATTGTTAGCCTTTGTATGGACTGTTAAGAAATTGAGACACTATTTATATGGTAGGAGATTCGATCTCCATACAGATCTCAAACCTCTAATTTGGTTAGCAAATCTAAAGGAGCCTAATTCCAAATTAATAAGATAGAAAATCAAACTTAACGAGTATGAATTTTGCATTTCACATGTACAGGGAAAGGAAAACAAGGTAGCAGATGCTCTATCCCGAATCAAGGATGTAAACCACTTCTCGAAATGTAGAATCTGCGGAAAAAACAATAAGGACAGAACCATGGAACTTCATCATAAGCAAATGCATAAACGCTTTACCACTTGTCACTTATGTGGAAAGACCCTTGCAACTAGGACGGGTTTAAATAAGCATTTAAAAGTCACTCACAAAAGACCAGACTTGGTCCAAAGAGTTAACAAAAAACCCAAAACTCAGAAACGGAAAAATCTAGAACTTCAAACTGTAGATTCATCTGAAGAAGATCCTAATGATTTATTTAAAGTCACCGAAGAACCTTTTCACAACTTCAAGAATCAAATAATTCTTCGAAAAGGAAGCCATTCTGAAAAGAAACAAGAAATTGTATTTGGAAACAATAGAACCACCTATAATTATACAGAATTTGATGACAATTTAATAGCGCAAATATTAGATGAAATCATGACAAATAGAACTGTTGTACTACATTTTACCCACACACCTGATTTTGTAAAATTGCAAGAAGAATTTGCAGAACAAAGGAAAAATCCCAATAATATTTTAAACGTGGAAGTTTATGTGAAAATGAATATATTAGAAGAAATAAGTTATGACGAAATGTTGGAAATTGTAGCTAAACACCATAGATTGGAAAATAATCACCCAGGAATCACTAAAACTTACCAGGAGTTAACGAAAAAATATAAGTATCATCATTTTAAGAAGGAAATAATAAAATTTATGAATAATTGAAATTTATAAATAAATTATTAAAATTTATAATAAATTAAAATTTATAAAATATGTAACTTCAAACATGAAAGACATCCAATTAAATTACCATTTGAAAAAACTGAAACTCCTACAGAACCTTTTCAAATATATCATTCTGATGTATGGTTCTTAAACAACACGGAACCCTTAACGAACACATAAGGATATTAAAAGTTAGAGAAAAGGAAAATGACATAATGTTTACCCCTCCAAGCACTCAGCGGTTATAATAATACTATGCATACGGCTACTGGTGAAAAACCAATAGATTTACATTTTTCAAATAATATAAATTTTAAAGAAATTCACGAAAAAATGGATAAAATAAAACAAAAAACTATTGATTATCATAATAAAAACCCACCAGACGCGGAAATTAACCCAAATTACATGAAAACACCGGACGAACATAATAAGAAGTTAGAAGCAAAAGTTAGGAAAATACGAGCTAAAAGAATTGACAAAAATAAATACGAACGAAACCATAAAAAAAAAATTATCTACCATAAGGATCAATTCATTAAAAGAAAAAATCTTTTCAGATCTTTGGAAGTTCTTACTGATTCTATTGACATTCAACCAAGTTGCAGCACAAAAACTAATAATCACTGATTTGAATCAAGGCAACGGATATACCATAATACAAATAGGCGAGAAACAACTCATCCAAAACTACACTAAAATTCTCCACATATTCAAACCGGACCAGTACTTAGAATATTTATACCAATTGGAAAGAGAAATACTAATAATAGATGACCCTTACTTAAGACACCAATTTAAAGATACTACAAATGAACTAACCAGTTTAATACCAAAATACCGACAAAAAAGAGGACTAATTAATATATTTGGGACCGGATTAAAATATCTTTACGGAACAATGGACAATGACGATAGAGGAGAAACTTAAAGTAATTGCAACGAATGACCATAACTTAATAGAACAATCTGGTAAACAAGTTCGAATCAACCAACATTTTGACGAGCAGTTAAACAACCTTACAATCCTTAGGAATGAACAAACAAAATTATAGATCATTTGGAGAAAATAATTGAACAAGTTAGAGAACTGTTATTAGCAGCAAAATTAAATACACTAACACGAGACATATTGACAGATGAGGAGATTAACGACTTTAATATCACAATTACGAAACTGGAAAATATAGAATAGCAACTAAAGATACTGACATAATATTCATTATAACGATACCAAATTTTGGTCAAGATATATAATGAGAATTAATAATACAACCTATACCTAATAAAAATAATAAGCAAATCAGACTAAATAATCACAAGTATTTAACTAAAGAAAAAGAAATATATGATGTAACAAATAGAGTCAAAGATATCAAACATGTAGACAACCAATGTATAAAAAACATACTGAATAAGGAAACCATGTACTGTTTATTTGAAGACAATCCAAAAACAGAAATAATAGAAATAGGAATAAACATTATAATAACTATAAATATCAACCAAAATGTAACACAAACATGTAATCAGTTCCCAACAGAACTTAAAGGAAACCACTTGATATATATTGAAAATTGTAAAATTAAATTAGATAGATGGTATGATAAAACTCTGTACCAATAAACCATAATTATACCAAATCCAATACGGAAAATAGAGATGCTAAATAATACTGATGTGTCATTAAAACAACTACAATATAACCATGTACAAAATACCAATATGTTAAAAGAATTAACATACATATAAGCAAAAAACACAGAATTATGTTACCTATGTAATGATAATTATGATATTGATAATAATTATTGTATTAATCATATACTCACATATCAAATGTCGCAAGTGTTTTTCAAGTGTCAGTAGTAGTTTGTCTTTTGTCCAGTGCGCACGCACTTTTTGTCCGGTCGCTGTCACGTTATTTTATGTTTTGTCGCGTTCTTTTATGTTTTGTGCAAAATTAAATACAAACAACAAAAACACAAAAAAAAAACCAATAAACCAAATACAGACTCCACAACAACAAAAATATACGTGCAAAAAAAAAAGAAGTGTCTCACAAATCAAAAAGAGAAAAAAAAAACAACCAACCACCATCTCCACAAACAAAAACAACATCAAACATACACAACATCAACAACAATAACACCAGCAGTCACACACATCATTATCAATGCCAACACGAAGGGCTTTTTTATGCTCCCCTTCTCCTGTGTTCCCCCCTTCCTCTCCGCATCCCTTTTCGCATAATACAAACGACTGTGCTCTCTTCATGTCGCTGCCTGACTTATGTTGAAGATCTAACACTGAACACTTGTTGGGTCTAGCAGCGGCAAGAGGGGTGCACAGTTATTTGTATTTATGCTTTGATATTGTTTTGTGTTTCTGTATTTTACAATGATAGGTTCATTTAAAACACATTTTGCGAACATACGAGGACTGAAGGCAAATTTCTTTGAGGTATACACGCACGATCAGTTCCATAGGCCAGATGTACTCGCTCTTAGTGAGACCCAGGTGTGTGAGGGTTCTAATCCACAGAATTTTCACATTCCTGGCTATCACACTCTTTCTCTTCCCACAGAGGCCTTGTGGTATACATACGTAATGGTGTGGTGTTCCAGAGCCAGCAACATTTGGACTCACAAAATCCAGAATTTAACTTTCTTTGGGTTAAGTTCAGGATTGGATCACACCCATTACACTTCGGGTTTCTTTACAGAAGCCCAAATTTGGAAAGGGAGGTTACCCTAAACGGCTTCGACGCCCTTTCAGATTCTATATCTAAAGTTTTAGAAGATTGTCCGGACAGTGAAATTGCAGTTGCTGGGGATTTCAATGTCCATAATCAATCTTGGCTTTCCCATTCGAGCCACACTTCTCCGGAGGGACAGTACGCTGAGCTTTTCGCCGCGCATAATAACTTGACGCAACTTGTGAATGAACCAACACACATTCCGCTTGTTGAAGGGCAATATCATAATATTCTTGACCTTTTCTTAACTTCACACCCTGAAAAGTACGAAGTTAACATTCTTGCACCTCTTGGTAACTCGGATCATTGCACCATTTCAGCATCCATTTCGTTCTCCGATCTTCGATCCACTTCAAAACCAGTCACGAAGCGGACATTGTACATATACAAAAAGGCACGTTGGGCCGAGCTCAAAATTTCTATCAGCACTTTAATTGGAAATTATGTTTCCTAGACAATAATGTCGATGCTGCTGCTGAAATGGTCGAGAAAATAATTCTTCATGGAATAAACACGTTTATTCCATCGAAGACTACTTCGAATAAACCTTAAAAAAACTGTTGGTTTAATCAGACATGCAAAGAATCTGTCAGATCCAAAGAGGAAGCGTTCAGAAATTGGCGTTTAAATAAAAACGTCACTACGTCAGCAGGCAAGATCCAATTCTGTCAGAGTGCTTCTCCACGAACAACGCCTTCGTGCTAAAGTTCTTTCTTCTCCCAGGGGTAGCAAGAGCTTTTGGTCATTTGTTAAAAGAGTAAGAGACAATTCCTCGTATTCTATTCCAACTCTCGTTAACGGTGACCAGATATTCACTGAAGCGGTTGACAAAGCTAACCTTCTGGCTGAAATATTTGCAAAGAATTCATCTTTGCCAGACAGCAGTCAATCACTCCCCGTAATTGAAAACGTATCTACTTCGATGCCTCAGATATTTTTTCGATCACGTGGGGTCAAAAGGGTTCTTGCAGATCTCAATGTAAACAAAACTCCGGGCCCGGATGGCATTTCAGCACTTGTTCTATGTAAGTGCTCTTCGACACTAGCTCGTCCATTGCGCAATCTTTTCAACATGTCGTACCGTGCTGGTATTTACCCTTCACGTTGGAAAGTTGCCAATGTTCAGCCGATCCCCAAGAAAGGTGAGGCTACCAATCCTGCGAATTACCGTCCAATTGCAATATGTTCTGCGCTCTCGAAGGTTATGGAGAGCATGGTTAACCACCATCTTGTTAAGTATTTAGAGTCTAACGGCCTTCTAAATGATCGACAGTATGGCTTCCGTAGAAATCGATATACTGGAGACCTGATGGCATTCCTTTCGGAGCGATGGAGTCGATCTATTCACGCCCTTGGTGAAAGTAAGGTCGTGGCTCTGGATATTTCCAAGGCGTTCGATAGGGTCTGGCATATCAAAACTTATTGCATTTGGTGTCGGTAATACATTCTCTCGATTCATATCGAGTTTTCTCAGGAATCGCTCTATACGAGTTGTTATAGATGGGGTCTCATCCAACGAGCATAGGTTGACTGTAGGAGTTCCACAAGGCTCTGTCCTCTCTCCCTCTCTATTTCTTATTTTCATTGACGACCTGTTGGGTCAGACTGTGAACCCGATCTACTCCTTTGCGGATGACAGCAACCTCTGTCATTCATACTCATTTGATCATCGGCCAGGTCCTCTGGAGGTCGAGGCGAATGATGAATGACTCAGTTAACCGCGATTTGGCGACGATTTGTGAGTGGGGCCAAATGAATAGAGTAGATTTTAATGCGCAAAAGACCCAGTGCTGTTTGTTGTCACACAAACGTTCACCAGATCTAGCATCGTCGTCAATTTCTATGGGTGGTATGGATATCGACGAATCAGACACTCTGGATGTTCTGGGCATGAAGATACAGGGTTATGCTCGCTGGGCTAGCCATATATTCGAAGTGTCGAAAGAAGCATTCAAGTGTTTAGGCTTTTTGAAGCGGTGCAAGAAATACTTCACTCCATCTGATCTCGTAAATATTTACACCACTTACATCCGGCCTAAAATGGAATACAGCTCGCATATATGGGCAGGGGCTCCATTAACATCTTTGAAGCTTCTGGACCGTGTACAGAGGAGAGCGGTGGTGATGATAGGGGATGGTAGGGTATCCAGCTCTATTGTCTCCCTACAGCATCGCCGAAATGTGGGTTGTGTATCGCTATTCTATAGATATTTTAATGGTATCTGTTCAGAAGATATCCGTCGTCTGGTCCCTGACGTTAGAACATTTAGTCGGATTACACGGCTATCCGTTCGTATGTGGAATAATCTTCCAGCAAATGTGTTTCCTGCCATTTGTGACATTCAGAAATTCCAAACAAATGTCAACAAACACTACTCCCTGTTTCCTCCTTCCGATACCCTAATTTCCTTCCGCTAACACAATGCATTGCATTGCATTGAAAAAAAAAAAAAAAAAATCGACTCCGGTATTAGTGAATGGCAGTGAGAACGTACACCTTTCATGGGGCAACGGTGCCATGATTTGACTGCTCATTCGATGTTTATATACAGTACAGATTTTGCAGTTTCTAATACAGTGTCTAACCGCATTCTTCAGTCTTATCACGTTAAACTCTTGCCGTATGGCACGAAGCATACATTGATGTTCAGCATGTAATAGAGTCTTGTATGTGAATTCGATGAACAGTTTGCACAATCGTGATTTCTCGGGCAATATCAGCGGATGTCTTTCATTGTAACTGAGGTCAGAGTTCGCCAACCGCCCGTTAGCTCTCAGTAGTTTATTCCGATCAAGAACTGGATTTAGCGTCAACAGTCTACTTTTCGAACTGATCGGAAGATTGGATTCAAGAGCTTGGTATTCAGATGAAAAATGGGTTAGCTGAGACAGTTAATTAGTCGACACTTGGCAAATGTGATTTCGTTTGCAGTAACGAAATCTTTCCCCGTGTCAGGTGTGGACTGTTTTTGACATTTTCGTATAAACCGGAACATAGAACAGATTACTCGCAATGCTCGATCATATGACGAAAAACGTTCTAAAACATCATCAAGGTCGGTTTGAATCTGGAAGCTACTGACCTTTTTCTCGAGTGATGGATCTTTGAGAGCAGGTTGATTCGGCCAATGAGAAATATCGTTGATTAGCCAGTTAGGTCCGTTCCACCAAAGTGGATTTGACTCCAGTTCTAAAGGTGTACATCCACGGGTACCTATATCGGCTGGGTTTTCATGAGCCAGCACGTGCATCCATGTCGCATTGCCCACATTGTCCAGTATTTCAGTAATTTTGTTCGCCACAAAAGTTTTCCAATGAAATGGAGGCTTGCTCAACCAGGCTAATGTGATGGTGGAATCCGACCATAGATACACGACAGGGCTCGTGAAACTGAAATGGTTTAATACCGAATTTAGGAGCCTTGACAGGAGAGCAGCCCCGCACAGTTCCAATCTTGAAAGTCTTACAGTTTTCAGTGGGGCCACCTTGCTTTTGGACACCAGTAGAGATGAGGACATTGTGTTTCCATCGGACTTAATGCGAACATACAAACATGCACAGTATGCTTTCTCCGATGCGTCGCAGAAACCATGAATCTGAATCTCACCAGTAGGAGTATATCGAATCCAGCGTGGGATTTGTATCTTTTGCAGGTCCGAAAAGTTAGTAATGAAATGTTCCCACATCTCTAGAGAATGAGGCTTCACCTCTTCATCCCAGTTAGTCCCATCCATCCACAGTTGCTGCATAAGCATTTTTGCTCGGACGATGATTAGGGCTAGCCATCCAGCTGGATCAAACAATTTTGCTACAATTGATAAGATCTTGCGTTGTGTCAGCGGTGCCGTCGGGACCAGAATGTTACTAACCTTGTAAAAGAAGCTATCAGACATGGCGTTCCACCGAATACCTAAGGTCTTGGTCTCGCTGGCATCTTCTAGCTTCAAGAAGTCTTCGTCAAGAAGGTCTTCTGCAGGTAAATTGGCCAGTATATGCCCGTGATTGGCTGTCAATTTCTTCAGCGGGAATCCGGCGGATTGCAGGAGATCCAAAAGTTCGGTCAGACGAGCTTTTGCTTCCAATAGTGAATGAGCTCCAGACAGAATGTCGTCAACATATATGCGGTTTTTCAGAATTCTTGCTGCATTTGGGTGGGACGCGCTTCCATCCTCACTTAGCTGATGCAATGTTCTTATTGCCAGGTACGGTGCACAGTGAAACTGTCGGTCTTCCTTATTCATGAGGATCTGCCGATACATTTTTTGAATATCCCCGTTGAATACGTATTCGAACAGACGCCACTGCAGAATGACGTTCATTAAATCGTTTTGCAGGGTAGGGCCAGTGTGGAGAATATCGTTTAAAGAAACGCCGCTGTCAGTTTTTTTCGATACGTTAAAAACTACTCGCACTTTTGTTGATATACTCTCTGGTTTTATTACCGCATGGTGAGGGGATAAAACGAGGAGAAGGATGAGTTACCGCAAGTTTCGTTACTCGTGGTCAGCTCCATGTTACCGAGTGTCAAGTATTCAGTTAGCACCTTTGAGTACTCACGGGCCAACTCGGGATTTTTACCAAGTGTTTTCTCCATGCGGATGAATTGGCCAAAGGCTGTTCGTCTCGACGATCCCAAACAGATTTCTGGAGCAAGATTAGATTTAAAGACCATCAGGGCAGCGGTATGTTGTTCTCCGGAAAAACTCCTCGCACCATTGGTCGCTTGCACTAAATTTTTTCTCACAGGGCACTTCCTCCAGCTCCCAAAAGCGACTCGGATGATGCCGATACCCAGGACGCGAATGTTGTCACTGAGCGAACAGTCGGAGGCCCACTTATCAGCCAACCGAACTCAGTCTCCTGGGCTAACAGATGTCCGGACACGTTCTTTCGGACGCCATGTTTTAGAATAAACGGCAAAATGTCGCTGCCCATGAGCATATCGATTTGACCGGGTTTGGTGAAGTTTGGCTCTGCCAACCCTAAAGAGTCGAGGACAGTCCAATCCGAGATAATAGTAGGAGCTGAAGGCATCAGGTGATTCAAGTTGCTGACCACGATCGCTGTAGTTTTCAACTTGAACGACGAACTCCTCGATTTTAAGGTCAAGTGACGCATCTTGTTAGATTTTTCTAGAACAGTCCCTCCTAATCCCGAAATCCTCGTGAAGGATTTGATGGTTCTTATGGAATGCCAGTTAATAATGCGATTGGAGATGAAGGTCTCTTGCGAACCTTGGTCGATGAACGCCCGTATTGTAAAAACATCTCCTTGGTGCTCAATGTTGACCAAAGCGGTGGGTAAAATTGTTGTTTCACCTGACTCAGAGTAGTGTAATTTGACGTTCGATGTGTTGGGGTAGGCTGCATCCGACGTGATCGGTTGCGGACCGTACTGAGTCTCAGCGTGAAAATATTGTGAGTACCAATGTGGTTCTCTCTGGTAATGCACAGTTTTCTGACCTGTCGGTCTTGATGCTACACCTTGTACCTCAGAATTCAGCAATGTGTGATGAGGTTGCTGACATTTCTGACATAACTTTTCGCTGTGACAGCTCTGAGAGATATGTCCGTAGGACAGACAGTTTTCACAAACATTGGGGGACGTAATAAATTTCCTTTTCTCGTTTATCGACAATGACTTGAATTTGGGACAGTGGCGCAGTGCATGGTTTTGCTGACAGATTTTGCACGGTCTGTATGCAGCATCAGACTTCATGTGGAAGTTGTGTGATTTTTGTGGAACAGTCGGAGCGGGATTGGAGGGTTTCCGCATGTCGGAAATGGACTCTAACATATTGAGCCGATTCGATATGAAATCCTCTAGCTCTTATACGTCCTTAATACCGCCAGACAGTTGTTGATAGTATACTGCAAGTTCCTAAGTGACTTTTCTTTTTCGGAAGAGACGTTATCAATCTCAAAACATTTTTCTCAGTTGGTGATTAATGAGAATGCGTCTATTCTCATATCGCTGACGCAGCGCCTCCCAAGCGAGAGAGAAGTTATCGTCAGCCAACGCAAATCTTTTTACAATTTGGTTCGCCTATCCCCGTGTCTTTGCTCTCAGGTGAAACAGTTTTTGAGTGGGCGACAGCTGTGGATGGTTACCATTAATGGCAGAAAACATGTCTCTGAAGCTAGGCCATTTATCATATCCACCACTAAACACTTCAGTGTCACATGAAGGAACCTTGAGCGAAAATGAATTGTCTTCAGTTGCTGTGTCTTGAGGACTCTTAGCCCGGCTATCCGCGAACTTCTGCCTCTCAATATACATCAAGTCCAAGATTTGCGTTTTACATTCTTTGTAGTTTTTACACGCCGCTTGGAATTTGGCATTGGTTGATGTTTTCTTATCTGGTGTCCATTCTGGATCATCAGAAACCATAACAGAATCGTAGATTTGAACTAGTTGTCGCCAGCGTCGTTCTAAATCATCCAGTTCTACTTCTAGACCAGAGGTGGTGTGATCTTCAATGGGCGTATTGGCGAATTCTGCACAATATGTTACCACTTGGTCGGAGAAGAAGATAAAGTGACGATCGCTCATTGCGGAAAATGCCCTAACAGACACACGGAATAAATCTCAGTTATAGATTTCCAAAAGTTATTCTGTTCAGTTTTGTTTTTTTAACTACCGTTTAGCGTACTATATTTCTCCTTATGGATACTTTGTTTCAGTGAAAGTTCACGGAGACAGTACTTTGTCGGAATGATGGCAGTACAATCGAATAAAGCTTTGTTTAATCAAAACTTGCCAATGTGGTTGTCGATACTCCCCGCTGTTGTTTCGACAGTGATTCGTGGACTGAAATAATTCCCAGTATATGATATCTGGAACAGATTGCACCTAAACTCTTAGCCATTGGTTATTTTAGGGATGCAGACAGAAAGTACAAGACAGACTTCCTATGGTATATGATAAGGTCAGATTTTCAACAAATCAGTTTGTTGCGCAAGTAAAATACGACAATCATATCGATTATTATTCGACCAATTATCACAAAATTGATTCGCACAGACTATCAGAACGTGATTCTAATAAATTTGCACAGTTTATTTGAATGCGACTGGAGCCTCCGATCTTGATTAGATTTACCGTATTCACTAGAGCTGGGGATTTCAACGCAGTTAATTAAAACGTGATTTTAATATGTATTCATCTGCTATGCGAGCAGATCTGCATCCGACAACTGTAGAGAGTAAGTTAGGAAAATCGATGAAATGGGTCAGCTGTCGACTAAAACGTGACCAGAGACTATCAGATTTGAATGTACTATTTGTTACCAAATGTTGTCCCAGTCCCCGCAATATGTTGTGCGCTCGCGCAAATCGTTAAACCAATTCCCAGTTATTAAAGGAGCAAGGCTTAATTTCCCTTCCCCGTTAAAAAAAACGACTTGTTTATTTGGTGAATGTTTTAATATAAAAGTTTGTTTTAATATAAATTTTGTGTTATATGATGCATATTGGAATTTCTGGTTTTAAATTACAAATAACAAAACTCAGAAATTGTTAAGTGACCGCTTACCACAGATTTAGGTTTTGTTTGAACAGACGTTTTCTTCTGGGTGTAAATCAGCAATACGTTAAACCAAGAATTATTCGTTGGTTTCGCCTTTCCTCATTCCCTCTTTACTGCTACTTGCCTCCACTTTCCGTACCTTTAGTTGTTTTCTGTTGTGGTTTGAAAGGAATTTCTATTCTTTGTACAGGTTTCTTTGAGCTCGATCTTTTTGTTGTTGTGCACTTTTTTGATTTTTTTTTTAATGTAGTTTGCGTGTTTATTTTTGTTGTTTTTTTTTTAAAAGAATTAAAACCAAGAAATCTAATTGTATTGCGTGTCATCACCGGTATCGCCTGCGTTTATCAGTAATTTTTTAAATTGTTATAAAACATTTTTTTCCTCAGTATTCTTGTTTCCTTTTATTCTAGCAAAGTTTTTTTTTGTAGATTTTGTAACTATTTTTTGCGATATACGACTTTCCAGCAAACCGAACAAAAGTGAAAAACTCGAGCACTGATGACGAAAACTTTTCCTCTTAACTGTGTCTCACGTTTTTGTTCTATTCGTTGTGCTTTTTATCGTCATTTGCCTTACGCGGCCATTTTGATACACCGAAATAGAAAACACGTGGCACTTTTAATTTACAAAAAAAAACCGATCACGCACTTTTATTTTTTACCAGCCACCGCACAACACGTCCGCACTGTTCAAAGAAAAAAAACTTGAATTTCTTTCACCTGTTCCTTTTCCTAAGAACATTCAAGAGACAGGTATGGGGAAAAAGAAAGTTGACTCAGGTCAATTTCGATGATGTATGGCTGAGCTGACCACAGATATGCGACGAAGAGAACGTAGTTAAGAACTTAGTTGTGTGTGTGATATTGTCCACTCTCGTGATTATCAGTCTCTTTTCGTGATCATTCCAGTTTCAATGATGTGTGGTTGCACTATCCACTGAGCTGCGACAAAGAGTTAACTTCGAAGAGACTTAATCCTAATCTCTTTATTTAACCGCTGAGGGGTGAATAACTATTAAGCGTGTGTGTGCTTCAAAGAGTGGAGTAGCTTACAAGAGACTTAACTGCAATCTCTTTATTCGATCGTTCTGTGGTGAATAAACATAAAGCGTGTGTATTTGTGTATTGGCTTATGAAGAGTCGATTTTTGTGTTCCCTTCTTCCTAATTTATTTTTTTTCCAATTGAAAATGGATATGAAGACGAAACACAAACCAGACAGACGAACAATCTTTGTGATTTTCAGATTGTTGCACTCAAATATCAGAGTTATTAGATGGGGCTGTTAATAACTCTGAAGAAATATTGGGCAAATGTTTTTTTTTTTTTTTTTTGGTATTTTTCTTTTTAAATACTGCACAAACATAATTAAAGTAACTTTCAACATACCTCATATTTATTTTATGGGTTTCAAATAAATTAGTTTCTCAGATTTTAGACGGTTGAGTATCCTTTTGTTAATTCGTCCGTTTCTCGTTCCTCGTGAAGGTTCGATGGACCATGTACAATTCCGGGATAGATCTATAAGTGGACTGTATCAGAATATAGAAACTCCCAGAATTGTATGAATTCAAGCAGTTTCCAAATTTCAGATAAAAAGGGGAAAAAACAGACAAAGGTTGTGTTCAATTTAAAGGTTTTTTATTTCCAACGATGTTGTTCTTACCGCTTGCTCTGCTTGCTGTATTATAAGTAAAAGCAGTTGCTGTTGTATAAAAGTGAGTGAGATAACGCGTAACACAAGTGCGTATATATTCCGCAGCAACCGTAATTGGAATATTACTCAAGATAGAACCTTGGTTGCGTTAGAGTGAAACCCATTTCAGTCAACCGATGCAGGGTTTCCATCTGAGTATTACACGGATTCTAGTACTTCATTTTCTTAAATCTAACGTATTCTAAGTTGTTGAACACGGTTCAACAGCACTTGTCCTATGTAAGTGCTCTTCGACGCTGGCACGTCCACTGCGCAATCTCTTCAACATGTCGTACAGTGCTGGTATTTACATTTTATATTTTGGAAAGTTGCCAATGTTCAGCCGATCCCCAAGAAAGGTGATGCTACTAATCCTGCAAATTACCGTCCAATTGCAATATGTTCTACGCTCTCAAAGGTTATGGAGAGCATGGTTAACCACCATCTGGTTAAGTATCTAGAGTCTAACGGCCTTCTGAATGATCGACAGTATGGCTTCCGTAGAATCGAACTACTGGAGACTGATGGCGTTCCTTTCATCGATGGAGTCGATAAATTCATCGCCATGGTGAAAGCAAGGTCGTGGCTCTGGATATTTCCAAGGCGTTCGATAGGATCTGCACGGAGCACTCATATCAAAACTTATTGCATTTGGAGTCGGTAGCGATAGCTCTATACAAGTAGTTATAGATGGTATCTCATCTAACGAGCATAGACTGGCCGCAGGAGTGCCACAGGGCTCAGTCCTCTCTCCTTCTATATTTCTTATTTTCATTGATGACCTGTTGGGACAGACTGTGAACCCAGTCTACTCCTTTACGGATGACAGCAACCTCTGTCATTCCGTAGAATCGAGCGGTTGCTGTCATCCGCAAATGAGTAGATTGGGTTCACAGTCTGCCTCAACAGGTCGTCAATGAAAATAAGGAATAGAGAAGGAGAGAGTACAGAGCCTTGTGGCACTCCTGCGGTCAACCTATGCTCGTTGGATGAGACCCCATCTATAACAATTCGTATAGAGCGATCCCTCGGAAAACTCGAAATGAATCGAGAGAAGGTATTACCGACACCAAATGCAATAAGTTTCGATGTGAGTGCTCCGTGCCAGACCCTATCGAACGCCTTGGAAATATCCAGAGCCACGACCTTACTTTCACCAAGGCGGTGAATGGATCGATTCCATCGCTCCGTAAGGAACGCCATCAGGTCTCCAGTAGATCGATTTCTACGGAAGCCATACTGTCGATCATTCAGGAGGCCGTTAGCCTCTAAATACTTAACAAGATGGTGGTTAACCATGCTCTCCATAACCTTCGAGAGCGCATAACCGGGTCAGTGAATATCTGGTCAGCGTTAACGAGAGTTGGGATAGAAGATGAAGAATTGTCCCTTACCTTTTTTACGAATGACCAAAAGCTCTTACTTCCCCTGGGAGAAGAGAGAACTTTAGCACGAAGACGCTGTTCGTAAAGAAGTTTTTCGCGCCTACGTCTCTGGCACACCTTGATCTTGCATGTTTATTATTTTCTGTTGTGTGGTGACTGTTTTTGTTGTTGTGGAGTATGAATTAAGGTTTTTGGTATATTTTTTTTTCTTTTTCTATTTTGTTTTGTAAAGTTTGTAATTTCACTATTGATTTGTTTCTTTATTTGTTTCTTTTTATTTGTAAATTAAGTTGTTGTGATTTTGTTTTAATGTTTATTCAATTATGTTCAATTATTTATTTTTATTATTATTTTAGATGAAACAGTAAACAGAGAGCACATACACGCGACGGACGGACAAAATGTGCGTGCACATTAAACGAGAGACACACAAACACTGATATCGTAAATATTTACACCATCTACATCCAGCCTTAAATAGAATACAACTCCCATTAATGGACAGGCGCTACAATGGTATCATTGCAGCTTCTGGTCTGTCTACAAAGGAGACCGGCGGTGATGATAGGGGTTGGTAGGCTATACAACTCTGTTGTCTCCCAACATCATCGCCGGAATGTGGGTGGTATATCGCTATTCTAAAGATATTTTAATAATATCTGCTCACAAGAAAATTATCGTCTGGTCCCTGACGCTACAAAATTTAGCCGGGTTACACGGTTATCCAGGGTCTCTCATCGTTCATTGTCAAATGGCCGGTTGACCGGACGATGCACTTTGAAACCATCTGTCTCGATTTGCACACGCCCCTTATATACCAATCGTTAGGTTGTTATCGATCAGTTACCTGTCCTGCGATGGTGCTTGAGCAAGGCAAACATAAGAAATTATTTCTGAACGTACTACCCTATCAATGTGACAATTATAACTAGGACACCATACAACGGAGACAAATTCTAGAACAGGTCTAACGAGGCTAACGTATAGACGTTTCGCTAAATAAGAATCGTTAAATTCTCTGGATCATCTCTTTATAAAACCAAAAAAACCATAGCTTTACGTGCACAAGATTCAATGTGAAGATTAAAAATTTGCCTATAATTCAACGGAACTCCTAAATCACTGACACGTTTTCAAGAATATGGTTATTAATAGAATAATAGGAAGGCAAAGGGGAAAATCTAGAAAAGCAAATTTGTTAACACTTTTCAAGTTTAAAGTGATATAATTATCATCACACCAAGCAAATAATCTACTGAGATCATCTTGTAATAAAACAGACGAATTAATAAAACTGTAAGACTTAAAGAGTTTGACATCGTCGGCATAAATCAATATTTTTGATGAGCAAACAACTCAGGGAGGGTCATTTAGATATAATAGAGGGCCTAAATGGCTTCCTTGAGGTAGAATAAGCCCTTAAATAGTACCTTTTGTGTCCTATTGCACAGGTATGAAGAAATCCAACGTAGAAGAATCGGCGGAAATCCTAAAATAACGAGTTTTCAAATTAAAAGAGTATGGTTAATGGTCGGTTTGAATTTTACCTGAAAATGACGAAAAGACATGAGACACAAACTCCATTAGGTTTGTAACCGTTGATCTACCTTTTACAAACCCATGTTGTTTATCAGAAATTGTGTTACTAAGTAAATATGCGGGGGGTAAATCAAATAATTTTACCCAAACATATGAAAAAAAAAACAACGTTATTCAAAACGTACCTTCGGGTTTATGATTTATATATTGTTATTGTACCTGCCTTTTTTCGTGTCCTTTTTTCTTTCTTCTTCGTTATAGTTTCAGTGTTGTATTTCAAGGAAATTCACCAAAGTCTTAAAACTAAACAATTAACAGTAATGTTAATGTTGGGCGGCAATCCGCCATTGTTGCTGCCGCGTCGGTTGTTGCTGCTGTTGGTTTTGTGGTGTTGTTGCGACCACGCCGGCTACGATTGTTGTTGTTGCTGTTGGATCGGTCAACGCTGCCCCTGTTGCTGGGTCTATTGTAGTTGCTCCTGGTGTTGCCGGTGTCGCGTTTGCGACGATGCGGGTTCCGGTTTCGACGATTCGCATCGTCGCAACACGTTCTTTTGCAAGCAGATGCGACAACGGACGGTTGACTCCGACAACACCTTAGTTGGGGATCCAGCGGGGACCTCTTCAGACACCGAACGTACGGAGGTAAGTCATCGTGGTTGGGCTGACATCGTTCTGTCCATGTTTGCCCATTTTGGAAGATCAGAACTTGTGCCTTGGCTCTGTTCCCAAAGTCCGAGAGTGACTTCAGGAAGTCGTGTCGAACAGATGAATACAAAAATTGCATCCCAGTTCGTCGTTTCAATGCCAAGTAAAGAAAGATTCGTGATGCAATCGTCCAACGTACGTTGCAATTTATTTAGAGTGGGACCAGATTCTTTCGCGATAGGGGCCAAATTAAATAACGTCTTAAGTTGAGCGTTAACCAGAATTCGCTTATTCTCATATCTGTCAACTTAGTTTTGCCAGGCCATGGCGAAGCCATCATTTGTCATCGGACAAGTTTTTATAATATCTCGGGCTTCACCCTCTGTTTTCTGCATCAGATAATAAAGTTTTTAATGTCACTGATGTGGGTGTTTTCTTTGTAAATAGCTGAAAACATGTCTCTAAACGTTGGCCATTTTTTATAATCACCGGTAAAAACTTCGGTGTCACAATGGGATAGATTAATAGCGTTGATCTTTTCAAAATGATCTTCTATATACGCTAATGCCCGGGAATATGTTTTATATATCGAAATATAATTATTTTTAATTTCCGCTATATTTGAGGCCTTTTTGTCTAAAGAATAGGATAATTCTTCATAACAATTGCGGAAAATTTCCCACAAACGTTCCATTTCTTTGTTATGGGTGTTGAGAGAATGAACTGTGTGCTCTTCGTCTTTCATTGTAGTTACTATGAACTCAAAATCGACGATTCGGTCGCCGCTTCTAATAATGGTAGTTAGAGCAGACATTTTTGGGCGTTGAAATATTAAAAAAAAAGGTTAAGATAATAGAAACATCTCTGGAAAAATTACTGTTCCATTTCGATTTGGGTAAATATTCAGCGAACTTTAGATGGATTGGAGATCTATCGCGATGTAAAATTGTAGAAACTTATCAAAATCGCAAACAAAATCGAAAACGATACCTAAAAATTCAACAAATTGAATAACTAAGTATGTATTTGTAGGGTCGAAATCAATAATTATATATTTTATTTATGTGAATAAAAATCGACAAATGTGAAAGAAAATAATTTCACAATTGTGCCCAACCAAGAAAAATCACTTTTTATACCGGGTCGTAACTATCGAATATAGTTCAAAAACAATTTATTGCGATATGAAATTGTGTGAAAACAAAAATAAATATCAGTGCCGAGTACTTATTAATTGCGTTATTAACAATTTCGGATTAAATTGTAAATAATTTATATGGACCAGTTTTTGGTCAGTACGGGCCCACAAAACAAATGGAATAAACAACTATATCCAAGAAACCTACCTTGTTTTTTGTTGGGTATATTGGGGTTTAGGGGATGGTTACAACCTTTTTATTTCGGGTATCCAAAACTGCAACTGAGTCGGGATCTGTAATAGTGTTCGGCTAAAATTTATTTATTTTTTTTTAAAACAGCGTGAACTCCGGTTCGTATGGACCAATAAATATGCGGGGGTGAATAAAATAATTTTACCCAGACATATGAAAAAAACAACAAATTAGTTTTTCTAAAATGTTCGGGTTTTAATTCAAAACGTACCTTCGGGTTATTCTTCGGGTTTATGATTAATATATTCTTATTGTGCCTGAAGTTGGCTTTTTTCGTGACCCTTTTTTCTTCCTTCTTCGTTATAATTTCAAGGAAATTCACAATAGTCTTAAAACTAAGCTTACAACTAGGGTGCCCAGCGTAGACACTAAGTGAATGAGAAAGTCTTGTAGTAATAAGTTTCTCAAAGAGTTTTCGGATCGAGCTTAACTTAACAGTACCTCTATAATTTTCAACATTAAATGCACACCCATTTTTACATAAAGGTATAATATAACTTTATTTCCAACAGTTAGGAAAGTGGCCAGATAATAGTGAGACTCTGATGTGAGGTTGGGATGCTTTCCAGTTCGTCAGCCATAGAAATGGGCTCGTGCAGCGAAGAAAAATCCTTAATTCGAATGTACCATTGGTAATCTGGTAGAGAGTTTCGAAAAATTCGCTCCAATTTCAGCTGATCCGATAATTCGGAATTAAGCATCAAGTTTTGTAGGCATTATTTTAGGCAAACGGTTCACCACAACTTCGTACATCCAATTCTTCAACTCGTTCGACTAAACGTAATGGATCTTGTCCACCATCATATTTTATATCCCATTTCTGAACTAGGTCGACGAAGAGAACACGATTCTCAACCGGCTGTGTTGAAGAATGTAGCGGCAGCACTGTGGCGAAGATGACAGCGGGAAGACCACACAATCTCAACCTCGTTCGGTAGCCACCGACGCACATCCCGCTTTGGTGAAGAAAAGTAGAGATCACCCGTATGCGCTTTGCTTCTCATGACAAGAACTTGACCGTAATAAAATTATTGTAACCAAAACGCAACAGCAATAAAAATGTCGTATTCTTTTTAAAAAAAAACCGACCGTAATTAAAATATTGAAAACCCGTCATAAAATGTTGAAGAATGAATTATGTTAGTTCTCGAACAATCGGTTATAGTCATTTACGCTACCTAAACCAACCAAGAATTTGTAATGGAACAAAACTAGATGATTCCAAGGATACCAATGATTTCAACCGACTTGACGTTCCAATTCTAGAGTTTACATTTCACCTTGAATTCGCAATGACGACTAATAAATTGCATGTCTGTGTCATTTGAAGAAGGACATGCTCGACAGTTGGTCGGTCGATAATCGGCACTTTTCACTTTCACGTCGACAGAATAGACAAAAAGGTGGTTTATCAGCAAGCTTTGCGATGAGTGCATTTAAATCATAAAAAAAATTTCAAAAAAAGAAGTTTCAATTTGTTTCTTTCCAAGAAAGTTATTTTCGATTCAATGCACTGTTGAAGTAATGTATTCTAATTAGAATAAGTAAATGAAAAGAATCAATTAGAATTTTAAACAGCAAAGCTGTTTCACAGACTTTGTTTATGTTTGCACAGCTGAAATAAAGTTAAAATATGAGTTCAGTAGGATACTTAAACAATGTAATCAGCTTGACAGTCCAAAAAAGAAGAGAGTTATTCTAGTAGCAATTCACATAACATACCCTAACTTTGGCTTAAAATTTAACAAAATACATAACGTGCACATATCTTCCTTTTATATTACATACAAAATAATGTCGTATACCAGCATCGCTGAAATCAAACCAATGCTAATGTAAGCGCGGCTTGTAAAGGTTTAAGCTAAGTGCTTGGCCAAGTTCTTCTGGCAATGATTTTTGGCCTTTATTATGAAGGACTTGAAGTTCCCTTGATGCCCCAACAAAGTTTGTGCCACAATCTGAGTAAATATCGGTACAGGCACCTCTTCGAGATGTAAAACGCCTAAAAGCAGCAAGAAATGAACTTGTTGTAAGGTCGTAAACAGCGTCTAAGTGCACAGCCTTACACACAAATAAGCAAATGTAGCCTTTGGAATTTACGGTTCACCTTAAGTTAGAATTTTTAATTGCTTAAATGGCCTGCTTACGTTCAAACGTACAAGTGGTAAGTTCCCCATAATTTGTTGTGATATTTTCGCTGTAAATCTAAAGCAGACTTGTGAATTATGTATTTGGCGAGGTGATTACCAGATACAATTCAAAAGCTACGGTTCACAAAAGACATGGTCAATGTGACACCACCATGTAAGGTCCTTTCATGGGCATCTCTAACTAATAACCTTGACAAAGGATTACCTTTTGCTAGAATAATTGGGTGCTACACATTGTATTTTAATTCTGAATTTTGTAGGCGTCCGCCTACACGAATTATGCCCCAATCATCAAAGAAAGGCATTAATTTTAATATAGAAGTATGTCGTAATTCACTCTTAGTGGAAAGTTTTAAAATTTCCTCAGGAAAATCGTTTGCCTGTGTTAGCTTCACAAAGATATGCAATCAGTGAAAATGTGAGTTGTGATCTTTGTCTTTCTTTCCTCTTCTAACGTGTGTAAATTTGTTAGATTTTTAGGCCATAACGACGGAGATTCGCGCAGAAATTGAGTGCCAAACCACTAATGCTCATTTTCAATCAAATCTTTGGCGAGAATACCTCTGAATGCACAGTCGGCTGGATTGAGAGCAGAAGATACATATCGCCTTTGAGTTGGTTGCTCATGCGCTGTATGTCAGCATAAACATTCCAGCTTGAAGCAGGCTTTCGAATCCATTTCAAAACGGTAGAGCTGTCGCTCCAAAAGAAAACATTTTGTATGTTCCAATTTCGGAATTAAATGGTTTTAATAGGTGACACCTTGGATTTGGCTTGTAAAATATTTACGAATATGCCTTTTTTACTTATAATTCGTGAGTAGACAACAGCTGCGTATGCTGCAGTTAATGCATCACAGAAGCAACACAGTTCTCTTTCAACGCCTTGCGACAACTCAATCCATCTTGGAATTTTTAAATATGCCAATTTCGATAACGAAAGTCGGGGTTCGAGCCATTGGTCTTCAATCTCGATGGGAATATTTTCATCCCAATCAATACCATTTTCCCATAGCTTTTTAAAAGCCAACCTAATGGGTCATATAATCTAGCTGATTCCGAGAGAATAATTCGTTTCGAAGATGGTTGACCTAAAACGAGAACGAATCTGAGCTGAGCTTACTATGTTGTCTCGATCAAACTTCAATGTAATTGAAGTTTCCCTATACTCTTCCGGTATTTCTGGTAATCCACTTGCGAAGATTACAACCACCTTTTTGCGGAAGGGAACACAAATCTTTGTACAATGGAATTGCAGATTCAAGACAGTCAGAGCCAGAAATAATATCATCTACATAGGAGTCACCTATAGGAAAATCTTTAGCGTATTGAGGTCGTTAGCAAAACGAAATCTCCAATTGTTCAAAGCGTCTGAAAGCATTAAGGACATTGCTGTGAAGTGAAGGATGAAGGAGAATTGATTTAAATGGTAAATTAACCACATATCGATCCGATTCTTTTTTACGTGTGGTCGCGTTGAAGTAGTCTTCACAAGCCTGCTCTTCATTCGAAAATTTTCTTTTTGTAACTACCTCCTCGTGTTCCCAAAAAGACCTATGAATAGTTTCAAGATTCGCATTATGAATGTGAATTCTGTTTGAAGATATAGAGTTTGCTGAACCACAGAATACCCATCCAAAGTACGTATTTTGGAAAAACAATACGTTGTGAACAAATGATTCTGATGGAATTTTTATTTTTGAACATACATCTGATCCAAGAATCATATCAATGGAATCAGGTTTAAAGTAGAAGGGATCAGCCAAGCTATCAATTTCGATATTTGGCATATCAATATCTTTGAATTAAAGATTTGGTGTATATGAAGGAAGACTTGAAAGAACAAGAGCTGTGCATGAACGCACTAGTTCATTTCTTCGAGAAAACAAGGCAGTATTTACCTAAAATATTGATAAGTTTTCGCAACTGTTCCCAATGCCAATCACTCTGCAGTGAGATCTAACTTTTTCCACGCCTATTAGTTGAACAGCTGATTCTGAAATAAGGCTGCCCTGAGATCCAGGGTCTAATAGAGCCCGCAATGGAAATTTGCCACGATTTGTAATGACGTTTAGTCTAATAGTGTAGAGCAAAACAGAATTAAAAGATTGTACACTGTGAGAGGTGACTCGATTAGATTGGCTACAATTGGAGTTAGTTTTAGTTCATAAACCAACAGGATTGGAAATCAGACATTCTGGTTTATCCGAGTGAAGCACGGTATGGTCAGGAAAATAGAATTGCAATTCTTGTAATTATGACCGATTACAAAACAATTGTAGCAGATATTTGTATCTGTCAAAAACTGGGTTCTCTCATTTAATGGCAAAGCCAGAAATTGAAAACACTATGATTTTTGCACAAAAACACGAGAAGTTGCGACTTGTTTAGAAAACATACCAGAATTACAATATGTTTTTCTGGTCTGAGAAATATTCTTGTTATTCTTCAAGAATTTAGGTTTTGATGTAGAAGGGAATTCATCGCATAGTGATTCCAATGTACGAAATGTTCGCTCTAAAAAGGAAAACAGTCCTAAAAGCGTAGGGAGCTCAGTCGACGATTTCAATGATTTTCCCCAATCACGACGGGATTGAAGATCTAGTTTTTGGACAAGCAGATGAATAAGTATCGGATTCCAGGTATGTGTGTTAATATCCAAATTGCGGAGGGAAGAAACACATTCTTGAGCGGAGTCAAGTAATGTTTTATGTTGAAGAGATTGGAGATCAAACTACAAACCAGCATTCGCTTGTTGTAAATAATAGTACCTAGATTGCAAAATCTTTCACGCTGAGTCATAGTTCGCTTCTGTAGTGGAAATATTCTTAATCAAATTGGCAGCTTAGCCAATGAGCGTATCTTTCAGATAATAATATGTTTGGATTTTATTCAGCGAATCATTTTGATAGACTAGGGAGAAATATATGTCGCGAAATGAAATCCTCTCCATATATTCCCCAATGAATTTTTGCAACGAAATTTTCGGCAGCTTAGAATCTGAGCCAATAGTCGTGTCCGAACAAAAGTGCTAGCCATAGGAGATTGTGCGATTTAATGATCTGGAAAACAGTCAATCAGTCTACCTTTGAACGTTAAATATTTTTTTGCGAAAAATCAAAGTACACCTCTTCGTTCATATACGGCACATCGTTGAAGTTGAGAGAAGTATCATGTATTAATCGCACTATTGTATCATGTTGTGTTTCAAATCTGTTGAAAATATCATCGACCCTTTGGGCTAATGCATTTATATAACCATGAGTTTTTTCATCAGGGTTCTTAAGTAAAGGAAAAGAATCAATTAGAATTTTAAACAGCAAAGCTGTTTCGCAGACTTTATTTATGTTTGCACAGCTGAAATAAAGTTAAAATATTAGTTCAGTAGGATACTTAAACGATGTAATCAGCTTGACAGTTCAAAAAAGAAGAGTTATTCTCATAGGAATTCACATTACCTACCCTAGGTTAGGTTAGGTTAGGTTAGGAAGGGTGGTACATCCTAAGATGCACCTCCACTCGGAGACCCATAGGGTCCATTGTGAATCCCTTCTATTGACAGCGTAGAAAGTATGTAGGAAAGAGAGAAAAACATGTGAGAGTCCATGGTGTAATGTTAATGTAAGTCTGTTAGTCCATCGAGTGAGTAGGCACTCACTGTAGATATCAATTAAAATTGATAGCACTATTTTTGGACAGTGCTGCAGCAATGCAGGGAAGATGCCATCTGGCCCTGCTGATTTGTACGGTTTGAAGGTACTAATTGCCCATGCTAATCTGTCCAATGAAACTATATCTCTAATTATATGCTTCTCTAGCTGCGTGGTGGATACCAAGATGCTGGTCCGGTCCGTGACCTCATCCCCTGTATCACTACACCCTGGAAAGTGAGTTTCCATAAGTAAAGAGAGTGTCTCAGAGCTGGACTCTGTCCATGTACCATCAGATTTCTGAATATATCCAGGTACCTTAGGCTCTTTGGATAAAATTCGCCTGAATCTGGATGTTTCATTGACAGAATCGATGGCCTCTACAAACGTGGTCCATGAGGTCCGTTTAGCCCTTTTGAGCTCTCCCTTATAGTTATTGAAGCTTACTTTGTATTTCTCCCAGTCTTCTGAGTTTTTGGTCTGATGTGCCCTGTTGTATAACCTCCTAGTGGTTTTTCTCAGATCTCTAAGATCAGTATTCCACCAATTTGGTTGTTTTCTTTTTCCAGGGAATATTGTCGGACACGCCCTATCATAACATTCCCTCATGCTTGAAGTAAGCTCTTCAACTTGTGTTTCTAGTTGTTTGTCCACTTCCAGGAACATATCTCCTCCCCGAGATGTGTTCGTCAACCTGGACTCTAAGTTCGCACTAAATTCAACCCAATTAGTTCGTCTCGGATTCTTGTATGGATCCCTCGCACTACTAGTGAAGTTTAGATTGAAGATGATCCTTTTATGGTCTGAAAAGGAACAGACCGGGTTCACCCTCCACTTTTCCACTATGTGACTCTTGCTGTTGGTCAGTGTTAGATCTATAATCGTCTCTCTGTCCCTAGTCTGAAACGTCGGCGTGTTGCCCCTGTTACAGATCATAAGGTCGTAGTTTATTATAAAATCAAAAACTGACTCACCTCTTTTATTGATGTCCCTGCTTCCCCATTGACTGTGATGTGCATTGGCGTCACAACCCAGTACCAGGTCCAAATTCATCCTTTTGGCGTACTCCGTGATTCTTCTTACATCCGGGCCAGGTGGGTCGGCAGCTTCATACGGTAGATAAGCTGAGGCCAACAGTAACTTAGATTTACCGTGAACCTCCCTGCTTACTACCGTAATGTCACCAGAGCTAAAATTGTGAGACATAATTAGATTAAGCTCATTTTTAGCTACAATACAGGTCCTAACCTTTTCGTCCCCGGAAGGAGTGAAAAGGGTAAAACCATTGACACTAAGTCCGCATACCTTGTTTTTGTTTATCCAAGGCTCCTGGACCAGCACCACGTCGGTGTTGGATTCTGTGAAGAATGTTATGAGGTCGGCCGAGGCTGCTTCACAATGATGCAGGTTTATTTGCACCACTCGCAGCCTCGTAGGTCCTTTCAGATTTCGGCAGCCTGAACCTGATGGTACCTAAACCGAAGTTCATAACACCCTCACCGAGTCTCAATCGCGCAAGAGATTTCAGATCCACAGCGAATCTGAAATCCCTTCCCTGGTTCCCCTTACAAGCCATTGAAGCTATCAGCTTTCATTGACTCGTAAGGAGATCCTCGTTTTGCTTCTCCAATACCGACAGTATGGTTTCCACCGGCCTTATCGGTGGTGGAATCCATACTGTCACCATTGAACGAAGCGGGAGGCAAGAGGACGGAATTACCTCAAGTTTTGACCTTCAACTGTTTCGGTGAGAAATCTAGCCGACTTCTCATTTCCACAGTTGACGATCTTAACTCCCTTTGACCAGTCTGCACCCTTAAAGGAAATTTCGTTTCTCTCGCCCTTGAAGACTGCAATGCGGTCGATCAGCATTCCCTCAATAAGCTGCCAGCGATCGACACTGATCTTACCATCCTGATCAGATCGATCGATGACAGCAAGTTGACGGTGGTCTATCCGACCACTGCTGCTCGACTGCTTTGCCTTCTTGCTTTTTGAGGAAGGTTCGTCGCCAGACCTTGCCCTCTTGGCTGTGACCCCTCTAGCCGAGAGACCGCCCCTAGAGCTGCATGGCTTCTCCCCTTCCTTCATGCTTGTGGGTGGTACTTTCGCACCACTCACATTCCTTGAAGTTGTTGACTCTTCTGGAGCTGGGTCCGTTGTCCTATCCGGAGTGGGGACAGCACCAGAAGCGCCAACAACATCATTTTTAACAGCCTTTACAGGGCCAGCAGTCGCATCCTTAAATCCTTTCCTGGATGCGTCTGCTGGTCAAGTACCGACTCTTTCGGGAGAGTCAGCCTTCAGGAGGTCCTTGGTGGTGCCGTAAATTTGTTCAAATTTCCGGACATCCCTCCGGTGCTTCCTGATAAGCTGCCTCTCCCTAACGGTAATTGACGAGGGATCCCGCTGACCTATCTTTTTGAGAAAGATCAGCGACTTCCTCGTACCGTTCCTCGCCTTCTCCTCCTTAGTTCGGCCTTCGGTCGCTTCTTCCATGGGTATGGACTTTCCAGTGATTGCGCCTTGTGACGATCTGGAGATATCTAAACCAGACATCTCCCCTGATCTGTCTGTAGGCGCGGTACCTTCCGGATCCATACCCGGTGAATCCACGGCCTGTTGCCGAACTACTTTGCTCCTTTCAGAGCCAGTTGGGAGACCTTCGCTAGGCGTTGCGGGACCCATCCGAAAAGTCGTTCGTTTAGTTCGTCCAGTTCACTGTGCAGACCACAGCTACCTCCCTGAGCGGTGTGTCCCACTCTGTCTGGTAGTCCCGTCCTCGCAACATCCTCACTAACGCCGGAGCTGCCTCTTTTGTTAGTGTCTGTGTTAAGTGTTTGTTGTACCGTTTTTTTCCGTGTTTTAGTATTCGTTTTAGTGCGTTTGTTTGTGTTTGAGTTTGTGTTTGTTGTTGTGTTTGTTGTTGTGTTTGTTGTTGTGTTTGTTGTTGTGTTTGTTTTTGAGTTTGTTTTGTATGTTAATTGTTCCATGTAGATCCCACGAGTATGCTAGTAAAGGGAAAGGACCATCGCGCGCAGTGACAGCTTACGCGGACTAGGCAATAAGATTACATCCGGTCCGTGCCCTGGCACCGGAGGTGAGCTGTTAGCGATTAGTTTTATTTAGGCACTTACTAACCATGCAGGTCCTCGACACTGCTACCAACCATCTTGACCTTAAAAGTGCATCTATAACGTGATTACTAAGAGGTAAAGCCCCAAGGGAAAAAGGAGCGAACCATGGACGTAGTTTCGTATCATATATGTCAATTGGCCGGATGCGAGGGCATAAGTTACTGACCTCCCATAGGACTCATGACAAGCGTGAGTAACTCCTGGTTGTGTATCTTTTTATAGCATTAGGCTTCTACATGGACCAGACCAGTTTAGTGATTTAAAGTCCTTGCGCAAGCCTAAAAACCACAAGAAGCACTTAAGCCCTCGCATCGCGTCAAGATGGTTACTCTCTGGCTTAAAATTTAACAAAATACATAATGTGCACATATCTTCCTTTTATATTACATACAAAATAATGTTGCATTTGAAGCAAGATTTCAAACATGTTTGAAGCCAATGACTACCTAACTGCCGTATACCATCGACGAAATCAAACCAATGCTAATGTAAGCGCGGCTTATATAGTGCATGTGGTCAAACGTATTTATGAACGGTTGTGCGTGTACATATCTGCTTCCGTATTCTTAGCTCCCAAATTAGACGTAACGACATGGTTCAGAGAGGAGGGTAGGGACGCACAACCAAATATAAATATGCACAAACCGGTTTAGGGTTACACTAATGGTTATTTACATATGACATATTGCGTATGAAAATAAGAACATAATATGTATGCATAGTAAAACAGCAAATCTACGTTCGATGATGGTGACGTTGATAATGATGATTGTGATAATAATGATAGTGATAATGATGTTATAGTTAGTTGTAATAGTTGATGATGTGGATACTTTCGCCAACAGCACATAACTATTTTTCGTATGTAACATGCAGGTTTAAGTGTACAGCTACCAGGTCATCTGAGTCAACATTTTTCTAGGTAGGGCGAAGTCTACTGGGTCCGCTAGTACTGAATACTACTTTATTCATACGGCATATTTTTGTTTTATGTTCTTACGTAAAAATAAATACATACACTTTGAACGTACGTAACAGGAACATAATTTCATCATAATGAATTATTTTGTTCTATGCTAATGATTAATCTCGAGTAATATTACAAAAATCAGTTCATAATGATTATTTTTGAGGGGAAAAAAACTAAAAAATAATTGTTACTTATGATGTTTTTTTTTTCTCTCAAAATAAAA
Source organism: Hydrotaea cyrtoneurina (assembly GCA_958296145.1). Lineage (NCBI taxonomy): Eukaryota > Metazoa > Arthropoda > Insecta > Diptera > Muscidae > Hydrotaea > Hydrotaea cyrtoneurina. The sequence goes on along the minus strand of OY282512.1, from coordinate 72,975,355 downwards.
CTCTCTTCATTAAGCCAAAATTGGAAGATTATAGTGCGGCAACCTGAACTAATGCGCTGTCGAATCGAAAATAAATCATTTTGAAAAAGTAAACGCGAGAGAGTAAGAGTAGAAGAGCACACAGCTATAGACAAATAATTAATCATTTGGACATAAGTCGGAGAAGTTTAACATTGTCATTGCTTGCGCTGGTATGGTGGGGGTGTGGGATTGCATTATAAAGGTGTAGTGTATAGGTAAGTTAAGGGATTAAAAAATAATATGTATTAACTTATCTTCTCGTAATCTCGTACCACCATTTTACAAATAAAATTAATAAAAAAAAAACTTATGAAATATTTTTTAATATTTTTTCATCTTAGTTGGATTTGTTTTATGGGGATACACAACGATATTGCCAGAAAAAAGTCGTAAATTGGATGGACATACTGGAACTTTACATATTAAAATTTCTTACTGACGATTAATGGCATTTATACCCGAGTAATTCCTAAGTATACAATATGGAATGAAACGATGAAATTAAGTCAGCCTTATTGTCGGAACATATTACCTACAGCATCGCCATCACCGATACAAATGTTATCAATACAGTCTATATCAAATAACTGTTCATATTTGTCATCATTTAAGACTTGTGAACCTTTTGTAAGAAATCCTAACATAGAAATACAAGATAGTAAAGTTGTTATGCCCTCTTACGAAAGTACTACGGGAAACACGGCAACGACATTATCGTCTAAAGACGGAACTCGCGACAATGATCGCGTGAACCGTTCCTCAGAATTGCGAAAATACATAAACGTAATGCCAGTTCCTGTGGGATCATTGCAGTATCACAGAAGAAAACTCGTACCTCAGGAATATCCGTAAGTTCAGATTTGTTTGAAACACGTTTGGTGATTTAAATTTCATTTAATTGAAATATTAAATGTGTTACAGTTCTCGTTTATATTACAACACAACGGAGTATGAATGTCGAGACGAGTTACTTATAGACGCCAGTTTAGGAAATGGAGGACCTTTTAATTCAGCACCGCCTTCATCAATCCACTTTCCAGGACATCAAGGTTACAACACTACGCATAATCAGCATCACCAAGTAACACAGACGCATCAACCCCATGTGTCACACCAAACAGCTCCACATCAGCACTACAGTCAAAATCCAGTTGACACACTTGTTAACGATCATAATTTACAACATAACACATCTACCACAACCCCAGTGTTAGATCCAGTAGACGGGGCTTTAAACTGCACTATTATGTCTGGAAGTAACCGAATGGTAGCTGCTACACAAACACAACAGGCTGTTGAAAACTGCGAACAAATAATAGCACCAACATCGTCATCACCATTGGGCTCAATATCACCCACAGCTCCCCCCATTATGTATACCTTACATCGAGTGGTAACGACGGCTCAAATACAGACTGCAGCTGGTAATACATTTACTTCATCATCGAGTGTTTCTAGCGTTGTAAGTGCTGTACGCAACGAACCAGATATTGGGAATATCTTAACGCCGGACTCTATAAAGACCAATTCCAATTCGGGTACTTTTGTCGCAGGTGACATATCTGATTGTGTTACTAGTATTATATGTGATGTTAGTAATAGTTTTAATGCCACTGGAGTAGAACCACAAACGCGTAGTTTGCCAGGTAAGTAAGTCGGAAATTCCGTCCAAATTCATTTTCTGTCATTTATCTTAACAATTGTATATCGCTGGCTTAACATGCAAAGGCTCTAAGTCCATATTTCACAATTTTACAGGAGATACAAAAAACAACCTCACTTTTTTTTGCGTAAACATTTTTTAATTGTGTAAGTGCAATTTTTATACCCTCACCCTACGGGTAGGAGGGTATATATCATTTGATACGACCCAAAAGTGTAACACCTAGAAATATTCACATTAGACCCCAGGTGTCTTTGAACCAAATTCGATTCATGACTTTCTGAATCGTTTGAGCCATGTCCGTCCGTCTGTCCTGCTGGTACGCACGATTACTTTCGAAAGAGTTAAGCAATCACTCTGAAATTTGGCATGGCTTAATATTTTCCCAAAACTGCTTACGGGATTGCATATGGGCTATATAGCCACACCCCTTCGGGTACATCCCATACAAATGTACCATCCCGCCTACCTTAGAAATCGTGTAATAACACCAATATGCCCAACGCGATCTTGCCCAAATTCTGTATTTAGTAAATCTATAGCTAGGCAAAGTTTTGGACAAAAACTTGGAAGTCTGGCAACTCCCCTTCTGGTACCTCCCGTACAAATCAGCCATCCCGCCTATCTTAGAAATCGTGTAATAATACCAATATGCCCAACGCGATCTTGTCCAAATTCTGTATTTAGTAAAGGTATAACTGAACAAAGTTTCGGACAAAAACTTGGAAGTCTGGCAACTCTCCCTCTGGTACCTCCCATACAAATGTACCATATCGCCTACATTAGAAATCGTGTATCAATATCAATATGCCCAACGCGATCCTGCCCAAATTTTGTACTTAGTAAACTTACAGCTAGACAAAGTTTTGGACAAAAACTTGGAAGTCTGGCAGCTCCCCTTATGGTACCTCCCATACAAATGTACCATCCCGCCCCAGATAAACCGTCTAATACTATCAGTATGCCCAACGCGATCTTGCCCAAATTCTGTATTTAGTAAATCTATAGCTAGACAAAGTTTTGGACAAAAACTTGGAAATCTGGCAACTCCCCTTCTGGTACCTCCCATACAAATGTACCATCCCGCCTACCTTAGAAATAGTGTAATAACACCAATATGACCAACGCGATCTTGCCCAAATTCTGTAATTAGTAAATATATGGATGGAAAAAAATTTGGAAAAAAAACTTGGAAGTCTGGCAACTCCCCATCTGGTACCTCCCATACAAATGTACCATCCCGCCCATTAAAAATCGTGTACTAATACCAATATTCCCAACGCGATTTTGCCCAAATTTTGTATTTAGTAAAAATATAGCAAGACAACGCTTTGAATAAAAACTTGGAAGTCTGGCAACTCCCCTTCTAGTACCTCCCTTACAAATGTACCATCCCGCCTACCTTAGAAATCGTCTAATAATATCAATATGCCCAACGCGATCTTGCCCAAATTCTGTATTTAGTAAATATATGGCTGGAAAAAAATTTGGACAAAAACTTGGAAGTCTGGTAACTCCCCTTCTGGCACCTCCCATACAAATGCACCATCCCGCCCACCTTAGAAATCGTCTAATAATATCAATATGCCCAACGCGATCTTGCCCAAATTCTGTATTTAGTAAAGATATGGCTGGAAAAAAATGTGGACAAAAACTTGGAAGTCTGGTAACTCCCCTTCTGGCACCACCCATACAAATGTACCATCCCGCCCACCTTAGAAATCTGGTAACTCCCCTTCTGGCACCACCCATACAAATGTACCATCCCGCCCACCTTAGAAATCGTCTAATAATATCAATATGCCCAACGCGATCTTGCCCAAATTCTGTAGTTAGTAAATATATGGATGGAAAAAAATGTGAACAAAAACTTGGAAGTCTGGTAACTCCCCTTCTGGCACCACCCATACAAATGTACCATACCGCCCACCTTAGAAATCGTCTAATAATATCAATATGCCCAACGCGATCTTGCCCAAATTCTGTATTTAGTAAAGATATGGCTGAAAAAAATTTTGGAAAAAAACTTGGAAGTCTGGCAACTCCCCTTCTAGTACCTCCCATACAAATGTACCATCCAATATTTTTTTCTATAGCATTTCTATAGTATTTTAGGTTGCTATTATGACAATCCATGAGATGTTACATCAAATGATGGTAGCCACGGTCACATTTGACTTTCCGATACTTATGAGTATGACACTTGTAAGTTTTTACTGAGTCGGTTTACCCGACTGCAACTTTTTCACTGGTTTTCTTTATTTTTTTTTTGGGTAAAATCAAAATGATAAAATATGTATTGGCCGAGATAAAAGCTTTTTTGGACGTCGAGCTTTTTTATTGCGTAATTATTATTTTTCATGGACTTATAACCTTTTCTGAGACCTTGTCTTTTATTATATTTCTTATTTAGTAAAGTGGAAGTGCACATTCATGGCTTTTGTTGTTATTCATGGCTCGTTCTATAGACTAGGGTAATTTGCGTGCAAAACTTCCCGCACCGATTGAAATTACTGTATCCCAAAACCATTTTTTTATTCGATTTTTTTTTTGAATTTGATAAAAAACATTGTTTTTGTACACAGATCACGAATCTGTAATCTGATTTAAAATTGATCTTTTACTTTTCGAGATATACAGGTTTTAAAATGCTGCAAAACACATATGTAGATAGTATTTCGTGTCGTATTATCACATTATATGAATTTCTTTAGCGCTGATACGAAATCTCCTTATTGGACCAACATCTACCAATTAATTTTCACGATAAATAAATTGTAAAATTTGCAAATTAGATTTTGAGGTAACTCATCAATTAAAATTTTAAAATATGTTTTGTATGTAAATATTTTAAACGTAATTGCTGATCACGTGTCTTTAACTTGTTAAAAATCGCTCATTCGGATCTATGGATGTAATGATTTTAACAATAAAACAAATGGTAATTTTGCTGTATTCCTCCTTATACATAATTTTATTTTACTAAATGTGTAATATATATTTACAACTTATATATTTATCATTATATTATATTGATGAGCTGTATATGAATTTATTGTATTTATTCTTATGGTGTTTTATGATGTAAGAGAACTTAGTTTTACATCATTCATTATATTTGAATATAATTTTGATTGTACTTTATTTTCGTTTTCTGGAGAATGGTAAGGGCTGTCATATTATTCTCTGACATCGACCGTCGAATCTGAATCAGATATTGAATCGGTATCAGTGATGTTTTGAAATGTTGTTTTATTTTTTACACCAGAATTGTATAAGTTATATCAAAGGTATTATCAAAACTTATGTCACTGTGCAGTTTTATAAATTTTTAATATTAGTTATTTTTGATTCTTGTTTGATATTTGTGACATTATTTAGTTTTTTTAATGTTCTTGGAGCAATTTTTTGTTTATTTAGTTTACTCCACAATGTAAATAATATCAATTTTTTTTTACTTCTTTCACACAATTTATCATGCGGCCCTCACACGTTACAAATTCTTTCCTTTCTCTTGTTTGCATTGTTCTTTAATTGGTTTTCTTCTTCTAAAACTTCGTCTATGACAAGTAACGCAACCAAATCCGAATTCATGTTGACGATGTTGACGCTTCAAAATTTATTCTTTGAGTGAAAAATTGTTACGTGTGAGTAGAACTTACTTCTTCATCAAAGTCCAACGAAAAGTTGTAACGTGTGAGGGCCGCATCACGTGTCCTAGTGTTTCAGATGTTTTTTTCTTTAAGGTTTTTTTTCCAAATATTGCTGTTTTTGTCCACACTTTTGGTACTTTTTTTGAACGATATTATAACATAGTCGAGTAAAGGAAAAACTTCATAAAACTGATAATATTAAAAAAATTTCATTATTTACTGCGCCTTTTGATCTATAAGTGAATGCCAATTTCTACTCTGGTATAGAATCATCAACATAACTTTGTTTCTATAACATTTAACGATATTAATCAAAAATTACGAAAATGCCTATATATGTTTGTGGGATTTAAAATCCCAACCATTTATTAGCGAATTTTTGATCAAATTACAGTTTGGTCAGCATCCCAAAATTACCTTTAAAAACTATTCTAAAAAAAATACTTATATTTTGATTTTTATATATCTCGAAAGCTGAAGACATTATTTTAATCAAATTGAAGTAATGACATTTTTTTTTGTCAAAATTCAAAATCCATAAAAAATAGAAACCAAAAATTGCACTTGGTGAGGAAGGTTTTTTAACGATTCGTATTCGAAAAATGTTCGAAAAGTCCGGCTGAAGAACGAATTTTCTCTATAGTGCGTCGTCCGGTCAACCGGCCATTTGGCAATGAACGGATGAGACTCCCTGGATATTCCGGCTAAATGTTCTATCTTCAGGGACCAGACGACGGATATCTGATGAACAGATACCATCAAAATATCTATAGAACAGCGATATACAACCCACATTCCGGCGATGCTGTAGGGAGACAATAGAGTTGGATACCCTACCATCCCCTATCATCACCACCGCTCTCCTCTGAACACGGTCCAGAAGCTGCAAAGATGTCATTGGAGCCCCTGCCCATATATGGGAGTTGTATTCTACTTTAAGACGGATGTAGGTGGTGTAAATATTTACGAGATCAGATGAGGTGAAAGCCTAAACACTTGAATGCTTCTTTCGACACTTCGAATATATGGCCTGTATCTTCAAGCCCAGAACATCAAGAGTATCTTATACCTCGATATCCACACCACCCATAGATATTGACGACGGTGCTGGATCAGTGGAACGTTTGTGTGACAACAAACAGCACTGGGTCTTTTGTGTATTAAAATCTACTCTGTTCATTTGGCCCACTCACAAATCGTCGCCAGATCGCGATTGAATGAGTCGTTCATCGTTTGCCTTTAGTCCTCTACCTCCGAGGGACTTGGCCGATGTTCAAATGAGTACGAATGACAGATGTTGCTATCATCCGCAAAGGAGTAGATTGGGTTCACAGTCTGCCCCAACAGGTCGTCAATGAAAAGAAGAAATAGAGAAGGAGAAAGCACAGAGACTTGCGGCACTCCTGCGGTCAGCCTATGCTCGTTGGATGAGACCCCATCTATAACAACTCTTATAGAGCGATCCCTGAGAAAATTCGATATAAATCGCGAGAAGGTATTACCGACACCAAATGCAATAAGTTTGGATACGAGTGCTTCGTGCCAGACCCTATCGAACGCCTTGGAAATATCCAGAGCTACGATGAAGGCGATGAATTGATCGACTCCATCGTTCCGAAAGCAACTCCATCAGTCTCCAGTAGTTCGATTTCTACGAAAGCCATACTGTCGATCATTCAGAAGGCCGTTAGACTCTAGATACTTAACCAGATGGTGGTTAACCATGCTGTTCAAACCTTCACAGTCAAAACATACACATATATACGTATGAATAAAAATTGCTATTGCGACAGCATTTGTTTGCTACAGTTTACCATTAATATAAAGTATGCCACATTCTTGCAATGTAATCAATAATCAAAATAAAGAATTGGCACACTAAAAAATGCAATTCAGCAATTAAATAGTATATAAGACATAATAAAATCAATAAACTTTGAGAAACATTCAAACCGTTGAGTTGCTTTCTTCTTTTACACCCATTAACCAAGTTACAAGTGCTTGTGTTAAAACATTCATTATCTTGGTGAATCACCTCGATAACAAAAATTACAAAAGGGCAAACAAGCCTTATCAAAGACAAAAATAAACAACTTATAAGAGACAAATTCGTCTTTTATAAACATTTTGGTGACCCCGACGTGATCTGAATTCCAGTTTCCCCCCACCAGTGGTAAGGAACTCGGAATACTCTAACACGCCTTGCACACATTCATCAGGACACCGGTCCAGACATCGAACCAAAGCAGAATTCCAGTTTCCCCCCACCAGTGGTAAGGAACTAGGAAAACTCTTGGCGAGCTGCAGCACACAGGAAGACACCAGTGGCACCCCATTTACGTAGTTCAGCCCGATATCCTGCAACTTGGCACAGGATCAAATCTACGGCAACTCTTCATCACAAAGAAATTGCATATCCTATTATTGGGCATAGGACAGCATTCGCTGCATTTCCTCAAAAATTGTTAGTTCTGTACCCTGGCACAGAAGCGACACTCCCAAGTCTACAGTTGTACAATAGTCTGAGGACAAGAAACGTCAGCTGACCAAAAGACTTCAATATGACATTATTTAGCCAACTACTAGAGTCCCAACAAGCGACTGGCGATGTCATTGAGAGCATTATCCGAAACGTCAAAAAGGATGGAGCTTCGAGAAAAACAGTTCCGTATTATGAGGAACGTCTCAGACGATTGGATACGGCATGGTCTGAGTTCGAGACCACCGACAACAAAATACGGTGCCTTGAAAATATTCCAACTGACCACAAATATTTCACCGAGAAGTATTATGAGAAAATATCGGAACTTACTTTAAAGTACCGGGACATTTTCGAGACAGCAATGATGGAATCATCTAATGAACCCGAAGTAGAAACAAGACAAAAGCATGCTGACGACAAGCCATCTGTGTCACTTAGAACAACAGTGACTAATAGGGATCCAGCGGCGCTAAGGGTTTCCTCTACTAATTCATCAATTAGAAGACAAAATGTGATGATGGCATCGCTGAGACGATTGCTTATAATGGATCCGACAGCGGCAAATATGGATCTTAAGGAAAAGTTGTGGGAGCAAGTCCAGAATTTGCATTTCTCAATATGGGAATGCAGTCAAGATCCACAAGCAGAAGGATACGATATGGAGTCATATACAAATCTTGAACAACTGATCATTAACAACTTTAAGCTGTCGTCAAATACCACACCAGAAAGAAAATCCCAACCAGATCAGAGCAACGCGTTACCTCTACCAAAAGTGACTCTCCCTCAATTCAATGGAGACTACCTTAAGTGGAGAACCTTTTTTGACATGTTCTCACAACTCGTAGACAATCAACAAATTCCTACGGTACAGAAGATGTGGTACCTTAAATCAAACGTCATCGGAGAAGCTGGAAAACTAATATGTCATCTTTCAGCTACAGCGGACAACTATGATACAGCATGGAAGTTGCTACAAGAGCGATACGACAATAAGCGAGTTATTGTCACAACTCTGATGCAACAACTAACTGATCAACCATCAGGCGGGTCATCAGCAATGGCCATTAAGCAACTGCATGACGTCACACGAGAATGCCTGCATGCATTACAAAATATTGGGGTCGACACAAGCTCTTGGGATCCTCTTTTATTGCACCTATTAGTTAAAAAACTTGATCGTGGCACACATGTTCTTTATGAACGATCATTAACGGATCCAAAAGAACTGCCACGACTCAAACATTTCTTGACATTCCTGGAGACCCGTTTTCAATCAATAGAAGCAATGGGCCAGAATGAAAAGCCGAGTCCAAAGGTATGTGCCTCTGCGGCTTCAGCCAATCTAAATAAAGATGTATGTATACTCTGCAAAAATGGCGCTCATCCGTTATATCGGTGTCAACAGTTTCAACAACTAACACCATCGGAACGTCTAAATTTCACACAAAAACACAAGTTATGCTGCAATTGCTTAAAATCAAGCCATGTGACCAAAAATTGCACATCGCGATCATGCACCAAATGCAATAAAAAGCATAACACAATGTTACATTTGGAGCCATCAAAGGCATCATCATATCAAGGGAGCGATCAAAAATTTAACTCCAAGAGAGCATCTACAGCTGCACCATTAACAAGCAATATGCCAAATGCAACAATTTCTTGTCCACCAAATAAAGTAGAAGCCACTTCACTCGCTGCAGCCAATAAACAATCGTCAAATTCATACGTGTTACTCAGCACAGCAGTGGTAAAGGTTAAGAGTGACCATGCAGAAGTTGAGTGCCGTGCCTTGCTAGATTCTGGATCTCAAGTCAATTTCGTCACTGAACGTCTAGTAAAACAACTTGGTTTATCAATGAAGCCAGCCTCAATAAACATTAACGGAATTGGAACAACTAATACCAGGACACAGCATCGAGTAAATGTGGCATTACACTCTCGCATTAATGGATTTTCAACTCCACTTGAAGCATTGGTACTGCCTCGCATCATTTCTCCGCAACCATCACAATTTATCAACACGGATAATTGGTCGTTACCCAAAAATCTGGTGCTAGCCGATCCATCATTTAACCGCCCCGACAGAATCGACATACTATTAGGTGCGGAACATTATCATCAGCTCTTATCAGTTGGGCAAATTAAATTGTCTGAGCAACTACCAATATTGCAAAATACTACATTCGGGTGGATTGTCTCAGGTAAACTTGAGGAAGCGCATAGCTCAAATGTGGCATGCTGTGTCAGCACCACTGATGAAAGTCTTGAACAATCCATATCTCGCTTATGGGAATTAGATGATATTAAAACCAGCGATAAATTGCTCTCGATAACAGAAAGGCAGTGTGAAGAACACTTCACTCGACACACCTCGAAGAACCAAGATAATCGATTTGTAGTGAAGATACCGTTTCACCAAAGTCCTGAGGCGCTAGGCGAATCACATCGAGTTGCTCTTAACAGATTCTTATCACTTGAGCGGCGACTGCAAACAAATCCTGAAGTGAGAACAGCATACAATGCTTTTATGCATGAATACGAATCAATGGGGCACATGACAAAAATATCATCGGATTCAATTACCTCACCGAACTACTTTATTCCACATCACTGCGTATTACGGCCTGAAAGCTCTACCACTAAACTGCGCGTAGTATTCGATGCGTCAGCAAAAACATCATCAGGATACTCACTTAATGACCTTATGTACACAGGCCCGACTGTGCAAAGCGAGCTCTTCTCTATACTGTTACGATTTCGATTTCCCAGATTCGTTTTTACTACTGATGTCGAAAAGATGTACAGACAAGTCATGATATCACCCGAAGATCGTCGATTTCAACTGATTATCTGGAGAAATCACGTCGATCAACCCATATCATACTACCAGCTTAACACTGTTACATATGGAACCAGAGCTGCCCCGTATTTAGCAACAAGGTGTCTACAACAACTGGCAAAAGACAACAGCTTTCGTTACCCGCTGGCTTCGAAATTTCTCCAAGAAAACTTCTACGTAGATGATGGTCTGGGCGGAGCAGATAGCTTAATGACCGCAATACAATTGCAAGAACAGCTAACGGAAATAATGAAGGAAAGTGGGTTTAATTTACGGAAATGGTGTGCAAATCACCCGCAACTGCTCAGAAATATTCCACAAGGAGATCTAGAAGTAAATTTAGATTTTGAAAATCCTCACGCCGACTCCATAAAAACATTAGGACTCACCTGGCTCCCAAAGGACGATAAGCTGTGTGTTAAGGTTAATGTCGAAGCAGTCAAAAGAATCACTAAACGCACTATTACTTCAGATCTCTCGAGACTGTTCGATCCATTGGGAATGCTTGCACCCATCATAGTATCGGCCAAAATCCTAATCCAGAATTTGTGGCAGTTAAAATTGGATTGGAATCAATCTCTACCTGAAGAGCTTCATACAAAATGGCTCACATTCCGCTCGGACTTAAATGTGTTGAGAACGCTTCAGATATCAATACATGTTTTCAAAGGAGGAATCCCAGAGGCAACTCAATTACACATTTTCTCTGATGCATCGGAAAAAGCTTATGGAGCAGCGGCATATATTCGATCAGTGTTCAAAGATGGCGCCATTATAACTCGATTGTTATGTGCGAAATCTCGCGTAGCCCCACTCAAGAAACAAACAATACCGCGCTTGGAACTCTGTGCGGCAGAACTAGGAGCAAAATTAGCAGCCAAAATCGCAGCGGACCTTCAAGTTACGAGCCCAATATGGTTTTGGACAGATTCCGAAATTGTTTTGTCATGGATACACTCACCCTCAACACTATACAATACCTTTGTGGCAAATCGGATTTCACGCATCCAGGAAACAACACAAGCAGAACAATGGCGTCACGTTAGCTCAAAAAATAATCCAGCAGACATTCTATCTAGAGGTATGTCACCTAAAGCCTTAAAAGAGTGTACTCTGTGGTTCTGTGGGCCATTATTTTTACATGGCAAGGAAAGTGTCTGGCCTCCAAAATTCAGCCCAAGTTCCTGCTCTAACAATTTGGAAAGGAAAAAGAAGGCACCCGAGTCACTTGTATCAGCGGTAAATGAGCTTGACTTCATATACAAAATCAACCACAAAAATTGTTTCCATCGCCTACAACGAATTGTGGGATACGTTTTGCGCTTTATACAACATACCAGGTGTCGGAGGGAGCAGCGAAAGACTCTGATATCACTCACGACGGAGGAATTAGATAATGCACTAGTTCCAATTATCAGGCAAATGCAAACATCCGATTTTAAGGAAGAGGTACAGTTGCTAAGAAGATACAATGAGTTACGAGGATCAAGCTGTTTAAGTAATCTTTCACCATTTTTGGACAAAAATGGACTGATTCGTGTTGGCGGTCGACTTGAAGCTTCATCACTGGCGTATGAATCAAAGCACCAGCTGCTCATTCCATACAATGATCCAATTTCAAAATTAATATTTGAAATGGGTCATAAAGACAATAAACATTGTGGTGCACAAACACTACTAGGAATTGTTCGACAAAGGTTTTGGCCAATAAAAGGGAAAATTTTGGCTCGAGCTACAATACATCGCTGTACCAGATGTAGTAAAGCCAAACCTGTCCTATTCAATCAAATAATGGGAAATTTGCCTTCCACGCGAGTCACTCCAGCCCGACCATTTGTAAATGCTGGAGTCGACTATTGTGGTCCAATAACCGTGCACTACAAAATTCGAGGGAAAAGACCGCACAAGGCATACATCGCAGTTTTTTGCTGTTTCGCAACGAAAGCTGTACATTTGGAGCTTGTCAGTGATCTCACAACCGACGCATTTCTTGGGGCCCTTAAAAGATTCATCGGTCGCCGTGGCCACTGTCAAAACTTGTATTGTGACAATGCGACAAACTTTGTAGGAGCAAAAAATAAGTTACCTGAGCTGTCAAGCATAATATACTCTTCCGACTCACAAAAAACAATTACTAATGAATGCACAAAAAGGGGTATATAGTTCAATTTTATACCGCCAAGAGCGCCACATTTTGGTGGGCTATGGGAAGCAGCCGTAAAATCCGCAAAACATCTTCTAGTTAGAAGTCTTGGAAATGCATCGTTGACATATGAAGAGCTGGAAACATTGGTAATTGAAATTGAGGCAATACTGAATTCAAGACCTATTTCACCGATGTCAAATGATCCGAATGATATAGCTGCACTTACTCCAGGACATTTTTTAATCGGAGAACCTCTCATAGCCCAAATTGACGCACAGGCTAAATCCACGAACACTAGCTTGGAAACCAGATGGAAGTTAGTTTCTCGTCTGAAACATGAATTTTGGAGCAGGTGGTCGCGGGACTATCTCAACGAACTGCAATACCGAAATAAATGGCAAGAACAGTCAAAAAACATCAAGGAAGGTAATATCGTTATTGTCAAAGAAGATAACGTTCCAGTCATGAAATGGCCTTTAGGACGGGTGATAAAAACTTATAAGGGTGACGACAACATTGTAAGAGTTGCAGATGTCAAAACTGCGTCCGGTGTATTTAAACGGGCAATTCGATACCTAGCACCACTTCCGAGAATGAATGATGATATGGAAGAATGTCGGATCAACACAAATCAGCAGTCTAACACATCAACCGATAATGACGAAGCACAACTCTCTGTACCTCCACCTGACGGAAGTCCATCGAACAAAAGGCAAAGAATTTCAGCGAAAGATGAGAAGAAACCAGCAACATCCATATCCAGCAGTTCGTCAAAACGTGCCACAGATTGACCTAGAAATCAGGAAACATTTAGTACATCAATAACTTACATAATATTATTCATAACTTACTCAATAAATATTTTATAATACATTTGTACGATACAGTTTTGCTGAGATGTTTTTCCAGTCAGCAATAATCTTAGACTAAATAACCAAAACCATAGTTGTACGTCACTTTAAGCAAAATAATAACATTAATGAGAAACCGTAGCAATTCAAATCTGTCATGTCAGCACATTATTTTTTAATTTTTTTGTTTGTAAGCACAGCTCACGGCGGGGTGCATGTTCAAACCTTCACAGTCAAAACATACACATATATACGTATGAATAAAAATTGCTATTGCGACAGCATTTGTTTGCTACAGTTTACCATTAATATAAAGTATGCCACATTCTTGCAATGTAATCAATAATCAAAATAAAAAATTGGCACACTAAAAAATGCAATTCAGCAATTAAATAGTATATAAGACATAATAAAATCAATAAACTTTGAGAAACATTCAAACCGTTGAGTTGCTTTCTTCTTTTACACCCATTAACCAAGTTACAAGTGCTTGTGTTAAAACATTCATTATCTTGGTGAATCACCTCGATAACAAAAATTACAAAAGGGCAAACAAGCCTTATCAAAGACAAAAATAAACAACTTATAAGAGACAAATTCGTCTTTTATAAACACATGCTCTCCATAACCTTTGACAGCGCAGAACATATTGCAATTGGACGGTAATTTGCAGGATTTGTGGCCTCACTTTTCTTGGGGATCGGCTGTACATTGGCAACTTTCCAACGTGAAGGGTAAATACCAGCACGGTACGACATTTTGAAAAGATTGCGCGATGGACGAGCTAGCGTCGAAGAACACTTACATAGGACAAGGGCTGAAATACCAAGAACCCTTTTGACCCCACGTGATCGAAAAAATATCTGACGCATTGAACAAGATACGTTTTCGATTACGGAGAATAATAATATTTCAGCCAGAAAATTAGATTTGTCAACCGAGTCAGTGAATATCTTTAACGAGAATTGAAATAGAAGACGAAGAATTGTCCCTTACTCTTTTCACAAATGCCCAAAATATCTTACTTCCCCTGGGAGAAGAAAGAACTTTAGCACGAAGTCGCTGTTCGTGGAAAAGTTGGCTGGCACCATTGGATCTTGCCTGCTTAAGTAGCAGCTCAGTAGTGACGTTTTTATTTAAACGACAATTTCTGAACGCATCCTCTTTGGATCTGATGGCTTCTTTGCATGCCTGATTAAACCAACAATTATTTGGAGGTTTAATCGAAGTAATCTTTGAGGGAATAAACGTGTTAATTCCAAGAAGAATTATTTTTTCTGTCATTTCAGCTGTAGAATCGGAATTGTTGTCTAGGAACAGTGTTGCCAAGTATTTTTCATTAAATACCGCCAAATCTGACTAAAAAACCTCTAGAAACCGCTAAATTTTGAATTTAGCGGGATTTTCTTCAAAAATACCGCTAAACCATTGGAAATAATTGAAATTTGTTGAAAATTTTGACTTCAATCTTTTTTAATTTCAAGTAAAACCCTTTTCTTTCATTAAATACATTTTTATTGCAATTCCAAAAGAGTTCGGGTGAGTTCCAAAACGTCATTTGCAATGCAACTGAACAAAGTCATGCATCCCTAAACGCAAACCTGTAAACTTTGACAATGTCATACATCCCTAAAGGTATAATAAAAGTTATCGATGCGCATAGAAAAGCAAACTGTGCATCACTAATTTTGTTGATGCTTTGGTGACATTTGTAAAATAAAATAACGTGCAAATAACAATGGCGGATGAAAGGTAAGAAATATTGTTGTTAATGTTTTTATATTAACTTCTAATATATTTTTGTAAAATTTTCAAATTATTTTGATGTGTTTCTTCCAACAATCCCATCAAATTTTCCAAAATAATGTTTTTTACTACTGACAACCCCATTTTCAAAGCAACTGATTGCAAAACGGTGTTTCTAAACGTAAAAAGTATGCAAAGTGTTTATATTACAAAGTAAATAGCAAACTTGGTTACACTGTATCGAAACAGTATAAAAACCGCATCACTGCAATGTGCTTTGACGTTTTGGAACTCACCCTTCCTACTTCTCTTAGTACGGCTACAGGAACTTCATATTCGTAGCAACATTTGTTACTAAGAACTTTTTTTTTTAGAACTTTTAGATTATACTTTAGCCTCGTGCTTTACCGTGTGTTGATTGTTTTATTTTTATTTTTCAGTGAACCGTTATTCGACACTAGAGCACAAACAAATTGATATTTCTTTTCAAGATGCTACTAAATGCCATTTAATACTATAAAATACAAATCTCTCAAAGAAACAATGTTACCTCCAAACGCTGGTGAAAAAGCGCTAAAATTCCCGCTAACCTCTAAATCACATTTTTTCCCGCGATGGCAATTTAAAAAGCTCTAGATTTAGCGGGAAATCCGCCAAATTGGCAACACTGTCTAGGAAACATAATTTCCAATTAAATTGCTGATAGAAATTGTTGAGCTCGGCCCAACGCTTCGTGACTGGTTTAGAAGTGGATCGAAGATCGGAGAACGAAAAGGATGCTGAAATGGTGCAATGATCTGAGTTACCAAAAGGTGCAAGAATGTTAACCTCGTAAGAATGTTAAGAAAAGGTGAAGAATATTATGATATTGCCCTTAAACACGCGGAATGTGTCTTGGTGCATTCACTAATTGCGCCAAGTCGTTGTGCGCGGCAAAAAGCTCATCGTACTGGCTCTCCAGAGATGTATGGCTCGAATGGGAAAGCCAAGAATTATTATAGACATTGAAATCCCCAGCAACTACAATTTCACAGTCCGGATTATCTTCTAAGACGTTTGAAATAGAGTCGGAAAGGGCGTCGAAGCCGTTTAGGGTAGCCTACCTTTCCTAATTTGGACTTCTATAAAGAAACCCGAAGTGTAATAGGTGCGATCCAATCTTGAACTTAACCCAGAGGGAGTTAAATTCTGGATCTTGTGAGTTCAAGTGTTGCTGACTCTGGAACACAACACAACTACGTATAAATACCTCAAAGCCTCTGTGTGAACAGAAAGTGGATAGTGTGTGATAACCAGGAATGTGAAACTCCTGTGGATCAGAAACCTCACACACCTGGGTCTCACATAGAGCGATGAAATCCGGCCTATGGAAACGAATGTGCGAGTATACCGTAAAAAAAATTCGACCACAACCCGCGAATATTCACGAAGTGAATTTGAAACCTACCTGCCATAACACTACCAACTAACAAGACAACGTCAAAGCAAAATCACAAATCATGCTGCACCCTTCCCGCCGCTGTTATTTCTGTGTTCAGTATTATACCTAAAACAACTAACAGAACAGCGACAAGAAGAGCGCAGTATTATTTGTGTTAAGCGAAGATGTTAGGGAAGGATGGATACACAAGTACAAGATAGAAAATTGAACATAAAAAAGCCCTTAGTGTTGTCTTTTTTGTGCTGATTCGATGTGCATGTAAAGTTGGTTGTTGTTGTTGTGTGTGTTCGCGATGGTTGTTGGTTTGTTATGATTTTTGGTGGTTTTATTTTTTGTTTGTTTTTCAGTTTTCTATTGGTTCTTAATTTGGCATATTTTGTTTGATTGTTATTGCATTGCTATTTTATTTTATTTTTTTTAATTTTATTGCACTGATATTTTATTTTTCCATATTCTAATTTTGTAACAGAAAACACATTAACACGCGACGGACGGACAAAATGTGAGTGTGCAACGAATGCAAGACGGACAAACACAAAATGACCAAAATTTTAAATTTTCAGAGAAAAGAACAAGTTCATTTAAAAAATAAGATAATTTGATGAATGTTTCCCGGGATTCAGCACCAATAAAATGTTGAAGTAATTTATTCTTATAAGAATAAGTAAAGGAAAAGAATCAATTAGAATTTTAAACAGCAAAGCTGTTTCACAGACTTTATTTATGTTTGCACAGCTGAAATAAAGTTAAAATATTAGTTCAGTAGGATACTTAAACGATGTAATCAGTAGACAGTCCAAAAAAGAAGAGTTATTCTAATAGGAATTCACATTACCTACCCTAACTTTGGCTTAAAATTTAACAAAATACATAATGTGCACATATCTTCCTTTTATATTACATACAAAATAATGTTGCATTTGAAGCAAGACTTCAAACATGTTTGAAGCCAATGACTACCTAACTGCCGTATACCATCGATGAAATCAAACCAATGCTAATGTAAGCGCGGCTTATATAGTGCATGTGGTCCAACGTATGTATGAACGGTTGTGCGTGTACATATCTGCTTCCGTATTCTTAGCTCCCAAATTACATACAACATATTCTACATATTTAAGTTACAACGTAACGACATGGTTCAGAGAGGAGGGTAGGGACGCACAACCAAATATAAATATGCACAAACCGGTTTAGGGTTACACTAATGGTTATTTACATATGACATATTGCGTATGAAAATAAGAACATAATATGTATGCATAGTAAAACAGCAAATCTACGTTCGATGATGGTGACGTTGATAATGATGATTGTGATAATAATGATAGTGATAATGATGTTATAGTTAGTTGTAATAGTTGCTGATGTGGATACTTTCGCCAACAGCACATAACTATTTTTCGTATGTAACATGCAGGTTTAAGTGTACAGCTACTCTATAACAATAATGCGGGCCAGGTCATCTGAGTCAACATTTGTCTAGGTAGGGCGAAGTCTACTGGGTCCGCTAGTACTGAATACTAGTTTATTCATACGGCATATTTTTGTTTTATGTTCTTACGTAAAAATAAATACATACACTTTGAACGTACGTAACAGGAACATAATTTCATCATAATGAATTATTTTGTTCTATGCTAATGATTAATTTCAAGTAATATTATAAAAATCAGTTCATAATGATTATTTTTGAGGGGAAAAAAACTAAAAAATAATTGTTACTTATGATGTTTATTTTTTTCTCTCAAAATAAAACTCTCTTCATTAAGCCAAAATTGGAAGATTATATATATATATAAAATTGGAATCATTTGGACATAAGTCGGAGAAGTTTAACATTGTCATTGCTTGCGCTGGTATGGTGGGGGTGTGGGATTTTTTTTTTTTTTTTTGAAGGCCAACACTCAGGGGATGCCCCCTATAAATGCAATGCATTGTGTTAGCGGAAGGAAATTAGGGTATCGGAAGGAGGAAAGAGGGAGTAGTGTTTGTTGACATTTGTTTTGAATTTCTGAATGTCACAAATGGCAGGAAACACATTTGCTGGAAGATTATTCCACATACGAACGGTCCGACTAAAGAACGAATTTTCTCTATAGTGCGTCGTCCGGTCAACCGGCCATTTCACAATGAACGGATGAGAGACCCTGGATAGCCGTGTATTCCGACTAAATGTTCTAACGTCAGGGACCAGACGACGGATATCTTCTGAACAGATACCATTAAAATATCTATAGAATAGCGATACACAACCCACATTTCGGCGATGCTGTAGGGATACAATAGAGCTGGATACCCTACCATCCCCTATCATCACCACAGCTCTCCTCTGTACACGGTCCAGAAGCTTCAAAAATGTTAATGGAGCCCCTGCCCATATATGCGAGTTGTATTCCATTTTAGGCCGGATGTAAGTGGTGTAAATATTTACGAGATCAGATGGAGTGAAGTATTTCTTGCACCGCTTCAAAAAGCCTAAACACTTGAATGCTTCTTTCGACACTTCGAATATATGGCTAGCCCAGCGAGCATCACCCTGTATCTTCATGCCCAGAACATCAAGAGTGTCTGATTCGTCGATATCCACACCACCCATAGAAATTGACGACGATGCTGGATCTGGTGAACGTTTGTGTGACAACAAACAGCACTGGGTCTTTTGTGCATTAAAATCTACTCTATTCATTTGGCCCCACTCACAAATCGTCGCCAAATCGCGGTTAAGTGAGTCATTCGCCTTTTGTCCTCGACCTCCAGAGGACCTGGCCGATGATCAAATGAGTATGAATGACAGAGGTTGCTGTCATCCGCAAAGGAGTAGATCGGGTTCACAGTCTGACCCAACAGGTCGTCAATGAAAATAAGAAATAGAGAGGGAGAGAGGACAGAGCCTTGTGGCACTCCTGCGGTCAACCTATGCTCGTTGGATGAGACCCCATCTATAACTACTCGTATAGAGCGATCCCTGAGAAAACTTGATATGAATCGAGAGAAGATATTACCCACACCAAATGCAATAAGTTTTGATATGAGTGCTTCGTGCCAGACCCTTCCGAACGCCTTGGAAATATCTAGAGCTACGACCTTACTTTCACCAAGGGCGTGAATAGATCGGCTCCATCGCTCCGTAAGGAACGCCATCAGGTCTCCAGTAGATCGATTTCTACGGAAGCCATACGCGTCGATCATTTAGAAGGTTATTAGTCTCT
Source organism: Hydrotaea cyrtoneurina (assembly GCA_958296145.1). NCBI lineage: Eukaryota > Metazoa > Arthropoda > Insecta > Diptera > Muscidae > Hydrotaea > Hydrotaea cyrtoneurina. The sequence continues at coordinate 72,955,295 of OY282512.1, read as the reverse complement.
AAATATTTGACAAGATGGTGATTAACCATGCTCTCCATAACATTCGAGAGCGCAGAACATATTGCAATTGGACGGTAATTCGCAGGATTGGTAGCCTCACCTTTCTTGGGGATCGGCTGGACATTGGCAACATTCCAACGTGAAGGGTAAATACCAGCACGATACGACATGTTGAAAAGATTGCGCAATGGACGAGCTAGCGTCGAAGAGCACTTACATAGGACAAGTGCTGATATGCCATCCGGGCCCGGAGTTTTGTTTACATTGAGATCTGCAAGAACCCTTTTAACCCCACGTGATCGACAAAATATCTGAGGCATCGAACTAGATACGTTTTCGATTACGGGGAGTGGTTGACTGCTGTATGGCAAAGATGAATTCTTAGCAAATATTTCAGCCAGAAGGTTAGCTTTGTCAACCGGGTCAGTGAATATCTGGTCATCGTTAACGAGAGTTGAGATAGAAGATGAAGAATTGTCCCTTACTCTTTTAACAAATGCCCAAAAGCTCTTACTTCCCCTCGGAGAAGAAAGAACTTTAGCACGAAGGCGCTGTTCGTGGAGATGTTTTTCGCGCCTAAGCACTCTGGCACAATTGGATCTTGCCTGCTTACGTAGCAGCTCAGTAGTGACGTTTTTATTTAAACGCCAATTTCTGAACGCTTCCTCTTTGGATCTGACAGCTTCTTTACATGTCTGATTAAACCAACAATTTAACAAGGTTTAATCGAAGTAGTCTTCGAGGGAATAAACGTGTTTATTCCAAGAAGAATTATTTTCTCGACCATTTCAGCAGCAGCATCGACATTATTGTCTAGGAAACATAATTTCCAATTAAAATGCTGATAGAAATTGTTGAGCTCGGCCCAACGTGCCTTTTCATATATGTACAATGTCCGCTTCGTGACTGGTTTTGAAGTGGATCGAAGATCGGAGAACGAAAAGGATGCTGAAATGGTGCAATGATCCGAGTTACCAAGAGATGCAAGAATGTTAACCTCGTACTTTTCAGGGTGTGAGGTTAAGAAAAGATCAAGAATATTATGATATTGCCCTTCAACACGCTGAATGTGTGTTGGTTCATTCACTAGTTGCGTCAAGTTGTTATGCGCGGCGAAAAGCTCAGCGTACTGTCCCTCCGGAGAAGTGTGGCTCGAATGAGAAAGCCAAGATTGATTATGGACATTGAAATCCCCAGCAACTAGAATTTCACTGTCCGGACAATCTTCTAAAATTTTTGATATAGAGTCGGAAAGGGCGTCGAAGCCGTTTAGGGTAGCCTCCCTTTCCAAATTTGGGCTTCTGTACAGAAACCCGAAGTGTAATGGGTGTGATCCAATCCTGAACTTAACCCAAAGAAAGTTAAATTCTGGATCTTGTGAGTCCAAATGTTGCTGGCTCTGGAACACCACACCATTACGTATGTATACCACAAGGCCTCTGTGGGAAGAGAAAGAGGAAAGAGTGTGATAGCCAGGAATGTGAAAATTCTGTGGATTCTGTGTATTGCCAAAAAAAAAGTCGTAAATTGGATGGACATACTGGAACTTTACATATTAAAATTTCTTACTGCCGATTAATGACATTTATACCCGAGTAATTCCTAAATATACAATATGGAATGAAACAATGAAATTAAGTCAGCCTTATTGTCGGAACATATTACCTACAGCATCGCCATCACCGATACAAATGTTATCAATCCAGTCTATATCAAATAACTGTTCATATTTGTCATCATTTAAGACTTGTGAACCTTTTGTAAGAAATCCTAACATAGAAATACAAGACAGTAAATTTGTTATGCCCTCTTACGAAAGTACTACGGGAAACACGGCAACGACATTATCGTCTAAAGACGGAACTCGTGACAATGATCGCGTGAACAGTTCCTCAGAATTGCGAAATTACATAAACGTAATGTCAGTTCCTGTGGGATCATTGCAGTATCACAGAAGAAAACTCGTACCTCAGGAATATCAGTAAGTTCAGATTTGTTTGAAACATAACGTGTTTATTCCAAGAAGAATTATTTTCTCGACCATTTCAGCAGCATTATTGTTAAGGAAGCATAAATTCCAGTTAAAGTGCTGGTAAAAATTGTTGAGCTCGGCCCAACGTGATTTTTCGTATATATATATTGTCCGCTTCGTGACTGGTTTAGAAGAGGCTCGAATATCAGAGAACGAAAAGGATGCTGAAATGGTGCAATGATCCGAGTTTCCAAGAGGCGCAAGAATGTTAACCTCATACTTTTCAGGGTGAAAGGTTCAACATGCGGAATGTGTGTTGGTTCATTCACTAATTGCGCCAAGTCGTTGTGTGCGGCAAATAGCTCAGCGTATTGACCCTCCGGAGATGTAGGGCTCGAATAGGAAAGCCAAGAACTATTATGGATTCTAATTCTAATATTTTTGAAATGGAGTCAGAAAGGCCGTCGAAGCCATTCAGGGTAGACTTCCTTTCCTGGTTTGGGCTTCTGTAAAGAAACCCGAAATGTAAGGTGTGTGATCCAATTCTGAACTTAACCCAAAGGGAGTTAAATTCTGGATCTTGTGAGTTTAAATGTTGCTGTGTCTGAAACATCACACCATTACGCATATAAACCACACCACCTCTGTGTGAAAAGAAAGAGGAAAGAGTGTGGTGTCACCTAATATTATTTATCTATTGTCATTTTTATTTGTTTCTATCCTGGCAACACTTTATAATTCCCCTTCTTACTTAAAACTCCCTTTTTGTTACTTTGCTATGAAGAGAATAGACAACTCATAGGGGAGTTCGTGAATGACAGTCAAAGTGATCGGTCGTAGTTGAATCTCTCCAACACAATTACTGTTTACATTATTTCTTGTAAAATACATAATAAATCATTTGAAGTTAATGTGCGTTGAACAATTATTTCCGAAGGCAAATCTTGATAAGATTTCACCCTCCCACAAGACCATCCGTATGACAATTTTCAGAAGTGGGATGATACAAGATTCTGTTCGGTTTTAATTGTGTGTATTGAAAAAAAAAGGAACTACGTTTTGTTGTGAAATTGTGTTGTGAGACTGGAGAAATTGACAATTGACTAAAGGAAAAACTAAGAAAATTTGGTTTCAAAACATCGGGAACTAAGATTGAACTTATTAAACGATTGAGAAAAGTGAACGTTCGAGAGCCTGAAAGCGAAATCATAGTGCATGAGATGGCAGAGCAGAAAGACACACAAGAGAATTTCCAGAACATCGATACTGTACCAACGACAACGGAGAATATGATGGAGGAATTGCGAAGTGACGTTTTGCGTCTCCAGCGGACGATGGAGTCGCTCACACATCAATTCCAAACATATTCAACGACGACGTCGACGATGGGTACAAATGTGTTGCTGGTTTCTAAGAAGTCTGACCAGCGTTTGTTAACCGCCGTTTCTACTTGACGCAAAGCACAAAACTCCACGAGAATATCAGGAAGGTGATTGGGTTTTAATTGAAAGTGCAATGCCGAGCACTGGCAAATCTCGAAAACTTGATGCTAAGTATAAAGGTCCGTATGAAATTAAGAAGGTTTTGCGATATGATCGCTACGTCATCGAAGATATTGAGGGTGCTCAGAGAAATCAACGCAAATTTAGCACTGTAGCCAGCAGCGACAAACTTAAGCAATGGTGCGCACTGTTTCCGGAGGTTGATGATGACTACCAGGATGAAGCTGACTCTGAAGATCATGATGAATATCTCGAGGACGAGCTATCGTCAGGTTGGCCGAACTGTCACCTAATATTATTTATCTATTGTCATTTTTATTTGTTTCTATCCTGTCAACACTTTATAATTTCCCTTCTTACTTAAAATTCCCTTTTGTTACTTTGCTATGAAGAGAATAGACAACTCATAGGGGAGTTCGTGAATGACAGTCAAACTGATCGGTCGTAGTTGAATCTCCCCAACACAATTACTGTTTACATTATTTCTTTTAAAATATATAATAAATCATTTGAAGTTAATGTGCGTTGAACAATTATTTCCGAAGGCAAATCGTGGTAAGATTTCACCCTCCCACAAGACCATCCGTATGACAGTGGTAAACAGGAATGTGAAAATCCTGTGGATCAGAATCCTCACATACCAGGGTCTCACATAGAGCGAGGACATTTGGCTTGTGTATTTGAAATCTACCTGCCATAACACTACCAAATAACGAGACAACGTCAAAGCAAAATCACAAATAATGCTGCACCCCTCCCGCCGCTGTTATTTCTGTGTTCGGTGTTATACCTACACCAACTAACAGAACAACGACAAGAAGAGCGCAGTATTATTTGTGTTAAGCGTGATGTGAGGGAAGGATGGAAACACAAGTACAAGACATAAAAAAGGCCTTAGTGTTGTCAGTTGTGTTGAATGCGTTTGGAGTTGAAATTAAAATTGTTGTTGTTTTCCATGTGCCTGGGCGATGGTTGTTGTTTTGTAGGTAACCGGTTTATTGCTTTATTATTGGTGATTGTTGCTATTGTTCTTGTGGAGAGTTATTTTTTGGAGTATTGTTATTATTGTTGTTGTTCTTGTTTATTTCTATTTTTCTCTGCATCGTCGCTGCTTATGGAAAACCAGAATGTAAGATCTACTATAAATATCTAGAATAAGATCATTGTAATTTAGTCTTAAGACCAATGTTAATTAATAAAGATCGGAAAATCTAAATTCTCTCGTCTTTGTTATTTTTCATACTTGTTGTTACCCTGAAGCGGAACAATGTAATTCACGTTACCAACCGCCAAAATTCCGAAGTGACAATGTGACACCAACAAGCAAAATCACAAGTGAGCTGGACGAATAACGCAGCAGAGAAACCACGTACGCAGCGCAACTGAGGCAGAGAACGGAGGAGACAAAAAAGGTGAACTAATAACCAATGGGCTTGAGACAAAATTGTTTGAAATAATTTTGGTTTTATCTATTTGCCCAAGGTCTCGCAAATTGTTTACGTGTGTTTGCATTTGTGTGAGGAATTTGCAGTATTTTGTCTTTTGAATGATTTCTGAGCCAATAATCGATTTCAACTACCCGTCTTCAATTAAATGCACGTACATTAGAGCGACTCAAATTATGTGGAAGCAAAATTCGTGCAAGGTGTACCCCCTCCAAAATGAACATCGGTATTTTTTAAGGTGACATCTAAAATATTTTGGCTCCAGCTTTGATCTCTCGTGAGCTGGACCATTTTGAAAAAGGGTATATTTTTGCATGTTTTGTTAATTTGAGAGTCTGTTGCATTAACAACATATACAATATGGATATCATAAGAAAGGTTTTTTTAGGACGCGTCCAACTATACATACAATTTGTAAAAGGACGATCACCCAAGTCCTATTTTTAAGGATATTCTGCAAAAAAAAGTGGTTTTTGAATTTTTTGTTCGGAGTTGTTTGTAATAAAAATGGCAAATTAACATATTTTAATGTCTAGGCAATTTAAGTAAATACGGGTTTCACCTTTTTTTGAAATTCGTGCTAGTTCGCGTTTTGACAGAAATGCAATGGGGTGGTAACTCTACGTATTAAATAGGGCAATATGGGTATAAATTTTTTTCTTTTCTTTCTTTCTTCTTTTCTTTCTTTCTTTCTTCTTTTCTTTCTTTCTTTCTTCTTTTCTTTCTTTTCTTTTATAAGAAAAAAACACTTGTTTAAAAGAAAATTTTTTTACAGATGATTCAAGACTCATTTATTGCGATTTTGAAAAACGTTACAAGGCGATTTTAAAAACCGTTACAACATATCCTTGCGTGATCTGGTTCGCAATATAAGCCGGACGATTTTTATCGATTTATTTAATTACATTAAATGGATACGCGAATTACCAGAGCATATGCAAGATATAGTCCAAAGATCAGTGCAGATAAATGGATTTTTCGCCCATCCGGAAAACATAATTTTGTCAATGATAACAGATGAGAGCAAGGAAATACGACTTCAAGCCTACGAGATAATTTTAAAATCACGTGAACGTACCACCCAACAAGTTCGACAATTTACTGTGCCTAAAATAAATTTTAATTGTGAATCGCTCAAAGCCATGATAAATTGGAATGAAATTGAAACTGGTATAGAACCACCTTGCACACAGTTCTACTCACAAGAATACTTGTTGAGTCTTCAAAATTCTGATGAAATTATTAATATTCCAGGTGAAAAAATAACATACAAAAATATAAGTTTTATTAACGAATTCATTTCAGAATTTCCTTGCCATTCACAAAGCACTGAGCGTTTTGTACACGTTGTCAGTCAATCGAAAGTATCGGTCATCGATAAAAATCGTCCGGCTTATATTGCGAACCTGATCGTGTCGCGCAAGCAGTATACTAAAATAGAATCACGCAAGGATATGTTGTAACGGTTTTTAAAATCGCCTTGTAACGTTTTTCAAAATCGCAATAAATGAGTCTTGAATCATCTGTAAAAAAAATTTTCTTTTAAACAAGTGTTTTTTTCTTATAAAAGAAAAGAAAGAAAAGAAGAAAGAAAGAAAGAAAAGAAGAAAGAAAGAAAGAAAAGAAGAAAGAAAGAAAAGAAAAAAATTTATACCCATATTGCCCTATTTAATACGTAGAGTTACCACCCCATTGCATTTCTGTCAAAACGCGAACTAGCACGAATTTCAAAAAAAGGTGAAACCCGTATTTACTTAAATTGCCTAGACATTAAAATATGTTAATTTGCCATTTTTATTACAAACAACTCCGAACAAAAAATTCAAAAACCACTTTTTTTTGCAGAATATCCTTAAAAATAGGACTTGGGTGATCGTCCTTTTACAAATTGTATGTATAGTTGGACGCGTCCTAAAAAAACCTTTCTTATGATATCCATATTGTATATGTTGTTAATGCAACAGACTCTCAAATTAACAAAACATGCAAGAATAGACCCTTTTTCAAAATGGTCCAGCTCACGAGAGATCAAAGCTGGAGCCAAAATATTTTAGATGTCATCTTAAAAATGTCCAAGGTTAATTTTTAGGAGGGAACATCGAACACTTTTTTTGGCGAGTCGCTCTAACGTACATACCTTCAAATCCTTGTCTTACACAAAAAAAGCAGCTGGTTTGTTAAAATAACTTGTAGGATCGATATGACCAATGTTTGGGTACGTCCCGGTTCCAAATCCCGGAGGCACCTTGAATTCCACGGCACTTACACAATTTAGCAGATCGCCCTTTTCTCGACAGGCGCCTTAATGTATTTCGTTGGAGTTGTTGTCCCAGTTGTTGAAACAGCCCAGGAGACAATTGAGTTGTTGCGCACACTCACAGTATATTTTGCCGCACAAGGTTTTGCTTTATTTTTGATATTGGCTCGCACTTTAGCTATTAGAACACACAAACGTTTTCCAAATTCTGTCTTCAGTGACAACTACACTTTTATTAGTTGTAAGATTTCAATGGCTCGACTGGTAAAAAAGATCAAAAGTAAAAGAGATCAATATCAGTGATGACACTAAGCGACTATGAGTAGTCGGTAATGGGTACGTTCGCGTATGTAGGACTGGGTTGTAGATCAATGACATTTCACTGACGAGCCCGACATACGCAGGTGAGTGACTCAACTGGCAAATGCAGCAATGCATTTTCACCTCCTTACCCGCAAAAAAACAAAAGAAAATCAAAACGATAGCAAAATTAGCTTGACATGGAATTCCACGCAACTTTTAAAATTTCTATTCTTTTTTTTTTGGCACAGGTAGGGAAAAATACAGTTTTCATTGAAATTTGGACAGTACAACGTCTTGTCAGCTATTAAATATAGAAAAATATTTAATTTAATAGTTTTGTTACATACAGGACGAAGTCTGCCAATAATTATTCAAGTGTCCAGTCATAAGGTTAGGTTAGGTTAGGTTGAGAAGAGGAGGCGGTTTTTCTCCGCCTCATGTCCTTAGACATACACCTAAGCCAGTATTCGGTTTTTTGTGCGCTCTAAACTGTACATAAAAAGGTCTTGAGAAGTTATTTTAAGAACTCTGTACTGTTGACATAATCTTTAATTGTTTTCCAGTCTGCGCCCCTGAGATGGGTCAAGTCTGTTAAAGTGTCATTTCCCAAGAAACGGGATCTATTGTTTGCGAACGCTGGGCAGTGACAGAGGAAATGCTCCAAAGTTTCGTCATCCTCTCCGCATGCCCTACATACGCTATTGTCTACAACTCCTATTTTGTGTAGATGCGATTGTAAGCCTATGTGCCCTGTTAGAATGCCCATGATCTTACTAGTTTCTGTTTTGCTCAGTTTCAGCAATGTTTTGGTTTTATCCTCGTTTGGTTCACCCCACAAGATTCTTGTCGTTATCCCAATAGTTTCACTATTCCATAGTGTGATATGGGCGTCTGCCGCCCATCTTTTTAGCTCCGAACGCGTAGCTCCGAATGGTTTCGCGTTCTCTAAATTTATTGTTTGCAACTCCCTGGCTCGTTGAGCCAAGGTATTGGCTTTCTCATTCCCTCTTACCCCGTGATGATCAGGCACCCATATGAGGCGTATTGTGCCATGTCTGGAGTAAGAGTTAATAGCCATTTTACAATCTAAAACTGTCCTTGATTTAACCGTTTTAGTCGTTATTGCCTTGATAGCCAATTAGCTATCTGTAAAGATATTTACGTTTGTTGGTCTTGTGTTAGCGCTAAACCAGGTCACACACTCTGTAATTGCTCGGATTTCCGCCTGTAGCACCGTGTTATGGTCTGGTAGGCGGAATAAAAGTTCGGTTTCCGGTTCTTCGATGTAAAGTCCCAGCCCCGTCCTTTCCCCTAGTTTCGAACCGTCTGTATAACCGCAGTTTCCAGTTGGTGTCTGCGCTAGGGTCAATCAATCCAAGATTGTCTGTCTGGTATTAAGGTCTCACACTCAACAACTATTGACGTTTCGGGTATTCTATCGGGTGCTGATGTTATGTCAGTTAAATTCCCTTCGACTACCTCAACTATTTTTTGATGATATGACCTGTGATCAGTTTCGATCCATTCGCCCATTGCTTTGAGTCTCATTGCTGTGAGGGCGGCTTCATATTTAATCAGTATTTCTATTGGTGGGACATTTAAGATAGTCTCTAAAGCCCTATTAGATGTGGTCATCATTGCTCCGCTTATGCACATGCGTTGGACCTTTTGTAATATTTTTATGTTGCACTTCTTTTCCATCGATGTCCACCATACTACTGATGCATAAGTTACAACAGGTCTAATTACGCTTTTGTAGAGCCAGTGTGTCATCGTTGGATTGAGGCCCCATTTTGAGCCTATAGCTCTTCTGCATAAAGACCAGCATCTGTGAGCTTTGTTTGCTCGTTCTTCCATGTGGTACTTCCAATTTAGTTTTCTGTCCAAGATTACACCTAAGTATTTAACCTTGTCTGATATTGAAATTGTTTTGTTAAGAAAAGATGGGTCTATATATGGACCAATCTTTGTTTTCCTTGTAAACAGACATATTTCAGTTTTGTCTGGGTTTACATTTAGACCTCTCGGTCGAGCCCAGTCATATGCAAGTTTTAGGGCAGTTTCGGCCCTTCTGCATAGTTGGTTTGGATTCTGGCCCCTCAGAAGTATTATAACGTCGTCTGCATAGCAGACTGGTTTAAGTCCTTCGTCAGTTAGGATCCTCAGGAGACTGTTAATAGTGGTAACCCATAGGAGTGGTGATAAAATACCTCCTTGTGGTGTTCCCTGTGATACTTTGTCTCTTATTTGTATTTCGTGAGACCCACAGTTTATCCATCTATTCCTTAGCATGTGGCTTATCCAGTCTCGGAGAGCCCGGTCCACCTCGAACTGGTCTAAGGATTGAATTAGTGTGTTGGTCTGTACATTATTGAAAGCTCCTTCAATGTCAATGCATACCGCAAGTGTGTACATTTTCCCATTGAAGGATTCTTCTATGTTTTGCACTACCTCGTGTAGGGCGGTGTCCACTGACCGTCCTTTAACGTATGCATGTTGTTTAAATTTTAGTATTTCGCTTGGAATCTTACTTTTGATCATGGTATCCACTATGCGCTCCATGGTTTTGAGTAAGAAAGATGTTAGGCTTATTGGTCGATAAGCCTTAGGTGTTGCATAACTTGCCTTGCCTGGTTTGGGTATGAAAACAACTCTTGCCTCCTGCCAGGCTTTCGGCGTGTATGAGAATTTTAGGCATGCTGTGAAAATAACGGCTAGATGAGTTGACATGTAGTGAGCCTCCATCTGTAGTAGTGCCGGAAAGATTCCATCAGGTCCTGATGCCTTAAATGGTGAGAAGCTCTTTATGGCCTCTTTGACCATATGGTCTGTAATGATAAAACTTTGTTGAACTTCATTATCCCTATGATTCGGTATCTCTGTGTGTCCCGCCATCCCTTGGGGAAAATGGGTGTTCATCAAAAGTCTTACCATTTCTTCAGTCGATTCTATTCGTCTACCCACATCATCTACCATTGTTTCGGTTTGGGTGTGGGTTTTTGAAAGGAACTTTTTTATTTTTGAAACATCGTTAACGCTATCCACCTGTTCGCAGAATAGCCTCCAGGAGTTTCGTTTTGCTATTCTTGTAATTTTGTTGTATTCTCTGAGTCTTCTATGGTAGTCGTCCCAGTATACCGGAGATTTTTTACGGCGTGCCCTATTGAAAAGTCTTCGGACCTCTTTCCCAATGTTGCGAATCTCCCCGGTCATCCAGGGTTTTTCTTGGGCTGATTTCCTTTCTCGAAGTGGACAGCTAACTTCGAATGACTTCACTATAATCTCCGTAATGTTATCAACCTTGTTGTCGATGTCTTCAACACTTAGGCACTCATACTCTTCATGACCTAGTCTTTCTCTAATTAACTTCGCGAATTTTGCCCATTTCGTTTTGGCCTTATTTCGAAAGTTTATTGGGTTTGGCGGTGGCCTTGCTATCTTAAATCTTATGTAACGATGGTCAGAAAAGGAATGTTCTCTAGAGACCCTCCACTCCTGTATTTCGACTATAAGATTTTCTGAACATATTGTTATATCTAATACTTCTTCCCTAATTTTATTAACAAAGGTATCAGTGTTTCCTATGTTAAGAGGTATTAGGTCGTTAATATTCAAAAATTCTACTAGGGCTTGTCCCCGTTTATTAATGTTAGTACTACCCCACGCAACGTGGTGAGAGTTAGCGTCGCAACCTACTAGTACTTCGTTACCTGTTTGTTTGGCTCTCCTCACAAGGCGTTGTAGTTCCGACGTAGGTGGTAATGTCGGTGAGTCGAATGGCAGATATACTGACGCAAGGTATACGTTTCCATTGCCCTGTTTCAGTACTGTTGCATCCGATGTTGACAACTCTGGAGAGAAAAGATAACATAAGTTTTTGTGGCATATGATACAGGTCATTGGTCTAGTTCCCGTATTTGCATAGAATAGTTGGTAGTTGACATGGTTCAATCCAGTAACCTTGTTTCGAATCGTCCATGGTTCCTGAATCAAAGCGATATGAGTCTTACCTTTATTTATCTTTTCCATCAAAGCGTTTGTTGCCGTTTCGCTCCGATGGAGGTTTATCTGGATGACCTCAATCATAGGTCCTCCAGTAAACGGGCTTCTTGGGAGTCGGAGATGGATTCGGCTCCCTCTTCATTTTTGGATTGCGCTGGACGCTTCTCTACATCGCAGTCTCTTTCTTCTGTGGGCTCTTTTTCAGGGTCTTCAGCGCCGACCCTGGCCTTACCGATTTTGAAAAAGACAGCTTTCGACACGTAGAAAGCTATGCCCTTCGTCTTGGCCAGGCTGGACATGGAGAGTTGATTCAAGTCCACCACAAGGAGAGTGCCATTGCTGTCGCTCTCCCTGTGGAAGACTTCCCACCTCGTTACGTCCAGTCCTTTGTTCTGCTGGCCAAAGAGTTTGAGCATGCGTTCTGTTGTGAAGTCCCCTTTGAACTCGCAGCTCATTATTTGAATTGGGGGCCCGTCCTCGATGTTGAGGGCATGCTCCACAATTGGGTTGTTAACCAGGTCCTCAACTTTGTTGTGCTGGTCTTTGGGGATTTTGCCGGATGCTGAACGGATATCGATCACTGCGTAGCAGAGTTCGTCTCTGTTGTGCTTCCGCGCTACTTTAGCATATGACGGTGGCTTCTTACCTTTTTCAGCAGTCAACTTTCTCTTCCGTGTCGATCGGGATACCCTTTCGGGTGCCCCAGTCTTCTCGGAGGACTCCGTTGCTGCGTTCGCTCTCTTTGTAGTTGGATTGACTTTGTTGTCGCCCTTTCCACAAAGATACAGACTAGTGTCTCTTTTGTGGGGGGGTTTGACTTGGTCTCACCAATTTACTTGAGAGCGGGGAGCTCTTTTTCTTTTTCGGCGGTTTCGCAGTGTTCTGCTCGTAGGGAGATCTGACCCTCTTTCCAGCTTCCGAGGAGGTGGAAGGAGTTTCAGTTGGCTCCTTTTGAGCATCCTGCACTTTAGCCTGTTTGCTATCCCGGTTCATCTTCTTCAACTTACGTCGTTGTGCCTCTGATAGCTTCTTCTTTTTTGTCGAGAGCTGTGCCATACAGTCGTTTACTTCTTCTACCATCTTGCTGACCTCGTCATCTATGGAGTTAGCTAAGACAGTAATATTAATATTTTCGTTTGATTCGGAGTCAGAATCGGATTCTCTACCTGTACTTGAAGGCTGGGTCCAGTTAGTACTCCCCCTTTCGTCCTCCTTTTTTTGCCAGTGGCTGAAAGTGCGCTTGTTGCATTTACTGCGACTACAGGCGCCAAGGCACCAACACCTGTAGGAGGATTATGTGGCTCACTATCGCTGGATATCGACGGCACATGACTAGTGAGCAGATCAACACTTGCCGCCGGTACTGGGGTTATTAATCCCTGCACCGTAACTTTATTTTCTTCTTTTGTTTCCTTCATTTTTGTTTTTTTGTTTAGGGGAACACCCCCATAGTCCGTTTTGGTCCGCGGGGAATACTAGATTCCCTAAGGCGGTGGGCACACTGCTCCACCTCCCCTATGGTAGCCTTAGTTAGGGCAGAAAGAACCATCCTCCCTAAGTCAGCCTTAGATGAGATGGAACAGTGTGTCCATCCCCCTTCCCCTATCCGCCACCTGGGGACGCGCTCGTTAGGAGACTGACAAACTCCAGCGGGTCCAGTCATAAACTTTCGCGTTTTTTTACACAGTATTTATTTTTCACGAATTATTTATTACTGTTCTAATATCATATTTATACCTAATACCCCTTTGTCCGGTCGACAGTAACACATTCCATTACAATGTTTACATTATTACGGTAGATATAGTGATTATTATATTAAGAGTCATGGCACTGCCCACTTTTTGTAGGATGTATTTATTTCTGTATGGGCGGTGGGAAGCCACTTTGTCCAATTATCAACTAATATAGCCAGCAACCATCAACAAATCAGTAGAAAATTCCACTTATATTTCAGGTGAATTGGCCCCAATAACGGTAGTCATATTGCAAAATTTAAAATATGGGTTGAGTGAGAGGTGCATCAACATATAATTTCAAGCGAATTGACCTCAATAACACCAATAATATACTTGTTTCAAAATATGGACTGTGAGGGATAGGACACACCCTTTATACAAATTTGATTCCAAATAATCTGAACATATCTCTAGGCCGACTGTAACATATACACAGAAAAATTTCACAGATGAAGCAATAAAATAATTTGAATTATATATATATTGATGGAATAACTTTTCTAATTCAATTGAGTTCCATGTCCTATATTTATACGGAAAGCGCAACCGACGTCTAATATTTAGAAACCAAAAAAAAATGTGTATGCCTTTTTTTAGATTTTAATAAATTCATAGAAATTATACTTGATTTTATTCTGGTTTCGCTAAAATTTAGACGGATCGAAGTTTGTCGGGTGGGATTTGCGTAAATATATAAAAAAAAAATTGGCACATACATTTTTTCGTGGTAGGGGCACGATATGATGGATACTGATTTGAGCTTCGTGTTTGGAGCTTGTAGCCAGTAAAGCTTGCTTCATCCTATATAATGCCTATTTGAATGTAAATTTAACTCATTTGCTAATAATATCGTATTGTTGTTTGACAAAAACCAGCAATGAACATGTGAAATTCTACAAAGTTCATAATTGCGTGCCACTATTTATGTGTTTGTATCTCAGTTTTCGTACTTTTCCAGATTAATAATAACCGAGAGAATAACACAAATTCACAGAAAGAGAACATAAATAAAGAGTAACACACCATTTTATATACACATGCATACACACGAGAATGTGTGCAATGTTGTCTAGGCATGTACATCAGATTTGCAAAAATTTCATACAATTGTTGTACGGAGAAATAATACGGTTGAGTGTTTAGTACACTGAATTTTATTTAAAAATATTTTCTTAAACTAGCCCATATTAATCCACACATCCGTAAAATCTTGTGGGAAATTATACTCATTATCATTATGCTCCCGTCCCGATTCCTAAAAATAGCACGCCTTTTCATCACCCACAAGAATGTTTATTACCTGCTTATCTTTAAAAACCAAGCCATAAAATACATACATGATTTGAATACATTGAATAGTACAATTTTACACTTTCGACAAAAAGGATTAAAAACCATGTGAAGATATACAGTAATGTTAACAATTGAAGGGCTTATTGCAATAACACGATAAGCCACAAAATGAAAATACTGAGAAAATCGCCTTTGAAGTTTGAAATAAATGCAGAAAATAGGGGTTTGATGAAATCATGATTTAAATACTTGTAATTAGTGTTTAAGGAAGACTACTATCACATACCAGTCCATGAATACCTAGAAAACTTCGGAAACCGCTATTTTCAAAAAAAAATGTGTGGCTTATCGAGTTATTGCATACATTTTATTTAAATTTTTTTTATTTTGAATATCAAAAGTTTTGTTATTTTGGTTGAAATAAAGTGGCTTATCGTGTTTTTGCAGTACAATTTTTTTTATTTTTTCTTTTTTAAAAAAGGAAATGAAATAAATATTAAAATGTTAATTACATTAAATAATTTCTATAAGTTCTAATTCCGTTTCAGCGGAAGACGGCTTCAAAGCGTTGTAGAAGGAATGATAAATTGGTGAAATATATGGCAGTAGGGATTTTACGCTGTGTACTTTTTTTGCCGCTAGTTTTAGGAATTCTGTGTATTTGTTTTTCAATCCATTTAAGGTTGTATTTGCAGGTCTTCCCTTTTTCATAATACTTACTTCCTTATAATCTCCTTGAGAGAAATCCGTTTTGCACGTATCGGTAGTAATTGCATTTTTATTAATGCCGTCCACAATAGGGCCGAAATTTAAAAAATCAGCTTGTTCCATAACTGTAACGACAAATGGAGTCTTTTTATTTGCTTCTTTAATAACACTGTGCCAACCTTCTGGGGAGTAGATTTGCGGAGCATATTTCTTATGTCTCTTTTCTATTAAAGCGAAGTCTCTATCAGATGGCAAATGAGTGTGACCACTAACTAGGAAATGGTGCGTAATAGTTTTGAACCTTCCTTCTTTTACTAATTGCATCCACAAAGACATCACAAGCCAATTTTTGTTCTGCCCTGGGCAATTATTCGTAAAAACTACAAGATCATCAACGTCGGTTTTGGTGTTTAGATATTTAAGTAGCACGGAAGCAACTTCATCAGATCCAAACAAACATGTGTCCCTGTCCAGTCGTGCTTTTGTTTATTTTTATGGTACAAAAAGTAAATAAGAATTAAATTTGCAGTTTAATGATTGTAAAGATTATAAGGATGTAGCGTATTTTCTTTTTAAAGTAAGTTTTGTACAATTTGGATATGTTTTTCTGTGATCTTGAACACACTGCAATATATATTGCTTTTGTTCTTCTTGCACTGTTAGAAGTCCATGGAATTGTTGGGTGAGGTGAACAGCTCTTTCAGCGCTGTCATTAACTGCTTTCAAGTGAATCGCTTTTGATTTAGCTTCTAAAAAGGAACCACTGTCTTCCCAAGTTGATGGGTCTTCGGTGAGAAAATCAATGTTTATTTTTAGTCGACAAAACATATCATTACTTTTTAATGAAACAAAGTCATGTAGTTCTTTATCTGTAAAAAATTTAAAATAAATGAAAACATGACAAATAACTTAGTAATTAGGAAATGCCTACCAAGTAATGAGCATCGCATTTCTTCTTCCGACGGAATATATCGTTTTGCATTTCCCAATTTGCTTTCTTTTGTTAAGCTAGCCACAATATTCTTTTTTGTCTCAATATCAACCATGTCATCAAAAAGGGATAAAATTACGACTTCTTCAGTTAAATAATAAAGGTGGCGGCAAAATTTTTTTAAAGCAGCTTCTGCAATTGAATGGTCCACACATTCATAGCTCTTAACAGCTTTTATAAAACACAAGTCTTGGTAGGGAGCTTGTACTGCCAAGTTGCATTGTATCCATGGTTTAACGTAAGTTGTTGCAATGAATAGAGAAACTTCTTGCAAACCGTCATTCTCATATCTGGTTAAATTTAACGGATCTCGAAATAAGAGCATTTTTATAGCATAAATAGCTCTCGCCATCCATCGTGCTTGATGCATAGCCCCAGGGAGCCTTATTTTAATTTTTTTGTTCGCGTTTCCTTTCAAAAATATCGAAAGCTCGATCAATTCCCGGTAATCAACTCTAACAATTGGTTTTTTGAGTTCAGAAAAATAAAAACTTATCAAGTTGTCAATCTGCGATGGTTGAAAGTGCTGGCTTGCAATGGAGATACCATTTTGATAATTGTCAGGGTTAATATTGTTCCAGCTGTTTTTCAACTTTTTAAAGAGCGGTACATCAGCGCCGACAGTAACTTGAGGGATTTTGGTTTCAAATACTGTTTTCAACACCAACTCGTATACATGATGCCTGCACCCAAATAGTAGAAGTTCCCTTACTAGTGCTTGCTCCAGTAGCGCACATGCACCATTAAAGCGACCTGTATTAGAAGTTGTGGTGTCACAGCACATAATTTGAACTTTATCGGAAAGTTGCCAGTCACTTATTGCATTTAAGACAGCTGCAGCCTGCTCTTTTCCACTTGCATTATCTAATTTGGGTACTGCAATAAGTTTCTCCTCATTTTCATAAGTTATCACAATTGGAAGTCGTTCTTCTTTAACACTTTTTGCATTCATTGCAGGCAATAACTTCCCATCCCAATGAATAGTGACCATTTCAGGAATATTGTTTTGGAAATCTGCTTTAATATTTTTGGCATGTTCTTTTCTCATCTCTGTTCTTATTCTTTGCATGGAAGATTTATTTATTATGTAATCGTCTACATTATGCCCAAGCTTCTAGAATATTCACGGAGTCGCGCATACTCAACTGGTATCTATCGAGGGCACCCACAAGTTTCGGAGAAAGAAAATTTATTTTTCCCCTTTTTTGCGACGGCAATAAATTATCTTCCAAAAGCTGTAGATTCTGATCTTGTTGATTTTCAACGGAATTGATGGAAGACGAATCTGATGAGAAACTAGAATTTGGTGATATGGCTGTTGTTTTTATATCATTTAGCTGCCTTTTTCTCTCTGCTAATAACCGCAACTCTGTTCTTTCTTCTCTTCGCCATAGATTGTAATCCACTCCTATCAAAGAGCCTGGTCTACCAGGTTCTCGCTGCCGTTGCAAAAAAGTTTTGTCTTCATCGATTTTCATTATCTTTAAAGCATCAGCGTGCGCTATGTCGAAGAGATTGTCCAAGGCCTGCACAAATAAATATTCCTTATCTTTGAGCACTTGAGTAGTTTTCTTCGAATTTTTTTTTTGCAAATTTTGCCAAACTCCGTGTAATTTAACTAACTTTTCTACACTATTTCTTGATATTTTAGTGGGTATTCTGGCTTTTTCCCAGAAAATCATGCACTCTTTTATAGTTAGATTAGCACTTTCTTGCACGGTTATTCCCTTGGCGAATATTATAAAATAAAACAGCAAGAACTTGTCGGTTTGATGGAAGTTTCGTGCCCGTGATTCGGTGGTTAACATTTCCAATTAAATAAATCTTATATTTACTACTACTACGTAAGTCTTGCGACATTATTATATCTTTAAATTTTTAATCTTAAATCACAAATTATCTTACAGAATTAAGTTCTTATACGCGCTTAAAACACAAATAAAATAAAGAATCTGTCATCAACTAAAAAGAACCGTACTGCTCAAAATACACATTTATACTACAAGTTTGCTCTCTGTTATTCTGTAGCTGATTTTTATTTACCGTTAGTTTCTATTTTTAGATTTCTGCTGTTTTCATTTCTATTCCCTTTCTTACTTTTTGTTGTTGTTTTGTTTGGTTGTTTTAAATTTCTTATTATATTAAACCAAAGAAAAAGAGATCTATAAATTGAATGGTAGCTGTAGCTTTGGTGACGTTCGTATAGTTTTATTTAATCGTAATAATAAAGTTTTAATATTTTCATGCAGAAATTCGACTCTTTCTTTCTTAATGTCTTTTTTTTATCATAAAAATAAACAAAACAAAAATGTTCAAGTCCAAAAACAGTACTTTCATAGAAAAGACCCATATGTGGACTGTAGGGCTCCGTCGCTTAGGGAAGGCGTGGTCGTAGGGGCGTAAAATTGCACATGAGCTATATTCAAGTCCAATAGAAAAAAATTAGTGGCTACCCCTGAACTTTAAAGAAAAAAAAAACCCCCCTCCTTGTTAAGGGACACTCTAATGTACATACTTAATGCGGTTACTTAAGTGGAAGTACGTCTATTTTCCTGAGCAAACTTACATGTACTTACTTGAAAGTACTTGTACATAATATAAATATTGCACATTGGTTTCTGTCGTGTTTGATGACACACACTAAAACAGTCATGTACTAACTCGATGCGAAACTGTTGCGAAAAAAACCTCTAACTTCGTTTTTGTTTGTTTTGGTATTGACTACTGTGTTAACTCGATACACTTGCTACGAAAACATTTGGCAAACGGTATTTTGTGAAGGTATGTGTTGCGCGTGTGTGTGGATAGACAAACATTTACAACGAGTCTGCATAAGTAAAAATAAAACTAAAGAAATACGTATCCGTCGATTTAAAGTAATTTGTGCATGTTTGTCAAAATTAATCGTGAAGTGCATTTTTTTTTAAATTTGATAAAAATATACATCAATCAAAATGCAACCTATGTGGTGCAAAAAAGCTGGACACATGTAAACAATTTAAAGCTGCATTTGAATTCAAAGCATAAAGACATTTTTAATTCGGTAAAAGATAACAATTTGATTAACAAAGTTAAAAAAGTTGAAAAAAAAACGCAAAATATCTAACAAGACAATAATCTCTCGTAAAAATTGTTACAACCGATTTTAGGCCGTTTTTTATTGGATGGCGGAGGATTTCGCGATATTTTAAACCCAATATACAATGCTCTGCAAATGTCTCTAATAACATCCAGGACCATTATGGACCATGTTCGAATAAAAGAGGATATAAAGGTTTCTGTTAAGCGGAAAAATCCATATTGGGTTTTAACCTGCATATTATGAAGTCTACATTTGTAAATACTGAGATCGAGGTAAAAACTCTTGGAATGGTCCTGCTGTTTGAGTCGCATACCGTACTTTATATTAAAAATAAAATTATAGAAATTGTCCAGTAATTCGATATAGAGATTGTTCAAATTTTCAGGTAAGGGTGTATACAAAATAATCAAACAATTTTAATTTAATTTATTTTTTATTGAGACTTGTTTAATAATCAATACAAGAAATAATGGCAACATATCAACGAATACTTAAGACTAAAATGTAATATCCTAAGGAAGTGAGAACAAGTGTACAGCATCAAGCTTTGACAATAACAGTGCCCAGCAGAACTTTTTCCGATGTAGTCGGAATGTATACAGTATTTGTATATGAGCCAAAAAAATTGACTGCCTACACATCCATACACTTTCTCTATGCAAAAGTATGCACGCACGATTTTATCAATCGTTTAATAACTTCGTTTTGTTGTGTTATCAACTGCCTACATCTCCGTAAACCTACTATATACATAGTTTATAGAAATGTTAGCATAGTCGAAATTGATTACGATCATTATTTCGAGTACACGTGTTTTTTAGTTGTGAACAATTCTTGAACTGTGTGCATTATTATTAGAAATATAAAATTTACATGTGCATTTTTTTCTTATTAATTGACAAACTTCGGCTTAAAATTTCTTATTCTAATTTCGAGGAATTTTTTTTAAAATTGTAAATGCTTCTGCTTCTGTTGGTATTCTGTGTACATCAAAACCAACACACACAATCAAAAGAAAAAACCAGAAATAAATTACTGGCATACATTCCATTACACATTGTTTATAGGATTGTTTACTAGACTGTTCACTTTCCTTCAAACCTCGTCGCTAGAGAGTGTATATGAGATACGAACATAACATAAGATGTTCCATATACTTTCCTACTCTACAATGTGTCCCATGAAAAATGCGGTCATTTGTTCTGGAAAGTATAACAGGGTATTGTATAGAGCACCGTAGTAGTCGGGTCTACTTTGTGTACAGGAGAAAACGCGTTTTGTGTTGTACACAAGTTCTGCTGGGTGGTATGTAGTTGGTAAGAAGTAAAGGAAAATCCGCCCTTGCTCCCGGGGCTTACAATATTAGGTTTCTTAAAATAGGTTGTGGACTTAGTGCTACCTTACAGACTAGGAAAAGAAAAACAAAAAAATAAATAAATGATAGAAACAAAAAAATAAAAAGAGTAAAATTTAAGTAAAAAAATATGTTTATATATTTAATAACAAGCATGTATTTATTAATAAATGAGTTCCTAAATTATGATGCTATGCAGGATCTATTAAATGATGACGACAAGTGCAACGAGGTTATAGACATGTTGAATACGTGGCGTTTAATAATGAGCAGCTTGTGCGACTGACAGGCTGACTTCCAAAATGTATCAATACAATGTTTGAATGCAAGTCTGCTACGGTATTTAAATTACGTACACATGCAAAGTTCCCTACAATGCATCAACTATAAAACAGATGCCTGAATGCTGTTTAACTGCTTTAGAAATACTCATTGGCGACGATTTGAAATGGTATGCATTGTAAAAGTTTTGTACAGCGGCATTATGAAACACTAAACTTCGTTCAAAGACACATAAACTGACATTTTGGAAGACGACATAAGCCAAAAAGTCTATGTATGCCGTCTTGAATCAACACTGGGCTGTTGGCGTAGACCTTATCTTTCACGTGGCCCCAAAGGAAGCAGTCCCAAGGTGTTAAATCACAAGATCTCGGTGGCCAATTGTGATCACCTATTCAAGAGAGAACACGGTTCGGAAACTTTTTAGTTTTTCGAACTGTAACTGCATGATTTTCATAATTTTTCATTATTTTTTTTCACCAATTTTTGTTGTTTAGCCTAGCAAATTCAAAAATTAATGCCGAATCTCTTTCAATATGTGTTTTAAAGACAAGATCATATTTGTATGGATAGACTAGACAAATGTCGTCAGCAAACATGAATACTTTACCAAAGAATTGCATATTATTTATGTCATTAATATAAATTAAGAATAGCAAAGGACCTAAGCAACTTCCCTGAGGAACACCGTATTCTATCGAACCAATAAAACTCCTTGTCTTATTAATTTCAACATACTGCGTCCTATTAGACAAGTAACTTTTAAACAGTAGGAGCTCCTTTCCAAGAACTCCATAATACGAAATTTTTTTCAGCAAAATTCGATCAAAAGCTTTAGAAAAGTCCAAGAATAAACCTGCAACTCCATAATACCAATCATCTAAACTACTGCAGATGTATTTCATTATATTTAAAACGGCTTCCTCGGTACCACCCCCTTTTCTAAATCCATATTGATAATTATACATTAAGTTATTTTCTTCAAAATATTTATAAAGTTGATCTTAAATTATTTTTTCAAAGATCTTATCAATTGTTGATAAAACGGTAATCGGACTGTAATGGCACACGTCATTTGCGCTAGCTACTTTGGGTATGGGTACAACCTTAGGAATCTTTATCATATCGGGATATATGGATGTACTAACGATTTCGTTGAAAATTGACACAATTTCTTCACTGCATTCTTGTACAAACTTAGTGGATATATTATCATGGCCTGGTGTCTTGTTAACCTTCAGGACATATACTTATTTTTTTCTTGCGTGTTGTTTTCTTTCTTGTGCTAAATGATTTAAATAATTGAAGGAATTAGGTTTCCTTATATTTTTGGAAAAGTGAGTTAAGGATAGAATACATTTTTTTTTTAGTTATTCTTTCGCATTCTAGATTTTTTTTTCAGATTTTTCTTGGCGTTTTTTTAACTTTAAAGATCTCACTGCACAATGGTTTGTTTTTCTCTAGTTAAAAATTTAAGATTTACTCTTCCACTATCAGGACGGTCTGTAGCCGGGCCAACTATGATCTTGCTGGATAAATCTGGTGCAGAGATGTGGCAAAGAAATGTGTCGCAGAAATGTGACAAAGAAATGTGGCGGGTTTCGCGTTGAGGGTTGCCCGTTCCCGTTGTAATTAATAAAACGATTACTTTAGTATTCTTTTCAATAGCCGCTTTTACGACTTTTCTATTCCACGTTTATTTATTATCTGCCACAAACTTGAGTTACTTAAAACTAACTAAAATAATCTTAATACATAAATACTAATTATACTATAGGAAATTGCTGGCTAAGCATAATACATGCCTGCCAGCTATAGTGAATGTGGACAAATACTCAACAAGGTGTGAGTATTTAGTTAAATGCAGACGCCATGGTAACTACGACAAGTCAAACACACTACACCTCCCTTTTCAAGAAAAGAGTGATCAAGCCTAGATTGATCATTCTTTAAATGTATTCTCTAAATTTAATTAAAATTATAATATTTGTATTTAAGGGAAGTTCATTCCCCATTTACATAAAATTTTAATTACAAACTAATGGGATATATAACAAATTAATTAACTACATTTGTATTTATAATATAAGGTTTAATTAAATTGCTTTGTTTTCCTTCTCCTATGCAATCATCCTTATATATTTTTAACCTATTTTTATGTATCCGCATGGATTTATTATTCAAATCCCTTATTATTATATTATTCCTATTATCTATTTGGTCTAATCCAAATGGACCCTTATAGAGTTTATCTAATTTATGTCCAGCTTCATCGCGGACTAAAACTAAATCACCTATATTTACCACTACTTGGTTGGAAAATCTTTGAGAATTCTCCTTTCTTTTAAATTTAGCGTTCTCCAGCATGCTCGCTGCTCGTCGTTGAGCTACCTGCAGTCTAAATTTAACCTCGCTTCGGTATGATTCTACATTATAAAGAGGTTCTATAGCCTTATTATCTATAAAGTCTAATGTTGGTGGGATTTTGCCAAAGACAAGTTCAAATGGGCAATAGCCATGTGTGGTCGAAGGTGTAGTATTGTAGCAATATACCAAAAATTTCATTCATACGTCCCAGTCAGACCTGTCTGATGATATGTAAGTTCTTAAAATAGAATAAAAGCTTCAAAAGTGACAGCTACCGAAATACCAGGTGATTCAAAATAACACCTCTTGTTGGAAAACCTTTTACTTATTGAGCTTTAAAAAAAGTTTTGAACCGAATCTGCCATATATTTTTTGAGATACAGTGGAATTTGTTTTCAACTGTCCGGTTAAAAATCTCCTATTTCTTTCTATTACTTGTTTAAAGTGCAAAACATTAGGAATGTTATATTAGTTACAAATCTCATTTTGTCATCAGTCATACAATTCTGTTTTCGTCTAAGTTTACTATACATATATAATTTGTGATACGCTTGGACATATTCATATTTACAGGGTCAAATTCCAACAATGTTATTACTACACCTAAGGTGTCATCACCTAGTGCTCTGGTTGGAAATTTCCCCACGAAGTCGATTGCCACATACTCAAATAATTCAAAAACAGCCCCAGCGATACCAAGAACTTTACAAAATGTAAGTACCTACCATTTTATTTAATTGAAAACCAATTATAATTCTCTCATATTTCAGGTGATACCAACTTGTGTATACCTTATGTCACGTATAGCTGTACATATGGAGATTGAAGGAACTGTTCAATGTCCTTCTCAGGTGATGCTAGCAGCGGCACTTGGGTGCGAGGAATTAGGAATAGCGAATAAGTTACTAGCGCAAAGCATATTTGGCTTGTGGATGACAAGTGCGCTACTCGAAATCCAACTTAAAGCTCACCATAGGCCATATGCAGTATCTGTTTCATGGGCAAATTTGTTAGAGAAATTCTGCCATGGCAATCCAATTGAAAAAAAATTTGACGAACCAATGATTATGCTAAAACGCAACGTTTTTTTCTCGAAGCGGGATGAGGAGAAAATAAAGTGAGTCTTGCTTAAACAGAATCTATTCCATACGTCTGAGCATACATTTTCAAATGTATTATTTTTTCAACAGTGTCAGAATATGTATACGTAAATCTTATGCCCGAATAATTTGTCCATCTTTTTTGGGAGAGTTTGGCCAAAGATGTTTGCTTGAATCGTTGCACCCGGTGTTGGTACTTCTATCCTTAATATTTTAGATGGGGATTTTTGCGAGTGCATATCTATAGGCCTAATTCGAAATTACCTAATATTCCAAGACTTCTCAAGCATTAATGTTTTCTTGGAAATGTTACTTTAGTTCAGCTCAGCATGGTTTCGTTCATGGTAGATCTACTACTAGTAACTGCAACTTTTTACAGACTATTGTATTGATAATTTCGAATAGGGCATTCAAGTAGATACTATCTATTCTGTTTTTTTTTTCGAAAGGGTCCCACCAAGGTTGGCTTATACTTTACTTGTGACAAATTGTGCCAGAGTACTTAGGCGTGAAAAACTTCTGTACGAACAGCGTCTTCGTGCAAAAGTTCTTTCTTCTCCCAGGGGAAGTAAGAGCTTTTGGTCATTCGTTAAAAGGGTAAGGAACAATTCTTCATCTTCTATTTCAACCCTCGTTAACGGTGTCCAGATATTCACTGACCCGGTTGACAAAGCTAACCTTATGGCTGAAATTTTTGCAAAGAATTCATCTTTGCCAGACAGCAGTCAACCACTCCCCGTGATCGAGAACGTATCTAGTTCGATGCCTCAGATATTTTTTCGAACACGTGGCGTTAAAAGGGTTCTTGCAGATCTCAATGTAAACAAAACTCCGGGCCCGGATGGTATTTCAGCACTTGTCCTATGTAAGTGCTCTTTGACGCTAGCTCGTCCATTGCGCAATCTTTTCAACATGTCGTACCGTGCTGGTATTTACCCTTCACGTTGGAAAGTTGTCAATGTTCAGCCGATCCCCAAGAAAGGTGAGGCTACAAATCCTGCGAATTACCGTCCAATTGCAATATGTTCTGCGCTCTCGAAGGTTATGGAGAGCATGGTTAATCACCATCTTGTAAGGTATCTAGAGTCTAACGGCCTCCTGAATGATCGACAGTATGGCTTCCGTAGAAATCGATCTACTGGAGACCTGATGGCGTTCCTTACGGAGCGATGGAGTCGATCCATTCACCGCCTTGGTGAAAGTAAGGTCGTGGCTCTGGATATTTCCAAGGCGTTCGATAGGGTCTGGCACGGAACACTCATATCAAAACTTATTGCATTTGGTGTCGGTAGTACCTTCTCTCGATTCATATCGAGTTTTCTCAGGGATCGCTCTATACGAGTTGTTATAGATGGGGTCTCATCCAACGAGCATAGGTTGACCGCAGGAGTGCCACAAGGCTCTGTCCTCTCTCCCTCTCTATTTCTTATTTTCATTGACGACCTGTTGGGGCAGACTGTGAACCCAATCTACTCCTTTGCGGATGACAGCAACCTCTGTCATTCGTACTCATTTCATCATCGGCCAGGTCCTCTGGAAGTCGAGGAAAAAAGGCGAACGATGAACGACTCACTTAACCGCGATTTGGCGACGATTTGTGAGTGGGGCCAAATGAACAGAGTAGATTTTAATGCACAAAAGACCCAGTGCTGTTTGTTGTCACACAAACGTTCCACTGATCCAGCATCGCCGTCAATATCTATGGGTGGTGTGGATATCGACGAATCAGACACTCTTGATGTTCTGGGCATGAAGATACAGGGTTATGCTCGCTGGGCTAGCCATATATTCGAAGTGTCGAAAGAAGCATTCAAGTGTTTAGGCTTTTTGAAGCGGTGCAAGAAATACTTCACTCCATCTGATCTCGTAAATATTTACACCACTTACATCCGGCCTAAAATGGAATACAACTCGTATATATGGGCAGGGGCTCCATTAACATCTTTGTAGCTTCTGGACCGTGTACAGAGGAGAGCGGTGGTGTTGATAGGGGATGGTAGGGTATCCCGCTCTATTGTCTCCCTACAGCATCGCCGAAATGTGGGTTGTGTATCGCTATTCTATAGATATTTTAATGGTATCTGTTCAGAAGATATCCGTCGTCTGGTCCCTGACGTTAGAACATTTAGCCGGAATACTCGGCTATCCAGGGTCTCTCATCCGTTCATTGTCAAATGGCCGGTTGACCGGACGACACACTATAGAGAAAATTCGTTCTTCAGCCGTACTGTTCGCATGTGGAATAATCTTCCAGCAAGAGTTTTTCCTGCCTGCTATGACAAATTCAAGGCCAACGTCAACAAACACTACTCCCTCTTTCCTCCCTCCAATACCCTTATTTCCCATCGCTAACACAGTCCATTGCATTTATAGGGGGCATCCCCTGAGTGTTAGTCAAAAAAAAAAAAAAAAAAAAAAAAAAACGGTCGTCCACAGCAAGGTTGGCTACCGTTTTCCAATTCAAAACCCTTTCAAATTGAAATTGACCGTTACCGAAGCCGGTGTTATTTTAATATTTTTTTGATTTTATTTTTGTTTTCTTTATAAAATGGTTCATCGTATATTTTCGGAAAACACATAAGAAAACTTGATAAAAAAATGTCAGCAGTTGTTTATGGTGTTCTTAATGGAAGTATCATATAAGCAATGTCGATTTTGCTCTCTTTGCAGTTAATGCATGTTGTTTTGTTGTGGCAGTGTTCGCCATCGACAATGTGATACATTTCTCCACAGTTGATGCGGATTTTGTTATTTTTACAAAATTTAGTTTAGTGGAAGCATTGGCGACTCCTTAATTAGCCTTTTTACTCATTAGCCTGTACTAAATACAGTTTTCGAGAAAAAAAATTTAAGTCTATATTCTGCCCGTGTAATACAATATTTTTCTGTAGAATTTGGTATTTTGAGGTTGATATTATAACATTTGATCAGATATTACATCCTGGTAGCCTCGCTCACTCTTGACTTTCCGATACTTTGAAATATGAGACTTGTATGCTTTTACTGAGGGTGAGGGTATATATAAGTCGGTTTACCCGACTGCAACTTTTTCAATGGCTTTCTATAACATTGGGTATTTTGAGGTTGCTATTATGGAATATGTGACTTGTATGTTTTTACTGAGGGTGAGGGTATGCATAAGTCGGTTTACCCGACGGCAACTTTTTCACTGGTTTTTTAATAATTTGCCAAAGTAACCACAATGGGCCTTAAGGCCTCCGAGTGAACTCGCCACAAGGGCAACCCGTTCAACCTAACCGTTTTCAAACATTAAACTAAAACCTTATTCACGTAAAAACGTGGTCATAACGATCTATGAATAACAAATTGCCGGAAGTTTACAATTTTCTGAGAACCGAGGATTACAACTGTGGCTCATCTCTAGTTATGCCGAGTCGATTCATCTTCCAGACTAAAACTGGAACACACTTCAAATTGGACAAGGCAATTGCAAATGGCAGATGTAGTTGTACGTTTATACATTTATTGGCTGCACATATATTAACTTTACTTCACAGAAGCGTGTGTGCCGAACGAAGTTTTTTCTAAAATAGGATTAATGAATAATAGATTAAAAGTAAAACTTATGAGTCTATTTTATATGCACTAAATTTGATAGATAGCAAAATAGAAGACTTTATACCAAATGAAGCGCTCTCGTGAATACATTGTATGCGACATTATTTTAAAACATATTTATACCCTCACACTACGGGTAGGAGGGTATATAGTAAAATAAAAAGATCCGACGTTTTTTCAATAAGATCTTTATTATTCGAGTTCAAGATAAAAACTGAAACTTTTAAAAATACAGAAGTACAAAGTGTTGGATATTTGCATTCGGTGGTGTCGAATGTCTGTGTTGCAGCAGAGTGGTTGAAGACACAAAAAATGTATGTGTTTTGTTGAGTTGCTGATTTTGCTGGATGTTTCCGTTGTTGGTTTTGGAGCAGAGTGGATGAAGTGGCTTCATTGTGTAAACAAATGTATTTGCTTCGCTGAGTTGCTGACTTTGCTGGATGTTTCTGTTGTGGGTTTCAAATTTATTTAGTGAAGCGCGTGAATTGAAAAATACGAGGGTAAACGTATAATTACGTTACATCCCTCCCCTTAAAGAAGAGCCAACGGTTTATGATGTCGCCGACGGGTATAATGTGGGTAGTGATTGCGGTTGTAATTCGATTTCTGGTACTTGCTCTTTTTGATGCTTCTTGATTTTGGAATAGATAATTACAATTGGGTTTGTAGTTACATATTTTAAGTATAAAAGTATTATTAAAAGTACAATAATAACGCTTACAAATATTATGTAAATTAGTGTATTATTTTTTGAGACGATTGTTAGAACATCATCGTGTTTAATTGTTTTAACTTTTGTTATTTTCAAAGGTGAGTACATTTGTGTTACGTCAATTTCGGGGGATAATTTATTTTCGTACAAAATTATTTCGTTTATTTGCAATTTACAATCGCTTATTCTAATAATTTTATTGCCTTGTATACTTAAGTCGGTATTGGACTGACAATTTTGTTTTACAAATGTGGTACTTAAATTCCAAGTTACAATGACGTTTGCTTCTACATACATAATCGATTCCGTGTTGACAACGTGTTTAAAATTACAAATTGGTGTTGTGTGCAACACAATTTTGGAAATACACTCATCATCAATCTGTATATTTTCTCGAGTGTAAATTTTATTGTCAAGTTCAAAATATGATGTGGTGCTAGTGTAATCTAATTGGTATCCATTATGGTCCGGATAAGGAATGATTTTTAGGGTGTTAAAAGTTTTAAAATTAATTGGGATGTGAGAGATGATGGATGTGGATGCTTTTATTAGTAGAATGTTTCGATTATTTACATTGTCCAACTTGTCGTAATTCAACCACTTGGGATTGAAGAGTCCCAGTCTGGACAGTTCGTGCCCATGCCCATTTCGACGTCTTCCACATATTCTATGAACTGTATTAACTCATCGGCTGTCCGTACATGTTGCGGTTTCTCTCCATGTTTTCGTTAATTTGTTCAATTACGTTATTCATTTCATGTAGTTGGATTGAATTTTTTCCATATTTTCGAGTTGTCCCTGGAATTTAACTCGGTCATCATCGTCAGTCCATTTAATTGGCGTTGAAATTTACCATATAAATATTTAAGATGGGGTGAATTTGTGTAATTTGACAAATGCTTCCGAAAAAGGTTTCAGAAAGGTTGATCCGCAAACAGTGATGTTCGAATTCAGTTGGCAACTCCAATGGTTTGTCTGAGAAGATCAGATACCCATGATCGGTATCGAGATTATTAATTTGAATTTGGGCATGTTGGGTACGACATGCCATAATAATAGTGAGCAATATCACTATTGTGCACCATGGTCCTGTGAAATTTGATTCTGATTAATTTTCTTTTGTTTTTTGAATTGAAACTTATAATAATGTGTGACCCTATTTCTGTCAATCATCCTGTAATGGTCTGGCGTTGTTTGTTCAACGTCCCTGTTAGATTTGAAAGGATTCTCCAATTTTCCTTTTTGTAATGGTCCTTTTCTATATCTTGTATCTATTTCGCATTCCTGTCGGTCATTGTTTATCTTGTCTATTCTTTTTTCCGTCTCCTCTTGAGTATTCCTGGTCGGCTGTCCGTTATAAAGAAAAATGTGTGCTGGTGTCTGTCCTGTGGTATCGTGTTTAGTCTTGTGATTGTAAACATAAAGTATTGTCTCAATTTTATTCAGTTTTGCCTCATTATCATCAGATATTTTTATTATGCGTATTTTCTCGTTTATAGTTTTATGTAATCTTTCTATATCGGCTACACCTGGTTTCGCGGTATTTAGTTGCAATTCAATTCCCTCGCTTTCTAACCAACGCTTTAACGCTAGGCTAGTGAAAGCTCCATCTCTATCGGCCTTTAGTAACTGGGGCTTACCCAAATGATTGAATATTCGCATTAGAGCACTTTTGCACTCAATCCAATCCTTTGTTGGTATTTGTTCTAGTGTGGCAAATTTTGAGTATACGTCTATGCAACTAACATAGTGTTTCCCCTCGGATGAGTAGATGTCTATTACAAACTTCTGACAACAGAAATTAGGTCTAGGTGTAATTTTCATAGGCATCTTGGTATCACGATGTTCTGTTTTAGCTAAATTGCAAACATGACATTCATTGATAATATTTTGTATGAGTAGTTGGCTGTTCGGGAAGTAATATGTTTCTTTAAAAAGTTTGGCCATCTTCTGTATTCCAGGATGTAAGAGTACCTCATGAGGTTTCAGTATTAGTTCTTTGAATTCTGCATAGGTGAATATATTTTTCAGCAAAATAAGGCTACGGACGATCTTTTTGTGGTTTGTGTTAATCACGGATCTGTGTGCACTTTCAATTATTTCAAAA
Source organism: Hydrotaea cyrtoneurina (assembly GCA_958296145.1). Taxonomy (NCBI): domain Eukaryota; kingdom Metazoa; phylum Arthropoda; class Insecta; order Diptera; family Muscidae; genus Hydrotaea; species Hydrotaea cyrtoneurina. The sequence continues at coordinate 72,924,500 of OY282512.1, read as the reverse complement.
TCGGCATCGCTGTCTATGTATAATACACTAGTCTTTCCACAGAAATGGTCAACCAAATACCGTTCGGCCTTTTCCCTTGTCATATCATCGTATGAAATGCGGGTTATTTGTTTCTTGAAATATTTTTCGTGGCTTATTTTGGATAGACCTTTTGAGAAAATCACTTGTCGGCTAAATGTATTGGCTGGTTTTTCGGTGATAAAAATCAAATCACTATTATCGTCCTCGGCACTATGTTGTGTCTATTCACTAAAGTGTGACTGCTTTATTTTTATTCTGGACAAGGCATCGACCACATGATTTTCTCTTCCCTTTATATATTTAATGTCAAAATCATACTCCGACAATTTTACCCTCCATCGAGTTAATTTGGAATTTGGGTCTTTCATTTAATTTCCTTAGTTTTGGTGGGGATAGGGTATTTTTGAACAGCTTTTATTTTCTCCGGGTTTGGCTTGATCCCGTCCTTTGTTATAACGTGTCCCAAAAAGGTAGTCTCTTGTCGTAAGAACTCACATTTATCAAGCTGCAGTTTCAAATTGGCTTCAGATAATTTTTCGAAAACTAAACAGAGTGAATTTATATGTTCGTCAAACGACGTGGAAAATACAATTATATCGTCTAAGTAGACGAGACAATGTTTTCCAAGGAGGGGTTTAAAAATGTCATTCATACACCTCTGAAAGGTAGCTGTCGCATTTCTTAGACCAAATGGCATACGGATATATTCATAGTGCCCATGTTTGGTAGAAAAAGCAGTTTTCGAAACTGAGTCTGTATCCATCTCGATTTGATGGAAACCCTTTGCCAGATCTATGGTGGTAAAATAGGTACATATTCCTAATTTCCCCAAGATCTCATCCATATTTGAAATAGGGTGTCGATCACTAACAGTTATCTCGTTCAATCTCCTGTAGTCTATTACGATTCTCAATTTCTGCTGGCCTGATGCGTCCTGTTTCTTGGGTACCACCCAAATGGGACTACTGTAAGGTGAGTTACTGGTTCGTATAATACCCTGGTCTAACATATCCTGTATTTGAGTTTCGACTTCCTGTTCGTAAGCCTGGGGGTAACTGTATAGTTTGGAGTAAATTGGCAAATTATGCGTAGTATTAATTATGTGTTTTATCCTGTTGGTAAATGTTAGTTTATCAGCATCGTGATATTGTATGTGCTGATACTGTCTTAGTAATGCACATAGTTTTGTCCTCTCCTCATAATTTAAATGTTCCAATCTGAAAGGATTTTAGTTAGATCTTGGTGCGATCGGGTTAACAATGTGGTGTAGGTCGTTGTTAGTTTTTTGATTTGATATTGGTATGTCATCACTCTTATTACGCCCTTCTTGTGTGGTGTAAGGCGCTTCATCTGACCTCTTCTGAAAATGGTTTTGTTCTTCCTATTAAAAGATCCTCTGTTCTTCCTCCACAGATTATGGAGAATGGATGCAATAAGAATTCGTGCTGTACCGGGAACAAATTATTGGACGGGACAATGATACTTTTATTGATAGTGAGTGGACCTATCAATATGTGATAATAAGACATTCGGTATCGTGGATTGGCAAGTTGAACAAGTTACGAGTTATCATATTGACCGTGGATCCGGTGTCAATAAGGCATCTCAAGTCGTTCCCTTTGTACCTAATTATTATAAATTGTTTATCTTCGAGGCCGGTGGCTGAAAATTTTCGACTTCTTCAATAGTCAATTCCTTGCCTTCTCCATTTTCGTCTTCAGTAGATGGTGTAATTAATTGTGTGTATGAGTTGTCTTCGTAAGGTTCTTCATATTGTTGTTGGTCATATTCTGTATTGTAGTAAGTTGGGTCATGGTAATTGTCGTATGGGTTATACTGTTCATAGTAGGCTACCTCTTGATTCCTAAGCTCGTCTATACTCATTCTACTCTGACCGCTATCTGATTGTCTGGGTCATTTATTTGGTATTGTATCAGCATTATGTGGTTTAGTTGGATTGGGTTTTGATTGTATCCAGACCGGTTTTGGCCAAATACATTTTGTCGTTGAAGATTCGGTCTTGGTGCATACCCGGTAGATGGATTTAGTTGAGGTCCATAATTATGGATAGGAGGTCGATAAGCTTGGTGATTTAGTTGGTAATAGTATGGTTGTGGATTTGGATGGGCTACTGGTGGGTTATGGAATGGTTGAACTGGTGTGATATATTTTGGTGCGTTATGGTTAGATAAATTAGGAATGGGTAAATGGCTTGTATTGGATGTATCATGTTTTTGGATTGACTTTTGTGAGTGGTTGACATTTTCGTACATGTTCTTCTCTTGTAAAATGTTAATAAGCGATCTTAAATCCTGTATTTCGTGATTAACTATTCTAATATAAATGTTTTGTGGCAATTTTTGAATTAAGCCCTCAATGCTTGTTTTAATTAGTTTTGAATACAATAGTTTCTCGGATACATCACTTTCTAATTCTCACTTACTTATAATTACTTGACGACGGCGTTCAGGTTCCTCCAAAAAGGATCGCACATTTCCCTTGTATGACGTGTTGCGAAATTCCTCCAGTAAGGTATGGTTCGGTGTCTGCGTCTTGTAATTCAGTATAAGCTGTCGTCGCAATTCGGCCCAGCTAGTAATGTTACTCATTCCGAGTGGCCTCATAACTTCACCACTTACGGAACGTTCGACGTGTCCAAACAAATTATGTTGCTGCCGGACATCATTGGTGGTGTAAAGGGCAAGAATGTAGTCAATTCGGCTGACGAAGGTGTACAAAGAGTGTGGATTTCCGTAAAAATTTTCGACATTCCCGATTTGGTACGCTACCAGGGACATGTTGGAGTCTGATAGGGGTACTATTGGTGCTGCTGCTGGTTGAGGCATATTGATTTAATTTATCTTCCTTCTTTTCCTGTTTTAATTTATCCGGTTGGATTTGTTCTTGCTTTTTATATATTTCACTTAATTCAAGTTTTCCTTTTTTGTTTTTTACTACTACTTTCTTTCGTTCTTAACGGTTATGTTCTTTATTTTTGACTTATTTTATTTCACTTATTTTAAGTTCTCTTCTCTTTCTTTTTTTACCTCACACAAATTCTGTGGCGTCTTCCTGATTTTTAATGTCAGGTTTTTAGTTTTAGGCAGATTGCGTTTTTACGGTTTCGCGCTACTGTCGAGGTTTTTAATAAAACTTAACACGATGTTAACCGCCGCGAGGGTGCCTATAAGCGTGTTCTTTTCTTTTTCGGATAACAACAAAACAAAAATTGCTAGAATTGGTAAGTCTCGCTATCGCATCACGAATTTTCTTCTTTTGAAGCTATCCTACCGACTGCGCCAGTAAAATAAAAAGATCCGACGTTTTTTCAATAAGATCTTTATTATTCGAGTTCAAGATAAAAACTGAAACTTTTAAAAATACAGAAGTACAATGTGTTGGATATTTGCATTCGGTGGTGTCGAATGTCTGTGTTGCAGCAGAGTGGTTGAAGACACAAAAAATGTATGTGTTTTGTTGAGTTGCTGATTTTGCTGGTTTTGGAGCAGAGTGGATGAAGTGGCTTCATTGTGTAAACAAATGTATTTTCTTCGTTGAGTTGCTGACTTTGCTGGATGTTTCTGTTGTAGGTTTCAAATTTATTTAGTGAAGCGCGTGTATTGAAAAATACGAGGGTAAACGTATAATTACGTTACTATATATCATTTGATACAGCTCAAAAGTGTAAAACATAGAAATATTCACATTACAACCCAGGTGTCTTTGAACCAAATTCGATTCATGACTTTCTAAATCGTTTGAGCCATGTCCATATGTCCGTCTGTCTGTCCTGCTGGTACGCACGATAACTTTCGATAGAGTTTAGCAATCACTCTGAAATTTGGCATGGCTTAATATTTTCCCAAAACTGCTTATGGGATGGCATATGGGCTATATGGCCACGACCCTTCGGGTACCTCCTATACAAATCTGCTATTTCGCCCACTTTAGAAATAATGTAATAATATCAATACGCCCGACGCGATTTTGCCCAAATTTTGCATTTAGTGTGGCAACTCCTCTTCTGGTACCTCCCATACAAATGTACCATGCCGCCCCATACAGACCGTGTAATACTATCAGTATGATCAACCACCTTGCCACCCACTTTAGAAATCGTGCAATAATATCAATACGGTCAACGCCATCTTGCCCAAATTTTCAGAGAAAAACTTGGAAGTCTGGCAACTCCCCTTCTAGTACTTACATAGCATTTTCGAGAAAAACTCTACAATATTTATACCCTCACCCTACGGGTAGGAGTGTATATATTTTTCTATAACATGCGGTTTTTTGAGGTTGCTGTTATGGAATATGAGACTTGTATGTTTTTACTGAGGGTGAGGGTATACATAAGTCGGTTTACCCGACTGCAACTTTTTCACTGGTTTTCTATAACATTCGTTTTTTTTTTTAGGTTACTACTGAACTCGCCACAAGGGCAACCCGTTCAACCTAACCGATTTCAAACATTAAACTAAAACCTTATTCACGTAAAAACGTGGTCATAATGATCTATGAATAACAAATTGGCGAAAGTTTAAAATTTTCTGAGAACCGAGGCTTACAACAGTGGCTCATCTCTAGTTATGACGAGTCGATCCATCTTCCAGACTAAAACTGGAACACACTTCAAATTGGACAAGGCAATTGCAAATGGCAGATGTAGTTGTACGTTTATACGTTTATTGGCTGCACATATATTAACTTTAATTCACAGAAGCGTGTGTGCCGAACGATGTTTTTTCTAAAATAAGATTCATGAAAAATAGATTAAAAGTAAAACTATTTTATATGCACTAAATTTGATAGATAGCAAAATAGAAGACCGAATACCAAATGAAGCGCTCTCGTGAATACATTGTATGCGACATTATTTTAACACATATTTATACCCTCACACTACGGGTAGGAGGGTATACTATATCATTTGATACGGCTCAAAAGTATAACACATAGAAATATTCACATTACACCCCAGGTGTCTTTGAACCACAAAACTGCTTATGGGATGGCATATGGGCTATATGGCCACGCCCATTCGGGTACCATCCCGCCCCATACAGACCGTGTAATACTATCAGTATGATCAACACCACCTTGCCCAAATTCTGTGTTTAGTAATGCTAAGGCTGGAAAAAGTTTTTGACAAAAACTTGGAAGTCTGGCAACTCCTCTTCTGGTACCTCCCATACAAATGTGCCATCCCGCATATCTTAGAAATCGTGTAATAATATCAATATTCCCCACGCGATCTTGCCGGATTTTTGTATTTAGTAAACGTATAGCTAGACAAAGTTTTCGACAAAAACTTGGAAGTCTGGCAACTCCCCTTCTGGTACCTCCTATACAAATGTACCATCCCGTCCCATAGGAAATCGTGTAATAATGTCAATATTCCCACCGCGATCTTGCCCAAATTTTGTATTTAGTAAAGCTATAGGGATAAAAACTTTCTAACAAAAACGTGGAAGTCTAGAAACTCCCCTTCTGGCACATCCCATGCAAATGTACCATCACACCCCTTATAAACCGTGTAATATTATCAATATGCCCAACGTGATCCTGCCCAAATTTAGTATTTAGTAAATCTAAAGCTAGACAAACTTTAGGACAAAAACTTGAAAGTCTGGCAACTCCTCTTCTGGTACCTCCCATACAAATGTACCATATCGCCTACCTTAGAAACCGTATAATATTATTAGAATTACCCACGCGATCTTGCCCAAATACTGTATTTAGTAAAGCTATAGGGATAAAAACTTTCTAACAAAAACGTGGAAGTCTGGCAACTCCCCTTCTGGTACATCCCATGCAAATGTACCATCCCGCCCCTTATAAACCGTGTGATATTAACAATATGCCCAATGCGATCTTGCCCAAATTTAGTATTTAGTAAATCTAAAGCTAGACAAACTTTAGGACAAAAACTTGAAAGTCTGGCAACTCCTCTTCTGGTACCTCCCATACAAATGTACCATATCGCCTACCTTAGAAACCGTATAATATTATTAGAATTACCCACGCGATCTTGCCCAAATACTGTATTTAGTAAAGCTATAGGGATAAAAACTTTCTAACAAAAACGTGGAAGTCTGGCAACTCCCCTTCTGGTACATCCCATACAAATGTACCATCCCACTCCATTCAAAACCATGTTTGGTAGTTAGTAAAGCTATGGCTGGAAAAAGTTTTGGGGAAAAACTTGTAAGTCTGGAAACTCCCCTTCTGGTACCTCCCATACAAATGTATCATCCCGCCTACCTTTGAAATCGGGTAATATGATCAATATGACCAACGCGATCTTGCCCAAATTCTGTATTTAGTAAATCTATAAACATCTAAAGCTTTCCCTAGTCGGACTCCTTTTGGTACCTCCCATACAAATTTACCATTCCACCAACTTTCGAAATCGTGCAATTATATAAATTCGCTCAACGAATCTTCGCTCAACGAATTATATATTTAGTAAAGCTCTAACAACGCACAATTTTCGAGAAAAAACTCTGGTTTATATTCCGCCCTTTCTGTAAAAATGTGTAATACAATATTGTTCTATAACATTCGGTATTTTTTAGGTTGCTATTATGACATTTCATCATATGTTACATCCAATGTTACGCTCACTTTTGACTTTCCGATAATTTGGAATATGAGACTTGTATGTTTTTACTGAGGGTGAGGGTATATATAAGTCGGTTTACCCGACTGCAACTTGTTCACTGGTTTTCTTTCTTTATAAGTCTTGTATTTATATATGCGAGAGTTGAGTTTTGTTCTATATCCATAGTAAATTTTATGTTGGTATTGAAATCGTTTAGTGTTCATAGCGTGTTTTCCCTTCAGGATAAATAGTATTGCATGACTACTGTTCGAGTACTCGCCAAACAATAGCGACTACTCTATCTTCATTTCCCCGTTAATGCATTCAAGTGCTGATTTTAACATTGGACTGTTATACGAAAATCAGTACTTGATTTTCTATCTCTTTCGGAGTAGTCCACGAGTGCAGACTTTGTATACGTTTATTTTCACTATTTATTTAAAGAGGAATTTCCAACACAAGTTTTTCTTCACAACTAGACATGAATTTCATAACCAAACAATTGTTGACAGCTATATACAGAGTTGCCAACTTATGTATATTTTGGTAGTTCTGCCAGCTTAAAAGTACAGTACATGCAAGTTCTCTACCAGTACTTGCCGCCCGTATCCATTGCCACTACTGACTTTTACTGCAGAACAGCACCACTCGCCAGGCGTCAATACCTCCACGTTTTTCTGAAGGGTATGTTTAGATGTAATCTGTATGTATGTTCCTTTGTTTTGATTTATAAGTTCGTTTGTTTTAATTTATATATAGGCATGTAGTGGAAATTGGCCAACAATAAAATCGCAAATACAACCTTGGGTATTTTGATTGTCAAATTCTGATATATAAATGGCAGACTGCAGACACTTACAATTCATGGCAGAATTTTTAGCGAACTATAACTTTATTTTTAACATAACCAACAATTGAAATGTAAATAAATAGTTTGACAATCAAAGTTCTGTCAAAATGATAAAACTTTAATCAGCTTTTTGCATGGCTCTACCTTTAGTTATTGTGCCATGATATGTACGTATGTTTTGTGTGATTCGTTATGTATGGGAAAAAGGGAAAAAACTGTTGGAGAAAGGTTTTTCATCATTTGCGATCACAAAAATAATGCATAAAACCGATATTGTTGAGAACTCTAGTCCTGGGGGAACTAAACGGATTTATAAGAGAATTCCAACTGCAACTTCCAAAACCACTTCAAATGAAGAGACCTTAGAATTAGTTTTGGAGTTAACAAGACACCAATAAACACAGTTTAGATTGCGTGTGATTAAAAAATGCTCAAATTTGTATCCATCATATTATCATATACTTGCACGAAAAAGAACTGATTGCTACCAACAGTGAGGAGTTTTCGGACATTCCAAGTGCATATCCGTAAATCGTGGCCCTTTAACGTTTGGGGTGGTCGTTCGTTTATTTTCATTTTGCTTTCATTGTAGAGTTTTTTTGTGAACAGAATTACAAGCCCAACTCCAACCTCTTAAACTGAGGGAAGGTTCACCTCTCACACTTTAGCCGCCGTCTTGGCGGGTTCCGAAACGCCGCACAATGGATCGTGTCATATAACCTAGACGAAATCATTTTTTTTGCTTAACCTTTATGTGCTCGGGATTGTAAACTTACGTTGGCGGTCGGAAGTCTTCATTTGTGGCAAATATGTATTTGTATGGAACACTATGCCAGCATATGAAAAAGAACGATAGAACGCAGAGTGTTAACTTGAATGTATATCGCTCATTTACAAAATTGACTTTATATATTTTTGGTCTTGGAAAAGCTGTAAATCTCTAATTTAAATTGGCTTTTATTCTACTGAGTATTATGGATTCATATGACAGGTCTCCATATTATTGAAATAGCCTGCAGTTCTTTTTCTATATTTGGAAAGTACGACGAAATTGACTATTTTAAACGGCTCTCCGGAAAAAATCCTATTTTGAGTTATGCCACTATTCAAGTAAATGAGCGATATGTATTAAGAAATGAGTATATGATTTTTAGATACAAAGTTAAAGTGAAAATGTTTAAATTTCATTCATGGTACAACATTTTCCGAAAGTGTATGTGGTGGCATGTGTGTCACATACAGGTTTTTTACACCAACTGCAAATCTTGCGTGTAGTTTTACGCTTTCCAGCTTCACAATATTGACAACGAACTGGGTCCATTGGCTGTATGTCGTTAGAAATATCAGGCAAGTGGTTCATACTAGTTCCAGAAACAGGAGAACTACCGAGTGATATTTCAATAGTCAGTAGTGTTGCGCATTATCGTTCACTGAACGGACCGGTCCTTTTCTTTCCGTTCCGGTAGAGGAACACGTTCAGTCTTTTCGTTCCATCGTTCCTTTTGGCTCCTTCGTTCAAAAGACATTCATTCGGTCAAACAGTGTGGTGTAGGGTATACGCATTAATATCAATCACTCTGTAAACGGTATAGACTATTATGCCATAGTGCTGCTGATTGTAAAGAAGGATAATAAACCCTAGATAATTATACCGATCGATTTATAACCACTATCTGATTACAATAATTTTAATGCGTCATTGTAATTTTAATGCGTTTTTCACTAATCTATTTACAATAATTAAGATTTATCTTCTCTTTAGCAAAATGTGTACTTAATAAACGGAAAATTTAAGAAAGAAAACGAACGAATACAGTAAATGCCACCCAATCGATATAAAGGATCGGAATTTCATTTTATCAAAAAAATTAGAGTGACAGCATTTGAGAAATAATCGTTCAGAAAAAATATGGCAATAACTAAACTGAACGAAGGAGCCATTGAACGTTCCAATGAACCAAAGACAAATACATGCAAAAGAACAAAGTATCGAAGTGAACGTTCGAACTGCAAGAACGAAAACGCAGGAACCAGTTTCAGTCGTTCCACCAAGGGAATCGCTCAATTGAACTAGTTCCTTCCGGAACGACCCAACTCTAATAGTCAGGCGTGTTGGAGCATGGCCTAGTACCCTTGGATTTTCAGAGCGCATAAAGAGCTGTTTTGCAACCCTTCGCAGGAACTTTCGTCGTTTGTCTGTTTGGCGGATGTGGTCGTTGTTTTCCGAATATATAATGAATGCGGCTAGAGCGCTTATATCTAGCATGTTAAAAAACATTGCCAAAGGCCAGCGCAAAGTTTTGCGTTTAGTTGAATATGCAGAATGCATTTTGTCCATCGCATCCACACCTCCTTTGGTTGCGTTGTAGTCAAGGATATATTGTGGCTTGTTTTTCTTCTCAGGTACAATAACATTTGTCAAAGGCGTAGTGGAAAGCAGTACAACTACTATTCCCTTTTTTGGCACGTAGGACACCAACGCAAACTTTGATTCGAGAAAACCAAAAACTGTTCTGCTCGTTTGCGGTCATTTCATTTGGTACAAATATTTTGTTTTGACGAACAGTACCAAGAAGAGCGAGATTTTTGGACATCAAATGCCTACCCAGATTCAGTGATGTGAAAAAATTGTCACAGATTATGGTTCTTCCGGTATTTTCCCACATTGGTTCTCCTACATTGGTTGCACGACTCGCATTTGAGCTCTTTCCTGTATAAATCTCGCTGTTGAGAGGATAGAATGACTTTGCATCGCATGCGAACCAGGCTTTTATGCCACACTTTGCAGGCTTCGGTGGGATGTATTGTATAAATCTAGATCTTCCGCGATATGAAAATAGTTGTACATCAACTGTTATTTCTCCCGATGGTTGATAGTACCGGCGAAGATTTTTGTTCATTAGAGCCCATTATGCAGAAATTGGAGCAGTCTTATCGTTGACCAGTCGAACAGCTCTAGTACGATCACTATCAAACCGAATGAACCGCAAAATTTCCTTCAGCCGAGATTTCGGCATTACTGCACGGTAATAACAAACTGCTTCCTTAATCCACAATACATCAGTATCTTCATCGTTTGATTTATTAACGCCTGCCAAAAATAAAAGTCCAATGAATGCTCTAAATTCAATATTTGTCACCTTATTCCACACCCTCTCCTTTGCGGTGCGGTTTTGTTCATTCCACTTTTGAAACGTTTTCTCGGCTTTTGCGTTAGTATCAATCAGAACTTGTTCGAGCATCGATGGGGTGGAAATCAAATCAAATACGGCTGACTCGAAGAGGACTTTGGTAGCACGAGATGGGCCACAAGCAGTCCCACGAAACACATTATGAGCACCCATTCGAATTGCTTGATTAGGCAGATTGGAAAGCCAGGTAGTATTGTCTTTTGAAACCAACGCACCAGGACGCTGTTCAAAAACTGACTTCTCCTCCTCTAAATCCCAATCGTTCTGCTAATCTGCTTCGAACAATACGCCTTATATCTGCGGGTTGAATATCGTCTTCTTCCAGTATCATATCGTTTTCGGCATCAGATTCTTCGGGATTTGCAGCAGCACCAGAAGCATCACTTGTGTGGTGGTCAGGTGGTATGTAATCATCAGTCGAATCATCAAAATCTATGCTATTTTCTGCTTCTTCATCAACCTCGCTCAATAGATACTCAATATGGCTTTGAAGCTCTTCGTACCCTAGCCTGCAATTATAATTTTCTTTTGAATCATCCATACCATAGAAAAATATACACTTACCGTTTAACGACTTGTTTCACAAGCTTTCAAGCATGTCCAGACATGTTTATTGTTGTTTTACAAAATATCTTTCAAAATGATAAGCACCTCGAAATGAAACAATGTGTGCAATCAGCTTGAGCAGCAATGCAAAAACTGATCACTACAATACGAATATTGAATATGAATCACTACAATAACAATTATTGCGAAATAGGCAAAGAAAGCATGCATGAAAGAAGAAAGAAAAGAAAATATCTTCGAAGAAAGCAAAGAGTAAAAAAAAAATACTAAATGACATGTTCGACATGCAGCATTCAAAAAAATTGGAGTCAGAATTCCCATACATTTTATATGGTGTCGACATTTGTAGACTAACCGCCAAGAGATGTTAATTTTGAAAATTTGGGTCTGGGGGGTGCTGTAAATTAGTTTATTAACGTGTTAGTGGCTAAAACTGCTTATAATTGATTGTTAGGATGCTACTGAAAATGCGGAACCTGTTGTGGATTTTTTTGTATTCAACTTTTTCTGCAAAAATGCTACATATGTAGACTACCGAGCACATAAAGGTTAAACTGTTGCTTTAATTGCTGAGGGCGTGTCACCGCCAACAAACTTCAAAGGTCCATATCTTATTCACTTTTCGCGGTACGAAGGCGTTGTATGGTACATATGAAACAAATGTGATGCAAAACTTTTTTTTTTGGAAAAGTGGACGGTACCACGCCTTTTTTAAAGAAACCGTTATAACAGCGTTAATAATAGTCAGATCGGCCTGAAATTTTCACTGTATGTTTATATGTTATAGTCGGAATCAGGCTATTTGGAATAAACTTTGGAAAACAAGAGTGTCTACGCCCGCACACTTCAAAACTTGTAGGGGATACATCTTATACCAAACAATTTGCTTGTGTAATAATATATAAAACTTAAACGTTAAATAAAATATGGTATGTACATCTTTTTATTTCTCTATGATCATATTTAGGAACAGCATTTGCCACCAGATACAGCTGCAGATATCAGTAGCATATTCATATTTTTCGAAAATCGAAAACGTCAGGCATATAGTCCCAACTATAAGAGACCTATGTTATAACCATAAGTGTGCAATGGTACGCAGAGCTAGTTTTTGAACCGGTATGACTTTTAATTTTTTTTTGTAGCACTATGTTATGGAAAATGTGCGTGTAAATGATGCTGTGGGTACCATTCAGTGTCAGTGTTTTGTCATAAGTTCAAGAATTATGGCGGTCCCAAAAATCTGATTACAGTTTTGGATGTGCTAGATTTGTAAAAAAAAATCCGTCTAGTGTTTTTGATTAGCTGCCGTTTCTATTTTTGCACGTCATCTCGTGCACTTAACTGAAAAGTGCTCATATGTGATGTTCACTTAACTGCCTCAATGAAAAGCTTTAAAATAAGAGTGCAGATATATGAAATGTACACGTTAATGAAATTCAATTAACAATACGATTTTCAAAGAAAAGTAAAGAATATTTTAAATTTAACTAACTTTTGGGCAGTTATATGAAATGTGCACGTAAGTGATAGCCAGGGAAACGAAAACTACAATAACACAAACTACAAATTAGCAAAAAGTCGATTTTTTGGCATAAAGTCCAAAATTTAATCTATCGTTCGGAACGGACCACTATATCATATTGTCGCTTTATAGCCGATATAGCCGATACACATCAACTTCGCTATATTTGGAGTTTCTAAAAAAGCGATGACTTCTGTCGGTAAGCGTATCCCTTTGTTGAATTTCATGAGCGGTATAGTCTAGTAAGTTTTGTAGTGAAACTTACGCCAGCTGGCCGATTTTGTGGGGTTAATCAATTTTAATAATTGATCAATAACTGAGTTTCAGTTACTTACTTCGCCTTGTGTTATCAACCAAGTAAAAGCAAAGAGCAAATGAGAAGAACAAAAAGTTGTTGCTTACATATTTTTCAGTAAAGTAAGGAGACTGAGTTTCATTTACTTACTTCGCTTTGTGTTATCAACCAAGTAAAAGAAAAGAGCGAATGAGAAGAAGTTGTTGCTTTGCTTAAATTTTTCTCAGTAAAGTAAATAGACTGAGTTTCAGTTGCTTACTTCGCTTTGTGTTACCAACCAAGTGAAAGCAAAGAGCAAATGATAAAATAAATCATTTGTTGATTTGCATACGTAAAGAACGTAACGTAAAGAAATTGAGTGTGAGCTACAAACCAAGAATGATAGAAAGAAGGATTACGCAACGCGCATGATTTCCCGTTAGATCACATAGTTTGTGCCTTGTAAGGGTTGCCACCTCTATTTGTATGTACAACGAGTGGCAAGTTTCAGATTGAAACACAGTGTAAAAACTTATGTTGGCAACCCTGCAAGAGAAACCACTTTGACTATCAGCAAATAGAAACACACTACGCGTGACGTCATTTAATTAACCTGCGCAGAACATTTTTTTCTCTGCGCGGGTTGGCGTAATCTTTGTAATCTATCATTCTTGGCTACCAACCAAGTAGTAACAAAAAGCAAATGTGAAAAGGAGAAAACATCATTTGTTTCGATTGGCTTTTGGTGATCTTTAGTTAATCTATGTTGTTCGACGGTAATAGTTTTAACAGCCTGTTTTTGTAAAACGTATACGTCTGCGACGAACAGAAACGTCTGTAGCCGAAACGAAACTGACAGCCTGTTTTTACAAAACTAATGGGTTTTTCGTTTCGTTAAAATAACGAACAGATATTCTGTTTGGATTTTTGTAACACGAAAGTCCAACGAATATAATTAAGATTACTAAAAAATTTTCACACTGCAGTATTTTCGAAGACGGTCAAAAAGGACACGACACAGACATTTATTTAAAAAACATCAATATGTTTGGAAACCAGAGAATGACAACATGTACTCATCAAAAAAGTGTACTTGAGTACTTATTCATAATTTCTATACTTGTGCGCACCAGTATTTACGCCAGCCTGACTGCACACTTTACTTAAATAACGTTGCGACAAGTATGTACACACTCTAACCTCATACCGCATACCGTTAAGTCTAGTCATAACACGCTCGTACCATACGTGGTTGCACTCTAACATTTAACAAGTATACTTCTTATGGTTCGTTATTAAGTGGTTGTCGTTCTATCGAACAAGCAAGAGTTCCAATTTTTTTTATTTTGCGAACGCGGTTCAAATTAACGGGAATTTTTTTGCTTTGTATCACAACGTTTAATGTAGCTATTTTATTTTCTGCGGGATTTTCAGTTAAAAAAAGCGTATTTTCCCGCAGGCTGCCTGAGTCCTTATATGGGGAAATTTTCCACTTTGGCCCGATGTGACCGACTAGCAATACCAAGCAGCTTAACAAAATAAGAAAGAAATCTGGAAAGTTTCAGCCGTAGAATGTTTTCAACAGACGGACGGACATTGCTATATCGACTTAGAATTTTATGACGACCAATAATATATACATATATGTACTTTGTACGGCCTCCGATGAATATTTTTATGTGTTGCAAACGTTACTCGTATGACGAAGTGAATATACCCTTGACCCTAGTGGTGCTTTACCTTTTGTTCATTTTATAAAATACAACAATATTTTTCAATTAATATAGGTACAAAGATTTTATTTCAAATACTCGTAACTCATCAAAAAAAAAATCAAGTTGTGACTTCATCTCCTTCAGAAACCAACAAATACAAATACAGTACATAAGTATACACCCCATACTGAATGAACGCATACATGAAAAAATATTTGAGTACTCTAGTATGCACCTCATACTCTTGTCTTTTCTCCTATAATTCATGTTAAAATGCGTCATGAAAACACAATTTAACAATTTGGTGCACACCCAATGCATTGTCCATTTTCACTTGTATTCATACATGCATGAGTGTGAGATGCCCTGTCGACTATTAATACTTCACATATTTAGGTTGTACCCCATCTGAATATGTTGTGTGTGGTGTTTGGTTGAAACATTTACTCTTCACACTTATACATGTCTCACCAGTTGTACTTCGGGAGTACTCTAAATGGGCATTTCGTCATTCACTGTTGGAAACTTCTCTCAAATCCACGTTGGTGATATTCAAATATTTCGCTGTGCAGTTTAATACAAATTGAACCTATATGAAACAAAGAAATAGACGAACATTTTGAGATAAATGATAGTTTTTGGGATCTTGTTCATGTATATTGCATCGTGTTTGAGCCGCTCCATCACACAATTATCGAATTTCAATAAGAACAATAACATTATGGGCATTTTTATACTGAATGGCTCAAATGCAATATATTTAACATTGTTTTAAAATTGCTAGTTTTATTCTATTCTTTACTTTCTGTTTCTATGTCTTCAACTTGGATTTGCTTCATGTAGACTAATTCTATATCTTATTTCAGGAGACCATTGAGCGGGCCTTTTCATTACTTAAAATTATGTTGGCAGATATCCACAACCGGGTTAACCGGGACACAGTCGAAAGCATATTACTTGTAAAACTAAATGCTAGACATTGTTTGAAGATATTGATTAAGAGAATGTATATATGTGGACGACCGTGGTGTGGTAGGTAGTGTGTGCGACTATCACACAGAAGAACTCGAGTTCGAAAACGGGTTAAGACTATCAAACATTTTTCAGCGGCTGTTTCCACCTCGTAGGTTAGGTTAGGTTAGGTTGAATGGAGGATCGGTCATGTACACCGAGCTAAAAGTACAACGATTTTTTTAACCTTGTGTCTGGTTAATTTTTTCATGGTAAATATTTGATTACAAAGTCAAAATAACGTTATATAAGGTCAAGTTTACATGAAAAATAGTTGAGTTAACATTATATAAGGTTGATTTTTTCGAGAGAGAGAGGCAGAAAAAAGTGCGAAATAAACAACAATTCAAAGATCATTCGTCTCTGTTGTGTCGAAGTTCTTGAACTGCTTTGTGTTAGACGAAGTTCAGTATTATGTTACACGAAGTTGCAACAATTGCGATTATCTCCCCCACTCGTTTTCCACTCTTCCTTTTCTCTCAAAATCTCGCTCTTTCAAAAAAACCACCACCAAATGCTATCTTCACTGCTTGTTGAGCTGTTGCTTTGTAATGCACGTGTTTGCTTTACTGCTTGATTTTTTGGGGATATGCGCTACTAAACAGTAGTTCTCGTTCACTCGCATAGAGTTAGGACACTTATTATACCAAAAATTGTTGCAGAAATCATTGAAAACGGGTAACGATGAAGAACTGTAACAGCTTCCGAAACCTTGCCTGCAATCAAAGCAAACACAATTCGTGAAGCTTTTTTGGAAAATGTATATTTCTGCAAAGAAATAGAAATAAATCAACGATCTCGATCAACAGAAACAAACACTGTAGTATTTAATAATATTAACGATTTCGTTGTTAAATTGAGCATGCATTGTTTCAATAAATTAACAATGAAATTTGTATATTAACAATTTTCATGGTTAAAAAATTCAACAGTGCATTGTTAAAACAACAATAATTATTTTTATATCAACCAGTTTCATGGTTAAAAAATTCAACCAGGGAGTAGTTAAATTAACTATTATTATTGTTAAATACCAGTCAACAAGAAGATGTTCAAATTAACCATATATAACGTAGACTCCAAATCATGTTTATTTATGGTTAAGTTAACCTTATATAAGGTTAATTTTTCTCTCTGTGTACCATGACCGTCTCATGTCACTGACATACACCTAGGCCAGCATTTCGGCCTGTTGTGCGCTCCTGGTTTCTTCTACAAATTCCCTTCCTACGTTAGGAATTCGGTCCCCTCTATAAAGTTCCTTAAATTCCTTATGTATATTGCTTTGACGGCCGATAGGTCATATAAGGTGTCCCCTCCTAACTGGACTTTCCTGACCTGCGAGAAAGCAGGGCATTGGCACAGGAAGTGTTCCGCCGTCTCGGCGTCCTCTCCGCATGTCCTACATTCGTCGTTAG
The DNA here is from genome assembly GCA_958296145.1 of Hydrotaea cyrtoneurina. Classification (NCBI taxonomy): domain Eukaryota; kingdom Metazoa; phylum Arthropoda; class Insecta; order Diptera; family Muscidae; genus Hydrotaea; species Hydrotaea cyrtoneurina. Next base: position 72,907,324 of record OY282512.1, on the reverse strand, counting down.
TGTGTCCTGTGATGACCCCAGCTAGTTTGCTCAGTTTATTTTTGTTAAACCCGAGTATTCTCCTTGTTTTCTTGTAATCGAGGTTTCCCCAGGTTTCCTTTGTGGTTATTCCCACCTGTTCCTCTAGCCACCTTAAGGCATGGGTCGTCTTCATCCATTCCCTCAACTGCTTTTTTGTCTCTAGAAAAGGTTTAGACAGTTGCAGAATATTTTGGTTGGATTCCCTTCCTATTTTAGCCAGTTCGTCAGCCCTGACATTGCCTGGAAACCCTTGGTGGCCTGGTATCCAGTTTATAACTATGTCGTTATTTCTCGATACGTCATTTATCGTTTCCTTACAGTGCATGAGTGTCCTTGATTTGGCATTATCATCTCTAAGGGATCTATCTAGTCTATTGGGTCATTCAACTGATGCTCTGCCAGAGACTAACGGAGTTAAATTTATGTGTGCTGATGAAGTAAATGCAAGTTCTTCTTGTAATAGTCAAAAGAACACAAAAGCTGATGCTAACAATGTTGTTGTTGCAGCGAATTTCAAAACAAAAAACGTTGTAGCCGATGGTTCCCTTGTATGTTCCGAAGAGAGGATGGGTTCTGTTTATGTTGTTGCTGATAAAAGCAAGCCTAATGTTAATGCACTCGTTGTTGCTGACCAACACAGTGTGTGCGCTGACGTCGCTGACTTGCATGATGTGCGCTCTCTGCCTCATGCAAATCATGAGAGTGCTAACCCAACAAACATTTCGGAGTGGGTTACTGCATCGTCTCGGAGAAAAAATCGTAAGAAAATGTTTGTCATCGGTCGAAGTGAGAACAAAGACCTTGATGTGGTTGCCAGAAGAAAGTGGGTTCATATTTTATCATTTAAACCCAGTGTTACAGAAGATCAGATCCTGTCGTATGTGGAAAAACAAATTGACGTAAGCAGGAATCATATACTTTGCCGTAAGTTGGTGAAGAAGGATGCTATTGTTGCGAATCTTAACAATGTGAGTTTCAATCTGGGATTTTCTGCCGATTTTTATGGAGAACTTTTTAAACCATTAACGTGGCCTGCGGATGTGAGAGTAAGACCGTTCCAGTTTTTTCAAAGGAACCAGCAGCCGACCGTGACAACATAGGTCTAGTGCATTTTCGTGATTCTTTGAAGTTTTATTACCAGACCATGTCTGGAATGCGTACAAAAAGGCAAGACATTTTCTTTCAAACCTGTCATTGTTCCTATGATGTTATTGTCTTCGTGGAAACGTGGTTGAAGGGTGATTTTGGAGATCAGGTATTCTTTGATCCACGTATTTTTCAAGTGTTTCGTAAGGACAGAGATGGACGAACAAATTGTTCCAGAGGTGGTGGTGTTATTATCGCTGTACGGCGTGATATTGAAGCTGAGCTGATTAATTTGCCTAATACTGATTCCATCTTAGATCAACTTTGTGTTCGTATTGTCGGACATTCTTTTATTTTGGTTTTTGTTTCCTATATTCCTCCGAACAGTACTTACTGGTTTTACAACGAGCATATTCAAAATGTGTTATTGGTAGCTTCGCAATATGATCAGAGTGAGTTGGCTATCTTTGGCGATTTTAATCTAAATAAGGTGATCTGGACAACTTTTCCTGATACTGATTTTTTATGTGCTACAAATGTAAATTCATCAGTTGAGATTAATGTAATAGATAGTTTTTTGAGTATCAAACTAGGCCAGGTTAATTGCTGTCTTAATTCATTGAACCGTATTTTAGATCTAATATTTATTAGTGAACATTTTAAATTTCTTATTCAAAAGTGTGATCATCCTTTTTGTTTGACTGATATGCATCATGTTGCTCTAGAACTTGATCTGGCATTTATTAAATTTCCGAAGATCGATTCATTTGATCTTCGATATTTTGATTATCACCCCTATTCTGCACTACAATCACGATTGGATTTTCTCCGTTTTGGTATTGCGCGTTCCATTCCGTTTGCGTAATTTTTACGATTGTAGGTATTCTGCACTACAATCGTTGCTACGTTTTTGTACGTTAAGAAATTTGTGGCGGAAAGAGATCAAATTTGTGAGTAAAATAAAAAGTAAAATTAAAATAATAAAAATTTAAGTATAAAATGGAGTAGAGATTAATATTTTCTATTATTTTGTGAGTTATATTTCATTTATTACAGGTCCTCTCACTTACGTTCTGTTTTTTTTTTTAATATGTATATGTTCTGCCTTTTTTCCTTCACTACGTTTGTCTTTATTTTGTTAACACTAAATATTTTTTGTTTTATTAATCACTACAACTTTTTCATTCAACATTCAACTTTTTCACACAATGTTTACAAAATTGTTTGGTTTTCTGTTTCGATCTCACACATTCCACAGACAAAGAGCTTAATGTGAATCTTCTTCTTATTCTTTCGATTACGTTTTATGTTGGAATCCAAATTTTCGATCGATGCGTTACGTAATGCGGGAACGTAATTGTAGTGCAGAATAGGGGTGTATAAGAATTGTAATATTGATTTACTTAATAACTTAATTTTGCGTGTTGATTGGTCTACTATTCTTTGTAATAGATCAGTATCAGAGTGCTATTTTGAATTTGTTAGAGTTATTAATTCTATTATTAGTAAGTATATTTATACTGCCAACCGTAAAATCTATAAGCTACCATGGATTTAGATTTTTTAACTTTTTTAACCCAAAAGTAAAAAAGTTAAAAAACCTAAGGAACAAATACTACAAATCATTTAAATCCTCAAATGATATTGAGTTCGAGCGTATGTATAAGCATTATTCTCGAGAATTTTCCGTTTTAAACAAATTTTTATATAAGCAGTAACTTCTTGGTTTTCAGGAACGAATTAAAGATAATCCAAAAGCTTTTTGGCAATTTGTTCAATCTAAAAAGTCTTCGAGAGATTATCCTTCTGTTATGCATTTCGTTAATATATCCGCTAATTTAACGCCTGATGTAGTTAATTTATTTGCAAATTATTTTAAGTCTAATTTTGAACACGACATTCCTCTTTATAACACTGATTTTCTGGATGTGGTTCAGCAATGTGTTGATTTCGGTTTAATTAAAATAGATGAAAATGACGTTTTAGGCGCTATTTCTGGTCTCAAAAATTCCCAGAAGCTTAATATCGATGGATTTTCTAGCCTGTTGCTGAAGAGTGTTTCTTCGTCAATATGTTTGCCTTTAAGTCAAATCTTCAATAAATACCTGAATGAGGGATCATTTATTGAATGTTGGAAGATTTCTTCTGTTACCCCTATTTTTAAATCTAGAGATAAATCTAACATCTGTCACTATCGGCCTATATCTAAGATACCAAATATTCCCAAAAAAAATTACCATATCGTATATCAGCAAATATTTTCTTCTGTTAGGCTTTTTTTGTCTAGTTACCAACATCGTTTTATCCAAGGTCGTTCTACAACTACGAAAATTTTAATTTTTAAAAATTTTTGTCTTGATAGTTTTGAGAAAGGCTATCAAGTTGATTCAATCTAGTTAGATTTTTCGAACGCTTTTGATAGAGTTTCACATAACATATTGATTTCTAAGATGCGTAAAATGGGATTTCATTCTAAATTTCTGGAATGGATTAAATCTTATACTTACAATAGAACATATATGGTGCATAATGATGGCTTTGATTCTGTACCTTATATAGCTACATCTGGCGTACCTCAGGGTAGCATTTTAGGTCCACTATTGTTCACCTTGTTTATTAATGATATCACAACCAGTGCGTTGTACTCTCAGTGCTTACTGTATGCTGATGACATGGAACATTTCAAATGCACCAATAATTTATTGGATGCTACGTTACTTCAGTCTGACCTTTCCTCTATCATTAAATGGTGCGACGCCAATAATTTGACATTAAACGAAAACAAAACTTTTTATTTGAGCTTTAGTCGTTTACATTATCCAATTTTCATGGAATACTATGCTAAAGGTAAACTTATTGAACAGGTTTATTAAATTCTTGATCGTGGCGTTCTGTTTGACTCTAAATTGAATTTCCATTCCCATGTTGATTACATTATTACAAAGGCTTACTCGATTCTAGCGTTTATTAAACGTCTTTGCTCCGAATTTATTGATCCATATGTTCGAAAGCTTTTATTTATGACCGTTGTCAGGTCTAAATTAGAATATGCTCAGATGGTATGGAATCCTTATACCTCAACAATAATTTCCAGAATTGAGAGAGTACAGAGAAAATTAATTAAGTTTGCTTTGTCATCTCTGAATTTTGATAACCCGATCCCGTCATACGAGTCTCGATGTAAACTTATTCATTTGCCCTCGCTTGTTAATCGTAGATATTATCAGTTTATAATGTTCTTGTACAAAATCATTTGTGGGTTTATTGATTCACCCTATATTTTAAATTTTATTGGTTTTAATGTTCCTCCTAGAAGTTTAAGAACTTGTAAATATTTTAATATACCTTTTCATAGAACAAACTATGGTATGAATAAACCTATAATTAGGTGCAGTTAACAACCACAGATGTTTCTTAGATGCGATCTGTCTGACAGTTTGTTGTCAGGAACCCTCCTATGTGTTCCAATATTCTCTGATGTTGTTTTGAGGTTCATCCTCAATCCACTCGTCCAATGCCCTTAGTCTCCTTTCTGAGATCGCTGCCTCAGATTTGATTTGGATATCTATTGGGTGGATGTATAGCAAAATTTCGAGGGCGCTCGTCGGCGCGGTCCTCATTGCTCCGCATATTCCTACGCAGCAAATTCTTTGAATCACTTGTAATTTCTTCACGTTACATTTCTTTGTCATTGCCGTCCACCATACTATTGACGAATAAGTTATAATCGACATGCTTGGACGGATGCCCAATGTGGAGCCAATTGCTCTACGGCATATTGACCAGCATCTGAGGGCCTTTTCGGCTCTGCTGTTGATGTGATCTTTCCAGTTTAGTTTCCTCTCCAGAATTACTCCCAGATATTTAACGTTCGTGTTTATTTATATGATCTTGTTCCTAAAGCACTATTTGACGTATTGTGCAATTTTTGTCTGTTCTGTTTTGTCCGGGTTGACGTTCAGTCCCATGGCTTCGACCAGTTGTATGTCAGAGTTAGCACTTTTTCGGCTTCTCTGTATAATTTGTTCGGATCTTTCCCCTCCAAAAGTATAGCAACGTCGTATGCATAGCAGACTGGCTTGGATCCTTCATCAGTCAGCATACTTAGGAGATTGTTTCTTGTACTCACCCACAGCAGTGGTGATAATATACCTCCCTGTGGTGTCCATCTGTGTACTCTATCCGTTATATTTATGCCGTGGGATCCGCAATTAATCCATCTATGCCTTAGCATATAGCTGACCCATCGATTATCGACCTGTTCACTCCAAACTGGTCTAAGGAGTGGATTAACGTCTGCGTGCTCACGTTGTTGAAGGCCCCCTCTATGTCGATAAAAACACTAAGTGTGTATATTTTATCGGCGAAAGAGCTTTCTATGAGATGCACTACCTCATGCAGGGATGTCTCTACTGATCTTCCCTTGACATTTTGTTGTTGAAATTTTAGCTGATCGCTAGGGGTCTGTCTTTTAATCATAGAGTCTATTAATCTCTCATTAGTTTTTAATAAGAAGGATGTAAGGCTTGTGGGTCTATAATCCTTACACATCGCGTAGCTTTCCTTCCCCGGTTTTGGTATGAAAACAACTCGTGCTTCTTGCCAGTTCCTGGGGATATAGCAAGTTTGAGGCAGGATGTAAAGATGCCTGCCAGGTGTTTTCCCACTATATATATGCTCCTTTGTAGAAGCGCCGGGAATATGCCATCCGGTCCCGCCGCCTTAAACGGAGCGAACCTTTTAACTGCTTCCCTGACCATTTCTGGCGTGATGATCTCGGGTCTATGTGGTACTTCCCTGGTCGGACTGAGTTCCTCCACCTCGTAAATGTTGACGACTTTACGAGTAATCTCTAAACCGTGTACAACTTCTCTAGAAAAGCATTAGCCGTTCGGAGCCGGCTTTAAACAGTAGGTCCCGGTCAGTGAGTATACAAATTATGTCGTACACAGCTCACTAATTCCAGACAAGTTCCCCGTCGGTTCCTTCATGGAGTGTTAAAAGAAATAAGTATATATGTACATATATACCCTCACTTTTTAGTATTATATTTGTTTTAACTGAATTCCATAAAATTTTCTTTTAATATTAAAAAAGCACAAACAACGCATTACACCAATAACAATTTATTTGAAAACTGTTACTTTTCGTCGCTGCTTAAGCAAATGTCTGCCCAGATCGCTGAAAAAAACCAACGCAACAACTTTTTATTCTTCTCATTTTCTCTTTGCTTTTACTTGGTTGATAACAACAATTGAAGTAAGTAACATAAACTCAGTCGTTGTATTTTGCTGAAACAACTGTAAGCAAAGCAAACATTTGTGTGCTGATGAGTTGCTATTTACTTGTGTTAAGCATTGAAAGTAGTCAACAAGTTTCGGGAACTGTATGCCGAACAATGTATATTTGTTAAATATGTTCTTAACCGACCAAATATTTATGGTAACGGTATATCGTTACCAAACAACAATACCAGTACGTACCAGTATTTCAGACTAAAAAGAAAAACTTTTAAAACACTGACAACACATTTATTCATTCAATTAATTACTTTTTATAATTGAATCCGAAATTGTTACGATTAATCCGCAAATTAAGCATTTCTTACATCTAATGCTCTGTACTTTTTTGACAAAAAAAAATGTTTGTTTCCGTTAGTCGAGTTCGAGATCATTGATGATTTCTACTTTTGGCAAAAATACTTACTTACTTATTTCCCTTAACATTCCACGAAGGAACAGACTTCTCTCAAATGAGTGAGCTGTGTATGATATAATTTGTATACTCACTGACCGGGCAAAAATGTTAAAAAATGTTTCAAGCATTGTGTTTGCTTTGATTGCAGGCAAGGTATACGGATCCGATCCGATCATTGATTATTTCTATTTTTTTGATTATTTCTAAATTTTAATGAGAATTCATAAAAGTTGCACTCGGGTAAACCGACTTATGTATACCCTCACCCTCAGTAAATACATACAAGTCATTCCATTATAGCAACCTCAAACTACCGAATGTTATAGAAAAATATTGTATTACACGGAATATAATGCAGAGTTTTTTCTCGAAAATTTTAAGTAGTTAAAACTTTGCTAAATATAGAATTTCGGAAAGATCTGGAGAGCTTTCGATATTTAAAAAAACAGAAAATACGGAATTTGAGTGAGATCGCATAGAGGGTAGTGTTATTATTACACGATTTCTAAAGTAGGTGGAATGGTACATTCGTATGAGAGGTACCAGAAGGGGAGTTGCCAGACTTCCACGTTTTTGTCCAAAACTTTTTCTAGCTATTTATTACACGACTATTAAAGTGGGCGAAATAGAGGATTTGTGTTGGAGGTACCCTAAGGGGTGAGGCCATATAGCCCATATGCAATCCCATAAGCAGTTTTGGGAAAATATTAAGCCATGCCAAATTTCAGAGTGATTGCTTAACTCTTTCGAAAGTTATCGTGCGTACCAGCAGGACAGACGTACGGACGGACATGGCTCAAACGATTTAGAAAGTCATGAATCTAATTTGGTTCAAAGACACCGGGGGTGTAATCTGAATAGTTCTATGTGTTACACTTTTGGGTCGTATCAAATGACATATACCCTTCTACCCGTAGTGTGAGGGTATAAATATGTGTTAAAAAGGCGCCCCGGTAGTCGAGTTGGTAGCGTGCTTGTCTATCAGCGTGGGGGTTGTGGGTTCGATTCCCACCAGAGGCTTTGGTCTGTCGCTGCAAAAATTTAGCCAAATGGTCTGTGTCACCCGGTTTACCCTTGGACCCAAAATTAGAATATAAATTTACTTTGTATTGTAATTAATAAATAAATAAATAAAATAAATATGTGTTAAAATAATGTCGCATACAATGTATTCACGAGAGCGCTTCATTTGGTATTCAGTCTTCTATTTTGCTATCTATCAAATTTAGTGCATATAAAATAGACTCATAAGTTCTACTTTTAATCTATTATTCATTAATCCTATTTTTGAAAAAACATCGTTCGGTACACAACTTTGCTTCTGTGAAGTAATGTTAATATATGTGCAGCCAATAAACGTATAAACGTACAACTATATCTGCCATTTGCAATTGCCTTGTCCAATTTAAAGTGTGTTCCAGTTTTAGTCTGGAAGATGAATCGACTCGGCGTAACTAGAAATGAGCCATAAGGTCCACAGTTCTAAGCCTCGGTTCTCAGAAAATTTTAAACTTCCGCCAATTTGTTATTCATAGATAATTATGCCCACGTTTTTACGCGAATTAGGTTTTAGTTTAATGTTTGAAAACGGTTAGGTTTCACTCGGAGGCCATAAGGCCCATTCTGGTTACTTTGCAAATTATTAAAAAACCAGTGAAAAATTTGCAGTCGGGTAAACCGACTTATGTATACCCTCACCCTCAGTAAAAACATACAAGTCTCATATTCCATAATAGCAACCTCAAAATACCGAATGTAATAGAAAACCAGTGAAAAAGTTGCAGTCGGTTAAAAACCGACTTATGTATACCCTCACCCTCAGTAAAAACATACAAGTAATAATAGCAACCTCAAAATACCGAATGTAATAGAAAACCAGTGAAAAAGTTGCAGTCGGGTAAACCGACTTATGTATACCCTCACCCTCAGTAAAAACATACAAGTCTCATATTCCATAATAGCAACCTCAAAATACCGAATGTAATAGAAAACCAGTGAAAAAGTTGCAGTCGGGTAAACCGACTTATGTATACCCTCACCCTCAGTAAAAACATACAAGTCTCATATTTAGAGATTTTCATCGGGAATTTTTTCCCAGGAAATCGGCGATTTTTCATTTTTTTCATTAGTTCGGGAATTCCCGGGAATTAGGTTTTTGTATGGCGACCCTTTTTCAGCTTTGAGAACATAAACAAAAACAGCTGTTCAAAAAAAGCAAATCGTTATATCTTTTTAATATTGAGTCATATGGTTTCCAAACTGGCAGCTGTTGATGGATTTTCAATAAAATCCATAACAAGAAGCGATTTTATAAGAGATTCATTTCGCGTTAGAGGTTTTGTTCTTCCAAAAACTGAAAGAGATGTGTGAAATTTGATTATATCAACATTTACAGTGGTTCAAAAACAAATAATAGAAGACATAAAACTGAAATTGGCCAATAAACGCAGATTCTCCCTTGTTCTGGACCAGTGCACAAACATCAGAAATAAAAGATATTTCAATATTTGCATATTTAGTAATGAGAATACTTTCCATAACCTGGGTATGACATTCATGCCCAAAACAGGAAAAGCTGCTGAAATAAGAAGTTTAATGGAGAGCCGATTATTTGATTACGGAACAACTTTAGAGAAGCACATCGTTTACTCAACTACCGATGGTCCCAACGTTATGAACAAATTTGTAAGAGAAAGCCCAGTGGACGGGTTGTTTTGTCTTATTCATGGTCTTCATTTAGCTGTGGTAGACGTTTTTTATAAGAAACAAAAAACTAAAGCCGACATGGAGGAGAAAGATGCAGAATCGACTACAACCGATGACTCATCTGATGAAAGTAATGATATAGATGATAAACGCTAGATGTGAAATTACATTGCAACCTGAAAAATCGTTCAAAGAAGTTTTAAATGAAGCTATAAACAGTGCTAACGAACCGAAAAAACCAAAAACGAAGCCCTCAAAGTATTCAATAAAAAAGGATTTTAAATATTTTGATCCGAGTGAGGAAAGACCGGAAAATCTACAAAATTTATTTGACGCGTTGCTAACTATTCGGCCAACATCTGTTGAAAGTGAGAGGATGTTTTCTTTAGCAGGACTGTTTGTAAATAAAACAAGAAACAGACTTTCTCATGAATCTTTAAATGCGTTGACAGTATTAAAAACGCATTTTATCAACAAAACTAACTAATATAATATAATTCTAATTATTACTTTTTTATTACTTATATCAATGGACTGAATTGTATGTATTAACAAAGATCTCCCAGGAAAATTTGTTTTTTGTTTGTTTTTGTTTTAATAAATAGCTTTATATATGAATAAAATACAAAAAAAAACGGTTTGAAATAAATTGCGTGTATATTATTCAAAAAAAGACAAACCGTAATTAAACGAGAACCACTACTTTCTTGAGTCTGAAAAACAACAAGCAGTAAAGCAAAGAAATCTTTGTTTTAATATCAAGTATTATATTATTATTATAGGAATTTTCGTACTTGATTTTAAAACTATCCTATTTATACTTGTTTTACTTACTACGAATCGTAAATATTTTTTTAAGTACGACTTTAGTTCAAATTAAGAATATTCGGCTTGAATTTAGAATGTTATTTTTCTTTCTGTGTATGTTGAATATTACTATAGTGGCCCATATCGTTCCTCTTTCACTTAGAGGCAACTACATGCATCGAAATAATTATTATATTTATCATTATTTGTTTTTTTTTCTAAGAATCTATATTTAATATCATATTGTCGCTGGCTGCGACGAGAGTTTTTCCTGGGAGGAACAGCGAATTTAACAACCAATAAAATTTAATTTGAGGCCATCAGGCGTCATTGTTGTAGTTGTTTATTTCTATAAATAGCTTAAAATTAAAACACGAAATAAACACTAAACTAGACAACTTACCGCAGTCTTTGTTCCCCACTAACTAACGACAGCGACTAAACATAACAAATATATGTATGTATGTACGTGTGTAAGCGAAGCAAAAAGATCAACATAACAAAAATGTAACACACGTACATACATGCATACATAGCACTAGCCAACAGTCGTTTTGTTATTTGGTTCTAGCATAATTTTTCTCATTGATTTTGACCTACTACACACGAAAATGAGTTTTAAAAATATTTCTGTCGATTGGTTTCGAGATACAAATTTTTGAACATTTTTTTTAAATTTTTGGAGGTACACTTACAATTTTGAGCATATCTTTCGTCTTTTTTGACCTATTTGATCCTATTACTACTCAAATTAAAGAAAATTGAGCCGTCTACAACTCATTCTCAGAAAATTCACATCGGGTAAGTAGTTTTGATGTTGGCGGCTTTAAAAGGTTAAAAAACGGCGTTTTTTTTAGTAAAAATGTGGCAGAAAAAACCATATAAAATATAAAACACGATGCTAACAGCAAGAAAATAAGCCCTTACTTAACAAAATCTGACAACAAATGGCGGACTTATAATTTTTTTGGTAAAAGACCGAAATTCCGCTATTTCACGATATTTTGATTTTCATTTGACTACATTTGGACCCTAATACGTGAGACCAATTGCAGCGAATACAAAAAACAAAGAAGAAGTCAGCTGTTTTTCCACATGGCATAAAATTTACAGTTATATCTTTGTTTCTACTCATTTTTTTGGGCGTTGATTTGGTTAATTTTGTTAGTTTAGCTATTTCTAATTGTGCCATACATTGAGTATTAGGGTGGAGTGAAAACATGCTTTTTTTTTAATTTGAAAAAGTTAACCTCGGAAAGAGATGTAGTCTGGGGTCCTAATGAGGGGAAATATAAAGAAAAAAATTTTAAAAAAATTTTAGGGGTCGCGCCACTCCCTCGAAATTTGGAAATTATCGCTATTTTGGCGTTGATTTTAGAAAAATCCTAAAAATTAACGACTTAACTTATTCGAAATTTAAAAGTTTAAGCTTGTTCAGTGCCCAAACAAAAGTATTTGAGGCAAATATGAGGATAATCGACTAATATTTGTAGCTTTGGTGGCGATTTCATTGTTCAGTCAATTTCCTGAAGAAGGGACGATTTGACTTATTTTAGTTTTTGAAATTTTTGAACAATGAGAAAATTTTTTTAAAATGTTGTCATGCCCTTATTTCATTTATTTATTTATTTATTAATTAATTACAATACAAAGTAAATTTATATTCTAATTTTGGGTCCAAGGGTAAACCGGGTGACAAAGACCATTTGGCATGATTTTTGCAGCGACAGACCAAAGCCTCTGGTGGGAATCGAACCCACAACCCCCACGCTGATAGGCAAGCACGCTACCAACTCGCCTACCGGGGCGCTTAACCCCTTATTTCATTGTTTACGCTATTGCAAACATTTATTGACATAAAACTTTTTAGGATTTTTCTAAAATCAACGCCAAAATAGCGATAATTTCCAAATTTCGAGGGAGTAGCGCGACCCCTAAAAATTTTTTAAAATTTTTTTCTTTATTTTTCCCCTCATTAGGACCCCAGACTACATCTCTTTCCGAGGTTAACTTTTTTTTTTGAATTTCACTCCACCCTATTGAGTATGTAGTGCTCTAAATAAATTAAAAAATAATATACTAAGACTAATTTGTTTATTTTAAATTAAGTTCAAATGTATTTATTCGTTTGCGTTGGGTAGCTACACAGAGAAAACAAAATATGCCAACTTTTCTACATGCAGCGTTTAATTTTTCTATACGTGGCGTGCAGTTTTTCTACATGTCCCGTGTAACTTTCTGTTATACATTTAACGTTTTGAATTTAGCAGGGCGAAATACGAATCGCTTAGGATTGCCGTTTCTACACGCGCCGTGTAAAGAATTTTGTTTTCTCTGTGTAAGCTGTGCAAATAATGAAAATCAAAATATCGTGAAATAGCGGAATTTCGGTCTTTTACCATTTGTTGTCAGATTTTGTTAAGGGCTTATTTTCTTTGTAAAAATGCCAGCTATACGTAAAAAAAATTTCTGTTAGCATCGTGCATTTTATGAATTTTTATATGGTTTTTTCTGCCACATTTTTACTAAAAAAAACGTCATTTTTAACCTTTTTAAGCCGCCAACATCAAAACTACTTACCCGATTTGAAAATTTTCTGAGAATGAGTTGTAGACGGCTCAATTTTCTTTAATTTAGGTAGGATCAAATAGGTCAACGAAGACGAAAGATATGCTCAAAATTGTAAGTGTACCTCCAAAAATTTAAAAAAAAAAGTTCAAAAATTTGTATCTCGAAAACCAATCGACAGAAAAATTAAAACTCATTTTCGTGTTTAGTAGGTCAAAATCAATGGGAAAAAGTATGCTAGAAACAAATAACAGAGAAAATTTTGTTATTTGTGACCTAGTGTAGTCGACAGCGACAAGACAACATTGATATGTATGCATGTACAAACGAAAGAAATTGATCAAAACCAATTGGAGATCAAAAAGGGAGAGCACACGTACGTACATACATACGTTACAAAGGGAGTATGGCAATAACATTGGTACGTATATACGTGTGCTTGCAAAAATTAAATAAAGAAACAAAATAATAATAAAATGTGAGCGTTCAGCGACACATATCGTTAGCTTAACGTGAAAATGTGCTAAGTCATCTTTTTCAAATTTTACAGGAGAGACAAAAAACCTAATAACTTTTAAATAAAACATTATTTTATTAAACTGTAAATGCAGTAACCTCAATGTCATAACTACTCAACGCAAAGGACAAAAAAAAAACTAAAAAAAAAACATGCATTTTACCCCTATCAGCTTTTTATTGAGTTAGCAGTTTTTCTTACTTATTTTTTTCTTTGACTTAGCACATTTTACTAAACTTATTTCTTCATAGTATTAATAAATAAAATTAAAGCAATGTAGTTTCAAAAATAAAAAGGTACTTCTTTATTTGTTAACATTGATCACAAATTATATGCAGTCTTATTTCATTGCTGCTATTTAATATTTTATATAAAATTATATAAAAATTATCACAAAGAAAAATTTTGCAGTCTTACTCCTGCTGCTAGTAAAAGTTATATAAAAAATCAGTAAAAATTTTATTATTCGAAAAGCAAATCATTATAAAATTTATGATGGTCCTTAGGCAAAGTAAGTTTCAAATATTGTAGATCTTCATATTTCTTACGTTTAATTGGTATTCTGTTTTGGTACAGTTGTTCTAAATTGCACCAATTTAAAGCAACTACTTTTTGATCAATTCTTTGCGGCAGAATTTTCCATAAAGTGGTGAACCGTAATTTGAAAAAAATTTCTCGATTTGGTGTATATTTTAATGCACGAATGTCTGTGACTTTAGCATCACCTTTGGTACGTCCAGGACGAATACTTTTACAGAATTCAATATTGTTAAATTTTTTAAAAAAATCATGTGTCAAATAAGTCACATCGTATGGCATAGGCTTTTTTCTTGCTGCTTTACATATTGCGATATATTCGGCAGGAACATCGATATTTTTATTCTTCATAGCACGCTCTATGGTAGAGTGGACACTATCGGCCTCCATCTGCGTATGCCCGGTTTCCAGTATTTTCTGCTCTATCACAATGTTGTGCTTAATAGCAGTATTTAGAAGTGCGTTACTCATTACACTATTCCGGTTTTGGTAACCACATCCATCACTATAAAATATAATCTTAATAGGGTTATCACTGTTATCAAGGCTGGGAAAAATTTTGGTTTCAATAAAATAAACCCATATGCTTGAAAATTCTTCAGCATTCACACCTCCTTCAGCTTCATTCCAGAGGAAGCAATACCCTTTTTTGTTTATTATGTTGAAAAAAAACCAAATTGTGAAGCTGTAATTTCGTTCTATAATACAAGCTGCTGACTTGGGATTTCGGAGCCATGAGTACAGCTTGAAGATCTACCGTAAACACATTGGATTCGTCACACCTGTCTTTGTTCTTTTCCATTCTTGCTTCTTCTTTTTTTTCTTGGTGACAAGAATATTCTTCCAGTGGAGTAGTGCCGGCAGAATAGCGTGCACATATTTCACACTGGTCCTTCTTTGGTGCAAACAAGCCAAGATTTCTGCTCTCAAATACCGAATGAAACGTACGTAAGGAAAGTGGCCGGACGTTGTGAGTTGCACACCAATCTTTTGAATAAAAATCATAAAGCATTTGCTTAGAACGCCATTCCGGTAATAGATATTTTTTTTCCGTGACAGCACGACAGTAATGAGACTCCATTACTGGCAGAGAATCAAAAAATAAGTTTATGTTTTTTTTTTCTTCTGAAATGATGTTTTGAACATTTCTCAAGACATTATTATGTGCAGTCACGGGTTTATTCACCCAACTAAGCACTGAGCATCTACCTATGCACAAGGTATTTAAAAAAAAAATTCTACAAACGCGCAAATTTTTACCATCCACTTTCAAGTGATATTTCAAAGTTTGAACTCTTCTAGACGCATTAGGATTTGTTCTATTTCGAGGATTGGATGGTTTAGTCGTTTGCACTAATGTATTCACATAAACTTTTTTTTGTTTCCAATCCATCTTCCAAAACGTTTTGAATATCTGCTGTCGTTGAGCATCAGTCACCAATGCACATTTCATGGTAGCAGTATCACATGTTTGAGCACACTTACATCTTCCCTTTATCGCTCGTGCAACTTTTATTTTTTTATAATTCCACACGTCACTTTCTTTTTTTCTTCCCCAATAGCTTTTTCCACATTCTCTTCTGTTTTTATTTTTTGCAACGAGCCATGTATTTCTCTCCACCTGTACTCTCTTTTTGCGTTTTTTATTTCTCACTGGCATATCAAAGGAATTGTCAGAGTCACTGTTGAAGCCATAAGGAACCAAACCAACCACACCATCGTCAGATTCTATTCCAAAAGACGCATCATCGATGCACTGAAGTGATTCTGCTGTAACGTTGTTATTGTCGTGCAAATCCATGAAAATCTGCTAAGAAATTGTTTTGTTTTTATTTAATTCTTCGTTTAATTAAGTCATTAAAGTCATTTATTACCTTTTTCGTTTAAAATAAAACACAAATAATATTTCTTTTTCACAAATAAAGCTCACGAAAAGCAAGAATAAAAAACAATAACAGAAAGAAAACAATAGAAGAAGAAAAAACATGACTTATCGCAATTTCTTTGACAGTCGTGAAGTTAGCACATTTACACATCATTGCCAACATCAAGTAAAAATTATTCAAATTCATAGTTTTTTTTTTTAAAGTGTGTATTTTGAATTTATTTCTAAGAATGCATCAAAATCTCATTTTTCCAAAAAATTGACTTAGCACATTTCCACGTTAAACTAACGATATTATATATCGCAAAAACTCCTTTTGTAAAAAAGAAAAGGCAGTTTAATTTATGTACTCTAATTAATTATTTATCAACAAAAACAGCAAACTTCAATGTGTATTGATCTGTAATCTGACAGCACTTAATAATTCTGATTCACAAGCTGGCAATACTAGATTCAGCAATCAGATACTTTTCCAAAAGTGCAGCCAACCGCAGTAATGCAAAAAAAAAGAGTCTGGTTTATTGGATAAAAGGTTGCTAACAGACAAGATATTTTTTGTGTTAAATTATAAATAAAAGTGTACCAATAAAGAACAAATAAACCCATTACTATATCAGATGTGAGATGCAACCGCTGCTACATAAAAGATAAACGATCAACCTAAAAGGATTAAAAATCTATACTGCGATTAAAATGGATTTGAAGCTCTCGTATGTTTTTCTGAAGCGGTCACGCTAAAGCTGGCCATAGACGAACGATAAATTCGAGCAATTTGTTGGGTTTGTGGTCGCTTTTTTACGTCTGTGGGGTAGTTTGCGAACAAATTGCAAGTTTTTGAAAGTTTTTGTTGGCAAGCAAATCATACGTGTGTGGGCTACTGCGCAAATTTTAAGACATTTCGCCATTTCAGTTGCTCTTCAACCATTGTAACGAAAGGTCGTGTAGAGACAGTTTGTGTTTGTCCCTCGTTCGGTGTGCACGTACAATTTGTTCCGTCCGTCGCGTTTCTCTGTGTCGTCTGTTTTAAAAATATAAGAAAAAAAAAAAAAATAAGAAAACTAAAAACATAACAAAAAAAAAAAAAAAAAACAGCAACAATAATAACAAAACTCCACAATAATAACACACAATAACAATACTCCAATAACAAAACAATAAACCGGCTACCTACAAAACAACAACCACCATCGCCCACGCACATTGACAACAACAACTCAAATTTCAACTCCAAACGCATCCAACACAACAGACAACACTAAGGGCTTTTTTATGTTCCCTTTTCTGTCTTGTACTTTCCCCCCTTCCCTAACCTTTTCGCTTAATACAAATAATACTGCGCTCTTCTTGTCGCTGTTCTGTTAGTTGTTGTAGGTATAACACTGAACAACTAACAGAAATAACAGCGGCGGGAGGGGTGCAGTAATATTTGTGTTTTGCTTTGACGTTATCTTGTTATTTGGTAGTGTTATGGCAGGTAGGTTTCGAATTCACTTCGCGAACATACGCGGGTTGAGGACGAATTTTTTTGCGGTATATGCACACATAAATTTCCATAGGCCGGATGTCCTCGCTCTATGTGAGACCCAGGTATGTGAGGATTCTGATCCACAGGATTTTCACATTCCTGGTTATCACACTCTTTCCTCTTTTTCTTCACACAGAGGCCTTGTGGTATTCATACGTAATGGTGTTGTGTTCCAGAGTCAGCAACATTTGAACTCATTAGATCCAGAATTTAACTCCCTTTGGGTTAAGTTCAGGATTGGATCGCACACCTTACATTTCGGGTTTCTTTACAGAAGCCCAAACCTGGAAAGGGAGGCTACCCTGAATGGCTTCGACGCCCTTTCTGACTCAATTTCGAAAATATTAGAATATTATCCGGACAGTGAAATTGTAGTTGCTGGGGATTTCAATGTCCATAATAATTCTTGGCTTTCCCATTCGAGCCATACATCTCCGGAGGGCCAGTACGCTGAGTTATTTGCCGCGCACAATGACTTGGCGCAATTAGTGAATGAACCAACACACATTCCGCGTGTTGAAGGGCAACATCAAAATATTCTTGACCTTTTCTTAACCTCTCACCCTGAAAAGTATGAGGTTAACATTCTTGCACCTCTTGGTAACTCGGATCATTGCACCATTTCAGCATCCTTTTCGTTCTCCGATCTTCGAGCCACTTCAAAACCAGTCACGAAGCGGACAATGTATATATACGAAAAGGCACGTTGGGCCGAGCTCAACAATTTTTATCAGCAATTTAACTGGAAATTATGTTTCCTAGACAATAATGTCGATGCTGCTGCTGAAATGGTTGAGAAAATAATTCTTCTTGGCATAAACATGTTTATTCCCTCGCAGACTACTTCGATTAAACCTCCAAAAAATTGTTGGTTTAATCAGACATGCAAAGAAGCTGTCAGATCCAAAGAGGAAGCATTCAGAAAATGGCGTTTAAATAAAAATACCACTACTGAACTGCTACGCAAGCAGGCTAGATCAAATTCTGCCAGAGTACTTAGGCGCGAAAAACTTCTTCACGAACAGTGTCTTCGTGCAAAAGTTCTTTCTTCTCCCAGGGGAAGTAAGAGCTTTTGGTCATTTGTTAAAAGGGTAAGGAACAATTCTTCATCTTCTATTTCAACCCTCGTTAACGGTGACCAGATATTCACTGACCCGGTTGACAAAGCTAACCTTATGGCTGAAATTTTTGCAAGGAATTCATCTTTGCCAGACAGCAGTCAACCACTCCCCGTGATCGAGAACGTATCTAGTTCGATGCCTCAGATATTTTTTCGAACACGTGGCGTTAAAAGGGTTCTTACAGATCTCAACGTAAATAAAACTCCGGGCCCGGATGGCATTTCAGCACTTGTCCTATGTAAGTGCTCTTCGACGCTAGCTCGTCCATTGCGCAATCTTTTCAGCATGTCGTACCGTGCTGGTATTTACCCTTCACGTTGGAAAGTTGCCAATGTTCAGCCGATCCCCAAGAAAGGTGAGGCTACTAATCCTGCGAATTACCGTCCAATTGCAATATGTTCTGCGCTCTCGAAGGTTATGGAGAGCATGGTTAATCACCATCTTGTAAGGTATCTAGAGTCTAACGGCCTTCTGAATGATAGACAGTATGGCTTCCGTAGAAATCGATCTACTGGAGACCTGATGGCGTTCCTTACGGAGCGATGGAGTCGATCCATTCACCGCCTTGGTGAAAGTAAGGTCGTGGCTCTGGATATTTCCAAGGCGTTCGATAGGGTCTGGCACGGAGCACTCATATCAAAACTTATTGCATTTGGTGTCGGTAATATCTTCTCTCGATTCATATCGAGTTTTCTCAGGGATCGCTCTATACGAGTTGTTATAGATGGCGTCTCATCCAACGAGCATAGGTTGACCGCAGGAGTGCCACAAGGCTCTGTCCTCTCTCCTTCTCTATTTCTTATTTTCATTGACGACCTGTTGGGGCAGACTGTGAACCCAATCTACTCCTTTGCGGATGACAGCAACCTCTGTCATTCGTACTCATTTGATCATCGGCCAAGTCCCTCGGAGATAGAGGACAAAAGGCGAACGATGAATAACTCACTTAACCGCGATTTGGCGACGATTTGTGAGTGGGGCCAAATGAACAGAGTAGATTTTAATGCACAAAAGACCCAGTGCTGTTTGTTGTCACACAAACGTTCCACTGATCCAGCACCGTCGTCAATATCTATGGGTGGTGTGGATATCGACGTATCAGATACTCTTGATGTTCTGGGCATGAAGATACAGGGTGATGCTCGCTGGGCTAGCCATATATTCGAAGTGTCGAAAGAAGCATTCAAGTGTTTGGGCTTTTTAAAGCGGTGCAAGAAATACTTCACCCCATCTGATCTCGTAAATATTTACACCACCTACATCCGGCCTAAAATGGAATACAACTCGCATATATGGGCAGGGGCTCCATTAACATCTTTGAAGCTTCTGGACCGTGTACAGAGGAGAGCGGTGGTGATGATAGGGGATGGTAGGGTATCCAGCTCTATTGTCTCCCTACAGCATCGCCGAAATGTGGGTTGTGTATCGCTATTCTATAGATATTTTAATGGTATCTGTTCAGAAGATATCCGTCGTCTGGTCCCTGACGTTAGAACATTTAGCCGGAATACTCGGCTATCCAGGGTCTCTCATCCGTTCATTGTCAAATGGCCGGTTGACCGGACGACGCACTATAGAGAAAATTCGTTCTTCAGCCGGACTGTTCGTTTGTGGAATAATCTTCCTGCAAGTGTTTTTCCTGCCTGTTATGACATTACCAAATTCAAGGCCAACGTCAACAAACACTACTCCCTCTTTCCTCCCTCCAATACCCTTATTTCCCATCTCTAACACAGTGCATTGCATTTATAGGGGGCATCCCCTGAGTGTTAGTCAAAAAAAAAAAAAAAAAAAAAAAAAAAGCAAAGACTTTAGATAGAATTTTTTGATGTGTTAAAAATGAAAATGCCATTTGGCAAACAAAAAGTGAAAAACTTAAAGACAAATTAGAAAAACAAAAATCATGGGAAAAACTCGTAACAAAATGGAAAGAGGTTGACAGAAATGCTTCGGTGGACGATAATATAATAATATAAATAAAATAATAAAATATAATATAATTTTCTGCCACAAAATTCTGACAGAAGCACAAACCGAAGTTCAAACACAAAATGAACATGCGAGCGCGTCATCCGCTTCGTAGCATATGTTTACTCATCAACGTCGGCGGAATTATGATTTGTTCGAGCGTGTGTGGAGAAACGATATGCAATCAATCGCAGCAATAAATTTGCAAATCACACCACTAAATCGTTCGTCTATGGCCAGCTTAAGCCAACATAGATCGCTTTATGACGCAATCTGTCAGATGACTAGCCGTGATACTGCAAGTGATGGATTAGATCCTGAAAACGCAAATATTAATGCTGATGTAATGGCAGCTGCCTTCAACGCAGTCGATACTGGCGAGGGCACCTCGTTGGTGGATGCAACGAATGTCGTATTGTCATATGCCGCCGATGAAAATCAGCACCACATGGCTGAGAAGGATGAATCTGATGCACCAGTGTTCGACGTCGCCATATCTACTGTAACTGAACCAGTGCCTTCTGTTAATTTAAAAGCCATTGCGGCTAGAAATTACACCGTTGCCTCTGCCGATATTTTTACCACTTCTTCACATTCTGGTAATAGGGAATCTGCTGTCAAAGCTGACACTCTTTCTGCACGCACGTTTTGTGCCGCCAAAGATGCTGTCTACACCGCTGTAACCAGACCTGCTTTTGGCAACTCTGATGTAAGCAACACTTCCGTAACCGACTCTGCTGCCCGTGCATATCCTGCCGTAACTCCAAACTCCGCCCCTGCAGTCACAACGTGCTCTTCAAAAGAGGCTACCAAAACGAAAGGAAAAATTTACAGATTCGTTTGCAGATGCTAAAAATTCAACAAAAAATTCGAGCGTTGGAAGAAAATGAGGATAGTCGGTCATACTCTTGAGGAATTGATTTGGAAGAGCTCGATGCTGCAATTCCGGTGATTAGCGAAGATGATGTCGTAAAGTGGTTCACACAATTTGAAGACTACGTGAACATTAGACGGTACCACAAAAAATACGTGACCAATATGGGTCACAGTATCACGACAGAGTCGCCGAGTTTAACGCGAGTACATGTCTAAACTCACGGTGGTCTTAACACCGGGTGAAATTCAATGCGTCTACGAACGCCCCGATACAGTATCATGATAGGAGGTGTATCGTCAACTTCGAGCGCGTATATAGAAACCAAGAGAATCATGTTTGAGATATGTAGTTTCGATGCAGTCAATTGCTGCTATGTCAGACATCGAGGTGCAACTGAGTTTAGGGCTTTTTTTCTTTCTTCCGTCGATTTGTGCCAGATTTTTCACGAGGTGCTAGACCGCCTAGTTTGAAAAATAAAGATTTCCAATAAACGAACGACTGTACTGAAGCCTTTCTGACTACAAAATCATTTTAGGGAAACGGAACTTCATACAGATGCGACTGCAAAAAGCATTGTGGCTGTCCTTTTACAATGACAGGAATGTAGTAGATTTCACCCGATTGCCTACTATTCGAAATGCACTTCACCTTAGGAGTCTAGATATCACAGTTTTGAACTGGAAACCGAATACATTATATATGCTCTAAAAGATTTCAAATATAATTAGGGATCAGTATACGATAGTGACAGATTGTAATTCACCTACATTAACATTAGGCAGAAGATTGTTAAATCCGAGAATTTCCAGATGGGCATTGGAGTTGGACATATCCCACATCGTCGGGGGGAATTGATGGCATGTTGATGCCCTAAGCCGGACTCAATTTATTGGTGCTATAGGAGAAGCTTGTGAAGATATGAACATTCAGATCCTCAGATAAAGGATCGTAAAATCCATACGATTCGGAATGGGTTAGAAAAGGGAGATTTAGATGGGTTGTTACTGGTGAATGGACTTGTGTCTCAGCACGGGGTTAGGGGTCAGAGGCTTGCCTATTGGGAAGATAATTTAGTGAGATCGACCCACGAAATAAATGGTCATGTGGGTCCGCCCCAAATAGAAAGAATGAGAGGAATTTAAACAGTATAAAGAAGAAACCAATCCCTTTCGATACCCTACACATCGATCACTTTGTCCTTTGTCATCAGTGATCGAAACACATCTTGGTGGTAGTAGATGTCTTTGTATGGAATCAAACTATGGAACTTAAAATATTTATTTATTATTAATTACAATACAAAGTAAATTTATATTCTAATTTTTGGGTCCAAGGGTAAACCGGGTGACACAGACCATATGTTTAGATTTTTGCAGCGACAGACCAAAGCCTCTGGTGGGAATCGAACCCACAACCCCCACGCTGATAGACAAGCACGCTACCAACTCGCCTACCGGGGCGCTTACTTAAAATATAATATTAAGCTAAAGTATTATTTTTCTTTAAATTAATAATGTATATGACCTCCATGATTTCCTAATGCGAATAGTTGTTAAATGAATTAATTTATGAAATTATTTTATATTTTTTATAATTTAAAAAAAATTCCAATTAAAATAAATCTTAAAGACACATAAGATTGCTACAATATGTTGTTTAATATATATTCGATGCAGTGTTAAAAAAAAGTGGCGCAGGTCTGGGAATAAATCCTCGTACTTTGGGATATTGCAAGCCACGACTTCCAATAATAATGTACTAGATACAAATAAATTGCGGAGAAGTTGCAATTTGATTTTGAATGAACAACAACTGACATTATTGGCGAGTACAGTTTTGTCTTCGGACCAAAGACCATACAGAGGGCAGACTTTGTATGTCGTTTTCGTATAGTTCCGAAGCACACTCCAGATGTCAGTAAGGCCGAGTTTGTATGTCGTTTTCGTATAGTTCCGAAGCACACTCCAGATGTCAGTAAGGCAGAGTTCCAAAACGTCATTTGCAATGCAACTGAAAGTCATGCATTCCTAAACGCATCCCTGTAAACTTTGACAATGTCATAAATCCCTAAATGTATAATAAAATTATCGATGCGCAAACTGTACATCACTAAATTTGTTGATGCTTTGTACAATAAAATAAAGTGCAAATAACAATGACGGGTGAAAGGTAAGGAAATATTTTTGTTAATGTTATTTTATTAACTTTATATATTTTTCATTGGAAATTCGAGTAGAAGCAGCTTCTTCTGACAACACGCCTTCAAAGTGAACCCGACTTTGCTTCAAACAAAAAAAACGCATCGTATTGTGGGAAAATGTGCTCCTGGAGATGAAGACAATTGACTCAGATTTTCCATTTAGCGAAATTATACGGAAATAGTTAAATTTTATTGAGACGTACAAAAGAATAAATTAAAGAATCTGCACATCCTCGTTGGAGTACTTACTATCTGATAGTAATGACTCGCTACTACCGATACTCCAACAAGTTCACAGCAACCTCCACGAAATTTCCATACGAAAATGGCTATAGAAAATGTCATCAGGCATTTATTCTATAGTTTTAGTAAATTGTTTACATTTCGGAACGCGTCTTCGTAGTTTTTTGTTTATTATGGACATACGGCAATTTAGTGTTTTCTTCTTTGACTTTTTGTGCAATTTTAAAATTATTTTGATATGTTTCTTCCAACAATTCGATCTACTGATTACAAACTGCGTTTCTAAACGTAAAAAATATGCAAAGTGTTTCTATTACAAAAGTAAACAACACACTTGGTTGCACTGTATCCAAACAGTTAGGGTTTCAACTCTCGGTTGCAGATGGGGGTAGATCTTGCAAACTTTGCTAGGTTCTTGCTACACTACAATTTGCTACACCACAACAACAAAATACACGGAAACGTGATTTGCTAGGGTTTGTGTGATATGCAAGACTCAAAACAAAAGGATGTCTGCCCTTGTACCTCTTGCAAACTCTGCAATAGTAAAACAGCTGATTATTATGTAATTCGAATGTAGCGTTTATGCAAAACAATTTTTTTTATTAATTTTAGCCTGCTTTTTTTACTTTAGAGTTAACAACATTACCTAATGTTCAAAATATTAAGTTTACTCCACTTTTGAGGTTTGCAGCGTGCGGTCATGCTGTAAGTTTTCGCGGCGGAGTCATTTCGAGTAATCACAACAGTAAAAGTACAGTAATCAAATATCAAAGCACGTTTTGTGCAATCGACTTAAATACAAAGGGTAAACCCCTAACCGTAGCGTTGGCGTAGTGGATTTTCCGGCCAAATAAATCTTCGATGCTGTCTAAGTAACTTTAAATAATTAAAAAAAAGAAACAAACATTGAGTAAACATATATTCGAGGAAATGGACGCTTTAAGTGAGCCAAACACAAATATTAAAAAATAAAAGGCTTCGAATAAAAGATGTACAAATGACGAATTGAAATCAATTGTGGATTATTTGCTGGACCATCGGGAATTAGATTTTTGTTATTGATCTACTGTTAGTTATTTTAACCGATTATTTGCACCCCTTTTTAGAAGCCGACAGGCAAAAGTTTATACAAGAAGCTTATAGTAATAACTGGAATCGATGTTTCTTGGGAAACAGTTCGATTGAAGGTAAAACACCTTGTGATATCCATTTGTTTGGAGTTGGTCTTTTCATGTGTTATAACATAAGGTGAGATCTTGTGGAATTTTTTTGAATATCACAGTTTTTAAAAATTTTGGACATCGTGGTCTATCATCACAAATCATTTGTTCTTTAACAGAATATTTGTGGTATCGCGAAAAAAAAGATATAGCGTTTATCACAGGAGTTTCCGCTAATGGAATCTCCGAACCATCAACATATCCAACGCAGAATGGGAGTTCACTTTAACAATTTCTGCTCTTTCGTTCATATATAGTGTATGTATTTTGTTTGTGGGTTTAAAAATACCCTGAAAATACGTCGAGTTACTTTGTCGATAGTACCAATTCCAAAAATTGCAGCAACTTTTTTTGTTGAAGCCCCTCCCCCCGACTACCACAGTCTATACAGAACTATAGCCAATTGATATTCTATTGGAAATTGTTCTCAAGAGCGCGGTTTGTTGAACTCACAATCGTTTGACATGATCCGTACTAATTTTTTGAATTCAGATCGGTTTACTCTCATCATTTGCAAAAGTCGATTCTGATCTAATCTAGTTAGAACGTTGAGGGTCCAGTTCACAGATTTTGGGACACCATACTCCACGGCGGTATGATGACGTTAGAAGTACGTCTTCTAGTACTTCATCCAAAATGTTGTGTATTATATCATCTTCACAAGCTATTTTTAAATGGTTATCGTTTTTTTTAAGGTTTCAGTTCAAAAAACATTTTTTTTTTCGTAACGCTTAAGTAGTTTAAAAATTTGGAGTCTCTTCAAGTTATGCTAAGAAAAGTGAAAAAAATATTTTTTTTTTTCAAAAATAATAAAAATTGGGGAAAATCAGAAAATTGATAAAAATTATTTTTAAAAAATTTGACGTGATACAGACATTTCCACGAGTCTGCCTGCAAAAAATCAGCTCGATTGGATCACTGAAAAAGGGTTAAAAATCGGTCCAAAGGCTATCACACAGGCCATTAAGAGCATCATACTTCAAACTTAAAAAAAAATCTGACGTGTACATGAAAATCGCCGATACACGTGTATTTTTATTTTTTATCGCCTTTCCGAAAAAGTAAATTTGGTTCATAGGACAGAATGTGTGTAACACGACGAGAAATTATGCGGCCAGGAAATGTCTCTTGCAATATTCGCTCGAGTTGTGTGGCATGTGGCACCGTCTTGATGAAACCACATATTCTCGAAGTCGTATTCTTCAATAGCAGGCAAAAAAATCGGTTACAGTCGTTTAAGTAAGGTCCAATCACACCTTGGGACCAAAGAGCGCACCAAACAGTGACTTTTTGAGGATGTAATGGCCTCTCTTCAATTACTTGAGGATTCTCAGAACCCCAAATAGCACAATTTTGTTTATTAACATACCCACCGAGTGAGAAATATGCTTCATAACCATAATCTCCTATTATAGCACGATATGTGGCTGTGCCAGAATCACCATTTTTGTGGCAGGTTTTAATAATTTTTACGCGTTGTGTGATAGTTAAGCGATCCATTTTCGTCAATGTCAATGGAAGTCTGCCAACTGAAAAGAAAAAAAATTGGATTAAGAACTTGGTTTGGCAGATGTCGAATTCCAGCCCTATACATTTGAAACCACAAAATGGATAACCCTATATTTAGACATTCTATTTCATCAATAGCATTTTGTAACAAAATGTTTGTTATTATTTTGTTCTTTTCCGACGTTTTGAGCATTTTATTTCGAATAATATTCAATTGAATTGAATTTGAATTATTTTCGTAGCAGAATCGTAGTATATTCTGCAAGGGTTGCAGAATATGCTATATTTAACTTACTTCATTACTATCGTTGGGTGTAATCCACCCATACCTTATTAGTATCATCCTTTCTTACGTGTTGAATTCAAATTTACAAATAATCCCATTTTTTTAAGAATGAAAACGAAAATAGCGAATAAATATGTAATTTTAAAAATATTTCTATTAATTTATTTTAATTTCTATTTCGTTAATGAACATCTCCTTTAAAAGAAAAACAAAACAAAAATAAAAAGTGGTTCTTCAAAACTAGCTATAATTTCTGGAGTTTTAACGTTAAGCCCCTGCGGTTTGTTGATTTGGAATGCTGAAGAAATATGTGACTCAAAGAAAAATGTTCCCCCTTTTTTTTTGGTTTCGATAGTTTTTGAAACGCTCTTTCACGTGAAGGTCCTAACTTGCTTAGAAGTGTACTAAAAATGTAGAGAAAGAAGAGCACAAATGAAAGAAAAACAGAATTTTATTGAAAATCCAGAATCAAGATAATAAATGAAATTGAAAAATTTTAAAACAGGATTGAACGCTGCAAAAACGATTTTACCAAAAAAGCTGTTTTGCACAAAAAATATTTATTTAGCAGTATTAAGTACTTTTCTTCGTCGCTATCCTTGTTGAAACCTTTGAAGTTGCTCGTTTTTTCGAATCTCGAACAAATGCATTATTATTATCTGTAACAGCTGTTTCCCGCAATTTCTTTTTTGAGTCATAAGCATCCTTTTCATATATTAAAAAAAGTTTGTAAACCACCCAAGCTCTTTTTTAACAAGATTTTTTGTAAATATAAGCTCGGATTAAACAATTAAAAATACTTCTAAACATCAAGAAACATCCAAATGAGGATTAGAAGAGAAATTATATAATATACTGAGAAATTCAGCCCTCTGGGTGGATTCCACCCAGACGATAGTAAGCAGGATTAAAACCGCATGCAATGTATTTTAACGTTTTGGAACTCACCCTAATACATAGGAAATCCGAGAAAATACTACTTTGAAAATCCGTCAATTTATTGGCATTTGTTGTTTCATGACCATTCTTGTCGTATGTCTAGGGTAGCGAAATATCAAATCTGTGTTCGAGCAACATTTTTATATCTGCGAAAGAAATTCAGATAAGCCCTCACTGTTGTTCTCCTTCAGTCGATCAACCATGATCCTTTCCAGCACTTTTGCAAATGCTGGAAGGAGGCTGATCCCCCGATAAGAGCGAGGATTGCGCCTAACTCTCTCGGGTGACTTCAGGAGAACAACAATGCGAGCACATTTCCAAACTTCCGGGAAATAGCCATCGCTAATGCACTTCGCAAAGACTGTCTCCAGATAATCAGGTATGCCTTTCCAGATGCTTCTACATATCTCTCCAGACATACCATCAAGACCTGGAGCCTTTTTACACCTGACATGGTAAATACTGTCCCCAACCTCCGTTCTTTCCAGAGACGGAGGGTCATCCATCTCCCACACAGGTGGGGTCCGCATGACCGGGACCAGGTCAGTCGCCCTATTCCTTAAACCTTACCCCAGGGGTCATCTCGATTTCGTCGTACGAAACTCCTCCACTCGTCCTCTTTTACCCTAACAAGCATGTCTTTGTACGTCCTTTGGCTAGTCAAAAAGGCGACTCTACGCTGAGGTAGATCTTCCGCTTCGTTCCGCCTGGCCCTTTGGAATTGCTTCCGCAGCCGCCTGACGGTCCTCCGCATCCGATCTAACTCCCTAGTCCACCATTTGACCTTACTTGGCCGAGCCTTGCGAGCTCGACCAAGCAGTGCATCATTGACCGAGCACATCCACTGGTCAATTTTGCTAACCATGTCATCTACCGTACGTAACCTAAAGTCATCTAGTGACTCCACTGCAGCAGTCGCCCTAATCGTGTCCGCGTAAATGTCCCAGTTCACGTCGCGCAGCCGCCATTGTCGTGGTAATTCGGTACTGCCTGTCCGTCTGCGATAAGTGACCATAATCTCAATCGGATTATGATCACTTATCCCCCAATTGTCACACACCCTCCACCTAGTGTCAAAAGCCGTCATTGCCACCCCATTTGCGACTGTCACGTCAATGTCACTAGTACCCACTGGACCGTCAAACGTGTACAGATCACTCGGCTCATTGAGAACAATGAGACACTTTGTGACCAGCCAATCACTTAGCATTACTTCTTGTATATAGTTCTGATGGCCAGATGCAGTCCTGGGCATCTTGCTGAACCACATACGAGAGCATGCGTTAGCGTCTAAACCAAGGATAATCGGATTATTACTCGCAAGGAGTAATACCGTATCCATGTACCCAATATACGGCTCCAGTGGAGCACTAAACCTACAATAGATACTTGCCAAGAGTATTCTCCCAAACCGCCCTTCTGCAGCAATGCAGACCACCCACTGGCTCGTGCTAAATACAGTACAGTCCACGTCACTGTCATCCACCACTATAGCTGAGTTTATCCCCTCGTCAGTAAAAACTCGCATACCCCCCGGTAGCCCCCTAACACAACCGCTCGTAGAATATGGCTCCTGTAAAAGCGCAAAGGACGCCCCCTGATGCCGCATTGCCTGCCCAAACTCACACATAACAGAAAATCCCCGCTGGCAGTTAAATTGTATAATTTTCAACTCCATTCTCGTTCTAATGGCGCGCGTTCGCCCGAGCAGTCATTGCCGCGTATATTGGGCACGCCTGAGACATCATCTGGTGGTCGGCTGGATGACCCTTAAAAGCGCAGTTGCGACACCGTAATTCATTGGGGCACCGCCCCGCCACGTGGCCAGCTGAACCGCACCTGCGGCATACATCTTCTGCCATACGGCAGTCTCGCACGCGATGGTCGAAACCAAGGCATCTGTAGCAGTCTGCTACAACATCCTGTGCTCTCACCTTGAAGCGGAACCACTTAATGTAGGCTCCGCTTGCCGTCAGGTGCTCTAAAACCCTTGGGGTGCATTCTAGCACCACGTTCAGCTTGCCCGTTCCAGCCTTCCAGGGACTGCTTACCAGGCGAACGCTCTTCTCGTACGCCGCCGGGGATAACATCGACTTAACATTTTTCTCATAGAGTTCCTCCATGAACTCGTCTACCGCTACCTCTGTGGGCACACCCTGCACCACCACCCTTGGCCCCAATTTGTCGTTCACCGACACCTCCAATCCAACCTCGCCAAACTTCGGGTTTGATACCACCTTTTGGCGCTCAGCAACAGACGGTGTGCGAATGACGGCTCCACCATCACGCATGGGACGCACGTCATGCACCCTGACTCCCAGGGTTGGGCCCACCTCCGTCATCACCTTCTTAACTACCTCCGTAGACGACGATGTCACGCCCTTCTTCCCATTTACCACCACAGACCATGTTTCTACCGGCTTGGGAGCAGCCGGGGGAACAACCAATGGGCGGGCAGCAGCTGCTGGCGCCATCAAGCCTCCGCTTACAACAGCATTACCGCCAGGACGCACATCAAGGCGCCCCTTCAGCCGCTCGTTCTCCAAGAGGAGCTTCATCAGCAGCTCCTCGTAACGCCCAGCATGCTCCACAACCGCACGCGACACGTTCAGAGGCACGCCATCACCCAAAGCCACATCCACGAGGCTGTTGGTGACCTCCTTCAGCTGCCGCACCGTCACTGACTCAGAACCAGCACCCACACCAGCACCAGCTGGCCTCCTTCTGCGCGCCCGACTCCTCCTCACTTCGTCGCTCATGCCGTCCTCAGTTGCTATGTCCATCACGGACACAGCTGCAACATAAGCAGCAGCAACATTGGCAGCATCAACAGCAGAAGCAGCAACAGCAGCAGCAATGATGGACGCAGACGTGCTTGCGCCATCACTCGCACCAGCAGCACGCTTCGCCCTTGGCGAGCCCGGCTTGAAGCGCTTGCTGTCGTCGTCCACAACACCTACGTCAGCAGAGCTCTCCGAATCAGAGTGCCTGATTCTCCTCGGCCGCTTCATCAGCACGTCTTACGCAGTCGCCGTCGACGTCGCATCAGACGCGTCCCCTTTCGGCGTCGCCTTCCCCCCTTTTGCATGTTTGCCACCAGCTGGTGGCGCCATCACCAATTCAAAAACAACGTCCAAAAATCAAAATCCCCAAAAGCAGTCCGGTCCACAACGATCAATCAGTAAATTAAATGCTCAAAAAGCCTTGCCGACTTTTAGGCAGTTAAAATAATAAAACTCACCACAAGGTGGGATTACACACCACTTTGTTTATGTTAATACACGTGTTACGGTGTATTAACTAGAAACATGCATGAACACACTCTGGTTTACAATACATTCATTTAGTCATTGTACCAGTACCACTGTCCCGAATAGTGTAAACAATGAAATGAAACGAGACGAGATTGCTTGCTCTTCGAATGAATGTTGTATGGTTCTCTGCTCTCTTAACTACTCTATTCGTCTCAATTCTGTTAAGAGAACACAATATTGTTCTCAATAAATATTCGAGACTGTAAAAGGCATTTGAATACATAAGAAGTCTTTGAATGGTATACGGTAAATTATGAATGGTTGTGGGTATCATTAGCTTTCAGTCATTTAAGAAATCAACAAGGGTGAGCAAGGTGTAAACAAAAAAATATATAAATATATTCTTCTTAAATAAGTTTAACTGAGAAAAAAAAATGGAAATTGATGAAGTAAATAATTATTAAGAAGAAATAATTAATATTATTATTAATATTTAAAAATATTTTAGACAACAGTATTTATTCTAAAATTTCAACGGGTGAACTTGTTTTGAAGGAAAAAAAGGCCGCAGCAAAGTTTGGGAGGTTTTTTCGATAATTGTGGATCGAGACGAAAACGAATTAAAATTTGTAAGTTGCAATAAATGCAAAACAATTTTAAAATACTCCAATTCAACATCAAACCTTGTGAAACATAAGTGCTACGTTAATAAACAACAACAAGAAAGTAGTTCCAAGCTTGAGTTAGATGATTTAACAAAAAAAAACAATAACAACATTATTAACAAAGTGGGTGGTAAGAAATTGCAGGCCTTACAATATTGTAGCCGATAGTGGGCTGCAAGAAGTTCTGGAACACTTTGCATTTATTGGATTTAAATATGGTTGCAATGTCGATGTTCAGAAATCGCTTCCACATCCAACTACAGTGTCCAGAAATGTAGGTAATTTATATACACGTTGCTTTGAGAGTGTTCGTCAGGAAATATCCTCCATACAAGAAAACGGATTCAGCCTTACTTCTGACCTGTGGACCGATGATTACATAAAAAAAACATACATATTGATAATGTTGAATTCGATATCTAATAATTTTCATACATATTATTCTTTTATCTTCATAGTATAATTTAATTTTAAGAAATTTCACCGAATCGGATCTTATTTTAATTTATTTTGTTCTATTTTATTTTTATTTTTACATGGAATATATAAATATAGTCTGAACATTTGTTTTCTACTAAATCTGTAACATTTGTTTTATTTGCAATAACTTAAATTTGATGAAACTATTTTTATACGATGATAACTAACTTGCAGTTTAATTTAACTCCAATTCTGCACACGAAGAGCATGAAATTAATTTAATTGTCGCCCTATTCTACATTCCAGAGAAATCAAAGCAAAAACAACATCATTTGCTACGCTCATCATATGTTACGCTCATGGAAATAGACTTTTTCTCAAATAGTCTTATTAATACATCTCAGTATTCGAGTAGTTGTGGTTGTCTCTAAAGACCTTTTACCCGATCACCTTACAACTCGTTCATACCCGAACTCTGTCGTCTCGGTACCATTCTGTTTCATTCCCGATGCTACTTGCTAAGAGGAATGGTTGTGTGTACCATACTCTTATCGCTAGAATGAGCACATTTACGCTTTTGTAAACAAAAGAATATGTTCGGGTGTGTGAAAACGATGTTCATGCAGGGTTTTAGTATTAACACAACACAGCACAACACAACTAGAAATAAGCGAAAAAATATGGAAATTAATCCGCTTATTTCTCGCGAAATAATTGGCCCACGAACAAACCAATAACACCACAGTGATCACCGCGTACTTCAAAACTCACTAAAATTATAAGTCGAAACTCAATTTTAAACGGTTGAAAAAACACGATAAATCGGAGCACTAAAAAACACGTCTGATCGCTACAAATGATAGGGACAGAAGGGCTACACTGTATACAGTAAAAATTGGCGAAACTCAGTTGCTTTCCAATGTAACAGGTCATCTAAAGGTCTTGGTTTACGTACGAACTCTTTCGTAACATTGCCAGATGTTCTAACGGCGACTTTTTTTTAGGTATTCACTTAAATGATGTTTCGAATATTTTCTGCGTCAATGTTCCTTCAACCGTTCTTGCCACTTGTGTACATTTCGCACATCCATGGTCCGATGTTTGTGATAGTGTGTCGTAATAAAAGCTCTTGCAGGAGCAAATTGTAGCTCTTATTTCAATTTGAAGTACATGTGAAAACTCAGCTATAAATTTCTCCAAATAATCTCCGCAGTTAGGTTGATTTTCCCTAAATATACACCTACTGGAAACACAGGCACACACTCAACATTACTATACCTGACTAAAATGGGCCGAAGTTGTATTTTGGAACTTCTGTATGGTGGTAAACCGTCTATATTGATGTCAATGTGTATTTTATCCACCACATCATCTTCTCTGTCCATATTTTCTACAATACTGTTTTGTAGTTTACTTTTTTTTTGTTCTAATCCTTCGTCTTGTTACCTGTCTTCTCCGTCAGTTCATATCCTCTCAAACCTTTGCAGAAACTCTTCCATTTCATTCTTTAGAACCCCCTTCAAATTTCTTTTACTACTCATTCTTACCACTTTTTAATTTGATCATTTAAAAAAAAAACACTTTTTGAATGAACTTTGGAAAGCGACTGAAAAAGAGTTGTGTAGTTCCGAAACGAACTAGTTCAATGGAACTATTCACCTGAAGAAACTATGTGAACTAGTTCCTGCTCTTTCTCTCCTTTAGTTCCACAGGTACATTCAGTTCCAAATAACTTACATCATACAACTCTAAAATGTATTCACTGCATTGTAAAGCGTTATCCATTATGTTTTTTAAAAGTATAGTTTTTATCATGATATTTCTTTTTTATTATAAAGTTTGAACGTTGACATTATTTGTGAAACACTACATCATTTAAATGACCACCACGTGAATTGTTGCAAGCATTTTTGCCACATATTGATCGGTATCTTAGCCGTAACTTGACGAATGTTGATTCTTAAGTGCTCAAGAGTTAAAGGATTATCTGCATAAACACGGTATTTCGCGTAGCCCCACAAAACAAGTATAATGGTGTCAAATCGCATGATATTGGTGGCCTGTTGATGTCGCCACGACGAGAAACGCGGCCAGGAAATTTCTCTGGCAATAAAGCCACATTCACTCGAGTTGTGTGGCATGTGGCACCACATACGTATTTTTCAATAGCAGGCAAAAAAAGTCGGTTATCATACGACCATAACGCTCCGAATTGACGGTGACAGTCGTTCCCTCGTCGTTTTCGAAGAAATAAGGTCCAATCACACCTTCGGATCAAAGAGCGCCCCAAACAGTGACTTTTTGTGGATGTAATGACCTCTCTTCAATTACTTGAGGATTATCAGAAATCCAAATACGACAATTTTGTCGATTAACATAACCACCGAGTGAGAAATGTGATTCATAACCGTAATCTCCTCTTCAAGCACGATATGTGGCTCTGTCAGAATCACAATTTTTGTAGTAGGTTTTAATAATTTTTACGCGTTGTGTGATAGTTAAGCGATCCATTTTCGTCAATGTCAAACTTCCAACTGAAAAGAATCATATTAATGGAGAAAATATTGGAAACGGCAGGTGGTAATGGGACTTGCCGACGAAAAGAAGAACAAGATGTACCTGGCGCTTTTTGAAAATCCAGAGAAATTGACAATAAAGGGTCTGATGTTGAACAGGACAGACAGTTGCATAGTCACTGGCTTCGCTAGACTCACATGAGAGCAACAGTTTTAATATTGTTTGGTAGGCAAGTCTAAAAGATTTGTTAAGATTAAGCTAAGGAGCGCAAAAGTCGAATTTTAGTCGAATAAAATGTAATAATTTCTAATTTCTTCAAGCTAGTCTATATATATAAAACTCTTGCGTGACTGACTGATTCATCACTGTCCTGGCCGAACGACTGAAGTTTGGGAAGTATGTAGCCCTTGAATCCTAGACATCCGCTAAGAATGGATTTTTGGAAATTCGGATTGCAAGGGGATAAAAATGGGTAAAATGTGTCCCCAAAATTTGCAAAAATACAAAGAATTCAAATATAATAATTTTTTTTTGGAAATTGACCAAAAAGGGTAGAACATTAAAAAATAGTGAAAAATGAAAAAATTGTAAAACAATTTTTTGTACAAACATGTGGATTATAGTTAGATAAGGGACGAAAAAGCGGCAAAAACGTACCAAAACGGGGAAAAAAAGTTCAAAAGGCGAAAAAACAAAAAATGTGTGAAAAAATTTAATCTACAGGAGTGGGCTCAAATTTGGATGAAATGGAAAACGGGCTGGTATAATTTAAATGAGAAATAATGTACAACAGGTGGAAATGAGTTAGAGGTGGGTCGAAAAGGGGCCAAGACGGGACAAAAAACCCTTCGATCTATCCGAAAATACATATAAATCAAATATTGTGATTTTTGTTAGAAAATTGGTCCATAACTACTAGGGTGGCCCTTAACTATAAGGAAATTTTCGCATGTTAGATTTTTGCTGCTCCCAACATCAGATCCTGTTTCAATACACAAAAAAACGTGCTGTACAAAATTTCAGCTCAATCCGTTAACTTTTAGGCGACCCTCAAGTGGCTTATAGTTGGAACATGGTTACACTATGAATAATTCCTATCAAAATTCTGTAAAAAAAATTGGTTTGATTTATACTTATATAAAAGTAACTCATTTTTATTGACAACAATAATTTCCATTAATGAAAACATTATATGAATGAAAGAACAATGAACGTTATTTTGTTCTATGAGAGGATTTGGTAGCAGTTGGGTAATTTTTACGATCTCTGGCTACGATTTGTAAAACATATTGTTTCTCAGCTTCATCTTTTGTGAGAATGTTATTATAATCCTGAATGAGTTTGACACCTCTGTCTGCAACGTCATTCACAACAACTGTCGTCTCAAGTTTTGCAATTGCACTTTTGTAACCAATATCATCCTTCCATGTTGAAGGGTCTTTGTCGAGGAAATCAGTGCTGAGAGAAAATCTCGTGAAGACATTTTTCGAACTAGGAGTTACAAAGGACGAAAACTCAATGTTTGTAAAGGAAAAAAAATCAATGTTTGTAAAGGGAAAAAAATCCTTTTGGTGCAGAATGTACCTTTTAAGCTGATTTTTGTCTTCTTCACTTTTATCTGTTTCCAGCATAATTTGAGCCATACGTGAATCAAATAAGGATAGAACCACAGTTTCTGGAACAAAATACCAGAGATGTTTGGAAAAATTTTTCGTAGTAATCTTACTAATTTCTGGATCAATATACTGATAATTTATCAGTTGTTGCATGAAGAGGAAGTCATGATAAGGTGCTTTAATTGCTTCCGAGGATAGAAACCAGGCTCGAACGTACACTCGAGCAAGAAAAATACATATTCTTCTTAAAGAATTCCTCTCCCTATGAGATAACTGAAATTGATCTCGAAACAGATATATCTTAAATGCATAAATTGCTTTTGTTCTCTCGATGTTGCTTTTGGGTAGAAAGGCGATGTTCAATAAATCGAAGAATGGTAGAGCGTACATCATCAGGCACTTCATTTCTATCTGTTATGTAAACGTTCTTGTTGATTTTCGCCCAGTTGTCTCTAAATCTTTTGAAAAATATTTAAACCCCATTTTTATCAGAGATTTTGCAATGTACCTCGAGTTGCTGGAACTGATGCTGCTGCTGAGGTTACTGCTAATGGTATTATTTGCTGAACGATGTTAGAAGAATTTTCACTGTCGTCGTCATCGTCTCAACTTTGGCTGCTTGATGTTGAATCATCGGTATTAGGAACAGCTGGCAGATGAGCCTCAACCTCTTGCTGCTTTTCTTCTTAAGTCCTTTTTTTCCTTGCAGTTGCCATTGCAGTGCGTTTCAGTGCTCTTTCTTCTTTCTGTTTATGTTTTTGATCTACACCAAGCATCGAGCCCGGTCGTCCTTTTTGGCGTTGAAGCATTAGGAATTTCTTATCCTCAACATTATTCATCAGTTCTAAAGCATCTGAAGGAGCTATATCAAAGAGATTGTCCATCTTTTCCACGAAAATATTTCTTCTTTCTTTTTCCTTGCCTGCAGTTCTAGTCAAATTTTTCTGGAAACCTTTCCATTCATCATAAATTTTGAGTAACTTTTCAATGCAGTGGTCATTTCTTTTAATAGGAATTCGTACTTTTTGCCAAAAAATTTAAACTTCTTGAATCACCAATGCTGCACTTTCCTTAGTTGTAAGATTTACAACTCTTACATTGTAGAAAAAACGTTTAAAGCTTGTTGGTTCGAAGGTAGTTTGGCTCCGACGATTTGATTAGAAATGTAACCAACGAGAGATACATTAAAATCCTTCCTTAACTTGTATGACGAGCTACCTGAAGAAGTTGACGCCATTTTAAGAGTATAGGAAGAAGACGTCACAAATGTCACTGGTTTGGCTAATGTGCTTTTCCGATTACCTGGGTTTTTTAAAATGTAAAAATTTTAGTTGATATAAACAAATTGATTTTATTTTTATTCACTTGGACTATACTTTAATGCTGTGGCGCACTGATATCTGCAATGACCAACGATGAAATCAAAAGTTTTTTCCACAATTGCTGACGATGAACAACTGATTTCTAAGGTTGCTAACAGAAGAACGCATTGACTCTGCTGCCTTGCTCTTTTTTTGTAACAACAATGTCAGGTCTTTCAATTGTCGTGGCCGCGACGAATTTACAATTTTTTATGCATAGATTTTTCTGTCTTGTTGACTAACGGTAACTTGTTGATCGCTTTAGATGATTTCAAATGATGGTTGGATTTGTTCTGCCGTCGTAGGTGTGTGCTTGTGTATGTTGTTTTGGTGAAGCTCCGGAACGGGTAATCGCGTGAAAATTGCAAAAGTTCATTGTCGATGAGGGTTGCCTTCCAATTACCCAATTGAGCTGAAACTTTGCACATATCGATTTTTTGGTGATTGAAACAAGATAGGTGGTTGGGAGCTCAAATTTTACACAGTTGAAAAATAAGGGCCACCCTAATGTATGTATGTACGTGTGTAAGCGAAGCAAAAAGATCAACATAACAAAAATGTAACACACGTACATACATGCATACATAGCACTAGCCAACAGTCGTTTTGTTATTTGGTTCTAGCATAATTTTTCTCATTGATTTTGACCTACTACACACGAAAATGAGTTTTAAAAATATTTCTGTCGATTGGTTTCGAGATACAAATTTTTGAACATTTTTTTTAAATTTTTGGAGGTACACTTACAATTTTGAGCATATCTTTCGTCTTTTTTGACCTATTTGATCCTATTACTACTCAAATTAAAGAAAATTGAGCCGTCTACACATTCTCAGAAAATTCACATCGGGTAAGTAGTTTTGATGTTGGCGGCTTTAAAAGGTTAAAAAACGGCGTTTTTTTTAGTAAAAATGTGGCAGAAAAAACCATATAAAATATAAAACACGATGCTAACAGCAAGAAAATAAGCCCTTACTTAACAAAATCTGACAACAAATGGCGGACTTATAATTTTTTTGGTAAAAGACCGAAATTCCGCTATTTCACGATATTTTGATTTTCATTTGACTACATTTGGACCCTAATACGTGAGACCAATTGCAGCGAATACAAAAAACAAAGAAGAAGTCAGCTGTTTTTCCACATGGCATAAAATTTACAGTTATATCTTTGTTTCTACTCATTTTTTTGGGCGTTGATTTGGTTAATTTTGTTAGTTTAGCTATTTCTAATTGTGCCATACATTGAGTATTAGGGTGGAGTGAAAACATGCTTTTTTTTAATTTGAAAAAGTTAACCTCGGAAAGAGATGTAGTCTGGGGTCCTAATGAGGGGAAATATAAAGAAAAAAATTTTAAAAAAATTTTAGGGGTCGCGCCACTCCCTCGAAATTTGGAAATTATCGCTATTTTGGCGTTGATTTTAGAAAAATCCTAAAAATTAACGACTTAACTTATTCGAAATTTAAAAGTTTAAGCTTGTTCAGTGCCCAAACAAAAGTATTTGAGGCAAATATGAGGATAATCGACTAATATTTGTAGCTTTGGTGGCGATTTCATTGTTCAGTCAATTTCCTGAAGAAGGGACGATTTGACTTATTTTAGTTTTTGAAATTTTTGAACAATGAGAAAATTTTTTTAAAATTGTGTCATGCCCTTATTTCATTTATTTATTTATTTATTAATTAATTACAATACAAAGTAAATTTATATTCTAATTTTGGGTCCAAGGGTAAACCGGGTGACAAAGACCATTTGGCATGATTTTTGCAGCGACAGACCAAAGCCTCTGGTGGGAATCGAACCCACAACCCCCACGCTGATAGGCAAGCACGCTACCAACTCGCCTACCGGGGCGCTTAACCCCTTATTTCATTGTTTACGCTATTGCAAACATTTATTGACATAAAACTTTTTAGGATTTTTCTAAAATCAACGCCAAAATAGCGATAATTTCCAAATTTCGAGGGAGTAGCGCGACCCCTAAAAATTTTTTAAAATTTTTTTCTTTATTTTTCCCCTCATTAGGACCCCAGACTACATCTCTTTCCGAGGTTAACTTTTTTTTTGAATTTCACTCCACCCTATTGAGTATGTAGTGCTCTAAATAAATTAAAAAATAATATACTAAGACTAATTTGTTTATTTTAAATTAAGTTCAAATGTATTTATTCGTTTGCGTTGGGTAGCTACACAGAGAAAACAAAATATGCCAACTTTTCTACATGCAGCGTTTAATTTTTCTATACGTGGCGTGCAGTTTTTCTACATGTCCCGTGTAACTTTCTGTTTTATACATTTAACGTTTTGAATTTAGCAGGGCGAAATACGAATCGCTTAGGATTGCCGTTTCTACACGCGCCGTGTAAAGAATTTTGTTTTCTCTGTGTAAGCTGTGCAAATAATGAAAATCAAAATATCGTGAAATAGCGGAATTTCGGTCTTTTACCATTTGTTGTCAGATTTTGTTAAGGGCTTATTTTCTTTGTAAAAATGCCAGCTATACGTAAAAAAAATTTCTGTTAGCATCGTGCATTTTATGAATTTTTATATGGTTTTTTCTGCCACATTTTTACTAAAAAAACGCCATTTTTAACCTTTTTAAGCCGCCAACATCAAAACTACTTACCCGATTTGAAAATTTTCTGAGAATGAGTTGTAGACGGCTCAATTTTCTTTAATTTAGGTAGGATCAAATAGGTCAACGAAGACGAAAGATATGCTCAAAATTGTAAGTGTACCTCCAAAAATTTAAAAAAAAAAGTTCAAAAATTTGTATCTCGAAAACCAATCGACAGAAAAATTAAAACTCATTTTCGTGTTTAGTAGGTCAAAATCAATGGGAAAAAGTATGCTAGAAACAAATAACAGAGAAAATTTTGTTATTTGTGACCTAGTGTAGTCGACAGCGACAAGACAACATTGATATGTATGCATGTACAAACGAAAGAAATTGATCAAAACCAATTGGAGATCAAAAAGGGAGAGCACACGTACGTACATACATACGTTACAAAGGGAGTATGGCAATAACATTGGTACGTATATACGTGTGCTTGCAAAAATTAAATAAAGAAACAAAATAATAATAAAATGTGAGCGTTCAGCGACACATATCGTTAGCTTAACGTGAAAATGTGCTAAGTCATCTTTTTCAAATTTTACAGGAGAGACAAAAAACCTAATAACTTTTAAATAAAACATTATTTTATTAAACTGTAAATGCAGTAACCTCAATGTCATAACTACTCAACGCAAAGGACAAAAAAAAAACTAAAAAAAACTGAGTTAGCAGTTTTTCTTACTTATTTTTTTCTTTGACTTAGCACATTTTACTAAACTTATTTCTTCATAGTATTAATAAATAAAATTAAAGCAATGTAGTTTCAAAAATAAAAAGGTACTTCTTTATTTGTTAACATTGATCACAAATTATATGCAGTCTTATTTCATTGCTGCTATTTAATATTTTATATAAAATTATATAAAAATTATCACAAAGAAAAATTTTGCAGTCTTACTCCTGCTGCTAGTAAAAGTTATATAAAAAATCAGTAAAAATTTTATTATTCGAAAAGCAAATCATCATAAAATTTATGATGGTCCTTAGGCAAAGTAAGTTTCAAATATTGTAGATCTTCATATTTCTTACGTTTAATTGGTATTCTGTTTTGGTACAGTTGTTCTAAATTGCACCAATTTAAAGCAACTACTTTTTGATCAATTCTTTGCGGCAGAATTTTCCATAAAGTGGTGAACCGTAATTTGAAAAAAATTTCTCGATTTGGTGTATATTTTAATGCACGAATGTCTGTGACTTTAGCATCACCTTTGGTACGTCCAGGACGAATACTTTTACAGAATTCAATATTGTTAAATTTTTTAAAAAAATCATGTGTCAAATAAGTCACATCGTATGGCATAGGCTTTTTTCTTGCTGCTTAACATATTGCGATATATTCGGCAGGAACATCGATATTTGTATTCTTCATAGCACGCTCTATGGTAGAGTGGACACTATCGGCCTCCATCTGCGTATGCCCGGTTTCCAGTATTTTCTGCTCTATCACAATGTTGTGCTTAATAGCAGTATTTAGAAGTGCGTTACTCATTACACTATTCCGGTTTTGGTAACCACATCCATCACTATAAAATATAATCTTAATAGGGTTATCACTGTTATCAAGGCTGGGAAAAATTTTGGTTTCAATAAAATAAACCCATATGCTTGAAAATTCTTCAGCATTCACACCTCCTTCAGCTTCATTCCAGAGGAAGCAATACCCTTTTTTGTTTATTATGTTGAAAAAAAACCAAATTGTGAAGCTGTAATTTCGTTCTATAATACAAGCTGCTGACTTGGGATTTCGGAGCCATGAGTACAGCTTGAAGATCTACCGTAAACACATTGGATTCGTCACACCTGTCTTTGTTCTTTTCCATTCTTGCTTCTTCTTTTTTTTCTTGGTGACAAGAATATTCTTCCAGTGGAGTAGTGCCGGCAGAATAGCGTGCACATATTTCACACTGGTCCTTCTTTGGTGCAAACAAGCCAAGATTTCTGCTCTCAAATACCGAATGAAACGTACGTAAGGAAAGTGGCCGGACGTTGTGAGTTGCACACCAATCTTTTGAATAAAAATCATAAAGCATTTGCTTAGAACGCCATTCCGGTAATAGATATTTTTTTTCCGTGACAGCACGACAGTAATGAGACTCCATTACTGGCAGAGAATCAAAAAATAAGTTTATGTTTTTTTTTTCTTCTGAAATGATGTTTTGAACATTTCTCAAGACATTATTATGTGCAGTCACGGGTTTATTCACCCAACTAAGCACTGAGCATCTACCTATGCACAAGGTATTTAAAAAAAAAAATCTACAAACGCGCAAATTTTTACCATCCACTTTCAAGTGATATTTCAAAGTTTGAACTCTTCTAGACGCATTAGGATTTGTTCTATTTCGAGGATTGGATGGTTTAGTCGTTTGCACTAATGTATTCACATAAACTTTTTTTTGTTTCCAATCCATCTTCCAAAACGTTTTGAATATCTGCTGTCGTTGAGCATCAGTCACCAATGCACATTTCATGGTAGCAGTATCACAT
This sequence comes from Hydrotaea cyrtoneurina, assembly GCA_958296145.1. NCBI lineage: Eukaryota > Metazoa > Arthropoda > Insecta > Diptera > Muscidae > Hydrotaea > Hydrotaea cyrtoneurina. Next base: position 72,864,667 of record OY282512.1, on the reverse strand, counting down.
GTTTGAGCACACTTACATCTTCCCTTTATCGCTCGTGCAACTTTTATTTTTTTATAATTCCACACGTCACTTTCTTTTTTTCTTCCCCAATAGCTTTTTCCACATTCTCTTCTGTTTTTATTTTTTGCAACGAGCCATGTATTTCTCTCCACCTGTACTCTCTTTTTGCGTTTTTTATTTCTCACTGGCATATCAAAGGAATTGTCAGAGTCACTGTTGAAGCCATAAGGAACCAAACCAACCACACCATCGTCAGATTCTATTCCAAAAGACGCATCATCGATGCACTGAAGTGATTCTGCTGTAACGTTGTTATTGTCGTGCAAATCCATGAAAATCTGCTAAGAAATTGTTTTGTTTTTATTTAATTCTTCGTTTAATTAAGTCATTAAAGTCATTTATTACCTTTTTCGTTTAAAATAAAACACAAATAATATTTCTTTTTCACAAATAAAGCTCACGAAAAGCAAGAATAAAAAACAATAACAGAAAGAAAACAATAGAAGAAGAAAAAACATGACTTATCGCAATTTCTTTGACAGTCGTGAAGTTAGCACATTTACACATCATTGCCAACATCAAGTAAAAATTATTCAAATTCATAGTTTTTTTTTTTAAAGTGTGTATTTTGAATTTATTTCTAAGAATGCATCAAAATCTCATTTTTCCAAAAAATTGACTTAGCACATTTCCACGTTAAACTAACGATATTATATATCGCAAAAACTCCTTTTGTAAAAAAGAAAAGGCAGTTTAATTTATGTACTCTAATTAATTATTTATCAACAAAAACAGCAAACTTCAATGTGTATTGATCTGTAATCTGACAGCACTTAATAATTCTGATTCACAAGCTGGCAATACTAGATTCAGCAATCAGATACTTTTCCAAAAGTGCAGCCAACCGCAGTAATGCAAAAAAAAAGAGTCTGGTTTATTGGATAAAAGGTTGCTAACAGACAAGATATTTTTTGTGTTAAATTATAAATAAAAGTGTACCAATAAAGAACAAATAAACCCATTACTATATCAGATGTGAGATGCAACCGCTGCTACATAAAAGATAAACGATCAACCTAAAAGGATTAAAAATCTATACTGCGATTAAAATGGATTTGAAGCTCTCGTATGTTTTTCTGAAGCGGTCACGCTAAAGCTGGCCATAGACGAACGATAAATTCGAGCAATTTGTTGGGTTTGTGGTCGCTTTTTTACGTCTGTGGGGTAGTTTGCGAACAAATTGCAAGTTTTTGAAAGTTTTTGTTGGCAAGCAAATCATACGTGTGTGGGCTACTGCGCAAATTTTAAGACATTTCGCCATTTCAGTTGCTCTTCAACCATTGTAACGAAAGGTCGTGTAGAGACAGTTTGTGTTTGTCCCTCGTTCGGTGTGCACGTACAATTTGTTCCGTCCGTCGCGTTTCTCTGTGTCGTCTGTTTTAAAAATATAAGAAAAAAAAAAAAAATAAGAAAACTAAAAACATAACAAAAAAAAAAAAAAAAACAGCAACAATAATAACAAAACTCCACAATAATAACACACAATAACAATACTCCAATAACAAAACAATAAACCGGCTACCTACAAAACAACAACCACCATCGCCCACGCACATTGACAACAACAACAACTCAAATTTCAACTCCAACACAACAGACAACACTAAGGGCTTTTTTATGTTCCCTTTTCTGTCTTGTACTTGTGTTTCCCCCCTTCCCTAACCTTTTCGCTTAATACAAATAATACTGCGCTCTTCTTGTCGCTGTTCTGTTAGTTGTTGTAGGTATAACACTGAACAACTAACAGAAATAACAGCGGCGGGAGGGGTGCAGTAATATTTGTGTTTTGCTTTGACGTTATCTTGTTATTTGGTAGTGTTATGGCAGGTAGGTTTCGAATTCACTTCGCGAACATACGCGGGTTGAGGACGAATTTTTTTGCGGTATATGCACACATAAATTTCCATAGGCCGGATGTCCTCGCTCTATGTGAGACCCAGGTATGTGAGGATTCTGATCCACAGGATTTTCACATTCCTGGTTATCACACTCTTTCCTCTTTTTCTTCACACAGAGGCCTTGTGGTATTCATACGTAATGGTGTTGTGTTCCAGAGTCAGCAACATTTGAACTCACTAGATCCAGAATTTAACTCCCTTTGGGTTAAGTTCAGGATTGGATCGCACACCTTACATTTCGGGTTTCTTTACAGAAGCCCAAACCTGGAAAGGGAGGCTACCCTGAATGGCTTCGACGCCCTTTCTGACTCAATTTCGAAAATATTAGAATATTATCCGGACAGTGAAATTGTAGTTGCTGGGGATTTCAATGTCCATAATAATTCTTGGCTTTCCCATTCGAGCCATACATCTCCGGAGGGCCAGTACGCTGAGTTATTTGCCGCGCACAATGACTTGGCGCAATTAGTGAATGAACCAACACACATTCCGCGTGTTGAAGGGCAACATCAAAATATTCTTGACCTTTTCTTAACCTCTCACCCTGAAAAGTATGAGGTTAACATTCTTGCACCTCTTGGTAACTCGGATCATTGCACCATTTCAGCATCCTTTTCGTTCTCCGATCTTCGAGCCACTTCAAAACCAGTCACGAAGCGGACAATGTATATATACGAAAAGGCACGTTGGGCCGAGCTCAACAATTTTTATCAGCAATTTAACTGGAAATTATGTTTCCTAGACAATAATGTCGATGCTGCTGCTGAAATGGTTGAGAAAATAATTCTTCTTGGCATAAACATGTTTATTCCCTCGCAGACTACTTCGATTAAACCTCCAAAAAATTGTTGGTTTAATCAGACATGCAAAGAAGCTGTCAGATCCAAAGAGGAAGCATTCAGAAAATGGCGTTTAAATAAAAATACCACTACTGAACTGCTACGCAAGCAGGCTAGATCAAATTGTGCCAGAGTACTTAGGCGCGAAAAACTTCTTCACGAACAGTGTCTTCGTGCAAAAGTTCTTTCTTCTCCCAGGGGAAGTAAGAGCTTTTGGTCATTTGTTAAAAGGGTAAGGAACAATTCTTCATCTTCTATTTCAACCCTCGTTAACGGTGACCAGATATTCACTGACCCGGTTGACAAAGCTAACCTTATGGCTGAAATTTTTGCAAGGAATTCATCTTTGCCAGACAGCAGTCAACCACTCCCCGTGATCGAGAACGTATCTAGTTCGATGCCTCAGATATTTTTTCGAACACGTGGCGTTAAAAGGGTTCTTACAGATCTCAACGTAAATAAAACTCCGGGCCCGGATGGCATTTCAGCACTTGTCCTATGTAAGTGCTCTTCGACGCTAGCTCGTCCATTGCGCAATCTTTTCAGCATGTCGTCCCGTGCTGGTATTTACCCTTCACGTTGGAAAGTTGCCAATGTTCAGCCGATCCCCAAGAAAGGTGAGGCTACTAATCCTGCGAATTACCGTCCAATTGCAATATGTTCTGCGCTCTCGAAGGTTATGGAGAGCATGGTTAATCACCATCTTGTAAGGTATCTAGAGTCTAACGGCCTTCTGAATGATAGACAGTATGGCTTCCGTAGAAATCGATCTACTGGAGACCTGATGGCGTTCCTTACGGAGCGATGGAGTCGATCCATTCACCGCCTTGGTGAAAGTAAGGTCGTGGCTCTGGATATTTCCAGCACCGTCGTCAATATCTATGGGTGGTGTGGATATCGACGTATCAGATACTCTTGATGTTCTGGGCATGAAGATACAGGGTGATGCTCGCTGGGCTAGCCATATATTCGAAGTGTCGAAAGAAGCATTCAAGTGTTTGGGCTTTTTAAAGCGGTGCAAGAAATACTTCACCCCATCTGATCTCGTAAATATTTACACCACCTACATCCGGCCTAAAATGGAATACAACTCGCATATATGGGCAGGGGCTCCATTAACATCTTTGAAGCTTCTGGACCGTGTACAGAGGAGAGCGGTGGTGATGATAGGGGATGGTAGGGTATCCAGCTCTATTGTCTCCCTACAGCATCGCCGAAATGTGGGTTGTGTATCGCTATTCTATAGATATTTTAATGGTATCTGTTCAGAAGATATCCGTCGTCTGGTCCCTGACGTTAGAACATTTAGCCGGAATACTCGGCTATCCAGGGTCTCTCATCCGTTCATTGTCAAATGGCCGGTTGACCGGACGACGCACTATAGAGAAAATTCGTTCTTCAGCCGGACTGTTCGTTTGTGGAATAATCTTCCTGCAAGTGTTTTTCCTGCCTGTTATGACATTACCAAATTCAAGGCCAACGTCAACAAACACTACTCCCTCTTTCCTCCCTCCAATACCCTTATTTCCCATCTCTAACACAGTGCATTGCATTTATAGGGGGCATCCCCTGAGTGTTAGTCAAAAAAAAAAAAAAAAAAAAAAAAAAAGCAAAGACTTTAGATAGAATTTTTTGATGTGTTAAAAATGAAAATGCCATTTGGCAAACAAAAAGTGAAAAACTTAAAGACAAATTAGAAAAACAAAAATCATGGGAAAAACTCGTAACAAAATGGAAAGAGGTTGACAGAAATGCTTCGGTGGACGATAATATAATAATATAAATAAAATAATAAAATATAATATAATTTTCTGCCACAAAATTCTGACAGAAGCACAAACCGAAGTTCAAACACAAAATGAACATGCGAGCGCGTCATCCGCTTCGTAGCATATGTTTACTCATCAACGTCGGCGGAATTATGATTTGTTCGAGCGTGTGTGGAGAAACGATATGCAATCAATCGCAGCAATAAATTTGCAAATCACACCACTAAATCGTTCGTCTATGGCCAGCTTAAGCCAACATAGATCGCTTTATGACGCAATCTGTCAGATGACTAGCCGTGATACTGCAAGTGATGGATTAGATCCTGAAAACGCAAATATTAATGCTGATGTAATGGCAGCTGCCTTCAACGCAGTCGATACTGGCGAGGGCACCTCGTTGGTGGATGCAACGAATGTCGTATTGTCATATGCCGCCGATGAAAATCAGCACCACATGGCTGAGAAGGATGAATCTGATGCACCAGTGTTCGACGTCGCCATATCTACTGTAACTGAACCAGTGCCTTCTGTTAATTTAAAAGCCATTGCGGCTAGAAATTACACCGTTGCCTCTGCCGATATTTTTACCACTTCTTCACATTCTGGTAATAGGGAATCTGCTGTCAAAGCTGACACTCTTTCTGCACGCACGTTTTGTGCCGCCAAAGATGCTGTCTACACCGCTGTAACCAGACCTGCTTTTGGCAACTCTGATGTAAGCAACACTTCCGTAACCGACTCTGCTGCCCGTGCATATCCTGCCGTAACTCCAAACTCCGCCCCTGCAGTCACAACGTGCTCTTCAAAAGAGGCTACCAAAACGAAAGGAAAAATTTACAGATTCGTTTGCAGATGCTAAAAATTCAACAAAAAATTCGAGCGTTGGAAGAAAATGAGGATAGTCGGTCATACTCTTGAGGAATTGATTTGGAAGAGCTCGATGCTGCAATTCCGGTGATTAGCGAAGATGATGTCGTAAAGTGGTTCACACAATTTGAAGACTACGTGAACATTAGACGGTACCACAAAAAATACGTGACCAATATGGGTCACAGTATCACGACAGAGTCGCCGAGTTTAACGCGAGTACATGTCTAAACTCACGGTGGTCTTAACACCGGGTGAAATTCAATGCGTCTACGAACGCCCCGATACAGTATCATGATAGGAGGTGTATCGTCAACTTCGAGCGCGTATATAGAAACCAAGAGAATCATGTTTGAGATATGTAGTTTCGATGCAGTCAATTGCTGCTATGTCAGACATCGAGGTGCAACTGAGTTTAGGGCTTTTTTTCTTTCTTCCGTCGATTTGTGCCAGATTTTTCACGAGGTGCTAGACCGCCTAGTTTGAAAAATAAAGATTTCCAATAAACGAACGACTGTACTGAAGCCTTTCTGACTACAAAATCATTTTAGGGAAACGGAACTTCATACAGATGCGACTGCAAAAAGCATTGTGGCTGTCCTTTTACAATGACAGGAATGTAGTAGATTTCACCCGATTGCCTACTATTCGAAATGCACTTCACCTTAGGAGTCTAGATATCACAGTTTTGAACTGGAAACCGAATACATTATATATGCTCTAAAAGATTTCAAATATAATTAGGGATCAGTATACGATAGTGACAGATTGTAATTCACCTACATTAACATTAGGCAGAAGATTGTTAAATCCGAGAATTTCCAGATGGGCATTGGAGTTGGACATATCCCACATCGTCGGGGGGAATTGATGGCATGTTGATGCCCTAAGCCGGACTCAATTTATTGGTGCTATAGGAGAAGCTTGTGAAGATATGAACATTCAGATCCTCAGATAAAGGATCGTAAAATCCATACGATTCGGAATGGGTTAGAAAAGGGAGATTTAGATGGGTTGTTACTGGTGAATGGACTTGTGTCTCAGCACGGGGTTAGGGGTCAGAGGCTTGCCTATTGGGAAGATAATTTAGTGAGATCGACCCACGAAATAAATGGTCATGTGGGTCCGCCCCAAATAGAAAGAATGAGAGGAATTTAAACAGTATAAAGAAGAAACCAATCCCTTTCGATACCCTACACATCGATCACTTTGTCCTTTGTCATCAGTGATCGAAACACATCTTGGTGGTAGTAGATGTCTTTGTATGGAATCAAACTATGGAACTTAAAATATTTATTTATTATTAATTACAATACAAAGTAAATTTATATTCTAATTTTTGGGTCCAAGGGTAAACCGGGTGACACAGACCATATGTTTAGATTTTTGCAGCGACAGACCAAAGCCTCTGGTGGGAATCGAACCCACAACCCCCACGCTGATAGACAAGCACGCTACCAACTCGCCTACCGGGGCGCTTACTTAAAATATAATATTAAGCTAAAGTATTATTTTTCTTTAAATTAATAATGTATATGACCTCCATGATTTCCTAATGCGAATAGTTGTTAAATGAATTAATTTATGAAATTATTTTATATTTTTTATAATTTAAAAAAAATTCCAATTAAAATAAATCTTAAAGACACATAAGATTGCTACAATATGTTGTTTAATATATATTCGATGCAGTGTTAAAAAAAAGTGGCGCAGGTCTGGGAATAAATCCTCGTACTTTGGGATATTGCAAGCCACGACTTCCAATAATAATGTACTAGATACAAATAAATTGCGGAGAAGTTGCAATTTGATTTTGAATGAACAACAACTGACATTATTGGCGAGTACAGTTTTGTCTTCGGACCAAAGACCATACAGAGGGCAGACTTTGTATGTCGTTTTCGTATAGTTCCGAAGCACACTCCAGATGTCAGTAAGGCCGAGTTTGTATGTCGTTTTCGTATAGTTCCGAAGCACACTCCAGATGTCAGTAAGGCAGAGTTCCAAAACGTCATTTGCAATGCAACTGAAAGTCATGCATTCCTAAACGCATCCCTGTAAACTTTGACAATGTCATAAATCCCTAAATGTATAATAAAATTATCGATGCGCAAACTGTACATCACTAAATTTGTTGATGCTTTGTACAATAAAATAAAGTGCAAATAACAATGACGGGTGAAAGGTAAGGAAATATTTTTGTTAATGTTATTTTATTAACTTTATATATTTTTCATTGGAAATTCGAGTAGAAGCAGCTTCTTCTGACAACACGCCTTCAAAGTGAACCCGACTTTGCTTCAAACAAAAAAAACGCATCGTATTGTGGGAAAATGTGCTCCTGGAGATGAAGACAATTGACTCAGATTTTCCATTTAGCGAAATTATACGGAAATAGTTAAATTTTATTGAGACGTACAAAAGAATAAATTAAAGAATCTGCACATCCTCGTTGGAGTACTTACTATCTGATAGTAATGACTCGCTACTACCGATACTCCAACAAGTTCACAGCAACCTCCACGAAATTTCCATACGAAAATGGCTATAGAAAATGTCATCAGGCATTTATTCTATAGTTTTAGTAAATTGTTTACATTTCGGAACGCGTCTTCGTAGTTTTTTGTTTATTATGGACATACGGCAATTTAGTGTTTTCTTCTTTGACTTTTTGTGCAATTTTAAAATTATTTTGATATGTTTCTTCCAACAATTCGATCTACTGATTACAAACTGCGTTTCTAAACGTAAAAAATATGCAAAGTGTTTCTATTACAAAAGTAAACAACACACTTGGTTGCACTGTATCCAAACAGTTAGGGTTTCAACTCTCGGTTGCAGATGGGGGTAGATCTTGCAAACTTTGCTAGGTTCTTGCTACACTACAATTTGCTACACCACAACAACAAAATACAAGGAAACGTGATTTGCTAGGGTTTGTGTGATATGCAAGACTCAAAACAAAAGGATGTCTGCCCTTGTACCTCTTGCAAACTCTGCAATAGTAAAACAGCTGATTATTATGTAATTCGAATGTAGCGTTTATGCAAAACAATTTTTTTTTATTAATTTTAGCCTGCTTTTTTTACTTTAGAGTTAACAACATTACCTAATGTTCAAAATATTAAGTTTACTCCACTTTTGAGGTTTGCAGCGTGCGGTCATGCTGTAAGTTTTCGCGGCGGAGTCATTTCGAGTAATCACAACAGTAAAAGTACAGTAATCAAATATCAAAGCACGTTTTGTGCAATCGACTTAAATACAAAGGGTAAACCCCTAACCGTAGCGTTGGCGTAGTGGATTTTCCGGCCAAATAAATCTTCGATGCTGTCTAAGTAACTTTAAATAATTAAAAAAAAGAAACAAACATTAAGTAAACATATATTCGAGGAAATGGACGCTTTAAGTGAGCCAAACACAAATATTAAAAAATAAAAGGCTTCGAATAAAAGATGTACAAATGACGAATTGAAATCAATTGTGGATTATTTGCTGGACCATCGGGAATTAGATTTTTGTTATTGATCTACTGTTAGTTATTTTAACCGATTATTTGCACCCCTTTTTAGAAGCCGACAGGCCAAAGTTTATACAAGAAGCTTATAGTAATAACTGGAATCGATGTTTCTTGGGAAACAGTTCGATTGAAGGTAAAACACCTTGTGATATCCATTTGTTTGGAGTTGGTCTTTTCATGTGTTATAACATAAGGTGAGATCTTGTGGAATTTTTTTGAATATCACAGTTTTTAAAAATTTTGGACATCGTGGTCTATCATCACAAATCATTTGTTCTTTAACAGAATATTTGTGGTATCGCGAAAAAAAAGATATAGCGTTTATCACAGGAGTTTCCGCTAATGGAATCTCCGAACCATCAACATATCCAACGCAGAATGGGAGTTCACTTTAACAATTTCTGCTCTTTCGTTCATATATAGTGTATGTATTTTGTTTGTGGGTTTAAAAATACCCTGAAAATACGTCGAGTTACTTTGTCGATAGTACCAATTCCAAAAATTGCAGCAACTTTTTTTGTTGAAGCCCCTCCCCCCGACTACCACGGTCTATACAGAACTATAGCCAATTGATATTCTATTGGAAATTGTTCTCAAGAGCGCGGTTTGTTGAACTCACAATCGTTTGACATGATCCGTACTAATTTTTTGAATTCAGATCGGTTTACTCTCATCATTTGCAAAAGTCGATTCTGATCTAATCTAGTTAGAACGTTGAGGGTCCAGTTCACAGATTTTGGGACACCATACTCCACGGCGGTATGATGACGTTAGAAGTACGTCTTCTAGTACTTCATCCAAAATGTTGTGTATTATATCATCTTCACAAGCTATTTTTAAATGGTTATCGTTTTTTTTAAGGTTTCAGTTCAAAAAACATTTTTTTTTTCGTAACGCTTAAGTAGTTTAAAAATTTGGAGTCTCTTCAAGTTATGCTAAGAAAAGTGAAAAAAATATTTTTTTTTTTCAAAAATAATAAAAATTGGGGAAAATCAGAAAATTGATAAAAATTATTTTTAAAAAATTTGACGTGATACAGACATTTCCACGAGTCTGCCTGCAAAAAATCAGCTCGATTGGATCACTGAAAAAGGGTTAAAAATCGGTCCAAAGGCTATCACACAGGCCATTAAGAGCATCATACTTCAAACTTAAAAAAAAATCTGACGTGTACATGAAAATCGCCGATACACGTGTATTTTTATTTTTTATCGCCTTTCCGAAAAAGTAAATTTGGTTCATAGGACAGAATGTGTGTAACACGACGAGAAATTATGCGGCCAGGAAATGTCTCTTGCAATATTCGCTCGAGTTGTGTGGCATGTGGCACCGTCTTGATGAAACCACATATTCTCGAAGTCGTATTCTTCAATAGCAGGCAAAAAAATCGGTTACAGTCGTTTAAGTAAGGTCCAATCACACCTTGGGACCAAAGAGCGCACCAAACAGTGACTTTTTGAGGATGTAATGGCCTCTCTTCAATTACTTGAGGATTCTCAGAACCCCAAATAGCACAATTTTGTTTATTAACATACCCACCGAGTGAGAAATATGCTTCATAACCATAATCTCCTATTATAGCACGATATGTGGCTGTGCCAGAATCACCATTTTTGTAGCAGGTTTTAATAATTTTTACGCGTTGTGTGATAGTTAAGCGATCCATTTTCGTCAATGTCAATGGAAGTCTGCCAACTGAAAAGAAAAAAAATTGGATTAAGAACTTGGTTTGGCAGATGTCGAATTCCAGCCCTATACATTTGAAACCACAAAATGGATAACCCTATATTTAGACATTCTATTTCATCAATAGCATTTTGTAACAAAATGTTTGTTATTATTTTGTTCTTTTCCGACGTTTTGAGCATTTTATTTCGAATAATATTCAATTGAATTGAATTTGAATTATTTTCGTAGCAGAATCGTAGTATATTCTGCAAGGGTTGCAGAATATGCTATATTTAACTTACTTCATTACTATCGTTGGGTGTAATCCACCCATACCTTATTAGTATCATCCTTTCTTACGTGTTGAATTCAAATTTACAAATAATCCCATTTTTTTAAGAATGAAAACGAAAATAGCGAATAAATATGTAATTTTAAAAATATTTCTATTAATTTATTTTAATTTCTATTTCGTTAATGAACATCTCCTTTAAAAGAAAAACAAAAAAAAAATAAAAAGTGGTTCTTCAAAACTAGCTATAATTTCTGGAGTTTTAACGTTAAGCCCCTGCGGTTTGTTGATTTGGAATGCTGAAGAAATATGTGACTCAAAGAAAAATGTTCCCCCTTTTTTTTTGGTTTCGATAGTTTTTGAAACGCTCTTTCACGTGAAGGTCCTAACTTGCTTAGAAGTGTACTAAAAATGTAGAGAAAGAAGAGCACAAATGAAAGAAAAACAGAATTTTATTGAAAATCCAGAATCAAGATAATAAATGAAATTGAAAAATTTTAAAACAGGATTGAACGCTGCAAAAACGATTTTACCAAAAAAGCTGTTTTGCACAAAAAATATTTATTTAGCAGTATTAAGTACTTTTCTTCGTCGCTATCCTTGTTGAAACCTTTGAAGTTGCTCGTTTTTTCGAATCTCGAACAAATGCATTATTATTATCTGTAACAGCTGTTTCCCGCAATTTCTTTTTTGAGTCATAAGCATCCTTTTCATATATTAAAAAAAGTTTGTAAACCACCCAAGCTCTTTTTTAACAAGATTTTTTGTAAATATAAGCTCGGATTAAACAATTAAAAATACTTCTAAACATCAAGAAACATCCAAATGAGGATTAGAAGAGAAATTATATAATATACTGAGAAATTCAGCCCTCTGGGTGGATTCCACCCAGACGATAGTAAGCAGGATTAAAACCGCATGCAATGTATTTTAACGTTTTGGAACTCACCCTAATACATAGGAAATCCGAGAAAATACTACTTTGAAAATCCGTCAATTTATTGGCATTTGTTGTTTCATGACCATTCTTGTCGTATGTCTAGGGTAGCGAAATATCAAATCTGTGTTCGAGCAACATTTTTATATCTGCGAAAGAAATTCAGATAAGCCCTCACTGTTGTTCTCCTTCAGTCGATCAACCATGATCCTTTCCAGCACTTTTGCAAATGCTGGAAGGAGGCTGATCCCCCGATAAGAGCGAGGATTGCGCCTAACTCTCTCGGGTGACTTCAGGAGAACAACAATGCGAGCACATTTCCAAACTTCCGGGAAATAGCCATCGCTAATGCACTTCGCAAAGACTGTCTCCAGATAATCAGGTATGCCTTTCCAGATGCTTCTACATATCTCTCCAGACATACCATCAAGACCTGGAGCCTTTTTACACCTGACATGGTAAATACTGTCCCCAACCTCCGTTCTTTCCAGAGACGGAGGGTCATCCATCTCCCACACAGGTGGGGTCCGCATGACCGGGACCAGGTCAGTCGCCCTATTCCTTAAACCTTACCCCAGGGGTCATCTCGATTTCGTCGTACGAAACTCCTCCACTCGTCCTCTTTTACCCTAACAAGCATGTCTTTGTACGTCCTTTGGCTAGTCAAAAAGGCGACTCTACGCTGAGGTAGATCTTCCGCTTCGTTCCGCCTGGCCCTTTGGAATTGCTTCCGCAGCCGCCTGACGGTCCTCCGCATCCGATCTAACTCCCTAGTCCACCATTTGACCTTACTTGGCCGAGCCTTGCGAGCTCGACCAAGCAGTGCATCATTGACCGAGCACATCCACTGGTCAATTTTGCTAACCATGTCATCTACCGTACGTAACCTAAAGTCATCTAGTGACTCCACTGCAGCAGTCGCCCTAATCGTGTCCGCGTAAATGTCCCAGTTCACGTCGCGCAGCCGCCATTGTCGTGGTAATTCGGTACTGCCTGTCCGTCTGCGATAAGTGACCATAATCTCAATCGGATTATGATCACTTATCCCCCAATTGTCACACACCCTCCACCTAGTGTCAAAAGCCGTCATTGCCACCCCATTTGCGACTGTCACGTCAATGTCACTAGTACCCACTGGACCGTCAAACGTGTACAGATCACTCGGCTCATTGAGAACAATGAGACACTTTGTGACCAGCCAATCACTTAGCATTACTTCTTGTATATAGTTCTGATGGCCAGATGCAGTCCTGGGCATCTTGCTGAACCACATACGAGAGCATGCGTTAGCGTCTAAACCAAGGATAATCGGATTATTACTCGCAAGGAGTAATACCGTATCCATGTACCCAATATACGGCTCCAGTGGAGCACTAAACCTACAATAGATACTTGCCAAGAGTATTCTCCCAAACCGCCCTTCTGCAGCAATGCAGACCACCCACTGGCTCGTGCTAAATACAGTACAGTCCACGTCACTGTCATCCACCACTATAGCTGAGTTTATCCCCTCGTCAGTAAAAACTCGCATACCCCCGGTAGCCCCCTAACACAACCGCTCGTAGAATATGGCTCCTGTAAAAGCGCAAAGGACGCCCCCTGATGCCGCATTGCCTGCCCAAACTCACACATAACAGAAAATCCCCGCTGGCAGTTAAATTGTATAATTTTCAACTCCATTCTCGTTCTAATGGCGCGCGTTCGCCCGAGCAGTCATTGCCGCGTATATTGGGCACGCCTGAGACATCATCTGGTGGTCGGCTGGATGACCCTTAAAAGCGCAGTTGCGACACCGTAATTCATTGGGGCACCGCCCCGCCACGTGGCCAGCTGAACCGCACCTGCGGCATACATCTTCTGCCATACGGCAGTCTCGCACGCGATGGTCGAAACCAAGGCATCTGTAGCAGTCTGCTACAACATCCTGTGCTCTCACCTTGAAGCGGAACCACTTAATGTAGGCTCCGCTTGCCGTCAGGTGCTCTAAAACCCTTGGGGTGCATTCTAGCACCACGTTCAGCTTGCCCGTTCCAGCCTTCCAGGGACTGCTTACCAGGCGAACGCTCTTCTCGTACGCCGCCGGGGATAACATCGACTTAACATTTTTCTCATAGAGTTCCTCCATGAACTCGTCTACCGCTACCTCTGTGGGCACACCCTGCACCACCACCCTTGGCCCCAATTTGTCGTTCACCGACACCTCCAATCCAACCTCGCCAAACTTCGGGTTTGATACCACCTTTTGGCGCTCAGCAACAGACGGTGTGCGAATGACGGCTCCACCATCACGCATGGGACGCACGTCATGCACCCTGACTCCCAGGGTTGGGCCCACCTCCGTCATCACCTTCTTAACTACCTCCGTAGACGACGATGTCACGCCCTTCTTCCCATTTACCACCACAGACCATGTTTCTACCGGCTTGGGAGCAGCCGGGGGAACAACCAATGGGCGGGCAGCAGCTGCTGGCGCCATCAAGCCTCCGCTTACAACAGCATTACCGCCAGGACGCACATCAAGGCGCCCCTTCAGCCGCTCGTTCTCCAAGAGGAGCTTCATCAGCAGCTCCTCGTAACGCCCAGCATGCTCCACAACCGCACGCGACACGTTCAGAGGCACGCCATCACCCAAAGCCACATCCACGAGGCTGTTGGTGACCTCCTTCAGCTGCCGCACCGTCACTGACTCAGAACCAGCACCCACACCAGCACCCGCTGGCCTCCTTCTGCGCGCCCGACTCCTCCTCACTTCGTCGCTCATGCCGTCCTCAGTTGCTATGTCCATCACGGACACAGCTGCAACATAAGCAGCAGCAACATTGGCAGCATCAACAGCAGAAGCAGCAACAGCAGCAGCAATGATGGACGCAGACGTGCTTGCGCCATCACTCGCACCAGCAGCACGCTTCGCCCTTGGCGAGCCCGGCTTGAAGCGCTTGCTGTCGTCGTCCACAACACCTACGTCAGCAGAGCTCTCCGAATCAGAGTGCCTGATTCTCCTCGGCCGCTTCATCAGCACGTCTTACGCAGTCGCCGTCGACGTCGCATCAGACGCGTCCCCTTTCGGCGTCGCCTTCCCCCCTTTTGCATGTTTGCCACCAGCTGGTGGCGCCATCACCAATTCAAAAACAACGTCCAAAAATCAAAATCCCCAAAAGCAGTCCGGTCCACAACGATCAATCAGTAAATTAAATGCTCAAAAAGCCTTGCCGACTTTTAGGCAGTTAAAATAATAAAACTCACCACAAGGTGGGATTACACACCACTTTGTTTATGTTAATACACGTGTTACGGTGTATTAACTAGAAACATGCATGAACACACTCTGGTTTACAATACATTCATTTAGTCATTGTACCAGTACCACTGTCCCGAATAGTGTAAACAATGAAATGAAACGAGACGAGATTGCTTGCTCTTCGAATGAATGTTGTATGGTTCTCTGCTCTCTTAACTACTCTATTCGTCTCAATTCTGTTAAGAGAACACAATATTGTTCTCAATAAATATTCGAGACTGTAAAAGGCATTTGAATACATAAGAAGTCTTTGAATGGTATACGGTAAATTATGAATGGTTGTGGGTATCATTAGCTTTCAGTCATTTAAGAAATCAACAAGGGTGAGCAAGGTGTAAACAAAAAAATATATAAATATATTCTTCTTAAATAAGTTTAACTGAGAAAAAAAAATGGAAATTGATGAAGTAAATAATTATTAAGAAGAAATAATTAATATTATTATTAATATTTAAAAATATTTTAGACAACAGTATTTATTCTAAAATTTCAACGGGTGAACTTGTTTTGAAGGAAAAAAAGGCCGCAGCAAAGTTTGGGAGGTTTTTTCGATAATTGTGGATCGAGACGAAAACGAATTAAAATTTGTAAGTTGCAATAAATGCAAAACAATTTTAAAATACTCCAATTCAACATCAAACCTTGTGAAACATAAGTGCTACGTTAATAAACAACAACAAGAAAGTAGTTCCAAGCTTGAGTTAGATGATTTAACAAAAAAAAACAATAACAACATTATTAACAAAGTGGGTGGTAAGAAATTGCAGGCCTTACAATATTGTAGCCGATAGTGGGCTGCAAGAAGTTCTGGAACACTTTGCATTTATTGGATTTAAATATGGTTGCAATGTCGATGTTCAGAAATCGCTTCCACATCCAACTACAGTGTCCAGAAATGTAGGTAATTTATATACACGTTGCTTTGAGAGTGTTCGTCAGGAAATATCCTCCATACAAGAAAACGGATTCAGCCTTACTTCTGACCTGTGGACCGATGATTACATAAAAAAAACATACATATTGATAATGTTGAATTCGATATCTAATAATTTTCATACATATTATTCTTTTATCTTCATAGTATAATTTAATTTTAAGAAATTTCACCGAATCGGATCTTATTTTAATTTATTTTGTTCTATTTTATTTTTATTTTTACATGGAATATATAAATATAGTCTGAACATTTGTTTTCTACTAAATCTGTAACATTTGTTTTATTTGCAATAACTTAAATTTGATGAAACTATTTTTATACGATGATAACTAACTTGCAGTTTAATTTAACTCCAATTCTGCACACGAAGAGCATGAAATTAATTTAATTGTCGCCCTATTCTACATTCCAGAGAAATCAAAGCAAAAACAACATCATTTGCTACGCTCATCATATGTTACGCTCATGGAAATAGACTTTTTCTCAAATAGTCTTATTAATACATCTCAGTATTCGAGTAGTTGTGGTTGTCTCTAAAGACCTTTTACCCGATCACCTTACAACTCGTTCATACCCGAACTCTGTCGTCTCGGTACCATTCTGTTTCATTCCCGATGCTACTTGCTAAGAGGAATGGTTGTGTGTACCATACTCTTATCGCTAGAATGAGCACATTTACGCTTTTGTAAACAAAAGAATATGTTCGGGTGTGTGAAAACGATGTTCATGCAGGGTTTTAGTATTAACACAACACAGCACAACACAACTAGAAATAAGCGAAAAAATATGGAAATTAATCCGCTTATTTCTCGCGAAATAATTGGCCCACGAACAAACCAATTACACCACAGTGATCACCGCGCACTTCAAAACTCACTAAAATTATAAGTCGAAACTCAATTTTAAACGGTTGAAAAAACACGATAAATCGGAGCACTAAAAAACACGTCTGATCGCTACAAATGATAGGGACAGAAGGGCTACACTGTATACAGTAAAAATTGGCGAAACTCAGTTGCTTTCCAATGTAACAGGTCATCTAAAGGTCTTGGTTTACGTACGAACTCTTTCGTAACATTGCCAGATGTTCTAACGGCGACTTTTTTTTAGGTATTCACTTAAATGATGTTTCGAATATTTTCTGCGTCAATGTTCCTTCAACCGTTCTTGCCACTTGTGTACATTTCGCACATCCATGGTCCGATGTTTGTGATAGTGTGTCGTAATAAAAGCTCTTGCAGGAGCAAATTGTAGCTCTTATTTCAATTTGAAGTACATGTGAAAACTCAGCTATAAATTTCTCCAAATAATCTCCGCAGTTAGGTTGATTTTCCCTAAATATACACCTACTGGAAACACAGGCACACACTCAACATTACTATACCTGACTAAAATGGGCCGAAGTTGTATTTTGGAACTTCTGTATGGTGGTAAACCGTCTATATTGATGTCAATGTGTATTTTATCCACCACATCATCTTCTCTGTCCATATTTTCTACAATACTGTTTTGTAGTTTACTTTTTTTTTGTTCTAATCCTTCGTCTTGTTACCTGTCTTCTCCGTCAGTTCATATCCTCTCAAACCTTTGCAGAAACTCTTCCATTTCATTCTTTAGAACCCCCTTCAAATTTCTTTTACTACTCATTCTTACCACTTTTTAATTTGATCATTTAAAAAAAAAACACTTTTTGAATGAACTTTGGAAAGCGACTGAAAAAGAGTTGTGTAGTTCCGAAACGAACTAGTTCAATGGAACTATTCACCTGAAGAAACTATGTGAACTAGTTCCTGCTCTTTCTCTCCTTTAGTTCCACAGGTACATTCAGTTCCAAATAACTTACATCATACAACTCTAAAATGTATTCACTGCATTGTAAAGCGTTATCCATTATGTTTTTTAAAAGTATAGTTTTTATCATGATATTTCTTTTTTATTATAAAGTTTGAACGTTGACATTATTTGTGAAACACTACATCATTTAAATGACCACCACGTGAATTGTTGCAAGCATTTTTGCCACATATTGATCGGTATCTTAGCCGTAACTTGACGAATGTTGATTCTTAAGTGCTCAAGAGTTAAAGGATTATCTGCATAAACACGGTATTTCGCGTAGCCCCACAAAACAAGTATAATGGTGTCAAATCGCATGATATTGGTGGCCTGTTGATGTCGCCACGACGAGAAACGCGGCCAGGAAATTTCTCTGGCAATAAAGCCACATTCGCTCGAGTTGTGTGGCATGTGGCACCACATACGTATTTTTCAATAGCAGGCAAAAAAAGTCGGTTATCATACGACCATAACGCTCCGAATTGACGGTGACAGTCGTTCCCTCGTCGTTTTCGAAGAAATAAGGTCCAATCACACCTTCGGATCAAAGAGCGCCCCAAACAGTGACTTTTTGTGGATGTAATGACCTCTCTTCAATTACTTGAGGATTATCAGAAATCCAAATACGACAATTTTGTCGATTAACATAACCACCGAGTGAGAAATGTGATTCATAACCGTAATCTCCTCTTCAAGCACGATATGTGGCTCTGTCAGAATCACAATTTTTGTAGTAGGTTTTAATAATTTTTACGCGTTGTGTGATAGTTAAGCGATCCATTTTCGTCAATGTCAAACTTCCAACTGAAAAGAATCATATTAATGGAGAAAATATTGGAAACGGCAGGTGGTAATGGGACTTGCCGACGAAAAGAAGAACAAGATGTACCTGGCGCTTTTTGAAAATCCAGAGAAATTGACAATAAAGGGTCTGATGTTGAACAGGACAGACAGTTGCATAGTCACTGGCTTCGCTAGACTCACATGAGAGCAACAGTTTTAATATTGTTTGGTAGGCAAGTCTAAAAGATTTGTTAAGATTAAGCTAAGGAGCGCAAAAGTCGAATTTTAGTCGAATAAAATGTAATAATTTCTAATTTCTTCAAGCTAGTCTATATATATAAAACTCTTGCGTGACTGACTGATTCATCACTGTCCTGGCCGAACGACTGAAGTTTGGGAAGTATGTAGCCCTTTAATCCTAGACATCCGCTAAGAATGGATTTTTGGAAATTCGGATTGCAAGGGGATAAAAATGGGTAAAATGTGTCCCCAAAATTTGCAAAAATACAAAGAATTCAAATATAATAATTTTTTTTTGGAAATTGACCAAAAAGGGTAGAACATTAAAAAATAGTGAAAAATGAAAAAATTGTAAAACAATTTTTTGTACAAACATGTGGATTATAGTTAGATAAGGGACGAAAAAGCGGCAAAAACGTACCAAAACGGGGAAAAAAAGTTCAAAAGGCGAAAAAACAAAAAATGTGTGAAAAAATTTAATCTACAGGAGTGGGCTCAAATTTGGATGAAATGGAAAACGGGCTGGTATAATTTAAATGAGAAATAATGTACAACAGGTGGAAATGAGGTAGAGGTGGGTCGAAAAGGGGCCAAGACGGGACAAAAAACCCTTCGATCTATCCGAAAATACATATAAATCAAATATTGTGATTTTTGTTAGAAAATTGGTCCATAACTACTAGGGTGGCCCTTAACTATAAGGAAATTTTCGCATGTTAGATTTTTGCTGCTCCCAACATCAGATCCTGTTTCAATACACAAAAAAACGTGCTGTACAAAATTTCAGCTCAATCCGTTAACTTTTAGGCGACCCTCAAGTGGCTTATAGTTGGAACATGGTTACACTATGAATAATTCCTATCAAAATTCTGTAAAAAAAATTGGTTTGATTTATACTTATATAAAAGTAACTCATTTTTATTGACAACAATAATTTCCATTAATGAAAACATTATATGAATGAAAGAACAATGAACGTTATTTTGTTCTATGAGAGGATTTGGTAGCAGTTGGGTAATTTTTACGATCTCTGGCTACGATTTGTAAAACATATTGTTTCTCAGCTTCATCTTTTGTGAGAATGTTATTATAATCCTGAATGAGTTTGACACCTCTGTCTGCAACGTCATTCACAACAACTGTCGTCTCAAGTTTTGCAATTGCACTTTTGTAACCAATATCATCCTTCCATGTTGAAGGGTCTTTGTCGAGGAAATCAGTGCTGAGAGAAAATCTCGTGAAGACATTTTTCGAACTAGGAGTTACAAAGGACGAAAACTCAATGTTTGTAAAGGAAAAAAAATCAATGTTTGTAAAGGGAAAAAAATCCTTTTGGTGCAGAATGTACCTTTTAAGCTGATTTTTGTCTTCTTCACTTTTATCTGTTTCCAGCATAATTTGAGCCATACGTGAATCAAATAAGGATAGAACCACAGTTTCTGGAACAAAATACCAGAGATGTTTGGAAAAATTTTTCGTAGTAATCTTACTAATTTCTGGATCAATATACTGATAATTTATCAGTTGTTGCATGAAGAGGAAGTCATGATAAGGTGCTTTAATTGCTTCCGAGGATAGAAACCAGGCTCGAACGTACACTCGAGCAAGAAAAATACATATTCTTCTTAAAGAATTCCTCTCCCTATGAGATAACTGAAATTGATCTCGAAACAGATATATCTTAAATGCATAAATTGCTTTTGTTCTCTCGATGTTGCTTTTGGGTAGAAAGGCGATGTTCAATAAATCGAAGAATGGTAGAGCGTACATCATCAGGCACTTCATTTCTATCTGTTATGTAAACGTTCTTGTTGATTTTCGCCCAGTTGTCTCTAAATCTTTTGAAAAATATATAAACCCCATTTTTATCAGAGATTTTGCAATGTACCTCGAGTTGCTGGAACTGATGCTGCTGCTGAGGTTACTGCTAATGGTATTATTTGCTGAACGATGTTAGAAGAATTTTCACTGTCGTCGTCATCGTCTCAACTTTGGCTGCTTGATGTTGAATCATCGGTATTAGGAACAGCTGGCAGATGAGCCTCAACCTCTTGCTGCTTTTCTTCTTAAGTCCTTTTTTTCCTTGCAGTTGCCATTGCAGTGCGTTTCAGTGCTCTTTCTTCTTTCTGTTTATGTTTTTGATCTACACCAAGCATCGAGCCCGGTCGTCCTTTTTGGCGTTGAAGCATTAGGAATTTCTTATCCTCAACATTATTCATCAGTTCTAAAGCATCTGAAGGAGCTATATCAAAGAGATTGTCCATCTTTTCCACGAAAATATTTCTTCTTTCTTTTTCCTTGCCTGCAGTTCTAGTCAAATTTTTCTGGAAACCTTTCCATTCATCATAAATTTTGAGTAACTTTTCAATGCAGTGGTCATTTCTTTTAATAGGAATTCGTACTTTTTGCCAAAAAATTTAAACTTCTTGAATCACCAATGCTGCGCTTTCCTTAGTTGTAAGATTTACAAATCTTACATTGTAGAAAAAACGTTTAAAGCTTGTTGGTTCGAAGGTAGTTTGGCTCCGACGATTTGATTAGAAATGTAACCAACGAGAGATACATTAAAATCCTTCCTTAACTTGTATGACGAGCTACCTGAAGAAGTTGACGCCATTTTAAGAGTATAGGAAGAAGACGTCACAAATGTCACTGGTTTGGCTAATGTGCTTTTCCGATTACCTGGGTTTTTTAAAATGTAAAAATTTTAGTTGATATAAACAAATTGATTTTATTTTTATTCACTTGGACTATACTTTAATGCTGTGGCGCACTGATATCTGCAATGACCAACGATGAAATCAAAAGTTTTTTCCACAATTGCTGACGATGAACAACTGATTTCTAAGGTTGCTAACAGAAGAACGCATTGACTCTGCTGCCTTGCTCTTTTTTTGTAACAACAATGTCAGGTCTTTCAATTGTCGTGGCCGCGACGAATTTACAATTTTTTATGCATAGATTTTTCTGTCTTGTTGACTAACGGTAACTTGTTGATCGCTTTAGATGATTTCAAATGATGGTTGGATTTGTTCTGCCGTCGTAGGTGTGTGCTTGTGTATGTTGTTTTGGTGAAGCTCCGGAACGGGTAATCGCGTGAAAATTGCAAAAGTTCATTGTCGATGAGGGTTGCCTTCCAATTACCCAATTGAGCTGAAACTTTGCACATATCGATTTTTTGGTGATTGAAACAAGATAGGTGGTTGGGAGCTCAAATTTTACACAGTTGAAAAATAAGGGCCACCCTAATAACTACACATTGCAACAACTGCTGGAAAAGAGTTTCAAAACGGATAAAAAAAGGTACAAAGGGGGAAAAACAAAAATGTGTGAAAAAAAATTATTCGACAAGAAACGAATAGAAAAAGGGACCAAAATGGGAAACTAAAAAAATGTGAACATGTATTTCAAATTAATATCTACCGCTAAAAATTAGAAAAAGTGAAGATGCGTTATTTAGTATTATTATTGCTTATTATGGACGAATACTTTACCCACAACAATGTTTTTTATGTATCTATTTTTTCCTCATACTGCATTCCCGGCGACCCCAAGCTGGTAAAACAAACTAGTTTAAAAATGTATTGTGTTACCCTACTTCCTATTATTATATATAAGTCCAGAGGTTCTTGATTTTGTGGGTCAGTTGAAAGGTATTCTCTGAACAATATTCTCTGTTCTACGTTCGGGTGATCGAGTTTAAAAATCCCACTATATGTTAACTACAAAATACATTTTTATTTTAATTAGGTCGGTACCTACTGACACGTACTCTTTGTTTTAGTTAGCGTCATTCAGAATCATTTATTATTTTTTCTAGTGAACATTCTTATTTGTCTCATAACATCTGTCATGAGAAGTAGAGGTAGAGCCAATATTTTTCTAATTGACTGTCCAGCTATTCAGATCACTGGATGTAAGCTGCCCACCAATCGACAAGTCCTAGCTACTATGTTCTACAATTTGCATACTGTGAATTAAATGAGAAAGACTCTATCACAACCACTGTTGACGATGTTTACGTTTTGAAGACAAAAGCTCAAGTTCCCACAAAACAAAAGAAAAATGTCATAGTAAAGTAAAGGATAAACAAACGGAAAGTGGAAGAAATGCTGTAAAAGAGTTTACCCTAAAGACTACAACAGAAACAACGGAAGGTCTTGGGCAAACAACTTGAAGAAAGAAAGTAGGTAAGCATCTAAGATCTAAAGCACTAGCTGAAATTTCCATCAATATTAACTTTATACTTATTGTCTCATCTCATTGAGAGACGGTGGAGCTCACGGGCGATGAGACAACAGAATAATAAAGCGGAGAATAAACCGTGAAAAATACACGGAACAAATTCAAAACAGGCTTAAGATACCCCAAAACGAGGCTGTTTGCGTTAACTGGGATGGACAATTATTACCAGGTATCCTCAAAACAGAGCAGAAAGAACGGGTTGCTGTTCTGGTATCACTAAAGAACAACTCCTGGACGTTACTAGAAATGACAGTAGCTCAGGGGAGGAACAAGCCCTAGCAGTGTACGAATGTCTAGAGGAATGGGATCTCGTCAGCTCGATCGTGGCTATGTGCTTCGATTCAAAGGCATGTAATACTGGAAGACTCAATGGAACGTGCAATCTCCTGGAGCAGATGTTAGGTCGAGAGCTCCTGTACCTAGCGTGCCGACACGACGTTTTAGAAGTCTTGTTGAGAGGGGTTTTTGACTGCAAGTTTGAAAGCACATCGGGACCTCAACCAGAAAATAGATTTTAAAATAATAGTCGGCGAATGATAAATCAAAGTTCGACGGCGAGAATGTTTTGAAACTAATGTCCAAAGAAGATGTATAGAATATCAAAGAAGAACTGCAAAGAAGACTAATGGAATGCGAGCCAAGAGACGACTACAAAGAGCAGTTACAGTGGCCGTCGTGACGGAACCGTGACCAATTTGTGCTGACTTTCCATTAACAAGAGACCCTAAAAGCACTTTGTGTTTTCAGCGTTGGAGTCTACTGTAAAGTCTACTCTACTGAACATAGTGTAATTCGAAAAACTTCTTCTATTTTGACTTCTTTTATTAAACAAAAAATTTATGTTAATACATGTATTTTTCAAATATATTCAATACGGTGGTTTTATCTCATAGGGTAAAAAAAATGTTCGAATTGTGTTTCTTTCTGTCAGATTTTAGGATTGCCAAAGTTTGCCACTGGGGCGTCAAAGTTTTGCAAATCTCGACCTTTCCGACCCATACTTCTAGAACGTTTTAATACATTTGCAATAAAAAATACGTTAGTACTGCATTCACGATAATGAAGCCAACCCCCTAAAAACGTGACTAGGTACCCCTTAGAGCACACATGGAACCTATTGTGAAAAACCCATTTTCATTCCTATATTATCAATTTTTGGAATGAAAACAATTATGCATTTAAAAAATCAAATATAATAAATGTCTTATTCATTTTAATCTCATTTAAGTTTATGCACGGGACTGACAGCTGACGGCATAAGCTGACTACTTCGAGAACGTATTGTTTTTGTTTCTCGTCCTTTGTAAGTAATTGCTTGTAATCTGGGATGAGCTTGACTCCTCGCTCTGCCATGTCGTTCACAACTTTCAAGTTGTTTACCATTCCTTGTAGTTGATTTTCTTCGACCAAGTTGCAGGACCTGTTTCCAGAAATTCGGTGTTAATATTTAATCTCTTGAACAACATGTAAGTCTCACTTGTAATTGTTGTTCTTTTTAGTTTGGGTCGGATATTTTTGGAGCACTTCTTATTTTCTTCTGCTTGTTTTATTAAGATTTTTGTCCACATTTGGCGCTTTACGGTGTTTTGCTCTTACGGGTCAAGCAATATCTGGGCAACAAGTACAGGACTAAAATATCACAGCTGATTTATCATTTTGTTAATTCCTTTTTCTGATATTTTTTGTCAATGCTTTCGTATTTCAATAGATTTTCAATGATGTCTAGGTCTTGTTTTGGTACTAAACACGTTTTGGGTGCGTGAAAACACAAAGTGCTTTTAGGGTCTCTTGTTAATGAAAAGTCAGCATAAACTGGTCACATAAGAGTTGTATTTTTAGACAGTAAATAGCCTTTTCTATCTACCGGGCACTGGAGATCTAAGGCACACATCTTTTCCGTCACGACGGCTGTAACTGCTCTTTGTAGTCGTCTCTTGGCTCGCATTCCATTAGTCTTCTTTGCAGTACTTCTTTGATATTCTATACATCTTCTTTGGACAGTAGTTTCAAAACATTCTCCCCATCGAACTTTGATTTATCATTCGCCGACTATTATTTTTGAAATCTATTTTCTGGTTGAGGTCCCGATGTGCTTCCAAACTTGCAGTCAAAAACCCCTCTCAACAAGACTTCTAAAACGTGGTGTCGGCACGCTAGGTACAGGAGCTCTCGACCTAACATCTGCTCCAGGAGGTTGCACTTTCCATTAAGTCTCCCAGTATTTGATGCTTTTGAATCGAAGCACGTATCCACGACCGAGCTGACGATATCCCATTCCTCTAGACATTCGTACACTGCTAGGGCTTGTTCCTCCCCTGAGCTACTGTCATTTCCAGCAACGCCCAGGAGTTGGTCTTTAGTGATACCAGAACAGCAACCCGTTCTTTCTGCTCTGTTTTGACGATACCTGGTAATAGTTTTCCATCCCAGTTAACGCAAAAACCCTAGTTTTGGGGTATCTTAAGCCTGTCTTGAATTTGTGCCATGTATTTTTCACGGGTTATTTTCCGCTGTTGATGGATAACGCTGCTGGAGGTCTTATATCCGAGAGCTTTTACTGTAGCCAAAATGATATGAGTAACGTTTCTATGGGGCACCTTACAGTGGTGGTCCAGACCTTCCGTTGTTTCTGTTGTAATCTTTCTTCATCTTGAGCGAGCTTCAGGTTAACTCCGAGCATGGACCCAGGCCTTTCTTTCTGTCTTTGTTTCAACATTGTCAGGGCATCTTGTTGGGCAATATCAAAGAAATCATCCAACTTTAGGGTAAACGCTTTTACAGAATTTCCGTTTGTTTATCCTTTACTTTTGCATTTTTCTCCAATCATCGTACAGTGTTTGCAGGTTTACTATGACATTTTTCTTTTGTTTTGTAGGAATTTGAGCTTTTTTAGATTTTTAAACTAGTTTGGTTTTACCTGCTTGGGGTCGCCGGGAATACAGTATGAGGAAAAAATAGATACATAAAAAACATTTTTGTGGGTCTGAAATTAACGGTATTCCATACCAAACATGTTTAAATGAAATGGGATTCCAAAGTACAAGTATTCGTCCATAATAAGCAATAATAATACAAAATAACGCATCTTCGCTTTCACGTTTTTAGGACATTGGCTCTATTTTTCGGTTTCAGTACTAGATGCGTATAAAATGTTAAAACAGTATGCCCTTTAATGAGATGTATGGCAAATAGCTTTAGCCGTTCCAGAGATATGAGTCGCCAAGATTTTCAACACTTTGAGGCCCCCGTGGCACGGATAAACATCTTCAGATTGTGCTCAAACTTTGACAATCTTAAAATCAAACATTATAGGGGATGCCCAAAAAAATTTCGACATCCATTTTTTAAAACCACCCTAATATTAAATTTATAAAACAAATTGTTAGAGTATAAGTACATATGAAATATGTTTGAGTGTCCTAGTTCAGAACAGTGCATTCCTAAATTTAATATGCTAAACCTATTTCGTTATTTACTTATAATATAAATATTTGTAATATAATTAATAGTTTTTACCTTCGACCTTTAGATAAATAAATGTTAATAAAAATACAGCTCGAAATCTGATGTTATATTTTTATTTTTATTTCCCGATATTTCGCAATTCTTTGAATTGCATGTTTAGGGGATTAATCTACAAGAGAACATTGTTAAATATCACAGTTTACTTTGATTCGACAAAAGCTTACATATAAATTGAGTACAAACAGATTCTTAAACTAGTGTAGTGTGACTACCATCGTTGGTTGTTTGTATTGCACTGATATTTCTTAATTGCTTTGTGCTTTTTTTCTGTGTCAAGTGTCTGTAGCAGTAAGCGGCTTTTTCGTAGTCATAGATCAAATTATTGGTAATGTACAAGGTATGTTCAAAAAATATCGCGAATTGTTAATTTTCGCGGGCTACGTGTATATGATTTTTGATATTTTTGTAGCATTATGTTGGTAATCATGTCCCTTACTTATGCTGACAAGGTCGGCACGATCATTTCAACAACAGACGAAAACATTGATAAAGTGAAAAAAATAATATTGGCCAATAGACGACCTACCATTAGAGAACTTGCTGAGGATCTAAACATATCGATTGGCTCGTGCCATTCGATTTTAACCAATGATTTGGGCATGAGTCGGGTCGCCGCTAAATTCGTGCCAAAATTGCTCAATTAGCTCAATCATCCCAATGGATGATTGCCGCATGAACCAAGACCAAAAAAAGCGAACTTAGCGCGCGGAATGTAAAGGTTTTGCTCACAGTTTTATTTGATTGCAAGGGCGTGGTGCAATTTGAGTTCTTGCCACTGGGTAGTACGGTCAATAAAGAATATTACCTGAAAGTTATGCACAAATTGCGAGAAGCAATCCGCCAAAAACGCCCGGATTTGTGGAAGAACAAAAACTGTTTTTTGCACCATGATAACGTCCCTGCACAAACATCGTTGCATGTACGCGAATATTTGGGGAAAAAAACACTGTAATGCTGCCGCACCACCGTATTCCCCTGACCTAGCCCCCTGTGACTATTTTTGATCCCAAAACTGAAAAGGCCCATGAAAGGACGACGCTACGCAACGAGATGAGATAAAGACGGCATCGAAGGACGAGCTGAACAAGATCACAAAAAATGATTATTTAAAGTTCTTCGAGGATTGGAAAGTGTATTGTATCCGAGGGTAATTATTTGGAAGGGGACAATATTCATAAATAAGCAAACACTTTTTGAAAAAAAAAAAAACACTTTTTGAAAATATCTGTGCAAAATTGTTTGGATCTTTGTAATGTTGTCATAGTGGAAATAAATTATTGGCCGTATTGATTATTATTCTTTTAGGATGTTTGGAAAACAAGATTATAATCCGGCCAGAAGCGGCTAGTTTTTGAGACCAAGTTACTCTTATTTTTTATACCCTCACCCTACGGGTAGGAGGGTATATATCATTTGATACGACCCCAGTTGTCTTTGAACCAAATTCGATTCATGACTTTCTGAATCGTTTGAGCCATTTCCGTCTGTCCTGCTGGTTAAACAATCACTCTGAAATTTGGCATGGCTTAATATTTTCCAAAACTGCTTATGGGATTGCATATGGGCTATATGGCCACGCCCCTTCGGGTACCTCCCATACAAATTGTCTATTTCGCCCACTTTAGACATCGTGTAATAATATCAATATGACCAACTCGATCTTGCCCAAATTCTGTATTTAGTAAAGCTATAGTAAGACAAAATTTTGAACAAAAAATTGGAAGTCTGGCAACTCCCCTTCTGGTACCTCCCATACAAATGTACCATCCCACTCCATTCAAAACCATGTAATAATATTAATATGCCACACGGGATCTTGCCCAAATTTGGTAGTTTGTAAAGCTCTGGCTGGAAAAAGTTTCGGACAAAAAGTTGGAAGTCTGGCAACTCCCCTTCTGTTACCTCGCATACAAATGAACCATCACGCCTACCTTAGAAATCGTGTAATAATATCAATATGCCTAACGCAATCTTACCCAAATTCTGTATTTAGTAAAGCTATTGCTAGACAAAGTTTTGGAGAAAAACTTGTAAGTCTGGAAACTCCCCTTCTGGTACCTCCCATACAAATGCACCATCCCGCCTACCTTTGAAATCGGGTAATATGATCAATATGACCTACGCGAACTTGCCCAAATTCTGTATTTAGTAAATCTATAAACATCTAAAGCTCTCCAGAACCCTAGTCGGACTCCTTTTGGTACCTCCCATACAAATTTACCATTCCACCAACTTTAGAAATCGTGCAATTATATAAATTCACTCAACGAATCTTCGCTCAACGAATTATATATTTAGTAAAGCTCTAACAACACACAATTTTCGAGAGAAAAAACTTTATATTCCGCCCTTTCTGTAAAAATGTGTAATACAATATTGTTCTATAACATTCGGTATTTTTTAGGTTGCTATTATGACATTTCATCATATGTTACATCCAATGTTACGCTCACTTTTGACTTTCCGATAATTTGGAATATGAGACTTGTATGTTTTTACTGAGGGTGAGGGTATATATAAGTCGGTTTACCCGACTGCAACTTGTTCACTGGTTTGTTTCTTTATAAGTCTTGTATTTATATATGCGAGAGTTGAGTTTTGTTCTATATCCATAGTAAATTTTATGTTGGTATTGAAATCGTTTAATGTTCATAGCGTGTTTTCCCTTCAGGATAAATAGTATTGCATGACTACTGTTCGAGTACTCGCCAAACAATAGCGACTACTCTATCTTCATTTCCCCGTTAATGCATTCAAGTGCTGATTTTAACATTGGACTGTTATACGAAAATCAGTACTTGCTTTTCTATCTCTTTCGGAGTAGTCCACGAGTGCAGACTTTGTATACGTTTATTTTCACTATTTATTTAAAGAGGAATTTCCAACACAAGTTTTTCTTCACAACTAAACATGAATTTCACAACCAAAGAATTGTTGACAGCTATGTATATACAGAGTTGCCAACTTATGTATATTTTGTTTATATATAGGCATTTAATTTAATTTATAATAGGCATGTAGTGGAAATTGGCCAACAACAAAATCGCAGATACAACCTTGGGTATTTTGATTGTTAAATTCTAATATATAAATGGCAGACTGCAGACACTTACAATTCATGGCAGAATTTTTAGCGAACTATAACTTTATTTTTAACAGTTTTCAGGGAACATAAAAATCTTTGTTTGGCTTTTTGTATTATAATTCTTTGATTTAAATTTTTAATACGAAAATGTATTCGACATTTGGAAAAAACATAACCAACAATTGAAATGTAAATAAATAGTTTGACAATCAAAGTTCTGTCAAAATGATAAAACTTTAATCAGCTTTTTGCATGGCTCTACCTTTAGTTATTGTGCCATGATATGTAGGTATGTTTTGTGTGATTCGTTATGTATGGATAAATTTACCCAAAAGGGAAAAAACTGTTGGAGAAAGGTTTTTCATCATTTGCGATCACAAAAATAATGCATAAAACCGATATTGTTGAGAACTCTAGTCCTGGGGGAACTAAACGGATTTATAAGAGAATTCCAACAGCAACTTCCAAAACCACTTCAAATGAAGAGACCTTAGAATTAGTTTTGGAGTTAACAAGACACCAATAAACACAGTTTAGATTGCGTGTGATTAAAAAATGCTCAAATTTGTATCCATCATATTATCATATACTTGCACTAAAAAGAACTGATTGCTACCAACAGTGAGGAGTTTTCGGACATTCCAAGTGCATATCCGTAAATCGTGGCCCTTTAACGTTTGGGGTGGTCGTTCGTTTATTTTCATTTTGCTTTCATTGTAGAGTTTTTTTGTGAACAGAATTACAAGACCAACTCCAACCTCTTAAACTGAGGGAAGGTTCACCTCTCACACTTTAGCCGCCGTCTTGGCGGGTTCCGAAACGCCGCACAATGGATCGTGTCATATAACCTAGACGAAATCATTTTTTTTTGCTTAACCTTCATGTGCTCGGGATTGTAAACTTACGTTGGCGGTCGGAAGTCTACATTTGTGGCAAATATGTATTTGTATGGAACACTATGCCAGCATATGAAAAAGAACGATAGTACGCAGAGTGTTAACTTGAATGCATATGTATTAAGAAATATGTATATGATTTTTAGATACAAAGTTAAAGTGAAAATGTTTAAATTTCATTCATGGTACAACATTTTCCGAAAGTGTATGTGGTGGCATGTGTGTCACATACAGGTTTTTTACACCAACTGCAAATCTTGCGTGTAGTTTTACGCTTTCCAGCTTCACAATATTGACAACGAACTGGGTCCATTGGCTGTATGTCGTTAGAAATATCAGGCAAGTGGTTCATACTAGTTCCAGAAACAGGAGAACTACCGAGTGCCATTTCAATAGTCAGTAGTGTTGCGCATTATCGTTCACTGAACGGACCGGTCCTTTTCGTTCCGGTAGAGGAACACGTTCAGTCTTTTCGTTCCATCGTTCCTTTTGGCTCCTTCGTTCAAAAGACATTCATTCGGTCAAACAGTGTGGTGTAGGGTATACGCATTAATATCAATCACTCTGTAAACGGTATAGCCTATTATGCCATAGTGCTGCTGATTGTAAAGAAGGATAATAAACCCTAGTTAATTATACCGATCGATTTATAACCACTATCTGATTACAATAATTTTAATGCGTTTTTCACTAATCTATTTACAATAATTAAGATTTATCTTCTCTT
This sequence comes from Hydrotaea cyrtoneurina, assembly GCA_958296145.1. Taxonomy (NCBI): domain Eukaryota; kingdom Metazoa; phylum Arthropoda; class Insecta; order Diptera; family Muscidae; genus Hydrotaea; species Hydrotaea cyrtoneurina. Next base: position 72,833,248 of record OY282512.1, on the reverse strand, counting down.
TAGCAAAATGTGTACTGAATCAACGGAAAATTTAAGAAAGAAAACGAACGAATACAGTAAATGCCACCCAATCGATATAAAGGATCGGAATTTAATTTTATCAAAAAAAACAGTGAAAAAGTTGCATTCGGGTAAACCGAAGGGGAGTTGCCAGACTTACAAGTTTTTCTCCAAAACTTTGTCTACCTATAGCTTTACTAAATACAAAATTTGGGCAAGATAGCGTTGGCCATACTGATAGTTTTAGACGGTTTATCAGGGGCGGGATGGTACATTTGTATGGGAGGTACCAGAAGGGGAGTTGCCAGACATCCAAGTTTTTGTATAAAACTTTGTCTAGCTATAGCTTTACTAAATTCAAAATTTAGGCAAGATAGCGTTGGCCATACTGATAGTTTTAGACGGTTTATCAGGGGCGGGATGGTACATTTGTATGGGAGGTACCAGAAGGGGAGTTGCCAGACTTCCAAGTTTTTGTCCAAAACTTTGTCTAGCTATAGCTTTACTAAATTCAAAATTTGGGCAAGATAGCGTTGGCCATACTGATAGTTTTAGACGGTTTATCAGGGGCGGGATGGTACATTTGTATGGGAGGTACCAGAAGGGGAGTTTCCAGACTTCCAAGTTTTTGTCCAAAACTTTGTCTAGCTATAGGTTTACTAAGTACAAAATTTGGGCAGGATCGCGTTGGGCATATTGATATTGATACACGATTTCTAATGTAGGCGATATGGTACATGTTCAAACCTTCACAGTCAAAACATACACATATATACGTATGAATAAAAATTGCTATTGCGACAGCATTTGTTTGCTACAGTTTACCATTAATATAAAGTATGCCACATTCTTGCAATGTAATCAATAATCAAAATAAAGAATTGGCACACTAAAAAATGCAATTCAGCAATTAAATAGTATATAAGACATAATAAAATCAATAAACTTTGAGAAACATTCAAACCGTTGAGTTGCTTTCTTCTTTTACACCCATTAACCAAGTTACAAGTGCTTGTGTTAAAACATTCATTATCTTGGTGAATCACCTCGATAACAAAAAATACAAAAGGGCAAACAAGCCTTATCAAAGACAAACAACTTATAAGAGACAAATTCGTCTTTTATAAACATTTTGGTGACCCCGACGTGATCTGAATTCCAGTTTCCCCCCACCAGTGGTAAGGAACTCGGAATACTCTAACACGCCTTGCACACATTCATCAGGACACCGGTCCCGATATCGAACCAAAGCAGAATTCCAGTTTCCCCCCACCAGCGGTAAGGAACTAGGAAAACTCTTGGCGAGCTGCAGCACACAGGAAGACACCAGTGGCACCCCATTTACGTAGTTCAGCCCGATATCCTGCAACTTGGCACAGGATCAAATCTACGGCAACTCTTCATCATAAAGAAATTGCATATCCTATTATTTGGCATAGGACGGCATTCGCTGCATTTCCTCAAAAATTGTTAGTTCTGTACCCTGGCACAGAAGCGACACTCCCAAGGCTACAGTTGTACAATAGCCTGAGGACAAGAAACGTCAGCTGAGTCTACAAAGATCAGAGCCCAAAAAAAAACCAAAAAAAAACTTCAATATGACATTATTTAGCCAACTACTAGAGTCCCAACAAGCGACTGGCGATGTCATTGAGAGCATTATCCGAAACGTCAAAAAGGATGGAGCTTCGAGAAAAACAGTCCCGTATTATGAGGAACGTCTCAGACGATTGGATACGGCATGGTCTGAGTTCGAGACCACCGACAACAAAATACGGTGCCTTGAAAATATTCCAACTGACCACAAATATTTCAACGAGAAGTATTATGAGAAAATATCGGAACTTACTTTAAAGTACCGGGACATTTTCGAGACAGCAATGATGGAATCATCTAATGAACCCGAAGTAGAAACAAGACAAAAGCATGCTGACGACAAGCCATCTGTGTCACTTAGAACAACAGTGACTAATAGGGATCCAGCGGCGCTAAGGTTTTCCACTACTAATTCATCAATTAGAAGACAAAATGTGATGATGGCATCGCTGAGACGGTTGCTTATCATGGATCCGACAGCGGCAAATATGGCTCTTAAGGAAAAGTTGTGGGAGCAAGTCCAGAATTTGCATTTCTCAATATGGGAATGCAGTCAAGATCCACAAGCAGAAGGATACGATATGGAGTCATATACAAATCTTGAACAACTGATCATTAACAACTTTAAGCTGTCGTCAAATACCACACCAGAAAGAAAATCCCAACCAGAGCAGAGCAACGCGTTACCTCTACCAAAAGTAACTCTCCCTCAATTCAATGGATACTACCTTAAGTGGAGAACCTTTTTTGACATGTTCTCACAACTCGTAGACAATCAACAAATTCCTACGGTACAGAAGATGTGGTACCTTAAATCAAACGTCATCGGAGAAGCTGGAAAACTAATATGTCATCTTTCAGCTACAGCGGACAACTATGATACAGCATGGAAGTTGCTACAAGAGCGATACGACAATAAGCGAGTTCTTGTCACAACTCTGATGCAGCAACTAACTGATCAACCATCAGGCGGGTCATCAGCAATGGCCATTAAGCAACTGCATGACGTCACACGAGAATGCCTGCATGCATTACAAAATATTGGGGTCGACACAAGCTCTTGGGATCCTCTTTTATTGCACCTATTAGTTAAAAAACTTGATCGTGGCACACATGTTCTTTATGAACGATCATTAACGGATCCAAAAGAACTGCCACAACTCAAACATTTCTTGACATTCCTGGAGACCCGTTTTCAATTAATAGAAGCAATGGGCCAGAAAGAAAAGCCGAGTCCAAAGGTATGTGCCTCTGCGGCTTCAGCCAATCTAAATAAAGATGTATGTATACTCTGCAAAAATGGCGCTCATCCGTTATATCGGTGTCAACAGTTTCAACAACTAACACCATCGGAACGTCTAAATTTCCCACAAAAACACAAGTTATGCTGCAACTGCTTAAAATCAAGCCATGTGACCAAAAATTGCACATCGCGATCATGCACCAAATGCAATAAAAGGCATAACACAATGTTACATTTGGAGCCATCAAAAGCATCATCATATCAAGGGAGCGATCAAAAATTTAACTCCAAGAGAGCATCTACAGCTGCACCATTAACAAGCGATATGCCAAATGCAACAATTTCTTGTCCACCAAATAAAGTAGAAGCCACTTCACTCGCTGCAGCCAATAAACAATCGTCAAATTCATACGTGTTACTCAGCACAGCAGTGGTAAAGGTTAAGAGTGACCATGCAGAAGTTGAGTGCCGTGCCTTACTACATTCTGGATCTCAAGTCAATTTCGTCACTGAACGTCTAGTAAAACAACTTGGTTTATCAATGAAGCCAGCCTCAACAAACATTAACGGAATTGGAACAACTAATACCAGGACACAGCATCGAGTAAATGTGGCATTACACTCTCGCATTAATGGATTTTCAACTCCACTTGAAGCATTGGTACTGCCTCGCATCATTTCTCCGCAACCATCACAATTTATCAACACGGATAATTGGTCGTTACCCAAAAATCTGGTGCTAGCCGATCCATCATTTAACCGCCCCGACAGAATCGACATACTATTAGGTGCGGAACATTATCATCAGCTCCTATCAGTTGGGCAAATTAAATTGTCTGAGCAACTACCAATATTACAAAATACTACATTCGGGTGGATTGTCTCAGGTAAACTTGAGGAAGCGCATAACTCAAATGTGGCATGCTGTGTCAGCACCACTGATGAAAGTCTTGAACAATCCATATCTCGCTTATGGGAATTAGATGATATTAAAACCAGCGATAAATTGCTCTCGATAACAGAAAGGCAGTGTGAAGAACACTTCACTCGACACACCTCGAAGAACCAAGATAATCGATTTGTAGTGAAGATACCGTTTCACCAAAGTCCTGAGGCGCTAGGCGAATCACATCGAGTTGCTCTTAACAGATTCTTATCACTTGAGCGGCGACTGCAAACAAATCCTGAAGTGAGAACAGCATACAATGCTTTTATGCATGAATACGAATCAATGGGGCACATGACAAAAATATCATCGGATTCAATTACCTCACCGAACTACTTTATTCCACATCACTGCGTATTACGGCCTGAAAGCTCTACCACTAAACTGCGCGTAGTATTCGATGCGTCAGCAAAAACATCATCAGGATACTCACTTAATGACCTTATGGCCCAGGCCCGACTGTGCAAAGCGAGCTCTTCTCCATACTGTTACGATTTCGATTTCCCAGATTCGTTTTTACTACTGATGTCGAAAAGATGTACAGACAAGTCATGATATCTCCCGAAGATCGTCGATTTCAACTGATTATCTGGAGAAATCACGTCGATCAACCCATATCATACTACCAGCTTAACACTGTTACATATGGAACCAGAGCTGCCCCGTATTTAGCAACAAGGTGTCTACAACAACTGGCAAAAGACAACAGCTTTCGTTACCCGCTGGCTTCGAAATTTCTCCAAGAAAACTTCTACGTAGATGATGGTCTGGGCGGAGCAGATAGCTTAATCACCGCAATACAATTGCAAGAACAGCTAACGGAAATAATGAAGGAAAGTGGGTTTAATTTACGGAAATGGTGTGCAAATCACCCGCAACTGCTCAGAAATATTCCACAAGGAGATCTAGAAGTAAATTTAGATTTTGAAAATCCTCACGCCGACTCCATAAAAACATTAGGACTCACCTGGCTCCCAAAGGACGATAAGCTGTGTATTAAGGTTAATGTCGAAGCAGTCAAAAGAATCACTAAACGCACTATTACTTCAGATCTCTCGAGACTGTTCGATCCATTGGGAATGCTTGCACCCATCATAGTATCGGCCAAAATCCTAATCCAGAATTTGTGGCAGTTAAAATTGGATTGGGATCAATCTCTACCTGAAGAGCTTCATACAAAATGGCTCACATTCCGCTCGGACTTAAATGTGTTGAGAACGCTTCAGATATCAATACATGTTTTCAAAGGAGGAATCCCAGAGGCAACTCAATTACACATTTTCTCTGATGCATCGGAAAAAGCTTATGGAGCAGCAGCATATATTCGATCTGTGTTCAAAGATGGCGCCATTATAACTCGATTGTTATGTGCCAAATCTCGCGTAGCCCCACTCAAGAAACAAACAATACCGCGCTTGGAACTCTGTGCGGCAGAACTAGGAGCAAAATTAGCAGCCAAAATCGCAGCGGACCTTCAAGTTACGAGCCCAATATGGTTTTGGACAGATTCCGAAATTGTTTTGTCATGGATACACTCACCCTCAACACTATACAATACCTTTGTGGCAAATCGGATTTCACGCATCCAGGAAACAACACAAGCAGAACAATGGCGTCACGTTAGCTCAAAAAATAATCCAGCAGACATTCTATCTAGAGGTATGTCACCTAAAGCCTTAAAAGAGTGTACTCTGTGGTTCTGTGGGCCATTATTTGTACATGGCAAGGAAAGTGTCTGGCCTCCAAAATTCAGCCCAAGTTCCTGCTCTAACAATTTGGAAAGGAAAAAGAAGGCACCCGAGTCACTTGTAGCAGCGGTAAATGAGCTTGACTTCGTATACAAAATCAACCACAAAAATTGTTTCCATCGCCTACAACGAATTGTGGGATACCTTTTGCGCTTTATACAACATACCAGGTGTCGGAGGGAGCAGCGAAAGACTCTGATATCACTCACGACGGAGGAATTAGATAATGCACTAGTTCCAATTATCAAGCAAATGCAAACATCCGATTTTAAAGAAGAGGTACAGTTGCTAAGAAGATACAATGAGCTACGAGGATCAAGCTGTTTAAGCAATCTTTCACCATTATTGGACAAAAATGGACTGATTCGTGTTGGCGGTCGACTTGAAGCTTCATCACTGGCGTATGATTCAAAGCACCAGCTGCTCATTCCATACAATGATCCAATTTCAAAATTAATATTTGAAATGGGTCATAAAGACAATAAACATTGTGGTGCACAAACACTACTAGGAATTGTTCGACAAAGGTTTTGGCCAATAAAAGGGAAAATTATGGCTCGAGCTACAATACATCGCTGTACCAGATGTAGTAAAGCCAAACCTGTCCTATTCAATCAAATAATGGGAAATTTGCCTTCCACGCGAGTCACTCCAGCCCGACCATTTGTAAATGCTGGAGTCGACTATTGTGGTCCAATAACCGTGCACTACAAAATTCGAGGGAAAAGACCGCACAAGGCATACATCGCAGTTTTTTGCTGTTTCGCAACGAAAGCTGTACATTTGGAGCTTGTCAGTGATCTAACAACCGACGCATTTCTTGGGGCCCTTAAAAGATTCATCGGTCGCCGTGGCCACTGTCAAAACTTGTATTGTGACAATGCGACAAACTTTGTAGGAGCAAAAAATAAGTTACCTGAGCTGCCAAGCATAATATACTCTTCCGACTCACAAAAAACAATTACTAATGAATGCACAAAAAGGGGTATACAGTTCAATTTTATACCGCCAAGAGCGCCACATTTTGGTGGGCTATGGGAAGCAGCCGTAAAATCCGCAAAACATCTTCTAGTTAGAAGTCTTGGAAATGCATCGTTGACATATGAAGAGCTGGAAACATTGGTAATTGAAATTGAGGCAATACTGAATTCAAGACCTATTTCACCGATGTCAAATGATCCGAATGATATAGCTGCACTTACTCCAGGACATTTTTTAATCGGAGAACCTCTCATAGCCCAAATTGACGCACAGGCTAAATCCACGAACACTAGCTTGGAAACCAGATGGAAGTTAGTTTCTCGTCTGAAACATGAATTTTGGAGCAGGTGGTCGCGGGACTATCTCAACGAACTGCAATACCGAAATAAATGGCAAGAACAGTCAAAAAACATCAAGGAAGGTAATATCGTTATTGTCAAAGAAGATAACGTTCCAGTCATGAAATGGCCTTTAGGACGGGTGATAAAAACTTATAAGGGTAACGACAACATTGTAAGAGTTGCAGATGTCAAAACTGCGTCCGGTGTATTTAAACGGGCAATTCGATACCTAGCACCACTTCCGAGAATGAATGATGATATGGAAGAATGTCGGATCAACATAAATCAGCAGTCTAACACATCAACCGATAATGACGAAGCACAACTCTCTGTACCTCCACCTGACGGAAGTCCATCGAACAAAAGGCAAAGAATTTCAACATATGCCAGCATGTCCATACTGCTTATAACACTACTCGCATTTCCACTTGTGTTCGCTGGAAATGTGGAAATAACGGAATTTGAACCAAACATCGGCATACATTTCGAAGGGATTGGAAACACTAAAATATCACAATCCGATTGGAATCTTGTAAGCTACTATGCATTACAACCATATTGGCGAGAAATGGGTGCATTCACGAATGGAACCATCGCATTAAAGCATTTATGTAATCTGATAAGTCAAAAGACAACTTGTATGAATACATTAAAAACACTTGAATTCGGATTGGCAGACCTAAAGAATGAAAATATGCTACTAAAAGGCAAAAGGACGAAACGTGGTGCAGTAGACGTTGTCGGCAACATCGCTAATTCACTTTTTGGCGTGTTAGACTCTACTTATGCGGAACAAATGTCGAACACCATCAGCACAATTAAGGAAGATGAAAACAAACTTAAACTGATCTTAAGAAATCAAACATCAATTATTGACGCGACATTGAACGTGTTCAAACAGGACGAGATCACAATAAAAGAAAAGTTCGAAAACTTAGATGCTGAATTATCCGAAATCGTATCAAGGCTACACACGGATAAACAGGAGAGTCATCAGGCAAAACTCTTCCAAATCTTCATATCCCTCTCAGTTCAGCTTTCTATGATTTCCGCCAGATTACATCGAATTCAGTCAACAATAATTTCGGTATTATCCGACTCGCACCACGGAAAAATCAGCCCATTATTACTAACACCTGCTCAACTTGAATCAGAGCTAGTGCAAGTGAGGAATCACCTTTCCGTATCTCAGCAATTGCCGGTCAACCAGGACAATATTCTGCAGCTCTACAAGATATTGCATGTGAGAAGTGGAGTAACTGAAGACCATGTCATCTTTCACATAACAATTCCTCTATGTGGTCCGGAAACTTTTGAACTTTTCAAACCACATCCAATTCCATATAGAGCTAAGAACACAATGCTTGAAATCCAAACATGCAGTGATTTAATAGCTATTAACACGCACAGGGATCAATATTTTGTCTTAACTGAAAGACAGTGGATGTCATGCATGACCCTATCCGAAGATGAGTTTTTTATGTAGAAACATGCAATTCAAGTACAATGCAGACGCAGACAGGTGCTTGTGTGAAATTTCACTTATTAATAATGACAGCCACGCTGATTGTAATATTGCACCAACCATAGATACCACCTCTTTTATACAATTGGGACACAAGAATCACTGGTTATACACAATGCAAAACTCAACCCGAATAAACGCTGTATGCGGACAAGAGCACTCTCAACTGACTTTAAAGGACTCTGGTCTTCTGAAGATAAGTCCAAATTGCACGCTAAAACACAAGTCCTTCGTTATACAAGGTCATCAAATACATTCATCATCAATCTACACATCATACACTGCCACTACAAATATAAGAAATGTCATGCATCCAATTGAAATGGAGTCACTGCTGAACAATTTCCATCCGAAGAACTACTCTGACCAGCTTCGAAATATATCAGATATCCAACTCAAGTTGCACCAACAAGTATTGACAGATTTGCCGTTGCAAATCCGATACATCAAATACCATCACGCAACTATTGCTTATGCAGCCCTTACCCTCGCAATTGGAACTATTATGATCATGATATACAAACGCACTCGACAGCGAAAGATGAGAATAAACCAGAAACATCCATGTCCAGCAGTTCGTCAAAACGTACAACCAGCAGAATTTGAGGTGACTGTCACATGAAATATGAACGATGCCACAGATTGACCTAGAAATCAGGAAATATTTAGTACATCAATAACTTACATAATATTATTCATAACTTACTCAATAAATATTTTATAATACATTTGTACGATACAGTTTTGCTGAGATGTTTCTCCAGTCAGCAATAATGTTAGACTAAATAACCAAAACCATAGTTGTACGTCACTTTAAGCAAAATAATAACATTAATGAGAAACAGTAGCAATTCAAATCTGTCATGTCAGCACATTATTTTTTAATTTTTTTGTTTGTGAGCACAGCTCACGGCGGGGTGCATGTTCAAACCTTCACAGTCAAAACATACACATATATACGTATGAATAAAAATTGCTATTGCGACAGCATTTGTTTGCTACAGTTTACCATTAATATAAAGTATGCCACATTCTTGCAATGTAATCAATAATCAAAATAAAGAATTGGCACACTAAAAAATGCAATTCAGCAATTAAATAGTATATAAGACATAATAAAATCAATAAATTTTGAGAAACATTCAAACCGTTGAGTTGCTTTCTTCTTTTACACCCATTAACCAAGTTACAAGTGCTTGTGTTAAAACATTCATTATCTTGGTGAATCACCTCGATAACAAAAAATACAAAAGGGCAAACAAGCCTTATCAAAGACAAACAACTTATAAGAGACAAATTCGTCTTTTATAAACAGTACATTTGTATGGGAGGTACCAGAAGGGGAGTTGCCAGACTTCCAAGTTTTTGTCCGAAACTTTATCCAGTTGTACTTTTACCAAATACGTAATTTGGCCAAGATGGGTGTGGGCGTATTGATATTATTACACGATTACTAAAGTCGGCGAAATAGTAGATTTGTATGGGAGGTACCCGAAGGGGTGTGGCCATATAGCCCATATGCAATCCCATAATCAGTTTTGGGAAAATATTAACCCATGCCAAATTTCAGAACGATTGTTTAACTCTTTCGAAAGTTATCGTGCGTACCAGCAGGACAGACAGACGGACAGACGGACGGACGGACAGACGGACATGGCTCAAACGATTTAGAAAGTCATGAATCGAATTTGGTTCAAAGAGACTTGGGTTCTAATGTGAATATTTCTAGGTGTTACACTTTTCAGCCGTATCAAATGATATATACCCTCCTACCCGTAGGGTGAGGGTATAAAAACAAGGTAGGTTTTTTGAATATAGTGTGTGTGTGCAAAATAAATAAATATCAGTGCAGTGCGCGTTTTAGTTTGTTAAAATTGTTTCTTTGTTGTTTCGCGTTTCGTTTTGCGTACAAACGTAAATTTTACAACAACAAAACTCGAAGTCTCTATTACTCGGTTTGATCCCCACTTAGTGCGTACGTAGTTTGTGTGTACAGCGTCATCCACCACCATAAACACAAAATCATAAATAATAACAACAGGTACTCCGTTCATTTGAGCGCTTTTTGTTATTTTCGTTGTCTCTTCCATTTGTTTTGTGCACAGTGGGCCCGTACTGACCAAAAACTGGTCGATGTAATTTTTTACAATTTAATTCCAAATTGTTAATAACGCAATAAATAAGCACTCGGCACATTAATATTGATATTTATTTTTTGTTTCACACAGTTTCATATCGCAATAAATTGTTTTCGAACTATATTCGATAGTTTCGATCCGGTATAAAAAAAGTGATTTTTCTTGCACACTGTAACGTGTTTTATATAGCACAGTGGTGTTGGTTGGACACAATTGTGAAAATATTTTCTTTTACATTTGTCGATTTTAATTACATAAATAAAATATATAACATTTATTTCGATCTGATTGCTTTTTTTTTATTTCGAATTTTAAATTTATTATTGATTTCGACCCTACAAATACATACTTAGAAATTCAATTTGTGGAATTTTTAGGTATCATTTTCGATTTATTAGCGATTTTGATAAGTTTCTACAACTTTTACATCGCGTTTGCTCTCAAATCCGTCCAAATCGAAAGGGAACAGTAATTTTTCCAGAGATTTTTGCATTCTATTGATCGTTTTTTGAATATTTCAACTCCCGTTAAACAAACAAAGATGTCTGCTCTAACTACCCTTATTAGAAGCGGCGACCGTATCGTAGATTTTGAGTTCTTAGTAACTTCTATGAAAGACGAAGAGCACACAGTTCATTCTCTCAACACCCTTAAGAAAGAAATGGAACGTTTGTGGGAAACTTTCCGCAATTGTTATGAAGAATTATCGGATTCTTTAGACAAAAAGGCCTCAAATATTGCGGAAATTAAAAATAATTATATTTCGATATATAAAACATATTCCCGGGCATTAGGGTATATAGAAGATCATATTGAATAGATCAACGCTAAGAAAAGGTCGAATAGTTCGCACATTCCCATTAATCTTCCCCCTTGTGACACCGAAGTTTTTACCGGTGATTATAAAAAATGGCCAACGTTTAGAGACATGTTTTCAGCTATTTACAAAGAAAACACCCACATCAGTGACATTCAAAAAATGTATTATCTGATGCAGAAAACTGAGGGTGAAGCCCGAGATATTATAAAAACTTGTCCGATGACAAATGATGGCTTCGCCATGGCCTGGCAAAACTTAGTTGACAGATATGAAAATAAGCGAATTCTGGTTAACGCTCAACTTAAGACGTTATTTAATTTAGCCCCTATAGTGAAAGAATCTGGTCCCACTCTAAAGAAATTGCAACGTACGTTGAACGATTGCATCACGAATCTTGCTTTACTTGGCATTGAAACGACGCAATTTTTGTATTCATCTGTTCGACACGACTTCCTGAAGTCACTCTCGGACTTTGGGAACAGAGCCAAGGCACAAGTTCTGATCTTCCAAAATGGGCAAACATGGACAAATTTCTGACTTCGAGATATCAAAGTCTTGAATCGGTATTCGACATTCGAGGAGCTCATAACCCGGCATTTTCTCCTAACACGAAACCCTATAAAAAGCCCATCAGTCAAAAGGTAAATTCGAATGATAGTAGGAAGTTCAAAAGCTTCGCCACCACTATCCCCGCTCAACCAAATAAAACTAAATGTCCTTTATGTTCTGATTCTCATCCGTTGAGATTATGTGCCGAATTTCAAAAACTATCTATACCAGAACGTCTGGAAGCGGTAAAAAGATTTAAATACTGCTCGAATTGTTTAGCGACCGGTCACACATATAGTAATTGTACGAGTTCTAATGTGTGCTATTTCTGCAAACAGAAACACCATTCGATGTTGCATCGAAAAGATATTTCGACGCAACGGAACTCGTACACCCATGTTTCTAATAACACACCCGTTAACTTCTCGTCAAATTCAGATCCTCGATCCTCTCACCAACAATCGAATTTAAATGATGATGGCCCTTCTACATCGACTGGTACCCGCTCTTTTCAGACTTTTGCAACCCAAATGCAATCTAGTATGTACTCCACGGTCCTTTTAGGGACAACCGTAGTGGATATGTGCGTACATAAACTTAGATGTTCTGCAAGAGCTCTAATTGACCCGTCATCTCAAGCGACTTTCATTTCGCGAAAGTTACAAAGAAAACTTTCCTTACCAACATTTAGTGCTCCTACAGCCGAAATTATTGGCCTTAATGGTGCCATTGCAGCAAGATCGACTAAGATATGCCGAATTTCTATTGGTTCTCCCATTGACCCCCAATTTGAAGTGACCACCGAAGCTTATGTTGTCGAAAAGCTCACCGGTCGTCTACCAACATGTTCGTTGGCCCAATTTTTAGATTCTCATTTACCCGAAATTTCCATGAACGATCTAAAATGTTCTCATATGGATTTGCTATTAGGTGGAGACATATACTCCAAAATTATGCTCACCGATGTTCACGAACATCCTAGCGGCGACCTTATCGCACAGAAAACCGTGTTCGGCTGGATTGTCACCGGTAAGATCTCCCAACCCAAACCATTACAATCTGTCGTGACATTTTACAACGATCTGGAGTTGAATGACACACTGTCTCGCTTTTGGGAGTTTAAAGAAGTGCCCAAGGTGAGAATTCTTTCAGACGAAGATAACTTCTGCGAAAAGTTATATCGTGACACCACATACCGAAATAGGGATGGTAGATACTTTGTTTCTCTCCCTTTTAAACGTGAATACCACTTAGAGCTACAGTTAGCTCAATCTCGAAAGGGTGCTGTTTCCCAATTTATGAGAAATGAAACCCGAATGTTGAAAACCCCCGCTCTCAAGGCTCAATATGACTCTGTCATACAAGAATATTATTCTTTGGGACAGATGTCCAAAGTTGAAAATGAAAACCCAACGCCTTCGAGACCTATATATTATCTACCACATCACTCTGTTTTGAAGCCTGACAGTTTAACTACCAAACTTCGAGTAGTTTTTAACGCCTCGTACCCAACTTCTAATGGCATAAGTTTAAATAATGTATTGTACACCGGACCCGTATTACAATCAGATTTAATGATTTTGATTCTCCGCTGGAGACTCTTCCGGTATGTCTTCAATGCCGATATCAAAAAAATGTACAGGCAAATCCTGGTACACCCAGATCAAACAGCATATCAGCGATTAGTTTTCCGCAAGAACCCGAAACATGAAATTTGCGATTTCGAATTGAACACAGTCACTTTTGGAGTGAATTGTGCCCCGTACTTAGCTATTAGAACTTTGATCCAGATAGCTGATGATTCCGAAACGCAATATCCTCTAGCAGCCCAGATTATTAAATCACAAATGTACGTCGATGACGTCTTGGCCGGAGCTCATAGCATCGAAGAAGCGACCAGAGGTCGCGATCAACTTATTACAGTTCTATCTTCTGCTGGAATGAGTCTGCGAAAATGGACTGCGAACAGTCAAAATCTGCTAGAGGTTTTATCCGCTGACTATTTATTAGATTCTGAATTTCTGAAAATTTCGGATGCTAGTACTGCCAAAACTTTGGGTTTGCGTTGGAACGCTGGAAAAGATGTTTTCTTTTTCAAGCTTGCTTCCACGCCCGATAAATCTGTCGTCACCAAACGAGCCGTCTTATCTGAAATTGCTAAGTTGTTTGATCCAGCAGGATGGCTGGCCCCGAAAATTATCGTTGCAAAGATAATAATGCAGCAAATCTGGAAGGATAAGATTGGTTGGGACGACTGTTTGAAACCCTTGACTCTCAACAGATGGCTCGCCTTCTTAGATGATTATTCTGAGATAGAAAGGATTGAGATCCCTGACCATGAAGTCGAACTTCATGCGTTTTGTGATGCATCTGAAAGTGCATACGAGTCCACTCTGTATATTCGAATCCAGAACCCGATTGGTGATATCACCACCCGTTTAATTGCTGCAAAAACCAAAGTGGCGCCAATTAAGGTTGAATCCTTACCCAGATTAGAGCTGTGTGGTGCAACTCTACTTGACGAAATGGTGCATACGCTTCGCGAAGAGATGTGTCTCAACTTGCTAGAAGTGTTTTATTGGACAGATTCGACAATTGTCTTATCTTGGCTTCAAAAGCCCCCGTGTACTTGGCCCACTTTTGTAGCTAACAGAGTCTCAAAAATTCAGAATAAAGTTGGTACTGAAAACTGGCATCATGTCGTCTCCCACGACAACCCGCCTGATATTGCATCTCGTGGTATTTTAGCACGAGATTTAAAATCACACAACCTTTGGTGGAAAGGTCCCAATTTGTTAAGCCTTCCTCGCACGGAATGGCCCAAACAGACATTCAGAATCATGACAAATCTGGAAACCCGTTCTGTGAAAGTGCATACGACACAGGTATCCTTTACAGAAGATATTTTAATGCGATTTTCCAGTCTCCCTCGAGCTATGAGGGTGATATCGTATATTTTCCGTTTTTACCACCTATCGTTATCAAAATTCAAGTCGACCCACTCGCATTCTACCTTGGAACTTGGTCAAGGTGAAATCAATTTCGTAAAAGGTCGTTTGGTAATTTTGTGCCAACGAACACATTTTCCCGAATACTTCTTCCTCGAGCAAGGAGTTGAAGTATCCCGTAAAGCCCCCTTTTGTGTTTTAACCCCTTTATAGATTCGAATGGCTTTCTACGAATGAATGGCAGATTAAGCCGATCTCAGACGCTTACGTACGATGAGCGTTTCCCGAAAATTCTTCCATATAATGGTCGATTCACAAAACTCTACTTAGAATATGTTCATCAGTACTCTATACATGGAGAAAACTCGTTAATGTTACGACTTATGCGACTCGAATTTTGGGTCCCAAAACTAAAAAATCTAGTGCGAACTGTGATACACAATTGTCGTGAGTGTGTCCTGCAGAAAAAGAAATCTGCCGAGCAGATTATGGCCGCTCTTCCCCCCGAGAGAACTTCACTATCTCGTCCTTTTACTTGCACCGGCGTTGACTTTGCAGGACCCTTTGAAATAAAATCCTATATCGGCAGAGGTTGTCGAATCACAAAGGGATACGTTTTGGTCTTTGTCTGTTTCGCGACAAAGGCTATACATCTTGAAGCCACAAATGATTTGTCGACAAATTGCTTCATTGCTGCGTTTACCCGTTTTTCTCTCGTCGAGGATGCCCCTCAAAAATGTTTTCTGATAATGGAACTACCTTTGTTGGAGCGTCCAATATTTTCAAAAAAGATCAGACCCAATTTCTCCTCGACGTAAAACTCCAAATCTTAAATCTCAATGCTTTTCAATTGATGGAATGGCATTTTATTCCACCCGGAGCTCCACATATGGGTGGTCTCTGGGAAGCTGGAGTCAAAAGCTTCAAAACTCATTTAAAAAAGGTTTCCAATGCCCAAAGATTCACTTTTGAAGAATTTACTACCATGTTAGCAAGAATCGAAGCATGTTTGAATTCCAGGCCTCTTAGTCCGATGAATGATGATCCGAGTGATTTAAACCCGTTGACTCCTGGACACTTTTTGATAGGAAATGCTTTGCTTTCTCCCCCAGAACCTGATGTTAACTCAGAAAAGTTAAGTTACCAAAACCGTTGGCAAAAACTGAAGGTTCTACATCACTTTTTCGCTAGAAGATGGAAAGATGAGTATTTAGTCGAACTCCACAAAAGGAATAAGTGGAAGTACCCTCAGCGCGATGTAGCTGTAAATGATTTGGTCGTCATTAAAAAAGACAATTTGCCTCCAAATGAGTGGAATATAGGCAGGGTCGTAAAAGTTTATATAGGATCAGATTCCAAAGTACGAGTGGCTGATGTACGGACCGCAAACGGCGTCCTCTCTCGGCCAGTAGTGAAACTCGTACTGCTACCCAACCCCGAACACCACTAACATGTTTTTTTTTGTTATTTTTTTTTCATTTTTCGTTGTTGTTTCTTTCCCAACCGTCGAACCCGGAACCCGCATCGTCGCAACCGCGACACCGGCAACACCAGGAGCAACGCCAATAGATCCAACAACAACAACAATCGGGACCACAGTCGCGTCCAGACTCGTAGCCGGCGTGGTAGCAACATCAACCTGGGCGACAACCACCGCAACAACCGACGCGGCACCAACACTCGCCGCAACAATGGCGGATTGCCGCCAAATTGTTAAGACCCCTTCCCCCTCTATCTATGAATTGAAATTTTTCCTGCCCAGACTAGCTCCTGCCTCTCCTTGATTTGCATTCCTGCAAGGGGGGCGGGATGTCTACGCTGGGCACCCTAATTGTAAGCTTAGTTTTAAGACTATTGTGAATGTAAATGAATTACAACTCTGAATTATAACGAAGAAAAAAGATCCAAAAAGGACACGAAAACAGCCAACTTCAGGCACAACAATAGATAAACATTACAAACCCGATAACAACCCGAAGGTACGTTTTTAATAAAACCCCGATATTTAAAAATTTAGATAAACTAATTTGTTGTTTTCTTTTCATTTGTTTGGGTAAAATTATTTTATTCACCCCCGCATATTTACCCTCCTACCCGTAGGGTGAGGGTATAATTAGAGTGACAGCATTTGAGAAATAATCGTTCAGAAAAAATATGGCTATAACTAAACTGAACGAAGGAGCCATTGAACGTTCCAATGAACCAAAGACAAATACATGCAAAAGAACAAAGGATCAAAGTGAACGTTCGAACTGCAAGAACGAAAAAGCAGGAACCAGTTTCAGTCGTTCCACCAAGGGAAACGACCCAACTCTAATAGTCAGGCGTGTTGGAGCATGGCCTAGTACCCTTGGATTTTCAGAGCGCTGTTCAATTCCTGGCATAAAGAGCTGTTTTGCAAGGCTTCGCAGGAACTTTCGTCGTTTGTCTGTTTGGCGGATGTGGTCGTTGTAGCGCTTATATCTACCATGTTAAAAAACATTGCCAAAGGCCAGCGCAAAGTTTTGCGTTTAGTTGAATATGCAGAAAGCATTTTGTCCATCGCATCGACACCTCCTTTGGTTGCGTTGTAGTCAAGGATATATTGTGGCTTGTTTTTCTTCTCAGGTACAATAACATTTGTCAAAGGCGTACTGGAAAGCAGTACAACTACTATTCCCCTTTTTGGCACGTAGGACACCAACGCAAACTTTGATTCGAGAAAACCAAAAACTGTAGACTGTAGACTGCTCGTTTGCGGTCTGCTTTCATTACATTTGGTACAAATATTTTGTTTATTTTATATTTTCCCACATTGGTTCTCCTACATTGGTTGCACGACTCGCATTTGAGCTCTTTCCTGTATAAATCTCGCTGTTGAGAGGATAGAATGACTTTGCATCGCATGCGAACCATACTTTGCAGGTTTCGGTGGAATTTATTGTGTAAATCTAGTTCTTCCGCGATATGAAAATAGTTGTTCATCAACTGTTATTTCTCCGAATGGTTGATAGTACCGGCGAAGATTGTTGTTCATTAGAGCCCATAATGCAGAAATTGGAGCAGTCTTATCGTTGACCAGTCGAACAGCTCTAGTACGCTCACTATCAAACCGAATGAACCGCAAAATTTCCTTGAACCGAGATTTCGGCATTACTGCACGGTAATAACAAACTGCTTCCTTAATCCACAATACATAAGTATCTTCATCGTTTGATTTATTAACGCCTGCCAAAAATAAAAGTCCAATGAATGCTCTAAATTCAATATTTGTCACCTTATTCCACACCCTCTCCTTTGCGGTGCGGTTTTGTTCATTCCACTTTTGAAACGTTTTCTCGGCTTTTGCGTTAGTATCAATCAGAACTTGTTCGAGCATCGATGGGGTGAAAATCAAATCAAATACGGCTGACTCGATGAGGACTTTGGTAGCACGAGATGGGCCACAAGCAGTCCCACGAAACACATTATGAGCACCCATTCGAATTGCTTGATTAGGCAGATTGGAAAGCCAGGTAGTATTGTCTTTTGAAACCAACGCACCAGGACACTGTTCAAAAACTGCCTCCTCCTCGTCTAAATCCCAATCGTCCTGCTAATCTGCTTCGAACAATTCGCCTTCTATCTGCTCATCGGGTTGAATATCGTCTTCTTCCAGTATCATATCGTTTTCGGCATCAGATTCTTCGGGATTTACACCAATTGAAGCTCTTGCAGCAGCACCACTTGAACAGGAACTTGTGTGGTGGTCAGGTGGTATGTAATCATCAGTCGAATCATCAAAATCTATGATATTTTCTGCTTCTTCATCAACTTCGCTCAATAGATACTCAATATGGCTTTGAAGCTCTTCGTACCCTAGCCTGCAATTATAATTTTCTTTTGTATCATCCATATCATAGAAAAATATACACTTACCGTTTAACGACTTGTTTCACGCGCTTTCAAGCATGTCCAGACCTGTTTATTGTTGTTTTACAAAATATCTTTCAAAATGATAAGCACCTCGAAATGAAACAATGTGTGCAATCAGCTTGAGCAGCAATGCAAAAACTGATCACTACAATACGAATATTGAATATGAATCACTACAATAATAATTATTGCGAAATAGGCAAAGAAAGCATGCATGAAAGAAGAAAGAAAAGAAAAAGAAAATATCTTCGAAGAAAGCAAAGAGTAAAAAAATACTAAATGACATGTTCGACATGCAGCATTCAAAAAAATTGGAGTTGAGTAAAAGAGTGATCAGAATTCCCATACATTTTATATGGTGTCGACATTTGTAGACTAACCGCCAAGAGATGGTAATTTTGAAAATTTGGGTCTGGGTGGTGCTGTAAATTAGATTATTAACGTGTTAGTGGCTAAACTGCTTTAAATTGATTGTTAGGATGCTACTGAAAATTTCAGACCCTGTTGTTGTGGATTTTTTTTTTTTATTCAACTTTTTCTGCAAAAATGCTACATATGTAGACTACCGAGCACAGAAGCACATTTTCCAACTTCAAAATCTTGAACCAATTGAGACCTCCAAAAAAAAAACTATTTGGGTTTTGAATTATTAGGTAAGGTTTTTTTAAAATAATTTTTTGAAGTTTTTGACTGGGGGGAGGATTTTAGTAAAATTTTATGAAAAAACATGTCTATATCTCGTGATCTCTTCGAAATATTGATTGTCCCTCTTCGACATCTTAATTATATCTACAAATTTTGCCTTGTGATAAAATCAAAAAAAAATCCTCCTCAAAACAACAAAACTGTCAAAAAATCGTAGATTTTCATTATTTATTTCTAATTTGTACCTATTCAAAAAAGCATAGCATTTTTAATTTTCTTTTTTTGATTTTTGAGGAGTAATCATATGAAATCGGCTTCTTAAGAAGAGTTGTTTGCTGTCGAGTTCTTAGCAATTACTGAAATAAGTGTGAAAAACCATATTTTAATAAAGCTACGGCTTAATTCAAGTATGGCTTACTTATTTTTTTTATCAGAGTAGGTAATCTGATGCATATCTGCAACACTGCGAAACTCTCACTTTTCGCCTGCTAAGAACCAATAATCAGAAAATCTCGATTTGACACATACATAATAACATAATTACCTTTTGAATGATATAAATAGTATTAAATAGTATATTAAATATTAGTATTAAATATTTCAAATATCGTCAAAAGAAATATGGGAATCCAGGTAAATTTTACTAACCACAAAATTGGGGGGAAAAGAGACAAATAATGGAGTAAACAAAAGAATTTGGGGTTGTCAGATAACAAATTAAGAAAACACGATGCTGTATTACATAATTAACAGGGAAGACAGATTTTGACTTGTTCTTGAAAAATTTAGTTGAAATGATGCAGAAATGCATCACTGCCATATGAAGGATTAAGAAAGTTTTGGCAAAAGTTATTGAAAAGTACAAAGATTTCCCAAGTCAAGAAATCCAAATCAAACGACTAGATTTTCTGATAAGACTAGCATTTTCCATGACAATCAATAAGTCACAAGGTCAATCTATGCAAATCTGCGGTTTAAATTTACAAAGTTCATGTTTTTCATATGGGCAGCTTTATGTAGTGTATTCACGAGTTGGCAAACTCAACGATTTATTTGTTTTTGCCGAAAATGGAGATACAAAAAATATTGTTCATACGCTAGATATAGAACAAAGAATTTCATTACAACTATTTACAATAGAAGTATTTTATACATATTATTTCTTAAGTTGAGCTTTAAAGGTTATTTATAAGTGCAAGTAAATACAAGATTATTTACTTCATTGTTATATCCGATGTTTCGCTGGGATTTTTCCAGATTCTTCAGGGATGATTTTTATTGAAGCTGGTAACGACAACAAATTATAAAAATGTTCATGTTACATAACATTGATATTACATAAACACACATACATTTAATCATTCATTAATCAGATTTGGGCTTATGTCTATTACTTTTACGAAAATTAATATTTGCAAACACAATAAAACTTAAAATTCAATATCAGTGTTATTTTGGTCCTTCCTATCGCAGTTTGAATACGACTAATGCTAAAATATATTTTGCTTTAGTGTTGTCTTTATCTTCTTTTGCACTTGTAGTTTTCTGTTGTATTCGTAGGCTCTCCAATGTGTATAGTTTATTTTCTCTTTTTTCTTTGTTCAAAATCCGTACATTCAGCATATCAGCTGTGTGGCCTCTTTCAGTGCAGTGTTGAGCTAAAGCTGTTGTAGTTTTTCCTTTTCTAATGTCTGTTTCGTGTTCGTTTATTCTCGTGACTAAGCTTCTCTTTGTTGTATCTTTGTAAACTTTGTCGCATCATTATTTGTCTTTCCCTACGATCGTAATTTCTTAGCCCTCCGACGGTTGAGTCATCCGTTGTCCTTATACGAAGTACAAGGTTTGATTTTATTTTTATTTTGTTTTGATTTATTATTATTTACTAATTATACATGTTTACTGAATGATAGACAAATTTGTTTTTATATATAATATTATTAATTTGTTATGAGTTTTATACGAAAAAAGCTATTGTTGTGTAGATTGTCCCTCGTCCAACAAATTATGTAGTTATTCTGCTTTTGAACATTAGAATTGTTTTTTCTTACCTTTACACCAAATGCTTCCACTACGTTACGTATCCTTGGATATGCAGCTAATGCAGCAATGTCCACCATATTAAAAAACATGGCTAATGGCTAGCGGTTGGACCCCATAACTCTTCAAGAGGTTATGGGGTCCAGCATACAACAAAAATTGCCATAAAGCATCGAACTCTTTCAAAGTGATTGGTTTCCATGTTTCAATGTTTATTATGTTTCAAGGAAAGGCACAATAAAATAATCCAAAAAGTAACTAAAATTCAAGGAACACGTTTGTGATGTGGTTAAACAATAAAACAAGCCAAAAGACAGTGCATTTATTAACGATTACTTGAAATTTCAATACAAGGTCAAAGCGGACTTTTTCACACGTTCCCGTACTAAACACATGTAAATCTCAATAGAAACTAAACTATTGGTCGCATCGCTATTCCATTGAATACATGTGGGGGTCGGGTATACTTCCCATGGACCATCAAGGAGTAATTTCAGTTTGAAAAAGGTCCCCAGGGACCTTCTCACCCGCCGGAGGTTAAACAGCATTACTCTGTTCGTTTTTATATATTTTTATTTTTGTTTCTATAACTAATGTACATGTTGTTTTGTTGGCTTTGTGTGCAAGTGATATTTCTTTGTTATACCCTCACCCTACGGGTAGGAGGGTATATATCATTTGATATATCAAAAGTGTAACACATAGAAATATTCACATTACACCCCAGGTGTCTTTGAACCAAATTCGATTCATGACTTTCTAAATCGTTTGATCCATGTCCGTCTGCACGTCTGTCTGTCCTGCTGGTTCGCACGATAACTTTCGAAGGAGTTAAACAATCACTCTGAAATTTAATGGCTCTGGCATGGCTTAATATTTTCCAAATATTTATGGGATGTCATATGGGCTATATGGCAACACCCCTTCGGTTACAAATGGTCCATTTCGCCCACTTTAGAAATCGTATAATAATGTCAATATGACCAACACGATCTTGCCCAAATTCTGTATTTAGTAAACGTATAACTGGACAAAAACTTGGAAGTCTGGCAACTCCCCTTCTGGTACCTCCCATACAAATGTACCATCCCTCCTACCATAGAAATCGTGTAATAATATCGATATGACCAATGTGCTCTTGCCCAAATTCTGTATTTAGTAAAACTATGGCTGGAAAAAGTTTCGTACAAAAACTTGGAACTCTGGCAACTCCCCTTCTAGTACCTCCCATTCAAATGTACCATCCCGCCCCTTATAAACCGTGTAATATTATCAATATGACCAACGCGATCTTGCCCAAATGCTTTATTTCAAACTCTGCTTTATATTCCGCCCTTTTTGTAAAAACGCTGAATACAATATTGTTCTATAACATTCGGTATTTTGAGGTTTCTATTATGGAATATGAGACTTGTATGTCTTTACTGAGGGTGAGGGTATATATAAGTTGTTTTACCAGACTGCAACTTGGTATATAGTAACGTAATTATACGTTTACCCTCGTATTTTTCAATACACGCGCTTCACTAAATCAATTTGAAACCTACGACAGAAACATCCAGCAAAGTCAGCAACTCAACGAAGCAAACACATTTTTTGTGCCTTCAACCACTCTGCTGCAACAAAGACATACGACACCACCGAATGCAAATATCCAACACTTTGTACTTCTGTATTTTTAAAAGTTTCAGTTTCTATCTTGAACTCAAATAATAAAGATCTTATTGAAAAACGTCGGATCTTTTTATTTTACTGGCGCAGTCGGTAGGATAGCTTCAAAAGAAGAAAATTCGTGATGCGATAGCGAGACTTACCAATTCTAGCAATTTTTGTTTTGTTGTTATCCGAAAAAGAAAAGAACACGCTTATAGGCACCCTCGCGGCGGTTAACATCGTGTTAAGTTTTATTAAAAACCTCGACAGTAGCGCGAAACCGTAAAAACGCAATCTGCCTAAAACTAAAAAC